>OX940885.1:24253175-26753175 GCA_954871355.1 Cabera pusaria | reverse complement strand
TATGAGGATAATGTAAGTAATAAAAATCTAATGACCTACTTTTACGATCGAGAATCACTAATTACTCTCTGTTTATAAAGAAAATACGAAACTATAAGAAATTATTTGTATGAATTTTCTTCCTATCCCTTACAACCGTGAGTTAATAACGTTTGTTAGTATTAATTACAATATGTCTGTTATAGTTATGTAAGAGTAATATGTTTGTAAGATGTATTATGTTAAGATATCCAGACTGAAATTATAAAAACGTTTGTAACTCTGTCACTCTGTCTATTTGTTACATAGTCACGCCTAAACGGACGATCCGATCTGAAATCTTACTGAAATTTAACAAGGAGATACTTTGTTTATAGCATGATTTTTACACATAGCTGTAAAATAACTTAGGTCACACAATTGTTGACAGAGCTTTACAGTGATACAATTCTTGGTGTACGTGAACGAAGTCAGCTAGTCGATATACATTTTTAATATTTACTTCATGGCACTTTCCGTTCATTTAGAATGGCTTACTTTGGTAATGGTAATTGTATGGTAAAATAATAATTTGGCTTTACCTAACAAAATTTATTTGCGATTACAAACTTACAATTGCAGTCGCAGCAATGGACTGTGGCTAACATCGAGCAAATTGACATTACAAATATACGTTGTACTAGGATCCCTCGGTGATCGAATCAAACTCGCACGTCCTGTTTTATAATTATTTTAATCGAGACAGGGCTTAAATAATATTGCCATGAAGGTACAACTGTTTATTAAATTACTTTACGCCATCGACTGGTAATGTGTATCGAAAATTTGGAAATAGTATCACTTCAATCTTTTTTTTCTATATCATGTAGGTTCACGTTTGACCACTATCTCAGCTATTGGTATGTGATGATGCGGTCGAAATTGGCACACTAGGCTAGAATGGGAAGTTCTTATCAACGAATGCAAGTTTTTCTTATCTTTAGGATATCAATATCTTTAGGATTGCGGACACTAAAATCGAAGAGACACTTCACTGTTTTCTGGATTGTATACATTGAATTCTATCAAAACCATTTAGTCCTAGCGTGATGTTAGCGTAAGTGTTTTTCTGTCCATAATAAGAAATTACTACAATTAGAAATCAATATACCCACCGTAGCAGGTATTTGCTTAAACAGGGTTTACATTCACTGACATCATAACTTCAATCAGTAAATTTACTTAGCTAGATTATTATGGATAGTAAGTAACCATTTTAAAAATCCTATAATTTTCAATTATTTGCAGCGGACATTTTCAGTGAGCTGAGGGTTTCATTTCACAATTTTTTCCATAGAAAGCCATTTTGAGTGACGTAGCGTGATATTAAGTGTTGAATTTTTTATCAAATTGCAGTCTTCATTGGCGATTGCTTTGTAGAAAATGAAGGGACAATTTAGAAAATGTATTCTTTGTGTAGCTTAAACTAACAACTTGCAATTAGATTAGATTATTTAATTAGATATGGATGGAAAGCGCAATTTTTTAGTCTATTGAAAATTATAGCGTTTTCTGGATGAAAGAAATAATTTCCTCGACTTATTCAGATTTTAGTAGTTGCTTTCCTAAAATCAGAGCCGTATAATGACAGAGAAATGTAGACCTTTAAGTTTTTGTATATTGTTGGAAATTATTTTATGAAAGACCGAATTTGAAGACATATGGAGTTTTGTTTTTAAAATCGGTCTTTCCTATAGGTTAACTCCTCGCAACACCATTAAATGGGACTCATAGCCATTGAACTAAAAAAAAGATAGGCAAGGCAAGAGAAGTCAATAAAATTTTCACAGACCATTTTCTTTTTGACAAATTGAATTTTGTATTTCGATATTTTTTTTTAATTCCTATATTAACTGCAAGCATTTAACGAATCCTTGATATCCTGTTATTAAAATCAGGCAATGTTTCCGAAAAACGAATCGATTAAACCATCAACATACGCCGCATCGGATGCATAACATAAAGTAATTATTACAGTGCGTCTTTTATGTTCTGGCTCCCGCGGAGTGTTATCAATGTCATCTAAGTTGCTCGGGTGTTTATGAAATTTAGATAATATAGAATATATTTTTTATGAGTTTCCCACTGGGTGAGATGGCCATGGGAATGGACAGTGGCTTTATCAGCACTAGCTGAATTAATTATGCGCCCACGATGTCGGCGCGACGCGACTCGCCGTGAGATAGCGTTGACGGGCTATGTCGTAACGCAACGGTTTGAGATGTCCGACGAATGTTCAAGCTGCTTGTAGACTAAACGCTCCAAACGCGCCGCATCGCTAGTTGGATCCTACTTTATATTCTACACTACTTAGGGAACCACTTTAAAAAAATCCACTTTTTTTTTATTTGCTAGAAATATATAAAACCCATGACAGTTAAATTATACAGTGCAGCATATTTCGCCAAAACACTGATATGCAAACATTTCGAATATTATGAATTAAATTAGCTACAATGTATTCAAAGAGGATATAATTATTACATTACAAGCCATTGTGCATGGTGTTAGGACACTATCCAATGTCCGCCTGGCCAGCTACCACCCTCAAGTTAGAAAATCTGGCGCTAAACATCGAATGTGTTCCGGCAGCTATCCTTGAGAGCCAGTTCCCATTATAGGCCTAGCATGCTACCATCCTCAACAGCATCATCACGAACAGGTGAGATGATGGTGGTCAAACGCTAGACTATGGGATATACAAAAAAATATATATATCTGCAATGTTTAGAAATATTCATTTAGGTTATAGAAACAATTTTCAGTCGGCCATTTGTGCAGTTTTGTTTTAAATTGTTTGAATGGCAATTCTCTGATTGCCTTTGATTATATTGTTGTATCTTAATTGTCATAAGCTTTAAGTTACAGAAGTCTTAATATTATTATTGAGACTTGTGTGCCAGAAACACAGTTTACTATAGATACGAGTATATCTGTTTGAAGCAAACAACCCCAATCAATAAATCATGTATGTTGGCGTTCAGTGACAACATGATAATGATGAGAATATATTTATTTGCTGCATTCTAAAGTCATAATAAGATATCAGATAATCCTCATGTAAGGGCATACAACTGTATTTTTTGCGCAAACCAGTAATTATCTTGTAAATAGTGTGAAAATAATTAACTTACTTGAATTAAAAATTACATTGTAGCGCCGATATCTCGACGATCTTAGAAGTTATGAGCTGTTAATGACATTAAAATTCACCGACATAATTGTGGAAATATTGATAATGTTTATTTTAAGACGGAACGCGGGTGCGAGTATTTTGAAAAAAAGTTATTTAACAAAACTATTGCCGTCGCACAATGCCCGAACAATCAACAAGAGTGCGATAGGGACAACAGCAACTCAGACTTATTTTACCTACAACATTTTTGGTTTCCTATTCCTCTGTTATCTCTTTGAGAACTGATCCGATCAAATTATCTTTTGCATAACATTTTGCATCAGTGCATTTATTTTCATTCCGAAGTTTTGTTCTAAAAAAAACATTTCGAATTTGTCTGGTAGCAGGGCAGTAAAATAGGTAATTTTTCGGGTTTGTAGGGTTAATTAGTATGTGTTGGGTTATATTTTTGTTATTCAATATATATATAGCAGACTATAGCAGACCTTAGCATTATATAGGAAAAAAAATTGCTCTATAAGCATTTTCCATCGTGGAAACAGTGGAATACATGTGTATGGAAAAATGCATCCCGCGTTCCCTCTTATCTTCTTGTAAAAAAATACCGGTTAAAATACCGGTCGTTATCAAATGAAGGTGTAAAAATATTGTAATTAAGCTCATATTAAAAGGCCTTAGTAATAAACTATTATTAGAAAATGGGAGTTTCCAGACACCTTGCCTTGCTCGCCTGAGCCTGCGGTATCCAATACATATTGTGGTCTGAGGAGGCTTCTAAGCCACTTACAGATCTGGTCGTCCGTTATTTCTTGATTTTCATCCTAAATCATGTTACCCACGAGACGTTTTTAGGGTTCCGTACCCAAAGGGTAAAACGGGACCCTATTACTAAGACTCCGCTGTCCTTCTGTCTGTCTGTCTGTCTGTCTGTCTATCTGTCTGTCCGCCTGTCACCAGGCTATAGCTCATTAACCGTGATAGTTAGACAGTTGACATTTTCACAGATGGTGTATTTCTGTTGCCGCTAGAACAACAAATACTAAAAACAAAATAAAGTTAAAAATTAAAGGGAGTCCCCATACAAAGAACGTGTTTTTAAACGCCATCTATCTAATTAGTTTCGGCAAAATGACATAGATGGCGCTAGTAAACGAGCCCTGTCTTTCTAGATCGCGACCAAACCAAATATTCTTGGTAATATCAATTAATCAAATATATGAGGTTGAAACTCTGTTATGTTTCGTATTGTATGGAACCCTCCCTAAGTGTGCGATAAGAGACGCGATGCTGACTCGCACTTGGCCAGTTTTATTTATTTTCCATCTGCGTACGTATAGGCTTAGTCAGTCCTTCTCGTGGATTCTAGGGAATGATTCGAAATGGATGACCATCGTTGATAGGCTTCGGTCGAGGCTCGTTGTCAATGGGAGCTACCGTTTTTGGTTCACCAGGTGGCGCCACTGAGTGAAATAGTCACGATGACAGCTATCAAGCTATACACTTTTATAATAAAATGTCGCAATTAATGTGCCGCTAGAGGCGCTACTGTTACTGCTACTGTTACGTAGCGCACTAGCGCCTCGGGAGCGGAAGATTCACATGTATTTTTTTAAAGATAAATAAAAGGTAACAAGATAGGATCATGTCATCGTTTACCATCAGGCAACCGTCGTACCTGTGACGGTTGCCTGATGGTTAGCAATGACGTGTTTCTATTCCAGATACAGCGTCATGCCAAATTCTGGATATTGGATACTGGATAGCCAGAATTTTGTATGTAACAACTGTACTGCGCCTGTTACCTCGAGACATAAAGATGTTAAGTCTCTCATGCCCTATAATTTCACTGGTCAGGACTCATTGCCATTAAACCAAATAAACTGCCCAAGTGCAAGTTGGACTCGCACTCGTTGGGTTCCGTAATACAGTAGAGAATTCTATAACTATGATTTTTCGCAACTACAAAAATAACTTTGTTTTTCATAGTGTCTGTATGTAAAACAAAGTTATACTTGCGGTCGCTATATCTCAACAACTGCTGACTGTATCTCGTTCAAACCAATTTTCGTTGAAAGTTTTTATTGATTGATCTACAGAATATATTTTTTCTAGATTTTTCACTCCCTTACTTAGAAGTTAGAGGGGGGTCTCTTCGTCGTTTATGAACCGATTTTGATTATTCTTTTGTTTGAAAGGAGATATCCCAAGTGTGGTACCATAGTAATTTTATCGAGGTCTGATAAGTATCTCCAGAGATATTGAGATAAACATCTCAAAATTGATACTAAAAATGAATAGCGCGGCATTGAAGTCGGTTCTTTTTTAGTTTCTAAACGATATTATATTTTTTTTTTGTATAAAAATCGGAAAGCGGTTTACAGAATACATCTACCTACCAAGTTTCAATTCTATAGTCCTTATAGTTTCGGAATAAAATGGCTGTGACATACGGACGGACAGACAGACAGACAGACATGGCGAATCTATAAGGGTTCCGTTTTTTGCCATTCGGCTACGGAACCCTAAAAATATTCCTATTTCACGGCTGAATTATTTGGCAAAGTGATGGTACCTCCCCAGGCGGACTAGCAGACTAGCAGAAGTACAGAAAAGACAATAGTCCTACGGCAGAAGTCCTACCACTGCAAAAGTGTTTTAAGAGCATTTGAGTACTTACTAGGAATATTGCCATACATATCTTTCATAAAATTATTAATTCGGTAATTCCGCGTTCTAAAAACACGATGATAATGCGAAAAATGGCAACAAGTAGATGAACTGACAAACATAACTCTTCGCTCGCTAAGGCTTGCTTCACAATTAGCTGACATGTTGTGGTGGTACTTTACCGCTGACAGTTATTTACCGCCCACTCTTTGATAACTCATTTTGATGAGTAACCTTCAATAACTTTCTAAAGTCTGTGTTAAAATATAACTGAACTTACCGAATCAAAAAGCAGTAAATCTTAAACATTTTCAGTCAAATAAGACAAATGAGATTCAAAGTTCTTTCAAATTTTAACCGACTTAACAAATAAACTGGCCATGTGCAAGTCGGACTCGCACACGTAGGGTTCCGTAACACAGTAGAGTATTCTATAACTTTGATTTTTCGCAACTACAAAATTAACTTTGTTTTTCATAGTGTTTGTATGAAAAACCTAAAAAGGAAGAGTTTCTCAATTCGCCTGTTTTTTAAATTTTTGTTACCTCAGAACTGTATTTCTTAGTGATTTAGAAAAACATTTTCTTTGTTTCAGGGAGTAATTGTTATTTCCCGTTTTGCCTCATTTTTAACTGTCTCCAAAGGTTGAATTTCAATCGGCCAAAAAAGAGGAGGTTATAATTTTATCGAGATCTAATGAGTACCTCCAGAGATATGGAGATAAACACTTCAAACTTGAAGACCGACTGAAAATGACTAGCGCGTCATTTGTCGTTGGAAGTCGGATTTTTTACTACTTATTCTATTTCGTGTGACCATCATCACAGACATACCTAAGGCTGCAAGTGAAAGCAGAATCCATACTATTATTATAAAAACATTTGGAACTCTGTCACTCTGTTTGTTATCTAATCACGCCTTAACGGATGATCCGATCTTACTGAAAGTTAACAAGGAGATACTTTATAACATGAGGATGAACATTGGCTACATTCTTGGTGTACGTGAACAAAGTCGCGGGTATCAGCTAGTTATATATGAAGCTGAATGCAAACGAAAATTCTTAATAAAATAATAAGAGTTCTGTAGGTATGTGTTTAGAGGTAATGTGTTTAGAGGTAAAAAATTGTCAAATTTATTTTGTTTAAAAATACTGAGGTCTACGAGTTTTCTTTCTTAATAAATTAATAAGTTGAAGCCTTGTTCTTTCTCATATTATATCAGATATAAAATGAGAAAGATCCAGGCTTGGACTAACCCCGTCCGCCGATCTAGCGTAGCTCTGTGGTCTTGGACCGTGCATAAAAAATGGTATTGAATGTTTTTTAGTAGGTATATATAGGATGACGAGAGTAGCTAAGTGCGAACAAAGCCTGAAGTCCAACATAATTTCCTCAGCAGACCGTGTCTTCATAAAACTTATTCGTATAAAGTCACCGTTTGGCAAAGACAGCCGTATTCGTGGTTATGCCTTAGAAATAAGGTTTATTATTGCTTGCCAATATTTTGGTAGTGAGGTATAAAAATTATTCTCCCGCCGGAAGCTCGCGTGACGTCACGGATGATGCGCGCGCGCATTCTGCCGGATTAGCCCAAGTAAACTTCTTCGGATCACGCGACCGATAACTTGGTGTTTTTTGAGACACTGAAGGGCCAAGTGGTGTGATAGTACTTATGAGAGCATTAACAATGAAAGGAAGTTACCTTTATTTATTGAGAGTCAAAGTTAAGTCAAGTCCATGGGCGTAGATTAAACTAATTAAATCATTAGACATAAAGTGTAGGACTAATGAGTCCTACTTATCATGTATCTTAAGATTTGATTACTCTTCATAGGCTTCCGTATATGATTTTTTTTAAAGAGAGTATGCTTAAGTTTTGTTCTCATTGTAATTTTATAGAGATCTGATAAGTATCACTACAGATATGGAGATATATACTTCAAATATAGTACTAAAAATTACATACGCGGCATTTGGAGTCGGTTTTTTCGTTTTGTAAACAATCTTAAATTATTTTCGTTAGGTGGTTCGAGCCAAAGCAAAAGTCTACGAAGTGTAATCATCCATTTAGCTTAGCACCACCCAGAAATCGTCCGCGACAATGAACTCTACAATAAATAACATTTAAAAACTAAGTTAAAACTAGTAAAAATATTTAAAAAACCGACTACCATACCGCGCTAGTCAGTTAGTTTCAGTAACATTTTTAAGACTTTATCGTCATATCTCTGGCTGGAGATACTATCAGATCTGCCACCTTGGAGATTCAGCCTACCTTTTAGACGGTTTATACATACATAATTGGCGGAGTCAATGGGGTTACATACATTAAAAATAAACTTACAGACGAATTAAGAACATCCTCTTTTTTGGAAGTAAGAAAGTAAGAAAAGTAGTTAGTAAGTAATAATTAAATCGATATACGATTATATATTAAAAATGTTTTATAGGCTAGCGTTTGACCACTATCTCACCTGTTGGTAAGTGATGATGCGGTCGAAGATGGTAAGCACGCTAGGCCTAGAATGGGAACTGGCTCTCAAGGATAGCTGCCGGAACACATTAGATGTTTGACAACAGATTTTCCAACTTGAGGGTGGTAGCTGGCCAGGCGGACACTACATAGTGTCCTACCACCATGTAAAAATTGAATGAATTATTTAATAATCTTACTTAGATATAGTTTAATAAACTTTCCACCATGTACTATGGTGTGCAAAATTCGACACACACACATTACAACAAATTGTTAATTCGTGGATGTGTATGTATTATGTTTGTGCAATTTTGCTGCAATAGTGCAACTTCGCGTCGCTTTTTAACTGACGTCACAAAAAAGGAAGAGGTTCTTCATGTTTTTTTTTTTTTAAATTTTTCTATTATCTTTTTGCGTGTATGTTACGCGATTACTCCGTCAATTGTGAACAGATTCAAATGATTATTTTTTATTAGTTATGGTACGTTTCCGAGTTGGTCCCATTTTAATTTCATTGAGATCTGATTAGTATCTCTAGAGATATGAAGATAAATACCTCAAACATAGGAGAATGTACTGGTTTTAGAAGAAAAGTCCCAAGAAGATTATACACAATGGAGGTTGCTATTGCATATACTTTTGAAGACTAAAAAATATGACCTTGAATAATGTTTTTACATCTTTCTTTACGTTGATTTTGGTTTTTGACAGATATTCTTACGGTAAATGTGAGCGAGATAGAAACAAAGGCAGGGAGAATTAATTTGTCTTCACAGGAATGATCTACCGGGCAAAGTCTTGTTAGGGTGCAAAGTTATTTAATATTTTTTGACATGACATGACGTTAGGCGAAGATGGCGGCCATATCAGTCCCGCGACACTGCATACATAATTAAATAACTCTGAATTATGAACGTACTTTGTACCAACCAACACTGCAAAAAAATGTATAAGCATAATGCCACAGATTATATAATAGTTACTTCGTAAATAATACTTTCCGTTGTTAGGTTGGCTACACAGTGCTTTCATAATTCGGGTATCAACAATGTAGGGAAGTGCCAACTCTTATAACGTTTATTGCACAGGGCCATTTTGAACATTGTCCATTGATGACATCATTATGACTAGTGAATATTTTTACTAGCGCGGCATTTAAAGTAAATTTTTTAGGGTTCCGAACCCAAAGGGTACCAAATGAACACTTTCTGAGACTTTGTTGTCCGTTCGTCCGTCCGTCCGTCCGTCCGTGTGTCTATATGTGCGCACTTTACAGATCTGTATCTTCTAAACCGTAATTGGTACATACTTAAAATTCTTACAAAGTATATATCCGTCAGTGTATAACGGCCCAGACACGAAATTTTATAGATGGATGCAGTTTATTTAAAACTTGTTTTGCACTAAAAAAGGTAAAATAAATTATTTTTCAAAAAAAATAAAACCGACTTCATAACCACAATCAGGCACTCAAAAGCGAAAAATAAATTACTATTTGAAGTCGGTGCCAGCCAAGTCTAATAGGTAGTAGATAGATACTACCTACATGTATCTACCTACTTACTACTACTACATACATAGTATCTACTACTATCCAATAGACTTGGCTGGCACTGACTTCAAATAGATAAGTGGGTAGTACTGGGTAGCGCTTATAATAATTATATTAAATAATTTATTTTTCGATTTGAGTGCCTGTTTGTGGTTATGAAGTCGGTTTTATTTTTTTTGAAAAATAATATCTTTTAACTTTTTTAGTGCAAAACAAATTTTAATTAAACTAACTACATCCATCTATAAAATTTCGTGTCTGGGCTATTATACACTGACGGATATATACTTAGTGAATAATAATTTATATATGCACGCACTTAGTTTCGAGATAATACACCGCCAGTTTAATTGAAACTTAATTGAATGATAAAGTTGTTCCACTCAAGTATTTTCACAAAGGCTTTGACTACAGTCGACCAATTAATACAACTTCAATATGAATAACTTGAGTTAACGTGGCTTACTTACAGGCATCTCAGCTTTGAGAAAGCAAAATTCGCTGAAGTTATCAGTGCAATGGATCGCCGATTATTAAAAATTTTT
The DNA here is from genome assembly GCA_954871355.1 of Cabera pusaria. Taxonomy (NCBI): domain Eukaryota; kingdom Metazoa; phylum Arthropoda; class Insecta; order Lepidoptera; family Geometridae; genus Cabera; species Cabera pusaria. The sequence continues at coordinate 26,742,779 of OX940885.1, read as the reverse complement.
TCAATTACAATTTCTCCAACTTTATCTACATACATATATACATACATACAATCACGCCTTTTTCCCGTTTGGGTAGGCAGAGACTACTTCTTTCCACATGCTACGAACTTTATCTAGTTAAAGTTTATTTTCTTTAGGACGTCATTACATGGTTGTATGTTGATAAATATTTCGAACTATGGTTATAAAGTAACGAGTAGGTACCTACGTGTATTGGGCTTATACCTTCGTGTTAATTTAATTTAAAAATCGTTTTATTTATGAATACATTATCGATGCACATATGTCATATCAAAACATAACTCAACGTCTTCGAAGTGACCGTAATGATACAATTATATATAATTATTCATAAAATCTCACAAAAATATGCAAAAATTGGACTGATCGAACGATATAATTCTATAGAAAACTGGCTGTCTGCTCTACTCAGCCAGCATGCATAATAAAAGCCTGTCAGGGCCATCATTTCACCAGATCAGCTTTCTACAATATCGTTTTACTATTTAAATGAAAATATGGCGTTGATTGGAAGTTAATAAGAGTATCCAGTAACCTTATTATTTACCTACAAAAGTCTTTCCTACAAAAGTTTTTTAGATGCTAAAACAATAGAAGCAAAGAATAATATAATAGCTACGAGTATACCTATTGATACAGGGGCTAAATGAAGTAAGTACAGATGATTTGTTTCATACCTAATTTTTCTATTTTTATTCTGATAGTCTAGCGTTTGAGCAATATCTTGCCAGGCGGTGATGTGTTCGGTGATGGTGAACACGCTAGGTCTAGGATGGTCTGACTCTCAAGGGTTGTGTACTGCCGGAACACAGTAAGGATATGGCAGCAGATTCTCTTCTTGAGGGCCCAGTGATGCAGTGGGAGAATAGTCTTTGACGCCAAAGTTACCGAGTTCAATCCCCGCCGTGCACCAATAGATTTCTCTATCAAAACATTTATGTGCGCTTTCAGCCCTCTGGTGTAGGAAAAACATCGTTTAGAAACCCCCAACTCCCGTGCATTGGTGTAATACACTATCTAGTGTCCGCGTGGCCAGCTACTACCCTCATGTTGGAAAATCTGTCGCCAAACATCTAATGTGTTCCGGAAGCAGTCCTTGAGAGCCAGTTCCCATTCTAGGCCTAGCGTGCTACCATCCTCGACCACATCATCACTTACCAACAGGTGGGATAGTGGTTAAACGCTAGCCTTTATACGATATAAAAATATATAAAAAAAGTCATAAAATTATGCTTAAAAATAAATTGAATATTTTGAAAAAAAAAACATTGATCTGGAAAATGGAATGGACATCTTGTTCAGCCGTTTTACGAGAAATAGTGGCAGACATCTTTCATTCTTCCTCACAAAGATTCGCATTTATATTATAAGGATTTGATGTTGTGTTAAAATTGATTAAAACCTACGTTATTTGACCGATCGAACAGATGGTCACACACGTACACGTTTCAGCTTGGACAAACATATTTCGGTTATCCGGATGACCAGATTTGTTCCCTTCTTCAGGTCAAATTTCTGAACCGATACTCGTGAATATTTTTTCGAAGATTTTAGTCGACACAGTTTTTGGTTTATCTAAAATTTAGAATTAGATTTGGGAGTTGAAAACGTAAAAAAAAACATATTTCAGCCATGTCAAAATTTAAAAAAAAATGTCATCTTTTTATTACATGTTGATAAAACTTTTTCATCCGATAATTTTCGAGTGGTCTGAGGTGGTGTTATTAGGTTTTATTTTAAGCTATGCTAATACAGACTCGCGAGGCTTATAACTCATAGAGCCTAATAGCGTAGTAGGCACGTATACTTCGTAAGCCAACTCTAATAACTATTTTATTTATATATACAATCGTTCGTATAAATTCGCATTTTTATTTGTTTTGGCAATCGGTACAAACTGGAAAATTTAAATAAAATTAGTAATGTTCAGAAGGTAAAGTTTATGGATATTATATCTTGATTTCATTAATTAATATCTATGTTTACAAAACGTGCAGTTGAATTAAGTTACTAAGTTCAAACAAAGCAAGTTTATCACGTGAATAAATCAGAGTTGCATGTTCAAGATAGCACGGAACAGTTATTATGTTATCATGTGGCAACTTCGCGGTAATCCATTTCTTCATTAAACATATACCTAGTGATTCTATCGCATTCATCCAAAAACGATGAGTATCGACTGTGGGACTCCATTGTTTTATAATTCACACTAGATGCGATAGTCATGAATCAAACCAAAATCTTAAGCCGCAAGTTACCTGATATGCAAATAAAGGAGGATAAATTATTAAAATAAAAAAAAACTAATTAAATAGTTTTTTTAAGAAGGCTTAAGGCTTAAGGCGAAATTACTTGACCAAAAAGTAACGAAGGATTTAGTGTAAAATGGGATTTGATGTTGTTGTAAAAGTTACCGCGCGTTATTCGACAGAAAATGAAGGCTATGTTAATTTGTATGTAGGATATACTTATTTGTACAAAATATTATATTATAGTATAGCACAGTATACAGTATGAGCACCTGCAAGTGTAAATTATACGAAAATTATATTCTTAGTTTAGTAACACTATCGGAGATGGTGAAATATGTTTACCAATTGAATAACTGCGGCACACAGCCCTTGGGTATTCTAGGCCTTGCGTTTTCACCATCTTCGACCACATCATCGCTTACCAGTACCACCAAGGGAGATAGTGGTCAAACGCTAGCCTATCCGAACTTACAAACTAATAGTATTAAAACCTTTGTAACTCTGTCACTCTGTCTGTTTGTTACCTAATCACGCTTATCCGGACGATCCGATCTTACTGAAATGTAACAAGGAGATACTTTGTGGCATGAAATGGGAAATGAAATAATCAGTAAGATCGGACATAGGCTACTTTTTGTGAAAATAAAATTATTCATGATTCTTACACATAACTTAAATAACTCAGATCACACAAATATTGATTGACAGAGCTTTACAATGTAATGTGAAGTTGCTGGTATCAGCTAGCAAGATATAAAAAACTATATTATTATTAATCGTACTTACAATATTTCAGTATTAAAACAATCACACAAAAGACAAAGCAGTTCCTTATTTCATAGGGACTATTTTATTATTCTCATAGGTAGAAATGTAAGTAGATACATAAATACTAGCTTATCTTTTCTTATACCTGGCCGTAGCTGTCTAAGGGATTGTGCAATGCGCAAGTCTAAATAATTATTGTTCCACGCCTATTGTCTTGTCTAAGCGAGTCTCTTTTGCAATGCCTATTTACTCTTTGTGGCGAGGCGATATCGGTATATTTTCACCAATTCCATTCTGTTTACCATATCACTTTTCAATTTAGAATAATAAATTGTCTAAAGTTATTAAAGTGTTCATTCGAGAAGACACATTAATTCATAGAATGATTTTAGAAAATTAAGGAACATTTGCGAATTAACTAATATCATTAATAACTTTAAAACGAAACTGTTTTACATGCACAAGTGATGCTGTAGATATGCGATATCATATCTTGTTTAGACAATTAAATAAAACAAAATAAAAACGGAATTTGTGTAAATTATGCTTACATTTACCCAAATTCCGTTTACATTTTGCGAACTCGGTCAGTTGAAAATTTAATAATAATCCTTTTTTAACCCCCGTCCAAAAAGAAGGGGTGTTATAGTTTGACGTATGTATCTGTGTTTCTGTGTGTCTGTGTATCTGTGTATGCGTGTCTGTCTGTGGCATCGTAGCGCCCAAATGGATGAACCTATTATGATTTAGTTTTTTTATTATTTGATAGGTCTTCATCGAGAGTGAGATAAGAGAGAAGATAAGAGCTTTGTTTCGTGAAAATCCGTTCAGCCGTTTAAATATTATCAGTTCTTTTTTGGTTGATGAGACTACTATAGCAACTTTCGTAGCCCTTAGACCGCGGTTCCAAAACATTTAAATGGCATTTCTGCGCACTACTGTCACTTCACTCTGCTGTCTGTTTAGCGTAGTTTACATTATATTAATCAAATCAAATTTATTTGTTTGAAATTCAGTATCCTGTTACTTAAATGATATTGCAAGAATATAGTAAACTTGATTTAATGTTAAGATATCTCCATGAATCTGCAGAATACTCTCAATTCCTCGTCTGAGATGTCGTGTTTAGGCACATTGGAATGGTTTCAATTAACAAATTATACATACCTATACAAATCAGTGGTGGTTTAAAATTTTTAATTTAAGTATAATTCAGTTCCGTTGTAATCTACGAATATAATTTATTCGCAGGTTGTATTATTCGTTTAAAGCAAAGAGAATATACATTTTGAATATTCACTATAAATAATTGAAATGTTGATCAATCGAAGTCCACTGCTAACAAAGTTGCAAGAAAAGTTTGTAATACCATCAAGGCGTATGGGGTTCTATGAATATTCATCCAGAGAGGTCCGTGTGATTAACACGCGAAGAAATGTTGTAATATTTACGAATGTCTTATAATATCCATCTGAACGTTTTTTACAAAACTCATTTTTACCATTGCCACTTCAAAAAGAGCACGTTATTCATCGACAGCAGTGAATAAAACGCGATTTTACTCACTCGGTGAATAAAAACATTTTGAATTTGGAATAAGCACAAAATAAAAATTATGTACAAAACATAAATAAGACTTGCTGAAAGTGCCTACTAACTGGCTAAATAGAGGTATACCATAGAAGCTTTATAATGTAATAAAAATAAAAATCCCGCCAATTTTGTTTTTTTTTTGTTTTCATTTTGCTCCACACGATTAGTGTATTCAGTCAGAATAAAGTATAAACATTATTCAAGTTTTTGTAAATTCAAGTCATAATGTTGAGTCAATGTCACATTTCTGATCAAGTTGAAGTCACAGTCTAGTCCTTGGACTAAGACTTGTAAGGGTAAGCCTTGTCTTACCCCTAGTAAAGATGTGAACTTTACGGAAGATTTTTAGTGCAATTTTGGTGAGAACACAAGTAGCATGTTTTTCAAGATTGTGCTGTTTTCCTACACACACATTCACCGGCACTAAATGGTTAATAATCCAGATTTATTACACATTAATAATAACATAATGATAAATATAAATAGGTAATAAGTAGGTACTACTATTTATTTTCTCGCGGTTAATGGTAAGAAGAAGATAACACGACTCGTGAATAAAAAATTTAATCTCGGTCCTTGTATCCCTCGCACCGCCCAGGATTCTAATCTAGAATCCTTCGCTGCTCTCGGGATCAAACTTAGTCCCTCGAATTAAATTTCTATAATATTATAATTGATAATTAATAATTACGACGTTAGTTCCCTCTGAGAAAGGTTTTCCAAAATTCATCCCTGAAGAGGATGAAACGAGGGTTCAAAGTTTGTATGGAGAAACAAGAATAGATTGTCTTTTATATTCGAAACTTCACACAAGTAGTTTCGTAAATAAATAAGTTAATACGTGTTTCAGGCTTTTTGAAATTCTATTCCTAAAAGGGTGAAGTGTGGTAACAAAGTCAGAAATCAATATTGTTTCGGATTGCGCTGATATTTGGCATCCAGATAGTAATTGACGTAGGTATCCGCTAATCCGAAAGGATTTTTCAAAATTCACTCTTCAAGGGATGAAGCGGGGTTTCAAAGTTTGGATAGTCATTTTATTCGACATTTCACACAAGTACTTCTGTAAATAAATAAGAGTTTCAGACTTTTTCAAAATGCCACCCTAAGAGAGTGAACTCGGGTAAAAAAGTCTGAAAATCAATATTGTTTCGGATTGCGCTTTCTTGGGTTTTTCGGGTTTTATAAATATGAATCCTGATTTGTCTTAGTCACGCGATAACATGAAAACAGGTGAACCGATTTGGCTAATTCTTATTTGATGTATTTAATGATAGAATCGTTTTTACCAAAGTAAAGTTTTAAGTAAATAAAAGGAGTGTTTAACGCGGGCGAAACCGCGGGGGACTTCTAGTATAGTATAAGAAAGGTACTTTCAATAATTTAGTATTCAGTATTATTTATTGCACACAATGTACATCAATAATAACTAAGCTTAGTGCTATGTGCTAATCTACTTAATTACTAATGACATGTACCCTGTACTGTTTAGGGTGTAGCAATATAATATTTTGTATATTTACAAAATATACCTAACATTATAACACTTTCTATGGCAGTTCATATATTGTTATTAAGGCGAGAAACAGTTAGGTATTTTATATTTTATCGTCAAGGTATTCACTAATTGTATAATAACATTTAACTATAAGAAACTGACGGAATTTATTTTTAAACACAACTTCTTTTAATTCTTGTCATACTATAAGGGATTTTATTGTAGATCTAATTGTTTTAATGTGGTCATGGGCGGTCGATCAGACATTTAGGTCGCTATTCAAACTGAAAGCCTACGTAAAAAGCTAAAATAATATGAATAATCTGACGTAATAACTACAAGAATTCAATGTTGTGCATATATCGACTTCGATACGTTTGCAAGCCCTCAGCCGCGTAACCGTCCTTCGGTCCTGATGCACCGAGGTCGCAGGGTTTATGGGACCACCTTCACCTTATAATAAATTCCGGTTCGTCGGCAATTCATTTGCAATTTGCATAAGGTGATGCGAAATTTTCTTCGGTTTATTTTAAACTTAGCAAAAGCCAAAGAGGAGAATTGGAGCGTAATGGTTTTAGGGTATCTAATTTATGTCAAGTATATTTTCGCCGCGAGAATTGACATTGCCACCCGCTGATTGTCCTTGAAATGAAATTTTGATACCAAACGGCTAATGTAATATATTGTATTTATATTCATTTAGCTTAATTGTAACGGATATGACGTCATGATATATGTAGCTATGTATTAAATATATAGTTCAGAAAATGTACAAAGGATATTTTTTTAATTTTGGGCATTGTATGAAATTCTCATAGACGTGTGACGACTAAAAGTTTTTAGCAGCTTCTTGATAATTAGGTAGTAGGAGTTACTAAGCCGAGTTCATTGACTTATTTGGTAAATATTAAATTTGTAATCTTTTGACTTCCGCTAACATAAAGATCCTTCAGGACATCAGGTGTATGTAAATTTTTTTGGTGTAATGTAAATAGAAAATAGTATTTACTTTAACGTGCTGAGTTTTTTTTTGTATTACTACCATCCTCGACCGCATCTTCACTTATCAACAGGTGAGATAGTGGTCAAACGCTAGCCTATATGATACATAAAAAGGTGCTGTTGATCTTTAAGCATGCCAACTTGATGTGTCAATTGAACAATTAGGAATGCTCCTGGGCAATGTAAAATGGATGACAGGATGAAAGTACCTACGTTGCTAAGAAAGGACAATGTACCTACATTACTTTCGTCGATTTTCAAATTTTTTACTTTCATATTTTTTAGTTTTTCCTAAGCCACGACGCACCAGTCCATAATCCAGGTGTAGTCATGATAACTAAGATACTAGGTCATGATGATCGGCGATGTCAGTTTACCATTGATAATAGTAAATATCCAAAGAGTGTTGCTGAGAAGTAAACGACCAACTTTTAAATATTTGCATAATATATTAACTAAGTACCTCAATGATATCATGTTCCTACCACAATTTTGGCTAGAGCTAAAAGAGTCTGAATCATTTGATTTATTATCACTATATCGATTGTTTGATGTATTTCTTTTTAATGTATTTAAACAATGATGTAAAGGGTCATGTCGAGTCGGTGGGCATCAGACAAAGAACTTGCTCTTATCGCGGTTTTATTGATACTGGTTGTACCTTGTACTCGTGCACGCTTGCTCATGCTACTTAGAATGTCATTTAGTTATCATAAGGTCACTACGTAGAAATTCCGAATATACCGAACATAATAAATCTATTGAATAAGAACTTTTGTTTTATAATTCTACACTATCTGCTATTATAATTAATTCTATTAATATTAATTCTACATATCATATTGTAACAATGTAAAATTGTTACATAGTAAAATTGTATGTTGTATGAAATGAGTATGTGTGTGTGTGGGATAGGTCATCTTCGGAACTACTCATCTAATACATTTTTTTTTTGTTATTTGTTATAGGTTAGCGTTTGACCACTATCTCACATGGTAGTAAGCGATGATGTGGTCAAAGATGGTAAACACACTAGGCCAAAATACTCTGACTCAAAAGGGCTGTGTGCTGCCGGAACACCGTAACGTTACGGCAGCAGATTTTCTCCTTGATGGTGGTAAGCTAATTTTTGGTAGCAAGTCAGGCAGAATAATGCTCCTAACACATATAGTAGGTTTAGGCTTCGCTACAACTTCTGACATTACAGAAATACCAAGTTATTTTTGTTCTCGTTGGGTATAGAATTTCGGTTGTAGTCACAGAAATATTAATAATAAGGTATAAACTACCTTATTATTAGTATTAATTTATATTAATATTTCTGTGGTTGTAGTTATATCCTTTGAACGGATATCTCTCTCTATTCGATGTTTGCGATGTAAAAAAGTGTCGGTGTTTTTTAAGAAACAGATTTGGGGCTAGGTTTGGGTCTTTGACGGTTCAGTGGCGGGGAACACGCGGCTAGTTATGTAAACAAACGGAGTTTCACGCATCGCTCAGACGTTTGTTATCGCATGCCGCGTCCGGGTCACCCGGCACACAAGCGCTACTACGAGCTATAGTAGTAACTGATAAATTCACTATCTATTTAATATTATTGACTATTATTGCAAAAACGTGTAATAGAGAATGAACTTCTTGACCTTTTGTCGACATGGACAGTTCGAAATCATATTATTCTTTGTTTTGGTTTTGAAAATTGACTGTACTATGCTACATAACGAATATGCCACCAAGAAACGTTGACTTGCGCTTTAAAGTAGGTTTTGAGTTTAGAACAAGAAAATCTTAGGATGTTTTTTTTATTATGAGTGACTCAACGTTGGGTTTCGCAGTAGGTTCCCGGTTATCAGTGAACGGTTCGATGAAACCAGCCCCAGCTGGTTTTTAGTAGTAGAGGCCACACCACCTTATTGAATCGGCAATTTATGTTATGAAAAAAATCGCACACTAAATTTATGACTGGTAAACTGCATCAAATCCATCGACATACAAATTTACGTTGGTTATACACAAAATGCGGACAGTTGAGAAAACTGAAAATGTCAAGAAATACCATGTCCCACTTCTAGTATATAATATAGGAAAAGGTGAAGATGCATTGCATGCTGCAAATAAAAGCAGGATAATTTAAAGTATTTTTTTAATAATAAAACTAGCTGCACCCTTCGGCTTTTCCTGCGTTTAATCTTGGTTATATCCTTTCCACTTGAATCACTCTATCTATTGCTGAAAATTGCATTAAAATCCGATACTAAATCAAATTTATATTTACAAATTAATTGAAAATTAACAATATTGTCTTTCTATTTTAGAGACGCAATTTGGTTTATTATTATCACATGATAAACTATTGAACTGAGCACGTTCAATGACTGTCAATCGTAACTATCAAAGTAATGTGATAGTTCATTTGTTTTATTGTAAAACTAAAGGTTTTTTTAGCAGATAGCGCACTTAACCTTGAAACAAAATATAAGTATAAGCGCTAAAAATAACTGTAGCGATGCGTGCATATCCCTCATATAAGCTTTAATTTAAATAAAACTGGCCAAGTGCGAGTCAGACTTTTGTCTCGCACACGGAGGGTTCCGAACAGCAGTATAATAATATATAAGTATAATATTATATTACCGTGTCAATACCAAACATGCTTATTAATTAACTATAATTAACTACAACGCCATCTAACGAATATCTAACGAACTTCTAACACCAACTAAGTTAACGTTAACACTAAGGTAGGTAATTAATATTATTTATTAATAAGTTAAACAATCATTAGATGGCGCTATAGTAAAAACACGTTTTTTATATGGGGACCCCCTTTAATTTTTAACTTTGTGCTGTTTTTAGTATTTGTTGTTATAGCGGCAACAGAAATACATCGTCTGTGAAAATTTCAACCGTTTGACTATCACGGTTCATGAGATACAGCCTGGTAACAGACGGACATACAGACAGACACAGAGAGACGGACAGCGGAGTCTCAGTAATAGGGTTCCGTTGGTACCCTTGGGTTCGAAATCCTAAAAAGTGACCGAAAGAAGCTATTGATGCAAACATAAATTAAGTATGGTAAGCCGAAGACGCTAAATCTACAATGCCATTGTGAGAATTAGCCCATGCAAGGCCTGTTTACAAAAACGTTTGACCTATAAACGCAAGCAGATGCAATGACGGAAGCTTTTTTTTATAGAGTCAAACTCTTATGCTGTTGTAATAAGGGTATACATTCTTTGTAAGTATTGACATATTGATGTTGACAATTTTATTTTGTGGCTTAGTTTGGGTTGGGTCGTGCAGCCCCATTGTGTTACGTTACGTCGTCTCTATTCTGTATAGACCAGTGGTGCGGAACAGGGGTAACGTCGTAGAGAAGATGTAAATATACAAATAAAATATTTTTTAGACTAGAAATGTAGTATGTATGAGAAAACTGTTACACAATATTCTATTCAAAATCTTTTTATTATAATAATAACAATGTAGATAAAAAAATAAAAGGAAGGACTATAGTTCAGTAAAGTTGAGTAAAAAACTGGACTCTTCTCAATTCATTAATTTTTGAAAATATTTGTAGCTCGTTGAAATAATATCATTCAATATTTACTACTATGTACATGTAAGTAGGACCGTGTTTGTTATTCCAAATAAACAAGCGTTAGACCCATTGTTGTTTCGGGAGACACAGACACCGGCAAGGAATTTCTTAGCAGTACGTATCATAAACCACAGAAGAGGTTTTTTCCCCGTTCTGTGTGATGAACGATGAAACAAAACGTTTCGTGCGGGTAGATAGAACGTCTACCAACAAGCGATTGACAGGTTGTCCGATAGAAGAAAGTGGATGGCGGTACTACAGCTATAAGGGGTTCCGAGACGGTCAAGCGGCAAGCGGTAAGCACGTAAATTTTAGTTTCAGCCAAGCATTTTGACTGTTTACAAAGTTGGCTTGATGCCCGAATCAAGCATTTACATACGTGCTTTCTTATGATTTTATATTTTGCTTGACGCGACGGCTTCATGCTACGATTTGATAGTGTTCGTAGTACTTTTTTCAAGTGACGTCACTAAGAGCTCACCACATTTTAACTGGGTGCACATACGTACGTTTTGAAATATACTTAATTTGTATTAGACACAGAAATTTTAATAATTAGACACCTTATTATTAATATTTCTGTGGTACATGTATATTTCAATAATTTGTATCTGGTTCTTTTACCGACATTTCATGTAATTTAAACATTGGATAAATATTTTTTTAAGTTATTATTTTTGTGCAAGAGCTCACCGGCTACCGTGGCGTAGTGATTTTCACGGTGCGTTGAATCGCATAGTGTTTGTTGTATTATTTTATTTGCCACGGCAAATAGCCCGGATGATAAGAACAGAGGCCAATTACTAGATCGTCAGCAAGGACACGTGAAATTTATTCCGCTTCACATTCCGTTAGAAATGATTTTACACTCTACTTAATATTATTTTTATATCATAAATAATTTATCTGATTTGTAATCGTTTAAAGCGTAAATTGCTTTCATACATTCATTGCACGCATTGTAAAGTAACGTGTACTATTAACTTCTGAGGTTACATTGCTTATCTCCTTAGTGTAAGTTACATAGATGGTTTATCGCAAGACGCATGATAATATACGTAGGTATATATTATTGTATAAGTACTTGTGTCCAATAGATCATTATTATCAGTCAATTTCCGTGTACTGCTGGACATAAGCCTAACCTATGGCACGCCTATGAGCTATGAACTTGTTCTTCAGCTACATATTTGTTTCCAACCGCTGCCAGCCTGATTGCCTATATCATCGCTCATCACCTATCTGGAGATATCTTGATATCTGTACACAAAAATATAGTTGAAACTCTTACCTACTCTAAAATCTTCTTAATTATTATCTCGTATTCTAAAATCGTACCTCTTATATACCAAAGATATATAACGCTAAATAGCAAACAATCTACGCATCATTTATCACTTTTTCTTTCCACAGTTTCAATTCTATTGTATCATACCAACAACAAGGGGTTGAAAAAATCCGACAAAAATCGAAATAACCACATTTAAAAAAATGCATGTTAAAATTTGAAATAGCATAAAAAGAAGAACAATGCAGACGTCACATCGTGCGGTAGAATAAAACGTGAAACTAGCAAAATAATGCGATTTTTCGGTTGAAATCACTCGAATGTACCTTTACTCGAAAAGCCCGTCGAAGCGTGCCCTGCGTCGCATCACTAGCCGCAATAGTTTATATGTCAATAAGGTTCAACATTCGAAACAAAATGTAGTTGTCACTTGAATTTTTTTATGGTATTTATAAAAGGGTAGAAAGCCCTTGACTGTTGTAAATAAATGATTATTTTGAGTGCGGAGAAGAGTTCTTGTGACGACAGTCGAGAGTTTTGTTGATCGAGTGAAGTTGTTTGTTATTGTACAATTATTTCCTTTTGTCCTAATAAAGTCAATTGATTGAAACATTAGTATAGCTACACTACTAGTATACGTGTAAAGAAATGCAAAATTACAAATATATAAGTACCTACTTAGGTAACTTTAAATGCCTAAAGTACCTCCCTATTTATTATATACTCATATTTTAATTGTTGTAATGCCAGACCAATAGTCGGTTTTGTTTTAAATAAATATCTTTCAAAATGGTAGGTACATTTTACTATATGTTATATGTACAGCAAAATTGTTTGATTAGTAATTTCTAGAAATACTTTTTTTAAACTTCATTCAAAATGCTTTTCAACCGACTTAACCAACCAAAAAGGCGGAGGTTCTCAATTCGTCTGTATGTTTTTTTAAATCTTTATTACATGTTTACTATGCCAATTGTGAACCAGTTGAAGAATGATTATTTTTTCATAGGTAGGGTACATCTCCAAATTGGTCCTATTAAGCAATTCATCAAGATCTGATGCGTATCTCTGGAGATATATATCGCTGCAGATATGGAGATAAACATCTCAAAATTGTTAGAGAAACAGACTCGCGCGGCATATGAAGTCGGTGTTTCAGCCTTTTAAACTTCTCTTGATTATTAGCAAATCTAAAGTATTCGAGTGCGTCACCTTACCGTACAAGCAAGTAACGTACGACATAGTAAGTACATATAAATAAAACTACATTATTATTAACTGTTTATCACTACTGCAAGCAAACACGTGTGACAACGTGTCTTGTTACATATTCTTATCAAAGTTTCTTAATAAATAAACCAGAGAGTGGTTTCCTCGAGTGTACAATAATAAGTCAATAATGCTCTTCGTAGCTATTGAACTTAAGCAAAAGCAGTAGTTACTAACTAGTAGAACTCGATTTTACATTATGCCTATTTTTTAACCGACTTCAAAAATGGAGGAGGTTTCACATTCTACACATCCTATAGGATTAGTAATTACGATTTTGATTCAGAATTCCGTCATTTATTAACCGAAACTTATATTTTAATTTAGAATTCCGTCATTTATTAACCGAAACTTATATTTTGATTTAGAATTCCTTCATTTATTCACCGAAACTTATATTTTGATTTAGAATTCCGTAATTTATTAACCGAAACTTATATTTTGATTTGGAATTCCTTCATTTATTAACCGAAACTTATATTTTGATTTAGAATTCCGTCATTTATTAACCGAAACTTATATTTTGATTTAGAATTCCGTCATTTATTAACCGAAACTTATATTTTGATTTACAATTCCTTCATTTATTAACCGAAACTTATATTTTGATTTACAATTCCTTCATTTATTAACCGAAACTTATATTTTGATTCAGAATTCCTTCATTTATTAACCGAAACTTATATTTTGATTTAGAATTCCTTCATTTATTAACCGAAACTTATATTTTGATTTGGAATTCCTTCATTTATTAACCGAAACTTATATTTTGATTTAGAATTCCTTCATTTATTAACCGAAACTTATATTTTGATTTGGATTCCTTCATTTATTAACTGAAACTTATATTTTGATTAAGAATTCCTTCATTTATTAACCGAAACTTATATTTTGATTCAGAATTCCTTCATTTATTAACCGAAACTTATATTTTGATTTGGAATTCCTTCATTTATTAACCGAAACTTATATTTTTGTTTGAGAGAGTATACTTCCTGTTTGGTCCCATTGTAATTATATCGAGATCCGAAGATTATCTATCATATTTTCTATGTCCGAAGAGTATCGCCAGAGGTATGGACATAGAAAAGATAATAATACTGTATGGGGATAAACATCTCAAATTTGGAACACAAAATGCTTAACGCGCCATTTGTGTCGGTTTTTAGGGTTCCGTAGCCGAATGGCAAAAAACGGAACCCTTATAGATTCGTCATGTCTGTCTATCCGTCTGTATTTCACAGCCACCTTACTATTAGGACTACACAGTTGAAACTTGGTAGGTAATTGTATTCTGTGAACTGCTTTACGATTTTAATACAAAAATTTAAAAAAATAAGGGGGGGCCTCCCCATACATTAAAAATAACATGGAGGTTCCTAAGACTTTTTTTTTTAAAGTCAATCGTTTGAAAGATATACACTTCCAAAGTGGTAAAATGTGTGCCCCCCCCCCCCTCCAACTTTTAAAATAAAAGAGTGAAAACATTTTAAAAATATATGCTGTAGATCTCAATAAACACTTTGAACAAAAATTGGTTTGAACGAGACATAGTCAGCAGTTTTTGAGATCAAAGCACATTTTCAAAACTGCAAATATAGGTAACTTTGTTATTCATACAAACACTATGATGATAAGATAAACAAAGTTAATTTTTTGCTCGCGAAAAATGATAGTTATAAAATCCTCTACTGTGTTACGGAACCCAACTAGTGCAAGACCGACTTGCACTTGGGTAGTTTATTTAAGTGATGTTTAGCCCATTTTAGACACAACTGCGTCTGTGATGGTTGAAAAGGATCTACACAATGGCCCACTACATATATATATATTTATATATATATAAATTTATATATATATATTTATTTAGCACGTACAATTAACTGAGTAATGGCCGACGTGTAGATGCGTACCGCCATCGCCAAAGGTGGGCTTTGAAACTGAAACTAAACAAAATGTTTTTCTTCAAGCTTATACGGGCCTATAGGTAGGTCTTTACAAATGACATTGAGGTTCCTAAAACAATTTTTCTCAAAATCGTTTGAAAAATAGACACTTCTAAAGTGGTAAAATGAGTGGTCCCTTCCCCTCTAACTTATAATCTAAAATAAGGGAGTGGAAAATCTAAAAAAATATATAAGCTACTTTCAACGAAAATTGGTTTGAAAGAGATATAGTTTTTGAGATATACCATATTTTCCAAACCGCAAATATAACTTTTTAATTCATACAAACACTATGAAATCCAAAGTTAATTTTTTGCTGGCGAAAAATTGTACTTGGTATTTTTTGCTGGATCTTATAAAACATTGTAGTGTGTTACGGAACCATACAAGAGCAAGTCCGACTTGCACTTGGCCACTTTATTTCATTTTGTAAACGATCATTTTTTCTGGGATTACTTGATAATACTTTGAAACCAATTGTTAATAAAAGACTTAGTTCAAATGAAGCTTGCCTAGTTAAGCGTTGATTTTAGCACGCTGCTCGGTGTGCCACGACTTCGTCAGTTATTTAGATATTATATTTTTTTCGATATAGCTACTAACGAAAGAGAAAAGTATCTGGTGAATTTTTTATATCGTATAGGCTAGCATAGCGTTTGACCACTATCCCACATCCTGTAGGTAAGTGATGATGCTGTCCAAGATCGTAAGCACGCTAGGCCTAGGCCTAGAATAGGAAGAGGCTCTCTAAACAAGCTGCCGCAACATGTGAGATGTTTTGGCGACAGATTTACAACTTGATGGTGGTAGCTGGGCCAGGCGGACTCTAGACAGTGTCCTACCACCATGCTGGAGGATTCTTAACGATGCTTATGAATCTAAAATTTACCTAAAATCATCAAAACCACAATATCTATGATGTCTTTATGTATAGGTATCAAGGTAAAAGATGCAGTGCAGTGGTGTACAAAATACTAGCAATCTAGAGATTTGCATACCACTGCGTATAAGATAATATAAACAGATTTTATCGCTTACAACCAGGCGAGACACTTGCTTGTCCACTTTCCTAATAATCTATATATTAATACGCAGTGGGTCGTCGTCTCGTGCGTATTTTAGTGTTCCCTCCACTTATCGCGATGATACATATTTATGTTGTTGTTTTCGTATTACAATGCAGATTTGTCGAATGTATGTTTCATCGCGATACGTGGAATGGAACGCAGGTGTGAGTCATTAGAGTGGGAAAGTGATTTTCCCATATAAAATGCTTCGAAAATGTTATTTTTGGAGATCCTTTTTTTCTAAAAACGATTCATTCTATTTGTAATTTTAGGTGCTCTTTCGATTGGAATCATTCGTTTTTAGGGTTCCGTAGCCAAATGGCAAAAAACGGAACCCTTATAGATTCGTCATGTCTGTCTGTCTGTCTGTCTGTCTGCCTGACTGTCCGTATGTCACAGCCATTTAATTCCGAAACTGTTAGGATTACAGAATTGAAACTTGTTAGGTAGATGTATTTTGTGAACCGCTTTCCGATTTTTATACAAAAATAAAAAATATAAAAGTTTAAGGGGGGGGGGGGGCATCCCATACATAGAACTGAAACAAAAAAAAAATCTTCTAACCTATACGTGTGTCTATGGATAGGTCTAAAATATAATCTATCTAAAATGACATTGAGGTTCCTAAAATCATTTTTTGTCAAAGTCAATCATTTGAAAGATAGGCGCGTCTAAAGTGGTAAAATGTGTGCCCCCCCACCCTCTAACTTTTAAAGTATGGGAGTAAAAAATCTAAAAAAAATATATGCTATAGATCTCAATAAAAACTTTCAGCGAAAATTGGTTTGTACGAGATACTTACAGTCAGCCGTTTTAGAGATATGGCGACCGCAAAGATAACTTTGTTTTTCATACAAACACTATGAAAAACAAAGTTAATTTTGTAGTTGCGAATAATCATAGTTATGGAATACTTAACTGTGATACGGAACCCTACGAGGGGGAGTCCGACTTGCACTTGGCCAGTTATTTAATCTGGCCTTTCCATGCCCACTCTTCCTCTTTACTCCTTTTTACTCCAAAATTGTGACTTTCCGACTCATAAATTAAGATTGAAAGTAAAGTAAAGTTGTACTGTTTTACTCATTAGAAATTTGAATATTTGACATATTTTAGGTTATAACACAAGATGCCTATTTAAGTCATGCATAGGAATACAATAGATTGGATGACAGCTGAATGGTTCATTACTTTTTTTTTCTAAATTCAAAGCGTTTGTATATAATAAATAATATAAATCAAATGTATGTTTGTATTTAAATGCGTAATGTGGTCTAATTTAGACCACCAGACGGTTCTAGTAATATTAAATTTCTATTATGGTAAGCGAGTATTTAACTCGAGCTGCAGACGTCCTTGCGTGTGATTCCAAACACGATTTCCGATTTCACGTGAGAATAGGTGGATCGGGCGAGTTCTGGCGACGCCACGCTGGTAACTAAGTATTGTGCAACGGTTGGTTTCCAGCGGGCATTGTCCCTGGTGGAACTACCCCAGGGTGGTTGGGCTTAATGCAACTCAGCGGCGCTCGCCGGGTGTTTATTTATTTGCAAACAGTGAACGCGGACGCCCGCTGAGCTCGTCCCCTCAACATATCGCGATTTGTAACATAACAACGGTAACACGATATGTGATCCACAAAATACGATACCCTCTTACTTCCGTGTAGGGGCGAAAAATTGTTACTCTTGGGATTTGGTTGACTTTGTGGGAATTATTGTTTTTTTTTAACATGAATAATACACTAAAGTAATACGTACATGAATTAGTGGCGTTGCGAGAATCCTACGAGAAGGCCAGAAAAATTTTCACTAGTGGGTAAAAACAGGCTAAAATTGATGATGATGACATTTTATCTATTATTTACCTAATTCACGAAATGAATAGGTAGCTTATGTAAAAGTACTTTTTCGTCTTTTACTCCGGAATAAGATTGCCAATATTTTGTTTGAAAGAGGATATCTATAAGATTTACTTATATAAATTGTCTCAAAATCTATAAATGGGAACCGTCACAGGTATGGAGCAAAATCAAAAAAGCAAGCAAAACTCAATGTGTATTCGCGTGTTATTAGAAGTCGGTCGATTCTTTGACTTTGACATTGAGTGATGTTGTTTTGGCTAGTCATTCAAATCATTCGTCTAGTCATTCAGATCACAAAATATTTTTTTAATTACTACTTTTTTAACATAATGTTTTTTCAATACAAAGAAAAACGAAAATATTCAAAAAATTGGTCGAAATATTAGTAATAGATATAACATTAATATATGTATTCCGTTTATATAAAAAAACAACGATAAATAAATTATTAAATAATATATTCATCGCTCTACAACTAACATAACTATATAAAACAAATTATGTATGTAGGTATATTATTAGTATAGAATTAAATAATGCCATGAATACATTAACCGTAAAAAGTTGTATCGCTTATTTATTGTTATTCGTGTGTGTATTTTATTTTGATTTAATGCCGTAATATATCTTTATATCTGGACTCATAAACAAAAATCTGGTCCCATTAGTTAGGTTTTAAAATATTGTAATCAAGTATTTTAGGTCGACAGTTCGTTTTGATAAAAAAACAATTCTCACGAAAAGCTTTCAATGTTTTGTCATTAACAATGCAATAAAATAAAACAGTAGGCAAATGGAGACAAATAAAATATACATTTAGATAAAATTGATAGACACTGTAAAGTTTGAATGACAAATCTCTTTCGGTTTACAAGTTTATTTTATGACGCAGATATTAGTGTCTTATTTAGGTTTTTTTTCTTCAATCTATGCACAGAAATAGGAATAATATATTATTCCTATTTCTGTGGTACAATGTCTATCTGCCAAAATTATACATTATGTACTACTATTTGTACCTAATATACCATAATAAAATCATTGATAAATGATTTAAATAAACATAATTTTCTGTCTATGTTTATAAAATTAAAATAGTATTCACATACATATTATGATGTATTAAAGATTTTGAAATTTGCAGGTACGTTCACTACTGTTACGTTAGTTAAGTATGATGTGTCCTGTCACAGATTATATAATAGTTACTACGTACTGTGTTGGCAGCTGCTAAGGATGTTGCTAAAAACGGGAGCGAAGTTGTAATTTTCTGCGCAGGCGATACCTCAGGGAAACTTCCTTTAACCATAAATATTAATATTATACCATATACCATGCGAAACCGGTTGTAGGTACTACTACTACTTACTACATATGCTAAAAAAATTGCGTGTCAATTAATGTATTACTGGCACAGAAATATTTATATTTCTGTGATTATTGGTACCTATCCTCCTATAAACCTTTTATAGAAAAACAACGACGTAAATATAGACACTATATAATTTAAAATCGTTTACAAAACGAAAAGAACCGACTTCACATACCGCGATATTGAAAATATTCACAATAGTCATAATCATGGCATCAAGTTATCAAATTTGTTTATATTGTTTATCTCCATATCTCCGGAGATTATTATCAGATCTCGATTAAATTTGAATGGGACCAAACGGGAAGCATAATCTCTCAAACAAATAAAGTATTTTTTCAAATCGGTTAAGATTTGACGGAGTTCTGAGGCAACAAACATAAAATAAACTGACCAAGTGCAAGACGGACTCGCACTCGTAGGGTTCCGTACCACACTACAGTATTTTATAAGATAACAAATACCACTATCATTTTTCACCAGCAAAAAATAATAATTATTAAACATTTTATTTCTTATGACGCCATCTAACGTCTAACAAAGGTGTTAGTCCGAATCGAAATTTCAATATAACGCCATCTATGGGACGTTTACCTAACTAAGCGTACATAGATGGCGTGAAATGCCGAAAAAAAACATATTTCTTGTATGGGGATCCTCTATTATTTTTAACTTTATTCTGTTTATAGTATTTTATTGTTATAGCGGCAACAGAAATACATCATCTGTGAAAATTTCAACTGTCTAACTATCACGGTTCATTAGATACAGCCTGGTGACAGACGGACAGACAGAAAGACAAACAGACAAACAGACAGACAGACAGACAGACAGACAGACAGACAGACGGACAGCGGAGTCTTAGTAATAGGGTCCCGTTTAACCCTTTGGGTACGGAACCCTAAAAAACAATACAGTGGAATTGAACTTCCTCCTTTTTTGTGAAGTCGGTTATACATTTAAGTTTGATTAAATCTATTATTATGTATTATATTATATTTTATTATATAGATTTGCATGCTTTGAGAACTTGGCTGAAACACTGCCGTTTGTCTAAAAGTCCAGATAAGTAAGGATTAAAACTTTTAAGGAAAAAAAACTATTTAATTTTGATCGTATACGCACCGTTATGTGTTCAATAATACCTGACTGATAGTAAGTCTATATTTGATACTGAACACATACAAACGAAATAAAAGTAAATGCACAACTGCCTTTTAGATTTTTTGAAAGCTCCACATCACAAATTATTTCGTCAAAGTCGATCCCGTAAAGAGTGAACCCAAGTATTTTAAGTGCAGCGAAATAAATTTAGTAATAGCAACATAAAAATTCTTGAAGGCCTTCGATATGGCTTCAATTAACACTAATATAAGTGACACAAGAAGTTAATGTGTTTACTTTGAGCACCAATAAATGGTTATAAACATAAAAAATGTGTATCGGCAAGCGCAAGTATTTTACGAGGGTTTTTACTTACATTGATTTGGGAAATATTTCTTTTATTGCCAACTTTAGATAACAGTGACATTTGTATATGGTAACTAGGTGTGCGTTAAATACAAACAAACACAAGTTTATTCAATCATAATAATTACACTCTGGAAATATTTGCTACCAACCAAAGAGTATTTATATTCTCTTTGCTACCAACTACTACTACATAGTAACTATTACGCGGCGACGCATGAGTGACACCCCTAGTGTTGCAAGTATTCATGGGCGACGATGACCACTTCCCATCAGGCGGCCATTTTTTAGGGTACCGTATCCGAAAGGCCAAAAACGGAACCCTAATAGATTCTTCATGTCTGTCTGGCTGTCCGTCCGTCCGTCCGTCCGTATGTTAAAGCCATTTTACTCCGAAACTATTAGGACTACACAATGCGGCGTGTCTATATATAGGTCTTTAAAAACTATTAAACTATTTTTTCTTAAAGTCAATCGATTGAAAGATAGATACTTGTAAAGTGCCAAAATGTGTGTAACCCTCTATCTTTTAAAATTAGAGAGTGAAAAATGTAAAAAAAATATATGCTGTAGATCTCAATAAACACTTTCAACGAATCACTGTTGGTTTTAACGAGATAAAGTCAGTAGTTTTTGAGATATAGCACATTTTTAAAATAGCAAATACAACTTTGTCATTCATAGAAACACTATGAAAAACAAAGTTAAATATTGTAGTGTGGTACGGATCCTACGAATTCGAGTCCGACGTGCACTTGGCCAGTGTAAGTTAAGTACTCTTGTTAAACCCTGCAACTAAGTTAAATATGCTTAAGTCTAGGGGGTTCACGTCAATAGTGCAATGGATGGGCATCGAACTCACGACCTTTATCGTCAGGCCGACGCCATTGGGCTATTGCCGGTTATCAGCTTTATAATTATTAATATTTATTTTTTATTTTTTATATCTTATAGGCTAGAGTTTGACCATTATCTCACCTGTTGGTAAGTGATGATGCGGTCGAAGGTGGTAAGCACGCTAGGCCTAGAATGGGAACTGGCTCTCAAGGATAACCGCCGGAACACATCGGCCTTACTAATAATAAGATCGTTTAAAAAACTAAAAACAACCGACTTCAATGCCGCGCTATTAATTTTCAGTACCAATTTTGAGGTGTTTATCTCCATATCTCTGGAGATACTCACCAGACCTCGATAAAATTACCATGGTACCACACTTGAGATATCTCCTTTCTAACAAAAAAAGAATAATCAAAATCGGTTCATAAACGACGAAGTTATCCGCGAACAAACATTAAAAAAAAAACATATTTACGGTCGATTTGAGAAACGTCCTCCTTTTTTTGAAGTCGGTTAAAAAATTAACTATACATCTGTTAAACGGTTGTGCAGTTGCACAAATAATAAGCGCTAAACACGGTCAATCGATTGTTTGACTAATAAACACATTTTTCTTTTTCATCTGGCAACTATTAATCAATTCGTTTAGAAACTGTTTTCGTCTTATATAGTTACGTAATTTATTTTTTTCATAAAGTTTACTAATTATTAATATCACGCATAAAATTTTATTTTAGGAATGCAATATTAATCAAACTACGTTGTTTTTTGGAAATTCTTGTTGAAATTAGTTATTTTAATGGAAAATATTTTCTTTTAGTTGGAGTTGAAGACTGACAACAAATTTAGAACGAAACACTCAAATTGACTGTTGCCCTCTGTCTACGCTGTTGACATTGTAGTCATGGAGACTGCTAGTCAACATGATTGTAGCCACGGATAAAGAGTAGAGTCTATTCTCTGTGATTGTAGCCATCTTTGAATAAATTGTCAATTTCCAAAGAGGATATAATCACTGCGTTTAGTTTCTTTCACATAGCTTTTCGTAAACCTGTATTTGTACTAAAAATGAAAAATCTGTAATGAAAAAAAATGGATTTGTATGTTTTCCAGAATGATTTCGATTTTATTTTTTGCCTCCTCCATCTCCCAATGGTCAAATATGTCGAAATAATTTATGTTATCCATTAAATGAGAACAAATCTAATACATACAAACCATCCTCAAATTACAGCAAACTTTTTGAAGTTTGAAAAATCAAACGTTTTTTCACAGAACACTAGAAACAGATTAAATAATAGTTACTTTGTCTAGACATGATTTGGATCAGCTGATTATAGAGAACTCCGCCATTTTAATCCTTTACACACTCGCTAAACTAGGGTCCCAGGCTGTCTAAGAAATGATTAGCCTCCTTTGATAATGGCACATCTGTATACGAACTTTATCCAACACTTACGTCAAAAATATTTTTATTGGTCAGCTTTTGTGGTGTACAACGTATATACAGAGTGAAAAATACTTTATTAGTAAGGCTGCTATGTTTGGCGACAGATTTTCTAACTTGAGGGTGGTAGCTGGCCAGGCGGACACTAGATAGTGTCCTACCACCATGCGGGTTGTTACTTAGCTGTTGGTTACTTAACGATGTTTTTCCTTCACCGGATGGCCACTGTGAGAAGCACATACATTTTTCGATAGAAAAATCCATTGGTGCCGACCGTTCTCCCGATTACGCCACCGGGTCCTCTATCTATCGGAGTGCGAGAGCATTATTATTACAATCCCGTTATTTCATTCACAAACAAAAACTCCCATAATCTATCTACTATCAGATGTTAGTCGTAACCACGTAGATATCAGAGAGACGTTGTGAATGATCTCTGACTAACAAGGTACTGACTGGCTCAGGTCAGCCGCGTCTCTCGGTACACCCGACCACGTGAACGCGGCCACATTTCTCAATATGCATACGAATTGTACTTAATCTTGAGCAAATTTTGCAGGCCGAACACACCAAAGATCATATTTTTATCTGACACGTACCTAGTTTGAGATTTGGATCTGGCACCCACTGTACATTTTAAAGCCTCATAATTTGATGTTTGTGAATTTTATTTATATTTTTGTTAGACAAATGACTTTGGTATACCTACGAAGGTTTATTTTTACTAACTTGAATTAATTTGCTAACTATAACCAAATTAACTTTATTAGATATTTTATTACACACTACATCGCACAATATGTATGTATGTACTTGCACATATAATTGAAGATAATTTAAAAACTAAAAGAAACAACTTCAAATGCTGCGCTAGTCATTTTCAGTACCAAGTTTGAGGTTTTTATCTCAATATCTATGGAGATACTGCACATATCTCGATAAAATTGAAATTGGGCCACATGGGAAGTATATCCTTTCAAACGATAAATAAAGAATTTTCCAAATCGGTCCAGACGTCTTTGAGTACTCAAGGAACATACATAAATAAATAAAAACCGGCCAAGTCGAGTTGAACTCGTCCACCGAGGCTTCCGTACCAACGTTGTTATGTACCAATTAAACTAGGCCTCTAAATTGTATCAGCGCTCATATAACTCAGAGGTCTACCTTAATTGGCGTAAACTATGTATGTATGGGGGGCACCCTTTAATTTCAACTTTTTTTATTTTTTGGATTTTTTCCTTAATTTGTGCTGTAAGACCTTCTTACCAAATTTCATGATTCTAGGTCAATGGGAAGTACCCTATAGGTCGAACACCTATAGATAGGTTTTAGACCCAAAACCTATAGGGTACTTCCGGTTGACCTAGAATTGTCAATTTTGGTTAAAAGCAAGGTCTTACAGCACAAGTAAAGGAATAATTCCGAAAAATAAAAAAAGTTGAAAATTAAGGTATATTTTGCTACTAAGAAGTTTTCGCGAAAATCTGAATTTGCCCATATTTTTTTTGTGTTGACCTTGATTTTTATTCACCCAATAGGGACTTCTATAGTCCCTATCAGGTCCCAGTCCCTAGTCAGTTACAGGTATAAATTTCAAGTTGCTAGGTCCACCTGTTACTGAGAAATTCAGTGGTGACACACGGACAGACAGACGGACAGACAGACAGACGGACAAGAAAGTGATCTTATAAGGGTTCCTTTTTTTACCTTTTGAGGTACGGAACCCTAAAAAAGATTCCGACGAATTGAGAACTTCCTCTTTTTTTGAAGTCGGTTAATGATTAAAATAGAATAAACCCTTAATATGGCAACATAAATTAAGAGTAAAAAAAAATAAACGCAATCTTTTTGTAAAGACGTTATCGTGTGTTATGGAAAATTACTAATGATAACAATACATACTAGCTCAAACTCCACTGTCCTACTATTTTCCATTACGTTCCAATACCTATAGCCCGGCTCCATCATCAGGTCAGCTTGATAGTATCATACTATTGCATTGTCACCAAAGATTTATAAGTACTTACCTTGAGCTGGCGCTTACCTCGGGCAACGCATTAGTTTCACGATTCAAAGAGGTAATGTCGCCAGCTTTTTGGATACTCTACCAGCAGACAGCGACCTAAATTCCATTTTTTATTTGTGATATATAAGTACTTACCTTGAGCTGGCGCTTACCTCGGGCAACGCATTAGTTTCGCGATTCAAAGAGGTAATGTCGCCAGCTTTTTGGATACTCTACCAGCAGACAGCGACCTAAATTCCATTTTTTATTTGTACGTTTTATTTTAATTATTAGTCACAGATAATATTTTAGTTTAATTGGTTTATTAAATTGTAGGTACTTGTAATATATTCTAATATTTACGAAATAGATACGTTTAATACTTACCTATACCAAAGTTGAGTCCGAACATACGTCAACAAATGGTTCTAATTAACCCCCGACGCTAAAAGAAGGCGTATTATAAGATCGACGTGTGTATCTGTGTATGTATGTGTCTGTCTGTGGCATCGTTGCGCCCGAACGGATAAACCGATTTTGAGTTAGCTTCTTTTTTTGTTTGATAGGTCTTCATCGAGAGTGTTCTTAGCTTTGTTTCATAAAAATCTGTTCAGCCGTTTAAATATTATCTGCTTTTTTTGGTTAATGAGACTACGATTGCAACTTTCGTGGTTCTTTGACCGCGACGTCAAAAAAACAAAATGGCGCTCCTGCGCACTACTTACGCGCTACCATGCTGCCTGTTTAGCGTAGTTTACATTAGTCAAGTCAAATGTATTAAATTGAAATTCAGTATCCTGTTACTTTAATTATATTGCAAGAATATGGTAAACTTTACCTAATGCTGAGACATCTCCTTGAATCTGCAAAATAGTCTCATCTCCTCGTCTGAGATGTCGTGCTTAGGCTCATTGGAATGGTCTCAATGAACAAATTATGCATATACAGAACATTAGGGTGGTTTTGAATTTCTCTTTAATTGTACACCAAAAGAACAGAAACAATTTACAATAAACATACGAGTATACATCGTTATCTTAACTTACTACTGTAAGTACTTATAAGTAATGCTAAAGGGCGGTATTATCGCTTACAGCAATTTCTTCCAGACAACCGAACAGTAAAAAAAAATTACCAGACTTTGAAGGACGGTGGTGTACCGATATAAACACTAAACTCGATAAATATATTTACATAATATTAACACATATTTATACAAACATACATAAAATCACGCCTTTTCCCCGTTGGGGTAGGCAGATACTACTTCATTCCAAATGCTACGATCCTGACATATCTCTTTTGCTTCTTCCACAGTAAAGATACTTTCGATTTAATGTAAAAAGTAAGGTTAATTAATGTTTGTGTAACTATTATCTACGTGGTAATGAAACACCACTCAACTTAAAAGAATAAACATATTATTACATTCACATTCTATTACATTCTCAGTAGCTGCGAATGTCATTTGTAAATAAGACGACACCCGCCCGACTTTTAATTAAGACCTGCAAACTATTAGCAGTTGTAAACGTGAAATGAAAACATTCAATACGCAATGCGTATTGAA
Source organism: Cabera pusaria (assembly GCA_954871355.1). Lineage (NCBI taxonomy): Eukaryota > Metazoa > Arthropoda > Insecta > Lepidoptera > Geometridae > Cabera > Cabera pusaria. The sequence goes on along the minus strand of OX940885.1, from coordinate 26,715,900 downwards.
TGTACGCATACCTGTGCAGTATCACTGTAACTGCACTGCAATTTAACTGCACGTTTACACACTCGGTCAGTTTACTTAATAGCTTTTGTAATGTGCTCTGTTTTTTGCACGCACCGCACGTGACTTATTCCCGCGTAGTGCAAATGGGACGGAAAATAATTCTATTGGTTTTCTTTTGTTACGATTTCTTACTAATAATCGTGTGGGATGTTATTATTCTAATGAATTTCAGTTAATGGGGCTTAGTGATATTAGTTCGTCTGTCATCATCATCATCATAATCAGCCGGTATCAGTCCACTGCTGGACATAGGCCTCTCCCAAGTCACGCCACTGAGCCTGATCTTCGGCTCTTTGTTTCCAGTTACTGCCCACCGCTTTGCGAATGTTGTCGCTCCACCTGGTCACAGGACGTCTTACGCTACGTTTACCGATTCGCGGTCTCCACTCTAGAACCAGTCTACCCCAACGGTTATCGGTCCTACAGCAGATATGACCAGCTCACTGCCACTTCAGTTTGCTGTCGATCACCGTTCTCTCGCGAATTACTTCGTTCCGGATTCGATATCGCAGAGACAAACCGAGCTCACAGCTCTTTCCATAGCTTGCTGAGCAACTTTAAATTGGTGGACGATTCTAACCGTGAGTCTCCACGTCTCGGCTCCGTATGTCATGACAGGTAGGACAAACTGATTAAAGACTGTTGTCTTAAGGCACTGTGGTATATGCGACGAGAAGACGGTGTTTAGGGCCCAGTGGCGTAATCGGGAGAACGGTCGGCTTTGATGCCGTGGTACCGAGTTCAAACCGCCGTGCACCAGTGGATTTTTCTATCAAAAAATTTGTGTGCTTCTCACAGTGGCCCTCCAGTGAAGAAAACATCGTTAAAAAACCAACAACCCCCGCATGGTGGTAGGACACTATCTAGTGTCCGCCTGGCCAGCTACCACCCTCAAGTTAGTAAATCTGTCACTAAACATCTAATGTGTTCCGGCAGCTATCCTTGATAGCCAGTTCCCATTCTAGGCCTAACGTGCTTACCATCTTTGACCGCATCATCAGTTACCAACAGGTGAGATAGTGGTCAAACGCTAGCCTATAAAGTATATTTTAAAAAAAATACTCGACGGAGTTTCCCAAATGCTGCCGAGCCCTGACTTCTTCTCTGGATATTCTAGTCTATCTGTAATAAGCTGTGGTAATAAGATAATATATTGAAAACTTTTTTAGGACTAGAGTAAGTCAAGACAAATCCAACGAGCCCAAACACGACGGGTTATTCATGTGTAGTTTAGGAGTTTCTCTAGCCACCTTCCGGCTCCATCAATAGACCATAGACAGCACCTTAATTGATAGTATTTGTCAAGTCTGATCAAGAGCCAGAACACTGGGTTTATCATGTGTAGTAGAGATTCCTATGGCCATCTTCCAGCTCCATCATCAGATGAGCTCGACGGTGCTTTTTTTGTGTCGTATAGGCGGTATAGACTAGCGTTTGACCACTATCTCATGAGTGATGATGAGGTTGAGGATGATTGCACGCTAGGCCTAAAATGGGAACTGACTCTCAAGGACAGTTGCCGGAACAAATTATGATGTTTTGGCGACAGATTTTCTAACTTGAGGGTGGTAGTTGGCCAGGCGGACACAAGACTGTGTCACCATGCCTGGGAATAGGGGTTCCTTAACGATGATTTTCCTTCGCCGAAGGGCTGCTGTGAAATGCATATATACATTTTTCGATAGAAAAAAATCATTGGTGCACAGCAGGGATTTGAACTACCTCTGGCATCAAAGCCGACCATTCTCCCACATCACTGGGCCTTCAATTCTCCCTGCACGAAACAAAAAAAAATTAAAATCTCCAATTTAGGCTTTCGAATTGGTTTATATTTGATTTAAATTAGAATGCCTGTACTGATTGCAATATCGAATATACTGATTTCAGAATAGATGCATACCCATACGTGCGTAGAGTAGTGGCGGCACACGTTCCGGGCGATTGGCGACCGGCAGCGTGTCGGCTCTCGACCCGGCAACCTCAAACGGCCGTGTTAATTAATGGCAGAGGCGCGATCTATCGGTGACGCCCTATCAATCACCCGCAGACGGTTTTGTCGGCCATTTGTCGCGCCCAAGTGTTTCTGAAGCAAGTTTGGGCTGGAACTGCGTGATTATCTATACTTTTAAACGATACAAAAATAGAAAGGTTCTCTTCCTGTCTGTACTTGCAATATTGGTGCATGGAAATAAAGCCTCGATAGTGGATAGGTCTTAACAGGGATGAGAGTACTAATTGATATGGAAAGCCAATGTTTTAAATAACTTAACAAATGGGCAAATTATCTGTAATATGCAATATGTTATAAATTGTTTTATTGTGGTACATGCACGTCGCTCAACTGATAGTACACTTATATATGCGTGATTATGTTTTTATGTAGCTTTATGTGACATAATTATTTGAATTTTTTCATAAGTATCGTTATAATCACCGAGGGTTTTTTTAATAAGTCTCCTGTCCATTCAAAAGTCTGGTAGAGATCGCTCTAAGCGATAATACCGCCCATTGTCAAACCTATCTAGTTTTTATTTGTCTAAGCTTATAAAGTTTTGTTTGGTATGCAATTCTGTTCTCTCAACCTATGTATTGAATATCAACGACCAATATTTATACCAATATTTCGTAGTTGTAATGAGCCCGTTTGGACCGTTGCTTAATATTAGGTCTGTGGATAACATAAAAGGCATTCCAATTAGCCGTTGTTTCTAGAATTCGCTTCAAGTCTTATAACTTAAATGTAAATGTATTGATGTGTGTCGCTTAAAGTCGAAGGAACTCGGTTTACTGAAATGACACGTAATTTATACTAGTTGTAAAATTAGTCCATTAGATTTAGGGCCATTGTCAAAGGTTCCAGATAGCCCTATTAGAACTTATCTGACAGGCTTTTGACATTTTTTATATGACGTATATGTGTCAGATATTTATCTGAAACTTTGCCAGTAACCGGGGAAAATGGGCCTTGGTTAGGATTGTATTGTAATCCGAGGTCTGTGATTAGATCATAAGTCTCGTGCGGGATAGCTCTGATAGCTCTGATAGCTGAACCGATTCGAATGATCATTTTTTTATTGGCAAGTTACATCTCAAATGTGATTGTCCATTAGTCCCAATCATTTCATCGATATCTAATGAGTATCTCCAGAGATATGGAGATAAATACCTCAAATTGTTACTGAATGACTAGCACGGAATTTAAAGTCAGTTTTTTTTCGTTTTGTAAATGATGTCAAATCATCGTAATCTAGATTAGCCCATGTGAACGTTGAACGAAAATGTTATATTACATTTCTAGAGTTACTGTTAAAAATACATACTTATTAAGATATTATAGATTATAGTGATCAAACGTTAGCCTATAAGATATATATAAAAAAATGTTTAACCTTTTATTATCGGACATAATATTAAATGGTTTGTAGTTGTATACCATGTGATGTGAGAGTGTATCTATAAGTAGGATACATTTAATCATTGTCAACAGTGCCGCTTGCCTTTTTGCTTACTACAGGTTTCCCTATGTTTTAAACACCTGTCTTAGTGAAAAAGTTCCTACTATTACTCATTGAACATTCATTACCAGCACTTAAAATATAACTTATAATATACATTTATAGATGGTTAATACAAAAACAAAAGTAAAATTTTAATTAAAACCGACTTCTCAGGTTTCACTGAAAGTATAGAGAAGACAAAAAATTGTAAAGATATTTTTTAGGTGATTGTTGTCCCATTGCTGGTCAATCAGCCTAATATTATTTATTGTATTTCCATGATGAATTTTAAAATAGTTTAAGGGCCAGTTTCACTGGTTCCTGATAATGCGTTAGATAGTTATCTGACACATGACGCCATATAAAAGCTGTCAAAATCTGTCAGATTTCTTCATATTAGCGCTATCAGGAACCGGTGAAACTGGCCCTAAGTTCTGCGTTTTGTATCTGCTCAGTATCGGACAAAGAATACTAAAGTTGGGACGTAGCATTCAGATGTGAACTTACTCTTCTCCACATTCACCTTATTTTTAAATGCATGTGTTAGCTTACTCAAATGAACAGGGCAGGCGGTGGTGGGTGATAATCTAGTGGTCTACCATAAACTTAATATGTCTGGAGCTAAATCTTCACTTGGAACCACGTCCAAAACTACCCGCCTATACTTCAGCTAATAGGTAGGACTTATTAATAAAATATAAAAGTCAGGACATCACCGAGAAAGCATTTTATTTGTACCTTCATCATTATAACAACAGTTTATGTCATATCAGGAAACTCACGGCCATTATAATAGTCAATATCGTTAAGTATACTTTTAGAACAAACAAAACAGCAATATACTAATAAGTATTTATTGTTAAATCACAAAGTTTTATAGCAAGTTTTAACAAGACGTAACATTTGAAAATCTATACCAATTTACATAATTTATACAAAATATTATGGGGTTTCCCCCAAAAGGCCTCCACCACCGCTCACAGCCTTTCCTTACCACCCTCAACGAAGCTAAAACACTATATTCACCATTCCTAGGTGAAACCATCATTATTATAAACATATCCTAGAAGCTATTAAGCCACGGTTCGATCTATCGATACGACGAAATTAGTGGATTGCATTTTCCTGGACATGTTATCCAGGAGGTTGCGAGTTCAAGTCCCGTCGGTACGATGAAATTTTGGATTGTGTTTAACAATTTACATAAATATAAAGTGTGTAACACTTCAAAGAAACATAATATTTAGTTATGTATTAAGTTAGTAAGAATTCATAAAATATCTCGCTGTGTATATTATATGTAGATATTATACTGGCTTGTTGCACCGGTTGCACTGCTCGCTTTGGTGTTTACTGTAAGTGCATCATTAATAAATAAATAAATAAGGCATATCATATCTAGTTGCGCCCCGCGTTTTTAAAAGTATCAAATGTTATATTTTCTTCTTATTGGCTATCTTTATGCAAAATTTGACCGAAATTAGTTTTTTCCGTGAAGAGGTAAGGATATTTACCTCTTTACGGTACAAACAACTATGGGTACGAACCTTTGAGTATTCTTGGCTGAATACTCAAAGGTACGAACTGACTATTTGCATTAATTGTGTTGGTTTTTTTAATCAGCTGACACACCCAAACCGAACCGTATTGTTATTATACTATTTTTTAACCGAACCAATATTCGATATCACAATTTCCGCGGATGAATTAGCGTGCAGTATTCGTTTGGTGTGACATATTATTAACAAATAAAGCTTGCCGCTCCGCGAATACTATTGTTGTGAGAAACCGCAACGAATCGGTCGGTGCCTCGTATGGAGCGCCCGGCACGTTCGGCCCCGGATCTAGATGCCGAAGGATTCGGTTTCGGATGCCCAAACGTCGAACCGAACTGAAACTTTAATTCGACGCTCGTTAGGCTAACTCGCAGTGCGGATATCGTTTGTTTTGAATTTATCGCCGTTTTCATTTTCATATGCTTCGTTTTATATTTTGTAAGCGGATTTTATTTGCTGTAAATAGAAATGGAGGGCAAACAATTTGTTTGTGTGAAGGTTACGAATTTACTTAGTAATATATTTTTGTCACAGTAACCGCGTGTTCATATTTGTCGGGTGTTGGATCCGTTTTTTTATCGGTGGCAAAACATTTTATATGAAGCTATTCACACATGTTGGTCCGATTTTGTCGTTTGTTTTAACAAACCCGATAAAAAATCGGATCCGACACCCGACAGATGAGAACACGCGTTGAGATAAAATAATTTATTATAATGGATTTTTTTCTTATTTAATACGGTAAAACCTACGGTTAGTTTACTTTTATATTTTTTTATTTTTATATTAAAGAAATACGGGGTTTCTCATCGACACATATATTTAAATATACGCGTAAATGCAAAATATTGCGAATATCATTCTTAAAGTCGCTTTAGTTCGCTCGACTTGCGGCAGTGTTGATTGGATCTGCTCTTTTAATTAAAATTTAAAAAAAACAAACAAACAAGCCCCTCTGTCGTATAAAATTCTCTCGTTATTTTTGAGATATCGTAATGATGAGAGGTCCCGTTTTAAATAGCTACAAATTGCTCGCCACTTAGCGTTACGCTGACGATGTTGCGCCGACGGTAATGAAAATTAAATATCAATCTCACACATCAAATTACACGAAAGTGCACGCCGCCGTATGAAAAGATACTAATTTCTTTACAGCAGATATCTCCACGAAATAATGGTGGAATAATTTGATGAATTAATGAATGAATGCTAATTGTGGCGTTTGTGTGTACGAGTAAGCTAGCGTTGCAACTCGCACCGGAACGGTTATCGTGCGATCAGTTTCATACCGTGAAGTGTGCAATCGCCTTTATGGCGCGTTTTGTCGTAAAACCCGAAGGCGGCGCGCGTTTGCAAAGATCGTCTTTTAACTACTCCGATGACAGTAATTACGGTAATTTACTATTCTATTCAACGGGTAAATTGTAGAGCAATTGAAGAGGCGTGATCGGAATTAACTAGGTAGTTGTAAATCTTGTAAAGGGAGGAGACATGTACGGAAATGCTAAATGACTTCAGTTACTTTAGGCCTGATTTGAGAAAAATACCATTTTACTGAATGAAATGCGTAGTCCTAGTCATCGTCATCATGAGCCTGGCAAGGTTTTTTTATTTTAAGAATATATGAGCCGTGCGAATATTTCGCACCGATATAGTCAATGAAGTTAACATAATTTTTCTTTTTTTTTTCTGGCAAAATCTGTACATAATTTAAAACATTTGTATTTTTCATCATTAACGGCAAACCTAAGCTTTTAAATAGTGTTTGAATAATTAAATCTGATGAATAATTATAGAAGTTACGGCGGTTCCACAAAAAACACCTTTGAGAAATAATATATGTATAGAGATTACATTGTAGATAGCCCAGGCTTGGATACATCGAATTGCTAGGACGTCGATGCTTGGATATATTGATCTGACCTACGTCCTGACTATTGCAGAATACAAGACACTCGATATTGCAGAACAGACTATTGCAGAACACAAGTGATAATTGTAGGTGCCAGTATAAATTGCAAATACAATCTAATTCTTGTCAAAAATGTAAACACATACCTAATAATTAAGTATTTCTGTGTATCTTATAGGCAAGCTTTTGTGGTAAGCTAGGTAAGGTAAGATGATTTGGTCGAAGATGGTGAACTCGCTAGGCCTAGAATACTGTGACTGTCAAGGGATATGTGCTGCCGGAACACCGTAAGGTTATGGCGGCAGATTTTCTCCTTGATGGTGGCAAGCTACTTTTTGTTATTAAGCCAGATGGCATAGTGATATAATATATTGCTATCACCTGTGGAAGAACACCCGGGCTAGAAATTGCACCGGCAACCTCTCTCTTGGAAGTAAAACTATCTATCCATTACGCCAACAGGGCTCTCAAAAACAATACTTTCAGCGGTATTTCTTCTCTAATACGTTGTCTTGAATCATCGATCCTAACATGTTCCCAGCCCCTTTCTCCCATAATAAGAATAGTATTAATTACTAGATGATGGTACAAAAGATTCGTATAGTTTCGTGGTCGAACAAAGCACAGGGCCGGACTGTGTGGCCGGCCGCGCGGCTCAAGTGATAGCATCGCGCGTGACTGGCGCCCACGACCCTCGATAGCTTCATTCCCTGCAGCCGAGGCCCTACTGGGCGCGGTTAGCGGACACAATACTCTATGATATACCTACTCGTAATAACTAGTATGCTTGTCTTATCTTATTTTATTAGTATTGTGCTAGCGTGGTAGAGCGATGATATACGCAAGCTGGCTGGCAACGGTTGGAAACAAATAGCTGAAGATCGAGCTCAGTGGCGTGCCATAGGAGAGGCCTATGTCCAACAGTGGACGAATACTGGCTGTTAATGCTGATGATGATGGATGCAAGGCTATTGCCACCACGTCATCTAGTACATAATGGTGCGCTATGTTACCCTTCATTAAAGTACGAACTTATCTGGACGGTAACGAAGGAGGTTGTAAAAATGATAACATTAGTTATCGGTAGTTATTATTACTCTAACATAGACATTAAGTACCGACTTTGAAGATTTGACTACCGGTAGCAAACTTGAAGCTTCAGGAGATGCACAAGGGAATAGTAAACTTATGTTATGTTATGTATCTACACACACCAAAGCACGCGTAAATAAGGAAAATATCACTATATTTTACTTCGACCAACGTTTTAACTAGCATTAACAACATAATACAGTGCCTCCTTCCCCTCCGTACAACCCTTTTCATAAAAGAACGCTTCTATTAAATTACCTGAATCTTCTCAAATTAACTTTCTGCCAGATATCAAACACTAGAAAACCGACACAAGAAGACCGCTACTGCAGCAACATTGTAGATATACTTTGTGACCGCACAATTTAGCTTGCCAGGAACTATACGAAGGAATGAATCGCATGTGCTGCGAGGCGTATAATTTTTTCAACAATGCCTGCATTTCAATGATGATCACGCACTTGAACAATTTTGAAATAAATACCACCGGTTTTCGAAATATATATTTTTTTCAGAATTCCGCGACGCCAGCACTGGCACCGCATGCCGGTCGCACATAGCTGTGAAACTGAGAACGATCGCTAAAGAATTCATAGAATGTGCAGTAAATTTTAATTGTGTAGGAATAGGAAACATCCTTTTACTCTGTTTTGTAGAAATTATATTTCTAATAGGAAACCAGTTTACTTTCAATATTCCTTCGGTACCTACTTTTTTGTTCGCCACGCCATTGTTGGATGACAGTCCATTTAAACAGTCGATAATATGATCCAAAGTATTGTATAAGTATCTTAAAATGGTGACATTATTTAATATTATTTTTGATTATTTATCTTAATGTTAAATTTAATCACATGTTGACTGCCTTAAGGTGAGATAATGGTCAAACGCTAGCCTATCAGATATAAAAAAAAAGGTACGGACCGCAGCGGCCTGCGTGCGCGATTTAGGCGGCGATCAGATAGCGCAGTAGTATTTGTACCGACTGGTTTACATCAATCAGATCAGATCAGAAAACAATTGAAAAGTACTGAGATCGCGCCCGCAGATCGCAGGACGCCGCGGTGTAGCCGTACCTTTATTGAAGATCGATCTCAATTATCGATGAAGATTGATTTTTAGCTTAAAACCATTAGACCGACACAACTACACACTGTTAATTGCGCTAAAATATTATAAAGTAAGCTGGTTCTATAAAAAAGTCATATTCAGGCAACTGAACCAAATCACATGCTTTTCTTTTGACTGCGTTACCGTTATGAGAGTAATAAACTAGCTATCTATTCGATCCAAAAATCTAAGTTCCCAAAGGAATTTCCGAAACGTCTTTATTTATTCAGTTGAAGATCATGATAGGCCTCGTGGAAACGGGACCACACTGGGACGATTCACTCTCGTATCTCGAATCTCGGAACTTGGTCCACTCTTTTAATTACTATACTAAAAACACCGGACATTTGTGCCCAGGATGACATTTATTTTAGATTTTTTTTTGGTTTAGTAGAACGCACTGATTTTAAAATGAAGATTTAATGCCTTTGTTCTGTTTACTTATAACTCCTGTTTTCTTGTGAATTGGGATTTTATGACGATACGATGTTTATAGGGTTCCGTAGCCGAATGGCAAAAAACGGAACCCTTACAGATTCGTCATGTCTGTCTGTCTGTCTGTCCCTCCGTATGTCACAGCCATTTTATTCTGAAACTGTAATAACTGTATTCTGAAATAGATGTATTCTGTGAACCCCTTTCCGATGATTATACAAAATATAAAAATATAGTATCCCCTTATACTATATTTTTATATCATCCATTTAGGGCATCCCATAGAATGGATGCAAATTGTTGCGGAAGACAGCCGTATATTTTACTTTATATGGTCCTAAACACTTAAAGATATCGTTTATTTATTTAATTATAACTATTATCTTACTAACCACGATCCCAAACACTGCAAGTTATTGTCAACAACCTAAATTCTGCCATACATGTAATTTGGGATGCAAACATTACCAATTTACAGTTGATATGTGTATGAAGTTGATTCCAATAATAGATATATTTTCCATCGACCTGAATTCTTTCGCCTTCGAACTAAATTCTAATGTCCAATCGGCTCTATGGGCTGTTTTGCTTCCATATGGATTGAGCAATTCTTGATGTCATGACCGTAATGATGCATCAATTATAATAAAACTGATTTACATTACGTGTAAATAGTTTTGTTTTTGTATAATATATATGATTCTCGGAATGATCTGATTGTATAATATTCTGATAAGCTAGCGTATTCTAGCGCTTCGTATATATTTATTAAAATAAAGCTGACGACTTGGAGTCTTGTTAACCCCTCCAACCAAGCTAAATATGCTTGTGGGTTCACTCAACAGTACAATGGGTGGGGACCAAACTAACGACCTCTCGATCGCCAGGCCGACGTCGGCGACGTCTTAGTCATTAGGCTATTGGCGCTTAAGTATAAGTTTAAAACGGTAGGTAGCGATGACAAAATAAAAATAGCAAAATGAAATAATTTCGTTTCGCGGCACGTTCTCCAAAATATGCAGAAAATAGTTTTATTAAGCAGTAAGGCATAGTTTAATCGAAAAAACAAACTGTCCTAAAGAGCCAGTTCCTATTCTAGACCTAGCGTGCTACCATCCTCGACCGCATCGTCACTGAGGTGCTTAGCGATTCCTACAATATGTTAGTAGATTAATTACTTAGAATTATTGAATTAACTTTACTTCCACAGGCTATACGGTTCAAAACGATGCGCGCGCTGCACCACGCCCATATCCGCATCTGAACTAGTGATGCGCGCGAGAGACCTGGTGTTCCACGTTCATTGCTTCTCTTGCGCGCTGTGCAATACACCCCTTAACAAGGGCGATACCTTCGGCATCAGGGACTCGGCTGTTTACTGCAGGTGAGACAAGTATAATTTTATTTTTTTATAATTAATTATCTACTTGATGCAGATATCTCACTACTATAAGTATAATAATAATCGCAAAAGATTCCTCTGTTCCTGCGTGAATGGTCACGACATACACCGGCCAGTGACGCTTATATATTAATAAAGATAGAGCAGCAAACAAGCATGCGGCCCACCTGATGGTAAGTTTTACCGCCGCCTATTAACACCTGCAATACCGAGGCAATAGATAATAACCTTATATATGATTTGTAGTATGAAAGATAATAATCATAATCCTTTCAGAAGAGTTTAAAAGAGTTTTTGATCTTACAGAGTCGAAATATAGGTATTTATTGCAAACAGTTACCAAAATACGTTGAAAGTTTTTAAAATTCGATTGTATTGGACCTATAATTATGGACATCGGTATGACATCGGTATTTATGTATTTATAAATTAGGTAAATTTCATGCATGCCACTACGTGATTCGATATTAAATTATGTCTGTCGCAATTCCGGTATAATGCGTGCAATTATTCCAGGCTGCATTATGAAACTATGCCGGAGTACGGTCCTCACATGCCAGTGCCGGGGCCCCCGCAGATGTGCGCGGGGCCCTACGCAGGCCCGCCGACAGGGCCACACTACCCTCCTTACCCTTCGCCCGAGTTCGCCCGGATCGAAGCCGAAGTTCCTAAAGGCCCTTATTTCAATGGGGCCGCAGCGCCACCGCCACGACAAAAAGGACGACCTAGGAAAAAGAAACCGAAAGACCAAGACCTGATGACTGCTAATCTAGGTGAGTTCTAGAATTTGTAACGGGCCACGGCGAAATCATTTCCAGGTTTGGAATTTTCTAAGGTACACTCTGGTGTTGTAAATAAGTAGCATGATTTTAAAAACAAAATAGATGGCATCGAACGATTTTATCGACGCACCATGAAATTCCACGTGATTCGGCCACCATTTTGTTCAGATTGACACAGTTTCTCGCCACAGATTAAAGTGACTATACTACGTGTTTCGCCGACAAAACGCTTGTACAATTTTATTAACACATTAAAGTCAAAACTGCATTTACCTTCGCCAGATTATCAGCGGTGACTTCCCGTGTACGTATTTTAAAATACTTTTTCGAGATATCGAAACCAGTCCGTTTATCTGGCCGGCAGCGTTGGTTCCATCGGCGCGATGCCGATGTGACCTGACGAGAATTCCTTCTCAAATTTGAAATTAGCAGCGTGCGCGCCGGAGTGCGACGCGAAACGGAAAATAAATACTAATTATTCTCCTCGAAATGTCTGACAATCGCAGTTGGAAAAAATAACCCACGGACACGAAGTCGAGTTATATCTAAACAAAAAATCGGAGATAAAATCGTTGCGGTTTTTTTTGCACTCATTACGTACTCGATGAAGCATATGCATTAATTGAAATGAGGTGCAAAAAATTACTACTGTTCACGGTTGATTGCTCGACGTCCTCGTCGCCGGGCGAATTCGGATGACTTCATTACAAATGAATACTTATAGATTTCAGTATATTTCCATAGCTATGTGTGGAAGAAAGGCAGAGATACCTTATATGTGTTATATGTGTATACTCACCATTTAGTAGTAGGTTTTATTTCTTTTTTGAGTTTTTTTTTAAAAATGCTGATTTGACCTGATGGGAAGTGGTCACCGTCACTTATGAATACTTGCAACACTAGGGGTATCACTCATGCGTTTCCGACCTGTCAAAATTCTTTTAACGCGCCATTGAAGGACTCTCTAAAGTCTTCTAAATTAGTGCATTTTATCAGTCATTACACTTTAAAAATTCAATAAGTACTTATAGTAAGTAAGCAGGTATGTAATGAGCATGTTTGTGTTAAACTAATTTACAAAAACAATATTATAGATACAGATATAGATGAGAGTGTTAACGTGGGTTGCTCCTAATTTTCCTATACGTTGTAGGTTGATCTAAAATAGCGCGTAAACCAGTTCTTCACGTGTTTCAAAGCTCGCGTGTCGAGAACCAGGAATCAGGTTCATCATACTCACGGCTCATTACATTGAACCGTCCTTTTCGACCTCATTGGCACTCAACTTGTAGTATTCACGAAAAACACATTTCACTCTTCATAATATAACTAGCGACCCGTCCCGGCTTCGCATGGGTAGAGCATAAATATGCCTACATATTTTGCATCAGCTTGTTGCGTCCAGTATGAATTGATCTTCAACGATCATCGTCATATTTCAACCAATTCACACAAAACTTTAACAAGTTATACACTTAAACCTTCCTCTTGAATCTCTCTGTTTATGAGTAAAAACCGCATGAAAATCCGTTCAGTAGCTTTTGAGTTTATCGCGAACAGACAGACTGGCAGAATCCGCGGGGGACTGTTTTATTATAATGTATGTAGTGTAAAGTATATGAGTATTCTTGGTAGTAACAGTGACGTAGGTAACGTAAAAGAAAAATACTTCCGGTGAAGGGAAAACATCGTTAAAACCCCTCGGTACGGTAGTAGGACACTAGGAGGTAGTAGGTCTAGTGTCAGCCTGGCCAGCAACCACCCTCAAGTTGAAAAAGTCTCTTTTTGTTTTTCTTTATATATGTCATAGGCTAGCTATAAATATCTTCAGAGGTCTAGTGGGCAATACCTCAAATTTGCAACTGAATATGAGTCGCGTAGCATCGTTGTCATTTTATTTTATTTATAAATGAGACTCTAATATTAAATTAAAATCTTTAAACAATTGATTTGGGTTTAGATTTGTGAAACATTGTGAAAATCGCTTTAATGTGCCGACACAGTTTCATTAACGTTATAATAAGTTTTTATACATAAAAACATGCGATGATATTATCATATCTTCGTATTGTAACGAGCAAACCTTGCTCTTTTATAGCGCATAAAACTGAAAAATAACGACCATGTGCGTGTCGAATTACAGCGTGTAACATTCCGTACGAAAATGAATTTAACGTCTCCTTAAACAAATAATAATTCTTATATAAGCTTAAATATATGTTTTTTTAAATCTTATAGGCTAGCGTCTGACCACTATCTCTCCTGTGGTAAGCGATGATGTGGTCGAATATTTGGAACACGCTAATACTTTGACTGTCACTCAAGGGCCAGAACACCGTAAGCTTATGGCATCAGATTTTCCTCTTGATGGTGGTAAACTACTTTTGGGTAGCAAGGCAGGGGGAACATCGATATAATATGCTCCTACAACCTATGGACGTACACCTATTCTACATCATACTATGCATAATTATAATAACTAAATATGTACGTACCACACAAATAGGAATAATACGTTATTATTCCTTAATATAATACCTTATTAAATATTACCTTATTACTCCTTAATAAAATACCTTATTAAATAATACCTTATTATACCTTAATATAATACCTTATTATTCCTTAATATAATACCTTATTAAATAATACTTTATTATTCCTATTTCTGTGGTATATACATTCGGAAAATAATATCTATTTATATAAATTTAGTTTATATAATATACTACTATGTACTCGTAGTTGGTCAGACGAGTGACCGACCTCGTCAAGGATTGCGTTTTTTCAAACCAAGAGTGGATCCCTAATTCTCAAATGGGTAACGGATGTTCTACGTATGTTGAGAACAAAGCAGATAAGATTATAAGTAATAAACAAATTATTATGTGAAGTGTTCTTATTCATGCGGTGTTAACATCTTATCATATCGTTTCAACTTGCTTCAGTACATTGTATAAAAACTGGCCAAGTGCGAGTCAGAGTCGCGTCTCGCAAACTTAGGGAGGGTTCCGTACTACAGTACAATACGAAACATAACAGAGTTTCAGTCTCATATTTGATCAATTGATATTATCGAGAACTTCTGTCGAAATCTCGTCTGCGCGATCTAGAAAGACGGGGGCTCGTTTACTATCGTCATCAATGTCATTATGCCGAAACTAATTAGAAAGGTTGTTAGTTCATAGATGGCGTTATACTAAAAACACGTTTTTTGTATGGGGACCCCCTTTAATTTTTAAATTTATTTTGTTTTTAGTATTTGTTGTTCTAGCGGCAACAGACATACACCATCTGTGAAAATGTCAACTGTCTAACTATCACGGTTAATGAGATACAGCCTGGAGACAGACGGACAGACTGACAGACAGATGGACAGCAGAGTCTTAGTGTTAGGGTCCCGTTTTACTCTTTGGGTACGGAACCCTAAAAAGATAATCTTCAATAATCTTCATGAGACTTTTTGTATTTGCGAATATGTACGGAGTATAAAATTTTTGCTTTTTGCTAGTTATGCGATTGCTGTTTGTAAAAAGAAAAGAAAGCTTCGTACCTGTCATAAGGAAATCTTTAAAAATAAAACAATGTCGCTGTCGATGTCTGTACGCTAAGATCTTTTAAACTACGCTACGGACTTTAATGTTGTTTTCGGCAATAGATAAGTAGAGTGATTCAAGAGCAAGGTTTATAACCAGGATTTAACGCGGGCAAAGACGCGGGCCGCAGCTAGTGTACCTATATTTATTGTTCGTAAAACAGCGTCAAATGTCACTCGTGTATAAAGCATACAAAATTAGACTGATCAGCATTGTAGCTTTCATTCTTTCGACTATTTTTTATTCCATTTTAATCAACCGTCACAGAGTTGAAGATATACGTCTTAACTTCAGCTCTGTGACTGAAACAGTGTCGCTATAGTTCTATTCTTAATATTACAAATATACTCATAATAAATTATATTACAGGTTTATATTGAACATTCATTTGAACTCTATCTGACAGGCGTTTGAGTGTTCAAAGGCCTATCTTGTGGTCTGACTCTCAGGACTGTGTGCTGCCGGAACACCGAAAGGTTATGGCGGCAGATTTCTGCTTAATGGTGGTAAATCACTTTTTTGGTAGCAAGTCAGGCGGAACATCGACATAACGCTCCTACCACCTGTAGGAAATATTATACCCAAAAACACAATTTAAAAAGAGAAAAGAAGACATGCGGGTTGCTCCTCAACATTTTACATACTATCGAGCCGAAGCTAAGAATATATTACTTAAATCATTATAAGTGCTGAAGTAACCTATTTGGTGTCCATTGTTGTGTTAGATGAAATCTGACACGACTATGACAACGACCTATTGTTTACGTTAAAGCACGTAAACACGTGGGAAATATTAAATAGCCTTCATCTAATTCGTACCTTTCTTCCAGACATTATTCGTGGGATGAATAATCATTTATTATTGTATTACTTAAGTGCCGCTAAATTGTATTTTTTCGGGCTTCTTTGCTCAGTCATATATGCTTATAGCTGACTTTCTGACTAACTCTTTTCATCAGCGCAACATTTTTTTTTGTAGTGATTTATCTACGTCGAGTAGATATCTCACTGCTATTACAATCTAGCCTTATAACTAGGCAAGTAATTTGATTTTAACTTAATTTACTATTAAAATATTACTAAGAATGTGTCCATTAACACTTTTCCTAATGTCTCTATTAAGGGGAAGACACTTTGTTATTGTGTTCTTATCAGCGCAACATGAATAATATTAATTTGATGAAAAGTACCTACTTGCAAATACATTGGTGGCCATATAATTATGAACGCTTATTTATAGCCAATTTAATTTAGAACAACGTCTGTAGCACAATACCACATTCTTTACATCGGCATCATCATCATTAACAGCCAGTATTCTTCAACTGCAGGACATAGGCTTCTCCTATGGCACGCCATTGAGCTCGATCTTCAGCTCTTTATCTTAGCTCTACATTCTTTATTTCAGCTTTTTTATATAAAATATTTCTTCCTAACTAGTAATGTGTTTAAAAATTACATACCCAGTAAAATTAAAAAGTATAACTATATTGAATGATGCAAATGTAACACCTGAGAACGCAATAGCTACTCCTAGATACTGACTGGTCACATAATTAAGAACACAGAAAATAACTCTTCAAAATAAATTTCAGAGCACTTTATATAGACATAAGTCTCTTTTCATTGAAATTAAGTGACATTTAGGATTTACCTAAATATCATATATGGTTTTAATTCCTAATAAAACAATAGGAAAAAAAATCCTGCGACTAACCTACCAGGAAAGTTATAATAAAACTTCAAACAACGAACTGGCCGTATAAATAATATCGTTTAAAAACTAAAAATAAACCGACTTCAATGCCGCGCTATTCATTTTCAGTACCAATTTTGAGATGTTTATCTCAATATCTCTGGAGATACTTGTCAGATCTCGATAAAATTACCATGGTACCACACTTGGGATATCTCCTTTCGAACAAAAAAAGAATAATCAAAATCGGTTCATAAACGACGAAGTTATCCGCGAACAAACATTAAAAAAAAAATATATATATATATATACGGTCGAATTGAGAAACCTCCTCCTTTTTTTGAAGTCGGTTAAAAAGCAGACCATTTGCAATGGTCAGTTCGAAATGAGTGATTCAAATGGTTCAGCATCATACACTATTATTTATTTAACCCTATTTATACATATTTCATATTACAACAAATTACTTCTAAAACGAAACGTGTTTCGTTTTAAAATAAATCCTAAAATTAAAATATAAATAAAATAATAAAAAATATAATAATAAAATATAAATTAAAATATAAATTTAAAATAAATCCTTGTAAAATCCAAATAAAACATACCATAATTATGGTATGTTGGAATTTTTTATACTTTGAATATAGCCACCACTGTATAATAATTAGATCGCATGTCAGCATCAACTCTTTATAGTAACTATACTAATTAGCTGTCTGTGTATTCCTGTATTTTTACTAAATTCATACTTCAATTTTTTTACCTTATGCTATTACAAGTAAAGTGACGTACGTAATTGCATAATGAGACACTAATTATTATTTGTCTCACGCCCTGTAATTTTACTGACCATTTACGATTTCAATCGGGCTGAGTGTTAAAAATATCATCAGAGTCTTTAAACCTGTTCATTCAAAATGTCGCCCGTTCCCAAGCACTCTGCGTTTAAACCGTTTTTTATTATTATTTCAACTTCCCGAAAAGAAGGCGTGTTCCAATAAGATCCGAGCACAAGTATCAATGATAGGGTGCGTCACCCTCTATAATATGAAACTGAAATGTGATATACAGTATACGAGCCCCGGTTACGTACACTCATAAATCATCCCCCGGAAAGGGGCGGAATACATTTTTCTTTCTGTAAACTTTCCCTGTAGGTCGGGAGCCGGCGTAACCGTTCAGTAAGGTCAACTGACGCATTCGAAAAGGTCTTGAATTCTATGCCATTTCAAGAATGTGGTGTTTGCCAGATCTCTCCATCTAGGACGCGCAGACGACATTTTTAATCGAATCCAAGGTTCGAGAAAAACGTCTTGAACTACTCTGTATACCGGCCGCGCGCCTGACCAATAAGAAATTAATGGTGCCTCCGCACAATACAGCCTGATAATATATTGCATTTAAAAATACATTGAACATGTGCAAAATACCATTGATTCGATCGGCCAACGGATGAAGTTCACCAGAAATGTTTGTAAGAAATGTCGAAACAAACAACGAGCATCGCTGCCATAATATTTTTTGTTCAACACGAATATATAGTACAGCTTTTGCCTAATAAGAGCTAGGGATATAGTCACCTGTCCGGTGTGAGATTAAGCGATTAGTATAGGCACAAGTACAATGCAGCCGTCGTGCTCAGACCAATAAATTATGCGACACTATTGGACATTCTGCAATGCCGCGCGGCCGCCGCCACCGCTCCCGGTTTTGGTCGGGTTGGTTTTTTGTCGTGCGGCCATTTTTGCGAACTTGCCACTTTTTGTCGGGCAGTTCGATGTGAGTTCGGTACCAGTTCTACGACCATATCAATTACAAGGGAACGCGATTGCGTAATGCAGTGAAAGGTGGCTATAGGCGAGGCTTGTCCCACGCCTCTACGTGAGAAGCCGACCGGGCCCTGCTGCGGGCCCACGTATGCGTTGCTCAAATATACGTACAAGAATTTAGGAGCAAGTAGGCAGTACTTCGCTGTGGGTGATGTGAATAGTTTTGAATGTCCTTTTGGAATAGTTATGTTATTTCGCAATTTATGCATCAAACAATATTGCAGCCCTGCTATCCGTAGACAATATTCTGCATTGTGGTTTCTATTTAATAAAAAACGCACTCTTGGTATCACGCAGAAATCAGTAACAATTTCCCCGAGAGGCGACGACAGCTCGGGTTCCATCAGATTGTGCTCGAGCCGCTCGAGGTTAGTCTGGAGTCGGTGTCGCGAAGTTTGCCGGGTCGCAACACCGAATATGTCGGTGCTATGTAAAACTATCCACTGGTTTTTCTTTTCAATATAAATAAGAACCAATTGCCAAATGTATTGAAGTATAGTACATTTTAAACTTTCGCAAGGTAAATAAAATTATGTTTTTAACGCGATAAGTCTCGTATTACACAATATAATGACGTGTATTTGAAGTACATCACTTCGGAACGGCTGGATTGATTAGACTAATTGTTATTTGTAGCGTTTGTGATTGTCAGGACAAGGTTTGTATGAAAGAAAGTTTTAAATAAATGAAATTAGTTTTGCGAACGCGGGCGTAGCCACGGGACGCAGCATCAGAAGTTCCTTAAACATATTATACGTGCTATTTTACAACAAAAAACCACAGAAACTCGATAAATATATAATACCTCATATTTAACATATTTTTTATTTTATTATTTTTTATTTTTTAAACTGTTATGTTCTTTTATGATTTACTATAATGTCACCTATAGCTATGTACTAACAGTTAAGCAATACATATTTACTTTACTACTTTACTTTACTACTTTAAACGAAAGGAAAATTTTATTCTCTCACATGATAAGTCATAATACCGGTTTTGATTTAGAGAGATTAAGATCCAATTATATATCTTATCCTACTAGTTTCATATGCGAAAATTTGCGTGGTTTGATGGATGTTCTTTACTCTAACACGCAAAACGGCTGAACGTAGTCGGAATAATATTTGGCACAAACGGTCCTTTTTTCAAGTTGTTTTTAACGCCGGCGACATCGCGGGTGGATCTAGTAAAAATAATGAGTAATATAATTAGAAATATAATAAATAAAAAGTAAGTAGCTGCAAAATTTTGACTAAACACATTATTGATACATCAACGACACATCATGTTAACCGACAGATGTTTTAGTTACTTGAAATATTTACGGCTAACGACCGCCCCTGAATTTGTCCGCCGTCGAGACTTTACCAAGTATTTGAAGTCAAGATAGTGAGATGAGATAATGCGACTGGCACTTCTGATGGCTTCACCTTAAAATAAAACCGAAAAAGTTGTATGTTTTTCAATTCGTGACAGGCAATTGACTTGACAACAAAGTAAGACTATATAATATAGTGGTATCTATAATTGAAATACTGTGTTACTTAAGTGAATGAATACATTAAAATAAACTTTAGAAAATGAAGTCTCTGGTTTCTACTCCCTTACAATGTGTGCGAAGGATATAAATAACACTTTACTAGGCATTTAAAGAAGATAACAACATCTTAATACGACTAATTAATAAAGTCAAAGTCAAAGTCAAAGTCAAAGCATTTATTCAGTATATGGGCAAATTAAAAATTAGCACTTACACACGTCAAATAACATTAAATAGATCATATTCAACAAAAAATATAGATATAACAGAAACATAACGCTTTGAATTTACAAAAAAAAAACAAAGGTATTGAGCCATTCAGCTTTCATCTAGACGTCGAACGTCACACTTAAAACACATGTTTAATTCCCCTTATTAATGTAGGGTTGCCAACCGTACCATTACGTGCACCCGCAACCCAGTGCATGTTTCAGTACTTCAGACAATTTTTATCCAAAAAATTGTGAAATAATGAAACATAATAGATAAATAAAACGCAGACTAATTGCAGTACAAATCATGTTCCGAATGGAACTGATTGTCCGACTATCAGCCGCATAATACCGTCGTAACAGGCAACCCTAGATCTGCAAACAAAAGATGAAAACTGATTGACTGTTGAATCTACTGGTGTTTCGGAAGTACTCCCATCAGAGAAGAAACACCAAGAAACTCTATGGGGCTTGTCACTTATTTTAATTCATTTTTTTTAATTCATATTAAATAAATGTTTAATGTACAATAAGTAATTCTATTATCATAAAATTTATATTATATCTTGGAGCTTGGGGCATTCAGGCCAAGCATTTTTGTCATTCATATAGTCATTTATTGTATAGTACGATTTCTTCATTAAATTGGATTTTACAAAGGTTTTAAATCTGCTTATAGACAGTTGATCAATATCTTTAGGAAGTTTATTATAAAATCGTATACAGTTCCCCAGAAAAGAACCACTAACTTTCCACAACCTGAATTGAGGTAGAATTAATCTATTTTTGTGTCTTGTATTGAAATTATGTACATCGGACCTCTTATCATACTCATTCAAATTTTTGCGTACATACATAATATTTTCATATATATATTGACATGCCACTGTGAGAATTTTAATCTCCTTAAATTTTTCACGAAGTGAGTCTCGCGACTTCATGGTATATATAGATCGAATAGCTCTTTTTTGTAAAACAAATATAGATTGGATTTCGGCGGCTTTCCCCCACAATAAAATGCCATAGGACATTATACTATGGAAGTAGCTAAAGTAAACCAATCTAGCAGTGGATTCGTCAGTCAAGTTTCTGATTTTACGTACTGCGTATGCAGCGGAGCTCAATCTACCTGCCAGAGCCGATATTTGAGAACCCCATTGTAGTTTTGAATCCAGGGTGATGCCCAAGAATGTAGCGGATTCAACAAATTCTATCGGTACATCGTTTATTAATATCCTGCTATTAATGACACCTTTTCTTACATTTGGCAGCGAGAATTTAATACATTTAGTTTTTTTGGCGTTCAGTAATAAGTTATTGGTTGTAAACCAATTCAAAACCTGTGCGATTGATTTGTTAACATCGTCAAATCCAGGCGCAATCCTATCTATTTTGAATATTAAGGATGTATCATCCGCGAACAAAACAATGTCACATAAGTTTTGCACGAAAGACGGCAAGTCATTAATATAAACTAGAAATAAAAATGGTCCTAAGATCGATCCCTGCGGAACTCCCATTTTTATGAGGGATCCAGATGACCTGACGCCATTGACCTCAACCGTCTGTATTCTATTACTGAGGTAGGATGAGACCAGATCAAGTGCTTTTCCGTTAACGCCGTAGTGTTTTAATTTGCAAATTAGCGTTTTGTGACAGACGCAATCAAACGCTTTAGATAAGTCACAGAAAACGCCGATAGCATCTTGTGCTTTCTCCCAGGCATCAAATATATGTTTAAGAAGATCTACTCCAGCATCAGTAGTAGAACGCCCCTTAGTGAAACCATATTGTTTGTGATTTAAAAGATGATTAATATTAAAATGTGCCAAAAGCTGGTCTAATATAACTTTTTCAAAAACTTTACTGAGCGCCGGTAATATAGAGATTGGTCTATAGTTTGAAGGGTCATTTTTGTTCACTGATTTGTATAGGGGAATTAATTTACTTTTTTTCATTACATCAGGAAATACACCTAGGAAATAATTAATTTATATTCACGTAATCACTTGTAAGTTTATCAAAAAACAAGTTAATGAAACTATAATAAATAACCACGTCCACAAAACAATTGCAACAATATTACAGGCGAGGATCTTCGACTCGAGTTGCAAAAAACTATAACTATATGTCGCAGTCAGATGATTTCTTACAACATCATAGCTCATAGTAGTATTTATTGTTGTGGTGAACTAACTGGTCATAAAAATAGCGATATTTTTATAGTCCTCATAAGATGCTGCACACAATTAAAATATGTTCTTATTTAGGTTAATTGATGCATAGCCTTCTCAATCGTATGATATAATTTTAAAAAGTCTTTATTGTTATTACATTGTACTCGCTGTGTTTCGAATAAGACAGTTAATTTCTGAAAATATTGGAACTTTTGTAACAAGTTTACATCATGTTGAATTAATAATCCAGATCTATACTTTCTAGCTTTGAGTCAATTAATCCTGGCCAATAGAAAGTAATTAAAAAATACTACTTATTAGTAGTGAATTAAATCTGTCTAACAATACGAATAAATCATAAGGTCTAACCTGTTATTCAGAAGCTGCACAATTTAAAAAATCTACTTATAGTGAACTAGCTGTGCCCCGCGTCTTCGCCCGCGTTATAAGATATCAGTCTAATCTAATCCGTAGTACTTTCTATCACTTTGCAAAATTTCAGCTAAATCTTTTTAATATTGCAATATTATATGCAATTTAAGTTAACGAATACGATAAACAACACACTATATCTATATGAATTTGAAGAAGAAAAAACCGGCCAAGTCGAGTTGAACTCGCCCACCGAGGCTCCATAGGTACCAACTTCTCAGACTAGGTTAAAGGACAAACTTAACTTGTATGTCGATCCTTAGAAAATGTATTGCGCCAACTACAAATAATAAGTTTGTAATAGTTAATTTACTTTTATTTTGTTATTAAACAACATATTTACAGATTTCAGATTTATTCCTATATAAGTTCTGCTAGTCAACTTCTTGCTTGCGTGCTTCTTGTCAAATTTCATGATTCTAGCTTAACGAGAAGTACCCTATAGGTTTTGTCACCCAAAACCTATATAGCCTATATACCTATAGGGTGCTTCCGGTTGACCTAGTATCGTCAATTTTGGTTAAACGCAAGGTCTTCTTACAGCACAAGTAAAAGGGAAATTCCGAAAATTAACAAAAGTTAACTTACAAGTTTTCGCGAAAATCTAAATTTGCCATATCTTTTTATCGTGTCAGGACCTTGATTTTTATACACCTAATAGGGACTAGACCTCAGAATCTGGTATAAATTTCAACTTGCTAGGTCCACCCGTTGCTGAAAAAATCGGTGGTGGGTGACACACGGACAGACAGACAAGAAAGTGATCTTATAAGGGTTCCTTTTTTTCCTGGGGTACGGAACCCTAATTAGGTCAGGTGTATGCCCCTTAATTTAATGTAAAATGTTCAGACTTGCACCATTTGCATTGATTTATAAAACTAACTTTTCGGTATGCAAATAACCGAGTAATATACATTTAAATAGAAACATGTTGTATTAGAAGTATAAGCGCTATCCATAGGTAGGTACATTCTCATTAAATTATGACAATTTTTTTGTCAGTTTTAGTTACGATAATTTCTTGGCACTCAGACTACATTAATTATGTATTTGGTCTATGCACATTGCATGACATTTTACAGAATTAAAGTTGTAACGGTAATGTACTATTATTTATTTTGTGGTAATGATAAGAAAGAATAGATGTTTTAGTTGCATTTTATCTCACGGGTAGGAATTAACACATGCATAATCCCTTCCCTCGCATGTCTTTAATTTCGTCGCCCGCGAAACTCAAGCACTTCTGCTATTGGATTCATCGGAAATACTAAACTACTGCGTACCTAGTCCTGACAAAGAACCCTTATAGTTTCGTCATGTCCGTCTGTCTGTCTGTCCGAGGTTTTGCTAAAAGGCCGTGAATACTAGAAAGCTGTAATTTTGTAGGGGTATGTATATAAATTACGCCGACAAAATGGTGAAATAAAATTTTGAAAATTTTTTTTTTCAGGGTAGCTCAGCTACATGAGAAGTGGGGATGAATTTTTTTCGTCGTTTACCCCATCGTGTGGGGTATCGTTGAAAATGACTTAAAGGTTGCTAATACCATTTTTAGATTGAATGCTCCATTTACGACATATTAAACTTTAAAGTGCAATATTTTGTTCCAGTAGGGCGTCCTCCCCCCCTCTAAAAGCTAAACTCATCATCATCATCATCGTCAGCCTGTATCAGTCCACTGCTGGACATAGGCCTCTCCTAAGATGCGCCACTGAGCCCGATCTTCAGCTCTTCTCTTCCAGTCACTGCCCACCGCTTTGCGTATGTCGTCGCTCCACCTGGTCACAGGAGGTCCTACGTTACGTTTGCCGATTCGCGGTCTCCACTCTAGGACAAGTCTGCCCCAACGGTTATCAGTCCTGCGGCAGATATGACCAGCCCACTGCCACTTCAGCTTGCTAATCCGTTGAGCTATGTCGATAACTTTAGTTCTCTGGCGAATTACTTCGTTCCGGATTCGATCCCGCAGAGAAATACCGAGCATAGCTCTCTCCATAGCTCGCTGAGCGACTTTAAACTGGTGGACCAGTCGGACTGTGAGTGTCCACGTCTCGGCTCCGTATGTCATCACAGGTAGGACGCACTGGTTAAAGACTTTTGTCTTTAACCAGTGGTATAGGCGACGAGAAGACTCGACGGAGTTTTCCGAATGCTGCCCAGCCCAGCTGAATTCTTCTCTGGATTTCCTTCTCGAAGTTATGTTTTCCTAGTTGGAGCGTTTGCCCTAGGTAAACATACTTAGTGACAACTTCGAGTGGGATTCCATCTACGGCAATCGGTTCCGGAACAACGTGCTCGTTGTACATGACTTTGGTTTTGTCCAAATTCATCCGGAGACCGATGCTACGAGAAGAATCAGCTAGGCCATTCAACATCCTTTGTAGGTCCTGCAGCGTCTCTGCCATAATGACGATGTCATCTGCGAATCGTAAGTGAGAGATGTACCTGCCGTTGATGTTAATGCCACGATCTTTCCAGTCCAGCGTCTTAAACATATCCTCCAAGGCGTTAGTGAACAGTTTCGGGGATATGACGTCCCCCTGTCTCACTCCTCGACGCAGGTGGACATGTTTAGTTCGCTGGTTCTGTACTTGTACAGTCATCGTTGCGGCATTATATAGACATCTCATCACTTCGATATATCGCCAGTCGACTTGGCAACGCTGCAAGGACTCGAGAACAGACTAGGTTTCGATTGAGTCAAAGGCCTTCTCATAGTCCACAAATGCTAAGCACAGGGGCCGATTATACTCTTCGGTCTTCTGTACAATCTGCCGCACCGTGTGGATGTGGTCTATGGTGCCGTAACCGCTTCGAAACCCGGCCTGTTCCGGAGGTTGAAACTCGTCGAGCCTTCGCGCAAGACGGTTCGTGATGACCCTTGAAAACAGCTTGTAGACATGGCTCAGAAGCGAAATCGGGCGATAGTTTTTCAATAGGGTTTTGTCTCCTTTTTTGAAAAACAAAACCACCATGCTTCTGTTCCATGCCTGTGGAGTTCTCCCAGTAAAAAGAACGGAATTAAATAGCTGCTGCAGCTGTTGAACTGCTGGAGCTCCTCCGGCTTTTAAAAGCTCCGTTGTGATTCCGTCTTCTCCTGAGGCTTTTCCATTTTTGAGTTGTTTAAGGGCCATCACGATTTCGTCTCGGCTAATTTCGGGCAGATCTTCTGTGAAGTGGCGGGTTAAGGTGGCTCTAGAATCCTCAGTATCGGGTTCGGGCCTTGAAGCATGCGATGCGTAGAGCTTGCCGTAGAAGTCTTCAACTTCCGACAGAATCTCCGGCTTGGATGCGACGATGTTCCCCGTTGACGTTGTCAGCTTTGTGAGGTGGCTTCTACCCAGAGGCTGGACGAACACTTTCGACCCCCGATTCTGCTCAATTGATTCTTTAATCAAGAGTGTGTTAGAGGATCGGAGGTCGCGTCGTACCAGCTTCTTTATGGATTTGTTGCGCACCAGGTTAGTTGACAAAGCTGATAAAGGGTCTGTTCGTCTCTCTTCCATTAGCCGAAGTGTTTCTGCCGAGAGTTTGGACTTTTTGCCCGTACGCTTGCCCTCGCAAAACTTCGTCCCTTCATCCCTGAGGATTTCCACCACTTCTTCGAGTTTCTGGTCTACGTCATCTGTGGTTTCCAAGGCAGCGAATCGATTTTCCAATTTTAATTGGAATGTTTCGGACCCAACAACGGTTTGGAGTAGGTTCGGACGGAGCGTAGACTTCATCAATCGGAATCTCTCGGCTTTAAAGTCGATATCCAGAGTGCCTCGTACAAGTCGGTGATCACTTCCAGTATTAAACCTAGTGATCACTGAGACGTCTCTGAATATGCGCCGTTTGTCCGTAATGATGAAGTCAATCTCGTTTTTAGTCACAAAGTCGGGGCTTTGCCACGTCCATTTCCTTTGGGGCTGTTTCTTGAAGAACGAGTTCATCAAGAAAAGCCCCTCTCTCTCGAGGAAATTGTCGAGCATTTGTCCCCTGTGATTCCTACTCCCAAATCCGTGTGGTCCTATAGACGATTCGCCGCAAGTTTGTACTCCCACTTTGGCGTTAAAGTCTCCCATGACAACGTTGTAGTGAGCCTTGGAGGTGGTGTGTAAAGCTCTGGAGATATCTTCATACATGCTCTCCACCTCATCATCCAAGTGTGTCGAGGTCGGTGCGTAGACCTGGATAACCTTGAGGCTGTACCTCTTGGTTAACTTAATTATGAGGTACGCTACCCTGGTCGACACACTGGAGATTTCTACAACGTTGTCACTGAGAACCTTGTTGACCAGAAACCCGACGCCGCCTTGGGATGGCTGATCTCCTTCTCTGTAGTACATAAGATGGCCCGATTCTAAGGTTATGGTGTCCTCTCCCTGTCTTCGGACTTCACATAACCCCAGAATGTGCCATCTTATGTGTTTCAGCTCCTCCTCTAGCTGCGCCAGATGATCGTCCAGCCGAATCGTGCGTCCATTGTACGTTGCGAGGGTCAGTTTGTTCTGGCGGCCTACCGTAACCCGGGGATTCTTAGCACCCCCTGCCCTGCCGTTACCGTGACCGCCGCCGTGGTCAGGAATAGCAGGGCGGCCGGGAACTGGGGGCCGCGGCTTATTGTGACTTTCCATTTTATGCATGCATCCCTTGGGAGGGATATGCCCTAATCGCCATGCTGGGCAGGCGTGTTGGCGATCGCAGGACGTAGCTTCTCGCACCGGTGACGCTGCTGCCCGTCACCGGCCTGTAGAATTTGGCTACGCCATAGATATGAAATGGTTATACCGCCATTTGTCGGTCGCCAGAGCCCCGTCTGTTGGTCAGCAGGATGCACCACGGGCAGGTGAGGTTGGCTGGGAGCACCGAGGTCGTATTTGTGCTCCCTTACATCCCTGTGCTCCCTTACATCCAAGCTAAACTGCTGGCTTGAAAAATCTGGAAAAAATCGTATGTATCTATATGGTAATAGTGCATTTCATGAACTTTAAAGAAAAACTATAGCGGTTAAACGGTTAAGATAACTTTATTAGTTTAGCAGTAATAGTCGTTGAACTTGGGTGTTGGATAATTTTGTACCAAATACAACATCCTTAGAATAAATCCTTTAAAGTGACAAAGACGAAGTACCTAGTTGCTTGTTTATAACGGGTAAACACTTGCATTGAATAACGGGCTACTACGGAACCCTACACTGCGCGTGGCCCGACACGTACTTGGCCGGTTATTATTTATTGCTCTCGGGGCTCGGAGTCTATTTTACATTCGCAGGTTATTGACACCATTCTTACGTTATCTCGATTATAAATTATGTTCTAGGATAGAAATGTTGTTCACTACTCAAATAGGTACGTGAAACACCTACAAAGTTTTGCATTACAGTATCCATTTGTAAACCATTTTGTATTCTAAGATAAGGTTCTTCTCCTATCAAATATCGAGCCAGCTTTGAAAGCAAAATACTTTTACCAACCCACAATTTGCTTGCTTTTATCAACGAACAAATGAAATATATTCATATTAAATGTCTTTTTCAATGCTACTGTAGAAAATCTCTATTAATACATACTTCTCTTTTTTATATCTTGGGTTAGCGTTTGACCACTATCTCGCTTTGTGGTAAGCGGTCCGAAGAACGGTACTGCTAGTATAAGATATAGAAACTACATTTTTGACACCTTCTTTTATACACCGCCTGTATTCTATTTCAGCCTATTAATGAGGCAAAGTTTTCGATACGGACCAAAAGCTGTCGATCTTCCCTTAAAGTTTGTGACTATGTGACCATAAATAACGCACTAACGGGCGGACAGAAAAAACTTACGTTTCCTACTTTAATAACGGGACCGAAGTAAATTATACGCCGTAATGAAGTTGTCGCATCTGCCTCGAGCGTCACGTGGTATCTTACTTTTTCACCTTTTGTTTTTAGTGTTTTCTACCAGCAGCGTTCGGTTTCATTACGGTACCGCCATAAATTTAATATAGCCGCGTCTACGGCCCGTCGTGATTTATTTCCCGCCAAAATATGTGCCCGGTATTTTTTTTTTCGGTATCGGACATTACGAGTAGCGTCCGACGATCATACAGATAGGCTGGCCGCGTTCCCTAACCGACGGTAGTTGGTTCGAAAAAACGCTGTTCTTTTTTATTTTAAAACAAAAAGCTTGGAGTCACCAAATGTTTCGTTTCTTTTTTGGAATGCCCGATGTAAGATAGTCACGAACGTTTTGTGAATGGGCAGCTTATTAAGAACCTGTTGTGCTCAAATAACATAGAAACGTCCTTGCTGGTTCAGTTTTGCTATGCCAATATTTCATGGTAATGGACCGGGCTGTGAATGGTCTATTGTTGAATAATCAGTTAGCGGTGAAACACAATAAAATGGAACATTATTGTAATATCCATGCTCCATTACCTCGGACAAAACTAATCGCATGACTTTGATTTCGATTAGCATGGCTTATGTGGAAATAAAACGATTCAATTTCTTGCTGTTGATCCTGAAACTTTCTATTACATTATTATTAACTTATTGATGGAAAATACGTGAACCACACAGGCCAAGGATAAAGCATTTATCCTTGCATTAGCTTTAAATTAACTTAGAATCGAGTTTTGTAATGTACACATTTTAATCTTATTGTTATAATTCTTCGCCGAACTTCTATTTTTGAAATATAGCTATACATTTTCCTTCCTAAAGTAATAATTATAAGATCTTACATATCGAGCTTACAGCGATAAGGCCAACGTATATGATGTAGAAACGTTAATATTTTTTGCTTATTTTCCTTATTGGTAATAAAACATTGCTGTTTTATTCTGTAATTTAAACTATACAATGCAATATCCATTTATTCTTTTCTCACAAAATTAAAAATAGGAAGGACTGAAGTTTATAGAACTTAGTACACCTGGTGCCTGCTGCTAGGTAATAGTAATTGATGTGCCTAAATAAAAAGGATCAACGTATAACTTGCCATTAACCAGTGTTTTCTTGAACCATCGGTTGCTTACCTTAATTCGAAATTCACTTACCTGTCTAGTACTATTATTTATTAGGCGCATGTATCTACGACGCCGACGAGGTAAATGATAAATGTGTAAACAAAAATCTATCAATTCAACATAAAAGATTATCAATTTCTTGCCATTGCCTTGGTCTAAAAATGTATGTAACATTTCACCAAAAGTAAGAAAACAATATTGAATTTAGTTCAGTGCGTGGTCACACTACATATGTCGTTGGTTAATGTGATATCCATGTTGGTTCATTTCGTTGCCGCCGCTATCTTGCGCGAGACATCTGTATCAGTGGCACACCGACCCTATGGCTTTATATCGCTGCCTTTATTTATTACTCGAAATCAAACCTCTCTCGAATTAAGAAATTCAGAAAAGGCCTCCTCTCTTTTTTTTAGATCGAACTCACTTTGTTTAATTGATATACCTATCGGGCAATGTACGTTTTATTTATTTATGGATTATACAATAAAAATATATACTTTACTTTAATATAATAAAATAATAATTAATACAAAAATGTATTATATACATAATACTCATCACATTATATTTTTATAAATAAAAACTTCACATTTATGGAAAATTAAGTAAGTAATTTATTCACTACCTATATTTTATGTGCTTGTAGAAAAAATATAATTAATTAATGTTTGATTAAATTATGTTACTAATCGCCTATCTTATATATTAATTTCACTCTCAAAACTAGTAATAACTTCTGTTTTTATATCATTTATGTTTCAATAGGACAACGTCGAACTCTTTTGAGATTTTTTATTAGTATTTTTATTAATTTATTCAGAGAAATAAAAATACTTTGGCAGGTACAGACATTAAAAGCTATACGATCGTAAAGTTTTTGTTTAGCCATAGGGAGTCTATAAATAGTGACGCGATATTGTTGTCGATAGAACGTGCCTTCAGCAGCTGTGCACTTACCTTACATACTCGTATCTTAGCAATATTAAACAATAAAGCAAATAACAAATATTGATAGAAATGTTGCCTCGGATGCTGTAAAGATGCAACATTTTAAAGTTCTATAAACGAAAAATTGCTTATAATAACCGTAATGTAATCTAATATAGCATAGCAGTTCCTTCTACATTTTTAGGATAAATAATCCTTAAGTAAGTATTGTGCTATTATTTATTCTGTGGTATTGCGCTGTTTAATGAGTGGATTACCTTTGTTTCGTTATTTTGAAAAATGGAAATAGTTTTTGTAAACTATAAATGTATCTAAGTATTTAAAATCTAGTATTTGTTCAGTACTAATATATAAGTAAGTAAGTTTTACATAGTTTAATGTTACAAATATACATTTACAACATTCGTACTTTAATTAAACCAGTTTATCATATAATTTATTTTAGTAAATATCGAAGAGTTCACTTCACTATCATTTTATATTTGGTCGTCATCTCAATGCTTGATATCTATCGACGAGATATAACTCTACCTTTTTAAGTAGTAATAACATCTGAAATATGAGCATTGCCGGGCGTTCGCGGCACTCCTCTCGGCGCTTGAGTTAGGGCCGCCGGTAGCGCCCCCCACTGGCTTGTCATGTGATACAACACTAATGTCGACGAATTTAAACATTTTTCCTGTTTAAACTCGACCGGTATGCTGACAATTCGAAAAATCTTTTTTATAAGCATATTTAAATAATATTGCGGCTTTATATTCAAGTCGCCTTTCATCGGACGATCTAACCCTAGGTTTGTCGGTTAGTGCACCGTCACTCGGACGATAATAGCGCATAAAAACTTCACCGGACGAAGTGTTATCGTGTAGGAAATCTCATTTTTTGCCGACCTTAAACATGAATGGTGTGTACGATTTATGAGATCACAATGATCTTTTTATAGCCCACCCTAGTTTTTATGCACTTTTTTTCTTAGTCCTGCACGTTATCTCTGTACAGTTTGTGTCTCAATCTATTAATAATGTCTTCTTTTATCGGACAGGTCGTTTTGTGCAGAGATGTTATTTATCGATAACGGGTGACGTACCGGAACATCTCTAAGTGACTTTAAACGGTGATCGTGCTTTTAATTTATAAGTATATGGATGTAAATCTGAGTCTTATTTGAGATATTCTTCAATTAATACTAGATATTCACTTTTTTCATTGATTTTCTGTTTGAGTGAGACGGTATCGGCTTTGCACGAACGCCCGAAGCGTCTTCGCGGTCACCAGCTTATTGAGACCTTCTCTGCACCCGGGTGCTATTTAAATCCGCGACCGAGAGGGGTACTTTCGCATATCTACAAGGACTATACTGTAATTGTTAGCATATTATCACTGGTGGTAGAGTAAATCAAGTCGGCGAGTACAAGACGGGCCGTCAACGAGGCATCGCGCCGTTTCGATCGGTGTGAAGCGACCATTACTAGCGGTGATGTATAATAAAATAACGTTGACTTGCTATCTTCATTCAATTTATTAAACTTACAACACTTTGTTCAAGCTTGAATTGTGTGCAGGAGAAAAATAATGTAGACCGTATCGAAGGCGGCTCTTGCCATTTTGAAGGAGTAAACATTGTTTATAGCTGCGGCGAGTTGGAAGTTGAAATCTCGGCGCATTTGTGCGAATCGGGCGCAAGACCATTAACTCACGAGTAAAATGCTCCAACGGGTTCCTGCATAATTACCGACAGGCTAATTGTTCTCAGCCAAGCTTTGGAACGAGCGAAACTGTCGCGAAACCGTACCATGATTTCTACACAAACACAGCTAGAAGATTTACTTAATCTACGCGTAGCGTACAGTACAGCGTAGTACAGTACATAGTATACGTATGAGACGTCCTTGATATTGATCATTCTAATAACATTAGAAATTTGTTTTAAGTTTCATACATTTCCATAACGAGACATTTTTGAGTCGTAGCCGGTAGGTACCTGAACCCAATCAAACGCAACTGTATTGACTTAGTTCTTTAAAAAATTGGATATCATAATTCGTTCTAGAAAATGTTAATTTCACTGTCCTTTGACTGTCTTTGCTGTAAGCTTTCAACTTCGCCCAAGGTATATTTTCTTTTTTTGTTCTTTGTAAGAAACTACAGACATTGTCTTGGTATAAATATACTAAGACTATACAGATAAATAAACATTATTTTGCACTGCAATAGAACAGATTTTTAAAAAATTATAATGCAATAAATCTAAACTAAACGAAGAAGGAATCATAGGGGGCAAATGCTTGTCAACTTCCTGGAAAAAGAGGGGCTTTTTTTGATAAATTCTTTCTTTCAGAAAAATTCCCGGCGGAAGTGGACGTGGCAAAGCCCCGACGCCAAAAATGAGATTGATTTAATTATGACGGACAAGAAGCGTATATTTAGAGATGTCTCAGTGATCGTTAGGTTCAACACCGGAAGTGATCACCGACTGGTCCGAGGCACTCTAGATATCGACTGCAATCTTGAACGAGTCCGCCTAATGAAATCTACGCTCCGGCCTAATATACTCCAATCCGTGGTTGGTTCTGAAACGTTCCAGTTAAAACTGGAGAACCGATTCGCTGCCTTGGAAACCACAATTGACGTTGACGTGGACCAGGATCTCGACCAAGTGGTGGGAATCCACAGGGAGGAGGAGACGAAATTTTGCGAGACGCGAGGTGCCGGTAAGAAGTCTAAGCTTTCAGAGAAATCTCTGCAGCTAATGCAGCGGCGACGAGAAAACCCCGCAGTCACTTCGTCAGACCAACGGGCTTTGAACAAAAAATCTCTAAGATGGTAAGACGTGACTCCGGAGCTCCAACACACGCTCTATCAGAGAAGCGATCGAGCGAAACCGGGGGTCAAAATTTTTTGTTCATCAGCTACGAAGTTGACCACATCTAACGGGAGTGTCGTCGCTTCTAAGCCGGAGATTTTTAGGGAGGTTCAAGACTTCTACGGCCAACTATATACATCGCAAGCGTCTCGTCCCCAGCCCCAGTCCGAGGATCCTAGAGCCACTCTTACCCGCTATTATACCGAGGATCTGCCAGAGGTCAGCCTGGACGAAATTGTGATCGCTCTCAAACAGCTTAAAAATGGAAAAGCCCCCGGAGAGAATGGAATTACAACGGAGCTCTTAAAAGCTGGTGGAACTCCAACGCTTGTACAGCTGCAGCGTATATTAAATTCCGTCCTCTTTTCGGGGAGAACTCCAGAGGCGTGGAGCAAGAGTGTGGTCGTTATGTTCTTTAAAAAAGGAGACAAGACCCTCTTAAAGAACTATCGACCCATTTCACTTTTGAGTCACGTCTATAAGCTGTTTTCGAGAGAGAGACTCGACGAGTTTCAGCCCCCTGAACAGGCTGAGTTTCGACGAGGATATGGCACCATAGACCACATACACACAGTGCGGCAGGTTATACAGAAGACCGAAGAGTATAACCAGCCCCTGTGCCTTGCGTTTGTGGACTATGAGAAAGCTTTTGACTCTGTAGAAACCTGGTCTGTTCTGGAGTCTCTGCAACGGTGCCAAGTTGATTGGCGATACGTCCAAGTACTGAGAGGCCTGTATGACGCCGCGACTATGACCGTCCAAGTACAAAATCAGCAGACTGAACATATCCTTTTACATAGAGGAGTGAGTGAAGGGAACACTCTTGAGGATACGTTCAAGATGCTCGATTGGAATATCATGGCTGAAACCGTGCAGGACTTGCAATACATGCTGACCACCCTTGCTGATTATTCTGCACGCATCGGTCTCCGGATGAACTTGGATAAGACCAAGATCATGTTCAACGAACATGTTATTCCGGAACCGATTGCCCTTAACGGAGTTCCTCTCGAAATTGTTCACGAATATGCCTATCTTGGGCAAATCTTGCAATTGGGTAGAAACAACTTCGAAAAGAAAGCTCGCAGAAGAATACAGCAGAATGCTGCCCGCATTTGGAAAACTTCGTCGAGTCTTTTCATCGCCCATACCGCAAAACCTGAAGACGAAAGTCTTTAACGAGTGCGTCCTACCTGTTATTACCTACGGAGCCGAGACGTGGACGCTGACAGTGCGACTGGTTCACCAATTCAAAGTCGCTCAGCGAGCCATGGAGAGGGCTATGCTTGGAGTCTCTCTGAAGGATCGAATTCGAAATGAAGTCATCCGTCAGAGAACCAAAGTTATCGACATAGCTCAAAGGATCAGCAAGCTGATGTGGCAGTGGGCTGGTCACATCTGTCGTAGAACCGATAACCGTTGGGGTAGACGTGTTCTAGAGTGGAGACCACGGCTCGGTAAACGTAGTGTAGGGCGCTCTCTAGCTACGTGGAGCGATGATATACGCAAGTTGGCTGGCAGCGGCTGGAAACAGAGAGCTGAAGATCGAGCTCAGTGGCGTGCCATAGGTGAGGCCTATGTCCAGCATTGGACGGAGATAGGCTGATGATGATGAAACTTAACGTATCAGTATTATAATACTATTACGTTTAGTTTAGCAAAGGGCGGTCTTATCGCTTAAAATTATATATATATATAATTTTATTTTATAAATAATATAAAGTATTAAATGCATTACATCATGACAAAAACCACTGTTAGTTAAATAAGAAGACAATAAATCTAGCTAAGGTATAATATAATATAATCTAGGCTACCAATAACTAAAATAAGACATGCACCAAATCATACGAGACGGTAAAGATATTATATCGATACCCCCAAGGAATACTACGCCAACTACATTTTAGTTATTTTATTTTTTAATAGAATACTGCTCATTAAAGTCTTATTATTTGTTAAACGCCTAGTAAACGAACTTTTGAAAATCGTGCGACGTATATGCCACCAACTCGGGTAAGCCGTTTTTATGCCACCACCGCACGGCGCACCTATTAAAACGCAAAAACGCAGAATAGTGTATGTACTGTTTAGAATTAATGAATAACATTTATAAATATAACATTATTAGTACAAATTTAAGAAAACTCTACTACGTAGTGTTTTTTAACAAATGTTGAGTTGTTTGGACCTAGAGTGATGATCTGTGATGATGAGTACTTAGTCATAATATTGTAATCAAAACAATAAAAATATTGTTCAACAGCTTTTCACTTCATTAGTATTTTATCTGCATATTTTGAAATAACAACGTTGACTTTAAAGCTGTGATAACATTGATAACTTCAACTAATCAATATCATAGATTTGGCTTGGTGGTTTAATTATTATTCAAAATAAATTAGGACAGATAGACAATTTTACGTAATTATTTGTCCACATAAATTGTGATAAGACGCACTAAAACGCTGGGTGATAATATTCTAGTAACGAATATCAAGTAATTGATATTGCAGTTATACGTTTTAATACAATAAATAAGTAACACCTACAAAAAGAGTTATTTAATTCAGTATGTACACCAAACTTATATTTTTGGGTAGTGCAATATCTAGGTATCTACATATCGCAATGCGTAAAACTTACTAGTACTGTATTTATTTATATTCGTATATAGATACACTTATCTTTATTGCGTTACAGTCGTAAAAAGAGACAATAATAATTTCCATAATTATGTATACACATGTTAATATGCACATTAGCATCAAGAGTAACCGATATCGCGCAAATTAATTCAATTAGTTCGATAAAATGTCGATCAGGTTTACGGTTTACCTAATTTACGACATATTTTCTTTTAATTTCATGCTACTTATTGAATGTAAAAGCGAATTGGCAATGCGAGTGTGCGAAATCATATTATACATTAAAAGGGTTGGGTAATTCTGGTATTTACAGCCTAGATACATTTTATCCAGATAATAATAATACAATCATAACAGGTTGTATAGTGGAGGTACTACGATTACTTAAGTATGTAGGTTATGATATGTAACCAATTTTCGAGACGCTTAATAAAGACAAACTCGTGCGATATCTACCTGAATATTCTTATATAATACATACTTATATAGAAAGAACATAAAATTATAATGTACCTTCTTTATTGATTTTCTTGAATTAATTGCATCAGACGCTCATATTTCGAGCACATCCAATGCCTGTATAAAAATCAACTGTATCGTTCTTATCTTTCTCGGAGCATATGTATAGATCAATACTATACAATTGCACCAGCAGGTCACGCATATTAATCAATTGCCATCATCCTCAGCATTTAGCAGCGTGACTGTTCTTCTCTAACCAGATCTCAATGCCGAGTACCTGGAGATGGGTTTCCGAGGCGGCGGGCTGGGGTCCTCATCGCGCACGAAGCGGATGCGTACCAGCTTCAAACATCACCAGCTCAGGACCATGAAGTCCTACTTCGCCATCAACCACAATCCTGACGCGAAGGACCTCAAACAGCTCAGCCAGAAGACTGGTCTACCGAAAAGAGTGCTTCAGGTAATATGATTTTTTTATTTATACCTATTTACTTTGATTTGGAATTTGAATCTGTCCACTACTCTTTAATAATACTTTAACTAAACAATTGTATAACTTAACTTTAACATTATTTTGCATCATTTGTACATGAGATAGAAAAAAACATTAAGATAAGACCCGAAATAATTATTTAAGAGAAAATTACATACTGGAAAGTTGCCAATCATGCTCGATATGAAAGTGGTGGACTGTTCATATTCAACTAATATTAAAAATTAATACGTAAGTATGCTCCGAATTATTTGACCGTTTGACACACAAGATAAGATGATAAGATTGGAAACTTTTGTAAATAATAAAATTAAAATATGATTAAAAGCTCTTCTCAAAATTCAATCATAATATAAATTCGAGCCATCGAATAGGTGGTAACGATTAGTTATTAGGTCTAAAGGTAGGTAGCGATTTAATTAGCATATACCTTGATATTTCATATATCAATAGGCGATTATTCGGCATTTTAAAAACTGGTTCAAAGATATTATACTTTTGAACATTTAATTTCTAATAGATAAAATCATAATTCTAGTCACATTTTTTGCTAAAACCTTTGTGTTCTGAATCTGTTCTGCTAAAACCGTTAATGATTG
Organism: Cabera pusaria; assembly: GCA_954871355.1. Lineage (NCBI taxonomy): Eukaryota > Metazoa > Arthropoda > Insecta > Lepidoptera > Geometridae > Cabera > Cabera pusaria. Next base: position 26,677,560 of record OX940885.1, on the reverse strand, counting down.
AATTATATGTTAAGTTTATTTACTTTGTAAACAATTTTGTTTATTAGGGACTTCGCAAATGTAAAAGATAACTTGCAAATGAGCAGCGTATCGAGTTTCGCCGCCTCGAGAACAGTTCAGGCAGTATGAGTACTTATGATTTGTTCTGCCACGTAGACGAAGTAACTCTCTACTTAGATCACTCAGTATCCCAAAGTATGTAGGTGTTATATAAATAATGGTAGAAAGGAATATTGTTCATTTGAGGAGATCTAGCAAATAGGCATATCTGATTAGTTTTGGCCATTACACTTAAAAACAAACTTGTCTCATAACAATACATTAGTCGATACGCTCCCTACTGTTTTTTCCTCCGATGATAAGTATGATTTTAATTAAAGTCTTATGATTTTACCTGCAACTTAATTCGAGCATTTTCTTTCCCAATAAATCAAAAAATTAATACAATATCTGATCTAAAGTTTCAGCTGGATTATTTCAGATTTTAACTTCATTGATTCGAAAATAAACACTGATGACTCGTTTACGTATACGGAGAATGAATGAACATCAAATACCGAAAAGATAACCTAATTGTTATGACTTCCAAAATCTTGAGTAAGTCAATTGACTTTTTGATTTTAGATAGCAAGGCATTTTATTTATAAAAATAAACCATAATTATTTATTTTGTAATGTTTATGTTGGTACTAACTTAGAAAATAAATTTGCATATTAAGAATTCGTGTAGTATACGACTTCTGAATTTGTTATCCGCTAGATTTTTTTTTAGAATTGATTTTGAGCCAAAGATGCATTGCTCGTGAAGATGTGTACATATTTTCAAGTTCTATGCTATGTAACAAGGCTGTTAGTGCGAAACCTAGTTCCAAACAAACTTAGTTACTGGCTCTAACTAAACTTAGTTACGAACATTACCATAGTAAACCAATAATTTATTTCTTATTGCAAAATATAGTAACTGATTGCGGAACAACTAGTTTTAAATGTGAAGAACCTTTAAAACGCATTTTTTTGTTGGAATTTATTAGTTTCTTATATGATTAGGTACTAAAATTACAAGCTACATATATTTCGCTAGTAAATTTAAACCGTCTGCACTGAAATTATTGTACATCGTGTATTGTACCGAACCAATCGTAAAGACAACTCAAGTGTATCAAACGTATAAAAACAACTCGGTGCAAACCGGTAGTTGAAAGCTAATGCGAATTTAATGTCGTCGATATCGCTCCGCCTTGTGCAGATATCAATGCAATGCGATTTTATTTTCAACTCGTATTTTAGAAGTTGGACTACTGTTTTACATGTGCGTGTGTGTGTGTGTTGTTGACGATTTGTTTGCAGGACCAAAGGCTGCTGCAGTGTGTTTCTGTAATGTTGTGTGTGGTAGTTTCTTATAGTTCGTTTTTTATTTATTTATTTATTAATATTATTGCCTTTGTATTTATATACCTAGGTGTCAAGGAAATAGATTCACGAGAAGATAAGTGCAAGTAAGTTTACTCACAATATTCGGTTATAGTAGTTGAATTGTTACTAATTTATCTGATCTAACTCTTTATCTAATACTATAAGAATCTTTGTCCTGACATACTGACTGACTAACAGAAAACGCACAGCCTAAACCGCTGGTCGTAGAGACTTGAAATTTGGAAGGTATATTTGTCTGTTCGAAACTTCACACAAGTGCTTCAATAAAAAAAATAAGTAAATACGTGTTTCAGGCTTTTTTGAAATTCCAGCCCTAAAAGAGTAAAACGGGGTAACAAAGTCTGAAAATCAATATTGTTTCGGATTACGCTGAAATTTGGCATGCAGATAGTTATTACGACGTTAGTTCCTTCTGAGAAAGGATTTTCCAAAATTCACCCCTTAAGGGGATGAAACGGGGGTTCGAAGTTTGTATGGAGAAACCAGAATAGATAGTATATTCTATTCAAAACTTCATACAAGTGCTCCAGAAAAAAAAGTAAATACGTGTTTCAGTTTTTTTTAATTCCACCCCTAAGTGGGTGAAATGGAGAAACAAAGTGTGAAAATCAATATTGTTTCGGATTGCGTTGAAATTTGGCATGCTGATAGCCTTTACGACTTTTGTTCCCTCTAAGAAAGGATTTTCCAAAATTCACCTCTAAAGGGGATGAAACGGGGGTTCAAAGTTTGTATGAAACAATATTAGAGTCTTTTCTATTCGAAACTTCACACAGGTACATAATAAAATACATGTTTCAGGTTTTTTCAAAATTCCACCCCAAAGAGGGTGAAGTGAGGTAACAAAGTCTGAAATCAATATTGTTTCGGATTGCGCTGAAATTTGGCGTGCAGATAGTTATTTAGACGTAGGTATCCGCTAAGAAAGGATTTTTCAAAATTCACTTTTCAAAGGGATGAAGCGGGGGTTCAATGTTTGAATAGTCATTTTATTCGACATTTCACACAAGTACTTCTGTATATAAATAAGTAAATACGAGTTTCAGACTTTTTCAAAATGCTACCCTAAGAGGGTGAACTGGGGTAACAAAGTCTGAAAATCAATATTGTTTCGGATTGCGCTGAAATTTTGAATGCAGATAGTTATTGTGACGAAGGTATCCGTTAAGAAAGGATTTTCTTTAATTTTGCCCCCGGATACGGAACGGGTATTTAAAGTTTGTATGGCGAAACAAGATGAGATAGTCTCTTTTATTCGAAACTTTACATAGGTACTTCTGTTAATAAATAAGTAAGTAAGTGTAAGTATTTTTCGAAATGGGGTAGGTAACAAAGTCTGAAAATTTTGGTTTTTTGGGTTTTATAAATATGAATCCCGATTTTCCTTAGTCACGCAATAACATGAAAACGGGTGAACCGATTTGGCTAATTCTTATTTGATGTCTTTTATGATGGAAAGGTTACCAAAGAAAAGTTTTAAGTAAATAAAAGGAGTTATTAACGCGGGCGAAGCCGCGGGGCATTTCTAGTAAAGATATAAAAATATTCCGTAAAATGTTAATTACTGGTTTAGCTAAACTTTTTTATGTCTAGTCCGATCCTAAATGCGGACTACATCGATGGTTCATCTAATGTGTTCAGCCTAAACATAGAAAAGATAATTACGCCTAAAGGTAGATTGGGTCCTCTGAGCCATCCAGTACCGCGTTATACAATCGTAACCATTCCGTTTGATTAGATGTGCTGCCCACACCTTCACTGTGTTATCGGAAATGTATAATGTAACCGAAATATTGTTTTTAGGTACATATCACCGACACACACATAAACTAGTAGTTCTGTGAGAACAGTAGTCCTCGCGTGCCCTCATTAAAATTGAAATCCGTCCATATACATATAACGCTACAGCAAACTTCACCCCCTTTCATCCCTCCACTCCCCCTTATTGTAATTTATTTCACTACATCTTATGTAGAATGAAGTCCTTAGTGTGCCTCTAAAATTTGATTAAAATCCGTCGATAAATGATGACGCTGCAGCAAACTTACCCCCCCTTTCTCCCTTCCAATCCCCCTTTTTGATTGTTTTTTCGCAACATCTTATAATGAATTTTAATGAAGTCTTTAGTGTGCCTTTCCAATTTTACTGAAATCCGTTGATAAATAACGCTCCTTCCCTCCCTTATTTCCCCCTAATCAAAAAAACGCGATCAACAATTTTTTTTAAATAAATCAAGGAACTAGCGTGCCAATTTTCGTCAAAATCGGTAAAAAAATGCGACCTGTAGGCGAGAACAGACAGACAAACATCCCGACAAAAGCATTTTTGGCCTAGTCGAAACTGACACACTTCGCTCGCTACGCTCGCTCGGTCAATAATATGAAATGAAATCAATTTTGTAACAATTTACGAGAACATTAAACAGGATAGGGTACCTACTAATTCACCGAAACAGTTACCGAAATCGTTGGAGATTTCGAGCTCATACCGCCAGTTGTCAACAGGTACGACTGTTTCGAAGAATTTGCGTGTTGGTGGCACAAAAATTGCTACCTTTAGCTGGTAATTGTTGGCAGTGATTACAGACGTCCGAAAGTGGACACGGCAGATCGGCAAGACCTGAGTCTTGAACACGTTTGGTGTTGCGTGTCTCTGAACTAGGGACTGTGACGAACAAAAAGTAACATACGATGCCACTGTTTAAAAGCTTTGTCATTCAGTATTGAAGGTGAAGGACCACCTATAAATAAAAGCATGCAATCTATATCAATACTCTTAATAACGACACCAGCACGATTAAACATTCAAAACATTTCTATCATACGAAATTGTATCGGTAAACGAAGAAATGTTAAAACATTACATATAATAACACACAGTTTTTGTGATAAATCCAAGGATTAATTAGGAGAAGATGCTTCGTATTTGGTTTAGCTGGAATTTTCCGACCACAAGAAAAAAAAGCTAATAGCCCACATTCAAAAGAGAAAGTTATCTAAATGCAATACTTAGGTACTTGATTTTTAATAACTTATAGTATTGTCTTGAGAACCCTGTTGGCGTATAAATAAGATCGTTTAAAAAACTAAAAAAGAACCGACTTCAATGCCGCGCTATTAATTTTCAGTACCAATTTTGAGGTGTTTATCTTCATATCTCAGGAGATAATTATCAGACCTCAATAAAATTACCATGGTACCACACTTGGGATATCTCCTTTCCAACAAAAAAAGAATAATCGAAATCGGTTCATACACGACGAAGTTAGCCGCAAACAAACATATAAAAAAAAACATATATACGGTCGATATGAGAAACCTCCTCCTTTTTTTGAAGTCGGTTAAAAAGCGCTTGAGCGATTTCGTTAAAATTTGATTGGGAAAGGAAACCCTTGAAATCCTAAAAATAATTTTTCAAATCGGTTCAGTCAACTTCGAGTATACGGTGTTTTTTTGTGAAGTCGATTAAAAATAACAATGACACAGACATTGGTAGCTAAAAAAACTATAAACTAATGAAGCTAACATTTAGCCTTTCTCATGTCGTCGAAGTAAGGATAAAATAGGAACGAATTTAAGGCATGAAAAATTGATCTAAAACTTCTAAAATATACTATATAGAAAATGAGAAATTAGGTATTACCTATTTATTATTTTATTCAATTCACATCACGGGCTGCAAATCGCCCGGTCCTTTGGAAGGCATTGACGGAGCCGAAGCCAACGTCAAGAGGCCCTTTACAATATTAAATTAAATAAAAATATGATTTGTGGATGGAGACATTAAAAACTATAAAAAGATGGTACTATAATTTATTATGGCTATGAATGTGTGCTGCTTGATGACTGTTTTCTGGTCTATGGGATGAGGTACGGCACCCGCCAATTATGCCTCATTTCAAAATATTAAGGCGGGTGGTGACTAGCTATACACTGAATGGACCCCCCATAAAGGCGGACCGTTATGTCGGCGCCGAGGGGCAACATTGGCGTGGATAGCTAAGGGTGTTGAGAGGTGTGCTGCACTTTCACTAAACGCTACTAGCGGCTTTATGCCTTTAACACTTCCACCCTGGAGCTTTGGCCTTAGCTCTTGCGATTCCCACCACCGGCCGGCCGGTCAAGGCAATTATTATTATTTTATTTATTATTATTATTATTTTTTTATTGTAATTTGTATATCATCACCATTTTAATACTTAAACCGTTGCTAGACGAAAATAGGTAGATGATGAAAACAGGTAGGTGTCCTATGATTAAAACTGCGAATAGATCAGATTTATTTAATCCTATCAACACGTAATGTGAGTAGAATTCAGGTTAATTCAACACAAAATTTATACATCTATAAGTACTTGCTATAAGTAATCTTAAATGTTAACGGAGTTTTATCATGAAATGAGGTGCCTAAATAAATTTTACGCAAAGACGGCAACATATTTTATTTTATATATTATATAAAACTAGCTGTTCCCCACAGTTTTGCCGGCGTCAATAAGTATCCTATAGCCTAATCCATAATACTGGCTATCCCTGGGAAAAATTTCAACTAAATCGGTCCAGTCGTTTAACCGCGACGAAGTCAAATATACTTATTGACTTCGCATTTATAATATTGGTGTTGACTATTGTTACTCTAAGCTATTGTATTTATATACACTATTGTATTATATCGACTAAAGTTGCTTGTGATTTGACGATACGGCGATAATATTACCCAATACTACATATTTACTGTCTCTCCAATCTCCATCTATATTATTGAACTATCCTTATGTAAACCAGGCATACGACGAAGATATAGAATATAAGTTTTTCGAATACGATCACTCACCTAGGTCAAGCAACGTACTTACCAAAAGCTCCGTCAAAAGCCTCCTAGTCAAAATCAGTCTTTACATTTCCGATATCCACTTGCCCACCAATAAAACAGCTGTATATTCTTTCATTTACACGTCAAATAAGGCGGGTTGTACACAGAGAAGAGCGGCTCGTCTCAAGGCTTTGGCCGTCCATCACTAACTGTAAAAACACACATCGGCGTATCTTGTAGTTAGAACTTCGTATTTGGCCTAATTTGTTAGCAGAACGCGGCCCTTTAATATAGGGCTCCGACAGGCTCAGAGCCCTTTGTTCTCGTAATTACTAAAATATTTTCAAATGCGATGCAACACGCGCGTCAATTACAAATTTTAGGGAAAGCAAAGCTAAGCGCTTTTCTTGAATACGTGTGACTTCTGCTAAAGTACTTGTACTATTATTTATTCTGTGGCAACAGTAGTGAGGTCACAAAGTTAATTATAATGAAAAAAAATGCTACTTATTCTTCTGACTACAAAATATGCCATTTTTAGTAAATGCCTGAGTAAGCCATACTTGTGTATTTGCAGTTTTCCTCATTCATGGAAGTATCAGAATTCTGGGAATTTCATTATCATGCCATACTACATTGACAGTACGATAATATAGGTATATAAGCGGAACGGAAGGCATCGACCGAACCCTCCCAAAGTACACCGAAAACCAGATAGCATCCGTCGGAGTACCCCCAACCAATTATAAAGAGGCATAGAGGACCCTCTCTCCCTCCAACCTTCAAATATTGATCGTGATTTTTTCTCCACTGAACCTCCAAGTGAGTCGCCATTTTGCAGGATACTGTTACGTTTTTCGCTCGTCCTTTCTTTCGATAGTAGGACGCTTTAAACTGTATGTTATTTTAATTGATAAAATCAGATCCTTGTTTAAGATAACCGGTGCTTTAGAATTTTCATCATGAAACTGTTGGTGCCAACAACAGTTAAGATAGATAAGTTCAAGCAAGACGCAAAACAGCCCTACGTGTACATTTTAAAAAATGTATAAAGTCAAGCAATGCTAATGTTACATATAACCGCAATAATCTTGAAGACTATATAGTTCAGTCCATAGAACTATAACCACATGGATTTGAATAGCGTGACAAAGCTCAAAACATTCCTATGAGTAAAATGCACATGTAATTTTAGTTACCAATAAACCGTTATGCCTAAGAACTTATACTCGATTGCAGCGCAGCCATCAAAGGAATTATGGTCACCAATAAAACCATAAAACACGAATAGCCGCTACGAGCCGCGAGTCGATTTCAAACGGCTTTAAAAAGGCAAACGTTTTTCAGTTAACGCACGTGAATAATACAGTGAGGCTGAAACTAGTCCACAAGATTTATGTCTCTCACCTCTCCAGTTATTTACGAGTCTAATTGCTTCGGTTGGCGAAAACGAACCTTATATCGTGAGTGATACGAGTGTGTGGGGAGAAATAGGATTTATGACGTTGGCTCAAAGGTTAGCTATGGAATCGCTGGTGTTTTCACGAGTTCAGATGGCCTGCCTGAATGGGATGTGCGTAAAGTTAGTGCTCTCGTGTCGGGTAAAGCCCGGGGCCGTTCTATGTCTACCAAATATGTATATCTAAACTTAAACATCGGTTTCAGGATTTTCTTGCTTTCAAACAATATTAGGTTGTAAAATCAATTCCTGATCCACAATTATGACTTTTATACTTTACATTTATTGAATATAAATGGAGTAACAGCTTAAAATCCTATATTGCAGTAGTTTTAATTGTCAATAAAATAAAATAGAGTTTATCAATCATCACATGTGTTTCATGTGTTTTAAGTGTGACGTTCGACGTCTAGATGAAAGCTGAATGGCTCAATACCTTTGTTTTTTTTTTTGTAAATTCAATGCAATAAGTTATGTTTCTGTTATATCTATAATATTTTTTATTGAATATGATCTATTTAATGTAATTTGACGAGTGTAAGTGCAAATTTTTAATTTGCCCATATACTGAATAAATGCTTTGACTTTGACTTTGACATGACCACGGTAAAATAACAGAGTAAATCTAATACTATAAGAATCTTTGTCCTGATATACTGACTGACTGACTGACTGACTGACTGACTGGCTGCCTGACTGACAGACAACGCACAGCCTAAACCGCTGGTCGTAAAGACTTGAAATTTGGAAGGTATATTTGTCTTAGTACGTAAGGGTGTAATCCTTTCTTAGGATTTTCCGAAATTCACCCCTTAAGGGGATGAAATAGGGGTTCAAAGTTTGTATGGAGAAACAAGATTAGATAGTATTTTCTATTCGAAACTTGACACAAGTGCTTCAATAAAAAAATAAGAAAATACGTGTTTCAGGCTTTTTTGAAATTCCACCCCTAAAAGAGTAAAACGGGGTAACAAAGTCTGAAAATCAATATTGTTTCGGATTACGCTGAAATTTCGCATGCAAATAGTTATTACGACGTTAGTTCCTTCTGAGAAAAGATTTTCCAAAATTCACCCCTTAAGGGGATAAAATGGGGATTCAAAGTTTGTATGGAGAAACAAGATAAGATCATATTTTTTATTCGAAACTTCACATAAGTGCTTCAGTAAAAAAATAAGTAAACACGTGTGGCAGGCTTTTTTGAAATGCCACCCCTAAGTAAGAGGGTGAAATAGGGAAATAAAGTCTGAAAATCAACATTGTTTCGGATTGCGCTGAAATTTAGCATGCAGATAGTTATTATGACTTTGGTATCCGTTAAGAAAGGATTTTCCAAAAAATCACCCCTTAAGGAGATGAAATGAGGGTTCAATGTTTGTATGGAGAAACAAGATTAGATTGTTTTTTTTAAACTTCACATAAGTACTTAAGTATATAGATAAGTAAATACGTGTCTCAAGCTTTTTCAAAATTCCACCCCAAGAAGGTGAAGTGGGGTAATAAAGTCTGAAATCAATATTGTTTCGGATTGCGATGAAATTTGGCATGCAGATAGTTGTTTTGACGTAGGTATCCGTTAAAAAAGGATTTTTCAAAATTCACTCTTTAAGGCGATGAAGCGGGAGTGCAAAGTTTGGATAGTCTTTTTTATTCGAAACTTCACACAAGTACTTCAGTAAATAAATAATTAAATACGAGATTCAGGTTATTTCAAAATGCCACTCCAAAGAGGGTGAAGTGGGGAACAAAGTCTAAAAATCAATATTGTTTCGGATTGCGCAGAAATTGAGAATGCAGATAGTTATTATGACGTAGGTATCCGATAAGAAAGGATTTTCCAAATTCACCTCTTAAGGAGACGGAACGGGGATTCAAAGTTTGTATGGCAAAACAAGATGAGATAGTCTGTTTTATTCGAAACTTTACATAAGTACTTCTGAAAATAAATAAGTAAATACGTGTATGTCTGAAAGTCAATATGGTTTTTCGGGTTTTATAAATATGAATATTTTATTCGTAGTATGAATCCCTATTTTCCTTAGTCACGTGATAACTTGAAAACGGTTGAACCGATTTGGCTTATTCTTTTTTGATGTCTTTTATGATAGAAAGGTTTTTACAAAAGAAACGTTATAAGTAAATAAAATAAGTTTATAACGCGGGCGAAGCCGCGGGGCACTTCTAGTATGTTATAAAAATAAAAGTGTATGAAATTAAAAACAAACCCCTACAAACAGGTGCGTGCCGCGCGTCTAATTGCCCCGATGCGGCGCGGCTGCGCGGGCGCCGCATTTAATATATAGACGCGCCCGTCAGCCGAGCCCAACCCGGGCGGATTTAGAACAAACCGCGCCATATTTCTCTCCTTGCGTCCGCAATTACGTGATTTGTCACTCGATACCTTTTTTCTTCCACTAACATCTTGAAAAACGACCCCGGTTCAAGTGGCGCGGTAATTAGTCGACTGAAAAAGTGCCTTTCCCTGTTCTTGTTTATTGTACGATCAATCCTACCTTGCTAGTTGCTACCGCATTTTTAATGTTATCAGCGCAGCTTTCATTGAGCGATTTACTCAGATATGACAAGTATACAATTTTATGCAGTAAACTAATTGCGACTTCGACTTATTTTTAAATTTTAATTTTACAAAATAAAAAGTCTATTTTAAGATCGTTTTCATGCCTTGATCACAAAAGCTGTAAAGATGCCTCTTAACGGCACACAAATAACGGCGACAACTGAGATTCACTCCAACCCCCGCAATTAGTATCGGATGGTCACACCTCGACATTTGGCCAGATATAATTTTACTTTCTAAGTACACTTTGTGACAATAATAAACCTCGAAGCACGCAGGAAATTGGACTGTGTGATCTGCTCAACTAAGTTGAACTCCGCTCAGTAAAGCACGCAAAGATCACAATCAAACGGTCTAGTAATTAGTACGGGCGCAACGTTTTGGGACGCTCGGTTGGGCAGATAATTTCCGCCGTACTTTCAAAAGGCAACCATTTGTCATTTAGTCGCGCGAACTCGTACGCAGCGGACGTCTCGTGTCTCCCTCCTAATTTATTCATATATTATTTATTTAAGGAATACGGGACTATTAATCACATCTCTACAGTTTTTATTTACATAAGAGGAATGTTTGAGCGCCTTTGATCGTGTTTGTTTTGAAATTTATTAGGCCCTCCTTATGTGGGGTGCTTCATGCTTAGTTACCGCTCAATTTTTGTACGAAAATGTTTGGGTTCAGTTATATTTATGAGTTCTGTATTTCCTGTAATTAATAAAATGAGACGTAATCTTCGTTACTATCGTAGTAACAATGACAATTATGAAGAAGTAAGTATGCTAAGTTGTTACGAAGACTAATGGGTACTGGGTGTTAATGAATTTCAACACGATATAAAGTCTATAAAATGTGTGACTTTTCTTTTGTTAGAGCTAATTAGACTTTTCGTTTTAATTTTAAACTTAAAACAGTAATTAGAATAATATTAACATTTTATGCTTAGGTAGCCTTAAATATTTAGAAACAAAAGAATAATAGGTACATATAAAAAAATTATGTTTAATTTTTCTTCACATTTCTGTAAAATTTAGCTACTAGTTAAAGTACATATTTCTACATGATTACCCGCCACCCTCTATTGAACTTTTAACCCTGTGTAGTAGCCGTTCAATTACTAGTGACGGCACGTTAGGGCTCGGTGTCCCGTGATCACTCACCGCGACGTATGACTGAAACCTCCTCGTTTGCTCTGGTCGAACGCTCGGCCAATTTGCCACCATTGTGTATTAGTGGGTTATTAGCTTAATGAGGTATGAACCCGATTGAGATGTTATAATATTATACTGCAGTTAGACAAATTGCGAGTTCGCGGAAGCACGCGATGTGAGCCAGTAAATTAAGGATGCTACCAAAAATTATCAAAATTGGTTGTTTCATGGTGTTCGTAATTTGTCCTATTATAATCTTATAACATAAACACTTATTATTACAAAATGTAAAAGTTAGTTTGTATGTATCTGTTGCACCTTGATGGATTTGGTAGAAATTTAAAATAGCGCAAGGATAGCCAGTATAGTGGGATAGAACATAGGTTAATGGCTAGCATATCCGCATGCTGCAGATTACTAACTATAAATATAACTATATAACTATAAATAAAATATAAACTAATAGCTTACCTAGTAATATTAAAAAAATTGTATGGTAATGTGTTAACACCTTTGAATGCCAAAGATTTTTGTAAATTTAAAGTCAAATTAAGGTTATCAGCAGGGTTATTCTCAATCATTCGAAAGCTAATTCGGATTCGGAAACTGACTTTACTTCGACTTGGATTTTTGCAATTCACAATGCTGCAATCGGTTACTTTGATATTGCAATTTTTCAAAAAATCAGTGAATCTAATTGGAAAGGTTTCAGCGACAAAATAGCTCACGGATCCGAAACGGTTTTTGAATGATTGAGAATCAGGGGGAGGAACGGCTTTCTACCTCTCCGGGAACCGCAACCTACGGCACCATATCGCACGAATGTCTACCGATTATAATAAAACATTTTAATTACTTAACAATACAACTATTAGCCGCTAATCTTTGCATATGCCTGTAAACAAATGGCAACAAATGATCACTATGGGACAATAACATCGAAAGCAACAGCTCTATTAAAATCACGACATAAATAAACGTTCAAGAGCATTTAGTCAATGTCTGCGTTCGGCTACCGGAGGCCAGATTACTATCGTTATGACGAATGATGCTAGACCATCTGCTAGCCGAAAAAAAAATCCGTGCAATGAAAAATGTTGATGAAAGAGATAATGATACCATTGAATGAGTATGATGTACTACGGATGATTTGACCATCGTACGAGCTCGAAGCTTGTATGTTACTCTGAATAAGTACACAGTACCAGAAAAGTGTGATATCTTAGAAGCTATATACGAGTATATATATATACTTAGTTCAAATCCTAGCAATCGATTGAAATACATTGGATGTGAAAAATAACTCAAAATAAATAAATAATCTTTTGGTAAATTTCTCTAACATTAAGTCACTTTAAAAAATTAACTACTCAAATGAAATAAGTAATTTTGAATAATTTAAAAGCAAATCCATTTCAAAGAAGGGACACGATTGATAAAATTGAACAGCTTTTATGAAATAAATTGAAATACCGAGTTGCAGTTCAAAGCTGCAATAAATTACAGAAATAAAACGATATATCTCGTAAAACTCGAGCATTGCTGAAAAATTATACGTCTGCATGTTTACAATATATTTTATATGTCACTGATGGGCCTGAAGCAAATTGAGACGTAAATTATGATCGTGAAAAGTTATTTTAGATTGTCATTCTGGTCGTTGTGACGGTATAACAAATGATACGTCCAATGGTATGCCAGTGCAAACTCATTTGACACTGAATCGAGAATAGCGTCACTATTATGGTTCAAATTAAAAGCTCGCAGCGTTGTCGACAAAGATAACATTAAGTAAAACCTAAAAACTTTTTTAAGCAGACGCTTTTCGTAAAGGCGTTGATTATCATATATATAATGAAAAGTACTAATGATAACAATACATACTAGCCCAAATTCGACTGTGCTACCATTTGCCATTACGGAGTTCCAATCCCTACAGCTCGGCTCCATAATCAGGGCCCCTAGACAAAATCCATTTTCCTGTTTGCCTTCACGCTAACGCAAGTTCAAAATATATGGGAATGACATTTTTGTTGCGGAAACATAAATGTCATTCCATACATTTTGAACTTCAGCTCAGAACGGTCAGCTCGATGGTACCTACCACATTATTGCATTGTCACTGAAGATACGCAAGTAAGTATACCAAATTTGAGTCCAATCAAGCGTCTGGAAGTGGAACTAGTTTAGATTCCAAAATATGACCCACACAAACATACATACTAACACCGCGGCGCTAGTCAAAGTAGCCAGTAGACGTAGTAACTATTACATAATCTGTGCCAGTAGTTAGTAGTATGTCGTCGAGATAAGTAAATGCATCGTAATACAAATGTTGATATATTAAAAACGGCTCGGCCGATTTTGTTAAAATTTAAATAGGACTACCTGGGAAGGGTACCATTTGAAACAAAAAAAGAATTTTCCTAATCGGTTCACGCATCTTCGAGTAATCGGTGAACATACATATAAAAAAGATTCCGACGAATTGAGAACTTCCTCCTTTTTAGTGAAGTCAGTTAATAAAAGCTTGTAAAAATACGATTAATTTTTGAAATGAACTCAGGACATCAGTACCATCAATAGTCCAGAATTATTTAATAGAATGCCAGGGAGGATTCCGTCCACATTTTTTTTATTTTCCAAAATCCACCTCCTAAGGGGATGAAACGGGGGTGCAAAATTTGTATGGATAACCAAGAATAGTCTTTTTTATTCGAAACTTACACACAAGTACTGTAATAAATAAGTAAATAAGTACGTGTTACTGACTTTTTCAAAATTCAACCACTAAATGCGGTAAATAGGGTAGGTAACAAAGTATGAAAATCAATATAGTTTCTCGGGTTTTATAAAAATTAATCCTTAATTCCCTTGGTCACGCCATAAGTTGAGAACGGGTAGTCTGATTTGGCTAATTATTTGTTTTTATGAAAGAAAGTTTTTTTTAAAATATAATAAATGTTTTAAATTAATGATAGTAGTTTTTAACGAGGGCGAAGCTGCGGGGTATAGCTAGTAATATACATATATTATACAATGCAATTAAAATATTATTTCACTGCGTATTTTTTATTACGAACTAATAGGTACATTTTTGTCACGTTGCTAACAGGATATAGACAGTACTGTAGTAAAATAATAATTCTTTCTTGATTCGCTTAGAGTTTTCCTTGAGCGTAATTATTACAGTCTAACTATTACAGTAATGTATGTTGTCCTACTGACGTATAGATAATATATATTACAGTAGAGTTTCACTAATATGGCACTATAAACAACGAGGGTGCCCGATTATTGGAATGTTCAAATGACGGGATTGTATCTATAGAAAAAACATAAAAAAACATTTCATAGAAAAATAACGAATAGAAGAAATATGTGTTATGTATGTAACGTATATTGGTATTCATGTACTACATCTCTTTTTTTATAACAGTGACATATCTTACAGCTAAAAAAATTGTATAAAATTATCGTTAATTGTGTAATTGCCGAAGCGCAAGGGCTGAACGGTAGTAAGAAGTCGGGGGGGAGGGGGTGAGGCTGCCGGATTATTGGACATGTCGGACTATTGCAGTGCCAGATTAGTGAGATTCTAGAAAATAATACCTACAAGGCAACCAATTCATTCGTAGTTTCTAGAGTCCCATAAATATACAAAATACAAGATATTGTGTTCTGGTCGCAGTCCTTAAGAGCCAGTTCCCTTAATAATTATTAATAAATAATTAGTCCAGTAGTTTTTGAGTTAAATTGTAACAAACAAACAAACAATTTTGTTTGTATTGAGTTGATTTACTAAATATTTCATCTTTTAATAATATTATTATTAAAACAACACTCAGGGGATCAAAACGTTTTCTCCAGACCTTATTCATTGAAATAGGTCAAGCCGTTTGGCTCCTAGGTGGCAAAAAAGAAAGGACCCGGTGGCGTAATCGGGAGAACGGTCGGCTTTGATGCCGTGGTACCGAGTTCAAACAGCCGTGCACCAATGGATTTTTCTAAAGAAAAAATTATGTGCGCTTCTCACAGTGGCCCTCCGGTGAAGGAAAACATCGTTAAGAAACCAAAAACCCCCGCATGGTGGTAGGACACTATCTAGTGTCCGCCTGGCCAGCTACCACCCTCAAGATAGAAAATCTGTCGCCAAAACATCTAAAGTGTTCCGGCAGCTATCCTTGAGAGCCAGTTCCCATTCTAGGCCTAGCATTCTTACCATCTTCGACCGCATCATCACTTACCAACAGGTGAGATAGTGGTCAATCGCTAGCCTATAAGATATAAAAAGAAAAATACTCACATAAGTACCTACATACGTGCGAAACACATTACACTCTTTTTGGCAGTCGGGTAAAAAGCTCGTCGAATCACACAAATCACTGCACCCTGTAATTTTGTGATTATTATTATACTCGTATGTCTAAAAGCAATATCATAAATAAGTATTTGAGTCTCATACAAAAAACTTATTTTTACGGTAATTTTTTTTCAATCAGAACTAATCGCGAGTTCGACTCGCACTTGGCCAGTACATTTGATTTGTTTTTGATCCTTCTCATTGTAGGTATAGGTACTTTTGAAAAACCAAAACGCATAAGTTTGTGTCTTAGGTAATTTCCCCAAGGAATGTAGAAGAGTACTAGGAGGGACATCATAATAACTACAGGAATATATCTATTAGATAACGCTATCATAGATATAACACACACCACATAGAGATACATATAACTGATATATATATATATATCTCTAGGGTCACTATGCAAATAATACCTATTCAAGGTATCTCATATTTGCACCCACCCGTAGCCACAGAATATGTAATAAGTAGTTCAAGTACGTAGCTATTGTAGTACATTGAAACATACTACATCTACAACACATACTTACGCCAATAGATACAAACATGAAGATAAAACGTATCTAGCTGGGTTCAGTCGAATCTCTTCAATGTCAGAAGTAAAAAACTAAACCCAATGAATGGGAGCACGTCATTCATAACGAGGACATAGTATGAAGACCACCATGGCTTATCTCACAAGTTGTCAGTGTGGCGTGCTGACATGCGGTCATCAATTGTGCGCCGGCGCAACTTTCCTCCCATTTCTCATGCGCGCGTTGACGATACCGTCTAGTTAGGTAGCTATGACGCCTGACAGCTCGGGGCGGTTTGCAGTAATTAGTTTTCCTGTCCAAACTGCTACAGAACAAAGTTAAGGATAATAGGTACAAATTCAATATCTCAAACGAAACTCCGGAAACCATGCTTGTCACGTTGCTGACGATCTACATTTATTTTAAAATTGAACGCCTTACATGTCTCTTAATTTATCTGTCTAGTCTAGTTATAACCTCGAAGTTCAGGTGTTGGAGACCTGAATTATAGACAATTTCGATGTAAAATGCTGTCAGCCAAGAAAACGATCGTCTAAATTTGGCATAAAGCAACATCCGCAGCGGCCATGACGCGGGGGGGCGGGGCCAGTAGCTCGACCGCGTGCCATTGGGCGCAAGATTCGCGCGATCATGACACGTAGAGTTTAAATATTCGAATATCCTACCTTCCGCTTATCCTGAAAAAAGAAAAAGTTGGCTTATTTATCTTATCATGCAATAATAGAAAACTCGGTTGATAAGTACTAAAAAATGCTTATTGTATATATCGTTGTCGTGAGTAATAAAAAAACCTATATCTTAGCAAGAGAACAACAAGCAGGAATGCTGGCGACGGCGACAGCGCGCGTCATGGTCCACGGTGCTTGTGTTCAGCGGGTAGGTATCTGGCTAATTACAGATAAAATCTGCACTTTGGAACGCAACCTACAGCGGAATATCCGCGGAACGCTGTTACGTGCCTCACAAAAACTTTTCAGCAATGCGCACAAGAAAAGAAACGAGCTTCCGCATAGCTTGAAGAGCGCGGGCACGGGCTGAAGCGCATTACTCCGACGACTCTGAATAGGTACGAGGGTACCCACTACCCACCCGCGCCCCGCGACTCGCGACGCTCGCTCAACGACTGCGATCTGCAAAGCCACACTCGGTTCTTTTTCCCATTTTTGTTTCGCTTCGCGGGCCGTACACTCGTTATGGCGAATCAACTTTTCGTTTTGCTGGCGACGTTTCAATGCGCTTTGTTTTCTCAGACCGACACCAACGTGGCTTTTTTTTGTTCCCAGGTATGGTTCCAGAACGCGCGGGCGAAGTGGCGGCGAATGGTGACGAAACAGGAAAACAAGATGGCCGAGAAATGTTCGCCGGACGCATCTTTGGAGATGGATATGTACCACGGGCAGATGGGGTCCATTCAGTCGCTACCGCCGCACAGTCCGCCGTACAGCGTGATGGGCGGCCCACCGAGTCCAAATTCCATGGACTGTACATAGCCTCTGTTTCGCTTCTTGTGACCCGCGCAGTACACGGGATTCTACGGAGACTCATACAATGCGCTGTCGTAGGTCTGTGACACGAACTATCCTTGAGTTGGCTTCTGAAATGAGTAGTTCTTCTCAAGGTGAGCTGACATGTCCCGGGAACTGATATCGCTACTTCGAACTTTACAAGGAGTGATACAAGTGATGAGTAACATTTAATGGTTGTGTAGAAGTGTGGTTATGAATAAAGGTTGTAGAAAAACGAGTTATATGTGAATAAATGTATCTACCTAACTGTACGTACTTTAATCTGAATGTTGCTGATCTGAATGTAATACTATTGAATCTCAAGGTTTATAGATAGGTATGTGTAAAGTCAGGATTGAATGTTACGTACAGATTGCAATAAATTGTTATCCAAAGTCATAAAATGTGTCCGTCCTTTCAATAAACGTAATATTTGCTGCTACATTTTTAGGATTTATTACTCTACCTGGAATTAATATCTACCAACCTATGTTATTATTCATTTTGATTGTTAATTCTATTCAAATAAATTGATCGTGATCTGCAACATGATGCTATTGAAGATTATCTAAATATGAATAAATTAATTGTAAATGACATTTTGGACGCAAAATGCAGTTGTACTCGTATAAAACGTTGAAGACATTGTTTGGTTCAACGAACCTAATAGAATGTGTTTTTTAATATATTACTATTTATTTATTGATTATTGATATTTAAAAGTTTAATATAAGTTTAGCATAGATTTTTGTAAGTAAATGTGAAAATTCCCATAGAATAGTAATCATGAATATAGTTGATAGATCGTTGTAAGTAATCAGGGGTTGGCCAACAAATAGCATTGGATCCTTCGGCGTCAAACTCAAAGTACTTATTAAACGTCTTTTTGTAGTTATAAGCATAACATTAGTATAGTTATATACTGACTAAGTGCACGCACTATTAGTTCCTTTTTGTGTAGACTTAAATACCTACATAATAGTATCTAAATATTAAATCACAACAGTACCGTAGCTGCATACATAACCGATGATATAATACATTATGTAAACATTAAGTTATTGATTGAATAAATCAATGGGAAATTCAAACAAAGAGAAGTCTAGCCTTGATCTTAAAATCTTAAAAAAGTTACAAACCTTCGCAAAATTGTTTTCAATGCCCAAGCATTATGCTGAATAATATACATAACAGAAACTCTATTGTAAAAGAATTTTATTTATAAAATAGTAAAAGGAAAAATATAAAAAGGAAAATGTAATTTTATTAAAGGTTAAGGTTATACTTATCTTTATTCAATTAATCCGACTTCAAGTCAATGCTATATTGTACGAAAAATTAATTAAAAAAGTGTCTGTGAATAGAAACTCTAAGTACGAACTGTTAATAAAAATATTCCAACTGTACTCGTAATTTTAATTTACGTTTTATATTCTCTATTTTTTCGGTTATAACATAATGGAATTGTTAATTATAACTTGTCTTAACAGCTATAAATATTTTACACAGCGAATTAAACAAAAATATATCCAATAAGTTGATATTTAACTAAGTAGAGTAATAGTAACATTTATATGCAAATCATTGCATTAATTGAAATTATAAATATAATTTCGTTTCATTTTCGGAAATCTAATTTAATTCTAGCGGTTTTTTACTTCTACATACTTAGGTTTTGATATTATTAGTTGTCGGCATTTTAAATATTGACACCTAGGTTTTTGGTAAAACTCAAAATACAAATGAAGTTCTAAAACATTTGTAAATTTTTCGATCTAAACACATAATAATGTATTTCATAGGTATTCATCTTTTATCTCGTTAATAATTTTAAGGTGGTACGATTTTTATTCAAAATGCACAAATATGAGTAATTGTAGCAAAAACTTGCCACTGGAATCACATCTATTGGTCTCATGTAAGTCTTTACATATGGGATATTATATCATCAATAAATATTTATTGGTACTTTGACTTTTAACATAATTTCATATTATTAAATCAAAGCATGTAGGTATATATAATTTCCCCAAATGTGCAAGTTTTGAGCCATTTTACTCAGTTTTTTTTATTCGAATTTTATTTAGGGGCTTTTGGCTAAATATAGCTATGGCATCCCCGTATTAGCTTACAAAGTAAATAATTGTTACCTAACAGACGAACGCTCTTCAACCACCCTGTGTACACATAGATAGAGCATTCTAGCCGTGTCTGACGATGGATCAGATAGAATGCTCTGAAATATGCCCACATCAAGGTGGTTGATTTCAAACTTCTCGAAAATATCGTTTCTTATGTTTTGGGTAGGTACATGAGCATTCCATCAGGAAATTGTACCTACTATATACTATAGTATGGAAATCGTACTACCTTAATGTTTTTATCGCGATTGGTCCCGTATTTCAGCATAAGTACACAATATAACCTATAATTAGATAGAAAAAAGACCTGCATAGAAACAATTTCAATTATAGATACAATTTTAAACAGTGTAATACAAGACGTAATTCTCGGTGAAAGCTACTTGGAAAACTCTTTTCGTTTGAGAGATTTATATTCTTTCCGTTCAGTCCGATTGTAATTGCATCGAGATCTTATGAGTATCTCCAGAGATATGGAGATAAACACCTCAAACTTGGCACTGAACATGACTGGCGCGGCATCTAAAATCGGTTTTTTCGTTTTGTTCGATACGAACGATCTTAAATTATTTCGTTTACATGTGCAATAAGACATTGCTACTTGCCAAATTTTATGCTTCTAGGTCAACAGGAAGTACTCTATAGGATTTTATTCCCCTGTGAAATCACAAAACATGCCAAAATATGCGACATAAATGGTCAAATCTTTAACACGTAGAGTATTTATAAATTTCAGCTTGATTCAGCCTCTACGCGTTCCTGAGAAATAGTGTCTTGACAGACAGACAGACGGAAAAAAAAGTGGTACGGACACACCGCGGAGTCCTGCGATCTGCGGGTGCGATCTCAGTACTTTTCAATTGTTTTTTGATCGCGTTTGGTGTGAACCAGTCTGTACAAATACTATCTGCTAGGCTATTCTGTAAGCTATCTCGACAGCGGAATCTGCGGTGAGATTCGAGATAGCTTACAGAATAGCCTAGCAGATCGCCACCAAGATCGCGCATGCAGGACGCTGCGGTGTGTCCGTACCTTAAGGGTTTCTTTTAAAAGAGTCACATTGGTTCAGATTTTGTTGTTACTTCGTCTCACTAAACTTTTAAAAAAAAGAAACTAAAATTGACTGCATTATTCACGTTATTTATTTTCTTTCTTAGTTTTAGATTTTTTTATAATAAAGATATCCAAACAAAAATAGAAAAAAATCATTACAAATAAACAACATTATTATAAAAAACCTAAACCTAGAGTGCCGCCAGCAGCGGGGCAGGGCCCAAGCTACCGGTGGTTAGGGCTGCAGAGAGAGGAACCTCCTGACGATGCGTGCCGTGTCAAGAAGTACCGCCTTCTGTATCTGGCCCTTGATCCAGCCGTCTAGCGAGAGTCTCTTGAGATGTTGTTCGAGACTCTTCGCTATTAGGCCGTTCGCAGAAACGACTATTGGGACAATGCTAGTCGAATCAACATCCCACATGGCGGTAACCTCGAAAGACAAGTCAAGGTACTTGCTGATCTTGTCCTTTTCAGCCTTCACGATGTTCTCGTCATGCGGGATGGTGATGTCAACTAACACTGCCCGCCGCTGGGACCGGTCGACTATCACGATATCAGGTTTATTGGCGACAATAGTCCTGTCCGTGATAACCGATCGGTCCCAATAGAGCAAAGCATGATCATTTTCAAGAACTGGCGCAGGTGCGTACTTATAGTACGGCACCTCAGACTCGACAAGGCCGTATTGAAGAGCAAGTTGCTGGTGGATGATCCTGGCTATGAGGTTATGTCTGTGCAAGTACTCGGAGTTAGCAAGATGAGAACAACCGGAAATGATATGTCTGAGTGACTCTCCGGGACGGCGGCATGCCCGACATATGTCGACCGTACCGTCCTTCATAATATATTTCCGGTAGTTGTTCGTCTTGATAACTTCGTCCGCAATTACACAAACAAAACCTTCGGTTTCCCCAAAGAGGTCCCCGAATCGTAGCCAGTTCACCGACGCGAACAGGTCCACATAGGGTCCCGTTAAGACTCGATAGAACCGGCCATGCAGCTCCTTTCTCTTCCATACGTCTTTGCGGTCCTCGGTGCTCAGCACCTGAGGCTTGCGCCAGTTTTCTTTGCCTAAGGATAGAGGGGTGAAAGTCTTGTCAACTGACACCACATCGCAATGCATCCCACACTCGTTGTTTAGGAAATATTCCCGGAGACTGCATACCTCACGGTTGTGGAGTATCTTGGCATTTAAAAAGCCTCGACCACCCCATTTCCGTGGGATATACAGTCTCATAACAGACGAGCGTGGGTGAAGCATGCGATGTGATGTCAATTGCTTTCGAACTTTTCTATCCAGGGCGTCTAGTTCAGTCTGAGTCCACCTTAGTATGCCAAAGGTGTATATAAGTAGAGGCATAACCCAGCCGTTAAAGGCGCGCACCTTGTTGCCTCCTGACAAAAGACTGTTAAGTACCTTTGTCAGGCGACCAAAGAAACGCTCCTTCACCGACTGTTTTATCCCCCCACTCTCGATACCTAATGACTCTGACATACCAAGGTATTTGTAGGTGTCGGCTTCGGAGAGAGATCTGAAAGTCATTGTATCAGAGAGTTGTAAATTCATGGAATTCACAACTTTCCCCCGCTGCACGTGCATGACCGCACACTTATCTACACCGAACTCCATGTTGATGGCGTTGCTGAAAGTCTCAGTGACTTTCAGTAATTCCATCAAATCATGGCGCTTCGGTGCAAAAAGTTTGAGGTCATCCATGTACAGCAAGTGTGAAATTACTTCACCCTCTCTCTTAAGAATATGCCCTGAATCCTCTAATAATGTGCTTAAAGGATTTAGGGCTAGACAGAACCACAACGGACTCAGACTGTCACCCTGGAAGATGCCTCGCTCAATCCTTATAAAGTCCTGCGGACCAGAGAGGCTGTCTCCATCACCCGGTTGACGAAGGACTGTGGTCCACTGCCTCATACAAGAACCTAGAAAAGATCTCAGAGTTGTATCAATTTTATACAACTCCAAGATCCTCTCCAGCCAGGTATGAGGCACTGAATCATAGGCCTTCTTGTAGTCAATCCAGGCGGTGGAGAGAGCCCCTTTGTTCCGCCGGACTTGTTGGCAAATGGCCGTGTCGATGAGGAGGAGCTCCTTAGTACCATGAGACCCAACCTTACCATTCCCATTACTCATACCATTCTGAGAGGGGGCCAAAATGTTGTGCGCAACAATGTGCGAATTAATTTTGAATCTCAGAATAGATGTAAGTAGCTTGTAAAGCGTCGGCAAGCATGTGATGGGTCTGTAGTTTTTCGGTTCCGTGGTACTACCGGACTTGTGGAGCAGGAAAGTGACACCGGTTGTCATGAATGTTGGCAAAGAACCAACCTCGAGAGCTTGTTTGAATTGCGCCGCTAAGCAGTCGTGTGAGCATCGAATCCACTTTATCCAAAAGTTGTGTAATCCGTCCGGTCCTGGACTTTTCCAGTTCTGGGCCGTACGGATCGCACAACTAACGTCTTCGGGGCTAATACTAATAGCCCCCATGGATTCGATAGCCTCACACGCACGCTCAACGACGCTCATCCAATCACCCTCCGTGTGTTCGACGGGCACCGACCAGATACTACGCCAGAAGTTATTCATGGTAGTAGCATCCGGACACTGCTCGTCATTCACACGTTGATTGGTTCCTTCCCAACCTCGGTATACCTTCCTTTGGTCACTTTGGAAGAGGCGATTTTGATAATAGCGATCTACACGCGCTCTATAGCGACGAATACGGTTTGCCAATGCATAAACTTTGTGCTTCAGAAAGTCAATGCGTTCCGTGACACAGGTCATGTAGTCCCGGGGACTAATCCCGGTCCCAGCAAAGGCCTGGTTCACGAAACGCATGACTCGGGGGCGATTATTACCCCCTCTGAAGCAGATCAACTTCGCAATGAGAGTCCTAAACATATTGATGCGACACTCGATTCGTTCTTGCCACGCAGGGATAGCGGGGCGTCGCGGTATTCGGCCAGTATCCGGAAACTTGACGCGAACAACGCGACACGCCGCTATAGCCGCGCAGTAAAGGATCGAGTGTGTATCGACTAATGTTTCGCTAGCCTACTGCATTATTATTATTAGCTGCTCTTGTTGTCTCTATTTTTCTTTCACATGTGAGACAAAGATAGCACTTATAGTGCTGTCAACATTTTTTTGTTGATTTTTAGCAACAACATAGAACCGCGATTGCATCAATATACCTATCAGGTCATACAATTTCTTCCAGCATTTAACCCTTATCAAAGAATTGCGCCCGAAATTCTTCAGAAGCTAAGTAAAGAGTAATGACGTGTCACATAGGCGCGTACGATCGCATGTTGAGTTATGTTGTTTTAATTAAAACAATAAATAAGGACGGACCACCGCTGGGTGGTCTCCGAGTGCCCTTTTCGAAAAATTCCTAATGTTATCTGTACTCGGAACATCAGATCGGTTTCGCCTGATGTCTAAAAATTAGAATAGTTCGAGTATGTGCGATAGCATTAGTTTTCGGTAACAATGTCTGATATTTCGATATCTAAAAGTCTAGTGTTCTTTATAGCTCGCGTGAAAACTGTTTCAAAATAATGTAGTTTATTACCTAAATGTCTGTTCTGATCAAAAGTAGATATGCCTAAGTACATCTCCAGACTCACTCTCAAAACATTAACCTACTTATTTGATGCGTATTGCACACGCCTTGCAATCATCGATCACGGTAACCCTTACCTATAGGTCGTGCTATGATCGTATTTTGCTTCAAACTCAATAATAAAATTGCAAGGTGTCTTCCGTATTTAGCAGCTTACTTTGTGCTTAGATTTGATAACTTACTTTACGGATATATTACAGTGGGATAAAGTTGAACAATAAGTACACAAAACCAACATAATCCTTATATGCAGGTAACACATACACATACACACTCAAAATCTATTGTGAATACTCGAATACAAAACACTTATCTAGGATAGGTAAATACTTACGCTTTCACGCGTCGGTATCTATTGTAATACTAAGATATAATTGAATAATTGCCCGTTTTGAGTAAGCAGACGAGCATAAACCACATTGACGACTGAGGTCGAGCTGCCCTGGCAATGCTAATAGATACAATGTTGGCAATACTAATACATACGCATCAGTGAAAGCAGCTATTGGTCTGCCCTGTGGGTTTGCCAATCTGTTTCTCATTAGTGCAGCTTCAACAAATCAACATCATCAACATCAGGCATAGGTATTATATTATATTGTACTTAGTAAAACGGTTCGCTAAATGCCGGCATTACATTGATATAATATCTATAACCTGTAAGGAAGACGAGTTAGAAGTGCTTGGCTTCTATACTCAGTACTAGTCTTGCTACCAGTCGTCTCGTGACCACGATCAATGCAACTTGGTCGAAAAGTCGAGTTAAATAAAAAAATATGTTTTAGGCGCGATAAGTCCAATATTTTAATATTTATAACTATAGTCTTGCTACAGTATTCTTCTCTTTGATGCTTTTATCTAACGTAGGTATTGCATTGTCACATTCTATCAATTTGAATAGTGTCGTTTCCTATATAATACTAAGATTTAAAACTACCCTCGACTGATCTATGTTATAATCTGTACCTTAAGACCATTCCAATGAGCCTAAACACGAACTTAGCTGTTACTTGGTGAGGAGTAGAGTATTCTGCAGATTCCAGAAGATGCCCCAGCATCAGGTCAAGATTAACATGTTCTTGCAAAGCTGTTCTCATAGCCTCAACAACTATAAAAGACCTTATAATCTTCAAACGGCTGAACAGATTTTATCTTATAAAAAAAGCATCTAAATCGGTCCATTCCTTTAGGAGCTACAATGCAACGGACAAACACGTCAAACTTATAGCAACCCTCTTTATCCGCGTCGGGGGTTAAAAAAGAGCTACAATAGAAGATTGCTAGTTGAATGAAGGCTCGATTTCAACACTTGTAATTTATTTGGTTAATCGGTCCATAGTCGGATTATAAAGTCAATCCGCGCCCCAAACACGCTGTATAAACAGACACAAATAGTATCCAATATTGACATAACTGCCAATGCTAAATATGCACCCCTACAGTAAACAGAGAACAGACATTAAATAATTAAGTACCTACGCTTAAAGTAAAACTGTGTGTTTTTTATTTTTATTGCAGACTTTGCTTTGATTTGTGCACAATTTAAACATTAACTTTAAGCATAAATATTAGTAATTAGAATAGCCCTCCAAACACTTTAGTAAAGCTTTTATGCTATGCAATTATTTAAATCAAGTTCAGCATCTGTCTTATTGCCGTTCTCACTGTCGCCTTTTAATTATAGACAAGCCCAATTCAATCTTAGATCTCAACTTCACTTATCATCCGGTCGGGTGAGATAGCGGTCAAGTGCTTGTTTATCGGATATAAAATTAATCATAATGTCCATGCTCAGTTTGCTGTGCACCGATCACTTGACGGCTTTACCTAGTTTGTAGCCGTTCTGGGACGTTTGGTCAATAAACTTGAGACAATAACCGATAAAAATCTTCTATTAGAAGATAAAGCTTCTGAAGAAACTTCTACGTTCAATAAATACGTTAAAAGCGTGGAAAAATGTCAAAACTTAAGAGAAGTGCCTGTCAAATTGAATAGCTTAATTTAATGGTCGCTATTCAGCACTCGAAGACTCTTATTGAAAAAAAACTTTATTGTATGCATATACCACTAGCCTGATATTGTCTTGCCCGATAGCTAAGTACCATTTGGAGTCTTCAAGCCTTGAGTGAGATGGCATCTTTCTTCAAGGCTAGCTTGCTTTATGACTAACCGCATCATCAATGGACATCAGGTGAGATAGACAGGGATCAAACACTGCCTATTCGGCATTCTAAACACAATCAAATGTTCAAAGTACAATCATTCGAAAAGACTAAAAGTCTCTGGAGCTAGGGAAAGGGCTATGCTCGGAGTATCACTGAAAGATCGAATTCAAAATGAAGTCATCCGACAGAGAACCAAAGTTATTGACATAGCTCAAAGGATAAGCAAACTGAAGTGACAGTGGGCTGGTCATATCTGTCGTAGAACGGATAACCGTTGGGGTAGACGTGTTCTAGACTGGAAACCACGGCTCGGTAAACGTAGTGTAGGGTGCCTTCCAGCTAGGTGGAGCGATGATATACGCAAGCTGGGCTGCCAGCCAGCTTGCGTATATCATCGCGATATCCTCGCATCGGGTGGAAACAAGGAGCTGAAGATCGAGCTCAGTGGGGTGCCATATGAGAGGCCTATGTCCAGCAGTAGACGAATACTGCTAATGATGATGAAAAGCCTTTCTAATTATTGATATGAGGGATTACCCCGTCGTACCGTTTGCATTCATGGTGCAAACACAACTAGCGTTTGCACTATTGCTAATGAATCTGTGAGTGGGAAACCTTTTCTACTAGAAGTAGTAGAAAAGGTTTCCCGCTCACAGATTCATTCAAAATACAATATTAGTCTTTAGAATTTTTATTTGTCTGATTTATTTCATTAGAATACCTATGCTGAACTGATAACCAAATTCACGAAACAATATTGAAAAAAAAAACAGTAGGTAGGTTATCTTGAGGGTTCCTGCTTGGACTATTTACTACAATTTGTACTAAGATTTCTTCTATGCTACAGTCGACGCAGTAACGCAACTTTAAGAGTAAAACAGCGCCTGAAAGAGACTGACTGTCAATGCTTTCACAGTCGCTAACTTTTTTAAATATATTTTTCAATCTTGATATGCTTTACTGCCCTATTTAGATAAACATAATAGCACCTTATGGTATATAACCATAATATGGTGTTGATTGACACGAAATTCAATTCGCCAAAATCAAAATCCGATGAGTTGTATAAAGTAGTTTAGGCGCTACAGTGGAACATACCTGTAAATATACGTATACAATATACACATATAGCCTGTGAAAAAATAACACTTCCTTTTCTATATGTAATAAGCAAGCGTTTACCACTACATTACCTGATGTTGAGTGACTATGTGATCGACACAGAAATATGAATAATATTATTTATATTTCTGTGGTGATTGACGATGTAGCATGTCCTATCTACGTACCTATTCACTCACGATTCGAAGACCCCTGGATTGTACCCAACAGGAAACATTTACTCTGGCAGGGAAATTAATTCCTCCGCTATACGTATGATAAATGCAACGCGTTTTGTGCGACAGAATGGAATATCTACCATGTATTGATAGCACTGTCTGTGCGTCTGGTAGTACGATGAAAAAAGGGGGATATCGAAAAATATTAAAAATAATTATTTAAACATTCTGACTGGTTAAACTTCTAAATTAAAGCCTCATTATTCTGTCTGTTACCGGTAGGGTCGTAGTAGGTTCCACGAAATCTACGAATACATAGTCGAACAAATGAAATCTGGAATACATGTTTGTTTTCTTAGCTTTAACTTAACTATGGAAGGTTCAGTTTATAATATCTTATAGGCTAGTGTTTGACCGCTATCTCGCCTGGCGATGATGTAGTCGAGGATGGTAAATACTTTAGGCCTAGAACTCGCCTTACTAAAGGTGTGCTGCCGGAATACCGTAAGGTTATGGCGGCAGCTTTTCTCCTTAGTGGTGGTAGTTACTATTTTGTGGCAGCAAGTAAGACGGAACATCGATGTAATATGCTCCTACAACCTAATGCATCTGGAAGTATTATGTATAAAGTTTAAATTACCTACGTAGGACATTTAAATTGGATATGGTATGACTAGGAGGAGCGACGAGATTCGCAAAGCAGTGGACCCTGGACAGTGGCTGGAAAAGAAGAGCCGAAGATTGGTCACAGTGGCGTGTCTTGGGAGAGTCTATGTCCATCAGTGGATAGGTATGATACCAGCCGCTCATTGTATGGAGGGAGAGGTCACGTCACGTCACGTGGTGAGATCGCTACGCGTTACGTTCAATGTATGTGACGTCAGTTATGTAGATAGTTGAGTATATAAAGTCCTTTGTTTTAGCTTGTGTTATTAAATTTACCTTAATATTAATGATTGCTATCAGACGCAACACTCAGCACATGTATATTTTATGCATTTCTATACATTTATTTATTGGGTTCGCGCGATAAATATAAACGTTTTCAACTGAAAACCAACTTACCTGTATTTGTTATTGCCAACATAACATCTCGATAACAAAGCCGCCTCCGTTTTTGCAGAGACAGCTGCGAAATGGAAGAATACGAGGGCCTCGGCCTGAGTAAAAACCAAAGATACCTACAATATTCTCGTTTCAACTCCATCATGAATTTAAGACCTGGCCTTCGAGGCTGGCAAAAACTGGTCGCGGGCTCCTGTAGATACCGCCATCCGGATGCCCATTGAAGAGTAAACGAGATGCAGTATACACACTGATTATAAGACAGAAAAGGAGGCAAACATAGGCATATAACGGGACAAGCTTCGGATTCAGTTTGGACGCAAGCCTTTGTTTTTGATATAAATATTTCTTGGAAGGCAACGAAACGTCGACAAAATTATGTGAGTCAGTTCCTATGTAAACTGTCTCTTTATGTTCTTTGTAAAACCTGTAGCGCCAATATACCTGTTTTAAACCTGTTTAATGTCTAGGCCATATTTTCAAACAGCCGATCCTGACAAGAAAATCACTATTTGTCGTAAGTGATGATGCGGTCGAGGATGGTGGCATGTTAGGCCAAGACTGGGAACTTATCATTACCAGCCAATTTCCGCCCACTACTGGACATAAGCCTCTCCTATGGCACCAAGCTCATCATGGTAGGTATATAAGCAAATAATTGAAAAATTATTCCTTAACTTAAAAATAAAAACAAAAATTTAAAAATTACTCGGAAAAAACGTCGTCGTTTTTCAAACGTTGGTTGTCAAATAAAAGTCTTATAAAAATTACTCTGTTTGTCATGCCCTCGTTAACGATAATACTTTTTAATAAAGTTAATAAAATGCAATTAAAACGATACAATAATGGAAAACAGGTTTTTATGTGTTATCATTATCAGAGAGGCATTGAACTGCCGCCGATTGCACCCTCTGTAGTTCATATTACAATACCTATGTAAATAATATTTTCCTAACCTGAACATGAATATTTTAATTGTGTTGCTCGATGAGATTATTAATTTAGTACCTACCTACTAGGACCTACCTACTTAGGTTACGATTAAATATGTAGTTATTTTGTTTTTATAGTCTTGAGCGCAGAGAACGTAGTACAGAGTTCCTACCTAACTTACCCATATAAAATAACGTACATATCGACAGAAATATCGGCCATTAGCTCCACTCAGCTTCTGTATAGGGTTTGTCGTCTATCAGTAATATAAGCTACGAATATCTCATAGATAATTTATTTGTAGAAGATAATTCAGTCATATCACCTTGCCAATTAATTTTCAGCCGTGAAATAGGAATGCTTTCGGTTGAAATGGCTAGGTGTTCAGTAAAATTACGGGGCATGTGAGACTCAACAATCTTTATGTCTAAGTGACATGCGGCATGCAAAATTCTGGATTGCCAGAATGTTGCATGCCGTTGTATCTGTAATAGGTAGACCTTTGATGTAGACGTCATTTTCAGACGTCCATTACCTCATATCATAAAAAATAAATAATAATAATAAGCCTATACCGTAATACCTCTGTGCTTTCACATCGCATGAATGAATGGCTGATGAATCGAGAGTCGTTGAATGTAAGTAGTAAGTTTGGAGTAACCCTTGAAAGAATATGTATGTATAGAGTATTATGTTTGTTGAGAACATTATTGTGTAGTGTATAGCTGTGAGTAAGTACTAAACTAAATGACCAATTAATGAAGTTTTTGTATTATTCGTCCACAGCAAATGTCTCTCTAAAATCCCGTGGCCTAATAAAAGGCTGTTGTGGATTTTTACAATAGTGGCTCTGTGAGCTGTAGATCTCGCAAGTCTGTCTGTCTGCATAGTTTAAAATTGAATATCACACACCCCGACCCCTTGAAGTATATCAGATGAAAAATTTGTGCAGACAAAAAAAAATCTTTTAGAAATGGCTAAAATATGATTTTTTTTACGTTTTACCCCAAATATCCGCCACTTTCAATTTTTTTTAAACTGTATCGATAAAATAAGCATTATAATTATCGAACCTGCTCAAAAAAAATTCACATGAATCAATATTTTGTCCCGGAAACCTTTCCAATTAGAATCACCAATTAGAAACCTTTTCAATCATGATTTTTTTAAATTGAATTATTAAAAGTAACCGGTCGGAGCATTGTGAATTCCAAATATCCAAGTCAAAGTTAAGGGAGTTTCCGAATCCGACTTTGCTTTCGAATGATTAAGAAAACATGTTGTAGAGGAAAATAGACATCCCGACATACAAAATCATTTTTGCCCAAGCTGAAACGGAGACCTTCGCGTCGCTCGGTCAATTGAACCTGAGTTCTTTGTGAGCGTAGTGTTTAGGTACCGCAACTTATTATTACACGTATTAATTGCAATGGTAGTAACGAATTTAAAGCAGATAGTACATCATTGCCTAACAGTGTTTATAGGTTTTCATCACTTTCATTACACACTTCTAGTATAATCTTAAATACTAGAAGCACATGAGTGAAGAAAAGGCTAGAAGTCGCAGGTGTATTTACTGAGCGTTTACATTTTGTTTTTGGCTTTTTTGCGCAGCTGACACACATCTTTTTAGGGTTATTTACTCAAAGGGTTACTGAGACTTCGCTGTCCGTCCGTCCGTCTGAGGGCTGTATCATCTAAAGCGTAATAGGTAGATACTTGACATTTTCGCATAGGTACCTAGTACTATGTATATATAATACTATGGCCGCTGTAACAACAAATTACTAAAATCAAAATAGAATAAAAATTAAATGGGGGACCTTTAGTTATTTAAATCAATTGAACAATTGTTAAAATGAAACTCATTTTAATTATGCGAAAATGATTTTGAACTATATTAAACTAATTACTATTTAAAGTACAGAAAGGGTACTAATTAAGAGTTGGTCGGATCTGTAGACTCTAATTGGGGCAGTTGTGAATTAAATAGAAAATCTTTCAGCGGCTATTGTTTTGTTATGTCTGGTTCAGTTATTTCTAGACGACGTAGAAAACAAAAACAATTGCGCTTTCCAGGTAGAATTTGTAAGTCTTTCAGAGGCTTCTTACCAGGCTGTGTATTTAAGAAATGTATTGTATGAATTATTTCATTTCATAGTTCATTTACAGACATTGGCTGCATCAAGGTCTTATATTTCTCTAATGTACGAAGCATACTAGAATATGCCTGTAGTATATGGTCTCCTTGTTATATAATTCACACAGAAAGGCTTGAATCTATACAACATAGATTTATAAAGTTTCTTAGTTTTCAGGCATATAAGCGGTTTGATTCATATTCAGATGCTTGCAAGTATTTCCATATAGAACCTCTTTCGCTTAGAAGAAAGCAATATGACGTTGTTCTATTACACGATATACTTTCAGGTAAAATAGACTTACTTTTAAATCTAGAATTTTGCACTCCTTTGCGTCGGACACGACATACTCCACTTTTCGATACCTCACTCCCACACAAATTATGCCAAAAATTCCGTCTTGTGTCGAGCCGTCCTCAGGTATAATAAGCAGTATTCACAGTTGGACTTATTTAATTTGTCTAAATGTGTCTTGAAATTGAAAATAAAAGAACTACACAATACTTGCAACTAGTAAGAAACACACTCAAGCTAAAAGCGCACACACACACACACACACACACACACACACACACACACACACACACACATTGGTATTTATACACAAACACACACACATACACACACACAATGCACGTAACATACTCGTAAATCTGCTACCGATCATTTTTATCCTTTATATGTATTTTATCTAATATAATCAATTTTGGCCATAGTATATAAGTTACACCTATTACTTCGTTTTTAAAATCGCTGTATGATTACTGAAATAAATAAATTAACAGGAAAGTAGTGTCACTAGATTATATTGTGATAACCATACAAATTGCAACAAGCAAAAACAAGCATTGCAAATGGCAACAAGTCAACAGTCAAATCGTAGAACAAAATATATAATAATCTAAATATAATTTGACATATATAGAAAACTAAAAAAGAATGCAGTCAAAGTAATGTAAATTTACACCCACTGACCAAAGACCTACCTCGTGATATATGAGACTTTTGAGGGTCGTAAAATAAAACGTTAGCCTTAGTACATAAGCATTAATTTTATTTTGATAAGTGTGAGTGTTAGTCGTAGTACCTTCTTTTATTAATTATCAAAATATTTATAGTCTATTTATTCTCTGCGACCCACGCATGTAGCATGCGCTTTGTAGCCTTATCACCTACGGGTATAAAAAATAGCCTATTTATTAAAAAAACGACCTATTCTCAGACCGACCAAATATACACAAAAAAAATCATAAAAATCGTTTAAGCCATTTCGGACTACGAATAAATAAAACGTTCGGTGAAGTTCTATAGCAAATACTGGCACAAGATTAGTTATTAGATAGTAAGGATGTGTCAAATATATCGCCGTGTAACTTGGTCAATCGTGTATTAATTATAACATTTAATGAAACAAAATATTTAAATTCTGTTCAATTTCCTTCAATCCATAATTTTAGAAAGACTAGTGCCGACTACTGCTAAAAATTAATAGTTCGCCACGCAAGTCTTATTTTAATGCATTTCCAATATAATTAAAACGTATGCGTGCATAATTAACTAAGTGTCACTTCTAGAAGAGAGCATTCCTCACAGGTATATTTCGTTTTTGTAGCGAGGTTTATAAATCATGTTGACTGTAAATGTAGCGTGCAGTTTTAAGCTTTTGGGCGTCGGTTTCACGTCGCACGTTCGCATCACATGTCGTGTCAAGTGATCTTGGTACAGATTATTAAATTAAAAATAATAAAATATTTATAAGAACAGCAACTGAGATTCTTTAGTTTATGGGTTATTTGTGGCAATTGACATAAACGTTGATATCTTCCGTCGAAATAGTTTGCTGCGTCATGTATGGACCAATTCATACCTTATTTGATAATAGTCTAATGAATATATTTGAGCAATAACGTATTTCAGTTGTTTATTAAGGTACGGATACACCGCAGCGTCCTACGTGCGCGATCTAGGCGGCGATCAGATAGCGCAGTAGTATTTGTACCGATTGGTTCACACCAAACGCGATCAGAAAACAATTGAAAAGTACTGAGATCGCGCCCACAGATCGCAGGACGCCGCTGTGTGGCCGTACCTTTAGGGTTCCTATCTTTTGCTATTGCTATTTGATGCACTGTTTAGTGCGGAGTGGTTTTCTTTAAGCATCCTGCTGAAAAAATACTATGTATGTATTTTAGGATTCAAATAATTGTACTATTCGAAAACAATACGTAGATAGACACAGATACTCGTAAGTATACCAAAGTTAAAGAAACCTGCGTAAAAACATATATTTTTTACTCCAGCAACGAACCAAGACTTCGGAAACAAACCGAAATATTTATGACTCTGAGACATAATTTGACGTGAACGCACCACAGAGCTTAGTAAGCTTAGATTTAAAAGGATGCAAGCGCATAGCGTGGCGCCTCTAGCAAAAACTATCAGAAATAGGTCGTAGGCGTCATGGCCCCACCGGCAGTGCCATTTCCGGGGGCAAATAGCCCGAGACGGGGGCAAAAACCGGCTTTGCGGTGAGCTTTACGCCAGGGGCAGTTTTTGTATTACGATGCCGACTTTTATGTTCCTTTTAATGTACAAAACAGATTGTTAATTATATTAATGTGTATGTCTGGAGAAATTGTTAATTGTAATCTACGTAGGTATTTATGGAAATATTTATTTAGTTGAAACGGATTATTATGTTTTATGTATCCTTGAGACGGTCGTTAAACCGATAACATAACGCCAGTGAAAGCCCATCGCATAATGCAACACGCGAATGATATCTGGTAGGTTATAATAACAATACTCCAGGTCAGGTCATGCGTAATGGCTAAATATTCATATGCGGAAACATCTAGGCCTAGCGTGCTTACCATCTTCAACCGCATCATCACTTACCAACAGGTGAGATAGTGGTCAAACGCTAGACTATAAGATATTAAAAAAAATCTAGACATATAGCGGTGTGACACATATAATCTATATTAAGGACCCAACAATGGTCATTCTAAACACGTTCACCACAAGACGCTAATTTGTATCCTATGGCCCATGTAAGTAAGTACGTTCAAAATTTCATGTGCTCATTAACTTTCAAGTTGGACATTACCAGGTAACAGGCGCAAGTCAGCATTTTGTGTGCTACGGTTTTTGTTATAAGTAGAAGTCATCATTTACCATCAGACGCGCGTCGTGTTCGTCTTGCTACCTTATATCATAAACATCCAAGTTTCCACACGTGGTAAGAGCATTATGTCGATGTGCCGTCTAACTTGCTATCAAAAAGTAGCTTACCACCATCAAGGAGAAAATCTGTTAGCATAACGTTACGGTGTTCCAGCAGCACACATCCATTGAGAATCAAATCATCCTAGACCTAGCCTGTTCACCATCTACGACCGTCGACCACATCATCGCTTACCACCAGGCGAGATTGTGGTCAAACGCCAGTCAAGGATCAGAGTTTCTGCAGAAATATTTTTTCTCCTCATTAGTCTGTTATTATTCGTAGCATTTTAATCGCCGACTCAAACAGATTTTTTCAAGTCGGCGCGTGTAAATATTTTATGGATGACCATAAATAAACTTTTTACAGAGTATCCAAATAAAGCTGATTGTAATAGTTATCTTTCCTTTAAAATTGTATACCAGTTGTTTATTCCTATAAAAATATTGAGACATATTTAGCAAAATTCAACAAGCGCCATAAAATCTCGTGCTTCAGTTTGTTATGTTTAGATAAATCGTTTCTTTATAAAGTTTAAAACCTTATACATGGTACAATTATTTTGTCATTAACTGCTGAAACGTTGACTTGACGTTTAAGTGCAATTAATCCGCTCTCAATAAAATATCAACAAGTTCCGAGAACAACTTACCGGCGCCAGTGATCAATGGAATCCAGTAAAGAAAGGAGCCTCATTCATTAGGATTGCTAGTTACTGGCTGCCACAGGAAATATGTCGATAGAACTTTAAGAAAACTAGAAACTCGCCTGAGAAACCGGCTTCTTTCAGCTTTAAGGCGTGTCTTCAAGAACTTACTTTTTAACATCAGTTTTTTTCAACATAAGCTTCAATGCAACCTCTTTCTGCCAAACTGGCTGGCAATCCTGTTGAAACTTCTTGGTTAAGTGACCGGTTTACAGAACATGACTATGTTCTGTAAAAAGTTCATGTCGAAATCTAGCCAAATTATAACCGGCTAAGTTTAGGCTAACAATACTTTTATCCGTTTTCACATTCGATATACTAATATTCACAAAGGTCATTCAAATTGTTAAATTATTGATATAACTTGAGTGCAGCCCACCACCATGCATATGTTAAAATCTTCTTGAATACGGGTTCTTGCGTCCAGTTAAATTACAGGGCTTGCCGTGTGATACTTACGCCCGTATTCACAAACAATTCTATAAGGTTTCACAGTGCTTGCGAACACATTAGGAACGCACACACCAATACAATATTGACATTACTTACAGTATCAAATCCACAGCTATACGCTCGTCAAAATCTTTGTGATACGGCCGTTAGAGTACTAACTACCATACCAGCGTATGAAGCGCGGTTCAGTGATGCGCAAATCTTTAGCAATTCAGTGTTGCATGCCACAGTGTCTATCATAGGCAGACACCTCTACATTTTACATCACCGAGCATTTTGCTTGTCCTGTTACCTACATAAATAAATATAATTTAAAAAAATCTTGCAAAAACTTAAGAGAAATTGTGCGCTACGAATGTTACTTCTGCTGGTCTGTTACCGCAAATTAATAATCGATCGAGTACTGTGATTCCCAACCAGTGATCCACAGACCACCGGTGGTGGCAAGAACCTAAATATGGTCCACAAAAGATTTGAAAACTGACGAAACCATAATTATGGTACTTAGATATAGATTAAGATTTAGATTTTAAATTAGCAGAAATATCTTCCAATTCGAACTTGCACAGAAAATGCCAGGTCACAAATCTTATTGATGCAATCTATTTGTTTTTTTCTGCCTATTCTGTCCCACTGCAGTGCAAAGGAAAGTTAAAAAACTAAATTATCTACTGAAAAGTTGATTGATACAGTTTTTTTTTTTATATTGTAGTCCCTGCTACTTAAACATAAACTGCAGGTCCCTGGTTACAAGAAAGTTGGGAACCACTGATCTAGTATGTATACTTATTCATCACTTCACTCCCGTCCCGTTGGATAATTTTCAAATCAGTTCTGTATAAAGTCTGCGAAAAGTTTAGTTTTTTTTTTGCATGCTTTGGTTTTATTTTGCAACTTTTTCTATAGTTGACAAGAGCGACAAATCGCTTAATACCATCAAAATCTAACTTTCATCAATAACAGGGAGATAGTGATCTAAATCACAATATTTTGGACGGGGTCCCGTCCAATTGATCAAACGCACCATCACGGATAATTGATAGCTTCACCCAATCGTGACGATATGGTCATCTAACACGAGCTTTTGTCGCTTTAAGATTTTTTGTAGTCTGATAAACCTTTGGCCTCACAATTATCGATGTCAAAAAAAAGTAATCTAAAAAATAAGTAGGTAATATCATATAATTTTTTTAAATTATGGGCTAAATTGTTAATTTGATTTATTTAATGACAAGCTTTCTCACCCAAAAACGCAAATATATCTTTGTATAATTTCATATATGGTCTAGCTGTGCCCCGCAACCTTACCTGCGTAATATAATGTGTGCATATGTGTATAGTACTATGTTGTGCTAATCCGTTTTATTGCGTGAAACAATTTGCGAGTAACAAATATACATCCATCCTCACAAACTTTCTAATTTATAATTTGACTAGCTGGCCCTCCCAACGTTTTCAATGGTACCTACTTGTAAGAACCTTTTTTTTTTAAGTTGTTTAATAAAGAACTGGATTATAAACTATCTGTATGCCAAATCCAGCTGTTTTCGCGTGACCTTATAACAAACATGATTTATATATATATATTATACATACTCAAAGAAGATAGGATATCTGAATACTCAAAGAAACTTGTGGAAAGTTAAAATCCTTACTGATAAATCAACGCACGTAGTTTTAAACTAAACAAAACAAAAATAGTGGTAATCAATATTATATACAATCAAAAATTTTGCAGCCCAGCGAGACTCGAATCCGCGCCTTCTTGGTAGTACGCTAAACGCTCTAGATGAGCTTTTTGGGCTAAACGCGTACATGGTGGTTGCTGTACTTAGCAGTGCTGGCGTGCATCAATAACTAAAATCAACAAAACTCAAATCAACGCACGGCTTGTTCTAGACTCTGTTACTTTGTTCAGATTCTGCACGATATTTACACCTACTGAGTATAGTTAATCATTGAAGATAATTTATGTAGCTTTCTTATTAATTTTATGCTTAAGAAAACTCTGTTGAATTAATTAGATATTTATCGTCAGAGATTATTTTAATGATATTTATTTGTTAAAAAAGGTCAAACACTTGAAAAGCAATTCAGCAGCACTTAGGATCTGAATGGCTTTGTTTTAATAGCTACTGAAAATGTAAACATCGCCCACGATCTGTCGCTTTTTTACGCAACGTTAAATAATAATAATAAGCCCTTAATCAGTCAGGACATTTTATATTTTTACGGAAATGTTTACCCATGGGAGTCCGTTAGGTTGGCCAGAAATAAGACGTTTTCATAAAAAAATTAAACAGTTACCATTAGTGTAGTACTAATGGTCGGTTTCTGAGGTACGTTTATTGAGAGTTTATCTACTTAATTGTACCGTTATTGAGTAAACTCTCAATAAATGTACTCAGAAACCGGCCATAAGTAGCTTTTGAAGCGAACCTTCTAGAGATACGACCACACCACGGCGTCGATTAAGTTATCAATAAATAAATAATCAAATATTTATTTACTATTTTCCAGGGTTCTGTACCCGAAGGGACCAAAGGAGCCCTATTTACAATCACTCACATGTCTGTCCCTGGTCTGTCCCATAGGTTTTACAGACAAACAATTGTAGCTCCAGTAGCTTTCTCAAATTTTCACTGTTGCTTTTTGTTGACCCAAAGTCATACCAATTGTAGAAAAATATTTTTAATTTTTTTTAATGAGGCTTCCATATAACATAAGTTGTAAGTGAGATAATGGGGTTACATGCTTGTCTTGGTTGATTGCTTGGAGCACAATCCTTAAGTTCCATTGTTAAGTGTTTTGTCATTTTTAATTTTAGCTATTAAAAACATGACATTTTTACATACTCTTTACTTTGACTTAGCCACTTGAAATGTTTTTTCTATTGATATTATTGTATTCTTCTTGATTTTCTTGTATTCCATTTATCAAATAATATTAACCACTTATTTAACTTTTATGCTTGATGACCTGTCTGTTGCCATGTCATTGTGTGGTGTATCTGTCTTTAAGATAAATAAACCAAATCTGTCTATATCCCAATTGTTGTTCGATTATGTGTCGACTTGACGTTCATAAATTCATAAGTGTATACCTATTTGAAAAATCTAAATATGTTTACATTAAAACACAAACCAACGTATTCAGGTAGCAGCATAACAGAACTAACATCACCCTACTGTGCATTGCATAGACATGCACGCTTTTAGGCAAAGGACACATACGGGAATATATCTTAAACTGCGTCCAACAATTTATTCAAAACTAGATGGCGTTGCACAACGTTAAAACACAAGTGTTTCTATCGATTCGGGGTACCTTTTTTCCAGTTTTTTGCTCATCTGCGTGCTTATCATCATAAGTACAATTAACACCAGGTTCAGCCAGACACCAGAGACGTCATCTCCAACCGGTTTTATTAAGAAGATTACTATATTAGCACTACATAGTTTAAAACAAAGTCCCTCGCCGCGTTAGTCTGTTCGCGATACAGTCAAAAACTCCTTGCGGAACGGATTCTCATTCAGTTTTCACCAAAAGTCAGAGTGATTCATGAGAAAGGTTTAGGTGTATAATTTGTTAAAGTTTTCTTTAAATAGGTTGAAATATGACGATGATTGTTAAAGAAGTCAGTTCATAATTCATAATCGACGAAAAAGTTAAATAAATGTTTGGACCGAGTCTACTTTGCAGTATACTAGAAAGTGAACGTAACTTCTTCTAAATAGAAAAGAAAAAAAAAAGAAAAAAAACATCTGTCTCTATAAAATACCCCGTATTTGTCAGTAGATTTGGGTAACTCATGAGAGAAAGATAAAAAAAAGCATATCGCTTCATGTGAGCTATTATAGTTTCTCACCAGCTCATTTGCTTTTCAAATATATCTCCAGCTCACTAGGTTTAACAGACTGTTAGAGATAGACTCAACTCACTAAATGGCTGCTACAATTTGGATGAAATTTTACTATGTTTTTTAAAACATTGTTGCGCAAAATATTCAAATGCTATTGCTCAAAACACAGTGCCGTGAATACACAAAATCCGCGCTCGGATGATTTGAGCCGCACGATTTAAATAAATTTAACGTAAAACTGCCTTATACTATCCGCATAAAGTTCATTTTTGTTGGTATTCTTGAACAATAGGTCACTTTTGTTAGGACACGTGACGCAGCCCCGTTGCCCCCTCACGCCCCATTGTTAGGGTCAAAAAACAAGCCAAAACTCACGTATCGCTCTTTATAGGAACAATACAATAGGTAGTACCCAGTTCTTGGGAAATAGTCGAGTGAATATTTTGGAGGTATTGTTAACCAGCTTTGTCCTGTATTTTCCCGTGGTGCGTTGTGGTGAGAGTGTGGATAGCGGGTAGATTTCATAGTCAGCTAGCGGATTCTTCTCTCTAGCTATCACGGATGATGAAATTGTATGAAGCTTTAGATGAATAGAAGTGGAAAAGGTTTAGATTTTACTAAATATTTTGACCATGATTTAACTTTCAACTGAAGTTTTGTGTTCATCATCATCCGTTACCATCGATTCTATTTTCTGTAAGTGAGTACATAGAACAATTATTGTCCGCTACATACGGAATCCTTTGCGATTTTATAGTTAGGCATTAAAATTCTTGAAGACCGAAGATCACTTTATCTCGGAGTATCAAAGCAGTTCCGAACAAACACGCCACAGATTTAGTACCTTCATCAGCATTATCAGCTTGTATTAGTCTACTGCTGGACATAGGCCTCATATCTAGCACGTTGCTGAGCCCGATCTTCGGCTGTTCTCTTCCAACTACTACCAGCCTCATTGCAAATATTGTTACTCGGTCGCCACTTCAGAACTCAGTAGGTTAAAGAATTTAGTAGAGTTTATGTGATGATACATATTTTTGGGGTGATTGTAATCCACGGAAGGTCATTATTACCCACCTGCGCCCATAGGCTTAATAGTTCTTAAGGTATTATTATTACCATTATAGTAGTAGTAATGATAGTAGGCATATTCATCGTCAGCCTGTATCAGTCCACTGCTGGACATAGGCCTCTCCCAAGATGCGCCACTGAGCCCGATCTTCGGCTCTTCTCTTCCAGTAGGCATATTGAGATAGTAGATTAGACAATGTCGGCTTTCAGTGCCTCGTCTTACTTCCGCCTATAACATTCCTAGACTGCATCGTCTCTTAACATTAGATGTGATAGTGGTCAAGTGCTTGCTGCTGTATTCAATAAAAATAATTGATATCGGTCTCCATGAAATCTGTTACTTAATGAACTATAGCAATCAAAGGGTTCCGTCCCCAATGTTACCTGTTGCATACTGCCCTTCATCGATTCTCCGTCCACCTGCGTGGATCCAATGACCTATAAATTTTGTAACAACTGCTCACTGGAATTACCACAAACGCAGTAAATTAACTTATTCACTTTCGACCGTAATAAAAAAATCATACTCAACAAAAAAATTGTAAAATGTTGTTTGTTCAAAAATCAATATTCGTAAGTATTGTTTGCATAAGTAAGTATAATGTATTTTATATACACATATAAAACTTTATGTCTATCACATATTTTTATCTATCACATAGTTTATTCTGTTCATAAATCTCAATTCATATATTGTACTAGAAGTGTCCCGCGGCTTCGCCCGCTTTAAAAACTTCTTGTATTTACTTAAAACTTTACTTTTGTAAAAACGATTCTATCATTAAAGACAACAAACAAGAATTTGCCAAATCGGTTCACTCGTTTTCATGTTATCGCGTGACTAAGGCAATTCGGGATTCATATTTATAAAACCCGAAAAACCCAAATTTTCAGACTTTGTTACCTACCCCATTACGAAAAAGCCTACAACACGTACTTTTTCTCATCTTGGTTCGCCATAGCAACTTTGAATCCCCGTTCCGTATCCGGGAGGAATTTTCAGAAAATCCTTTCTGAGCGGATACCTACGTCATAATAACTATCTGCATTCTAAATTTCAGCGCAATCCGAAACAATATAGATTTTTTTACTTTGTTACCCCAGTTTATCCTCTTAGGGTGGCATTTTGCAAAAGTCTGAAACTCGTATTTACTTATTTATTTACAGAAGTAGTTGTGCGGAATGTCGA
The DNA here is from genome assembly GCA_954871355.1 of Cabera pusaria. Lineage (NCBI taxonomy): Eukaryota > Metazoa > Arthropoda > Insecta > Lepidoptera > Geometridae > Cabera > Cabera pusaria. The sequence goes on along the minus strand of OX940885.1, from coordinate 26,634,799 downwards.
ATAAGATGACTATCCATACTTTGAACCCCCGCTTCATCCCCTTAAAGAGTGAATTTTGAAAAACTTATTTCTTAGCGGACACCTTAGTCAAAATAACTAACTGCATGCAACCAAATTTCAGCGCAATCCGAAACAATATTGATTTCAGACTTTGTTACTCCATACAAACTTTGAACCCCCGTTTCATCCCCTTCAAGGATGAATTTTGAAACATCCTTTCTCAGAGATAACCAACGTCGTAATAACTATCTGCATGCCAAGTTTCAGCGCAATCCGAAACAATATTTATTTTCACACTTTGTTACCTCATTTCACCCTCTTAGGGGTGGAATTTCAAAAAAACCTGAAACACGTATTTACTTATTTTTTACTGAAGCACTTTTGTGAAGTTTCTGACAGAAAAGACTATCTAATCTTGTTTCTCCATACAAACTTTGTACCCCCATTTCATCCTCTTTAGGGATGAATTTTGGAAAATCCTTTCTTAATACACCCTTACGTACTAAGACAAATATACCCTCCAAATTTCAAGTCTCTACGACCAGTGGTTTAGGCTGTGCGTTGTCAGTCAGTCAGTCAGTCAGTACGTCAGGACAAAGATTCATGTAGTATTAGATGACCTACTTAAACACCAATTCTTATCGCTTTATGATCAAAAACAATGAACTTTCCTACAAACGTTTTTAATTAATTTAACCCTCTTCGCGCTAGAATTTCCAAAAATCCGTTCTTAGTACACTCCTCGTACTAAGACAAATATACCCTCTAAATTTCAAGTCTCTACGACCAGTGGTTTAGGCTGTGCGTTTTTCAAGTCACAGACAGAAGTGTCCCACGGCATCGCCCGCGTCATTTCGTTTACTTCTTTTTTTTTTCAACCAAAATCAAAAAGTATTTTCAAGTTATCGCGTGACTAAGGGAATTAGGGGTAAAATTTTGAAAAATCCTGAAGCTGTATATATTAATTTTCAGAAATACTTATGTATAGTTTCGAATAATAAAGACAATTTAATGTCGTTTCTCAAACTTTAAACCCCCGTTCCACCCCATAAGGAGTGCACATAAAAAAAATCATTTCTTAGCGGATACCAACGTCATAACCACCTGTATGCCAAATTTCAGCGCAATCCGAAACAATATTGATTTTCAGACTTTGTTACCCCATTTCACCCTCTTAGGGGTGGAATTTCGAAAAAACCTAAAACACGTGTTTACTTATTTATGTCCTGAAGCACTTGTGTGAAGTTTCGAATAGAAAATACTATCTAATGTTGTTTCTCCATAGAAACTTTGAACCCCCGTTTCATCCCTTTAAGGGGTGAATTTTAGAAAATCCTTTTTTAGCTTATACTAACGTCATAATAACCACCCATATGCCAAATTTCAGCGCAATCCGAAACAATATTGATTTTCAGACTTTGTTATCCTATTTCAGCCTCTTAGGGGTGGAATTTCGAAAAAGCCTAAAACACGTATTTATTTATTTATTTACTCAAGCACTTGTGTGAAGTTTCGAATAGAAAATACTATCTTATTTTGTTTCTCCATAGAAACTTTGAACCCCCGTTTCATCCCCTTAAGGGGTGAATTTTAGTAAATCCTTTCTTAGCTGATACTATAGTCATAATAACCACCTGTATGCCAAATTTCAGCGCAATCCAAAACAATATTGATTTTCAGACTTTGTTACCCCATTTCACCCTCTTAAGGGTGGAATTTCGAAAAAACCTAAAACACGTGTTTATTTATTTATGTACTCAAGCACTTGTGTGAAGTTTCGAATAGAAAATACTATCTTATTTTGTTTCTCCATAGAAACTTTGAACCCCCGTTTCATCCCTTTAAGGGGTGAATTTTAGTAAATCCTTTCTTAGCTGATACTATAGTCATAATAACCACCTGTATGCCAAATTTCAGCGCAATCCAAAACAATATTGATTTTCAGACTTTGTTACCCCATTTCACCCTCTTAAGGGTGGAATTTCGAAAAAACCTAGAACACGTGTTTACTTATTTATGTCCTGAAGCACTTGTGTGAAGTTTCGAATCGAAAAGACTATCTAATAATGTTTCTCCATAGAAACTTTGAACCCCCGTTTCATCCCCTTCAGGGGTGAAATTTGAAAAATCCTTTTTCAAAGTTAACTAATGTTGTAATAATTATCTGCATGCCAAATTTCAGCGCAATCCTAAACAATACTGATTTTCAGACTTTGTTACCCCATTTCATCCCCTTAAGGGGTGAATTTTGAAAAATTCTTTCTTAGTACACCCCTACGTACTAAGAAAAATATACCCTCCAAATTTCAAGTCCCTACGACCAGCGGTTTAGGCTGTGCGTTGTTTGTCAGTGAGTCAGTCAGTCAGTCAGTATGTCAGGACAAAGATTCTTATAGTATTAGATGTACGTATCATATTAAAGAAGATTTTGAGAGCCCAGTGGTGTCGTGGGAGAATGGTCGGCTTTAACGCCAGAGTTACCGAGTTCAATCCCCGCCGTGCACCGATGGATTTTTCTATGGAAAAATGTATGTGCGCTTTTCACAGTGACCTCCCGGTAAGGGATAAACATCGTTAAAAAACCCCCAGCCCCCGCATGGTGGTAGTGCACTCTCTAGTGTCCGCCTGGCCAGCTACTACCCTCAGGTTAAAAAATCTGTCGCCAAACATCGAAATTGTGTTACAGCAGCTATCCTTGAGAGCCAGTTCCCATTCTAGGCTTAGCGTGCTACCATCCTCGACCGCATCATCACTATCACTTACCAATAGGTGAGATAATGGTCAAACGCTAGCCTATATGATATTTATAGTTATGGCATATTTTGGGGTTATGTGAATTCCGAAGAGAGGGGGAGGACACCGTTACCCTAGAATCAGGCCATCTTATGTATTTCAGAGGGGGAGAAGAACCATCCCAAGGTGGCGTTGGGTTCTTGGTCCACAAGATCCTCTCTGACAACGTTTTAGAAATCTCCAGTGTGTCGACGAGGGTAGCGTATCTTGTGATTAAACTCAACTGTGGTTAACTGTGTAACTGTGGTTATCCAAGTATACGCACCGCTTTCGGCACACTCGGACGATGAAGTGGAGGAAATGTACGAGGACATTTCCAAAGCCTTGCACACAACCCAAAAGGCCCACTTCAACGTTGTCATGGGGGATCTCAACGCTAAAGTGGGAGTACAAACAAGCGGCGAATCGGTAGTAGGACCACACGGATTGGGAAGCAGAAATCATAGGAGGTAAATGGTCGTCAACTTCCTAGAAAAAGAGGGGCTTTTTCTGATGAACTCCTTCTTTCAGAAAGACCCCCAGCGGAAGTGGACGTGGCAAAGCCCCGACGCTATGACCAAAAATGAGATCGACTTCATTATGACGGACAAAAAGCGCATATTTAGGGATGTCTCAGTGATCACTAGGTTTAAAGCCGGCAGTGATCACCGACTAGTCCGAGGCTCTCTAGATATTGACTGCAAACTTGAACGTGTTCGTCTAATGTAGTCCACGCTCCAACCCAATATGCTACAATCCGTGGTCGGGTCTGAAACGTTCCAGCTGCAACTGGAAAACCGATTTGCTGCACTGAAAACCAAAATTGACGTTGACCAGGGACCAGGGGTCAGGGAGGAAGGGGCAAAATTCTGTGAGACGCCAGGTGCTGGCAAGAAGTCCAAGCTTTCAGAGGAATCTCTGCAGCTAATACAAAAGCGACGTCAAAACCCTGCAGTCACTTCGTCAGATCAACGGACCCTAAATAAAAAGATTTTTATATTGGTACGACGTGACCTCCGGAGCTCCAACACACGCTCAATTAAAGAAGCAATCGAGCAAAACCGGGGGTCAAAAGTCTTTTTCCAACAGCTTGGCCGAAGCCATCTGACGATGTTGACCACTTCTAGCGGGAGTGTCGTCGCTTCTAAGCCAGAGATTCTTAGGGAAGTAAAAGACTTCTACAGCCAATTATACACCTCACAAGCGTCCCTTCCCCAACCCGGCATCGAGGATCCTAGAGCCACTCTGACCCGCCACTATACCGAAGATTTGCCAGAAATCAGCCTAGATGAACTCCTTCGCTACTACAGCTTCAGCGTATTTTGAATTCCGTCCTCTTTTCGGGGAGAACTCCGAAGACATGGTGTAAGAGTGTGGTTGTTATGTTCTTCAAAAAAGGAGAGACAAAACCCTTTAGAAGAACTATCGACCTATCTCGCTCTTAAGCCATGTCTATAAGTTGTTTTCTAGAGTCATCACAAATCGTCTCGCGCGTAGGCTCGACGAATTTCAACCCCCCAAGCAAGCTGGGTTCCGAGGAGGATACGGCACCATAGACCACATTCACACAGTGCCAACCAGCCCCTGTGCTTAGCGTTTGTGGACTATGAGAAAGCCTTTGACTCCATTGAAACCTGGTCTGTTCTAGAGTCTCTGCAACGGTGCCAAGTTGATTGGCGATACGTCCAAGTGTTGAGAGGTCTATATGACGCCGCGACTATGACCGTCCAAGTACAAAATCAGCAGACTGAACATATCCACTTACATCGAGGAGTGAGACAAGGGGACGTTATTTCCCTCAAATTGTTTACAAATGCTCTAGAGGATATGTTCAAAACGCTGAATTGGAAAGGACGGGGCATAAATGTCAATGGCAATTACCTCTCACACTTAAGATTTGCGGACGACATCGTCATCATGGCTGAAACCGTGCAGGACCTGCAATACATGCTGACCACCCTCGCTGATGCTTCTGCACGCATCGGTCTCAAGATGAACTTGGATAAGGCCAAGATCATGTTCAACGAACATGTTATTTCTGAACCGATTGCCTAAAAACGGAGTTCCTCTCGAAGTTGTTGAGTCTACCTTGGGCAAATCTTGCAATTGGGCAGAAACAACTTCGAGAAGGAAGCTCGCAGAAGGATATACAGCTTGGATGGGCAGCATTCGGAAAACTTCTTCGAGTCTTTACATACCACAACGTCTGAAGACGAAAGTCTTTAACGAGCAAGCTGAAATGGCAGTGAGCCGGTCACATCTGTCGCAGAACCGATAACCGTTGGGGTAAACGAGTTCTAGAGTGGAGACCACGGCTCGGCAAACGTAATGTAGGACGCCCTCCAACTAGATGGAGCGATGATATACGCATTACGCAAGCTGGCTGGCAGCGGTTGGAAACGAATAGCTGAAGATCGAGCTCAGTGGCGTGCCATGGGAGAGGCCTATGTCCAGCAGTGGACGGAAATTGGCTGATAATGATGATTAAAAAAAACCTCTGTTAGGCTATATTTAAAAATATTAATTTAATGTGTACATACTTCTAACGTGTACCTTGATTGGTACTATCTGTTAGAATAGGCATGACGACAGTATCACAAAATCGAATTTTTAATGATTTTAGGGGAAAATACATATGAAAACAATCTAAAACACTAGTTTAGTTTTATATACAATAATTGAGATTATTAAGATTTTCAATAAAATAAAAAAATAAAATACTGCAATCGGCCATTTTGATTGAAACACCAATCACAGCGCATGAGGTTACGCTTAGGTCCTCTTATATGAGGTTTTCTTGAAAATGATATTAAATTTTGACAAACCAATGTGTATCCAATGTCACAGATTATATAATAGTTACTACGTTATGTATGTCATTAACCTATGAGTGACGACAAATGCGAGCTGTTTTCGCGCACTATAGAAAAAATATTAAAAAAATTGCTTTAAACTTCGTTTAACTTAAGTTTATTACCGAAATAAAGGTTTTTTTCGTGAATAGTAAATGTATTCCCACATTACGGAAAAGGATTTCAAAATCTTTCGTCACGCCTATTGTCGAAAGTTTCGTCACTGTTTCGCGTCGTATATATTTTTATATGCTTCGACGGAGGTAGGAGCTGATATAATCCAATTTTCTTATTATTTATATGAATTCAGTCATCGCGACACATGCAGGTGTCTACGGGTTGTCACTCAGTATTTAATAGCAATTAATGTATTCGTTGGGGTGAAAAGATTGATTATAACCACTTATATGGTGAGAGAATTCATTCTTAGCTGTGTTATAAGTATCAGTATTATATATAGTACTTTCACTCATTACTTGTAATATACATCTATACTAATAATATTATAAAGAGAGAACATTTGTATTTTTGTATTTTTGTATGTTTGTACTGATTTGGCTCAAAAACTACTGGACCGATTTACAAAATTCTTTCACTAATATATAGAATGGACTTTTGAAATGAAAATAGGCTATATATTATCCAGTGTAAGTCAAAGGTACATTCGTGGAGACCTAATTTTCAACCTAAGTCGACAAAAAAACGGTCGAGAAAACAGGTTTCTTACGAACGCTGCTCAATTGAAAACAGATGGAAGAATATTTTCTATGCAAGAGTTGTACAACTTAATAAGACATACAAAAAAGTCCTCGACAACATATGTCTATCTCTTAAGGTTGACTCACAGTAACCATTTTAATCTTTAATTTTTTGTTAAAAAATATTACATAACTTCCAGGGCTATTTTCAAGTATATAGTATTAATCCTTATCCAAATAATAACGTTAATTAGCTTGGCCACATATTATAATAATACGAGGCCACATAAGTACATAATTTTAATGAAAACTCTAGAAGATATCACGGATTTCACAAACACGCATCGCAAAATTAATAAAATATTTGCAGTCAAACCACAGAATAGGTCATAGTTACTTCGAAAATATTATTATAAGCTTAGGTTTTCTGTAGATCCCCACCGATCGCAATTAATTTGAAGTCAATATAGTATAATAATATGATCTATTGTAAAAAATAATAATGATCTATATATATAATATAATATATTAAACCACCCCGACTGATCTATGTATAATCTTTTCATTAAAAGCATTCCAATGACTCTAATCACGACATTTAAAATCTGAGCTGTAAGTTGGTGAGGATTTGAGTATTCTGTAGAGTCCAGGAGATGTCCCAGCATCAGGTCAATGCTTCCATGTTCTTACAATATCGTTGAAGAAGAAGATTTCCGAATTGATCAGACCTATGAAAGTTTATTAAAGCTCATAGTTTTATAAGGATTGAACGAATTTTCATGAATCAAAGCTAAGAACACTCTCGATGAAGACATCTATCAAACAAAAAAAAACTGTCAATAGTAAAATCAAAATCGGTTCAACCGGTTGGGTGCTAAGATGCTAAAGACAGACACACAGATACACACGTAAAACGTATAATACCCCTACTTTTTGCGTCGGGGAACGCCGTAAGGTTGCGGCGGCAGATGTTTTCCTCGGTGGTAAGCTACTTTTCAACAGAGTTACAAAAAGACGGAAGTTCTCAATTCGTCTGTGTGATTCTTTATTAACCGACTTCAAAAAAAGGAGGAGGTTTCTCAATTCGACCGTATATATATTTTATTCTTTCTTTTTTTGTGTGTGTATGTTACGCGATTACTCCGTCAATTATGAACCGATTCGAATGATTATTTTTGTAATCGGTACGGTACGTTTCCGAGGTGGTCCCATTGTAATTTCATTGCGATGTGATAAGTACCTTCAGAGATATGACGATAAACGTCTCAAACTTGCTACTGAAATTGACTCGCGGGGCATTGAAGTCAGTTATTTCAGTTTTTAAACTATCATAATTATTGGTAGATTTAATGATCCCACGAAAACCATTCATGAATGCACAGAAAACTTTCATTGGTAGGTATATACCTAGGATTAGAACCAGCGACCCTCAGAATCAGGGTAACTATCCTTCATGCCAAAGGGCCGTCCAATATCATTACGTAAGTGTTATAAAACAATGTCCATCACTGCGTCTATCTGTCTGTTCGCAATAATCTCAATAGCTTCTGAACGGATTATCATGCGGTTTTCATAAATAGCCAGAGTGTTTATGAGGAAGGTTTAGGTCTTAGGTGCATAATTCGTTAAGGTTTTGTGTAAATTGGTTGACATATGACGACGATTGTTAAATATGTTAATATTTTATAATCGATGCAACAAACTGATGCAAATTTTGTAGGCATATATGTTCTACCCGTGCGAAGCCGGGGTGGGCTGCTAGTATATAATAATTTAAAAGAAAACGTGCATATTCCCCATGAATTATGAACTCCCGTAATATGTACTGTTAGAGGATGTATAAAATATTGCACCCCACACAACTAACGTGCATATTTTACCTATTATTCAATAATTCTAATGATGTTTCATCTAAATGACATTTGGTCTAACAAAATCAAGTTTCTAGTCGTTCAGATAGCGGTGATCAGATAGCGCAGTAGCATTTGTACTGATTGGTTCACACGAAACGCGATCTACGGCGATCAGAAAACAATAGAAATTCAGATCGCGAACGCGCACGCGAACCCAGAACGAAACATTGTGCTGTTTCTCTAGACTCGTACATATTCACCGTCACGTAGTGGTTAAAAATAATCCATATTATTATTTTTAGGGTTTAGGTTAAAGGTATTAAATAATAGGTTTTACTTATTATTCTAGAACAACAGAAATTTTACAATAAATAAATTTAAGCAACATGCATATTCCCTTTTCCCAACTTGATTACGTCACTAACGCATTCACGTAAATTAATGCAAGAAATTCTGTTAACAGGGCATTAGATCAAATAACAAACACCCTCTACATAAACCAAATATCACGAGTACAAACGCAGAGGAACAAATAGGCGTATTCAAGGATCGTGGGCGCGCGCCACGTGGCGACACGTGCCCTGACGTAACCTAGGAATCGCATGGCATAGTATGGCGTACGTAACCCTTCGGTACCAAGCGGAATAATGCCGAATCCGCCACGTCGCGTCGTCCGCTCAATTCGCTCGAGAAAGCCGACGGGCGCAGTAATGAGCGCGTGCCTCTTGCAACCGTGAAATCTGAAGGACTCCCCATTGGGCTTGCGTGGGGCTTTTGGGACCGTTATTTCTTTCCTACTATATCGAGGCATGAAGTCGCATGACTCTATAACTGAATAGTAAACTTGTTGCTAATTGATACTTGAAATTGTTTGAAACGTCGACTTTTACAAGTCTTAAACAAAGTTTAATTAATTTTACAATAATATTAGAATCTTAATGATATCAGCAGTATTGATTGTGGCAGCTGCATACAATTGTTTTTATATTTGTTTGACCATCACATCGATCCTCTATCAATCAGATCCACGATTGGTATGTCATGGGTTCATTCATACCCACACAGGTTGTTTTGCAAGGATGTTTTTAGGGTTCCATAGTCCTGACAAGGAACCCTTATAGTTTCGTCATGTCCGTCTGTCTGTCTGTCTGTCCGAGGTTTTGCTAAGAGACCGTTAATACTAGAAAGCTGTAATTTTGTGGGGGTATGTATAAATATTACGCCGACAAAGTGCTGAAATAAAATTGTGAAAAATATTTTTTTTTAGGGTAGCTCCCCTATATGCGAAGTCGGGATGAATTTTTTTTTCATCGTCTACCCCATCGTGTGGATTATCGTTGAATAGGTCTTTTAAAATGACTTAAGGATTTCTAATACCATTTATTGATTGAATGCTCCATTTACGAAATATTAAACTTTAAAGTGCAAATTTTTGTTCCAGTAGGGCGTCCCCCCCTCCTCTAAAAGCTAAACTGCGGGCTTGAAAAATCTGTAAAAATTCGTGATAATAGCGCATTTCATGAACTTTAAAGAAAAATTATAGCGGTTGAGATAACTTTATTAGTTTAGCAGTAACAGTCGTTGATCTTGGATGTTGGATAATTTTGTACCAAATACAACATCCTTAGAATAAATCCTTTAAAGTTACAAAGACGGAGTACCTAGTTGCTTGTTTATAACGGGTAAAGACTTGCATTGAATAACAGGCTACTACGGAACCCTACACTGCGCGTGGCCCGACACGCACTTGGCCGGTTATTTATTATTATATATGCTACGACATCTACGAGAGCTACGAATAGGGGGGTTCTACGAGAGTAATGCCCACGTGCATCGACTTCACCGTGACTCAACTATTGAAATTAAGACGACCATTGTTGCGTAGTTACTTAATAAACTTCTAAAACTAAAAAAAAAGTGTGACATGAGCCACCCCCATTCAATTAAAAATCACCACTTTCAAAAAAATCACCACTCAAAAAAGATCTGCTAAATATTTGTATTTTTAACCGACTTCCAAAAAAGTACGGACAAACCACAGTGACTGCTCAGTGGCGCATGTTGGGAGAGGCCTACGTCCAGATTCTTCAGTGGCTGCTGCACCATTGGTTGACTTCCGGCGAGGGAATTCGTCAAAGGTGAATAGAACAGACACAATTATTTTTTAATGGATTTAACTATAATTGCCTATTCTAAACTCTAGTATGACATGGCTGCTGCACCCAGGGTTGACTTCCGGCGAGGGAACTCCTCAACGGTGAATAGTACTGAAACAACATTTTGTTAATGGATTTAACCATAAAAGCCTGTTCTTAACTAAACTCCTCTATGCTGAACAACCCAGAGACAAGTAATTTATTTAAAGCTTGTTTTGCACTAAAATGGGTATAATAAATTATTATTTAAAAAAAACTACTTCAGAACCACAATTTAGCACTCAAAAGTGAAAAATAAATTAATTTAATTATTATATTATCAGATTTTCTCAGGAACGGGTGGACCTAGCAAGTTGAAATTTATACCAAATACTGAGTTCTATGTCACTATAAGGTTTACAAAAATGAAGGTCCTGAGTCAATACGACAAAAAGGTATGGGCAAATTTTGATTTTCGCAAAAATTTATAGATAGATAGATAAACACTTTATTACACCATACAAATTAAAAGTAAAAAATGGTAAATAAAACAATGTGGTAACCGGCGGTCTTATCGCTTAAAGCGATCTCTTCCAGACAACCTTAGGGTGGAAAGGAATAGATTAGCATACATGGCGGTATAGGTGTAGAAAAAATAATAATAAAAAATAAATAAATAACAATAAAATAAAATAATAGGTATGTACATAATTACAAAGGTAGAATCGCCTTCATTTGTGCGTATCCACCTTAAGGAATAATTTGCTGTGCACTCTTATTGAATTGGCATCTCGCCTCTGTCTATGTTGACATTGTTGACCAATGACAAGAAGGGACAAAGCCAAAAGTTTTGTTTTTGATTTTGGCTCTTCTGATTGGTGAGAATTTTGTTTTTTTGGTTTTGGCCCTTCTGATTCGTTAGAAAAATAATCGACACTTGCAACCGAAAATGTTTTGAAACTGGATACGCACAACTGTACGCGATGGTACATATAATTTATGTAATGTAATACATACATAGCAATATAATACATGTATAATGTCATACAATACATATTATATATATTCATATATACATATAATACAATATACACATATTTCATAAAAGAGAATTGTGATCAAAAGCAATAGCAGTTCAGGAGATATAGTGGGCCTTGACGCGTGGATCTTTAAACGTAGTAAGAGTCTGTGAGCGTTTAATTTCCAATGGAAGCGCATTCCAAAGCCTGACAGCTTGCACTGCAAATGAGTTGTCATAGAAAGAGCTATGGTGGCTAGGCATGGACAGTGTATGATTCTCTGATGACCGCAAAGACAAGGCATTGGAGGTGTGAAGGAATTGGAACATATTTTTGAGATAAGGTGGAGAAGTAGCATGAAATAGGATATTGTAGAGAAAGGACAGGATATAAGTATATATATATATATACATATATATATATATATATATATATAATATATATTATAAGTACCAAAATTTAATTTTCGAATTTAAATTGTTAACTTTTTTTTTTAAATTGTTCCTTTACTTGTGCTGAAAGATCCTGCTTTTAACCAAAATTGACAATTCTAGGTCAACCGGAAGTGCCCTATAGGATTTGGGTTAAAAACCTATAGGGTACTTCCCGTTGACCTAGAATTATGAAATTTGGCAAGAAGCAAGATCTTGAAGCACTTATACAGGAATAAATCTAAAAACTGTGAATATGTTGTTTATTAATAAAACAAGTGAATTATTTTAGGAACAAAAACTCGACTGCGTGATTTATATATATATATTCATATATTCGATATATATATATATATATATATATATTCGTTATCACCGTTTTCTTTATTTTGATACCACACTCGATGTATTTTTAAAACATGAATATTTTTTGAGATTAGTTTTTGGCGGCAAAAATCCTTAATATTGTTTTTTTTTTAAATTTTGATGTACCCATTGTCAATCTCACGACTACGACGAATCTATTGACACCACTCACATAAAAATATGACAAGCCGTTTAGGCTCTAGGGCGTGCATATACATACATACACTCGAAAAACATAACCCTCCTTCTGTCGCAGTCGGGTAAAAAGGTAAATTTACTATTACAAACTTATTATTTGTAGTTGGTGCAATACATTTTATATGGATCAACTACAATGTTAAGTTTGTCTTTTAACCTAGTCTGAGAAGTTGGTACGGAAGCCTCGGTGAGCGAGTCCAACTCGACTTGACACGAGTGCCTATTTGTGGTTTTGAAGTAGGTTTTTTTTTTTGAAAAATGGTTTATATCTACAGGCATTATCAAAGTGCATAAAATCCGTCTCTAAATTGTCGAATAGGGTTACTAGTTATTACAACAAACACATAGCTCAGATCATTTTGAAATGATGAGATAGTTGAAACGCCGCGATTACATTGAATCAGCGTTTGAAACTCAATTATTGAAATACCTTCATTTCGTGCTCCTCGTCTGATAATTCTCAATGGAAATATCTAAAGGACTGACCATTTAGTTAGGCAATGGCTCCAGAATTATCTTTACAATTCAATTTTGATAAAACATTTTCTGCTCTAACAAATTAGTTTAAATTAATCGTTGAAACACAAAGCATTTAGGCAGGTATAACTTAAATGATTTGGTATGATTAAAACTAAAACGCTGGACTTTTGCCACATCTAAAAAGCACAATTAGGTTTGTAGGTACTCGATTGTGCTATTTAATCTCCTGATCAGTTTTACTACTAAGTGGCGGTTTTTTTCCCGTCCACCCCCGAAGACTGCCCCCACCTGGGGGCAGATGGACATACCTATGCCTATCCACCCCCACGTTTAGGTTTCGGAGGCAGATAGATGGTTATACTCTTAAGATCCGACCACACCGCGGCGTACCGTGTCCGCGTGCGTATTCGCGATCTGAATTTTCAATCGTTTTCTGATCGCCGTAGATAGCATTTGTTGTGAACCAGTCGGTACTGCGCTATCTATACGCCGCCGAGATCGCGCACGCAGGACGCTGCGGTGTGGCGGTACCTTTATGCCTATCCACCCCCAAGCACCGTAAGTAGATTGGCTGCCTCTCCAGAACCGGACATTATGTCTTTATTCTGTGGTTTTTTCAGCAAACTGTAGTCACTTTTAGTACCCAGAGATTTTAAATATGTCGATGCCAAAGCGAAAGGACGCTAGTGAAGTTGACCCAATTGTCTCTAATAAAAGGTTGCATTTGCATTGACATAAATTCCAAATTCCAAAATGAATAGGTACCAAAAATAACAATAACTTGCGGCTTAAACTAATACCGCTATTAACCTCTCCAAATAGTTTGTTTATGTCAATCGAATCACATATCTCAGTAATCCGCGATCCGATTACGCATAAAGCTTTTTTATGAAAGGAGAAAAATAAAAACCGCTGGTAATAGGCACGTGTCGGGAAATAATAATGTTCGATAATGAACAGGCGCCACGTGGCGGCGCACGCTCTGTAATGAGAGTGAAGGGAGGTCTGACCGCACGCTGCTTGAGGAGGTCTATGGTCTGAGAGAGGGAAACCTGGGAACTACTGTACATGGTACATTATTTTGACGTTTCTTCGTATCAGTCCAAACTCTTGGTACACTTTAGCCAATTTCACCGGTCCCTGAAAACCTATTACTTATTTGCCAGACAAGGTGTTGTGTTCCGGCAGCTATCCTTGAGAGCCAGTTCCCATTCTAGGCCTAGCGTGCTTACTATCTTCGATCGCATCATCACTTAACAACAGGTGAGATAGTGGTCAAACGCTAGCCTATAAGATATGTATTTTAAAAAAGGTAATTTTTATGTGGCTTGTCAGATAACTAACTATCTGAAACGTTATCATAAACCATTGAAACGCCCCTAGTATATAAGGTGAACCTTTTTTCGCAGCTGGATATTTAAGACAGATAAACAACTGGTCTGGCAAGGCGGCGTCTCTAAGTGCTAATGAATAAATAAAAATCTAACTGCTGATGCATAATTAAAGAATAGTTCGCTATTGCTCTCAGAATCTTGGTGGATTGGAAACGGGTGCACATGCAACCTGCATTACAACAGTGTATACAAATTCTTTGATAATACCCAATAGTAAAACAATTTTCAAAGATATGAAAAAAAACATTTATCTATTGCTACTTGCTCTGTGGCAATACAGCGATACTCTGTGGAAATACATAGACGATAAAAACTAAAACAACCGACATCCATCAATTTCAGTAGCAATTTTGAGTTGTTTATCGTCATATCTCTAGAGATACTTATCAGACCTCGATTAAATTAGAATGGGACAATCTCGGAAACGCACCCTACTGATAAAAAAAAAATCATTTGAATCGGTTTACAATTGACGGAGTAATCGCATAACATACACACAAAAAAAAACCACACACACACGACGAATTGAGAACCTCCTTCTTTTTGGAAGTCGGTTGTAAAAACAATATTATGCGTAACGTAACGTAGAGTAATTAACGTGAGATATAGAATCTATGTTTCTGAATGAAAAGTACTAGACTGAACCCACCGTTTTGCAATAATTAATCACAGGGTGAAGGTCACACTTACGAGCTACATATGAAAAGCAGAGAAGGGCAGGGTGGGCGATAAGGTCACGTAGTAAATACGTGATATTTATTATAAATGGTATTTATATGTGATTAAGGTGCCTCATATTCGAACCTCGTAAACATTTGATCTGGTTAAGCTCATTTTATGAGGCTTTATTTTTAAAATATAATAAAATCGTTTAAAAAACTAAAAGAACCGGCTTGAAATGCCGCGCTATTAATTTTCAGTACCAAGTTTGAGGTGTGTATTTCTATATCTCTGGAGATACTTATCAGATCTCGGTGAAGTTACTATGGTACCATTCTAGGGATATCTCCTTTCCAACAAAAAAATAATCATCAAAATCGGTTCATAAACGATGAAATTCGAATTAAGTAACATCCTTTTTTGAAACATTTCAAGCCAAAAAACATGTTTAAAAAAATCGTAATATAGTTAAGTGTTGCGCAATGTAGTTAAATAAAGAGCTTTGTCGAGATTTTAAATTTTATATAGTGAGCTTTTTCAAGACTTATTCATTTGTGCAAGATATATCAAACGAAACATTTCTTAGTCGTGGGCGCTTGTATACCGTTATTGTGGTCGTTTGCCCACAGTACAGTAGGGCCAGCATTTACGCTTTGCTCTAAGTAAGAAGAAACAAATCGCTCTGTTCTGTTATGACGAGTTTCCATACATACCACCTTAATATTTGATGACATACAGACTGATTATGATGTATGTACCGTGAAGCATACATTCTCAAGCAACTCGAACGAGTTTTAACACTTTTGTAATCGATCGAGTAAATACGAAGGCTCGTTTCGATTTCTCCACACGATTTATCAAATTTAGTCACCTGCGTAGTGTTGTCTTTATTTTTAGTTTGTGTTGTGTCAAAACTCTTAATTCAATGCTTTAGAGGCGATGATCGATTGTTGGTTAGCGATATTGTGAGTATGGACAGGTATAGGGCCTTAGAATAAGCGTTTAAAGAGTTCGTGGTTAAATTATGACGAAGGCGATAAGACAGATATGCCCAGCAGTAGCTAAAACATATCAATATTAAGAAGGCTTTTCAACCGAGTTTTAAAAAGGAGGAGGTTCTCAATTCATCTGTATGTTGTTTTTTATTATTATTTTTTGTATGTATGTATTACGCGATTACGCCGTTAATTGTGAACCAATTCCGAGTTATTCTTTTTTTAATTGGTAGGGTACATTTCCAAGGTGGTCCCATTAAAATTTCATTGAGATCTGATAAGTATCTCGAGAGATATGACGATAAACGTCTCAAGCTTGCTGATGAAACTGACTAGCGCGGCATGAAAGTCGATTGTTTTAGTTTTTTTTAATTATCTTAATCATAATATCTAATTTCAGTCAGGTAGGTACTAAATTTAAAAAAAAATTAGTTAGTATTGAATTTTCTTAAATAAGTAGTATAATTTTAAGAAAATTTAATACTAAGTAATTAAATTTTTAGTATATGTTATGTATATACATATATTTGATAACTGAAACAATTATTTTTATTATTAAAGCTTTCTTCAATACTATGGCAGTTATAATCTCATTGCGAAAAACAGACTAAACACCTGGAGCACATTTTAATTTAAACATGTTATGCTCCTTTAATTTAATGGCCAAACCCTAAAGGTGTCCACAGACGTTAGTTTTTTTTTCGTGAGATACAAACGGACATTTTGTTAGGGCGCGCTCCACTTTATCAGAACGGAGACATCTCGAAAAGGGTTTGAACCGACGACGACAGGTCCCTTTGGAATCCATTCACACGTGAGATGATAGACGCTTTGGATAACAGCCCACTGGCCCACTCTCGATAAGCTGTTTCCGCTTCATTCGCAGCGTACTGTATAAATAACATCCCATTACCGACAACGAGACTACCGTGCCATTTATATCATACAAACCGTAAAATCAGATATCACGATGTAATGTTACTTAAAATTATACAAAATACGGTATTTGGCAAGATTTCACAGTGTGCGATATATTAGAAAATATTTTAGCCAAGTATAATATAATAAATAATAAGTATGCGTAAGTAACTCTGAAATTCATTAATTGTTAGGTAACGTCAATTCGGTGCATGATTAAGAAGCAGTAGGGCTATTCTGTAAGCTGATCTCGGAAGCGAAATTGGCAGTGAGATTTGAATTTCGTGTTACGAAATTCAACCGTATTACAATCGTGTTACGATTTGAATTTCGTAGTACATCTCACCGCGGATTCCGCTTGCGAGATGCGTAAACTAGCTTACAGAATAGCCTAGCAGGTTTGAGGTTTGGCTGAAATTGTAATAACAGCTAGGTGACGGACGTTAATTACAGACCATGATGTTTCAACCGAGAATATATAGAAGCATGTTTTATCGGTATTCGATTTAGTTTCAGAAAATTATCTGGCAGGCAATGTCATAGAAAAGTTGTAATTTATCTGGCATATAAGTTTGGTTAGGTTATCAGGGATCATCAAGAAATAGTAAACTGGCCTTTAGGGCCACCAGTTTCTAATAGCCCTGCCATTTAGGGAACTTATTTCGCAGACTTTTGACAACTTTTATACCTACTGCAGGTATGATATACAGACCGCTGAACATTTACCTGGTTGACTAATAAAAGCTCATTACTGTATAAAGTCTCATCTTTCTGATTCACAACACAAAAGAGATGATTTATCGCATTGAAGCTGTTGACGCATGATGGTTATCTCAATCACACAGCGGTGAGTTCACTGAAAGGCGTAGACAAATATAACGGATAACAATAGCACGCTACTACAAATAAACATGTTAAATCACCAGTGGCACCGTGTAATTGATAATATTTTATAATATTTGCCGACCAACCCCCCGGCCTCATTGTTTACACCCCACATATTTATTTTTTTAAGCAGCGTGTTATTTGGCTTAGTTCCTCGTGCAAGTCAATAGTTGTAAGCGGCTGGTGTATGTAAATTAAGAGGTCACTGTTTGTTATATTTATTGTACTTTCATAATTTAGTACCTATATTTATTACAAATAATTCGGAAGGTATCCGGTGGAATCTGCTAAAAATAAAACAACTATCAGTTGTACAATAAATGTTTCTGAATCTGAATTTCAAATGCTATACGTAGCTAATTTTTACATTTTTTTGAATCGAAGGTACGCTGATTGTATTGAAGGTACCCTACGTTTAATAAAATAAAAAATAAATAAAAATATATTTTTTAAAATATTTGAATTACTAGGAAATATACGAACTTTTGAACTAAAGTCTATTAAAATATAAAATACCTACCTAAAATATATAATATAAAATATATTATATCTGTTAAATCGCTATCATCTTATGATCCAAACACTGTATTTGAACATGTAGTGGCGACGTTGAAATATTATCGCAAGGGTTCTAGATTGTAAAACTTGGTGATTGTTGCAGCTAAAAAATATGTTTACTAAGCTTTTGTAGTTTTATTTCAAAACAATAAACGTTGATTTGATGTAATGACGCTTTTGTCAAAGAGTTTTTGTGTAGTTATTTGGAAAAACTTTTTACTACCTTACCACGTATGATAGATATATTCGATCCTCCGTGTACTCCATACCTAAAGTTCTAAAGAGACGTCGATGCGTACTAGCATAGTTGGTAATAGAGTCTGGTGACGGTTTAGCATAGAATATCTAGCAGTTTGTAGCTGAAGTGAGAATCGCTCTGTACACTCGGCACTAGGCACTCTGGCACAAATAACTCCACATTGAACATTTAAAGCGTACTACCAAACCTAATAAATATGAAACGTAATTAGGTATGGCACGAGATCCCGAAATACCGTGAGCATTGTAGCAATATGATACTTTAACACCAGAAAACGAGCTGCATTTAAATCAAAATTGAATAGTTAAAGGTAATTTTACCAATAGATCAGCCCTCTTTTATCTGAGGTCGTGTATCCCCTAATTAGCGACACTGGCAGGGGCGCTGGGGTGCATCGGCATATGTTCAACCCTCCAAACGTCATTATCTGCAATCAAAAGGAAAGTATGTCTGTCAAATTTATTTTTCATGCTCGTTATTTCGCGAGGTTTCAAGTAGGTTCTTCACTACCCTGCCCTGCAGAAAGGGTGTGAAAAGTTAACATTCATATAAGTACGTTATTTTCTGTAATGAGACAATGTTGACGAAATGTTTGTGGACTGAATTAGGACAAACTATGTAGAACTAGTTTGGTGTATTTACATATTCTGTATAACATATATTTTTATGATGAGTCTATGAAGTTAATATATTAGGTTTATTGTTTAGTTTTAAAGTTAACATTAATTTGGGTTTTAGATTTAAATGTATTTATTTATATGTGAGTGGTCGTCGCGATCTCTCTGCGTAAACTGCCGAGGATGTGCATCGGACATGCATGAAACCTAGGTCGAGACAGTCGACAACAATCAGTAGGTAGTGAGTATAATAGTCGGTAATTTAATTTATAATCTTGATTTGGGTTATTGTACTATTTGTAAGTAGTTACATCAAAGCTTGGAAACATATACATACATACCTATAGTGTAAATAATTGCAAAAATACTTAAAATAACCAAACAAAACAAAACTAAACCCACTCAAAGGTGAGCTATTAATTTTTTTCTTATATATACCTAGGCTAGCGTTTGACCACTATCATGCCTGGTGGTGAGCGATGATGTGATCGAAGATGGCGATGGAAAAGTACTCGGTATACTTACTTTTAACACGTGTAGTTAGCTTACATAAAATTTCTGCATTTTCCTAATTAAGTTAATTTTTCTCGTAACAGATGTTTTTGAACTCAAAATATTTTTCTGCGATAGATAGATAGATAATTGGGTTAACATTATCTAAAAAAATCTTAATTTATATTTAAACATAATTTTAAGATTTTCTAATTGGGGCTTTTTTCTTATCTGCATAGTTGGAGCCAGCACCATAGGATGAGGCTCCTCATTCTATGGTACTTCTGAACAAAAACAAGTCGCGATCTTGCTGCTTAAACTGCCGAGAAAGTGCATCGGACAGGCAAGAAACCTAGGTTGAGACAGTCGACAACTAATAGTAGTAAGTATAATAGTCGGTACTATTAGGGTACGGCCACACCGCGGAGTCCTGCGATCTGCGGGCGCGATCTCAGTACTTTTCAATTGTTTTCTGATCGTGTTTGGTGTGAACCAGTTGGTACAAATACTACTGCGCTATCTGATCGCCGCCTAGATCGCGCACGCAGGACGCTACAGTGTGTCCGCACCTTAACAATCAAGAAAAGGGTGAGATAGTGGTCAAACGCTTACCTATCTAGTATATAAAAAAGGGTCAGTAAATAATGATACTATGTGTAGTACGCTTCTTTCAAATAACTTTGCATTGCAAAACGACAGAATTATGATCCAATAAAATTTACAAGGCAGGAAACTAAAAACTAATTGTATGACGTAACACTTTATAGTAAACACAATTGTAGCACTTATCATTCATATGAAACTACAGCCTTATTTCGTAGCTATACAGTGATGGCAATAATCATTATGACACCTAGTAAACTACGGAAGCGAGCAATAAAGGCATCCACTAGGTGAACACAAATTGACAAGTAATAATTTTAACTCGATGATTATCATATCGTGCAACGAAAACCATAAAATTGAAGATAGGGTTAGGGGCAGTGAATGGGACAATTACCCGGAGTACGATGCGCGACAATCACTTCATTAGCGGCTAAATTGCGTTGTGTGCCATCGGCCTTATGGTACTTCACTTGGGGGAAGTAATTGTAAATGCGGTGGTGCGGTCTGTTTCTGGTAGTGGTAATGACATTTTGTACATGTTTTAATGTGCCATTGTGATCGGTTATAGCAATTTGTCAAAGCATACACGAATTCTATTATGTGAAAAATGCCACCTCCGTTTGTTTATAGCAGAGAGCTGTTCTGTGGTATTATGATAATTAAAATTAAAATATTTTCATTTGTTTGTAACAAAATGTTTAGATATTTTAATAATTAGTAGACCTCTGCATAAAACCGAGGGTGATTATTATTGGTGAACTAAAGTTATAGACATAGCTCATAGGATTAGTAAACTGAAGTGGCAGTGGGCTGGTCATATCTGCCGCAGGATTGATAACCGTTGGGGTAGACTTGTCCTAGAGTGGAGACCGCGAATCAACAAACGTAGTGTAGGACGTCCTGTGACCAGCTTGAGCGACGACATACGCAAAGCGGTGGGCAGTGACTGGAAAAGAAGAGCCGAAGATCGGACTCAGTGGCGCATCTTGGAAGAGGCCTACGTCCAGCAGTGGACTGATACCGGCTGATGATGATGATGATGTAAATTATTATTATTGATTACATTACAATATTACGAGCGGGGTATATAAATGCCAATCCGATTAGATATAGGTTTATTTGCACTAAACACTAGGGTTAAGCACTAAGTTCCAAGTCGTTGTCTAAATCGTCATACACAATGATCAATTAATCCGTTATCACACACTGAAGTTCACAATCACTTATTCACTATTCGCACTTCATACTCACTAATTCACTATTCACACTCAGAAGTAAACACTATCAACCACTAAAGACGCGGCTAGACGCTTTAAATAGGCCTGCAGTAATTTTACTGGGATTGATAACCATCTAAAACAAATAACCACAGAATAAATAAAAGTACTATGTTTCATAAGTACATTCAAACATCTGAAATTTAAAACAATTTTTACAATACTTGCAATTTTGGTCTCTTATCGTTTCTAAGGTGCGTGCCCAATAAAAAATAAGTAAAGTACCTATAAGTAAAGCTTTGACTACAAAGGGATTATCGTCTACGAAATGAATAAAGGATAGGTATTCGTAGCTGAAATTGTATTAAGCTTGTTATAAGCACGAAATATTCTGTATCAAGTTGATCATACAGTTAAAACATTTGACGTGATCACAAGATAAGTCAGGATCAAAAGGCACAGGTGGGTTCGCCATCTCGGGGGTGGTAATGCAGGGGTGGTTCTATTGTACCACCCCTACTCAACAGTCAAGCGTCACTTGTAACAGATTTCGTGGATTAGCCGGTCTAAATAGGGTTGTCGATGAGCTTTGTCGAGTTCTGCCAGATGGGATTAGCAAGGACTTAATTGCTATTCACTGGGGCTATCTAACATATCTCGAGACTCACGTTATCTCTATGTGATGAAAAGAAAGAACCTATCAGGTATGTTGCTACAAAATACCAATTTACCGATAATCCATATGAAATAATGGATATAAACTATTATATTTGTTTTAATTAGTGTACGGTACGCTACTATTATAACCATAATTATATTCATCTAAATTCCATAATAATAAATAATAGTTTAAAAAAACTAAAAAAATACGCTTTTATAGAAAATCCAACTAAAAAATAGAAAATAAATTTTAATAAATTTGAATTAAAAATAGTGTAAGAAAAATGATTTTATTGTAAAAAAAGCGTGGGGTGCATGGTATCAATAGTTCCAAATATTTTATGAACAGATATGACTAGAAGGGTTATTATGATAATATCCTGTAAAGCACCCCACGCTTTTTTTACAATAAAATCATTTTTTCTTACACTATTTTTAATTCAAATTTATTAAAATTTATTTTCTAATTTTTAGTTGGATTTTCTATAAAATCGTATTTTTTTAGTTTTTTTAAACTATTATTTATTTTTCATTTTTTAGTCGAACTTTAAAAAAAATCCTAGTAAGGATAACGGGTCAAAATGTTTAAAATATTGAATTGTCATCGGTCCTTAATAAGTATGCCAAATTTCGAGTTAATCCGACGTTTTGAAGGGGGTTAAAATCATGTTCAAAGATTCCGTTACATACTAACATACAAACATACATACGTCTGAAGCTAATAAAAGCGTATTAAAAACACTGAAACCTTAAGGTGGTTCGATTTCCATACACAAGTATATTGACAAATACGAGTAAAGGGATCAAAAAATTGCAATGAAATCACATCTATTGGTCTTTATACACTCTTTACATACGCGAAATCTAATCTTACTACATAATTTGATTAAATAATATGAAAACTAGGATCGAGATTTTAATTCATTTTTGTCAATATGTGAGTGAAGTTTTTACAGTGTCTACATACGCTAAACTCATTAGTGTGTATTGCCGCGATTGTCAGACGTTGCCAAACCGTGCGCTCGCTGAAAAGGCGACGTTGCCAGACCGCTGACATGCGAGTCGCCGCTTTATCAGGACTTAGTTTTCATTAGCATTACAGTACCTATTATTATAGTTTGTGGCCTTCAAATATTTCGTCGGTTTATCGGTTAGGTTAGGCTCTAACAAACTCAAATTATTTTTATTTTGTTTCTAACCGACATCCGTATAGTATTTTTTTATGTGTGTCGATATCTTCGTCGTTAATGAACCGATTTTGATAATTCTTTTTTTGTTGGAAAGGAGATATCCCAAGGGTGGTACCATAGTAATTTCACTCAGATCTAATAAGTATCTCTAAAGATATGGAGACAAACACCTCAAACATGGTACTGAACATTAATATAGCGGCATTTGATGTCGTTTCTTTTAGTTGGGACTACCTGGTAAAGGCCTTTGAAACAAAAAAAAAATAGAATTTTCCAAATCGATTTAGGTATCTTTGAGTAATCGGTGAACTTCTTTGAGTATTCTGGCTGAATACTCAAAGGAAAAGGCTTCCGATTTTTACCATTCGGCTACGGAACCGTAAAAACGAGATTAATTTTATTATAACGGACAAGAAGCGTATATTTAGAGATGTCACAGTGATCAGGATCACTAGGTTCAACACCGTAGTATTCACCGACTGGTCTTTTCATCGCTCTTATACGAATACGAAATAGCCTTAATACGAAAGTATTTAACGTGTGCGTCCTGCCTGTTATTACTTACGGAGCCGAGACGTGGACACTGATAGTGCGACTGGTTCACCAATTCAAAATCGCTCAGCGAGCTATGAAGAGGGCTATGCTTGGAGTCTGTCTGAAGAATCAAATTCGAAATGAAGTCATTCGTCAGAGAACCAAAGTTATCGACATATCTCAAAGGATTAGCTAGCTGAAGTGGCAGTAGGCTGTTCACAACTGTCGTAGAACCGATAACAGTTGAGGAAGACGTGTTTTAGAGTGGAGACCACGGCTCGATAAACGCACTAAAAGTATCTTTTTCGTAATAGTGTAGGGCGCCCTCCAGCTATATGGAGCGAAGACATATGCAAGCTGGCTGGTAGCGGTTGAAAACAAAGAGCTGAAGATCGAGCTCAGTGGCGTGCTGTAGGTGAGATAGGCTGATGATGGTGATATTTTAGAGGCCAATTTAAAACCAACATCAGCCTTTCATTCATAGATAAACCGATCCGATCCTGTCAGACCATCTTCAGATCATTCTCAAATACGTCGATGTATACCAATAAACGGACTAACTAACGGAATAACTCTTTAACCGACTTCACAAAAGAGGAGGAGGATCTCAATTCGACGGTATTTTTTCTTCATGTTTGTTACCTCAGAACTCCGTCAAATCTTAACCGATTTCAAAATTATTTTTATTTTTTTTTAGTTTGAGAGATTATGCCTTCCGTTCGGTCCCATTTAAATTTTATTGAGATCTGATAATCTTCACGGTAATATTATAATATTACCGTGTAATCATCTCCGGAGATATGGAGATAAACAATGTAAACAAATTCGTATACCTTGATGACATGTTTATGGCAACTGGCTATTTTGACTATCGCGGCATGTGAAGTCGGATTTTTAGTTTTGTACGATTATAAATTATGTTGGCTATTTATAGATTTGAGACGGGAATTTAACGTGACTTACGCGATGTCGATATAGTGATCGACATATGTTTCGGCCTCATCCGGAGGCCTTCTTCAGGATCTTGAGTGCGGGGCGCTCGCCGGCGCTCAGTGCGAGGCTGAACGCGTCGTATAAGTTTAAAATGAACGTGAATTTTTATAATATGTTGGCTATATTACCAAAACACACATGACATCACTATTCTCAAAATTTAACGCGACGAAGATTTTATAACAAACATGTTACCAAAATTAGTGATATTTTATAAAACATGTGTTTTACCAGAGATTGTACTGAGGAGAGTGCGACTAATTGACTAAATTGTTTAGATATTTTATTTGTGGTAGGACCAAAGAAGCTATGTCTGCTAGGCTATTCTGTAAGCTATCTCGACAGCGGAATCCGCGGTGAGATTCGAATTTCGTACTACGAAATTCAATCGTATCACGGTCGTAATACGGTTGAATTTCGTAGTACGAAATTCAAATCTCACCGCGGATTCCGCTGTCGAGATAGCTTACAGAATAGCCTAGCTGGTCATATCTGCCGTATAGGAGCGATAACCGTTGGGGCAGACTGGTTCTAGTGTGGAGACCGCGAATTGGCAAACGTAGCGTAGACCTTCCTGTGACCAGCCCCCCTAGACAAAATTCAATTTCTGTTACCATTCACGTTAACGCAAGTTCAAAATGTATGGAATGACATTTATGTTTCCGCAACAAAGTTGTCATTCCCATACACTTTAAAGTCGCGTTAGCGTGAATGAAAACAGAAATTGGATTTTGTCTAGGGGCCCAGGTAGAGCGACGATATTCGCAAAGCGGTGGGCAGTGACTTAGGATAGCCCTATGCCTACCAGTGGACTGGTACCGGCTGAAAATGGTCATGCATTGCTCAATAGCGGTCCTAATAAGGACCGCTCCATTATCAATTACGGACAGGACTATTAGCGAAAAGCCTCGATCAACATCTCAATAGGCTCTCGCTAGACGTTTAGTCAAGGTTTAGACACAGCGCCTGCTGTGTCTAAACCTGGACACGGCACATAGGGTAGGTAAGCCCAAAGCGGGTAGCCCGCCTAAAACGGGTATGCGTTTTAAACTGCACGCCGTTATCGCTAGTGAGAATGTGTACGTGCAGAGCGAGGCCCCTGCCGCTGGCCAATCACAGACAGTCAGCTCGCTTCCCTAGCGAACACGAGGTAACGGTAAGACATTAAAAAAGTGTTTTGCTATTTTCACTAAAAAAAATCGAGTTACGTTACTTTTGAATACTCGAAAATGGTCTATGTATATATAATATATGTTCTTACTAGTTTTATGTTATTTTATTGCAATAAATAGACGTTCTATTTGTGCAATTGGTTGGCGTGTATTAATTCGGTTTTAAGGTTATGAGTTGATTGAAAAAAAAACACGCTTGTGGGCAAAAAGGGTAGGAGTAAAGCGGGTACCCGTTTTGCCCTGAGTGCTTATCAGTTCTTTTACTTTTTAAAGGACGAAAAAAAAACGGAGGAGTTTCTCAAGTCGACGCGAAAAAAGAAAAAAGATTTGAAAAAAAAGTCGATGCAGCGAAACGGAACATAAAAAAGGGATCAAAACTTACTACAAGTGTACAGAGGTCGACGAAAGGAAGGAAAAATTCAAAACGAGGTCCTAAATATGATAAAAAAGATAAAGCTGAGTACCGGTGCTTGGTATGCAGCGAACTATACCTATGTATCCAGTCTTCTGCTGGTGGCTCTATAGCCACCAGCAGAAGACTGGATTAAGTGTGATGACTGTGAGATGTGGGCTCATGAGGCCTGCACCTCATACTCTGGCAGAGGTTCGTATTACTGTGACATGTGTCACGAATATTTTAAGTATGTACAATATGCCAGAAGACTGATTATGATTATGGTTGTAAACCCTAACTGATCATAATAAATAAATAAATGAATAAATAAATAAAATGCGTTTATTTCAAGTACCTTTGATTCAATTACAATTTTAAATCCACAACATAATATTTCAAATTTAGTAAGTTAATAATTAAATTAATATGAATGTCCAATATATTAAAATTTAAATTATAAGTAGAAAGTACGATTTATGCTTGTTATAAAGCAGTTCAAGTCATAGATTCACGTTGATCTCACTAATTTATCCCCTACCCGCTTTGCTCAAAAGCCCTACCTGCTTTAGGCCCCCCCTACGGGCAAAACGGGTAATTCGTATGCTAGAGGTTTTTGTTACTTTTTTATTCTTAATGTAGAAAATTATTACATTTGTCATTTGTTTTATAGTCCTTAATAACTAAACAATTCAACATGTAGAAATAAAAGTTCAATTTACATCTACAAGTAGTTGTTTTTTATTCTCAACCTTAGCCTACCCGTTTTGGGCTTACCTCCCCTATTGTCAGGCAAAACTCCTTACTCTGCAGCTCTAACTATTGGTAACTTGTTGCCTGCGCCGCTGTTTAGGTTTTTAATTATATTTATTTATTATTTTTATAAAAATATTGTAAATGAAAATAAAATATTGTCGTGTACAATATTTTTGAAATACTTATAAAAAGAAAGTATACCTTAGTAAGTAAATTAATATACCTTACATATGACTTACTGTTTTAATTTTGTTTGTAATTTATAATCAGCAAATGCCTTCTACTCGCTCTCGTAGTCACATAGGCTACATTTTATCGCAAATAGCAGTTTCTATTAGATTGTGGGTAAAACCGCAAAGCACAACTAGTACGCCAAATGCTTCACTTTGGGTCCTTAGTACTCTGTGCTTTGAGATCTACAGAACAGACTCCAGCATGCAGCGACGAAATGTACGTTGAACCTCGTCGATAAACCACCCAATAGCGTTAGTAAGAGTAGGTACTACAGTTCACATCAAAAAGTGGTACAAATCTATATGATATTTGGTATTTTGTTATTAGCGAGAGTAATATAGACAGTAAACTAATAACAATAAATAAAAATTTTATGTTTAGAATAGAAAACGAAAAAAGTTTGTTAGTAAGAAAGGGTTCGAACCCTGTCCCTGATGCGCTTAATCCAGTACTTCTCACCAATCGGCTACATTACACATTTGCAAAGTGACAAAATTAGCAAATGCTTTTGTAAACGTCAAATACACTATTAAATAATCTGTGATATAATACTTTCGCGTGTGTGCGTTATCAGTCCTGACGCCATGCTTTTTTACAAATAAAAGTATATAGAGAGTGTATATATACTTCAAGTCCTTAAAAATTTAAATTCATCAAATACGATCAAATAAGAGTATCAGCGCCATCTATTGGCGCTGTTGTGGTTAGCTAACGACAAGCAACCACCTTAAAGGTACGGACACATCTGCGGGCGCAATCTCAGTACATTTCAATTGTTTTCTGATTGCGTTTGGTGTGAACCAGTCGATACAAATACTACTGAGCTATCTGATCGCCGCCTAGATCGCGCACGCAGGACGCCGCGGTGTGTCCGTACCTTTAATAAGAACTCAGCCAAGTATGTCTAGCAAACGAAGGAAACGAATCCGTGCGAATTTTTGAAACTAGAGAACTAAACTACATCTGTGAAATGGTCTGTAATTACAATTATCAAACGGCATGATAATTTGAACTCTCACTAAAATCTGACATGATTTTTCACCTACTGCTAGGCTATTCTGTAAGCTATCTCGACAGCGGAATCCGCGGTGAGATTCGAATTTCGTACTACGAAATTCAATCGTATCACGTTCGCAATACGGTTCAATTTCGTAATACGAAATTCAAATCTCACCGCGGATTCCGCTGTCGAGATAGCTTACAGAATAGCCTAGCTGATATTTCTCACGTGTTATCAATCAATATACATACTTTTTTCTTATACCTTATAGGCTAGCATTTGACTACTATCTCACCTGGTAGCAAGCAATGATGTGTCGAAGATGGTGAACACGCTAGGCCTAAAATACTCTGATTCTCAAGGGCTGTGTGCTGCTGGAACAGTAACACCGTAAGGTTTAGGCGGCAAATTTTCTCCTTGATGGTGGTAAGCTACATTTTGGAAGAAATTCAGGCGCTAACAATAATATAATAGAACTAGCAGCCCACCCCGGCTTCGCACGGGTAGAACATATATGCCTACAAAATTTACATCAGTTTGTTGCATCGAATATGAACATATTTAACAACCATCGTCATATTTCATCCAATTATATACAAAACCTTAACGAATTATGCACCTAAACCTTCCTCATAAACACTCTGGCTATTGGTGAAAACCGCATGATAATCCGTTCAGTAGCTATTGAGATTATTGCAAACAGACAGACAGACGCAATGATGAACTTTGTTTTATAATACTTACGTATTGATATTGGACGGCCCTTTGGCGTAAAGGATAGTTACCCTGATTCTGACCCGACGGTCGTTGGTTCTAATCCTAGCTATATACCTACCAATGAAAGTTTATGTGCATTCATGAGTCATGAGTTTTCGTACAGTGGTAGTGGAATCATTAAATCTACCAAAAAGTAGCTTACCACCAAGGAGTACATCTGCCGCCGTAACCTTACGGCGTTCCCCGACGCAAAATGTAGGGGTAATATACGTTTAACGTGTGTATCTGTGTGTCTGTCTGTAGCATCTTAACACCTAACCGGATGAACCGATTTTGTTTTTATTATTGATAGTTTTTTTTTGTTTGATAGATGTCTTCATCGAGAGTTTTCTTAGCTTTAATTCATGAAAATTCTATCAATCGTTATAAAAATATGAGCTTTTTCCTGGTTAATTGCGCTATGAAATCAACTTTCATAGGTCTGATCAATTCGAAAATCTTCTTCTTCAACGATATTGTAAGAACATGGAAGCCTCCTGGACTCTACAGAATACTCAAATCCTCACCAACTTACAGCTCAGATTTTAAATGTCGTGTTTAGAGTCATTGGAAAAAGCTATTATACATAGATCAGTCGGGGTGGTTTAAAATATTATATTATATTATTATATATATAGATGAATATTATTTTATACAATAGATCATATTATTATACTATATTGACTTCAAATTGATTGTGATCGGTGGGGATCTACAGCATAGCTAAGCTTATAATAATATTTTCGTAGTAACTATGACCTAATCTGTGATTTCACTGCAAATATTTTATTAATTTTGCGATGCGTGTTTGTGAAATTCGTGATATCTTCTAGAGTTTTCATTTGAATTATATACTGTAAAGGACAATTTTAATCTATAATATGTGGCCAAGCTAATTAACGTAATTATTTGGATAAGGATTAATACTATATACTTGAAAATAGCCTTGGAAGTTATGTAATATTTTTTAACAAAAATTTTAAGATTAAAATGGTTACTGTGAGTCAACCTTAAGAGATAGACATATGCTGTTGCGGATTTTTTTGTAGGTCTTATTAAGTTGTACAACTCTTGCATAGAAAATATTCTTCTATCTATTTTCAATTAAGCAGCGTTCGTCAGAAACGTGTTTTTTCGACCGTTTATTTGCCGACTTAGGTTGCAAATTAGGTCTCCACGAATGTACCTTTGATTTAAACGGGATAATATATAGCCTTTTTTCATTCTGAAAGTCCATTCTATGTATTAGTGAAAGAATTTTTTAAATCGGTTCTGTAGTTTTTGAGCTTACTCATTACAAACATACAAAAATACAAAAATACAAAAATACAAATGTTCTCTCTTTATAATATTAGTATAGATGAAGGTATATACATTAGGTATTTGTTTACTACATTACATCGAACAGCCTGTACAAAGTGGAAATAATAAACTCACAACTGTAATTTTATATTCCGGCGCTTAAGAAAAAAAATCTTATGTCGTTGTAAAAAAACAGCTACTAAAATGACCCTTCGCAAGATTCTGCAGCGTCATCGTGCAGCCTGTAATCTTAGCCTCGAAATAATTCTGCTCTTATAATTTGTAGTTAACAAAAAAACCAAGACACTTGAATAATGTAATTATGTGTTTCCTGCGAGTGTGAAATGACTAGTTCAATAGGGAGCGTTCTGCGGCACAAGTATCAAAAGACACGAATCATTTTGTAAAAAGAAACAAAGAAGAGTTCCGAAATTTCTTTGGATTTATTTTTAATGACATGTAATTTCTCTGTTTCCTCGAGCTTTGTTTTTACAGCCCTTGGGCTTTGTAAAATTTGTATTTATCCCTGATCTTTTAGGTACCTATAGGTAAATACAAACGTTATCTAATCTAATAACTACCAATAGGTAGTTATTTTGTAAAAATCTAAGAAACTCATAATGCAGCGAGAATAATACCGATATTTATATTCGATGTTCTGAACATAACTCATATAAAAATTCTCACCTATCCTATGATTAGTTTTAACTTACTGTATATATATATATAATATAAGGATATAGCATTATTAAGTAGATATCAGAATTCTATCAGTAACTTTTTGATATACTGACGAGTAGATTAAGTAGAGTAGATATATATGGGTATAGTGTAAAATTCCCAACCGGGTACATACTCGTATATCTACTTAATCTACTCGTAAGTATATAAAACAATTAGTGATAGAGTTCTGATATCTACTAATTAATCCTCAATAAGGTTATTATTTGCTTATCATCACCGATCGCCTTTCTGAACATTATCCATAAAATAAAACTTACCATGGCTCCTATTTTACCTTGTGAGTTAAAATAAAACTGAAATACAAAATGAATTAAAAGAACCAATCAAAATATACTGAACATTTTGTTAATGAAGATAATCCAACTAAAGTACTTTGCAGTCAGTATTTAACGCTGAAATTGCTCTTTATTACGTGTTTCTGAAAATGGGGAACAAAGGATAACTAACGAAATGCTTATATGAGAATCACGACAACATAGCGCGGCGCCCGTGGAAATGTTTCGTTTATATTCTATGATTAACGGATGATATCATACTTGCATTACTTAACGCGAGCTGATATTTACTGGATATTTCCACGTACGTAGCTCGCCCTTATTTAAACAATTTTAATTTAAAGTTTACATATCAGCAGTGCACTAATTCAATTCTAATTTCAAATAGCGAATATATCTTTCAAAATCGTTGGTGTGAAAATGTACGCATTTTTCGCTCTCATCAAATTAGTGTTAAGAATGGATTATTAACCAATGAGTGTCGCTGAACGTACATCAACATTTTGATACCCACTACACTACACTACATACTACACTCGTGGTGTAGGGGAAAATCATAATGTTGAAACATAAGTATTATTTTGTGTTCTATGAAAATCTACATAGAATAGTAAATTCTAATAGGAGGGCGCATCATTGTATTTTTCGTTGAGGTTGCTGTTTTGAAGCCAGTGCGCAGAAGCGAAGGATTCTAGATCAGCATACCGAGCGCAGTGAGTGACTCAGTACGACTTTGCGACGGAGTGTTACACTAATTTTTATCCCCTTCTATGAAAATAGGGAATAGGTAAAATGCTCTTTATAATTGCAATTCGAGAGTATAATGACTATCTACGAGTATATGTATATCTATAATGACTAAAAGATAATTATAGAAAAAAAATCGGCCAAGTGCGAGTTGGACTCGCGCACCTAGGCTTCCATACAAACTTATCAAAGTAAGTAAAGGGAAAAACTTAACTTTACTAAGTGAAGACGTGATCGTTAACTCGCGATTTGAAGACCTTGCGTTTTGTCAAATTTCATAATTCTAGGTAAACGGGAAGTTCCCTGTAGGTTTTCATTCTGTAACAACCCCCCCCTTAAAAATAGTTTTTGGTTTTTAAATATTTTCCTTTTGAACGCGACTATACTTGTTTACTTTATTACGATACTGAAATACTAATATATTAATATATGAGAATATTTAATATTGGAATATTAATCGGACTGGAATAAAATATTGGCCATTTGTAATCGTCTAGTTAGTGGTAGGACCCATTGTGAACCGTTGATGTAACCTAAATTCTTTTCAGGGAATCTCAAGACAAACCTAATATAATAACTAAAGACTAAATAATACAGGAAATAAAGCTTCTATTGTTGCAAGTAATCCTAAACACTGCTACAATACTATTTGTGCTATACTGTTGCTTTTTATACCCTATGGTGCAATTGTTACCCAGTGAAAGTGTTTGCACCATTTTCTATAACTAATACTATCCAGTGTAAATATGTTATTATTAGTACTAATT
This sequence comes from Cabera pusaria, assembly GCA_954871355.1. Taxonomy (NCBI): domain Eukaryota; kingdom Metazoa; phylum Arthropoda; class Insecta; order Lepidoptera; family Geometridae; genus Cabera; species Cabera pusaria. The sequence goes on along the minus strand of OX940885.1, from coordinate 26,601,873 downwards.
TGTGTTATTCTATTATTATTAGTACTTGTAAACCTAAATATTAATGTTGGTACTATTTGATACCTTTTGGTGCAACTGTTACCTAGTGAAGGGATTGCACCAATTTTTCTAACTAATACTATTCAGTACAAATATGCTATTATTAGTACTAATTTGTATTATTCTATTATTATTAGTACTTGTAACCCTAAATATTACTGTTGGTACTTTTTGGTACAACTGTTACCTAGTGAATTTCTGAGTACCAATTATTTATCTAATACTAATTTGTACAAATACACTATTATGATTACTAATTTGTGTTGTATTATTATTATTAGTACTATAACGCTACATTATAGAATACAGCTGAACATTGAGTAATATTTTACAACCTTTGTCAACATTATACTTATTGACCCTAATAATATTACTTTTTAGAATTAACCATAACAATATCATCATCATCAGCATAGTATATTCTCTGGATAATCTCTTACATTCACACCTTGCATTCTTAATTATATTTATCTCTAGACTTTCTTTGGGACTTCGATAGATTTTAATTTGATGATCTTTCTTTGTCAATTTCTTTGTTATTTTTATAGACAAAGTTATTGATCATGTCAATAGATTTAGTATAACCATTTTAGTATGTACAATAACAAAAGAGAGGAGGACAAAAGTGTGATAAATAAATACATGTATATATGAAAATATGTCTGATTTAGTACTTTTAAAGGGAGGATAGTCTTTGGGGTGTTTTTTACACAGCATGTACCATGGATGGTTGGATCGGCGCGCCGTCCATTCGCTACCGAGCTATGGCATTCATCCTGAATTACTTGGGTAGCCCCTACTTGATCTAGTATCAAGCAACCATCCATGGGGGACCACCACTGCGCATGAGATGACATGACCTATATTTCATAATCGAAGTATCGACGAGAAATGAGGTTTAGTAGCTTAGCAAAATTACCTGCATTTCATTATCGAATCATCAACTAGAAACGAGGTTAAGCCCCATGGTGATGTCTACAGTAAGTAAAAAGTCAGTAGTACAAAAGTAATACATTTAATTAAATTTAACGTCTTAAATTGTATGTCAGTACTGAGTCACAACTAAAGTGAGAGGACATAATCTTTTATCAAAGAGAATAGTACACGTATGTCTGTTAGTCAGCCTACATACTCATCCACTCCAGCTTAATTTAGCTTGGAAACATTCGCTTGCTCGAACAACAGAGTTGCCTTGGATGGTTAGAAGGTCTCTGTCTATTAATCGAGCACAACATCCATCACCACCTGTTTCATTTAGATATTACTCTCTCTAGCTACTTAAGAGTGAGTAGTATCTTAGCTACCCTGCCTACACTACCTACTATAGAATTTCCTATCTATCTCCTATCAACCTATCCTATCATTCCTACTAACCCATACTGGGTCTATGCAACTCTATCTATACTAAATCCTATCCTGAACCGCAAAGTATATTTCCAACAAAGGAATGACTCAATGAGCCAGGTTAATTGTAGTTAATATTGTGGTTAATGAAGATAATTACTGAAGCAACCCAGTAAGCTAGGTTCGCCAGCATTTTAGTTAAATTATTTCTCCACTCCGGAAAGACCCAGCGGTCCAAGATCACTTTATTGTCGTAGTTGGTGATGATGTCGTTGCGTGATCATCTATGTTAAATGCTAGAGAAGACTCTGGCTATTCATTCAGCTTACAAGTCTCCCCAGGGTTGGGCCACCCATAGCATAACACAGAATCTCACGGTCCCCTCAGGGAAGGTAATTCTCGAACATGTAGTAAAAGTGATTCTTTTCTCACTGAATTATTCCGCAGAATATGTAAATTTGAAGACACGTTGCGTGGTTGTCTATGTCACGAACTAGAGAAGACTCTGGCTATTCTTTCAGCTTACAAGTCTCCCCAGGGTTGGGCCACCCGTAGTGTGACACAAACTTCCACGATCCCCGCAGGGAAAATAAATCACGAACAGATAATAGGCGAATCCACGCCATATGAGCAGCTTCAATAAGCACATATGTCCCGTAGGAAACAAAATCTCGTACATAATTAGTAAGTGAATCCGTCTCACTAAGTCATTCCAATGAATCAGGTACGTTGAATTTAAATATGCTGATGCATAATAATTTATGTCGATAATATTGGGTAAGTCAACATGACATTATATCCGCATGTTTTGTATATCCCGTAGGAAAGAAAATCTCGAACATATTAATTATTAAACTTTTCCACCAAATTACTTCAGCGATGCAGGTACATAAAATTATATTAAATTATTTCACGGTTGGTATAAGAAAATTATTATCATCGTTCACGTACACATAAACAATTAATGCTCTGAAATAAATTAATTATTAAAATATTCCGTTTCAAATTCATCATCAAAACCATCAACATCAACCATCAGATTACACAGTTGGTAAAGAAAATTACTATCATTCACGTACACATAAATCAATAATATCCTGAAATAAATGAATTATTATAATAATACTCCGTTATTAACTTCATCACTAACATTAACTAGTTTCTGTCCACTGCTGGACACAGACCCAATGAACACTCTCTCCAACAGGTTTAAGGTCTATAGAACACTTAGCACAACACTGCAACTCTCACAACCACCTTCGGACCGATTCGGATAAAATGTTATATTATTGTCCCAACGTGAGCAAAGTCACGGAACGCAGCTAGCTTCCTTAGCCATATTAAAATAAACATAATTATTATATATTCAAGCAAATGATTTCATAAATCTATTTCAAATACGAAATATCCCGATTTGGATGAAAAGTTATATAACAATAACAATATCACATTGAATAAGTAATATTAAAATGGAATAATAAACAAAATACAAAAACCTGCAAATAAATATATGAATATTTAGAAATGTATCTTATAACCATTTCTCTTAGTATAAAAGTTGTCACAAATCCATCAGATAAATTTGCCACAGGTTTAGGTACGATCTGATTTCATCAGATGTTGTCTGGACCAATTCGGATAAAATGCTACTTAGTTGTTTCAACATGAGCAAAGTCACGAGACGCAGCTAGCTTTCTTAATCATATTAAAATTAATTATACAATGCTAAATTCCAGTTCCTTTCTGTCAGACATCCACCCGACAGACATATTAGAATAACTAATATCAAAATGGAACGATAAACCTAATACAAAATCCTACAATTTTAAGTTCCTGGATGTCCGTCTTGCACTAAACCACCATTTCAGAATATCTAATAATTAGTAATGGCTACCATAATATACTTATTTATTTTACATGCAATTAACTGATTATATGATTAATATTGTTAAATTTAGACCTGATGGTAATAAGAGATCTATAGAAATTATATTTCCTATAATTCTCCTTATACATATTTAGAAATCTATCTTTTAACCATTTCTCTTGATATAAAAGTTGTCAAAATCAGTCAGCAGCCACATGCACTTGACCATAATTTCAAAGTGTAATATTTAGTGAGAAAACTATCTACAAGGAGATAAAATGTATTATTTTTACTTTGTAATTGTATCTTCTTAAATTTATTAGTTAATACCAACCAATAAAAAGTCAGTCAATTATGACTTTCTATTTTTAAATTTAGATCTTATAATAATAGTAAAAAAACCTAGAATTAAGATAAGAAATTGAATATGTGCATAATAATTAGGATAGTTCAAAAACCAAGACAGCCGACCTCCACGCCCCGCGAGTCAGCCCAGCAGCAAGTTTTGGATGTTCACAACCAACGAAGCAATCGCACAACATACACACAAAAAACACACAGACAAACCGAGAACCTCCTTCCTTTTGGAAGTCGGTTGAAAAGGCATCATGAACCATCAGTGCTCTGTCCAACCAATTATTGGAGATTGAAAGCATTACAAAGACACTTCTGTTTACCATCAGCAAGTAACTGGCAAACCAGCTTCTTGTTTTGTAGCTGAGCTTCACGCCTAATATTATATTGAATCGTAAAACTGGGCACTATCCCATTACAATAATCATTTAAATAGATAATCTAAACGCGTTACAGTGACATCTTCTCATGTTATTGGAAAAGCCCACAATGCAGCTTTCTTATTAATAGATAAAAGGATACTCCCTGACTTCTTACTGCTCCGTTTTTCAACAATTTTAACACTTTTTAGCACATAAAAACTTCAAAATAACACTACACGTCCAGTAACATCTTGCTCTTTTTCCCTCCCGTCAAAAAGTGACCCCCAAGCTTCGCCGCCAAAAGTCCAGTTCCCTTTATTTTAGCGGCAAAATACTATTTTTACGCGGTAAATTTCGTTCGTTTTTCAAAAGCAGCCATAAACTAAGAAAAATACTCAATAAAAATCCAAGAGAATCCCGCGCTCTTCCCAAAACAAAACAATAACCCCTGTCATTCTGACCAGTGACAGCTCCTCCTGACACTGGCAGTTTATGTAATCTAGCTTTTTTTTAACTCTGCACAGTGGCTTCGCACCTGACCTATATAGCGCCAAGTGTTGTTTTGTCTGACCCAAATATTTAATTAAATACTAAATGAGAACGATCTTATTTATGAATTATTTTGAATATAAACATAGTACATCATTAAAATCAATATAAATTCGAAATATCACCTCATAAACCTGAACCAATCTCAATAAATCGTAGAGCTCGAAATCCGTTCTGTTACAATTCCCTTGTGAAATCGCTAAATATGCGAAAATATGCGACATAAACGGTCACATCTTTGATCGCGTTGACTCACAAGCCACATTTTTTACAGCTGAAAGATACCGTAGACCCGAGTATTTGATATAAGTTTCAACTTATTCTCTACGCGTCTTATCTCTACGCGTTCCTGATCAAAAGGGTCTTGGCAGACGGACAGACAGACAGACAGACAGCAAAGTGATTCTATAAGGGTTCATTTTTCCTTTTGTGGCAAGGAACCCTAACATTTTTAGGGTTCCGTACCACAATTGTTTTTAGGCTAAATATACATATTATATTATACATATACATAATCATACCCTAAGAATAAACTCATGAAGACTAACAATTTGGCCTTGCATTTTTTTCAAGTCAATCTATGATAGAACTATCTCAACCTGTCTACGCGTATATGCTGACTGCTAGTCGGCTTTATAATAATTAAGATAGTTAAAAACTAAAACAACCGACTTCCATGCCCCGCGAGTCAATTTCAGTAGCAAGTTTGAGACGTTTATCGTCATATCTCTGAAGATTATCACATTTATCACATCTCGATAAAATTACAATAGGACCATCTCGGAAACAAACCCTACCGAATAAAAAAATAATCATTGAAATTGGTTCACAAAAGTAATCGCGTAACAAATTTACAAAAAAAAACATACAGACGAATCGAAAACCTCCTTCTTTTTGGGAAGTCGGTTGTAAATATTAACTACTTACGTACATTACTTACATTAAACAATTTACCTGCATGTGAAATTTTATAAAAACATATCCGACAATACAGAAAGCTAATTTCAAATGCAGAAAATCTACGATCAAACATATGTTTGCTCAAATTCTTAGATAGGCATCGGGGAACATCACCCGTCACCGTTCCGTTGTTGGGTGCTTGCTCCGAGCTCCACGTACTTACTATCTAACAATCGCGCGTCCCGCTGTATGATAACGCCGTACGTGCGCTAAATGAATCTCTGACTTTATGTGGGAATACGAATTTCTTCAAATTAAGCGCTTTACCGTTTGAGACTGATTTTTTTAAATATCTTATAGGCTAGCGTTTGAACACTATCTCACCTGTTAATAAGTGATGATGAGGTCGAAGATAGTAAGCACGCTAGGCCTAGAGTGGGAACTGGCTCTCAAGGATTAGGAAGAACACATTAGATATTTGGCGAAAGATTTTCTAACATGAGGGTGGTAGCCAGGCGGACATTAGTTAGTATCCTACCTCCATGCAAATTGCATTGCAAAATATACATACATACAAAAATGCATTGCTTATCAAAATCAACAAAAGACATCTGTTTGTCGTCATTGATAATGTAGGTAAGGTACTGACATAAGGTAAGGTACAGACAGCCCGTAGTCATTCACTGCTGGATAAAGGCTCTCTCCTATGGCAGGCCAATGAGCTCTAAATTCAAGTTTTTCGTTTTTAACCGCTGTCAGCCAGCTTGCGTATGTCATCGCTCGGTCTAGCTGGAAATCATCCTATCACAGAAAAATAGAGAGTACAGAAGTAAAGCAGATTAATGTACTTCATTTTTAGGGTTCCGTACCCAAAGGGTAAAACGGGACCCTATTACTAAGACTCCGCTATCCGTCTGTCTGTCTGTCTGTCTGTCCGTCTGTCACCAGGTTATAGCTCATTTACCGTGATATTTAGACAGTTGAAATTTTCACAGATGGTGTATTTCTGTTGCCGCTAGACCAACAAATACTAAAAACAAAATAAAGTTAAAAATTAAAGGAAATTACAAAACCCCATACAAAAAACGTGTTTTTATCTAATTAGTTTCGGCTAAATGACATAGATGGCGCTAGTAAACGAGCCCCGTCTTTCTATATCGCGAACAAACCAAATATTCTTGGTAATATCAATTAATCAAATATATGAGGTTGAAACTCTTTTATGATTCGTATTGTACGGAACCATAAGAGACGCGATGTTGACTCGCACTTGGCCAGTTTTATTTTATATCTTCGCTTGACGATCGTCCCAGGACTGTCGACGCTCCGTCACGTCCAGCGCGGCGGGCGCCGAGCGTGGGTCGAAACCGTATATTGTACACAAGACCTAAAATATGATATTGTAAAAATACTACAAAAATAATTTATGATTGTACAAGACGAAAAAACCGACTTCACATGCCGCGATAGTCAAAGTAATAATCATCATAATAATCATTCAAATATACAAATTTGCTTATATTGTTTATCTACATATCTCCGGAGATAATTGTCATATCTCGATAAAATTTGAATGGGACCAACGGGAGGCATAATCACTCAAACAAAAAAAAAGATTTTTTTTTAAATCGGTTAAGATTTGACGGACTTCTAAGGTAACACACATTTTCTGTTTCTTTGAAGTGTTTCACACTTTATATTTTTGTTAATTGTTAAATACAATCCAAAATTTCATCGTACCGACGGGACTTGAACCCGCAACCTCCGGAATAACATGTCCGGTGCTACACATTACACAACTGTAACACACATTACAGTCGAATTGAGAACCTCCTCCTCTTTTGTGAAATCGGTTAAAAACTAATATTACTAAGTATGTTCTTATCAATTAAGATGCTTACGTAACATAATGCAGCCAAATAAAAATTAGTTTGGTTATTTATAACCGTAGTTCGCGTCCCTTAAAATTTTCTTTGTACGAAAGTCGGACAAAAACAATTCATTTTTCATTTAATAATCAACATGAAAATTTAGTTGATATCAAAACACGTCTGTTTTTGTCGTACAAGATACACGTCAAAAGCACATTCATTTTTAATTTTAAAACTCATTCATTTAGTAGGTATATTATTGCGGCAGATGGAACCTAACTAGAACCGGTTTAATTTGTAGCGGGGAATTACAATTACTGGCAACATAGGGATCATTTGGAATCTGATATGAGTCTTTTAATGAGCATTAGGAAATGCAGCTACAGCTACATCAAATACGTGGCCTCAAATATCGAACATAACAAAATATTGATATAAATTACCGGAATGGTTATATTTTGTGAAAAAAAGTATCTTATATCCTTTTCTACTATACTGTGAATGCCTGTACATCATTTCAACTAAATGAGTTGACCCTTCATCTTTTTCACCGTGAAGAGGTCACAAACACACAAGTATACAAACTGGGTTTCGCATTTATAATATCGGTGTTGATGCGGCTGTCGCTGTAGCCGATAGGTACAGCCAGGCTATTCTCTAAGCTAGTTTACGCATCTCGCGAGCGGAATCCGCGGTGAGTCGTACTAAGAAATTCAAATCGTAACACGATTGTAATACGGTTGAATTTCGTAACACGAAATTCAAATCTCACTGCGTAGTTCGCTTCGAGATTAGCTTACAGAATAGCCCTACAGGTACGCAAAATAAACTAGCTAAATGCGAGTCGGACACGTACACGTAAGGTTCCGTGCTACAGTGCAATATTCAATAAGATGGAACAACATTTGCCGAAAACATTTTTTGTAGGTAATAATTTAATTTAATTTTTAACCTTATCCACAAAAAAGGAGTAGGTTCTCAATTCGACTATATTATGTTTTTTATCTTTGTTACCTCAGATCTCCGTCAATTCTTAACCGATTTGATTTTTTTTTAAAGATAGCATGCTTTCCATTTGCTCCTATTGTAATTTTATTGATAAGTATCTCCAGAGATATGGATATAAACACCTCAAACATAGTACTGAAAATGACTAGCGCGGCATGTGATGTCGGTTTTTTTTCGTTTTGTAAAGGATCTTAATTTATTATGTATGCTTTTTTGCTATCTAAATCATAAATAATATCGTTTAAAAATTAAAAAAGAACCGACTTCAATGCCGCGCTATTCATTTTCAGTACCAATTTTGATATGTTTATCTCAATATCTCTGGAGAATACTTATCAGACCTCAATAAAATTACCATGGTACCACACTTGGAATATCTCCTTTCGAACAAAAAAATAATAATCAAAATCGGTTCAGAAATGACGAAGTTATCCGCGAACAAACATAAAAAAATATATATATATATATATATATATATATATATATATACGGGCGAATTGAGAAACCTCCTCCTTTTTTTGAAGTCGGTTAAAAAGCAGCTACGTCTATATAACTATGTCCTATATCTCCCACCGTACAGACAATACGTCAGTAGCATCTAGGTGAAGTTCTATGTATGTATATGTTTCAAGTTCTATGGCAGTATCTATTTGCAAGAGGTTCGTGGCTTTTAAGAGGTTGCCTATATATCAGTTACCTTAGCGGATATAACGCATGAATGATGTTTTGTCAAAATACCTATATTTTTAAGAGGTAGTTCAGCCGTACCACAGATTATATAATAGTTACTACGTAACAGATATTTCACTCCCCTACATAAACACAATACCAAAGTTTATTTCAGACAATAGAAGCAAAAATGTGTCTAAGGTGCTCGAACTAGCGTTGTTATTACTTCGTTCAGCGCGCGATGAACCGGAGCGCGCCCGATACATTAAAAGGTTGAGTCAATGAAATAAAAAAAGTTTACGAATTCTTTTTATTTACCTCACAAAATAATATCAAAATTCCTAAGAGGAATTTGAAGTCGAAAAGTGAATTTTACGCCGTCTTGTCATTTTAGTATCGTTAGCATTAAAAAATGAAAAATATTATGCTTGATTTTTGTCAAACCCGCAAAATAACTATGAAAAACTAAAATCGTTTCTGATATAGAATACTAATGCGCAGTTATCCCATCATTTGAATAATAATATATGTTGTGCGCGCGTGAGCAGTGACAACCGACTGGTAGCACAGATAGCACCGCCGGCGTTGCTCGAAAGTTTAGGAATAAAACGCAGTAGCTATGGGCGAGTCAGGGAGGCCTGGCCGTACTTCTACAATTTCTGCAAAACTTGAAAAATCCTTGAATCCCCGCTCTTTATATACTGATTCTTCAGACCGCACCGCGACAGTTTGGACAAACCTTAACAATTGTTGGAAGAACTTAAAAGAAGACGTCAATCAAAACAACCGATAGAAGCTCTTATAAAGCAACAGTCCGCTATTGTTATCCCGGAATGTCTATAATAGACCAACGGACAGATCCACTACTAGTCTTACATGAACAAAAGGATTCGAAGCAAAATGCACCTAGATTGCTTCTTGTTCTAGCGAGTCAAAATCGTATTGTGCTTAGGTGTGTGGTACAAGGCAGTAAAGAATAACGATTTCATATTATTCGAGTTGGTAGTATTGGTGAATTTTGGTTATATGTACATACCTGTTCTACGGTAGAGTTAACTGTCCCGTTTTTGTTCGAAAGACACGCAGTTTCAACGTTTTGTTTTAAGTATTTTCAATGCGGTATTACCAGTCAAATAATTGTATTGTAGTTGCGTTATCAGCTGCTTAGTGTGTTTAGTGTAATCTGACGATAGATGAATCCACAAACGAACGAACGTACCATACAAATCTATATGGTTCGTAGGATATTTTTTATGTCCTGCAATATCCCTCTCCCTCTCTCTCTTATCAAGCATACGATGTTACTCGCCCGTCATGACCTTTATAACAAAGCCATCAAAATTATTTTGTATTTTCGTCTTGGACCACACACTGCAAGCTGTAGCCGAAATCTGTTGAATATCACATAATAATGAAGCCGTGTTGAGCTGCGTCCATAGAATGGTAGTCTTCAATTCATTTATCAAGCCGAGATTATGACGGACGGAGTGACTGCATGGAATCTATTCCTTTGGATAGGATAATATATTTTATGCATTGAATAAAAGGTTAGCTTCACAAGACAATTTGTAATAAAACTAGCCATGTAACCTGTAAAAATAGTCTATTCTATAATCTGAGATTCTGAAATCTATCTAGGTATATTTAAGGTACGGCCACACCGCGGCGCGGCGTCCTGCGATCTGCAAGCGCGATCTCAGTACTTTTCATTTGTTATTTGATCGCGTTTGGTGTGAACCAGTCGGTACAAATACTACTGCGCCATTTAATCGCCGCCTAGATCACACACGCAGGACGCTGCGGTGTGTCCGTACCTCTATTCATAAGTAGATAAAATAAACAATATTGTATGTATATAGTAGGTACTATGACTAAGTTTTTTTAAATTAAGATTCAATTTATATAGGTGCTTACTTAGTACATCAAATTAATACATCAAGAATCTTTTCATGCATCTGGTAGGTAGTGGAATTATGTAGCGCTGATATATTTTTCCATAGAATAATCCATTGGTGCACGGCGGTGATTGAATTCGGTACCTTTGGCGTCAAAGCCGATCATTCTTCTACTACACCACTGGGCCCTCGGCCTGCTACTATTAAATCCCTATTAAAATCCTAACTAATATTATAAATGCGAAAGCAACTCTGTCTGTCTGTCTGTGTCACTTTCACGCCTAAACCACTGAACAGATTTAAATGAAATTTGGTACACAAATAGTCTAAAGCCTGGGAACGGACATAGGCTATTTAATAATGCAAAAAGAGGGTTGTAAGGGGTTAAAAGAGGGGATGAAAAGTTGTATGGAAGTATCGTCATTTTAGAAGCTAGAAGCTTGAAACTTATTTTGTAGGCTGTTAATTTGATATAAATAAATATGACATTCAAAGTTTCTAAAAGTTTTACCTTCAAGGGTGTAAAAATAACAATAGAGATTATGGGATGAAAGTTTGTATGGAAATATGTAAGGTTTATGTGAATGTTCTACTAAACGGATTTAAATGAAATTTGGTACACAGATAGTCTAGAGCCTGAGAAAGGACATAGGCTACTTTTTAATGCAAAAAGAAGGTTGTAAGGGGTTAAAAGGGGGGATGAAAAGTTGTATGGAAGTGTCGTAATTTTTAGAGCTAGAAGCTAGAAACTTATTTATAGGCTGTTGATTCGATATAAATAAATATGTCATTCAAAGTTTGAGAGGGAGAAGGGGTAGGGGGAATGAGGGGAGGAGAAGGAGGGTGGAAGTGAGGGGAAGGGTAAATGGGGAGAGGGATGGGAGGTGAGGGAAAGGGGAGGGGATGTGGAGTAGGGGGAGGAGGAGTGGGGGGAGGGGAAGTGGGGTGAAAGGGGAGGCTGAGAGGGAAGTGAGGGGAAAGGGGGTGGAGGGAAGAGAGAGGGAGAGGGGAAGGGCGAGGGGGAGGGAGAAGGGAGGGGGTTTGGCGTGGCGTGGTACGGTGCGGTGTAGGTGGGATACGCATGTGTCTAATTTGTAAAATAATTAGCCTAAATATTTAAAAATGCTACCCAAAGACACTATTCCACGCCGACGAAGTCGCGGGCACAGCTAGTATACATATAAGTGTGTATTTCTTATCCAGTCGTTACTATTCCAAGTAGGTACAACCAAGCCGCAGTCTGCACTGAAACGTATTCTGTGCCATGATCGTGATTCAGCAATACTACACGACGATTGAAATGTTACCGCTGACCACTTGTTACCAGCGGATGTCATTGTGCATGATGCAACAATTCGTGGGCTGAAGTGTAGGCAACTCAATCAAGAACTCCACTCTACTCACATATACTTAGATGTAATGTTGCACTGTGTACATATATCTACACGTAGTTACATTTGGGGGCAAATCGGCATACTAGCCCTAATTTTTTTTAAATTATATTATATAGGTAAGCGTTTGACCACTATCTCACCTAATGTTAAGTGTTTATGCAATTGACGATGTAGCACGCTTACCTATAAGATACCTGTTCACTTGCGATTTGAAAACCCCCGGGTTGTAGGTAGCTGAAACCGGCAAATTCCACTTAATTTATAAAAGTGAGTGTGAGTCAAGATCTCAGATCTTTCAGATCTTTCAGATCACGGCAGATCTCAGATCCTTGAGATCTGCCGTGAAGTCTTTCGGCCTGTGATGGAATTCCAGTCAGTGGACGTATTAGCCCAGATTTGAGATTGCTTGGCATTCGGCTGCCATGCAACTTAATATGGCAATGGAAGACGACCTCAGTCTCTAATGTGGTCTAACAAATGACGGAGGAACGCACCAGTTACCAGCCCAGCAACATCAGTGGTGGAGTAAATTTTTAGTGAGCACATTGCCTATTATTAGAACACCAGACACTATAAATAAATACATTTATAGTAAGAGGTTAAATCTACTAAGTTACTAAATGTGTACCGCGTCCGCATTTAACCCTATTTGATCCGTCACAGACTCTTAGGTAATGCTAAAAGATTGACGAATGTTATCTCAAACTCAAACTACTCATCAGAAAAGTCCCCACGGGTGGTAGGAGCGTATTATATCGGTGTTCCGCCTGACTTGCCGTCAAAAAGTAGATTAGCACCATCAAGGAATCGGCCGCCATAACCAAACGGTGATATACGCACAGCACATAGCCCTTGCGAGTCAGAGCCTTCTAGTCTAGCATTGCACTTTAAGTGCAAGTCGCAGTCGCACTCGTAGGGTTCCGTACCACAATAAAATCCATATCCATCTTATCATATCACTAATCCTTATAATATTTTTAAACGTTTAAACTCTGTCACTCTGTCAATCTGTCTGTTTGTTACCTAATCACGTCTAAACAGACAACCCGATCTTACTAAAATACAAGCAGATACTTAGCATGCAGCAGCATGCAGCAGCAGCAGCAGCAGCAGCAGCTTTAGCATGTGGATGAACTCTCGTCGGATTTGAAAACTGTAATGATTTCTTCCAAATGATTAACTTACGTAATAAGTAGTCATAGATGGCGCCACCAATGCATAATTGGGTTAACAAATGCAATCCACTAATTTCGTCGTATCGATGTATCGAACCGTGGCTTAATTGGCAGAGCACCTGGACGTGTAATCCGGGGGGTGCGGGTTCGAGTCCCGTCGGTACGATGAAATTTTGGATTGTGTTTAACAATTTACAAAAATATTAAGTGTGAGACACTTCAAAGAAACATAATATTGGATGAAAATAACGAAGTCGCGGTACAGCTATATCAGCTCGTATTTTATAAGATCGAGCAAGAAACGAACTGAAAATAACACGTTTCTTATATTTATACACCCCTTAACTTTTGATAACATTTCAATGTTATTGTTTTGTTGTCAAAACAACCGTAATATCACGGAGAATAGACTCTACTCTTGGGAAACGGTTGGTAATATGACAACGGTGTCAAAATGTCAAGTGCCTAAAACTCTGTAAATAGGTTAAGTTCAGAAAATCGAGCGAAAAGCGCTAGGAAAAAACACGTTTCTTGTATGGGGATCCCCTGTTATTATTAACTTTATTCAATTTTAGTTTGTTGTTATAGCGGCCATACTATAACATACTTTGTGAACATTTAATTTCAAGTATCTGCCTATTACAGTTAAGGAGATACAGCCCTGTGAAATGCGGACGGATGGACTGATGGACGGACGGACAGCGAAATTTCAGTAATAGAGTTCCATTGGAAACTTTTAGAGTCGGAACCCTATTACTGAACCCAAAAAAAAGAAAATTTCGCCATGATATTTGGTACCAGCCACATCAACAGACCGATTTGGATAGTTTTACTACGTGTCTAGTAGACTGCTTCATCTTACGAACTCACTAAAGTCACCACTTTCCTTTCCAAAGCCTATTACATCAGATAACTTCCAAAACATTGCAGCTAGCTTTATTAAAAGTATAGGACCTATTACAGATTATTTACTTTTAAAGTCAAAAAGTTCAAGATTGTAAGGTTTATTTTGAATAAATTTAGTTGTGTCTTTTAATAAAATCTAAATTTCGAAATGTGTTCCATGGTTCCAAATACGCAGTTTATATTTTTTTATCGCCATTGCAAACTGTTAATACAGCTGTTGGCTGTTGCTGTTGTTGTTGGTTTGGCATGCATTCCACAAGATTTGCAGATTAAAAAATAATCTTTATTTTTCGTGTTATGAAACACGCAACCTATGTATATTCCCGTAAGTATATACCCAAATTTAAAAAAAATCTAAATTCACACTTGGGTTCAAGAAAAAATTACGTACCCCTATTTAACATGTTAAAATATGTTTAACAGCACTTGTACGTTGAATGGCGAAGGTGAACACTATGCGTTACCCGCGTCTATGTCTCGGACAGATTTACTGATAATCATTATTGATGATTGCGACCTGATAGCTTGGGACGGTTTTGTAACCAGTGTATGCGGTACAAGGCATAAGTGGGTAGCGGCAAGCTTTGGTGGATATTGGCAACAAGACAAAAATAATTGTAATACAAAAAATACTATATAAAAGAGCAACGTATAATTTCTCTTGATAGAATGCCTGTACCACGCACACAAGCACATTATTACGCAACGTAGTATGCAACCTCTGGTGGTGGGAGTATATTATCCCAAAGATGGTAGGCGCTTATTATATCGATGTTCCGCCTGAGTTGCTAGTCTTGCTATCAAAAATTAGCTTACCACCATCAATTAGAAAATCTACCGCCATAACCTTACAGTGTTCCGGCATCATACAGCCCCCTCAGCACAAGTTGATAGTCAAAGTATTCTAGGTCTAGCGTCTCCACCATCTTCGACTACATACATCATTGCTTACCACCAGGCCGATAGTGGTCAAAAAGCACTATGAGACTAGCACTGAGACTAGCACTGTGAGTTGAGAAAAAAATCTATGCAATAAGTTAAATAAGTAACGATAAATAAATGTCTGGCAAATAATTACAAGCCAACTCGCACAACCGCACCGACCCGTATGACTAAATGATGCTATGAATATGCATGATGCTAAATGTAGGCATATAAGGAAATCCCAGAGAAAAGCACGCATACAGATCAGACAGTTTTCCTCGATATATACCAACACCTACAGGAGGCTGGACCAAATTAGGGAATAACGATTTATGCAAGACCTAATCTTAAAAACAAGTAATATTTAAAAGAAAACTTTATAAACACAAATTTTTACATAACCTAGGACCAGAGTAGGTCAAGACAAATCCAACGAGCCCAAACACGACGGGTATAACATGTGTAGTTTAGGAGTTCCTTTGGCCTCTTTCCAGCGCCATCATCAGATCAGCACCATGTCATCATAATATTGCATTGTCACGCAATTTACACATGTATCAAAATTTCAGCTCAATCGGTAACCGGAAAGTGGATCAAATTTAATTTGCAAGATTTCATGACAAACATCGGGACAGGTGAAACTAAGTAAAAGCTTGTAAATAAATCGACATCCACCAAGTGGAGTGATGACATTCACAAAGCGGTGCGCAGTGACCGGAAAGGAAGAGCCGAAGATCGGGCTCAGTGGCGTGTCTTAGGAGAGGACTATGTCCAGCCGGTGACTGATACCGGCTGATTATGATGAAGACTTAATAAGCGAAAATCCAGTTACGTTCTAGACGTCAAAATTCTTTAAGCTTGCATCTCACTACGAAGTCCAAATTAAAAGATATGCCAACTCATTACGGTCCAAGCCGTCATTCCTCGCGTTACATTCTCAACAATGAAGAGCTAACGCGTCAGTCAGATCAGGCGATTCACGTTCTCATGCCGCGCCCGGAATCCGGTGGCGGATGGTAGCTAAGATGATACCGCACAAAATTATAGATAGAAACATTCGTGTCTACCCTCAGGCATACTATAGCCACTAATATATAAGATCGTTTAAAAAACTAAAATAACCGACTTCAAATGCCACGCTATTAATTTTCAGTACTAAGTTGAGGTGTTTATCTCCATATCTCTGGAAACTTATCATATCTCGATGAAATTACTATAGTACCACCCTTGGGATATATCGTTTACAACAAAAATCTTCAAAATCGGTTGATAAACGACGAAGTTATTCGCGAACAAACATAAAAAAAATGTACGGTTGAATTGAGAAACCACCTTTTTTGAAGTCGGTTTTAAAGGTGATACGCTTGGCTTTATTTTTTTTAATTACGCATTTAAAGAATGCGCTATCCAAAAATCGCCTTAGAGTAAAGATAACTCTAAAGCTAACGTTTAAAAAGTATTTGCTATAGTGCTATATTTGCTTTAGTTTTGCGGTATCTAATCTGTCTGTCTTTATCTAAATGTATGGCAATATACACTGAGAAAGCTTATTACGAAAAGGCTGAATAGGGGAGAGGAAGTGTATAATATGACCTTCATACGGGTGGCAAGATCCACCATATTCAGGACGTCAATAGTAAGATATATAATATCTATCTCATTATGAAATACACAAATAAAAGGGTTGTCGTGGTTTTTACAGCGCGTTAATTTGTTAACTATTATAATTTAAACTATGAATAAAACAGAATGCTCTCTCACTATTTTAATGTCATATAGGCTAGCGTATGACCACTATCTCATCTGTAGGTAAGTGATGACGCGGTCGCGGATGGTAAGCACGCTAGGCCTAGGATGGGAACTGGCTCTCAAGGACAGATGCCGGAACACATTAGATGTTTGGCGACAGATTTTCTAACTTGAGGGTGGTAGTTGGCCAGGCGGACACTGACACTGGCGTCAAAGCCGACCATTATCCCACTACACCACTTATTATTATTAACAGGAAGTATATTTCAACACTAACTACCTTTTCGTGTACTATTAAGTATTGTGGAAAATAATTCTGTCAATAAACATAACTATAAATAACAACAAACAAAAATTTTAAACTCGAAAAATAACATTAAATGAGATTCAAATCAGATTCATACTTGCCAACTTCCTATTGCAATCCATCAAAAGCGGACTTAAAAAAATGGAAAAGGGCCTTCCACGGTCTAATGAATTACTGGCTCACAAACTTAAAAACGCCACTTCAAAACTTGGCGACAGCTGTAACTCGTTAGCCATAAGGTTGAAATTGGATAGACTAGTAGTTATTTATTGTATCGAAATATGAGTTTCGTGCTTCTCTGGAAGGTAACTAAATCTTCAGTTTTAACCGTTTAGTTCCTTAATGGTTTATTTTTTCTGAAGCGAATATATCATAAATTATGACATGTAACACCCACTCTTTGACGGAATATGCGACACTGAGGATTGGTTTGAAGTCGTAACTGATGATTCTCGATGGTTAATATGAACGTTCATATTAAGCCACTAAATTGACGTGTATAATATCGATTGTTAGGTATTTTTTTATTGTTATTGAGTTAAAAGTCCTACGATGTTTTCTTTACCTCTTAACTTGTTAACTTTAATACAACTGCGGATTAACTTTGCATGTACGAAACTGTTGGAATAATTCATCACGGTCGCATCGGTAGGATCGTACCACGTTTCCCAGGAGGCGCAGGTTTGAGTCCCGTCGGTACGTTGAAATTTTGGATTGTACAATATACCAACGGTGGAACAATAACTTCATTTAAGATCTAAACTATGAGACATTGTGTCACAATAAAATATTTCTATCGAGTTGAAGAACAATTTGACGTTTATTTAATCGTAACTCGTAAGGCTTGTGCCTTAAAGTACGGCCACAACGCGGCGTCCTGCGTTCTGCGGGCGCAATCTCAGTACTTTTCAATTGTTTTCTGATCGCGTTTGGTGTGAACCAATCGTTACAAATAGTGGTGGGCGCTATTTAACGTAAGCGGTTCTAGAAACAGCTTACGAGGCTAATAACTGTATACGTCGTTTCGTGGATCAAAAGTAAGCAGTTATTTTTCGTAAGCAGTTTTGTAATAAGAAACGTTCCTTTTCTCAAAAATGTAATGCAAAATGGTTATTAGATTACATGTACGCAGTTTTATGCGGCGATGTGCTGTGAATACAAGCTAATAACATTATTTACACGATAGTGCATAAAGTCAAAATAATGTAATACCGAAATAGTGCTAAGCTTTCCTATCTAGTATATACATATATATAGTATTTACAATAAATATATTTTGATTTTGATTTATCTTTGTAACGTGATATTTAACAGCATCGATTTTAGTCCACGTGCAAAACTGTTTTCCGAAGTAGCTCTATGTGTGCTGTGTAGAAATAACCGGTTTCTAAATTAAACGTTTTTAAAACTGCTTACGCCCAATCATGAAACTATGTATAACTAGTTACGCGAATAAAACTTTTTAACAAAAAAATTAAACTGCCAAAAAATAAAAAAACTTTTTTATTTAACCTTAATAACGAAGATCTTAAAATACTGTTGGTATACCTAAGTATATATTTTTGTAATTGTTTTGTGTTTTTAACTAAACATTAATAACTAAGTTCTTAAACTAATGTAAGTATGTATACCTAAGTAATTTTGCAAATAAATTAATTACGTAAAGCGTGATGCGCGGCGGAGGCATGGCGCGACACGCCAGTTCGACGGAAAATGAAGAGTGTTGACGAAGTTAATGACAGCGAGACTGCAACCCAAACGGGCACCACAATGTGACGGCCCGTGACGGGCACACGTCGTTGCGAGTGGCCGTGCATCTCTATTTAGACTGTGGGTCGTGTAGAAGCGCATTTTTTTGAATGTTTATGTTCATCGCTGGAGATTTCACGTTGCATTGTTAATTTGATTTGATTATTTCTTTAAATTTAAGAGGATATTTAGTGATCTATGCTTATTGATTATTTAGCGCCGACTCAAAATTACTTAGGTTCACATACTTACATTAGTTTAAAGTTTAATGTTTAGTTAAAAACTCAAAACAATTACAAAAATATATACTTAGGTACACTAACAGTATTTTAAGAACTTTTTTATTAAAATTAAATAACGAAGTTTAATTATTTTTTGCTTTTCAGGTTTTTCGGCGGTTTAATTTTTTTTTGAAAAAGTTTTATTTTATAATTTTTTGTAGCCATAATGTACTATGTTAAAAGCAGGCGACATTGCTCACCTCTGGCCTAGACAAACGTTGTATTATAGAACATTTATGATTATTATTATATAATTTAAGATCACATAAAAAACTAAAAAAACCGACTTCCAACGTCACGCTAGTCAATTTCAATACTAAGTTTAGGTGTTTATCTTCATGTCTTTGGAGATACTGAACATATCTCGATGAAATTTAAATGGTACCACCTGTAAAATATACAAAACAATACAATAACTCTTGATTGATTACCAAGAAGAAGAAAAAAAAATATCATCATCATCATAATCAGCCGGTATCAGTCCATTGCTGGACCTCTCTCAATACACGCAACTGAGCCCGATTTTCGGCTCTTTGTTTTTTCCAGTGTTTGTTGACATACATTGATGATATGATAAAATCATCAATTTAATGATAGTTTTATCCATTATTTTGGTTTATTTATTCAAAACGGCTCGACCAATTTCGTTAAAATTTAAATGGGACCCCCTTGGGGTATCCCCCTCCAATAAAAAAATAATTATCGAAATCAGACCACTCTGTAAAAAGTTATGCGTGGTCATACATAAAAAAAAGTAAAAAATATACGCGTCCCGTATATATAACCTTCTCCGTTTTTTTTAGTCGGTTAAAAACCGATTACGACCCACCTCTAGGTACAAATACTACTGCGCTATCTGATCGCCGCCCAGATCGCGCACACAGGACGCTGCGGTGTGTCCGTATCTTTACCTATATCATCATTGTTATAATTTCACATATCGTTGGACATATTCCTTTAGATAATGTCATAATGTGATAGTCCCGTTCTATTCGCATGCATGATATAATAATGTTATAATAAGTCTAGCGAAGAAGCGAAAGACGAATGTCAGGATAGCAGCATGTGGAAAGAAGTAGTCTCTGCCTACCCCAACGAGAAAAAGGGGTGATTTTATGTATGTATGAGTCTAGCGATAAGATATTCGGATGCATATTTAGGTACCAAAAGTTCAGAAGTTGGCTATTATAGAAAGCGCTTTTTTCGAAAAAAAATCCGCGATTCCGGGATAAACAAATTTATGTGTATACGCCGTAAAATGTAATAAACCCTATTTGACAAATAATGACAGTTGCTCTGTTACAATGTAATATGTTTGCTGTTGACGAAGCAAAATATTCTAAGATGTTTCTTTCATAATATGTTACCCAAAAATTAACTTTAAGTAAATATGCATGCGACTATCCGATCTCTAGTTATAACTTATGATTATGACTCATGACATGAATTAATGACATTTATCTTGCTGCTGGGCAACCAACATTTCTCCATTCATGGTTACTACTCTGTCAAATTCAATCTGCGAAGCGTATGTCCACTGTTGGATATACGCTTCTCTCCTATGGCACGCCACCGTGCTTATATTTACCTTTTATACATAGCCTAACATAATTAAATTCCATCTTCGTTCGCGTCATCATACTAAAAGTGTCAATATTCTAAACACAAATATATTAATTTATTCATATATCTGTGATTCTTAAGCATCGACTATTTTAGTCGCAGTTTTTGCTGGCTGTCTCAACCACAGAAATATTAATATGTAGTAATATACCTAGTTATTCATATTTCTGTGGTCTCTACCTAGGTTTCGTGCATGTTCGATGCACATCGGTAATTTATAATATAGATACATATTTTTTTATTTTCCAACTTATTACTTCGGGTATTTATAATCATGTTTCAAACTCACGGAAGCTATAAATTTCACAGTTTCAAGATAATGGTAATGACGATGTAGTACAGTATCTAATACACATAATGTTGGTACTGACGTTTCATATACCATATTGAATATATTTATACTTATATTGTACTGGGTACCTAAATAGAATTTTAGTTATGTCCGGCCTATCACATCCCAACAACTACAACAATATCCAGGTTCTTTACTTAACTCACCCCAATGTCACATGAATCGTAGAGATTGGAGTATTCGGAGTACCGTCCGCGTCACCGCGCACCGCGCCGCTTGCTTTGTAACTCGATACGGGTCGCGCGCGGCGCCGTCGCCGCGTCTCCACTCATGCGCATATCGACAAAAACACGACAACATCCTCAAAATAATCGCTCAAGAGTTCAGGGTTCCGTATGCACGCAGATATCAAAATATTTTCTCTATTATATTATAATAATATGAACACACATTTTATTAATGCGAAAAAGTCATATTGTGAATTTATTTGTGTGTTACCTATTCACAATCTACCGGCTCGTGGCTCGACCGATTTAGCATAAAGATAGACAATAGGGTAGAATAGGACAAAAGAAAAACTTTACCGAAGGATGTTTCTAGTTATATATAATACAGAGTTCAACGTAAACTAGAACTATAATCAATATTTATTTAATAACTAACCGTATGATTACCACTTCTTACATAATATATTTTATTGCTATTTTTAAATGCAATTTCTTCTTTATGATCAGTTACGTATTACGCATTACCTATAAGAAATTCTTGTGCAACATTTCACGCTTCTTTGGTTCTAGACCGAAGAAATTGTGATACCCATAGCTTGAGGCGAGAAGACGCTGGACTGGAAAGGACGTTACATTAACATAAACGGCGAGTGCCATTCATACCTGCGATATGCGGATGACATCGTTATCATGGCTAAACCGCTGCCAGAGTCGCAACATATGCTGAACGGCCTAGCTGATTCTACTCAACAACTCAACGCATTAGCGTCCGGATGAACTCGAACATAAAACCAAAGTTATGTTCAATGACCATGTAAATCCGAAACTAATTGCGGTACATGGCAGTATTCTCAAAGTTGTTAAGGAGTATGTTTACCTTGGGTAAGCTCTGCAATTAGGTAAACACAACTTCGAGAAAGAGGTAAACAGAAGAATACAGCTGGGCTGGGCAGCATATGGGAAACTACGTCGAGTCGTCACATCGCCAATCCCACAATGTCTCAAGACGAAAGTCGTCAATCAGTGCGTCCTACCCGTTATGACATACGGAGCCGAAACGAGGACACTCACGGTTGTTCTACAAATTTAAATTTGTTTGTACACAAATTTAAAGTCGCTTAGCGTGCTATGGAAAGTTCTCTGAAGAATCTCTGAAGGAGTTCTCTGAAGGATCGAATCCGTAACGAGGTGATCCGACAGAGAACCAAAGTCAAGTGGCAATGGACCGGCCTCATTAGCCGAAGAAGCGACAACCGCTGGGGTAAATCAGTTCTTGAGTGGAGACCGCGAATCGGCAAGCGTAGCGTAGGACGCCCTCATACTAGGTGGAGCGATGATGTTCGCAAGGAGGCTGGCAAGAGCTCGATGAGATCAGCCGAGGATCGTACTCAGTGGCATACAAATAGAGAGGCCTATGTCAAGCTGTGGACTAGTATAAGCTGATGATGATGATAGCTTGAGGCAATCTGTTTTCCGTCAGCGAGTTAGTGTTTTAGTACATTTTTATATTATTTTATGTAGTGATTTCCAAAAACAAAATATAATGCCGGGAACACACCAAGTGTAACAACAATCGAACGGATGGCAAATGGAAGAAGACGCATCTATACAGACATATTGCTCTTTCTTCTTCTATTCAGCGTTTGTTCGTGTTTGCTTGTGTTTGTTCGGCCCTGTGTACCCAGCATAATATAAAATTGATACATACTTACACTATTAATATTCACTCATAGCCTTGCTTTCGTACCAGTCTTCATCATGGCTATTCACTATCATTAAAAAACTAATTCAAGTTCAAATCTGCCTTTTTCCCGACTCGGGTCTTTGCTAGTCACAATGTTCCAATCAGAAACATTCGGCTTTTCAATTCGACAAATCAATGACTCTAGTCGAAAATGTTCCGCGATCAAATTGCTATAACGGATTCCTTAAGATGAGATTTTCAATTTCTAACATGTCAGATTTAAATTAAAATAACAAAATAATAATTAAAATTACCTGCCTATAGAGAATACTGAAACATATTAAATCCAAAGTATCAAGAAATTTGTACGGAACCAGATATCCAAATACAAGCTTCATCATTACCATTTTTAATTTATAGTTCTTAATATTTTAAATGTTATGTGTGGTTTTATGAATGATGATTTCGCATGCTGGTTTCGACATTTCCACTCGTTTTTTTTATGTCTACAAGCAAAGACTGCTACAACACTTGTTTGGACGGTTTGGACAAGATGTCACCATTCTTAATTAATATCTGCTTTGAAAATGATATCTCTTGAAACAATCACAATTTAATGTTATTATTAAAGCTAAATGAGAGATTTGCTGTTCCATTAGTTCCATCCATATCATCCACATTAAAAACTTATATAATTAGCATATGGAATAAATATCAATATATACTTCGATTTGTTTTTTTTCTTATGTTTTTATTGAAGCTATATTTATTGACTATATTATTGACTCTCTCTACCTCTCCCTCATATTTGTGAACTTAGTTCCTCTCTCTACGAAGCAAACGTTGCGATCTGTTTTAATAAATAACTGAGTTAAAGCCTCATATATCACACTCTAATAACTCACTGTAGATTCTTACTTAAACACGTTGCTTAGCCTTGTCATAATTTACATTAGGTTGCTTTCGTTTTCACGCTTACCTTACGAGTTTTCAGCATTAAATAATTTGACCACAAAATTTTAAATTAAGAACTAGAGTTTGCATAGCCGACCAGGAATAGTATGTAAAAGAACATTTTCATCATCTTAGATGTCCATTAACATCTCGATCTACTGATTGTAGGATAAAAGTGTTACCATAAAGTAGAACTTACTACTGTCAGGGTCTGTTTAACCAGTTCCTGATAAAGTCCCTGATAGTATATCAGAAATGTATCTTCCACATAAACTAAAACTTGGTGTTCATCGTCATCATAATAACTAGCCAGTATCATCGAGGATATTGATAGGCCTCTTACAAGACACGCCACTGAGCCCCATCTCCGATTCTTCTTCAATTCAAAAACTTAATGTTATCTGTTAAATAACGATATGAGACTTTATCAGGAACCGGTAAAACTGGCTCTAATTGTATAAACCACACTTCAAATTGTAGGCTCTTTTGGCTTTATTTATTTTCATCAGCACTTACCAGATAATGATCTGGTATAAGTGCTGCTGGGCATAGGTCTTTTTTCATGAATGCTAGTTGCGTTTGGTCCCAGATTACAGTTTTTGTTGATATCTTCCATATTGCACGAACGAAGGATTTACCATAAAACCACCTCAGGTGACACCTTAGGTAGTAAATCTTGACTAGTTTTTCCCGTTACATTGCCTGCATATGGTGAGTCGCTCATCCAACATAGTTAAACAAACTTATGTAATTAAATAAGTTAGGACAGAAAGAACCACGTGATACTGAAACCAGGATTAGGTAACTAAATTCAAAAATTATGTTTCTTGAAGTGTTTGTTATACACTTGTATTTTTTTGTAAATTTTTATACACAATCCAAAATTTAAATAATAGTATATATAGGACAGCAATAATTTAGTTCAAATCAGAGGCCTTCAGGAGACTTTAAAGAAGGGGATGGTCACGCAGCCTAAAATAATTACAGTTTGTAACTGGCTAGCTACTAATACCACCCGTATTCAAACATCTAACCCTCGATAATAAAGTGAATGAGTTTATTATCTAAGCTGCTAACAAAACAGCTGTCTTCTAAAGCCTTTATCTAAGAGTTCCCATATGCCTAGTGTTCTAAGATACCATCCTCAACCACATCGTCACTTACGAATAAGTGAGATACTGGTCTAATGCTAGCCTATAAGCTATTAAATAAATAATAGTTTTAAAAAAAACTAAAAAAATACGCTTTTATAGAAAATCCAACTAAAAATAGAAAATAAATTTTAATAAATTTGAATAAATATAGTGTAAGAAAAAATTATTTTATTGTAAAAAAAAAAGCGTGGGTGCATGGTATCAATAGTTCCAAATATTTTATGAACAGATATGACTAGAAGGGTTATTTTGATAATATCCTGAAAAGCACCCCACGCTTTTTTTTTTACAATAAAATCATTTTTTCTTACACTATTTTTAATTCAAATTTATTAAAATTTATTTTCTATTTTTTAGTTGGATTTTCTATAAAAGCGTATTTTTTTAGTTTTTTTAAACTATTATTTATTTTTCATTTTTTAGTCGAATTATTATTTTTTTATTTTTTTATTTTATTTATTTATTGTCATCGGTCCTTAATAAGTATGCCAAATTTCGAGTTAATCCGACGTTTTGAAGGGGGTTAAAATCATGTTCAAAGGTTCCGTTACATACTAACATACAAACATACATACGTCTGAAGCTAATAAAAGCGTATTAAAAAAACAACGGGTTGCACTTCGGGAGTGCCGGCAGAAGTGATAACTTGTGCTGATATCATCAGTAATTCTTCCAAAAGCCTTCCATGAAGAACAATTCCTATGTAATTGAGTTAAATAAGTAACCATTCGAATGTGTTGAAGAGAGGTTACGTTTTCTACAATCGGATTATTTTAAGCATACCTTTCGTTATACATTTCTCTGGGCTCACTTAAAAACCGTAATTGCAATAGCATTGAAATTGTATTTACTACCAAGAAGGAGCACGTATCACGTCGTGTCTTGGAATGCGATTTTTTTACGATTGCGTAGAGTTATTGTGTTTCAGACAGTGATTTAAAAAAAATATCGTATAGGCTAGCGTTAGACCACTATCTCACTTGGTAAGTGATGATGCGGTCGAGGATGGTAGCACGCTAGGCCTACAATAGAAACTTGCTCTCAAGGTCAGCTGCCGGAACACATTAGATGTTAAAGCGACAAATTTTCTAATTTTCTAATTTATTTTGATATTTTTATCAAATTTGAGTTAAATCGAACTTCTGGAAGTTGTTTTAATTTTATCAATTGTTATAATTTCAGAGATTTGACCCCACAGAAACATACATACATAGATAACACGGCAAGTTAAAAAAGAATCTGGTAATCCTAAAATCCAGTTCTAACCGCTTCGATGTCTAGAATAACATCAAACATTCGCGCGGCGGTAAAATCCATCTACCTCCCGCTCTGTAGCCTAAGAGCTAAACACGCGATTTTTTCCCAAATGCGAAAATTTCACCAAGTTAACGAGCCGTGGTGAATGATGATCGAAAAAACTTGAAACTGGTCTAGTCGGGAACGTTTTGTTTACTGTTTTTATGTTTTTTCATCGAGCTTCCCGTCGTTTCGCGTTTGCACATCAATTATTATGATTATTCTGTTTTATATAGTCTAAGAGGTAAGCTGTATTATACAGTAATTTGTTAACGGTTGCTTAACACGATTAGCTTATAGTGTAAGAATATTATCTTCGTAAAAGGATTAGGTAAGTAAATGAGTTCATTGACGTGTGATGTTCTTTTGGCATTTGTTAATTTTATATTTTATCTGAATATAATTCTGATTACAGATGGTTGTATTTACTCATATCTATTTTATTTTTCGTTCACTATTCACCTTCTCATCGTAACATAAACATTCTTAAGGTACGGACACACCGCAGCGTCATGCTTGCGCGATTTAGGCGGCGATCAGATACGAGTAGCGCAGTAAGTAGTATTTGTACCGACTGGTTCACACCAAACACGATAGGAAAACAATTGAAAAGTACTGATATCGCGCCCGCAGATTGCAGGACGCCGCGGTGTGGCCGTACCTTTATATTTTAATTTCTAATTATTATTTTTATTTATAATTGGTTAGGAGCCCAATGTCATGACCATCGTAGTTCTAAAATCGTTGTTTACGACACATGCAATGTTATTTGGTTTCGATCGATTTTTTTTAGTATTACGTTCTTCGACGTGTTTTTGGTAACCTTTTTAAATATCTACCTACAACAGTAAATGTAACATTTTTCAGATTTTGATAACAACATCACAAACTAATTACGATATATTCTTTCAATCTCATGGTAACATTTGAACAACGGTTGGCGATTATGATTATGTATTTAAAGGAAGCACGCAGATTTGGAAAGACAACGAGACTCCAGTCACTTCATCACAGTATTTGCCGTGATTGCGGAATATTTGAACTCTATTGACCCTTGTAGACTCATAGTAAGCAGCCTTACTCAATGAGACACCGACCTCACATGCGACATCAAAATACCACCAGCTCGAATGGAAATATCAGCTTTGGCTTTGCCGCAAGTTGCCGTGAGATGCCAAGAAACACTCATGTAACACGGGCGATTTACCTCGACTTTGAATGACCAGGTACACGGTTTCAGACTCCCAATTCTATATTAACAGGCCTGTGGTAAAGCTGTGAAGGCCAATACAAGCCAACAGAATCATTCCGATAATAAAAGGCCTTCTTACTATGCTTAGAAAAATCCCGAATAGCACGATACAAAAACAAATTCAAAAACCAGGGATTCGCAGAGAGATACGAATAAAATATTGTCTTCCGCGTCTCTAATGTAATTTATTCGTAGTTTTAGACGTAGCAGAATTTATGCGAGTTTTTGACGAGGCTCTAAAACATCGGATCATAAATGGCAAAGAACCTCAATCGAATGCTGTAAAGCTATGTGACATAGGTTGTATAGACGTCACGTCAACATGATTTGCAATCGAACCTCAGCCACAGAATAATTAATAGCCTCAGCTTGCATGCTAGCACATAATAGTGTCTGAGAAGGTCTTTTGTATTTAATCCGAAGAGCGTTACCTGACTTAGGGCCAGTTTCACCGGTTCCTGATAGCGCTAATATGAAGAAATCTGACAGATTTTTGACAGCTTTTAAAGGTCTTCATTTGTCAGATAACTATCTAACGCATTATCAGGAACCGGTGAAACTGGCTCTTATGCTACTAATAAGTAATGAAACCAATAAATAGATCTAAAATTAAAAATAAAACCGGCTAAGTCGAGTTGAACTCGCCCACCGAGGCTTCCGAAACAACCAATTAATTACCTCTAAATTGTATCAGCGCTCATGTAACTCAGAGGTCTATAGGTATGGGGATACCCTTTAATATTCAAAATTTTTTATTTTTTGGAATTTTTCCTTAATTTGTGCTGTAAAACTTGCTTCTTGCCAAATTTCATGATTCTAGGTCAACGGGAACTACCCTATAGGTTTTCGACCCAAAACCTATACTTCCGGTTTACCTAGAATTGTCAATTTTGGTTATAAGCAAGATCTTAGAGCACAAGTAAAGGAAAAATTCCGAATAATAAAAATCGTTGAAAATTAAGGTACATTTTGGTATTAAGAAGTTTTCGCGAAAATCTAAATTTGCCCATATCTTTTTATTGTGTTGACTCAAGACCTTGATTTTTATACACCCCATAGGGGCTATAGACCTGAGTATCAGGTATAAATTTCAACTTACTAGGTTCACCCGTTCTTGAGAAAATCAGTGGTGACAGACGGACAGACAGACGGACAGATAGACAGACAGACAGACAGACGGACAAGAAAGTGATCTTATAAGGGTTCCTTTTTTTTACCTTTTGAGGTACGGAACCCTAATTACTTTTTCGCTTTTAACTTCGTTTATGAGCAGTGTAAAATCAATAAAAAAAATAGATTGAGCCCTGAAACAATCTTAATTGTCGCGCAAAAAAAAAGCATTTTTAATACATGACAATGTCAGGCACATGTCTCATAAATAATTTAAGATAGTTTAAAAACTAAAATAACCGAATTCCATGCCCAGCGAGTCAATTTTAGTAGCAAGTTTGAGACGTTTATCGTCATATCTCTGGAGATACTTATCAGATCTCGATGTAATTACAATGGGACCACCTCTGAAATGTACCCTACCGATTAAAAAAAAGAATCATTCGAATCGGTTCACAATTGACGGAGTAATATCGTAACATACACACAAAAAAAACATACAGACGAATTGAGAACCTCCTTCTTTTTGGAAGTCGGTTGAAAAAATAGAATCAAAATCTTAAGCGGTAAAAGCAATTTGTGATAAAGAACTAAAATTTGCATTATGTTTTTAAATTATAGCTTTAAAAACAAACACTTTACGATTGACGCAATAGCTTCAGTTCAGTATTAGATTTCGCAGTAATCGTAGTAATTCCGTTTTATTGCCCATCACGAAAATTAATATATGCAAACGTTTTCGCGAGTTTTTATTATTGGTTTAGGAAGGTCCGTCATTTATAATTTTGTTTTACGATGCACCCGATGACTGCTCTCAAAAGGTTTAACTTCGATTTATTCTTTAATTTTGGCTGTGTTTGTTTTGCCAAAGACTGTGCATAATAGAATAATATACCAATGTATACTACATACAGCCTGAGTCTGTTTCCGGTTAAGTTTATTTTGTTTTAAATCTGACAGACTAGCGTTTGACTACTATCAGTAATATCTTGCCTGGTGGTAAGCGATAACGTGGTCGAAGATGGTGAAAACTAGAATTGTCTGACTCTCAAGAACTTTATGTTGCTGGAACACCGTAATTTTACAGCAGCGAATAGTGTACTAGAAGTGCCTTCGGCTTCTTTCGCTTCGGCTTCTTTTGTTTACTTGACACTTTTATTTTGTAAGAGCTTTTCTATCATAAAATACATCAAAGAAGTAAAAGTCAAATCGGTTCACCCGTTTTCAAGTGATTGCGTGACTAAGGGAAATAGGGATTTATTTTTCTAAAACCCGAAAAAACCATATTGATTTTCAGACTTTTTTACCAACCCCTTGCAAAAATCCTGCAACACGTATTGACTTATTTATTAAGAGAAGTACTTAAGTAAATCTGTAAATTTATATATATATAATTAAAAATAATTAGTAATATCCGGGGGGAATTTTTAGAAAATCCTTTCTAAGCGGATACCTACGTCATAACAACTATCTGCATTCCAAATTTCAGCGTAATCCGAAACAATATTGATTTTCAGACTTTGTTACCCCACTTCACCCTTTTAGGGTGGCATTTTGAAAAAGCCTGATACTCGTATTTACTTATTTATTTACAGAATACTTGTGTGAAATGTCGAATAAAATACCGAAACAATATTGATTTTATACTTTGTTACCCCACTTCACCCTTTTAGGGCTGGCATTTCGAAAAAGCCTGAAAAACGTATTTTCTTATTTATTTACTGAAGTACTTGTGTGAAGTTTCGAATAGAAAAGACTATCTTATCTTGTTTTTACATACAAACTTTGAGTCCCCGTTTCATCCATATTGATGTTCACACTTTGTTACCTCATTTCACCCTCTCAGGGGTGGAATTTCGTAAAAGCCTGAAACACGTTATTACTTATTTGTTTACTGAAGCACCAGTATGAAGTTTCGAATAGAAAAAACTATCCAATCTTGTTTCTCCATACAAACATTGAACACCCATTTCATCCCCTTAAGGGGATTGAATTTTACACAATCATTTCTTAGATGAAACTAACGTCGTAATAACTGTTTGCATGCCAATTTTCAGTGCAATGCAAAACAATATTGATTTTTACACTTTGTTATCCCATTTCACCCTTTTAGGGGTGGAATTTAAATAAAGCCTGAAACACGTATTTACTTATTTTTTTACTGAAATACTTGTGTGAAAGTTTGAATAGAAAAAACTATCTGATTTTGTTTCTCCACACAAAACTTTGAACCCCCATTTCATCCCCATTCATCCCCTTAAGGGGTGAATTTTGGAAAATCCTTTCTTAGTACACCCTTACGTACTAAGACAAATATACCCTCTAAATTTCAAGTCTCTACGACCAGCGATTTAGGCTGTGCGTTGTCTCTCAGTCAGTCAGTCAGTCAGTCAGTCAGTCAGTCAGTCAGTATGTCAGGACAAAGATTCTTATAGTATTAGATGTGGTACAAAGTACAATTATGGGGGTCTTCAAATTGCAAGTATTTAATTTATGTAACAAATTGTAGGTATCTTCTGGGTAAGCGCCCTCCATCGTCGATCTCATCATCACTTAACATCAGGTGTAACTTAGCGTATTTACTATGTTTCTGATTATTTATGAGTTTCTGATTTTCATTTAATTTGTTGATTTATTTAAGTGTTAAAAATAGTATAGGACCATGAAACTAAACAACTGAATGGATATATTTTCTATTGGGTATAGTGAAAGCTGTGGTCTGTCTACTAAAATGAATAGGACGTTATATTTCATCGTCCTCGCCTGAGGCACAACCGTTTCCAAGTAGAAATATATTCACACACACTATTCTGTGCTAGTATTACGTGAATGAATTAACGGTAGAAATAGTAAATAGCTGTGACTATTTTTCTGTCTGCTCCATTTGTTCTACGTAGATTCTAAATATAGAGTACTCAGAACCGTCATACTAAATATTACCTAATCAATGACATAAAAGCGTTACCTGTAAATCACTAGGCACTATTTTACTATATTTTACTGGCATAATTACAAGATTTGTTTTATCGGTACGAAAAACAACTTTAGAGATTAGTTGGGTAGGATTACGATGGCGAGATTAGTGTGGTGGGCAGACATATACAACATGCTACTATCAGAAGTAAAAATGAAAATCCTACCGACTGCTATCTTGGTAAAATTGTTTTTCTTTACAAATTATAAATGTACTGTGTGTATATAGGCTATCCAGGAAACAAAATTCGAGTTGTTTTAAGTATTACGTAGTTGTTAGGTGATGTGGCGAGCTTGAGTGCAAATTGACCTTAGATTGGAAAAGACTTTTTGAAGATGTCTCTTAAAATACTTAAGTAACTTATAATAATAATAATAATATCCGCAATAATAATAATATCCGCAATAATAATAATAATTAACTCGGTGAACTGGCTACGATTCGGAGACCTCTTTGGGGAAACCGAAGGTTTTGTTTGTGCAATTGCGGACGAAGTTATCAAGACGAACAACTACCGGAAATATATCATGATGGACGGTACGGTCGACATTTGTCGGGCATGCCGCCGTCCCGGAGAGTCACTCAGGCATATTATTTCCGATTGTTCTCATCTTGCTAACGGCGAGTACTTGCACAGACATAACCTCGTAGCCAGGATCATCCATCAGCAACTTGCTCTTCAATATGGCCTTGTCGAGTCTGAGGTGCCGTACTATAAGTACGCACCTGCACCAGTTCTTGAAAATGGTCGTGCTTTGCTCTATTGGGACCGATCGGTTATCACGGACAGGACTATTGTCGCCAATAAGCCAGATATCGTGATAGTCGACCGGTCCCAGCGGCGGGCAGTGTTAGTCTACATCACCATCCCACAAGACGAGAACCTCGTAAAGGCCGAAAAGGACAAACTTAGCAAGTACCTTGACTTGTCTTACGTGGTTACCGCCATGTGGGATGTTGACTCGACTATCATTGTCCCGATAGTTGTCTCGGCAAACGGCCTAATAGCGAAGAGTCTCGATCAACATCTCAAGAGACTCTCGCTAGACGGCTGGATCAAGGGCCAGATACAGAAGGCGGTACTTCTTGACACGGCACGCATTGTCAGGAGGTTCCTCTCTCTGCAGCCCTAACCACCCGTAGCTTGGGCCCTGCTCCGTTGCCGGCGGCACCCTAGGTTTGGGTTTTTTATAATGTCTTATGTTTTTATAATAGTTTTTCTTTATTATTTTTATGTGATATATTGTAAAAAACCTAAACTAAACAAACTAAAAATGAATAAATAATGTGAATAATAATAATAATGGGTGCCGTACCTCATCCCATAGACCAGCAATTCGACATTAATCAGATAATTCAATAGTCTCATAATATAATGTACCATCTTTTTATAACATAGATTCTCATATCTCATTCGCATCCATAGTAATAACCAAGTAAATATTGTAAAGAGCCTCTTGATGTTGGCTTCGGCTCCATCAATGCCCTCTAAAAGACCGGGCGTGTACGACCCGTGATGTTAAATGATTAAATGAATAATAATAATAATACCCGCAGGGGCGGCTTTGTGGCGAGCTGACGGTGAGTGGTGACACCGCGTACCCCTATCCCGTGAGGGCTAAATGAGACCCTCTGACCCCCGGCTTGCCTTGACCGGCCGGCCGGTGGTGGGAATCGCAAGACCTAAGACTTAAGCTCCAGGGTGGAAGTGTTAAAGGCATAAAGCCGCTAGTAGCGTTTAGTGAAAGTGCAGCACACCTCTCAACACCCTTAGCTATCCACGCCAATGTTGCCCCTCGGCGCCGACATAACGGTCCGCCTTTATGGGGGGCCCATTCAGTGTATAGCGAGTCACCACCCGCCTTAATATTTTGTAATGAGGCATAATTGGCGGGTGCCGTACCTCATCCCAAAGACCAGCAATCCGACACTAATCAGCTCACCCAATAGTCTCATAAAATAATGTACCATCTTTTTATAATATAGTTTCCCATATATCCTCCGCATCAATTAATAGTACCTAAGTTAAAATTGTAAAGGGCCTCTTGATGTTGGCTTCGGCTCCATCAATGCCTTCCAAAAGACTGAGCGTATACGACCCGTGATGTAAAATTAAATAACCGAATAATAATAATATTGATTTATTTCAGATAACAATTATTCATAATTGTTAGTAAAATAAAATACATAAAGCTAGAAATAGTAGTGATTAATTTTTAATTGTTGATTATTTTTTAAATTAAAATTGTTGGATTATTTCAATATAAATTAATATTTTAAAATTAAGTTAAATCAAATTACATTAAATATTTCATATTGAATTACCCACGTTGAGTATCTTTTGTTTTGTATATCTTTCTTTACCTTATGTCCAAGATTTCTTAATTTTAAGTATTTTGAGCCAATGCGTATAAAGATAAAAAAGTACGCTTATAGATAAAAAAGTAATTCTAAATTGGCCACAATAATTTATGAAAAGGTAAATAACCTGACATAATAAATACATCAGAATATCGGACCTAAACATTATAAACCATATTTGTTATGCCCTCAGGTGCGTATTAGTTTCAATGTTCGTCTTTTACAAATGAGTCGATTTGTTAAAGCTTATTTATTGAAGAGATTTTGGAAGATTGCAAAGTGGAGAGAATGTTATTATCAGCTCTCTGGCTCTTTCTCTCCCTCTCTCTCTCTCTATCTCTCTCTGCACTATATTCAAGTGATTTATAACTTTGAAGATACTCAATGTAGTCGATGTCAGTGAGATGTATCCTTCCTTCCTTCTTCAAACATGATAGATTTCGGTGATATTCATCGATGCAGGTACTACTGCTTATGTTCTTATACTATTGTGACACGACACGGCAATCGCTGTTTTATAAAAATCGTTTAATAGTGGCTGAAAAATAGCTTAAATCTTACTGCTTACTAGACCATATTAAATTATAGTCCGACGGGCTTATTAAACAATCTTTGTGTTAACCCATTTTAGTTTTACAAACTCTGTACGTTAATAACTAGCATTTATCGTGGCTAAAATCTTAAAATTTTATTTAGCTGTTAAATGAATAAATCCGTGAAGTAATAAGACATAAAAATGGCATACGTGTCGGACATAAGTCGGCCCGTCAGTCAGTGAGCTCGACTCGTAAAACCACTGACCATAATGAAACCGGAGTTTCTGTATTTGAATTTCGAAATCGATTCGGATCTGAGCTGTTTTATCAGGAGCGAATAATTAAACAATCAAAAATACACGCTAAAGTTGTCTCGTAAATCATAAATTATATCCTGGATAAATGGGAGAGGCTTACACCGTTCGATGAGCGCGAAGGTTGACTTGGCAGAATGAAATTTTAGCTTCAGGCTCTGTGCATTTAATTTTCGATTTTGATTGTTTACACGTCCACTGTCCCGCTTTTCTTAATCAGAGGAGAATCTCACTTTTTTCGGATTAAGGGTAATTTATTAATTGTAAGTCCGTCTCCGTTTTTTTAAACATTACCATAGCGATTGACACACAGAATATTAATAATTATGAATATTTCTGTGGATTGACACAGTGTTGCAAAGTTGGTAAGAGACAAAGCAATCGAGAATAGTAGGTAGTATCGTAGTACGCTAGCCCAAGAGTTGGCGCTCAAGGTCAGTTGGCTACTAAACACATTAGATGTTTTGACAACATATTTTCCACATTTCCAGCTTGAGGCCGGCAGCTGACTAGGACAACACAGCCTACCACTATGCAGGGGCCGTTAATAGATTGACACAAGCTGACGGGGGCGGGGGAAGGAGTCATCCTTTACCAGCGGGCTACTGTGAAACACGCATATACATTTTTCTATAGAAGAAATATTAGTGCAGGGTGGAGATTTGAACCCACTGCCTTTGGTATCAATGCTGACCATTATCCCAATGCTCCACTGGGTCTCTCGTCTGACTGTGACTTCAGCGTGCTAGTATTTTGAGCCATGTTGATAATTATATTTGGTTGTTTGTGGTAATGACTTTAAAATACTGGTGGACAGAAGACAAAGTTATACATATCGTACCTCAAGTGAGACAGTTTCTGCGATCGGGCGTATGTATGTATCCATGAATACTATAATAAAGGTTTCAACGCCCACGGTGTAAGTGTACCAGGGCATAAAACATATAATGCGCATACTGACTATTGTGGGTAATAACTGTCTTACACAATAAATTATGACACACATTCGTATTATACGTAAAGAAAGATATTTATATCCGCACTAGGATTACTTTTATAGCGGTAGACATGCAATCATATAAAATAAACAATCATGTAAATATATACATAACATCAAGATATAAGTAGAAAAACTGAAAAAACCGACTTCCATGGCGCGTGAGTTAAGGTACAGCTAGGCTATGCTGTAAGCTATCTCGACAGCGGAATCCGCGGTGAGATTCGAATTTCGTACTACGAAATTCAACCATATTACGAACGTGATACGATTGAATTTCGTGGTACGAAATTCGAAACTCACCGCAGATTCCGCTGTCGAGATTGCTTACAGAATAGCCTAGCAGTACAGTAATATTTGTACCGACTGGTTCACACCAAACGCGATCAGAAAAAATTGAAAAGTGCTAAGATCACGCCTGCAGATTGCAGGACGCCGCGGTGTGGCCGCACCTTTAGTTTCAGGAGCAATTTTGAGACGTTTATCGCCATATCTTTGAAGATACTTATCAGATCTGAATAAAATTTCAATTGGGCTACCTTGGAGTTGAACCCTACCTATGTAAAAAATAATCATTCAAATCGACCTGATTACTCCATTTTATAATCCGGTAACTAAGATTTAAAAATAAAATATACAGACGAATTGAGAGCCTCCTCAAGAAAACAGCGCGAAAGTGAGAGCATTTGTGTATCTTCAATACAAATCTTTCTCTGCTCCAGCCGGGACAAACAAACAAAACACCACTAACCGACCAACGAGGTAAAATTATATGACGGCAATCTACATTGCCCACTAAGTAAGCCGCCAAATAAAAAG
Source organism: Cabera pusaria (assembly GCA_954871355.1). Classification (NCBI taxonomy): domain Eukaryota; kingdom Metazoa; phylum Arthropoda; class Insecta; order Lepidoptera; family Geometridae; genus Cabera; species Cabera pusaria. Next base: position 26,564,937 of record OX940885.1, on the reverse strand, counting down.
GTATGGTATCTTATAAGATAATGTAAGTTGTGCATTACAGAATCTTCATAATGAATTTTAATGCATGCAGCGCAACAAATGAATATCAATCAAAGCTTGTCCCAAAGCTACAAGGTAAATAAATGAAGCATAAAATTCTAAAACCTATTGTGAAAAAAAATCTACTTGTAACTTTTTACTCTAGCGTGTCGTTTTACTGTCATAAGCACAATTTTATTCTTGAGCGTACTACTTACTGTGGTACTACGTATTGAGAGTTCCTTCAAATCTGTCATTAATTGATACATCACTATCATAGTACAGTCAACGAGGATAATTGTTGTATGGAGACTTCGAAAAATTCTCCCGTCAATGAAAATTCAAAAATTCAAAAAATATTTATTCACTTCAGATATGGTAATAATAATACATAGATGTTAAAAAAGGCATTGTTCCAGCATATCTTGCCTATTGGCATGTGAATTATATTTGTACACGCAGGTACAATAAGTAAAACTTATGTTGTAAGCACAAATCAGAACCACATAGGTACTTAAATTTTTTAATATTATAATAACTTAGGTAAAATCTAAAAGAGACCAAGTAGTTTAAATCTAAATTTATATAAGATTAATAATAAAATTATGTACATAGTTCTAAAATTATTTTTTTTTTGTATTTATACTATATTTTTATTTACATTTGTAGGTACTCTAATGTTTATATTCCATAAACTCTTTTACGGAATAAAAATTGTGCTCTAGTAGCCACTTACATATTTTTTTTAGAACTGTACAAATGTAAGTGTTTTGTGAGATTCGGGAATGTGGTTGTAAACATTTATAGCCATTATATAACAATTTCTGTGAAACAGTTCATTGTTACATTGTGGTAGTAAATAAGCTTATTGGGTTACCTAGTGTTATAATTACTGTAATCTTTTATCTTTTTAAAATGTTGTGGGTATTTTCTTACAAAATTACATAATTCAAAAATATACATTGATGGAAGCGTATGTATCTTTAGTTCTTTAAAAAGATATTTGCATGAATTTGTAGGGCAGGCGGAGCATATTGCACGAACGCAACGTTTCTGTGCTATAAAAGCCTGAATCATGTCTACACAGTTTCCCCAGATCACAAGTCCGTACCTTAGTATTGAGGCTACATATCCGTGGTAGGCAATTAGAGATGTTTGCTTGGATGCTACCAGCGAGAGCCTATGAAGCGCGAAGACAAAACTACTAAGTTTCGAGCATACTATATCAACATGAGACTTCCAATCTCAATGGTGGTCTATAGTAATGCCAAGAAACTGTCCTGTCGTAGTTTCATGAATTTAGTCATTATTGTATTTTATATACAGATTTGCAGGCTTCGTCTTAATGTTATGAAATTGCATTAAGTTAGTTTTTCGTATATTAACTTTGAGATTGTTTTTATTAAGCCAATTGATAACGTTGTCGATTGTTTTATTGATTTCTTCTTCGTAGTCTGTATCTTTATTCTTTTGTATTATTATTGATATATCGTCTGCAAATAGAACACATTTGTGAGTAGTTATGTTAGGTATATAATTGATATACAGAAGAAATAATAGAGGCCCCAGCACGCTACCTTGCGAGACTCCTGATTTATTATGTATTAAATTTGATTTAAACCTTGTCAGAAACTTATTTTGTTCATTGAAATTTTTAATTTCTACTGATTGACGTCTGTTTTCTAGGTAGCTCTGAATCAATTTAAGTGCGTTTCCCCGAATTCCGTATCTTTCTAGCTTTTGGAGTAAGATTTCGTGGCATACATGGTCAAAAGCCTTACTCATATCAAAATATATTACTGAAAATGGTGTGTTTGAGTTGATACTTTCGATAATGTGTTTAACTAAAAGAAAACTTGCTAAAGTTGTAGATAATTTTTTTAAACCCGTTTCGTTTACTTATTATATTATAGATATTGTTTTTTGTGGTAATACTTATAAGTCTTTGATAAATTATCTTCTCAAAAATCTTTGACAATATGGGTATAAAAGTGATCGGTCGTCATTATTAATATTTAACTTGTCATCTTTTTTGTGCAAGGGTCTAACTATTGACAATTTTAGAGGCTCAGGAAAAACACCTTGTATCAGGGACATATTAATAAGGTAAGTTAAAACGTCAGCAATCTCTTCATTACAACATTTTATAATATATGTGCTTATTTCGTCATAACCTACTTAAAGTTGGCATGTGATGAAATTAGTCAATACAGACTACAGATGTACAATAATCCAATATTTCTTTTTACGAGAAGTTAGGTAGTTTTACCGAAACATGTTAATCGCTTATGAATATATGTGAATATTTCCTCAGAGTGAAATACTTTCTGTATACGTTCGTATGTACTAGTTAGATTTTGTTATTATTCATGTGGCAGTCGATAGGTACTATAAGGTAAATAGGTACTATGTAATTGATTCACTGCACCTTTTTCTTCTTGAATTCTCCACCTGTAATTTTAGTGTTCATTTTTTTTAAAGCTTTATAAAGTTTTGAGTATACTTATCACTATTATTATTATTCACTTATCAGTTATTAAAGCTTCTTACCACAAAGCGATTCTGTCAGAAGAAAACACTGCGATATAAATTCCCGCTAGCCCCAAAATTATTGGTGTCGTGTCAGCCTCAACACAAGTGCCCCATAACAATCCTAAACCGACCCGCACTAAAGCAATTTAAGTGATAAAATCAAGGTTTACAAGTTTTACAACTCACAGAATCCCAATAGTGGCGTTCCTCGACTGATTGTAAAATGAACGATATAAAATCCTTTATAATTTGTGCAGTCGTAAAATGCCGGGATTTTTGTAGGACGGTATAGCTCTGCTGAGGCTGAGGTCGTGTATTTTAGCAGCGATATCTTTATTTGCGCTTTTATTATTAGTTTATTGGAAGATGGTATAAAGCTATTATACCTATACTCGTACATATAAGTATCATATAAGTGTTGACCTCAATCGCGCTTGCCTGACCAGTGCCACAGCAAAATATAGGTACTATTTAGTAAATTTAAGTTTGGACTTTTTGCCCGTATGCTTGCTGTCGCAAAACTGGTCTGGTCTACGTCATCTGTGGTTTCCAAGGCAGCGAATCAATTTTCCAATTTTAATTGGAATGTTTCGGACCCAACAACGGTTTTGAGTAGGTTCGGACGGAGCGTAGACTTTATCAATCGGAATCTCTCGGCTTTAAAGTCGATATCCAGAGAGTCTCGTACAAGTCGGTGATCACTTCCAGTATTAAACCTAATGATCACTGAGACGTCTCTGAATATGCGCCGTTTGTCCGTAATGATGAAGTCAATCTCGTTTTTAGTCACAGTGTCAGGGTTTTGCCACGTCCACTTTCTTTGGGGCTGTTTCTTGAAGAACGAGTTCATCAAGAAAAGCCCCTCTTTCTCGAGGAAATTGACTAGCATTTGCCCCCTGTGATTCCTACTCCCAAATCCGTGTGGTCCTATAGACGATTCGCCGCAAGTTTGTACTCCCAAGTTACGCGTTAAAGTCTCCCATGACAACGTTGTAGTGAGCCTTGGAGGTGGTGTGTAAAGCTCTTTACCTCATCACCAAGTTTGTCGAGGTCGTTGCGTATATGCATGTATGCGTGCCCAATATAGATAGGTCAATACAATATATCACAAGGTATATTGTAGACTAGATTGTCCTACACGTGTCCCCTGGGTGGCGCCAAAGAGCAGTACGTTTCAGGTGGTAGGCTTAGGCCGCGGCGTGTTACCACCCACCAGACAAAGCCATGCCGCCTAGCGGTCGCTTTACGGCATGATGTTTGGTGAAGCCATTTGTTGGGAAAACGGGTCGGATACAGTTGCGCTTATTTTAATAACAGATTGTGACACATTGGAGGATATTTCATTTAGTGACCAGTTTCGGAGAGCAGCGGGATCCGAGGCACGGTTCTCCGCTGGCCGACCGCAGATAGTTGGGGGCCCAAGTAGTGAGCCAGCCGGTATCCATCAGCTCAATTAGTGCTTCTGGGGGACAACACCCACCATCAAGACTGGCTATACCCATACCAGAGCACAGACCATGCTGGTCGAGAGATGCGCAAGCTTGCCTTGACGCTAGACCTCACTCAGCTGGTCCAGGAAGCAACAAGTATACCGGATGTTGATGGCCATACAGCCAATTGCTTGGACCTTCTGCTGACAACAGATCCAGACCGCTTCTCGGTGTCGGTTTCATCACCCTTGGGTAGCTCCGACCACTGTCTGGTAAAGTCTGTATCAGTCTATTCACCACCCGATCCCAGCCCGAAAGGGTCTCGGCGGGTATGCCGATACAGGACAGCAGATTGGGATGAGATGCGAAGCTTTTTCGCGTCTTACCCTTGGCGGCAAGTTTGCTTTTCTTCGAGCGAACCCTCAACTTGCGTGGATGCTGTGACAGAAGTATTACGCCAGGGTATGGAGTATTACATACCATTTTCTGACGTCCCTCTGTCCGGCAAAGCTCGCCCTTGGTTTAATTCCGAATGTAGACATGCTGAAGCGTCAAAGCATAAGGCTTACTTAACCTGGGCTGATGCTCGAACCCGCAAAACTAGAGATGTTCGCAAAAAGAAGAAAGCCTTTAACAAAGCCGCTAAGTCTTGCAAAAAGGCTCTCAAGAAGGCTCGCTTCGACCACATACGCCGAACTGGGAACAAACTTGCTTCTTACCCCTCGGGTAGTAAAGCGTTCTGGTCCCTGATGAAGTCGATCAAAGAGAACTTCTGCCGTCCCTCATTGCCTCCACTGCTGAAACCCGACGGATCACTAGCACACACCGTTACAGAGAAAGCAAATCTATTTGCTACTCTGTTTGCGGAGTCTTCACGTTTAGATGCTGGCAATGCTGTACCTTCTAGTTTGCCGTCATGCGGGACGTTTATGTCGGAAATCCGCATACGGCAAACCGAAGTGCGCAAAGCGTTGCGCGATCTGGACGTGAATAAAGCTAGTGGACCAGACGGTATACCAGCTATAGTCTTGAGGACGTGTGCGCCTCAGTTGAATCCTATTCTGACACGTCTCTTTCGCTTGTCTATGGCGACTGGTCAAGTGCCTAAGTCTTGGAAGCAAGCTAACGTGCAACACGTGCCCAAAAAGGGTAGTCGTGTTGACCCTGCCAACTACAGGCCCATCTTAGTCACTTCCATACTCTAAGACTCTAAGACTATGGAAATTTTACTGAACCACAGGCTCCTAACATACCTAGAAGCAAACGATCTCCTCAGTGACCGACAGTACGGGTTCCGCCAAAACCGGTCTACTGGGGACCTTCTAGCGTATGCCACTCACATTTGGAGCGAGGCCATTGAGAATCATGGAGAGGCGCTCGCCGTCTCTCTTGATATCTCTAAGGCCTTTGACAGGGTATGGCACGACAGTCTTATTAGCAAGCTTCCTTCATACGGCCTTCCCACTGGTTTTTGTGTCTGGATATCAGATTTCTTGAGGGAACGGTCGATTCGTGTGGTCATTGATGGCTACTCGTCCGACCAATTGGCTATAAATGCCGGTGTTCCTCAAGGGTCAGTACTCTCTGCAACGCTTTTTCTGCTGTATATTAATGACCTGCTAAAACATGGTATTTTAGGGTATGCAAATGACAGCACCGTTGTGGAGAGTTAAATGTCTAGTTCACGAGCCAGTACAGTACAAATCCAGTCTCATAGAGAAGCGAGGGTTTAGCGCTTAAACTTTTCCTTAAAGGCAGTCTCCGATTGGGGCGATGCCAATCTGGTTAAGTTTAATGCTTCTAAAACCCAGGCGTGTCTTTTCTCCGCCTACCGGAGTCCATTTCAACTGGCTCCTACTTTCAGGGATGTGTCCGTGCCAATAAATGACCGACTTGAGCTTCTTGGCATCTCATTAACACCAACTCTCAATTTCGGCTCTTATATTGAGTCTAAAGCCCAGATAGCCTCCAAAAAGCTTGGAATTTTGTCTAAGGTGCGACAAACTTCACACCGGGACAGTTGCTCAATCTCTACCAAGCACAAGTCCGGTCGTGTATAGAGTACTGTTCTCACCTCTGGGATGGTTCTGCCAAATACCAGCTGCAGACACTGGAAGCTATTGAGAGTAGAGCCAAGAAGCTCATCAACGACGACCAACTAGTAAACAAAAGACTCCAGAGTTTCGAGCATCGTCGCAAGGTCGCTTGCTTGTCGGTTTTTTACCGGATTCATTTCGGAGAGTGTGCATCGGAACTTCATAACTTGATTCCGCCATCCCCTTTTTCTAATCGGACTAGCAGGGATACTAAGAGGCGCCACCGCTACATGGTGGATATACCATTTACGCGTATAAAGCGATTCGCTTCTTCTTTCATCATACGTACTGCCAAGGAATGGAATTCCCTGCCCAAGTCTGTGTTTCCGATTAGATACAACATAGGGGTCTTCAAGTCGCTAGTGAATAGGTATCTTTTGGGTAAGCGCGCTACATCATCGACCGCATCGTCACTTAACATCAGGTGAGATAATAGTCAAGCGATATCCATTTGCACGTAAAAAAAATAAATAAATAAAAAAGATATATCACAATTCTAAACTCATGTCTGCTGCTGTAATCTGCCTAATTTTCCGAATTAATTTCCGAATTACATTCCGAAGCATACTGTTTTTTGAACAGAATTAGATTTTCCCAAGTCATATTTGCTACGCTACTATTCTGTTGCATATATATATGTTAATGTTATGGTGGGCAAATAAGCAGACAGCCCGCCTGATGGAAAGTAGTTACCGTCGCCTATGGACAACTGCAACACCATGAGTGCTGTTGATGCGTTGCCAACCTTTGAGGAGTTTGTGGATACCCTTTTTTAAAGATTTTATCCTATAGCTAGGTGGAAAGATCGCGGCGGGCAGGTTACAGGTACGTGGTAAAATACTTGGTTAAAACGGGTAGTGCAAGACGCCCCAGTCTGTAAGATGTGAGGGTGAGCTTTTTGACGGTGCCGAGCAGTAACAGAACCTACGATAAAATAATGGTGATGGTGGTATCAGGTCAAAAAGCTCTTTAGAGCATTCCCCATTATAGAGACAAACTAAAAGATGGTCAGTGCACTGACGTCTCTACATATGCTGAGTGGCTCCAACTTTTCAAAGAGCTCGGGATCATCGACAATTCTAGTGGTTATTCGCTGTAAAGAGTTAAAAGGCTGAATCTGGTAGCTCGGAGCGCCGTTCCAGAGGTGCGAGCAATATTCCATACGTAGACGAACCTGTGCTTTGCAAAGCACAAGCCGTTGAACCTTGCTCGGCCGCTCCCCAGACACTCTTCTAACTAGGAAAAATCCGAGGAAACTCGGACGGTTCGCAATCCTATCTGTATAGTTATAACCTGTTGATTGAGACCTTTCCAATGACCCCAAATCCTTGAGTATACAGGGTTGGTTTATTTATCTGAGGCCCAAACACAACATCTCTGCTTTAAGTTGGTGAGGAGTAGAGTATTCTGCAGATTTCAAGAGATACCCCAGCATCAGGTCTTTACGAAAAAAGCTCATAGTTTTAAACCGGCCGAACGCATTTTCATGATCAAAGTTAAAAACAAAACTTGATAAGTTTATTGAATAACAGCTAGCAGCTAGTTGAAGAAACGTTTATTCTTGTTAACCCCTCCAGCTAAGCTAAATATGCAATGGGTTCACGTCAATATGCAATGGGTGGGAATCGAACTCACAACCTCTCGATCGCCAGTCCGACACCTTATCCATTGGGCTATTGCCGCTTATAAAGTTGTACTTATATATTACCTTAAAAATTGTTCTGTTATTTTTCTTCAAGGTTCATACCGTAATATGAAATACAATCTACTTTATGATAATAATGTAAGCTATTTATAGAAGTTATGGCACGAAATCTGCAAAAATGAACAAAGACTCGCCAGCATATTTGTCTTCGAGATACTAAACCCCATTACGGTATTGTTAACATGCACACACATTATTTATCGTACACAATACAGCATAAATATATTAAAAACAAAACATTACATTCAGAAAGAGATTAACAGTGAAATGAAGTGTTAATTGCATGGAAGCATTGAAAAATGATCAACATATGTTATATAAATAGTCATAAATAATGTCTCGAAATTCAGTTTAAATAATAATAAGTGCAACAGAACAAGAATTAAAAAATATAACCACGTGTTATTAATTTCGTGCCCGACTAAGGTGTGAGATGAGGTCGCAAAGAAAGATGTGGAGTAGCCTTCTTGTGTTTTCGTTTGCGGTGTTTACACTTCGTTTAATTTCTAGAACTAACAATTATAATATTAGTAAGTAAATAGTAGGTTGGATATTGGTAAAAATAAAAATAACATTATATGCTAGTTATCCATTTATACGAGTTGGATCAGAATAATAATTGAATATCGTTTACAAAACGAAAAAAAAACCTACTTCACATGCCGCGATAGTGAAAATATCTACTAATCATAATTATGTCGTTTGTTTATATGATGTATATTTAACTCGAAGTATTACTTTATTCTTTAAATGAATTTAATATTTACATTTGTTTATATTGTTTATCTCCATATCTCCGGAGATAATTGTCATATCTCGATAAAATTTGAATGGGACCAAACAAGAGGCATAATGTAATCTCTCAAACAAAAACGATTTTTTCAAATTGGTTAAGAATTGACGATATACATATATACAGTCGAATTAAGAACCTCCTCCTTATTTGTGAAGTCGGTTAAAAACAGTATTGTTTTTATGTATTGTCTAAAAACAATATATCTATTTATTATTAAATTGTCTTGGGTAATAAAATAAATTATATACTTTTTAAAGTGCGTGTATGCGATTTGTCAGATCAATCTCTCTATAGCAATCACATCAATGAACTCGTATCACTTGACCACAGTCACAGACACAGTGGTCTTCATTACTGAATCAACATCTACATTATTTGAAGCTCCGGTTGAGGGTCAGAGTAACAGATTTGGTACAAATGTCGACTAGTAGTCGTAATAGTCGTAGACAAGTTACACAAGATTAGTCCAATCCTTAAAAAAGGTGGTAAAGCGAACGATATTAATAACAATCGGCCTATAGCACTACTACCAACATTTTCAAAAATATTTGAATGTATAATATCTGAACGCATATATAGATTTCTAGAAAAGTATAACCTATTTGATAACAATCAGTACGGCTTTCGTAAGAAATCATCCACTATATTAGCATTATTTAGGTTTGTACAAGAAATATTGAATAACATGAAAGACAAATGTCACTCTATAGGACTGCTGCTCGACATGACGAAAGCATACGATAAGGTAGCACATGGAGTTCTTATCGATAAAATGAATCAACTCGGAATATGGGGCAAACCACTTAATTGGCTTAAATCCTACCTCTAATAGAAAACTCTTAGTCCAAATAAACCATTACCGACAAGATGTAGGCGCCCTACTCAAGATACAGTCCGAGACTCGCACTGTAAATTGTTCAATACCGCAAGGTAGCGTACTAGGATGCGTCTTATTTTTAATATACATAAATGATATCCCAAAACTAACAACATCCACATGTATACTTTTTGCTGACGATGTCTCTTTACTTTTCAAATCTCCCACCAACGTAAATACTTATACAAACATAGAAGATACATTCATTAGAATAAAATCTTGGTTCGAAATACACAATCTGGAAATTAACAATAAAATAAAACTGGCCAAGTGCGAGTCAGACTTTGTCCCGCACACGGAGGGTTCCAAACGCCATCTATCGAATTTCTAACGAACTTCTAACACCAACTAAGTAAACGTTAACACAAAGGTAGAATAGAGTATTACATAGTAGTAATAGTAATAGTGGTAATAGTAATTGTAGTAATTAATATAATTAAATATCTGGTTGACCGAGCTTTGTTCGGTATTTTATGCCACTTAAACAGACAAATATGACTCTTCCCGACATCTATTGACGAATAATAATACTATTTTTTTAATTGAGAGCAACTAACTGCTTTACTGATATAGTACTTCTACTCGCCAATAGATGTCGGGAAGAGTCATATTTTAAGATGATTATCAATAAAGTTGATTATTGAAAACACGAATAAAACAACATTTTCTGAAATTGACTCCTAGCTAGATCGATTAAGGTAAAGACGATAGCGCCACCTTAGCAACTAGATAGGTGGCGCTGCGCTATCGTAAAAAACTTTTTTTAAACTTTTCTTTAATTTTTAACTTTGTTCTGTTTTTAGTATTTGTTGTTATAGCGGCAACAGAAATACATCATCTGTGAAAATTTCAACCGTCTAACTATCACGGTTCATGAGATACAGCCTGGTGACAGACGGACAGACAGACAGACAGACAGACAGACAGACGGACAGGGGAGTCTCAGTAATAGGGTTCCGTTGGTACCCTTTGGGTTCGGGACCCTAAAAACTAACTTAATACAGTTCATGCCACACCAAAAACACCCTTTGGATCTTGCCGCGATTACTAATAGCCTCCACATAGAAGAAACAAAACAATGCACCCTCCTAGGCATCAAACTTGACCCTCATCTCAATTGGAAAGAACATACAGCCCAAATAAAAACCAAGTTATCACAATTTATATATGCATTAGCAATTTTAAAAATAAACAGTAACTTAGAAACGTCTAAGACAGCATACTATACATACGCGTACGCTTGGTTCAAATACTGGATAGTTCTTTGGGGAAATAGTACGGACGCAGACCAACTATTTATAATGCAGAAAAAATGTATTCGAATAATCAAAATCAAAAATCAAAATCAAAATTCATTTATTTCAGGCTAGTTATGCCCATAAAACACATATTACAATTGCATTATCAATATCATTAAGTAAAAGTATAAACAAATTAAATTTAAAAATATTTTCTAAAATTCAGAAAGCCATCATAATTAAATAGGTGTAACGTGAAATTTTATAATTACATAGTTTTATATTTAGTTAGGTGGTCAAATGTCCAAATTATAAATAATAAATCAATATTATAGCCATTTTAAATCCAGTACAATATAGGTACTACTTCATATAACCGGCACTACTTGGAACATGTCTGTGACAGCATAATGGTAAACATCCCCCAACGCAGTAGCTGTAAGCCGCACTTCATACAACAACAGCTATTGACCCTACCGTGCCTATATATCCTGGAAGCAGCAATGTTTGTTAAAAAATACCCCTACTTATTCGAACAAAATAAAAATCCCCGTAAACCGTATACCTTACTATTACCCGACCCCAAGTTAGAAATATTTAGAAGAGGTCCTCAATACATGTCTATAAAAATCTACAATAAAATTCCCTATAGTATAAGACAAGAATCAAAAGAAGTGGTGTTTAAAAATAAATTCCGTCAGTTTCTTTTAGTTAAATGTTATTATACAATTAGTGAATACCTTGAAGATAAAATATAAAATAACTGTTTCCCGCCTTAATAACAATATATAAACTGCCATAGATTTAGTTAAGATTATGTTGAGATTTATAATCTTATTCCTATTAGATTAAGCACATAGCGTGATTCTTATAATGTTAGGTATATTTTGTATACTCGTATATATTAAATATTATGTTGCTACACCCTAAACAGTACAGGGTACATGTCATTAGTAATTAAGTAGATTAGCTCTAAGCTAAGTTATTATTGATGTATATTGTGTGCAATAAATAATACTGAATACTGAATACATTTTCATTTTTTCATTGCATTTATTTAATTTCGAAAATTACAAATTTAAATTTATCCTAAACATAAAATAAAAATTAAAAGTATATTCAATTACTTACACTAATTTAACATATTGGGAATTATTATAAATGTATGAATTGTATTGTATTTCGTTTATAGACGGATCTAGATCAAAGACAAAAGGTATGCACACTTGAACGCACATGCACAATTGAAATGTACTGAGATCGCGCACGCAGGACGCAGGACGCCGCGGTGTGTCCGTACCTATAATGACGGAGTCCTAGAGCATGGATTTATATTTCATTAACATAGAATATCAGTAATATTATTATAATGAAGCAAGTAAGAATTAGGTTTAATTATTATTTAATTTGAATTTAATTATTAGCAAGTTGGACAAGTCTACATTTAGATATGTAAGACTTACTTGTGTCCTAATTACTTGACATATTACTTACTTACCTGCACGATGTATCTCAAAGGATTTATTAAAAGATGGTTATTTTTGAAACTTACAAAATACAAAATAAAGGTAATATTTAAAAAATTGTGTACATGGCTAGATATAAGTATATTTAAAATTTTCAGTGACTTTTCATATAGTATTTAATATTAGATTTAATTCGCAAGAACATTGCAACCAGCTTACCTGCTGGTGAAGTAATGTGTAGAAAAAAGTACCACACTTAATATTTGCCGTTGGTACAATAACTGTGTCTATGGATCAAACGACAAATTAAGTTAAGTTTGTCCTTTACCCTAGTTTACAAAGTTGTCGTTGTCTTATTAAACATCTTAATAATTTTATTTAAAAAAACTCGTACTTGGCCATTTATTTAGCCACAAGGCCACTGATTATGCTGTAGTTTTAAGTGTTTACTTTTTCATAGGTTTAATAAATTTGATGTACAGTAAACAATTTTGTATGGCATTTTTACAACGATCGATTAGATGTACCCGAAATGTCAATAATTAGAGAGGTGTGACTCATCATTGGGATCATAAAAATAACAAAGAAAAGCGTTGGGCGCTTTGTTATTTTGACCCTTATAAACATACCTAGTTTTTTAATTTAGTGTAGAGATTAAACCTTATTCCTTAGCTATTAAAGACCAAAACTGCAAGTGTTGTATAAGTTGCCTCTAGGCAACTTATACAACACTTGCAGTTTTGGTCTTCAAAGATTTCATTCAAAGATTCAAAGATTTGGTCTACCAAATCTTTGAATGTACTCGTAGTAAGTCAATGAATAGGTATCTCATTGGATTAATGATTAGGATAAAATTATAATTTCATTTCTCTTCTTCTTCTTTTCATCTGGTTTGCGTCAATCTATGGCGATTGTATCTCTATATTCTAGGGTTAGCGTTCACATAAATAAACTGTAGATAAAACCTTTAGCTTCGACTCCATAGATGCGCCTGCGCCGATTCCCATTCCGAAGCAGAGTTTGACTTACGGCGCAGTTTTAAATAACTGCCGAACGCTCATTACATTTTCCAATCGAGTATTTGCATAACTATTGGAATGGAACCTTCGAAGGCTGTGTGTGTTTTAGCTGATGTATGGCCCGCCCTACGTTAAATGAATTCAAATGGGATTTATCTTCTTGTTTGATTTATAACGCGCAAATGATTTTTTACGTGACGCATTCAGAGCGGGTGTGTCACTTAGAATTTCTTCTACTTATACCTACTGCACTGATGTTTCGTTTAAGTCAAATGGGTGATAAGTTGATTACCACGGTTGATTACTGAATTGCTTACTTGTGTTGATTACTTATACTTCAGACGTTTGCTTGTAAAATAGACGTCACAATCAGATATCTTCAGTAAATCTTCAAATAATTTACATAGCCTTAGTTAAAGAATTTTTTAATACATAAAGTGTACGCAGTAAAAAAAAATCAGTAAAGACTTCTTCGAAACTCGTTTAGCGACCTCATATTTTCGGAAATATTATTTATATTACAGTAGAATCTTATATTTTATACTTAGATATCTTATATTTAGGTAATGCCTGGTATAATATAAATTAATACTTAGGTATTGAGAGTACAGAATGACTTAATAGTCATTCTGTAAATTTTTTTTTCTTTTGAAATCAATTGAAATACGTGTATTTTATCTACACTCATATCGTACAGTTCTGATTATGAATTAAAAAACAGTAGCATAATAATCTAGGACGATGTTGTGATAAATCGTCCTAGATAAATAAAATAATTCATGACTAACTGAAATAATAGAAAAAAGTTTTATTGTTATACAGATTCTTCACATTTTTTTTATATATCTTATAGGCTAGCGTTTGACCACTATCTCACCTGTTGGTAAGTGATGATGTGGTCGAAGATGGTAAGCACGCTAAGCCTAGAATGGGAACTGGCTCTCAAAGATAGCTGCCGGAACAAATTAGATGTTTGGCGACAGATTTTCTAACTTGAGGGTGTTAGCTGGCTAGGCGGACACTAGATAGTGTCCTACCACCATGCGGGAATTGTTGGTTTCTTAACGACGTTTTTCCTTCACTGTGAAAAACGCACATACATTTTTCAATAGAAAAATCCATTGGTGCACGGTGGTTTGAACTCGGTACCTCTGGCATCAAAGCCATCTCCCGAATACGCAACCGGGCCCTCTCGGCCCTCAAAATAATGCTATACAATAACTTTTCAATCTGATAGGCAAGCGTTGGACCACTTTATAGCCTGGTAGTAAGTGATGATAATGTCGAAGCTAGTGAACATGCTAGGCCTAGAGTAGTCTGACTCTTAATAGTTGTGTGCTGCCGTAACACCGAAAGGCTATGGCTTATGGCAGATTTTCTCCTTGTTGGTGGTAAGCTTCTTCTTGGCAGTAAGTCAGACGGAACATCAATAATATGTGCACCACCGCGTATGCGTGGAAAATCCATCTCTGGACTTTATGTCGAAAATTATACAAAATTTGTGAAGCTATTCATGCATTTTCGTCAATAACGTTATGTATTCCTACTGATACAGATACACACTATTCAAATAAAAAATGTGTTTGTACTTGAGATGTTTTACTTCTCTGAGGTCAGTGACCTGCTGACGCTCGTTTTCAATATTTGGTCTATCCGAATTCACTCCATATGCACATTATATTTATGCTTTATATCGAATAAGGCAGGGCTTCCCAAACTGTGCGACGCGACGCCCTGGGGCGTCGCAGCGATGTCCCAGGGGCGTCGTGTGTCGATGCGACCCACTCGAGTGAGCGCCGAGTTCACTTTGTCGTTGCGACTCGCGAATCGCGGCCAACTGTTTGAATGTTGGAGCTCAGTTTTTCATGAATATCGTGCCATAAGGACTGCAGCATAAATGGTTCTATTACCTTTTACGACTTAGTACTTGAGCAAAACAGGCTTTTCTGCAGTTGCAGTAATAAAAAACAAGTACAGGTCAAAAATAGACGGAGAGAAAAAATTAGAGTGGCAATTTCCAAACTAGAGCCTTATTTTGAGAAGCTTTGCTGAGAAAATCAAGCCACATCCTTATCTTTGGCAGCCAGCCAACTGAATATTTCTATTTATTTATAGTCATATGTTCTGTTCTTATTTTCAATTAAATTATGATTGGTAAATTATAGGTATTTGTTTGAGAGCCGTCGTAAAAAAAAGGCAAAATCCCAAAGGCGACACAGTACAAATAAATTTGGGAACCCCTGGAATAGGGTATTTTACTCTATATGAGAAAAATAAACTAGCCAAGTGCGAGTCAGACTTTTGTCCCGCACAAGGAGGGTTCCGAATTTCCGAAGTCCGAACGCCATGAACTTCTAACACCAACTAAGTGAATATTAACACAAAGGTAATTAATTTAATTAAATATCTGGAAGACCGAGTGTCCGTACGACTAACTTTCTACTAATTCTAGCTAATTGAAGCTCTTTAAGTACTGAAATTATAGATATATTATTCAATACTGTACACTTCATTTCGCCAAATTAACCTTAACTATGTAAACAAATCGACTGAGGCCCACAAATTTAACAAATGAAACGCATGCGCGTGCAAATTTTTCCTGTGCTGCCATCTAGCTGCGTCGAGGTGAATTAATTTCGTATCGTATCCTATCGTAAAAAACACGTTTTTTTGTTTTAAACCCTTTCATTTTTAACTTTGTTCTGTTCTAAGTATTTGTTGTTATAGCGGCAACAAAATACATCATCTGTGAAAATTTCAACCGTATACCTATCACGGTTCATGAGATACAGCCTGGTGACAGACGGACAGACAGACAGACAGACAGACAGAGAGACAGACAGACAGACAGACAGACGGACAGCGGAGCCTCAGTAATAGGGTTCCGTTGGTACCCATTGGGTTCGGAACCCTAAAAATATATATTGAGATAGCTTAGGCAAAAAGCAGTCGGAAAACGTTAGTTTTAGTAAGTACATAGAATAGCAAACTACATTTTAAAATTCAATTTAAATGTTTCAGCTTTTTTAATCTATTTCTGAATAACACCATTAAATAATAGTCGACATGTTATTACATCTATGAAAACTTAGAAGTGTCACATGTCAACTATCATATCACTGCATTTGCCTTCACAACCAACTGACGTCACGACACGACTACAGAGCAATGTGGCGTCCAATGCGTCCAGCGTTTTCGTCAAATTACGCGCGAAATTTGAAAATGCAAAATTTAATTGCGCTTTAGTGACAAACGATTAAATAAAAATTGTGTAAATGTTTTTGTGGTTCAATAGCACTATAAGTTCTAATCGAATCAAAAATAGGTGTAATATCCTATTCTATCGCCCTTCTATGACTTATGGATAGGACTTCAATAAATTTCGGCACCGGATCTCTACTTTGTAACTATCTATTTCTAAACAAGTTTCGTTCTATATATGAACTCAAAAACACTTTCTATCACGTGATATCATCGTGTGTTGTGCGAAAGTTTGTGAGGCTGAATGTTTGTAACTCTTACACCGCAAAAACAGCCAAACGGGTTTAGGTTGTTTGGCACGCAGATAGTATACTCGTGTGTATAACCAAGATAACACATAGCAGACTTTTGGCGATTCTCATACTGCACCGCATCATGTTTTCATGGTCTTACGTTGTTTGCAAGTATGTGTATTTGTATAGAAAACACGCGTAGTGCAACACACTAAACACGCATTCACGCGCAGTTTAGCAGATCACGCGCCTACATCGAGGTGTACTTAGAACATAATTATACTTCAATGCGCGCCTACATGTGGAGAAACATGCACCGCCGCGCGTGGGTCCAAGAAATCAATACAAAAATCTGCATGATGACGCAGATCTGCACTCACGCACCCGCACGCGTGGCTCTGCCGTCACGCACCCCGCAGCGTGGCGCGGGCAGTGTGTGTATCGCCTTAACACGGGCGAAGCTGCCTGGCATGGCTATAGTCCGGCAATCTCGTGCGCGAGCTTCCTGCGGAGTGACAGACGGTGGCGGGGACGAGGTAGCGGCAGTAACTTTTAAATAATCTGTGACACGGCTACACACGCTTCCCTTCCCCGCTACACCACCCGCAACCCGCTGAAATCTTAGGTACCTCGTCCCCGCCACGCCGTACGTACGCCGTCGCGGGACGGTCGCGCACGAGATTGCCGGACTATAGTAATAACAACATTTCGAATCCTACATCGGCCAACTTCAAACTTCAAAGCAGGGTGAAGTTGTGGGTTCGATACTTATAACTGACAGTTATAATTCTTCTTTTTGTAAAACCTACAGACTTTATTTTCATAGTGGTAACAAGTTGCAAAATATTAATTTATTAATTTACCGTTTCTGGTCCTAAGATAACACTTGAGAACTCTGTTTGAAATTGGGGTTCCTTTGTCAGGAAATTAAAGTTTTTATAAAACATTCAATTGTATGTGCTTAAAGTAGTGTGGGCATTTTTCACCTGGAAATAAGAAGAGTTGTCGTCGTTTGCTAAATTTGCTAGGTAAATATCGAAGTATCTGAAGATGCTGTACTGCTACGAAGTTTGCAGAGTGTTTTTTTTTTAATTTAAGTTAAACAAACGTTTGACCATTATCTCACCTGATGTTAGGTGACGATGTGGCCAGTAATAATAAAGATAGTTTGAAAACTAAAACAACCGACTTCCATGCCCCGCGAGTCAGTTTAAGTAGACAAACACACAAACTTGTGTGACATTTATCGTCATATCTAGAGGTACTTAACAGATCTCGATGAAATTACAATGAGACCACCTCGGCAAGGTACCCTGATCCGAATCGGTTCACAATTGATGTAGTAATAGCATATTATACATACAAATATTATATATACTAGCAGCCCGCCCCGGCTTCGCACGGGTAGAACAAATATGCCTATAAAATTTGCATCAGTTTGTTGCATTGAATATAAAATGTGAACATATTTAACAATCATCGTCATATTTCAACCAATTTACACAAAACCTTAACGAATTATGCACCTAAACCTTCCTCATAAACACTCTGGCTATTGGTGAAAACCGCAGGATAATCCGTTCAGTAGCTATTAAGATTATTGCGAACAGACAGACAGACGCAGTGATGGACTTTGTTTTATAATACTTACGTAGTGATATTGGACGGCCCTTTGGCGTAAAGGATAGTTACCCTGATTCTGACCCGACGGTCGTTGGTTCTAATCCTAGCTATATACTTACCAATGAAAGTTTTATGTGCATTCATGAATCATGAGTTTTCGTACAGTGGTAGTGGGATCATTAAATCTACCAAAAAGTAGCTTAGTACCTTAGTACCACCAAGGAAAACATCTGCCGCCTTAACCTTACGGCATTCCCCGACGCAAAAAGTAGAGGTAATATACGCTTAATGTGTGTATCTGTGTGTCTGTCTGTAGCATCTTAGCACCTAACCGGATGAACCAATTTTGTTTTTATTATTGATAGTTTTTTTTTTGTTCGATAGATGTCTTCATCGAGAGTGTTCTTAGCTTTGATTCATGTTAATTCGTTCAATCGTTATAAAACTATGAGCTTTTTTCTAGTTAATTGCGCAATGAAATCAACTTTCATAGGTCTGATCAATTCGAAAATCTTCTTCTTTGTAAGAACATGGAACAGAACCTGATGCAGGGACATCTCCTGGACTCTGCAGAATACTCAAATCCTCACCAACTTACAGCTCAGATTTTAAATGTCGTGTTTAGAGTCATTGGAATGCTCTTAATGAAAATATTATACATAGATCAGTCGGGGTGGTTTAAAATATTATATTATTATATATATAGATGAATATTATTTTATACAATAGATCATATTATTATACTATATTGACTTCAAATTGATTGTGATCGATGGGGATCTACAGCATAGCTAAGCTTATAATAATATTTTCGTAGTAACTATGACCTAATCTGTGGTTTCACTGCAAATATTTTATTAATTTTGCGATGCGTGTATGTGAATTTCGTTAGAGTTTTCATTTGAATTATATACTGTAAAGGACAATTTTAATCTATAATATGTGGCCAAGCTAATTAACGTTATTATTTGGATAAGGATTAATACTATATACTTGAAAATAGCCTTGGAAGTTATGTAATCTTTTTTAACAACAATTTTAAGATTAAAATGGTTACTGTGAGTCAACCTTAAGAGATAGACATATGCTGTCGCGGACTTTTTTGTAGGTCTTATTAAGTTGTATAACTCTTCCCTAGAAAATATTCTTCTATCTATTTTCAATTGAGCAGCGTTCGTAAGAAACGTGTTTTTTCGACCGTTTTTTTGCCGACTTAGGTTGCAAATTAGGTCTCCACGAATGTATATTTGATTTAAACGGGATAATATATAGCCTATTTTAATTCCGAAAGTCCGTTCTATGTATTAGTGAAAGAATTTTTTAAATCGGTTCTATAGTTTTTGAGACAAATCATTACAAACATACAAAAATACAAAAATACAAAATACAAATGTTCTCTCTTTATAATATTAGTATAGATATATATATTCACACAGACAGACTTCACAGACTAATTGAGAACCTCCTCTTTTTTTGAAGCAAATAGATTTGCTTTCTCTTTAGCGGTGTGAGCTAGTGATCCGTCGGGTTTCAACAGTGGAGGCAGTGAGGGACAGCAGAAGTTCTCTTTGATCAACTTCACCAGGGACCAGAACGCTTTACTACCCGAGGGGTAAGAAGCAAGTTTGTTCCCAGTTCGGCGTATGTGGTCGAAGGAAGCCTTCTTGAGAGCTTTTTTGCAAGACTTAGCGGCTTTGTTAAAGGCTTTCTTCTTTTCGCGAACATCTCTAGTTTTGCGGGTTCGAGCATCAGCTCAGGTTAAGTAAGCCTTATGCTTTGACGCTTCAGCACCTTTAGATATACTTTGACATAAAATACCAAACTGCACTGATCAGTATGCCGATGAACTTTTATTTCACTGTAAATCAAGCTACGGGACCCATACATCATCTCGTAAATACTTCCGAGATTTTACTCTCGCTACTGTGAATTTCTCAGGTTGCCCACAAACGTGCCGACACCTCTTCATAACACTCGAGACTAAAAAAACAACAATTTTATTGGACACTCGGCCGGTCTATTATTCCAAGTAGCAAAAAAAGGAATACGGCACCCCAATAGGTACTATAAAACAGGGATTTCGTCTTTATTTCTGAAATTAAAACTACGTTTCTCGGAACGCTACACTCTGTTTCTCACGATCGATGTGGAGTTGCTATCTAATAAATGGTTGATTACACCCGAAGCGCCGTAACATTGTAAAAGTATATAATATGTTTTACGACAATCGTAAACGTGTATGTTTTTTAGAAAACGTTTTGTGTTGATTTTCTCGTATTTATTGTAAGCGCTAGTTGCGTAATGCCCCAAAAAAAAATATTTTTATACCTAGAAAACCTATGAATAACATCTGTTCTCAGTAGGTTAGGTACCGCATATGGTATGAGGGTTTCATAACACTAACCAAGAGTTTACTAAGTCCATTTATTATTATGGGTTATATGCCGTGAACTTAAATAAATTGAGTTTTAAACTTGATTGCCATGTTTTGAGCGAAAGTGATATTTTATTCTTATTATCTTTTGATATTGATACTATAATATTTATGAATAGAAAAACTATTTTCGCATTTCATTGGAATTAATCTCAAAGCTTGCAGAAATAATCAACCGTTACGTTACTGATGACATTGAAATGACTTATACTACGTAGTACTATTAAGTATTCTGTGCTTATACCACATGAGTAAACTTTACTCATGTGCTTAGACTGCGGCCACACTACCGTGATATGGCAATAATTATGGCTATAATTGAAATAACACCTAGGTGTAGCCACGATTTATAGCCACAATTTTACAATGTCAATCAATATGGCATATGACGGTACCAGTGTCATATCTATGTAAACCCTAATGTAACCACACCACTTCATGCGGTAATTTCGGCAGTAATTTAATGGCATAATTAACACGGTAAGCAGTAAGGTCAATAAGTAAGGTACTATCATAATCATATATTTGTAAAACTGTGGTAAGTTATTGCGGCCTCAGCATTACTTAGTTGATGACGCCGGTCTTATTTACCTTAAGGCCAACGAGTAGTTACTATGTCAGATCGTAATTTTTACGTATTCCAGAGTTGATCTTGGTTTTGGTCTTCCTCAACAGATTAATATGTTTAACTATGGTAAGTATTCCTTATTAAATATTTATTACTGTTATCATGAATATATAAGGTAAGGTAACATACATAAACCTCTGCAAAGTGCTGATAATGTACTTACCAACAACGTTTTTTTTTATGTAGGAGGTTCACGACTGGGCCATTTTCTGTGAACAGATGATAGTCGTAATGTGTAAGTACAAAATAGGTTGTAGGCATGTGATTTTATGTTTACCATATATCTCTGCTCTTTCGAGGGTTCCTTACCTCAATAGGAAAAAATGAACTCTTATAAGAAAGATCACTTTGTTGTCCGTCCATCTGTCAAGACCCCCTTTTTCTCAGAAATGCGTAGAGATATCAAGTTGGAACTTATATCAAAAGTAATCAGGTGAAATTGATACATAATATTGGTCGGCCCGTTGGCGTAAAGGATAGTTTACCTTGACTTCTAACCCAACGGTCGATTGACCGACCAATTGATTTTCTCAAGTTTTTATGAGCATTCATGAATCATGGGTGTCCGTACACAGGTAGTGGAGTCATTAAATCGATGTTCTGCCTGACTTGCTACCAAAAAGTAGCTATCCATCATCAAGGAAAAAATCTGCCGCCATAACCTTACGGTATTTCGTCAGTACAGCTCTCGGGAGTCATACCATTCTAGGCCTCGCCTGTTCACCATGCGAAAATGCGAAAATCAATTTGTATATTTGTTTGTTTGGGACTTTTTCACGGTCAAACGGCTAGACCAATTTAGCTGAAATTTTGCACAGGGATAGGCAGTACTTATTAATGGATAATGCCATAGGATACTTTTTATTACGCGGGCGAAGCCGCAGGGCACAGCTAGTTTTATACGATAGATCAGACTATATTGACATCAAATTGATTGATATCGGCTGTGATCTTTGAGTAATCAGTACAGAAATAGCGTAGCTAATATGTTTACGTAGTAACTATTGTCTAATCTGTGGTTTCCCTGCAAATATTTTGATACTAGAGTCTACGGTCTCTTTTCACAGCCAAAAGAGACCGTATACCCGAGTATCAAATTGTCTGAATTGAATGAAACTGAATGAATATGGAACATAAAATTTGGCAAGAAGCAAGGGTCTTAAAGCAGGTTGAAGAAGGAGTAAATCTGAAAGCCATAAATATGTAGTTAAATAGTAATTAAAAAAGTGAATTTACTATTACAAACTTATTATTTTGCGGTTGGTGCAATACATTTTCTATGGATCGAACTGCAAAGTGTAGTTTGTCCATTAACCAACATAGTTTGACAAATTTGTACGGAAGCCTCGGAGCGTAAGTCCAACACGAACTTGGCCGGTTTTTAACCGATTTCACAAAAAAGGAGGAGGTTCTCAATTCGTCTCTATGTTTTTAGGGTTCCGTAGCCGAATGGCAAAAAACGGAACCCTTATAGATTCGTCGTGTATGTCTGTCTGTCTGTCTGTCTGTCCGTCCGTATGTCACAGCCATTTTATTCCGAAACTGTTAGGACTACAGAATTGAAACTTGGTAAGTAGATGTATTCTGTGAACCGCTTTCCGATATTTATACAAAAATAAAAAATAAAAAAGTTTAAGGGGGGGCATCCCATACATGGAACTGAAACAAAAAAAAATTTCTTCATACCTATACGTGTGTGGTGTCTATAGATAGGTCTTCAAAAATGACATTGAGGTTTCTAAAACCATTTTTTCTCAAAGTCAATCATTTGAAAGATAGGCGCGTCTAAAGTGGTACAATGTGTGTCCCCCCCTTCTTCTTTTTCGTCTAACTTTTAAAGTATGGGAGTGAAAAATCTAAAAAAAATATATGCTGTAGATCTGAAAAAAAACTAACAACAAAAATTGGTTTGAACGAGATACAGTCAGCAGTTTTTGAGATATGGCGACCGCAAAGATAACTTTGTTTTTCATACAATCACTATGAAAAACAAAGTTAATTATGTAGTTGCAAAAAATCATAGTTATGGAATACTTGACTGTGTTACGGAACCCTACGAGTGCGAGTCCGACTTGCACTTGGCCAGTTTTTTTTTTGTGTGTATGTTACGCGATTACTCCGTCAATTGTGAACGGATTCAAATGATTCTTCTTTTAATAGGTACGGTACGTTTCCGAGGTGGTCCCATTTTAATTTTATCGAGATCTGATTAGTATCTCCAGAGATATGGAGATTAATACCTCAAACATAGGAGAATGTACTGGTTTTAGAAGAAGAGTCCCAAGAACATTATACACAATGGAGGTTGCTATTGCATATAATTTTGAAGACTAAATAAAGACCGGCAATGTCGAGTTGGACTCGCCCACCGAGGCTTCCGTACCAACGTTGGTTGGTACCAATTAGGCTAGACCTCTAAATTGTATGAGCGCCCATATAAGTCAGGTGGCCTACCTTGATTGGCGTCTACTATGAATCTATGGGGATTCATTTGTGCTACGAGTATAAGACCTTGCTTTTTGCCAAATTCCATGATTCTAGGTCAACGGGAAGTACCTTATAGGTTTTCGACCCAAAACCTATCTAAGGTACTTCCGGTTGACCTAGAATTGTCAATTTTGGTCAAAAGCAAGGTCTTACAGCACAAGAAAAGGAAAAATTCCGAAAAATAAAAAAGTTGAAAATTAAGGTTATTTTTGATACTTACAAGTTTTCGCGAAAATCTAAATTTGCCCATATCTTTTTATCGTGTTGACTCAGGACCTTGATTTTTATACACCTAATAGGGACTATAGACTTCTGTATCTGGTATAAATTTCAACTTGCTAAGTCCACCCGTTTCTGAGAAAATCGATGGTGACACACGGAAAGACAGACGGACAGACAGACAGACTGACAGATAGACAGACGGACAAGAAAGTGATCTTATAAGGGTTCCTTTTTTTACCTTTTGAGGTACGGAACCCTAAAAATATGACCTTGAATAATGTTTTTACATCTTTCTTCACGTTGATTTTGGTTTTGGACAGATTCTTACGGTAACTGTGAGCGAGATAGAAACAAAGGTGGGGAGAATTAATTTGTCTTCACAGGAATGTTCTACCGGGCAAAGTCTAGTTATGGTGCAAAGTTAGTTAATATTTTTTGACATGACATGACGTTTGGCGAAGATGGCGGCCATATCAGTCCCGCGACACTGCATACATAATTAAATAACTCAGAATTATGAACGTACTTTGTACCTACCAACACTGCAGAAAAAAATTATAAGCATAATACCACAGATTATATAATAGTTACTAAGTAAATACTACTTTCCGTTGTTAGGTTGGCTACACAGTGCTTTCATAATTCGAGTATCAACAATGTAGGGAAGTGCCAACTCTTATAACGTAGTAGAGTGATTCAGTAGTATCTGTCGGCCATGTGGCGGCAATTAATGTTAATAATCGCAAATAATACTTTCAAATATTCATTTTGGAATACATCTAGTCCGTGTTATAAAAGTATTTGGAATTATTGTAATAAAATACAATTAATTATCGTGTGTGATACATGTAATTTAATTAAAACCTGTTTTGCACTAAAAAGGGTAAAATAAATTATTTCTCCAAAAAAAAAACGACTTCAAACCACAAACAGGCACTCAAAAGCGAAAAATAAATTACTTAATGTAATTATTATAAGCGCTATCCACTTATCTATTTGAAGTCGGTGCCAGCCAAGTCTAATAGGTAGTAGATAGATGCTACCTACATGTATCTACCTACTTACTACTGCTACTACTACTACATACGAGTACATAGTATCTATCTACTATCCAATAGACTTGGCTGGCACCGACTTCAAATAGATAAATGGATAGCGCTTATAATAATTATATTAAGTAATTTATTTTTCGCTTTTGAGTGCGTTTGTGGTTATGAATTCGGTTTTTTTTTTTTTGAAAAATAATTTATTAGATCAAGCATCGACTTTGTAGTTATCGATTCCGTTTGTTAAATAATAATAATTTATTTAAGTTTTTCATACCTCAATGATAGTAGTATAATTATATCACCTTTGCTTGTCTCTCACCTCATTTACTTTTAATTTTCGGCCTGTATGTTCCGTTTAAAGTAAAAATAAAACTTCCTAATTACAAAAAATAAGCTATCAGTTTTCAGCACAAGCCGTAGAGTCTGTCGGCACGTGCCACTTCGGGGTTCAAGTTACGTAGTGACTATATATTTATCTGTGGTTCGGGTGTCATCGTGAACGGTCACAGGCGGTGCTCATTGACTCTTATTACAAAGGGGCCGCCTTTGACACACTGCAGTCATAGAATAACTAACACTATTACCACAGAAAATAGTTCTCCTATTCTATTACTAATACGCCGGCCGTAGACGCTGCAGATTGAAGTGGATATTGAAGTAATATAAATGATATATGATAATTTATCGCGATAAGACTTACAAAGAGTTAACTATGTAGTTATAAACGAGCGATTGTCTTATTTACATCTACTGCAAGCATATCATATACATAAATAGGTATATATAAGTATGTGTAAAGGACATGCCGTACCTTCGTACGGTATATCTAGTTTAGCAGTTATGTATTACAATGATGATGATTTGATAGAACTGAAGTCAGTTGTTTCAACAACTCAACGAGCAACTCACGAAACAGGAGAAGTAGTAGTACATCGACATTTGCTAGAACGTCGATGAGTACCTACTTCTTCTGTTCTAAAATTTACTACGACAAAAGTGCTGTGTTGTAGCTTCTAGTAAATCGACCGCGATAGAGTTTTCCACTGCCAGACATGCATAATCACTAACACTACTACATCGTCGGTTAGAAACCCTTAAGTCGAATGGTGACAAAAAGTTCACTTATCTTCATTAAAAGAAACCAACGTCTTTCTTTTGACAAAAGTCAAAACCTGCAACTAATAAGAACTTTTTTATTACATCTGCTTTAAAAATCTTAAACGTTGTGTTGTAAGTGTGAATGGTCTAATTTAAGTAGAAGTTATAATAATAAACACAGGTGCTATTAAACAATAGAGTCATTGTACCTAAATTGATTTTGGTTAGAACTGCCATGTAATGTGTGAAACTGGTCTCCGCTGTACTACCAAATTAATGCTAATTGGAGGGTGCTCGGCCGAATTTACCTACGTATTTCGTATTAGGGCGGATAAGGGCGATAGCTCTGAACTAGCAGTTTTTACCAAGACAAAGCCAAACGGAAGGGTTATGTTTTAGCGTCTATGTAGGTTTGTGTTTATTTTTGTACTTACGTAGGGACACGTAATAGAAAGAAAGGAAAAATATTGATTTGCAATTATAATTAAGATATTTATAAGTTTTATTACATATAATAAAATCTGTCGCTGAAACATCTAATGTGTTCCGGCAGCTATCCTTTAGAGCCAGCTCCCATTCTAGGTCTAGCGTGCTTACCATCTTCGACCGCATCATCACTTACCAACAACAGGTGAGATAGTGGTCAAACGCTAGCCTATTAAAAATAAAACTGACCAAGTGCGAGTCAGCATCGCGTCTCTTATCGCACACTTAGGGAGGGTTCCGTACAATACGAAACATAACAGAGTTTCAACCTCATATATTTGATTAATTGATATTACCAAGAAGATTTGGTTTACTACCGCCATCTATGTCAGTTTGCCGAAAATAATTAGATAGATGGCGTTTAAAAACACGTTTTTTGTATGGGGACCCCCATTAATTTTTAACTTTATTTTGTTTTCAGTATTTGTTGTTCTAGCGGCAACAGAAATACACCATCTGTGAAAATTTCAACTGTCTAACTATCACGGTTAATGAGCTATAGCCTCGTGACAGACGGACAGACAGGCAGACAGACAGACAGACAGAGAGACAGACAGACAGACAGACAGACAGACAGATGGACAGCAGAGTCTTAGTAATAGGGTCCGGTACGGAACCCTAAAAACATATACAAATGTCATGCACGAGCACGGCACCAAACAGCAGATTTGAACTTATCAGATAGGTATATTAAGGTAGTATTCAAAGGTGCTTACCTCGATGCTAAAATTAATAACTAAAATTATGAATCTAGACAAAACAAAAAAAATAGTGAGGCGTCAAAAAGGCTTTATGTCTTATACACTAGACGCCTAATTTTTAGATAAACCGCGGGTGATGGACTAATGCGAAATATTGAATAATTATTACATATATTTATTGGTTTTTAGGGTTCCGTAGTCCTGACAAGGAAGCCTTATAGTTTCGTCATGTCCGTCTGTCTGTCTGTCTGTCTGTCTGTCTGTCTGTCCAAGGTTTTGCTAAGATACCGTTAATACTAGAAAGCTGTTCTTTTCTATGGGTATGTATAGAAATGACGCCGACAAAGTGGTGAAATAAAATTTTGAAAAATACTTTTTTAGGGTAGCTCCCCTACATGAGAAGTGGGGATAAATTTTTTTTTCGTCGTTTACCCCTTCCTTATCCCTTCCTGTGGGGTATCGTTGAATAGGTCTTTTAAAATAACTTAAGAGTTGCTAATGCCATTTTTCGATTGAATGCTCCATTTACGAAATATTAAACTTTAAAGTGCAAATTTTTGTTCCAGTAGGGCGTCCCCCCCTCTAAAAGCTAAACTGCTGGCTTGAAAAATCTGGAAAAATTCCTGATAATAGTGCATTTCATGAACTTTAAAGGAAAACTATAGCGGTTAAGATAACTTTATTAGTTTAGCAGTAATAGTCGTTAAACTTGGGAGTTGGACGTGACAAAGACGAAGTACCTAGTTGCTTGTTTATAACGGGTAAAGACTTGGATTGAATAACGGGCTACTACGGAACCCTACACTGCGCGTGGCCCGACACGCACTTGCCGGTTATTTAGTACATAAATTACTTATCCTAGAAAATATTTTAACTAATAATAAAATTCCTCTGTCTACAGCCCTAACCACCGGTAGCTTTGGTCCTGCCCCGCTGCATGCGGCAATCTAGGATTAGGTTTTTTATCATTAATATTACAATTAATATTTATATTTATATTTTATAATAATTTTGTTATTAATTTTATATGATACTGTAAGAAACCTAACTCTAAGTAATGAAAAAATAACTTAATAATAAAAAAAAAAAATGTTTTAGAAGAGCTCAAGTAGTCGTAGCTAAGCCAGTTTTAGCAATTGGAAACGTCAAAGCTGTTTATCTACGCTTCTCACGCATCTGAATCCCGAAAAAAGGTTCTAGAATTTCTATCGCGACGTTGATTTATCACTTGACAGAGGAATTTACGACAGTTATGACTAGTGATATTGGCCATAGCCATTTGATCGTAACATCTAGTATACGCTCATTTAAGCTACGCTTATTAGTGCATGGGCAGCATTTTTACGTAGTTCTTATGATTTCTCTAGATCTATAAACATATATCACCGTAGCCGTCAGGACATTTTTTTAATATAAGTGTTCTTACCACACCGGATTGCTATGCGTTACCTAAATACATAGGTACGTGTCTTTGTGTTTTAAATGACACACGCGTAGAGGCACTGCTGTCTGCCCGTAGCTCACACTGAAATACACTCATAGTAGTCATGTTACATATATAACAAATAATATTAAACATAAAAATTTTATAAAATACTATCCACCGCACTTTTTAATGATGAATGGCAGAGAGTTGTTGCCGTAGCACATAACAATATACTAGATTTAAACGATTAAAACAATCTCTCTTAGGTTCAGACTTTCAAAATTCAGTTCAGCATATTTAATTGTAATTATTGTTAAATCTTGCTCTTCTCTGAATGTTAAAAAATGCGGGTGGCAAATGTGCACGAGTATAGGGAAATAGCAAAATATCATGATTAGACTTGACTGTGACTTGGACTCGACTTCCACATGACTTTGACTAAAACTCGAAAATGTTTAATTATTTGTATACCAGATAGACAAGCGTTTGACCATCTTTCCTGATGTTAAGTGACGATGCGATCGATGTTGTAGGTTGCATATACATACATATATTGACACACTAATGCCAATTCTGTTGTTTATCTCCAGCATTTTCAGTCTAGTCTACTAGTCAGTGGACGTACTAATGGAGAGGCCTATGTCCTACGCTACTGAGCACGATCCTCGGCTAGTCTCATCCAGCTCATTCCGTTGTTAATTTGACACAACTCAAATAGCACTGACTAAAGCGAACCGCGTGGAATGATAATAAAACAAAACATTACACTGTTATTATACTTCACATCGTTTACACGTAGTGTTGGATCAATGCTTCATAAATCATCATGGGATTGCTCGGCCATTTTTAATGTGCCATTTACACGCACATCTGTGCACTCTCATTGCGTCCAAACAGATTGTTATGTGAATAACTGAAGTAGCAACAGATCTCAAGAAGTTACTTTTTGCTAAAGAAAATGTTCGTTATGATATTTTTATATCATCAAGATATCTTGTTGGATTTATCTGCCATTGTACGGCTTACATAGTAACTATTCAGTAGACTTTTTACTGCGGCTTCAATGTTATAGATCCTCCTATTATAAATAAGAAAGTTAGTGTATCTGTAGGTTTGATGGAAACGGCTGAATGGGTTTTAATAGACACTTGTCTACGGGATGGCTTAACCCCTGTAGGACCTTGGTTAGCCACGTTGGACCCTGCACAGGTCACCTTCACAATAAGATATTGAGTCTGACATGCCTTGCAATTAAAATATCTATCTATCACCAATTTATTAGACAGAATAGCTTCACCAATCGCGAATGACAAAGATTTTATCCTATTGTTCTTACAGGATCGAGATCTACGCAGGTGAACTCGCGGCGGATAGGTAGTATTATTATTACATAAACTGAGAATAGAACGAATAAAGTTTCTATATACCGGTCTAACTAATCGAAGCTTTTCCTCCCAGATAAGCTGTTTGCTATTATAGAATTTCTATCATTCTAGTACCTAATCCTGATTTTTGTTGGTTAGAAAAATACTCATATTTTATTTATTGAATTCGCTAAGCGACTGTCGACTGTACCTGCTCGGTAAAAAATATTGTTATCTATAGGACAGGTTCACATATGTACTGAATCTTGTACTATTATGTATTATGTCACTAAACATTTAAATGTGACACTGCTTATTTTTTTAAGGAGGAGTAACATGTGGAGATATTGTTAGAGAATCGGAGGACAACGCTTGCACTACTACATAATTATGACAACCGAGGGCTGACTTTGATAAGGTCATCCCTCCACAGCGATTGAGGCCCATCGGTGTCTTTCCACCGGGGCAAGACGGTAGAATTTTAGCGTGACTCCATCTTTCATCTCTACTTTGGAAGACGGCTCACCACAGAAGCCTGTGTTTTCTGTTAAGTACCTACTGTGTTCACTGTACAATCCAGGGGTCTTTAAATCACGAGTGAACAGTTTATTATTTCAGTTTACAGTTATCTTCTCAGTATCAATTACATTGTCATTTAATATCAGGTACAATAGTGGTCAAACGCTTGCTTATGACACATTAAAAAATACCAGGATTTAGAGCGGTACGCTGGCTCTTCAGGCAGTAAGTCCCACATAAACAACTCGCTCTCCAAGTGGTATCCACAAAAAAAAATCACAGGGTCAGAAAAAATGATCATCTAAGTACTTTTAAGTGTTTGAAACAGATCGTAACCACGTATTTAAAAATATCAACAAATAAATTTTCCTTATCAAGTTTGAAATACATGGAAATGTAAACTCTACGGATTTTGTTAAAAGACATACCTAAGTGACGTCATCTTTCATCGCAGATGTAATTGTCACCGTATAACGAGATGAAAGCAAAGACATCTATTTTGGAACACTCTACGGCTACACATGGTTATGAAGTTTAGTAAGCCGAAACCATTGGCTTTAATATACATGTGAGTTTTAATTATCGAAACCATTTCATATCACTTAAATTTGTCTAGATGATCAAGGTTACATTTTGAGTGACGATTCGAAGATACCAAAAATTCAACATACAAATAAAAATCATAACATAAACATTATTCTACTTAGGCTGAGTTGCACCATCTTACTTTAACTGTAACAAACGTCAAAAATCTGTCAAACTCCATATAAAATCACATGTTAATAGTTATAGTTACGGTTAAAGTAAGATGGTGCAACTCAGCCTAATAGTATTTGGTATTTAAAGCAGATGGTTGACTGATTCTCATTAAACTCCGAAATTAGGTAGAAATAAATTATTTTAATATTTTTCATTTTTTTCTGTTAATTTTGTAATACATAATTGTTACTAGATTTTACTAACATAGTGATCCACCGAACAATAATCTTCTTTTTGTTCGGGTATTTATTTAGCCCTTTCTTTTTGATGAAGTTTTCTAAATCGAAATGAGGAAATGACGAAATGAAATATAATCAACGAAATCTTGCAACAGGTGCCTATAGTAATGAACTTTTTTTTTCGGTAGGTTTGGAAATTTTCAAACAGAAAATGTTTGACAAATTTTCCTATTAAAACTATTAACAGTAGGAGTACCTACTGTTAATAGTTTTGGCAGTAGCCAACTATATGTACTAAAACCAACGAAAGCGAGTGATTTTTTATGGGACACATGTAAAAATATACTTGAAAACTTACTTCATTACTTTTTATACAAATTTTAAATATTTTTTTTAAAATTCGTTGTATTTTTAATTGCTTAGAAAATTTCGAAAACTATTTTCTTGATTATTTTTATTTAACAATTTGAAAGTATTAGGTATAATTTGGAGCTGGGGCACATAATAATGAAAAGTACAAGTTAAGGACATGTTAGGGAATGATTTCCAGGGTACTTACTATACAAATATTATTCTTTTATATCTATTCCGCCGGATCTGTGGTCAAAATGGGAGGCCCACAGGGATCGATATTGGCCCCCTTTTTATTCCTGGTAGGCATGTGTAAATGACCTACCATATTCTGTACATTCGCAAACAAACGATATTGTTCTATTCGTAGACCATATCTCTCATAGGTTTAAGATTGGTAGAAACGCGGCTAATTATAGCTCTATTAATAACGTTTAAAAAACGTGAGTGAGTGGTTTGCTGTTAACAGTCTTGTCCTAAATCCTACTAAGACCGACAAAATAAGTAAGATTTTCTTAGACTATGGTAGATTGTAGTTTACCATTAATGTAGCTAAATTAGAAGGTTAGCTTTAGCAAGCTCAGCTCTATTCTTGAGTCTAACTCTGGACCCTAAATTACAATGGGACCCTCACATCGATGAATCTATATACATAAAATCCAAAGTACTGACTGACTGACTGAGATATCAACGCACGGCCCAAACCGCTGGTCCTAGACAGATAAAATTTGAGGGGTTTGAAGTTTAGTGTAAGCATCCACTAAGAAAGGATTTTTCGAAAATCCACCCCTAAGAAGGTTTAGGTTAAAAGGCCCAGTTATTTCAAAATCGTCCCCGACGCAATTGTTTCTGTATGATTAATTTAAAATCAATCCATCTATTCTTTGACTTCTTCGTCTTCGAGTTCAAAAGTGTGCAGTTTCCCTTTAAAGTCTGCTTTGCCATGATCATACAAAAATCTCAAAGCCAAACTCTTAATTTAACATTTGGAGTAGACTTAGAGAGGACTGCTTTTTACGTGGTCTGCTCCAAAGTAAGCTTACGGAGCAGCATATTTTTGGGATATTGTCAGTTTGTATATTCAATTGAGAGGGAGTAAGAGCGCATGTTATAGTTGTTTCTGAAAAAAATATGTGATTTCTTTTCTGTAGGCCACGCAAGCGACGCTGCGGGTAGAAGCTAGTTGAGCTCTGCAATTCATGCCATACGAAAAGTAAGGAAACTCACAGATATAAAGACTGCAAGAACAGTTTACTTTACCTGCTGCCATAGTTTGATGAGTTATAGTGTTCAGAACAACACAACTCATCTAACTATTGTTCTTGTTGTGTCCGTGTTCTGTTGTGGGTTGCTGCTGCAGACATAAATGTCATTTTTGTTTTACAGAAGCGTATGATTAGATCAATCTACATCCTAGGTCTATGTACCTCTCTAAGATAAATGTTTAAGGTCATAAATATAATAACAGTCCACTCATTATATTTATATCTATGAGTGTGTAATGTACGCGCAAAAACTTATTCACAATTTAATAAGGCAAAGCTACGTAGAGTACATACTGTAAACACACACATTTTTAAACATTCATTTCTTTCTTTGTTTCTTCTTTCTAAACATACACAACTGTTAATGGTGCCATCTTTTATGGGTAGCTCAATTAATTTCTACAATAAAGTTCCAAAAGAAATCATAATTCTGAATAAAACTTAATTTAAATGCTATATATTTTTTTTAATAATAGCGTATTATAATTACAATCATTATATTGACGATAAATGCGAGTATATCTGGAAATTGTCCAACTATTTGTTATTTGTAAATGCAGACTTAAGTATATTTGTGACTATGCCCCTATACAGCTTTAGAACATACAGTTTTAGAAACTTGACATAGCCCTATGCTGCTAACTGCGTTACATAATCTTTCATTGGTATTTGTTTTTATATTATTTTTTGACTTGCCCAAGACCAAGTGTTTTCTGGTATCTACAAGATAAATACTACGTGACTAACTTTCCACTGATTCTAGCTAAATGAAACTCTGTAAGTACTAAAAAAGAAGGTATAATTATCAATACTGACTGTACACTACTACCAGTAAGGAAACGCTTGCATGCTAATTTTTCCTGTGCTGCCATCTAGTTGCGTTGAGGTGAATTCATTTCAAACTATTACACAGGGAAGTTATTACACAGGTAAGTTATTTGTAGTTGATTGCAGATTGAACACCGAGCTTTGCTCGGTATTTTTTGCCACTTAAATAGAAAAATATGACTCTTCCCGACATATATTGGTGAATAACAATACTATTTTTTTTAATTGAGAGCAACTAACTGCTGTAACTACACAATAACACTAAAGCTACTTCTACTCGCCAATAGATGTCGGGAAGAGTCATATTTTAAGTTGATTTTCGATAAAGTTGATTATTGAAAACACGAATAAAACAACATTTTCTGAAAATGAATCCTAGCTGGATCGATTTATCACCCTCGAAATCACCTGTATACTAAATTTTATTTAATCTTTGGAGCCGTTTCCGAGATTCAGATTCAGATTCCGAGATTAAGGTAAAAACGATAAACCTATGAAGATTCATAAAATTCACGTAAAAAAACACGTTTTTGGTGTTAAATCCTTTAATTTTTAACTTTGTTCTGTTCTTAGTATTTGTTGTTATAGCGGCAACTGAAATACATCATCTGTGAAAATTTCAACCGTCTAACTATCACGGTTCATGAGATACAGCCTGGTAACAGACGGACAGACAGACAGACAGACGGACAGCGGAGTCTCAGTAATAGGGTTCCGTTGGTACCCTTTGGGTTCAGAACCCTAAAAAAACACATTAACGCCGGAAAAGACCTATTTTGCGCGCATTTATCAAAGAAAGCGATGGTTGGCATTAATTTGGAATTATTACCAACACTATTAGCTTCAGTTGTTCGTTTCAAGGAAAAAATAAATACCATCATAATATCGCTTATATTTTTTAAGGACTAACTAATAGGACAAGAATTCTGAGCTTTCACGAGAATTATCCAGATACCAAAGCCGATAATCTTTTCGACCTACTTCTAAAATGTCGTTGCTTCTAATAATATCGTTTAAAAACTAACAAACAACCGACTTCAATGCCACGCTATTCATTTTCAGTACCAATTTTGAGATGTTTATCTCAATATCTCTGGAGATACTTATCATACCTCGATAAAATTACAATGATACCTCACTTGGGATATCTCCTTTCGAACAAAAAAAGAATAATCGAAATCGGTTCATAAACGACGAAGTTATCCGCGTACAAACATAAAAAAAAAAAAAAAATAATAATAAAAATATACGGTTGAATTGAGAAACCTCCTCCTTTTTTTGAAGTCGGTTAAAAAGGATTAAATTCTCATTTCGTCTGTAAGTTTTGTTTTTATAACCGACTTCAGAAAAAAGAGGTGGTTCTCAATTCGTCGGGAACTTTGTTTTATGTATGTTTCACGATTACTGAAAGACGCCTGTACCGATTTTTCGTATAAAAGGGTAAATACATATAGGTTTAGGTACTTACTTCCCAGGTGGCTCTATTTAAATTTCATCGAGATCTGATGCGTATCTCCAGAGATATGGACCTTAAACTTGGTACTGTACTGAAAATTACTAGCGCGGAATTTGAAGTCGGTTCTTTTTACCCCCGTAGGTAGTGGGTGACAGATGGTCTTTGATCGATGTCGATCATCTTTCATAATCCATCATCATTCGACATATTATGTCTCTAGTATTGCAACATTAGCAAACGTCAGCAAAGATTGGCATCATATTAGATCAAATTTTATGATGATGACGAAGACACTTTCTCAGCGTTGGGTAGACACCCATACTTACTTAAGTACATTAGTTATTCATAAGTGCCTACATAAGGTGTTCTAAGGCTTAGGGCCAGCTTCACCAGTTTTTGTTTAAGACCTTGATAGGCAGTTACCTGCCAAATAAATTACGTCATTTTATATAATGTTTATGTATGTATATGTCAATTAACTATCTTAATAAACTGGCCAAGTGCAAGTCGGACTCGCACTCGTAGGGTTTCGTACCAAACTACAGTATTTTATAAGATCGAGCAAAAAATACCACTATCATTTTTCGCCAGCAAAAAATAATAATTAATAAACATTTTATTTCTTATAACGCCATCTAACGTCTAACAAAGGTGTTAGGGATCGACATTTCAATATAACGCCATCTATGGGACGTTTACCTAACTAAGCGTCCATAGATGGCGTGTAATGCCGTAAAAAACACGTTTCTTGTATGGGGACCCTCTATTATTTTTAACTTTATTCTGTTTTTAGTATTTGTTGTTATAGCGGCAACAGAAATACATCATCTGTGAAAATGTCAACTGTCTAACTATCACGGTTCATGATATACAGCCTGGTGACAGACGGACAGACAGACAGACAGACAGACAGACGGACAGCGGAGTCTTAGTAATAGGGTCCCGTTTTACCCTTTGGGTACGGAACCCTAAAAATTATCAGATATCGTTGAAAAGATGGTATATTTTAAAATATACGAGTATGTAGTTATAAATATGAAAATACTTATCGCGCCTAAAATAATAATTTTATTTAACTCGACGTTTCGACCAAGTTGCATTGATCGTGGTCACGAGACGACTCAAATTTTAAAATATGATAAAAAATAAGTAGGTATTAAATCAAATAAAACAGCAACCTTCACATTTAAAAAGCGGATGTATTATCAATTAAATGATAACGGTACTTATTAGTTGGATAGCATGTCCCTCGATTTAATATCTTAGTACTCACCGCCATTTATACCACCAACATACCACAGAACAAGTAATAGTATCTATGTACCTTCCTTCCTACCTTCTACGGACTACGTAACGTCACAGATTAATATTACTACAATGAGTAACGCGTGCTAGCATAGAGGCGCTACGAATAGTAGAGACAGCAAAAAAAAAACAAGTTAAATTAGAGATACAGACTGTTCTTGAAAAAATATTTATGCTTTTTCATATTCCAATGTCCAAAACTAATAAACGATTGACACCAAGTTAATAATCTATTTACAATAACTTGTGTCTAAGTGTTATTGAAGAAGTTATTCAAACTCTATACGTTGAATGTCTTGGCAAATATAAGCCTTAGTGTCCTTATTTACAAAGTATAAAATAAGTCGATGTGCGTTAACACAACTGTTCTCAGGCGATCA
The DNA here is from genome assembly GCA_954871355.1 of Cabera pusaria. Lineage (NCBI taxonomy): Eukaryota > Metazoa > Arthropoda > Insecta > Lepidoptera > Geometridae > Cabera > Cabera pusaria. The sequence continues at coordinate 26,527,706 of OX940885.1, read as the reverse complement.
ATTTTGAATATATGCGAGTTTCCAAAATCGGTGGTCTCGCTTTCCCTCGGATCAGACATGGGATAAGTGAAAGGGATAGTCGAGTGGCATCGTCTACCCGCGTCAAACTACGTTCGATAAACGCCGCGTCCTTATTCGCGAGCGATGTGTAGGCGTGGCAACGCCGCAGTCACCCGTTACCCCTCAGATGTCCGCCGAGCTCGAGCAGTGCCGCGTTCAGATTTCGAACAGTTGAATGCGTATTGTAAAACTGTTTGACAGCGTAGTTGACCCCGCGACGTTGCCAGTTCTCGCTAGGAATTTAGGAGGTAAAATTCAAATTCCGATTTTATGATGGTATTCGTATGATGTGTTTATTTGTAGATTTGTGGTCAGTACCTTCTTTATTTTGTACAGTCATTTTTAACTAAGTTTCTTAGCTGCCGAAATGTGATGGTGAAAGAGTTTGAAAGAAGCTAAGTGATACCAAAAAGAACAAAAATAACGATCGACTTAGTAAAAGTACCTAAATATATCGTAACATTATTTACTTACTCTACATGCTGATGTAGTAAATAATCCTTAATAGTAGAGTTGTGGACGATTCTGTTTACAAACATGAAGTGATTCTAAGAACAGTGTCAATCAGTGTATGAATGAGTGTAGGTAGGTAGGAAAGCCAGATATATCTATCTATACGAGTAGGTAGTAGAGTAAGTTATGCATGTGAATTGATTATATATCTCAGGTTTTAATTGAGTTTAGATTCTATGAATTCTTGTCAATTTTCTTTCGATCTAAGCATAGGTACTTGTACTATTAATTATTCTGTGGCATAGGTATAGCTATGTCATTCAGTTTGTGCAGTTTAATTATGAATACTATTTTTTGGGCACTTTTATAATTCATATAGATTTTATTGACGTTACCTTTGTGCATAATGTATGAGTTTTTTAAGGCAAATAATTAATATTTACGACCGTGTAATGAAGTTTTTCATAGTCAGTTCAGTTTCGCATAGGCTAGCCATTGACCACTATCTCGCTTGGTGGTAAGCGATGATGTGGCCGAAAATGGTAAACACGCTAGGCCTAGAATACTCTGACTCTCAGGGGCTGTGTGATGCCGGAAAACCGTAACTCGTAAGATCATGGCATCAGATTTTTTCCCTGATCGTGGTAAGCTACTATTTGGCAGCAATTCAGGCGGAACATTGATATAATATGCTACTACCACCTGAGCAAGTAAGTTAGGAGTCAAATAATTTCATAACAGGACCCATGAGTATGAGTATATTCTGTTTAATACACCATTAATTAGGATTGGGATGAGGTGGTTATTATGCTACTTTGGTAGGTTTGCTTTATTGTAATGAAGCTTTTAAATTCTGTTTATACTGTTTGCATTGCATGTCAATTAATATGTTTAACAAGCTTTTAATTTAACTAGCAATGGTCGCATGTAGTACGAGTAAGTAAAAAAGTGCATACTCTACCACTTTTTGATTACTTCTTGCTATCCGATGAAACTGAAATTTGGCATTTTTTTATTGTGGTACCATTAATTTACCGATTGAATCTGATGATGGGGCCGGGTAACTGAAACTCGAATATTAGGCGCGTTTATTTTGATGTCATGAGTACTTACCTACCTACTTTCCATTACCTACACATTGAACTCTATTTTTAACCCCCGACGCAAAAAGAAGGGCTGTTATAAGTTTGACGTGTCTGTGTCTATCTATGGCATCGTTGCGCCCAAATGGATGAATCGATTTTGATTTAGTTTATTTTTGTTTGATAGGTGTCTTAATCGAGAGTGTTCTTTATAGCTTTGATTCTTGAAAACCCGTTCAGCCGTGTGAAGACTAAATATGAGCATTTTTCTAGATTATGACGGTATGAAATAAAATTTTGTAGTTTTGATTAATTCGAAATTCGGTATACTCTTACTCCAACGTTATTGGTAGCGTTGACCTGATGCTAGGACAACTCCTGGAATCTGCAGAACACTCAACTCCTCATCAACTTACAGCAGAGATGTCGAGTTTCGGCTTACCGGAATGGTCTCAATAAACATATTAAGTATATTTATACTAATACTAACATATTAAGTATTCTATTTAGAGCGGTCGGGGGTGGTTTTAAATATTGAATTTTTAGTATGCTTGTTATTACAAATGTGTACTGTAGATATTTTTTTACTTTATATGGAGCAGCAAGAGCTTGTAATTTAATTTTTATTTGACAGATGTGGATTGCTTTTAGTCTTTTATTAGTCGTAGCTGGTTGGTCAATCAAGAAGTTTTGTTTTAGAATAACGCTTTTTAAAAATATTTTATACCTACTTACATTTAAAAGTGTCAAATGTAAGTGTATAAACTGTATAGGTATGCAATGTTAAATTTTTCGTTAATTGTATTTAAATTAATTGTTGTAACCTACTAATTGTTTAAGTAAATTTATTTGCGTACCCTACCCTACATAGGTATTAATCACCTTATCACAAATAAGTTCAATAAAACATTAATATTAGAACGTAAGTACAAAGTGTTGATTAGAATGCGTTTTCCTGTTCTTTTGCAGATATTTATTAACCTACCTGAAGTAGTTCGTACATCTATAGATTTTTTAAGAATTAAGTATTTACTATGATATCGTAAGTTCGTCGATTGCATGTATCTAAATAAAATATTAAATTATTATATATTATATTCAAAAATCAAAAGTCAAAGCATTTATTCAGTATATGGGCAAATTAAAAATTAGCTCTTACACACGTCTAACAACATTAAATAGATCATATTCAATAAAAATTATTATAGATATAACAGAAACATAACTTATTGCTTTGAATTTACAAAAAAAAAAAAAAAAATTATTGAGCCATTCAGCTTTCATCTAGACGTCGAACGTCACACTTAAAACACATGTTTAATTCCCCTGATTAATGTAGGGTTGCCAACCGTACTATTACGCGCACCCGCAACCCAGTGCATGTTTCGGTACTTCAGACAATTTTTATCCAAAAAATTGTGAAATAATGAAACATAATAGATAAATAAAACGCATGTTGAGATATAGTATCTATCTACTGCCTATTAGACTTGGCTGTCACCGACTTCAAATAGATAAGTGGGTAGCGCTTATAATAATTATATTAAGTAATTTATTTTTCGCCTTTGAGTGCCTGTTTGTGGGTATGAAGTCGATTTTATCTTTTTTGAAAAATAATTTATGTCGTTATGCATTAAAAGAATTGACGTCTTGTATGGAAAAATAAATCGAAAAAATATTCAATCTTAAAGTTTACATACAATCAATCAACAAATTCATATTCCAAGTTATTTTAATAGAATTAAAATTGTTTTATGCCTCACGCCGAAGACTGCCGCTAACTGACGTGGTTTGCGATTGATCTACTTCCACAATCACTTTCAACTAAAGTGGTCGCCAGTCGTCCACGTGGTTTGTTCTGTAGGTCACCATTTCTAAAATGAAATCCTTGGAACCAAAAACGCACCATTTTTAGGGTTCCGTAGTCCTAACAAGAAACCCTTATAGTTTCGTCATGTCCGTCTGTCTGTCTGTCCGAGGTTTTGCTAAGAGACCGTTAATACTAAAAAGCTGTAATTTTGTGGGGGTATGTAAATAAATGACGCCGACAAAGTGCTGAAATAAAATTTTGAAAAATATTTTTTATAGGGTAGCTCCCCTATATGAGTAGTGGGGATGATTTTTTTTTACATCGTCTACCCCATCGTGTGGGGTATCGTTGAATAGGTATTTTAAAATGATTTAAGGGTTGCTAATACCATTTTTCGATTGAATGCTCCATTTACGAAATATTAAACTTTAAAGTGCACATTTTTGTTCGTCCTCCCCCCCCCCCCCCCCTCTAAAAGCTAAACTGCGGGCTTGAAAAATCTGGAAAAAATCGTGATATTAGCGCATTTCATGAACTTTAAAGGAAAATTTAAAAAATTAAATTTTAAAATTAAAGATAACTTCATTAGTTTAGCAGTAATAGTCGTTGAACTTGGGTGTAGGATAATTTTGTACCAAATACAAAATCCTTAGAATAAATCCTTTAAAGTGACAAAGACGGAGTACCTAGTTGCTTGTTTATAACGGGTAAAGACTTGCATTGAATAACAGGCTACTACGGAACCCTACACTACGCGTGGCCCGACACGCTCTTGGCCTGTTATTTTACCGTATCTTCCTCATATACACATTTGCAAAACACATCACCACTTGTCAATTAGAAAGTGACGTCACAGGGCACCACAGAATAAATATTTTTTTATAGAAAAACTATGCACTGTTGTACGAATACGTACTGTTTCTAATAAAAAGATTTAATCTGTGGAGACCGTGTGGTGCACTGTGACGTCACAAACGCGCGCGAAAGTTTGGCAGCGTTTTAGATACTTCATATTTTTCAATGCTAAAACTATATTTTTTTTAGCTTATTTTGAACACTTTCAGTATTATTTCATTTTTTACTGTGTTAAATGGATGTAATCAGTGAATTAAAAATATTTAAAAAAATCATGCATATTCCCTATTACAAAATTCAAGCATCACGATCAAAAAAAAAAGACCTGTAGGGGAGAAAAGACAGACCGACGAAAGCATTTTTGGCCAATCTCAAAACTGAAACGCTTTCTTGTTTCGCTTGCTCGGTCAATTAGATCGATTTACTATCATAACATACTTACATAATATTCCTTTTAACATTCCTCTTTCACGCACACTTAAACCTGTGGAATACACAAATCACGATAGTTTTGTTGTTCAAATCTACAATTTGTTTCTTCTCTACTTACCAGAACCCTAAAAACGTCTACATAGTTAAATATCGTTGAATTTTACCAACAGTCACTGTATCTCCGGTCTGTAAAGTTTCCCCATTGAGCGAAACAGCGCAATTAATGAGACTGGGGTAGGCTGAGCGCTCCCGAAAATCCATTTCCAACATCTTGGCAAATCGTTGTCGTCTCGCGTTTCAGGGAGGCCACCCGCAGCAGGAAGGGAGCCGCCCCAAGTTATTCAGGGGTGGTTGTACGGACCCTCGCTAAATCGCTGCAATTGCAATTTGTCATTTCTTCAACAGCCTTCAGATATTTTGTGGCCGCATCGCCGCAACGCAACGCTTCATTCTGTAACAAAAGGATCCGTATTATAAAGACCAGAATGTCAATCTGTCATTTTTTAAAAAATATCGCAAGATATGTTTACATCTTTCCGTTTAGTTTATCTTACATTTTGTAATAGGTAGTTGTTTGTGAACCGTCTTAAACCGTAATAGGTACGAGAAGCATAATGCACATTTAGTAATTATTACTACCAGCTGCGTAGTTCTAGTAAGTATTATTACAGTAGATCACCGTCGTTTCGCTTTTATAAATATTTTATAAACAAAAATACTAGCTGATACCCGCGACTTCGTTCACGTACACCAATAATTGTATCACTGTAAAGCTCTGTCGATCAACATTTGTGTTATCTGAGTCATTTAAGTGTAAAAATCATGATTTTATTTTCACAAAAAGTAGCCTATGTTCATCCTCATGTTATAAAGTATCTCCTTGTTTAATTTCAGAAAGATCGAATCGTCCGTTAGCCGTGATTAGATAACAAACAGACAGAGCGACAGAGTTACAAATATTTTTTTTATAATATTAGTCTAGATAAACCTATTAGGTACATAATGACCTACACACCAGAATCAGAGCTTGGAGGTATTCTAGTATTTAGTGAAATAATAAACATAAAATGTGACCAAATAAGTGAATGATTAACTAATTTAAATAACGTCTTGATAAGCAGGTTTCATCTATCACATCCATTACGGTTGTAGAGAAACTATTTCTCTTAGATTTAGAGCCTGTTTCTCCGTACGTACTCAACGGAAATTTTGCACATACCTAAATAATACATAGTAGGTTGTACGAGTATACTATATAGTTAATGAACAAATTCTACCTTTGAGGGTTGTTTTAGTACAACGGAGAGCAAGTAGAGCAATATAAACAAACAATAGTATATTGTGCATCATTCCAGATTACAAAAAAAAACTATATCTAAGATTAACAAAAGTTCTTAAAAATAATTAGGTACTAAAGGTAGGTAGGTAGGTAGGTACAAAAATACTACGAGATACAATTTCGAAGTATATAAATTTTTCTCATGCCTATACCTAATCCAAAAATGACAAATTTAATTAAATTTAAACTTAACTTGTTGATTGAGCTTTGAAACGGTTGTGAACAAGGAAATGAAAGTTGTTAAAATTTTATCAATCTCCGTAAAGTATTGTTTAATTACGTCGTTATTTTTGAACTTTTATCGGCGTTTATTTCGAAAACAATAGGAAATAACTAATTAATAACAGTCGACAAACGATAACAGTTAAATAAGTACGAGTAGCCAATTACTATACTAATGTACCTGGATTGCTTTCCCTGTGATGTGAAAAAAACCCGAAACGATTACAAAGGAAATTTATTTTATATTCTAGTATAGGTACCCCTAATCTCAGTTAATCCAAAGGTGTTTTGATCCCTATAAAAAATGCATCGAATGGAGTCAAAAAAGTGTTGGTGTAACTTAGCAATTTTCTTGACGATTGTTCATTTTAAATATTTTGTATTTGCAGTTAATAATGAGATATTATACAGTGCCTGGAAACGTATCACTCCAGCTTAAACGGAATAGGCACCGTACCATCTTTCAAAAATCCAATCTGTAGGTATACTTATGGGTTATCCTATAGGCACAATTTTTTATAAGGTTTTCAACTTGTTCTCTTTTTAACCGACTTCACAAAAAAGGAGGAGGTTCTCAATTCGTCTGTATGTTTTTTTTTTGTTTTTTTTTGTGTGTATGTTACGCGATTTCTCCGTCAATAGTGAACGGATCCAAATGATTCTTTTTTTAATAGGTAGGATACGTTTCCGAGGTGGTCCCATTTTAATTTTATCGAGATCTGATAAGTATCTCCAGAGATATGGAGATAAATACCTCAAACGTAGGAGAATGTACTGGTTTTAGTAGAAGAGTCCCAAGAAGATTATACACAATGGAGGTTGCTATTGGATATAATGGATATATATTGGATATATTGCTATTGCTATTAGATATATGCTATGGAATACTAAAAAATATGACCTTGAATATTTTTATATCTTTCTTCTCGTTGATTTTGGTTTTTGACAGATATTCTTACGGTAACTGTGAGCGAGATTGAAATAAAGGTGGGGATTATATATATTTTTTTTAAATATCTTATAGGCTAGCGTTTGACCACTATCTCACCTGTTGCTAAGTGATGATGCGGTCGAAGATAGAGAAGTGGACTAGAATGGGAGCTGGCTCTCAAGGATAGCTGCCTGAACACATCAGATGTTTGGCGACAGATTTTCTAATTTGAGGGTGGTAGCTGGCCAGGCGGACACTAGATATGTCCTACCACCATGCGGGGGTTGTTGGTTTTTTTAACGATGTTTTCCTTCACCGGAGGGCAACTGTGAGAAGCGCACATATATTTTTCGATCGAAAAATTCATTGGTGCACGGCGGTTTGAACTCGGTACCACGGCATCAAAGCCGACTGTTCTCCCAATTACGCCACCGGGCCCTCAATAAATAATGATATATTGATAATTATAATAAATAATTATATATAAATATAAATAATTTATCTTCACAGGAATGTTCTACCGGGCAAAGTCTTGTTAGGGTGCAAACTTTTTTAAACATACCTAAGATTTTTTGACATGACATGACGTTTGCCGAAGATGGCGGCCATTTCAGTCACGCGACACTGTATACATTATTAAATAACTCAGAATTATGAACGTACTTTGTACCAACCAACACTGCAAAAAAAAATGTATAAGCATAATACCACAGATTATATAATAGTTACTACGTAAATAATACTTTCGTTGTTAGGTTGGCTACACAGTGCTTTCATAATTCGGGTTTCAACAATATAGGGAAGTGCCTCTTATAACGTAGTAGAGTGATTCAGTACTCTGTTGGCCATATGGCGGCAAGTAATGTTAATAATCGCAAATAATACTTTTTTATATTCATTTTGGAATACAACTAGTCCGTGTTATAAAAGTATCTGGAATTATTGTAATAAAATAGACAATTAATTATCGTGTGTGTCAGATGCTTTAATTGCACAGGGCCATTTTGGACATTGTCCTTTGATACCTTGATGACATAATTATTACTAGTGAATATTATCACTTTCGCAAGGCATTTAAAGTCATTTTTTTTAGTAGTAGGGTTCCGAACTCAAAGGGTACCAAATGAACACTTTCTGAGACTTTGTTGTCCGTTCGTCCGTCCGTCCGTCCGTGTGTCTATACATATGTGCGCACTTTACAGATCTGTATCTTCTTAACCATTATAGGTACATACTTGAAATTTTCAAAAAGTATATATCCGTCAGTGTATAACGGCCCAGACACCAAATGTAATAGATGCATGTAATTTAATTAAAACTTGTTATGCACTAAAAAGGGTAAAATAAGTTATTTTTCAAAAAAAATAAAACCGACTTCATAATCACAAACAGGCACTCAAAAGCGAAAAATAAATTACTTAAAATTATTATAAGCGCTACCCACTTATCTATTTGAAGTCGGTGCCAGCCAAATCTATTGGATAGTAGATAGATACTATGTATGTAGTAGTAGTAAGTAGGTACATGTAGGTTAGTAAGTAGGTAGATACATGTAGGTATTATCTATCTACTACCTATTAGACTTGGCTGGCACCGACTTCAAATAGATAAGTGGGTAGCGCTTATAATAATTTTAAGTAATTTATTTTTCGCTTTTGAGTGCCTGTTTGTGATTATGAAGTCGGTTTTATTTTTTTTGAAAAATAACTTATTTGTTATGAATGAATGAAATATCTAGTACACATACTGTAATAATACCCTGTAATACCTACCTACTGTTTCAATACTAAAACATAATAATGTATGTTACATAATTTTTAAGGTACATTATAATAATTTGGGAGTAACTTCCTCAACTCTTTGTGAAAAAGATTTACCAAATTCTCACTGCGGAAAAAAAACTTCAGCGATAACCGAGCTAATTTTAACAATAATTATGTTCTTATTAGCTCTATAAAGAATTTTGATAAAGTTCAATTCTCGGTATCTTATCGAAAACAAAACAACATTTTTCGTTATCAAGTAGGTACGTTAGAACCACAAATAATATATAATTTTATGATGCCCGTTAGGTTTGATAAGGCTTAAAAAGCGAAGGTTTTATTATTAGAGGGTAATAAAACTAAAACTGGTGGTTCGTTAGGAAAGCCGCGTTTTACATTTGTCGTAAACATTTACTATAGAAGCCAAGCGTTCTTGTTTTCTCGACTGCAACTTAAACATACGTCTGTACCACTAAATTTTTTTTTATTGTGCTAGGATTTATTATTATACCTATCTAGGTAATAGTAGACAGATGAGCAATTGACAACTAGGTATCTTATATGTCTACATATATATCAACTTTCTATGGAAGGCAAAACAAAAACCAGGATGCTGAACTAGGGCCGATTATTTTAATCGTACGCCTAGCCTTAGTATATGTAACACCTGTATTTCTTTGTGGTGGTGGTGATTCTATCCCATTCGCAACTCATTAACAGAACTCATTAACTCATTAACTCATTAACTCACTAACGTAATTTGAGCACTAAGTTAATCACTGGTATTATGATGATGCTTGTTGCGAACCCTCTCAGATGCGAGCAAATTTCAGCTTTTAATTTACTAATATAAATAAACTAGAAGTGCCCCGCGGCTTCGCCCGCTTTAAAAACTTATTTTATTTACTTAAAACTTTTCTTTTGTAAAAACTTTTTTATCATAAAAGACATCAAAACAGAATTATTAAAATCTGTTTACCCGATTTCATATCATCGCGTTACTAAAGGAAATAGGGATTCATATTTATAAAGCCCGAAAAACCATATTGATTTTCAGTCTTTGTTACCTACCCCATTTCGAAAAATCTTGCGACACGTATTTACTTATTTATTTACAGAAGTACTCACATAAAGTTTCGAATAAAACAGACTATCTCATCTTGTTTCGCCTTACACACATTGAATCCCCGTTCCGTCGCTTATCTTTTCTTAGCGGATACCTAAGTCATAATACCTATATGCATGCCAAATTTCAACGCAATCCGAAACAATATTGATTTTAAGACTTTGTGACCCTATTTCACTCTCTTACGGGAGGAATTTCGAAAAAGCCTGAAACATGTTTTTTATTATTTATTTACTTAAGTACTTGTGTGAAGTTTTGAAAAGAAAATACTATATAATCTTGTTTCTCCATACAAACTTTGAACCTCCGTTCCGTCCGTCCATCCTTTTCAGGGGTGAATTTTGGAAAATCCTTTCTCAGAAGGAACTAACGTCGTAATAACTAACGAAACTTCACACAAGTACTTTAGTAAATAAATAATAAAATATATGTTTCAGGTTTTTTCGAAATTCCACCCCAAAGAGGGTGAGAAGTGGGGTAACAAAGTCAGAAATCAATATTGTTTCGGATTGCGCTGAAATTTGGCATGCAGATTTTGACGTAGGTATCCTAAGCGGTAGGCTAAGAAAAGATTTTCAAAAAATTTCTCCCGGATACGGAACGGGGATTCAAAGTTTGTATGGCGAAACAAGATGAGATAATCTGTTTTATTCGAAACTTTACACATAAGTACTTCTGTAAATAAATAAGTAGTATCTACGTGTTGTAGGATTTTTCGAAATAGGGTAGGTGATGGTAGGGTAGGTAACAAAGTATACAAATTTGGGGTTTTTCGGGTTTTATAAATATTAATCCCAACTTGTGATCTGATTGTGATAATGATGTCTTTAATGATAGAATCGTTTTTACAAAAGAATAGTTTTAAGTAAATAAAAGGAGTTTTTAACGCGGGCAAAGCCGCGGGGCAATTCTAGTTAATTTATATAGGTAAACTAAAAGCTGAAATTTGCTCGCTTAAGCTAAATTTGGTAAAGCTATTTTGTAACCAAAATATTTGTTTAATTTTGTAAAGTACCTAAACGTAGATATAAAATCCACTACCTACAAAATAAAACAAATTGTATCTATCTAAACATCAAAAAAATTTACATACAAAATGAAAGTTACCTACAAACATCATGGCGCCTTATTTCTTCACACTCGTAAAATAATTAGACATGTTTTACTAATTGCCTTGTCTCTATGATGGTAACGCGTCGTAACGTAGTAAATGTATTTTATATCATAGTTCTCAGGGTTCTCAGAACTAAGTCTAAGAAACCCCAATGAAAATGTAAAGAAAATGAAGTTTATATTACAGTAAAAGTATTTCAAAGAAATTCAGTCAAAAGGCATCGTTTTCAGAACTGGGTCTAACAAACCTATTAGGTACGATGCCAGAGGCTATAATAATAAAATAACGCATGAGACTACTACAACACTTTACTACTACAATTTACTACGTTTTTTTAAGGTTATATGATTTCCATACAAAAGCACCTAATGCACAAATTATGAGTAAATGGAGCAAAAACTTACTGAAATTACATCTATTGGTCTTGTCGCCAGTTTTTTGGGTACCTTACCAGCGGACAGCGACCTCAATTTCGTTTTTTATTTGTAGATTTTACATAGTCTGTACTATAGTTTTAGGAGTAGTTTATATTGTATAATAGAATCACAGAAATATTAATAGTAAGGTAGATTATTAATATTTCTGTGAATAAAATAGAATAGAATAACATTTAAATTATTTGTTTAGTACTAATAGGGAGTATGCATGTAGCTCAGATTTATTGGTAATCATTTTTAGGGTTCCGAACCCAAAGGGTACCAACGGAACCCTATTACTGAGACTCCGCTGTCCATCTGTCTGTCTGTCTGTCTGTCTGTCTGTCTGTCTGTCTGTCTGTCTGTCTGTCCGTCTGTCACCAGGCTGTATCTCATGAACCGTGATAGTTAGACGGTTGAAATTTTCACAGATGATGTATTTCTGTTGCCGCAATAACAACAAATACTAAGAACAGAACAAAGTTTAAAATTAAAGAAAAGTTTTAAAAAAGTGTTTTACGATAGCGCAGCGCCACCTATCTAGTTGCTAAGATGGCGCTATCGTCTTTACCTTAATCTGAATCTCGGAAGCGGCTCCAACGATTAAATAAAATTTAGTATACCTACAGGGGATTTCGGGGGCGATAAATCGATCTAGCAAGGAGTCATTTTCAGAAAATATTGTTTTATTCGTGTTTTCAATAATCAACTTTATTGATAATCAACTTAAAATATACTCTTCCCGACATCTATTGGCGAGTAGAAGTACTGTATCAGTAAAGCAGTTAGTTGCTCTCAATTAAAAAAATAGTATTATTATTCGTCAATAGATGTCGGGAAGAGTCATATTTGTCTGTTTAAGTGGCAAAAAATACCGAGCAAAGCTCGGTCAACCAGATATTTAATAATATTAATTACTACAATTACTATTACCACTATTACTATAACTACTATATAATACTATTCTACCTTTGTGTTAACGTTTACTTAGTTGGTGTTAGAAGTTCGTTAGAAATTCGACAGATGGCGTTCGGAACCCTCCGTGTGTGGGACAAAGTCTGACTCGCACTTGGCCAGTTTTATTTTCGAATCTTTTTTGTTCTGGAGCTATATGTAAACCCTTTTTTTTATATAATTCCATTTTATTTGCTTAAATAAATTAAAAACGCAATTTAAGCGAAGAAAATTTATGTTTGTAAGACCTTCGAGCATTTACCAATGGAGATGTGATACCGATAGAGATGATATGAGCGTGCGTAACTACGCTGTATTTTTAATACTGTGTGCGTGTTTAAAGCTAGTGTGCGGGATCGCTAAAGTGAGTGATTTGTGTGTGTGCAATGCGTTTTTACCGCGTCCCCCGTAAGTATCGGCAGAAAAAAATAGGTTTGCGGATTACAACGTTAACATCTCCATTGGTAAATGCTCGAAGTGTAAAACAGGATCACCATTGGTCGAATCGAAAGTTGACGTCATAATTCACTACTCCACGCGATAGAAACATGTAGCGCGGGAACATAAAAATGAATGTATGGTGTGGTTTTATTGTATTTATTTCCAAATATTGTGTTTTCCGCGTATTATTGTGAAAAATGTATATAGCTAACAATTTAATACTTGTATACGTAAAAATGAGTACGAGATTAGAGAAACTGCATAATTTAATAAAAACATGGCATAGGCTAAATATAATAATCGCGCAGAGTCTTAGTTAAAGAAAAAAAAGCTAGTTAGCTTCAAGCGGCGTGTGTCTGACGCCACAAGTGCGTGACGTCACAATTCACTACCAAAGAGCCCGGGAAATGGTGGCGTTTGAACTGCTCAAATATATTTGTATATTTAAAAAAATATTTTAAAATAATTAGACCAATTCCAGCAGTATTTTATTTTGTATTATGTTATATGGATGTAATGGTAAGTACAAACAAAATAACACACCTTCTTTTTGCGTCGGAGGTTAATAATTTTGATTGGTTGGAGTTATGCAGTTAAATATAACATCCCATATGTAAAGACTTATCTAAGACTATAAGATGGATTTTTAAATTTCAGTACAAGTTTTTACTCGCCACTGACCATGAGGCTTTTACTGACGATGCAAATCTTAAATAAAGGATTTATTGAAAATGCTATATCGTTGACCCACACACCACTTCACAAAATAATAACTTTCAAATAAATGTACATATTAAAGTGAAAGAAAGCCACTTCGTCTATCGATTTATTGAACTGCAGTTGCTTGATAGTTTTAATTGGCCAATTTATGAAGTAGCTTGGCTATACATTTTTTAGTTGTAGCTGGTTAGTTGAGTAAAATATACGCGTCTAACTTATTATTTCTAAAAGGTACTAAGTATTTAATTTACTAAACATTTTCAAGAATGGATATCTTATAAATTAATAAAGTATCATGCTTTGGTAGGTCGCTAAATAAACAGCCGTATTCTCATATCTTCGCGCAAACAAAAGCAAGCTGGCTGGCAGCGGTTGAAAATGAATAGCGGAAGATCGAGCTCAGTGGCGTGCCATGTGAGTTGCCTATGTCCAGCAATGGACGGATATTGGCTGACAACGGTGATTCTCAATTTTACAACGTTGATGCCAGGTTATATCATCATCATCAGCCTATACCAGTCGACAAGAAATATAGCCTTTCTAGTCTCCCAAACTCCCAAGATACAATAAAAAGAACTGTTTTTTTTTTTCATTCCAAAGTTCACCGCACTACTTTATTATGTCTTTGTCGTCGCTACACCTACAGGCAAACGGACGTTAGCCAATTTATTAAAAGATTCTAAACAAGCGAATTATACATTATACAAAATATTAAGTAATGATAAAAAATCACAATTTTACAGTCCAGCATCACATATTGAAACGCACCCTTTGCAAATTATTGGTCCCCTTTCTGTACAATTGAGTCGCCAGAGTAGGAGTCGAATTCCTGAGCACTTAAGTAATTAATCGATACAAAACGACGCCTCTGTAGGCATGTAAGATGACACAAGCACAGGATAGCTAATAGTAAGCAAATACGTGACATTGCTTTATGACAATATGTGTCCTCTATTAACCCGTCATGCCAATCAAGGATCTTATGTCACTGATATTAATTTGTGCCTACAGGCTAGTGTAGGAAATTGAGGCTTGACGCAGTTTTAGAGTATTTTGTGGTGAAGACTATGTCTACTGTAACAAGTTTCGTAAAGTTCTAGCAAAGTGTTTGTCCAAGTTTATTCAAGCAAAGTGTTATTGTATATCTTAAGTACATTTATAATACCCCTCACTTACCATTGAGGATTACTCATCCATCCATCCATTCTAAAAAGCATTTCGATTTATAGTATTGCCAATATTGTCAAACATAAAATATGATAACAAAACCAAGAGGTATATTAATATCGGGCTGTTACTCTCAATACATTTCTATATGGTATCCTATGACGACATAGTACAACTATTATCATGACGGTCGAGTCTTCGCCGGATAAAAAGATATGAAAACAAAATAAAACAAGGCAGGCGAAACAGTCCATTGTCTTTCAAAATAAAAGTTCCCTCCCATACAAGTTCCATCGGACTCAGTCGAGCCATTGTATACAGTTGCTGATTTGTGAACGTCGTGAGAATAATAAATGATATGCTAAGTAGGTACTGCTTTTGTATGGATAAACCTTATATTATTTACTATTTAAATTTATTCGATCTCGTATATCTGGTGTTCTTGGGAGGTATGGAAAATAGCCTATTTTCAAATACCTATATGTTCAATGCACAATTGATTGCATTTTTAATATATTTATACTTACGTACGATATCTACCTAATACTATTAAGAATCTTAGTCTTGACATACTGACTGACTGACTTAGAGACAACGCACAGCCTAAACCACTGTTCGTAGAGTCTTGAAATTTGGAGGGTATATTTGTGTTAGTACGTTAGGGTGTGTACTGAGAAAGCATTTTCCAAAATTCACCCCTTAAAGAGATGGAACGGGGGTTCAAAGTTTGTATGGAGAAACAAGATTAGATAGTATTTTTTATTCGTAACTTTACATAAGTAGTTCTGTAAATAAATAATTAAATATATGTTTCATGGTTTTTCAAAATTCCACCCCTAAGAGAGTGATATTGGGTAGCAAAGACTGAAAATCAATATGGTTTTTCGAGTTATATAAAAATGAATCAACCAATTCCCTTAGTCACGCAATAATTTGAAAACGGCCGTACCGATTTGGCTAATTCTTTTTTGATGTGGTTTTATGATAGAAAGGTTTTTACGAATGTAAAGTGTTAAGCAAATGAAAGAAGTTTTCAACGCGGGCGAAGTGGCGGGGCACTTGTAGTTTTATTATAGATGTTTTATTTTGCTGGATGTTATTCTTACGTGTTGTTGACAGGCGGCGTTTCGGCTCCCAAAATTGATACCAATCAGCAAACCTCCGAAGGCCATCTAATGGCTAACTTGAACGACGATACGGGGTCTAACGAGGAGTTAAACCTTGTTATATGAGAAAGAAATTCCAATTCCGATAGCAGGACGGATCAGGAAGCTATGCTGAAGGAACGAGAGAGTTCAGAGGGGTCGCCTGCTGCCCCTGACGAATGCGCCGGTTGCGGAGGGAGGATCCAGGACAGGTCTGTATATCTAAAATTAAAAACCAACAATTATATTACTTATGAACTAATTGAAATATACAATTAATGTTATATCGTTTTTTTATTATTTATTTGATGTACAGTACTTTTTAACGTGAGTTTTCTTATACCCGCATTACACGATTGGAACTCATTATTTTCATTACCGCATTACAGTATTCTGTTAAAAAAAATTCAAAACTGCGGTTGGTTCCATATTTTTTACCGACTTCCAAAAACAAAGGAGGTTCTCAATTCGTCTGTATGTTTTTTTGGGTATGTTACGCGATTACTCCGTAAATTCAAAACCGATTCGAAAGATTATTTTGTTATCGGTAGGGTACAATTCCGAGGTGGTCCCATTGTAATTTAATCGAGATCTAATAAGTATCTCCAGATATATGACGATAAACGTCTCAAGCTTGCTACTGAAATTGACTCGCGGGGCATTGAAGTCAGTTGTTTTAGTTTTTAAACTACTACTAGT
Organism: Cabera pusaria; assembly: GCA_954871355.1. NCBI lineage: Eukaryota > Metazoa > Arthropoda > Insecta > Lepidoptera > Geometridae > Cabera > Cabera pusaria. Next base: position 26,510,977 of record OX940885.1, on the reverse strand, counting down.
TTTAACTTAATTATATCAATATGCGAAAGGAAGCTGCAGTCATATTGCGGGCATTTAAAGCTTTCAAAGTTTAAAAAAAAACTTAGCTAATGCAATCTAGCTACACGACAGTCATCCACACCACAAATGCAGAAATTAGTCTTCCTAAAGAATTAGAGCGTCTTACCAGCCATGACCTACGAAACCGACTTGAACGAATCTTATTCCAGCAGAGAAAAAAATAATGACTGATCATGATGCGGATAAGCATTGTCGAAATGATAATAACATTTATATGGGTGGGTCCCTTCTGTAAGACTGACCTGGGCCCCTAGAAAAAATCCAATCTCTGTTTCCATTCTCGCTAACGCAAGTTTAAAATGTATGGCAATGACAACTTTGTTATGGAAAATTAAATGTCGTTCCCATACATTTTGAACTTGCGTTAGCATACAAAGGAACAAAAATTGGATTTTGTCTAGTGGGGCTGGTCGCTTACTTCCTTAGCAACAAGTTGTTATAGTTTTAATTGCTTTCTAGGTACTATCTACTAGCGGTAGATCGCCAGTGGCATGGATCCTGTCTCCGCTGCTGCGAATGTCGACTGCCTCTGGACTCCGAGCTTACTTGTTTCTCTAGAGATGGGAACATCTACTGCAAAGAAGATTACTATAGGTAGGCACTCCATGCGTTAACATATATGTACATAGAATATGACTAAACGAAATATTTATTCCTAGATGAATTAGAACATGTTTATAAAGCTTACTGTTAATAATATTAAACATAATTCGATTTTTTACTATTGCCACTGCGAACCTTTAATTTTCATTACAATTTTGTTAGCTGTTGCGAATTTTTTATAAGTACGGATAGAAAAGAAAACCTATTTTTGTTGTTTTATATTAATATATTGTGTTAAACGTATTCTAAACTTGACGAGACGTACCACATTATCACATATATTTTTACTATTGTGTTTTTTTTTCGACAGAGTAGTTCAAGCACGCGTGAGCTATTCAGCGGTTCGATACATCAATTTACGCTTGAAATTTTGTCCATTGTGTGAGAATTCGTAACAGCTTTTTTGAGCTTGATTTCGAAGTGGTAGGTAGAAGTTGTTTAGTGTCACGGCAAAGGCGTCCATAAGGGAGTAGTGATAGGTCCGTCACTCAAAGTCATGCACACTTGGTCGTTCTCACACCTTTTCGACAAAACATTTATTGGGTTGTATCGGTAAACACTGAAAAAACTCATATGCAAAGAAGTAATTTAATACACATATATCTCTACAAATTATTTTTATTTTATATTTTATAGGCTAGCGTTTGACTACTATCTCACCTGTTGGTAAGTGATGATGCAGTCGAAGATAGTAAGCAAGCTAGGCCTAGAATGGGTACTGGCTCTCAAGGATAGTCGCCGGTACACATTAGATGTTTGGCGACCAGTGAAAGCATATGTTTTATTTGCGTTCACTGTTGGCGACAGATTTTTATAACTTGGTAGCTGGCCAGGCGGACACTAGATAGTGTCCTACCACCATGAGTTGTTGCTTTCATAACGATGTTTTTCCTTCACCGGAGGGCCACTGTGAAAAGCGCACATTTTTCCATATAAAAATCCATTAGTTCACGGCGGGGATTGAACTCGGTACCTCTGGCATCAAAGCCGACCATTCTCCCACTTAAACCACCGAGCCTGATTTTCATTATCGCCTCATTATTTTAAACACCAAATGTTCTTATCTACACAGTAGATCGATAACCAACACCACATTAACTTATAAAATGTCAAACAATATATTGCGGCTAGTTTTATGAAATAAAGAGTGTAGGTATTATAGACAATTTAACAGTTCAATTTTATTTTGAATGAATGTTATGTTGTTGTCATGTTACGGATTTTGTACACATTGAAGAGCTGTTAATACAGCTATATGGTTGTACGGTTAGCCTTTCTTAGATTATCACCAAATTTCCAAATTTAAAAATGTCATCTTAATTTATTATTTCTGGTTTTTAATACAATCACGAAAAAAAAATTAATAAAAAGCTTTTACTTTTCTTTGTATATTTTTTAATTTTTTAATTGGTTTTAACTGGGTCTTAGGATATACATTATTATTATACATACTAGTGTAATAAATTAACGTGGGTGTATAAAAGCTATCTGCTATAACATGTTTTTCAAGCCTATAAACATAATATATAACATTTAAAACAGGAATTTACTATTAATCTAGACATAAGGTGACAGCATTAGATCTACTAAGTAATTAAACATTTTGTTATTTAAGTGTTAAAATAAACATTAAATTTTCACTTGAATCTTGATGAATAATACAAAAGGCGGCAGATTATTTACGAGTACCTGCAATAGCAACAGCAACAAGAATTTAGTTTTTAATTTAAAAAGATTGCGCAAATATTTTAAAAGTTATTGCCCAGTGTAGGTTGTTAATCATTTTGAAGTCCCTTAGATTATGAATGAAATGATTCAAGCTGCTTTTATACAATAACTTTCATAAACAAGTTGTTTATGAAAAAAGTTTATTCGAAGTAGTACAACGACTTGACGTAAACGATATACCACAATTATTACGTCCAGTCTAGTTTAATAATCGTTAATTATTTTACACTTATTCTTCCTTCATTCATTCCCTCGCTCACGGAAGCCAAGGTCAGGTGAAGCATCTGCTTGCTAAGCATATGGTGTAATTGTCATGTGGCTTTATGTGTACACAAACATTGTCAAAGTATTAGTGTGGCGAAGGCGCTGCCATGATTACGCATGATTGATTTTGTAAGGGGACTGTGTTTGTTGTTTTACGCCTTGTGGTGTTAAATTATGTTCATTATAAATGGATTCGGTTTCAATTGTCTATTAGGTCCTAGACATTTTGATAAGTGCTATATTTCGACAAAACATCACGCAACATGTTCTCTCCTGAAGATAATTTGATTTTAACTGAAAAAGTTTACGGCAATATTGGATCTCTGTTTGTTACAGGATGTTCTGCGTAAAGCGGTGCGCTCGCTGTGGCAATGGTATCACAGCTAACGAACTGGTGATGAGGGCTCGTGACCTGGTCTACCACCTGACTTGTTTCAACTGTGTAGCGTGTGGGACCCAGCTTTCTAAAGGCGATGTCTTCGGGATGCGGGATGGACTAATCTACTGTAGACCTCACTATGATAGCGCTTGCCTTGACGAATATTGCGAAGATGATGTCAACAGTGTTTACAGGTGGATTTGTAAAGAAATTTTATTTTGATATTTGATATCTAAAATAACATCTGAGAATAGTCTAATTCAGTCATTAACATTTTAGAGAACTCTTTTCCGTGCATGCGTTGCATAGCTTATAAAGGCTTGCGAGGACAAATATTAAATGATCTTATTTATCATCTTCGTATAGATGTCAAGAGTTGAATGGAGGACGAGATTCACCGTCACAGTATTACGCCGGACCTAGCCCAAAAGGACGTCCTAGAAAAAGGAAAATCGCTCAAGGTTCTCCAGAAGACATGCAGGTCCAAACTATGAGGATGGCCAGTAATGCTTTAGGTAAGCTATAGTTTTCTTGCTTTTTTATATTTTGCAAAGCGCTGCGAATTCAGTCTCCATAAAGCGAAATATTCTGTAAGTAATAACTGGGTGCAGTAGCAGACTTTTAAGGTATTTTCAATATTCTTGTTCTCGCTAAAGCGCCTTTGTAAGATATTGAGTATTTCCCGGTTGGTGAGTCGCGGAGGCTTCTGGCGACCTTATACATATTTCATCGAACAGCAGCTTAAAATTTAGCAGAAACCTCACAAGGGATTGCCGAGCAGAGGTCTACCCTCACGCCGATGTCCCAGATGTCAATTCATCCTGCGCCGTAATCACGACTAATGAATAGACGACGTACAGTCAAAACTGCTCTCGTCTCGCTCCCGCACATTTTACTGTCGTAAGGTAGAGCGAGAAACCGTAGGCTTCCCATGTTGGGTCGGCAGCTGGGGTCGGTAGTCTGGATTATTCTTTATAGCGTCGAAATGCGAAGCACTCATAGACGTGGATTGAGGTTGTGACTTCTCGACCCGATTAATCATAGTGCTAGGCTGAATAGACCACAGTGTTTCATTAGTTTTTGAAGGTAGGTAGGTAAACATATTATCACCTGTGTAATCTAGGTAAGTACTAACTACATTTTCTGCAAGAATAGTTTGGTATTGAGTTGATTGAAGATTATAAAACATCCCTTCAAAAGATTACTTCCTGATTAGATCTCTAATTGAATCCCGTTCCGGCTCATACTTACCTGGTACAAAGTGGCTATTGCTATCTTACGCGGAATGGGTACCATTGCACACCGGGCACATTTAAAAGGGCTGGGTTATTTTAATTTTGATAGTGTGAATAATTTGTAAATTTGTTTATTAATTAAGTTTATCTTTGAATATGTATATTTCATTGAATTTTAAAAAAACTATTATTATTCTTAAAAAAATGCTTCTAATACTTTTCTTACAGGTACCTACTAACAAAGATGTAACTTGCATATAAGATGTAACTTATGAATAATCATATGTTACGTGCTGTGGGCTATCGTAACAAAAACATCGCGAATTAAAGCCAGAGAAAACGTTTTAGAACCCAAAAGAACAGTAAAATTAAAAAACTTATTTTTTATGACCTTGTTTTTATTAACAACTAGTAAATTATCTGTTTTTATAATGGTTTATATCATTCGTCTGTCCGATATCAAGTAAAATCGATTATTGATATATGTTGTAGAACGAACAACACTAGTCGCGAAATTTGACGACGAATGAGAAATTGCCTGTACCACGAAGTAGAAGCGATCGCGAGAGTATCGCTAGTTCCCATATTCATCGTCTCTTAACACACAACGTCAGATCAAACGCTCAAAGCAAACGCAGCAATGTAATGTAAATAGATTTACTTAACGTTAATCTATAGTTAATTAGAGATATTCTTGGAATCATAGCTTGAAATATTTAAAATTTAGTTTTAAATTGATTTTACGCATAATATAATTTTAAAATAACTTATCTGTGATAGGAAATATGACCTTGCCTTTGTGGGCTCGACAGTTTTGGGCTTTCGCAGTTAATTAGAACAAAACGAGGCATTTTTGTAGTTTTCGCGGCCGTCCGGCTGCAACAACAGACGCGCGCGGACTGTAAGTAGCGGCGGCCAACCTGGCCGCTTTGGCCGGGTTCGGACACGGGAAGTACATACATTTGCGTTATCTATGTATATGTATATATCTGTGGGTACATACATAAAGGTATAGTCCGTGCATCGACGTCAAAACAATTCATAACATTGCTATGACGTCGATGAGTCCGTGCCATATAGATTGGCACTAAAGTGCATCGACCTCTTATCAGCCGCTAAGAAAAAGTGGTGTAATTTAAAATTTTGCCAAAATTAAAACCAAAAATATCTATTTATCATTGATGGTTTAAAATTTACTTTGACTAATGAACCATCGTTGCCTCTATTATCTATTGACGGAAATAATTTATCCCAGACACGCGCTACAAAATTTTTAGGATTAACTTTAGATACTAAATTGCAATGGGGACCACACATTGAGGAAATGTCAAGTGAATTGCGCTCAGCTGCATATGCCGTGAAAAAAATAAGAGAAAATTCCAATGTGCAAAATGCAAGAATTGTCTACTTTAGTTACTTTTACTCTGTTATGTCTTACGGCATCTTAGTATGGGGAAATGCTGCAGACGCAAAATCAATTTTCGTACTACAAAAGAGGGCGGTAAGGGGAATATATAGACTTGGACCGAGAGAGTCCTTGAGAGAACTCTTCAAGACTATTAATGTTTTAACTATGCCTTGCCAATATATATTCGCCAACATTTTATTTGCAAGGAAACATATACATACATTTATCAAGCGTAGTGACAATCATAGCTTCAATACTAGGAACAAGAATAAGCTAATAGTGCCAGTATCTCGATTGTCTAAAACCAATAGGTCATATTTCGTAAATTGCGTAAAGTTTTATAATATTCTACCCGAAATGATAACTCAATTAAAAGAAAAGGCGTTTAAGACAACCATTAAGTTAATCCTGATTAAAAAGGCCTACTACTGTATTGAGGACTTTCTTAATGATAGCAGGGCATGGCAGAATATTGACTGTCTTGAAGAATTTAATCAATATGTATAATACGATTTCACTCTGTTTTTGTATTGACTTCGTATGTAAGTACGTAGCTGACGTTGACATAACTTTGACATATTCACTGACATTTTACTATTTATATCGAAATTTTTAAAAACAAAACAAATTTATTTAATTTTTACTTTCGACGTTTATATTTATTTTATCATTTATTTGATTTTATTATGATAGTGGAATTGTCTGGCAATGCAGCTATAGACATGTTAAATGGAACTATTAATGTATGTAATGCTTGACAATCATAAGTGTACGATGACCTACATGAAATAAACGATTTGAAATTGATGTTTATTACAATCTTTGATTATAAACTCGTCCAGATGGAACATGACATTTCAAAGTCACTCAAAAAACGGCCCAAATTTTGCTCTTTGTGTGCGTGACTCTGTCATAAAGCTGTCAAATGTTGACTTTACTTGCCTGTTTAGGGATGCCAGCTGTTAAAGTTGTCGCTACCAATTTACACATTTTTATTTTTATGATGACTCTACACGGTTAGTGTATTTAGCCAGTGTCAAGTATTAGAATATGTCAAGTTTTCATAGATTCGTGGCGTAAAGTTGAGTTAAAGTAACTTTCGAGTCAAACAAGTCTTAGTGCAGTTCAAGTCATACCCTCAGTAAAGATGTGGACTTTACTTAAGATTTTCAGGGCAATTTTGGTGTAATTGATACATAATATTGGACGGCCCGTAGGCGTAAAGTATAGTTACTTACCTTGACTTCTGCCCCGACGGTCGCCGGTTATTATCTTAGCTATATACCAATTGATTTTTTCAAGTTTCTATGTGCATTTATGAATCATGGGTGTTCGTAGTAAACACAGGTAGTGGGATCATTAAATCGATGATCTGCCTCGCTTGCTACCAAAAAGTAGCTTACCACCATTAGTGAAAAAATCTGCCACCATAACCTTACGGTGTTCCGGCAGCACAGCGCTCGGGAGTTTTCCATTTTAGGCCTAGCGTGTTCGCCATCCTTGACCATTATTATCAATACCAAAGTCATATAAATGCAAAATTCACTTTGTATATTTGTTGTTCGGAACTTCTTTACGGTCAAACGGCTGGACAGAGGCTGGATTTAGCAGAAATTTTGGACAAGGATAGCCTTATATATATTATAGAATATTTTTATACGATAGATCAAACTATATTGACAATATCAAATTGATTTATATAGGTACAGAAATAGCTAAGCTTATAATGTTTACACAGTAACTATGGTCTATTCTGTGGTTTCACTGGATTTTTTTAAAATTATTTTTCGAGAAGCATAATTTTATATCTGTGATATTTTCTAATTTATTGATTTAAATTATATACTTCAAAGGACAATTTTTATCTATAATATGTGACCAATGTAATTATTTTGATAAGGATTAATACAGTATTAAAGAAAATAGACTTGGAAATGTAATGTATTTTATTTAAAAATTAAAGATTTAAATCGTTACTGTGAGTCAACCTTAAGAGATAGACATATGCTATTGCGGATTTTTTTATAGGCCTTATTAAGTTCTATAAATATTACATAGACACATTTCTTATAACTATTTGCGTTTAGGCAGCATCGCGTACAAACGTGTTTTCTGGACCGTATTATTGTCGACTTTGGTTGCAAAATAAGTCTCCGTGAATGTACCTATGATTTAAATGGTATAATGTATAGCCTATTTTCATTCTGAAAGTCCATTCTATATATAAGTGAAATAATTTTTTAAATCGGTTCAGTAATTTTTGAGCCAAATCAATACAAACATCCAAACAAAAATATAAAAAATCTAAACATACAAAAATACAAATGATATCTCTTTATAATATTAGTATAGATAGAACGCGTGTGAGAGATCTGCGTGGCGCACGGTATCTGCGACCCGAACACGCAGATGAGCAGACGCGGCAAACGTCATATCATAGCCAATGGGTAGAATAAGACATAGAATACTCATATACGCGGGCAAAGCCGCGGGACATAACTAGTCTAATTTAATAATAATCGGTTGAGAATTCAATCTGAGGTAACAATAAAATAAAATAAGCATACTCTTTGAATACTTTTTCCTTTCTCAAAGTCGGTTAAAGCGATATAATGTCGTTAATAATTATACAATAGTCGTGACCTGTTGTACACTATAATGTTATACACAGAAAAAAAGTTCCCCAATTACCCCACTATTAAACTGACAACACTGAACAGTCCGACTAACCAACGAAAAATTAAAAATTAAAATCGTGTTTTCATACTCAAACGATTGAGAAATATTGAAACTTACCGATGATAACTAATCTTCTCATTAATATCATGCTATCCTGCGTGATTGTGGCATAATAGCACAGCACAAACCAGCATATTTTATTATTTTTTCATGAGCTCCGCGCGCTCGGTTGTTCAATTGTCACTGTTGCAAGTAAACAGATAAACTACTATATATGGTATATTTTTATTTAGAAAGTTACGTTTATTTAATACGGTATCTTGACATGTATATAATCAAAGATTACAATCTTTGATTATAAAATGAGCTCCGCGCGCTCGGTTGTTCAAGTGTCACTGTTGTAAGTAAACAGATATTCTACTATATATAGTATATTTTTATTTAGAAAGTTTATTTAATACGGTATCTGGACATGTATATAATCAAAGATTACAATTTTACATATTACTAGAACACATTTGATATATTTAATGTCGTATTTTCATGATCTCGATATTATATCTCGATATTCTAGATATATTATATTTAAAAAAATAACCATTACAACAGCTTTTATAATACTTACGAAATTACTACCTGAAATTATACAAAACGCGAGTTATGCCACTTTACCTGGAACATTTTTTACGCCAGGCAACAGAGATGCGTCACCCTCGACGATAATAAATTAATTTATTTTATAAATTAATTTCGGCAAGAATTAAGTGATGGCAATTATATATAAGTGTACCAAAAATGTAAAATAAATCATTATGAAATATATTTTATATATTTATTTTCCAACACACATTAATCTTACATTAAACCCAATATACTAATGCAGACTCCAACTCAATTAAATATTTATATATGTTTTAGACAAAAAACATTGGATATTTTATTGGCAAATGAAAATTAGAACACACCGCTAAGTAAAAAGAAAACCAAATTATAATCACAGTCATAAAAGGTTTGTCACCGCTGCTAGACCACTGAAAGGTCAACGCACTTTAATGCCAATCTATATGGCACATACTATAGTATCTATCTACTACCTATTAGACTTGGCTGGCACCGACTTCAAATAGATAAGTGGGTAGCGCTTATAATAATTATATTAAGTCATTTATTTTTCGCTTTTGAGTGCCTGTTTGTGATAATGAAGTCGGTTTAAATTTTTTTTGAAAAATAATTTACTTTACTTTTTTTAGTGCAAAACAAGTTTTAATTAAATTACATGAATCTATAAAATTTCATGTCTGGGCCCTTATACACTGACGGATATATACTTTGTGAACATTTCAAGTATGTACCTATTACGGTCAAGAAGATACAGATCTGTAAAGTGCGCACATATAGACACACAGACGGACGGACGGACGGACGAACGGACAACAAGGTCTCAGAAAGTGTTCATTTACCTTACCTTAGGTACCCTTTGGGTTCGGAACCCTAAAAATTGACTTTAAATGCCGCGCTAGTGAAAATATTCACTACTCATGATGATGTCATCAAGGTATCAAAGGACAATGTCAAAAATGGCCCTGTGCAATAAAAGCATCTGAGACACACAATAATTAATTGTCTATTATATTACAATAATTCCAAATGCTTTTATGAAACGGACTAGTTGTATTCCAAAATGAATATTAAAAAGTATTATTTGCGATTATTAACATTAATTGCCGCCATATGGTCCACACCACTGAATCACTCTACTACTTTATAAGACTTGGCACTTCCCTACATTGTTGATACCCGAATTATGAAAGCACTGTGTAGCCAAGCTAACAACGGAAAGTATTATTTACGTATTAACTATTATATAATCTGTGGTTTATGCTTATACATTTTTTTGCAGTGTTGGTTGGTACAAAGTACGTTCATAATTCTGAGTCATTTAATTATGTATGCAGCGCGGGACTGACTGCGGGCCGCCATCTTCGCCAAATATTATGTCATGTCAAAAAATATTAATTAACTTTGCACCCTAACAAGACTTTGCACGGTAGAACATTCCTGTTGAAGACAAATTAATTATCCGCACCTTTGTTTCTATCTCGCTTACAGTTAAGAATATCTGTCAAAAACCAAACGTGAAGAAAGCTGTAAAAACATTATTCAAGATCATATTTTTTAGTCTTCAAAAGTATATGCAATAGCAAACTATTTTGTGTATAATCTTCTTGGGACTCTTCTTCCAGTACATTCTCCTATGTTTGAGGTATTTATCTCCATATGTCTGGAGATACTAATCAGATCTCGATGAAATTAAAATGGGACCACCTCGAAAACGTACCCTACCTATTAAAAAAAGAATCATTTGATTGTATGTTATTTGGATGTAAGTACCTACGTAGTATTTATATTCTCTATAGTGATTTAATGTTTCTGTAGACGATGGTTTACGAAATAGCGACTAATATTTTAGTGTTAAAAGCTTTTTGGGTAAGTTTACAAAAAATATTCATACAGTCAGTACGTAGTACGTATGTACGAAGTAACTATTATATAATCTGTGATACGGTGATTACGGGCGACAACCTTAGACATCACGCACACAAATGCACGTATAGAAAAACGACATGTGTGTAGTGTCTGTGTCGGTGTCACAGTGTCGGTCGTTAAAACGCTAGTTTGTTTGGAGATTTAGTCGAGTGTCAGGGGTGTGCTTTTTCTTGAAAGATAGACACTTCTAAAATGGTAAAATGAGTGTCCTCCCTCTAATTTTTAAATAAAGGGAGTGTAAAATCTAAATACTTCAATTCTCATAAACACTTTCAATGAAAATTGGTTTGAACGAGATAGTCATCAGTTTCTGAGATATGGCAACCGCAAATATAACTTTATTTTTCATACAAACACTATGAAAAATAAAGTAAATTTTTTGGTGGCGAATTATTATAGTTACAAAATACTCTACCGTGTTACGGAACCCTACGAGTGCGAGTCCGACTTGCACTTGGCCAGTTTATTTTTATATCATAGGTATAGATGTTAGCGTTTGACCACTATCTCACCTGTTGATAAGAATATACATACGAGTATTATTCCTACACATAAAATTTATGTCACGTTTTTAAAACCTTCAAATAATCACAAGCTACTTCAGTGTTCACACGCGACACTTGCAAAGTGGCCACTCCGCGCTTCGCCATATGATATTAGGCCGGTATCACACGTTCGCCAAGCGGTCGACGTTTCGCCTTAAATTCCGCTTGCAAGGGAAGCGGGTAGATGAATTTAGAGCAATTCACATAGCGTAAATATTCCAACACCTCTTCCTAACTTTTTCTTTTTATGTCTGACAGACAAGCACTTGATCAACTATCTCACCAGATAAGTGAAGAAGCGGTCTAAGATGATCACGCTTGTTTGGAATCGATAGAAGGTACTGAGAGGAGGCTTTAGAAAACTGACTTAAGTCCATTACACAGAGCGCCACTATCCCATCCCATCTAACAAAATGGTTGGCAGCGAACATCATGCCAGAACTCAGCGAACCGATTAGCGACAAGTCTTTGTCTACTGCGTGGTTCGAGCCACGACCAAAGCTTACTACTGTTTGTTACCGTGTAGCGTAAAGTTATAGGCTAAATTATAGTCTGAAAGTTTACAGACGCAGAGCCATATTAGAGTACTTAGACTATACACGTACGTTTCGTTTTATATTAAACGAGTAGTAGGTACATAGAAAATTTAAAAGTAACACATCGACGATATTTAGCGTGTTTTTATCTCCTTTTTCAATCCTTTTCCTTATAGATGAAAATAAGCGATTTGTTTGCAAAGTTACCATGTTGCCCCTACCTACAGAGTGCAGAGCACTCGACCGATGCGCGTAGTGCTGATAACGCGAACAAAGTGGCTCTCTACAGCTCTCCGTGCTTTATCTCTATCTTCCATTGAAGTTTTAAATCGCAGGGGGTTTTGGGTTAGAAAACTACGAGCTAAGAGCTGGTACGTCTGGCTTTATTTTAGAAAGACACTAAGACTATAACCATTCGTGTGGAGATTACAACAATTCGTATGTATTTTTTTTGTATGTTATTTTACGCGATTACTACGTGAATTTGTGAACATTTACAAATTATTCTTTTTTAATTGGTAGGGTACATTTCCAAGGTTGTCACATTGTAATTATATCGAGATCTAATAAGAATCTTCAGAGATATGGAGTTAAACACTTCAAACTTTGTACTGAAAATGACTGAAATGCATTTGAAGTAATTTTTTAGGGTTCCGTACCAAAAAGGTAAAACGGGACCCTATTACTAAGACTCCGTTGTCCGTCTGCCATACTAAAAACAGAATAAAGTTTAAAATTATAGGGGGTCCCAATACAAGAAACCTGTTTTTTTCGATATTACGCCATCTATAAATGCTTAGGGTAAACGTCCATAGATGGCGTTATATTGAAATGCCGATTCCTAACACCTTTGTGTTAACTTTCACTTAGATAGCTTTTAGAATTAGACGTAAGTTAGCGTTATAAGAAATAAGCACGCGGCTTATGACTCTGTTTTGATAAAATGTTTATTAATTATTATTTTTTGCTGGCGAAAAATGATAGTGGTATTTTTTGCTCGATCTTATAAAATACAGTAGTGTGGTACGGAACCCTACGAGTTTGAGTCCGACTTGCACTTGGCCAGTTTTATTTTTATTCATTTTGTAAACGATCTTAAATTATCTATTCTAGATACTATGGAATTCTAAATAGTAGTCGCAAATATAAATGACTGCTTTAAGAACTATTTATTTATATGAATAACTAGGTACTAATTAGTAATCATTTTCTGATTCTGTAACGCATTCCTAGATACGATATATATATATATATATATATATATATATATATATATATATATATATATATATACCATATATATATATACGAGCAGCCCGCCCCGGCTTCGCACGGGTAGAACATATAATATATGTTCTACCCGTGCGCATATTATGCGTATAAAATTTGCATCAGTTTGTTGCATCGAATATAAAATATGAACATATTTAATAATCATCGTCATATTTCAACCAATTTACACAAAACCTTAACGAATTATGCACCTAAACCTTCCTCATAAACACTGGCCATAGGTGAAAACCGCAGGATAATCCGTTCAGTAGCTATTGAGATTATTGCGAACAGACAGACAGACGCAGTGATGGACTTTGTTTTATAATACTTACGTAGTGATATTGGACGGCCCTTTGGCGTAAAGGATAGTTACCCTGATTCTGACCCGACGGTCGTTGGTTCTAATCCTAGCTATATACCTACCAATGAAAGTTTTATGTGCATTCATGAATCATGAGTTTTCGTACAGTGGTAGTGGGATCATTAAATCTACCAAAAAGTAGCTTACCACCAATAAGAACATCTGCCGCCTTAACCTTACGGCGTTCACCGACGCAAAAAGTAGAGGTAATATACGCTTAACGTGTGTATCTGTGTGTCTGTCTGTAGCATCTTAGCACCTAACCGGATGAACCGATTTTGTTTTTATTATTGATAGTTTTTTTTGTTTGACAGATGTCTTCATCGAGAGTGTTCTTAGCTTTGATTCATGAAAATTCGTTCAATCGTTATAAAACTATGAGCTTTTTTCTAGTTAATTGCGCTATGAAATCAACTTTCATAGGTCTGATCAGTTCGTAAATCTTCTTCTTCAACGATATTGTAAGAACATGGAACAGAACCTGATGCTGGGACATCTCCTGGACTCTGCAGAATACTCAAATCCTCACCAACTTACAGCTCAGATTTTAAATGTCGTGTTTAGAGTCATTGGAATGCTCTTAATGAAAATATTATACATAGATCAGTCGGGGTGGTTTAAAATATTATATTATTATACATATAGATGAATATTATTTTATACAATAGATCATATTATTATACTATATTGACTTCAAATTGATTGTGATCGATGGGGATCTACAGCATAGCTAAGCTTATAATAATATTTTCGCAGTAACTATGACCTAATCTGTGGTTTCACTGCAAATATTTTATTAATTTTGCGATGCGTGTATGTGAATTTCGTGATATCTTCTAGAGTTTTCATTTGAATTATATACTGTAAAGGACAATTTTAATCTATAATATGTGGCCAAGCTAATTAACGTTATTATTTGGATAAGGATTAAAATTATATACTTGAAAATAGCCTTGGAAGTTATGTAAAATTTTAAAACAAAAATTTTAAGATTAAAATGGTTACTGTGAGTCAACCTTAAGAGATAGACATATGCTGTCGCGGACTTTTTTGTAGGTCTTACTAAGTTGTACAACTCTTGCATAGAAAATATTCTTCTATCTATTTTCAATTAAGCGGCGTTCGTAAGAAACGTGTTTTTTCGACCGTTTTTTTGCCGACTTAGGTTGCAAATTAGGTCTCCACGAATGTACCTTTGATTTAAACGGGATAATATATAGCCTATTTTCATTCCGAAAGTCCATTCTATGTATTGGTGAAAGAATTTTTTAAATCGGTTCAGTAGTTTTTGAGCCAAATAATTACAAACATACAAAAATACAAAAATACAAATGTTCTCTCCTTATAATATTAGTATAGATATATATACGGAGGAGCCCACGATCTACACGGGCGTCGTGGCGACCTATTGCATTTTGAAGATTAAGCAGTTGAAAGAAAAATAAGGTATATCAGGTAAAATTTGCACAGGGAGGTATTTAACTCTGTCTGAGCTTTCAAAAATGTAAAAAAAAAACAATTATATGGTAATCGAGTCAAGTATTGCTAAATACTCGAGCGTGTCAGATATTGGTAGTATGTATTATAATATATAAAATATATTATTCAACTCCTAATATTAATTTTATTCACTAGCCTTTAAGCACAATAAATTGATTGTAATCAGTGTATAAAAACTATATAAACGTTTGAAAGCAGATGGTACAAAGTTAAAAGCGGCAATGGTCGACACGTAGCCGCATGTTTTGTAAATTAAATGTTCTTAATTAATGAATCTAAAGAAAAAAAACAATAACTTGAGCCCGGAATTGACATTCAAAACCTTATCAGCAATCAAATAAACTAAACGATTCAGTTCGACTTCTATGAAACACCTCTATACCTTGCGTGGTATGGTTGAAATTTGAAGTAGATACTAAACTATGATACTGATACAGAGATAATCATAAAAACCACTAATGATAAACGCAAAACAGACCGGGACAAAATAGAAGAAGCTAATTTGGAAATATCACTATGTCCGTTTGTGTCATAGTTAACGGTAACATCTGAATTAAAATTGAAATACCTACTCATAGGTTGCAGCGTCGCATTTTATGTTTAGTATAGTAAAAGAGTTAAAATAACCGGCCAAGTGCGTGTCGGGCCACGCGCAGTGTAGGGTTCCGTAGTAGCCCGTTATTCAATGCAAGTCCTTACCGTTATAAACAAGCAACTAGGTACTTCGTCTTTGTCACTTTAAAGGATTTATTCTAAGGATTTTGTATTTGGTACAAAATTATCCAACACCTAAGTTCAACGACTATCACTGCTTAACTAATAAAACTATCTTAACTGCTATAGTTTCCTTTAAAGTTCATAAAATGCACTATTATCACGATTTTTTCCAGATTGTTCAAGCCAGCAGTTTAGCTTTTAAAGGGGGGGGGGGACGCCCTCCTAGAACAAAAATTTGCACTTTAACGTTTAATATTTCGTAAATAGAGCATTCAATCGAAAAATGGTATTTGCAACCCTAAAGTCATTTTAAAATACCTATTCAACGATACCCCACACGGTGGGGTAGATGACGAAAAAAAATGTATCCCCACTTCTCATGTAGGTGAGCAATCCTAAAAACAAATATTTTTCAAAATTTTATTTCACCACTTTGTCGGCGTAATTTATATACGAACACTTACAAAATTACAGCTTTCTAGTATTAGGTAACGGTCGGTCGGTAAAGCAAAACCTCGGACAGGCAGACAGACGGACATGACGAAACTATAAGGGTTCCATGTCAGGACTACGGAACCCTAAAAATCAATGTCAAACTAAACAGATACAACATCATAAAATGTACCTACCTGCCACCACAATAATACCTATATATATTAAGTCTTTGTACATGTACATATGTACTATAACGTTTGGTTGAACTCTGATGCCAGAGGTACCGAGTTCAAACCGCCGCGCAACAATGGATTTTTCTATCGAAAAATTTATATGCGCTTTTGAAGATTTTTTTTGGTTTGAAGGAAAAGCATCGTTAAGAAACCAACAACCCCCCGCATGGTGGTAGGACACTATCTAGTGTCCGCCTGGCCAGCTACCACCCTCAAGTTAGAAAATCTGTCGTCAAACATCTAATGTGTTCCGGCAGCTATCCTTGAGGGCCAGTTGCCATTCTAGGCATAGCGTGCTTACCATCTTCGACCGCATCATTACTTACCAACTGGTGAGATAGTGGTCAAACGCTAGCCTATAAAATATTTTTTTTAAAAGTTATTAATAGCTTGTATTATTTTAAAACTTCACTTATAAAGGTAAATTGGTGATCTATGTTATTATGTGAAATAAAATAAATAGCACGGTGATGTTATCTTAATAGTTTTTGAGGAAATATTTATTTGTATAACTAAGAAGAATACACAGCAACAATGTTTTTAAATAAACTTATTTACAACATATCGGAATATCATAAACTACTAGTTTTATTTAATATTATATTAAATTGAAACCGTCTTCATTGACAATTTTCTACTTTGACAAAATAACACTTTTTTGGTTGCATCTAAAAATTGCTCTTACCTATTGATTATTTAAGGTTATAAGCTTAATTATTCATTTTCTCTAGGAAAAGAGGATTGAAGCTTAATCCTTTATAATCATAACTTACACAATTACTTATTACAAATTATCACATCCGGCACATCGCCTAGTTTTTATATACTTTTAAATTAATATTTCGTGTTTCTTCTATTGTTTTCGATACAGATAAGAAGCCTTTGAGTGAATACTCAAAGGCTTCTTATCTGTATTGGTTGAATAACCAAGAAGCCTTCGTTATCCACTATATTCGCACATATTATGTCTGTCACGTAAATTTTCTCCAAACTAGATCCAGCCTACAGCCAAGTAACTATTATATAATCTGTGCTACAGCTGCTCAGGACATCTCTCGTCTCGCTTTTCTCACCTTTGCATTATTAAACCGCATGGCATAGAAAAGATAATAATATGCCCATGAAGTGCGCGACCAACATTCCACAATGGCGTATAAAATCCCTCTGAAAACACCAAATCTTATTAACACACTTTATTAACAATTTACTTTTACAACTACGATTTATCAACACTTATCACTCAGCAATAACTTACACTTATGCCGCTTTCACTATACATTTGAGATAATATAATGTATTTAGTCCATTTCTATGCAATGCCTCAATATTCGCCGTCTTTAAGAGCGCGCATTCATTTGACAGCAAGTCAAAATCTACACGATCGCTAGAACTACGTAACATGGACGGCACACATCTTCAATATTATCTGTTCGCCAAACCACAATGGCAAAAAATTTTGATACTTATTTTTTTTATTACATGCTAAAATTTAAAGAAAACAAAGGTGACATTTAAAGCTTATTATATTAATATATTTATCTTATTATATTGTATACACAAACATTTGAGTTAAGAAAAAAAAATTGAGTTAAGAAAATATTATTTTTACATATTTTCTTTGGAAGGTATAATACTTATTATTTACCATAATTATGTCCATACTTACTCACCTCACTAAACATACTTTATCTTCCGATTTTACCGTACCGTAATACAATCGTAATAAAAACATGTATTCGTATCGCATGTCTCTGATTGGCATTGACCGGTATTTTCTGGGGTCAATCAATTCGGGTAACAGACATTTATCGTAGAATGTTAATAATTTTGGTTCCATTTTTACTGTCCAAAATACGTCATCCCTTACAATTTTTGCCGTCTTTAACGCAAATGCATGTCCTGTCCATATCGCAAACAGACAAACATTCTTTTCACTGAAAACATATATATTTTGTTTTAAATATGATACGACGTTTCAAGTCATTGGTCTAAGGTTTTAATAAAAATGTTTGAGATATTCTCACCTGATATGGAGTTGGCCTTGGATTTGATAGTACCAATCGTGGTTTATATTGATTGACCCATCAACTTTCCAAAATTTAATTTTTTTTTGTAAAATGGCCCGTTCAGCTACAGTGTCCTGTTACTTCACTATTACTGCACTTTACTTTCACTTTTCTTCCTTTTTCTTCCTTCTCGGATCTCGCTTACTACTGAACTGCCGTACGACGCGATTTGTTCAGCTTATACACCCTCGGACCGGCTAATTTTTGATTTCGTCTTCTCGTTCCTTTTTTAAATTAGGTTTCCGGATTCTAATTTCAAATTACGTCAAAGGTAAACTAGTTTTCGGAACATTACATAATTCCTCCTTACTAACAGGTTACACGTAGCCGTGACAACATAATGAAAACTGAATAGAACGTACTAAATAAGTGTAACAAAAGGCTATCTTATCGCTGAAAGCGATCTCTATCAGAAGATACTTATATATTAACTAAAAAATAATAAAGATTTAATATAAAATATCATTAAAGATTTAATATAAACGTACATAGCGGTAAAACTATGATGTTAAATTGAAAACCTGACTAAAAATAAATTATTAAACACTATACAACAAATACTTTAAAAGTATTCTGATAAATGTGTTGTATAGTGTTTATACAAAAATATTTATATGTATATTATATTAAAAGCATATAACCTATTTTCAGAATAAAATTTAGAAAAGAATCCACTTATTAAACTTAAGTATCAAACACATTCAAGTGCGCTATGCGCAATTGCGCTGCGCAATGGCGGGAGGGAGATGCGTGGTCCAGCCTTTGTCACGGCCTACTAAATTTTCTAGGTCCGTGCATATAGTTTTATAGTAATTTTTAAACAAATCGTTTAAAATAATAAAGCCAAAGAATTAGACCTGATAAATTCTATAAAATGTAGCATGAACCATATTTTAATACAATAGGTATAAATATTCATAATGATGTTCAAAATATGTAGAAATAAGCCATTAAAATTGACCAATTTATATATATTTATTTTTTTATATCTATACGTAATATTTTTGCATATTTGGCTGCATGTTGCTCTTTGAGGGGATATACGCTTTTAGGTAAACTCATAAAATAACGTAATTAAGCCCATTTTTAACCGACTTCAAAAAAAGGAGGAGGTTTCTCAATTCGACCGTATATTTTTTTTTTATTTTTTTTTTTATGTTTGTTCGCGGATAACTTCGTCGTTTATGAACCGATTTCGATTATTCTTTTTTTGTTCGAAAGGAGATATCCCAAGTGTGGTCCCATGGTAATTTTATCGAGGTATAATAAGTATCTCCAGAGATATTGAGATAAACATCTCAAAATTGGTACTGAAAATGTATAGCGCGGCATTGAAGTCGGTTGTTTTTTAGTTTTTAAACGATATTATAGTGATTATAAATGAGTTGAAACATACCTCTGACGTATATATTTCACGAAACGATATGAAATGATTGTCTTTTTCGTTCTCAAAAACCACTAAATAAAATATTTCAGCTTCTTGGTGCATCAGACAAAGACTTGATCTTTCTGAAACCGTACTTTTCTCCGAATTATCTGCTCGCACCGCTACAATATTACCTTTGAAAAAACCCGAAAATCGATGCGATTCGTATAAACGCTCTTAATAATTATATTTGCTTGCATTTTGATTTTTTAAAGTTATTTATTAACCAAACTTTAACCACCACCGAAGTTCACCAACCGACAAAGTTATCTTCATACATTTATGCCATCAATACATTTTGTTTCAAATCTACCCTCATTATTTGTAAAACTGATAAAAGAAGCAAAACTGGTCTAGCTATTCAATTAAAACATGCGCTCTTTCTAATGGGTTCATAATGAAAGAGTGCGATATATGGGTCTTTCTATATCTTCTATCTTTCTCTTTCATTATGTTACTTTCGAAACGTCGTATAGAAGAAGGTCGTATGTGCGTATTTTGCTGTCATGCTATTGCTTTTTGAGACTGCTACTCCAATTATGACCGATACTGTACATGTTTGCACATACTGACTGACTGCCTGACAGACAACGTACAGCCTAAACCGCTGGTCGTAGAGACTTGAAATTTGGAGGGTATATTTGTTTTAGTACGTAAAGGTGTACTAAGAAAGGATTTTCCAAAATTCACCCCTTAAGGGGATGTAATGGGGGTTCAAAGTTTGTATGGAGAAACAAGATTAGATAGTATTTTCTATCCGAAACTTCACACAAGTGCTTCAGTAAAAAAATAAGTAAATACGTGATTCAGGTTTTTTTTTAAATTCCACCCCTAAGAGGGTGAAATGGGGTAATAAAAGTGTGAAAATCAATATTGTTTCGGATTGCGCTGAAATTTGGTATGCAGATAGTTATTACAACGTTAGTTACCTCTGAGAAAGGATTTTCCAAAAATCACCCCTGAAGGGGATGAAACGGAGGTTCAAAGTTTGTATGGAGAAACAAGATTAGATAGTCTTTTATATTCGAAACTTAACACAAGTACTTGAGTAAGTAAATACGTGTTTCAGGCTCTTTCGAAATTCCACCCCTAAAAGGGTGAAGTGGGGTAATAAAGTGTGAAAATGAAAATTAATATTGTTTCGGATTGCGCTGAAATTTGGTTTGCAGATAGTTATTACGACGTTAGTTACCTCTGAGAAAGGATTTTCCAAAAATCACTGCTGAAAGGGATGAAACGGGGGTTCAAAGTTTGTATGGAGAAACAAGATTAGATAGTCTTTTATATTGGAAACTTAACACAAGTACTTGAGTATGTAAATACGTGTTTCAGGCTCTTTTAAAATTCCACCCCTAAAAGGGTGAAGTGGGGTAACAAAGTCATAAATCAATATTGTTTCGGATTGCGAAATTTAGAATGCAGATAGTTAATATGGCGTAGGTATCTGCTCAGAAAGTATTTTCTAAAAATTCCTCCCGGATACGGAACGGGGATTCAAAGTTTGTATGGCGAAACAAGATGAGATAAACTACGTGTTGTAGGGTTTTTCAAAATGGAGTAGGTAACAAAGTCTGAAAATTTGGGTTTTTCGGGTTTTATAAATATGAATCCCGAATTGCCTTAGTCACACGATAACATGAAAACAGGTGAACCGATTTGGCTAATTCTTATTCGATGTCTTTAATGATAGAATCGTTTTTAGAAAAGAAAAGTTTTCAGTAAATAAAAGAAGTTTTTAACGCGGGTGAAACCGCGGGGTACTTCTAGTATTATATATAAATAGTATAGTATGGAATATGGATGTCATGTCGCGGTCGTTTCATTCCCCTGGAACAAATAAATTTAATATGTAATTATCTTTCTCTTCTTAGCTTAATGTCTTCAACTACTATAGTCATACATTGACACACTTACAACCTATCTCCAATAGAAGTCGCGTAACTTTTATTTCACTGCTTAGTCAACTGTTTTACCACCTTCCATTCCACCACATTCCACCACTTCATTAATCCTAGATTTGCTACTTTTACTTTTTTATTTGTGATTTATAGACTCTGGATTTAAATTTAAACTCAACTGGTAAAGAAGATGCAATATTTTTATTTTTACTTCCATTAGTGCTGGCTATACTTCTGATGTTATAAGAACCAAACCTGGAAAAAAATTGCGTTTATTATTAATTTAGTTGGCAGGCACACTTTTCCAAATGTATCCGATAATAAACTGACCAAGAACAAGAATAAACCGGACTCGTACTCGTAGGGTTCCGTAACACAGTAGAGTTTTTTAAAACTGTAATTTTTCGCCACCAAAAAACTAACTTTGTTTTACATAGTGTTTGTATGAAAAACAAAGTTATATTTGCGGTTGCTATATCTCAAAAACTGCTGACTATATCTCGTTAAACCAATTTTAGTTGAAAGTGTTTATTAAGATCTACAGCATATATTTTTTTAATTTTTCACATTCACTCCCTTACAGGAAAAGAACACACATTTGACCTCTTTCGAAGTGTCTGTTTCAAATGATTTACTTTGAGAAAACATGGTTATAGGAACCTCAATGTCATTTTAAAGACCTATCTATAGACACTTATAGATTTGATGTTTTTTTTTTTAGTTTCAGTTCTATGTTGTTGTTGTATTATCATTCTATTTGTATATTGTATTATTATTGTTGCCCTCCTCAATTTTTTATTTTATTTTTATTGTTGCATAAAAATCGTAAAGCTGTTCTAAGAATACACCTACTTACCTACCAAGTTTCAACTGTGTAGTCCTTATAGTTTCAGAATAAAGTGGCTGTGACATACGGACGGACAGACATGACGAATCTATAAGGGTTCCGTTTTTTGCTACGGAACCCTAAAAAACAACCGATTTTGCAGCAAAGCTGAAAGGCTCGCCGCTTGAGTAGCTTACCTTACCCAGCTATAATTATATTGTAATACGGGACTTATCGCGCTAAAAACATTTTATTTACCTCGACGTTGAAAAGTCAAGTTGCATTGACCGTAGTCACGAGAAAACTTGGGATAAACTACTAGATCTAGCTGTTGGACGTACTATATCTCTACGATCCAATCAGAGCCACCATTCAGCTAATAACTTTTTACACCACGTGTTTTCATCGCGTTCAGTAGATATATTAAATTACAAAAAATATAATTTGTACATAGTTTATTCTTCTTGATTTCTGAAAATGCACTCGTACAAGTTACGACTTGTACGAGTGCAGTCGGGGTGGGTTTAAATTTGAATTTAAATATTATTATTAGAGAAGCGTCGGATATTGCACACAATCTTGCATAGTTGTAGAAATGTACAGTTATTTTCACACTTCTACGTTTCAGCCCTAATAGTCCAAAAAATTTGTAAAATCAGGGTAAATAATTCGTATAGTTTTATAAAATGGTACAGTTATACCTTGAGGTATCCAGATTGACATACTAAAAGTCCTCAAGGGTGGGGGGTGTGCTGAGGCTGTAAAGGTACCTTCAGGTACCTTTTTTCAGATTTTTGCTCATATCTCGAATATCTGAACGAATAGCAATATAATTACTTCTGACAAAAGTTCCTGCATAAAATTTCCTACAAATTTGGTTATATTTATTTTTACTCTACGATCAATACTTTAGGAGCTACAGGGTGTGTAAGATTTATCAACGAGATAAAAAATAGACGATTTAAGGAAACGGAGTTTATTTTCGTCATTGTTTATCATCACTTATACCTTTAGTTTAGAATAAGCAAGCTTAGTCATCTGCCGACCCATTATAAAAAAACTCCATTTCGATCTATTGAAAATTTTCAACAACAAGTTGTTGTGCTGTTCTTTTCCTACACAGTTTTAGCGGCTGTGACTCAACCTCAGCAATTTACAGGATAGGCAAACTGACAATTGTAAATCTGTTTGAGAAAAAAACAATAATCAAGGATATAGCAGCCATTTTCTATGACCCAACATCAACATCGGAAGCCATCGTAAAATCAGGAGAAACGATGATTTTGACGATATATCGTGATCCTCCAGCTCCTGACACCGTGCTGACTTCAATTCTTTGTCGCTGCAAAAGTGGTTGCACTGGAAATTGGGGATGTCGAAAAGCCGGTATTTCCCGTAGTTTAGTATGCTTCGGCGGCTTGGGTGTATGTACAAACGGTGTACATGTAGATGTCATAGATGGAGAACACGAATATGTCGATGTAGAAGACGATTAGTAACGTTAAAAAGACGAACTGATTTCGACGACGATCCTTTGCATCAGCTGCCGCTCTGTGCATCTGGTCGATTTTGAAAAAACGCTTCTGGTTACACCACAGTCTGCTGCTAGATGAAATGTACCCTCAATGTTTGCCAAGTTCTTTTTTGAATTGTTTGCCCACATGTAAAATATAGTGATGTCGAAAAGTTAAAACAAATACATTACAAATATACCTTTCTCATAGTCCAAACTTTCTCTATAAAACTTGCATAAAAAAAACCCGTTCAGTATTTGCGGCGTCTTGAAAATACCAAATAAACAGTTCATTTTAATATATTTTATTAACCCTGATTTAACGATAAAATACTTTCAATAACTTTACCTTTATTATAAGCACTTTCAGATCTTCTACTAAGCACCCTTCACCGACGTTAAAATGTATTTATCATGTCTGCCTTTAGTCTTAAAATCTTAAGATATAATATTAATTTTTGAATTGTACCTCTTTTGTTTCATATTTAAGAACGTATTCCTTGAAATGTTATATCGTAAACCAAAAAATATGACCAACTAAGTATTTTTTATCACAAGTTGCGATTAATCTGCGAAAGTTTAAAATGTTATTATCTATCGATAGAAAGTCCTTTATCCATAACTAGCAGCCCGCCACGGCTTCGCACGGGTAGAACATATATGCCTACAAAATTTGCATCAGTTTGTTGCATCGAATATAAAATTTTAACATATTTAACAATCATCGTCATATTTCAACCAATTTACACAAAACCTTAACGAATTATGCACTTAAACCTTCCTCATAAACACTCTGGCTATAGGTAAAAACCGCATGATAATCCGTTCAGTAGCTATTGAGATTATTGCGAACAAACAGACAGACGCAGTGATGGACTTTGTTTTATAATACTTACGTAGTGATATTGGACGGCCCTTTGGCGTAAAGGATAGTTACCCTGATTCTGACCCGACGGTCGTTGGTTCTAATCCTAGCTATATACATACCATTGAAAGTTTATGTGCATTCATGAATCATGGGTTTTCGTACAGAGGTAGTGGGATCATTAAATCTACCAATAATTAAGATAGTTTAACTAAAACAACCGAAATCAATACCCCGCGAGTCAACTTCAGTAGCAAGTTTGAGACGTTTATCGTCATATCTCTGGAGATACTTATCACATCTCGATGAAATTACAATGGAACTACCTCGAAAACGTACCCTACCGATTACAAAAAGAATCATTCGAATCGGTACACAATTGACGGAGTAATCACGTAACATACACACACAAAAAAAACATACAGACGAATTGAGAACCTCCTTATTTTTGGAAGTTGGTTGAAAAATAGCTTACCACCACCAAGGAGAACATCTGCCGCCGTAACCTCAACGTAACGAAAAAAGTAGGGGTTTATACGTTTAACGTGTGTATCTGTGTGTCTGTCTGTAGCATCTTAGCACCGAACCGGATGAACCGATTTTGATTTTATTATTGATAGTTTTTTTTGTTTGATAGATATCTTCATCGAGAGTATTCTTAGCTTTGATTTATGAAAATTCGTTCAATCGTTATAACACTATGAGCTTTTAAGGGTTCCGAACCCAAAGGGTACCAACGGAACCCTATTACTGAGACTCCGCTGTCCGTCTGTCTGTCTGTCTGTCTGTCTGTCCGTCCGTCACCAGGCTGTATCTCATGAAGCGTGATAGTTAGACGGTTGAAATTTTCACAGATGATGTATTTCTGTTGCCGCTATAACAACAAATACTAAGAACAGAACAAAGTTAAAAATTAAAGAAAAGTTTAAAAAAAGTTTTTTACGATAGCGCCGCACCATCTAGTTTGCATTAAAGATGGCACTATCGTCTTTACCTTAAGCGGCTCCAACGATAAATAAAATTTAGTATACAGGGGATTTCGGGGGCGATAAATCGATCTTAAATGACTCCTAGCATTTTCAGAAAATGTTGTTTTATTCGTGTTTTCAATAATCAATATGGACTCTTCCCGACATCTATTGGCGAGTAGAAGTACTGTGTCGGTAAAGCAGTTAGATACTCTCAATTAAAAAAAATAGTACTATTATTCGTCAATAGATGTCGGGAAGAGTCATATTTGTCTGTTTAAGTGGCAAAAATACCGAGCAAAGCTCGGTCAACCAGATATTTAATAATATTAATTACTACAATTACGATTACTACTATTACTATTACTACTATATAATACTATTCTACCTTTGTGTTAACGTTTACTTAGTCGGTGTTAGAAGTTCGTTAGAAATTCGTTAGATGGCGTTCGGAACCCTCCGTGTGCGGGACAAAAGTCTGACTCGCACTTGGCCACTTTTATTTCTAGTTAATTGCGCTATGAAATCAACTTTCATAGGTCTGATCAATTCGAAAATCTTCTTCTTCAACGATATTGGAAGAACATGGAAGCATTGACCTGTCATTGGAACGCTTTTAATGAAAAGATTATTTATAGATCAGTCGGGGTGGTTTAAAATATTATATTATTATATAGGTATATAGATCATTATTATTTTATACAATAGATCATATTATTATACTATATTGACTTCAAATTGATTGTGATCGGTGGGGATCTACAGAATAGCTAAGATTTTATTAATATTTTCTTAGTAACTATGAACTAATCTGTGGTTACGCTGCAAATATTTTATTAATTTGCGACGCGTGTATGTGAAATCCGTGATATCTTCTAGAGTTTTCATTTGAATTTTATACTGTGAAGGACAATTTTAATCTATAATATGTGGCCAAGCTAATTAACTTTATTATTTGGATAAGGATTAATACTATATACTTGAAAATAGCCTTGGAAGTTATGTAATATTTTTTAACAAAAAATTAAAGATGGTAACTGTCAGTCAATCTTAAGAGATAGACATATGCTGTCGCGGACTTTTTTGTAGGTCTTATTAAGTTGTACAACTCTTCCATAGAAAATATTCTTCCATCTATTTTCAATTGAGCAGCGTTCGTAAGAAACGTGTTTTTTTCGACCGTTTTTTAGTCGACTTAGGTTGCAAATTAGGTCTCCACGAATGTACCTTTGATTTAAACGGGATAATATATAGCCTATTTTTATTTCGAAAGTCTATTCTATATATAATTGAAAGAATTTTTTAATCGGTTCAGTAGTTTTTGAGCCAAATCATTACAAAAATACAAAAAATATAAAAATACAAAAATACAAAAATACAAAAATACAAAAATACAAAAATACAAAAATACAAAAATACAAAAATACAAAAATACAAAAATACAAAAATACAAAAATACAAAAATAACAAAAATACAAAAATACAAAAATACAAAAATACAAAATACAAAAATACAAAATACAAAAATACAAAAATACAAAAATACAAAATACAAAAATACAAAAATACAAAATACAAAATTACAAAAATACAAAAATACAAAAATACAAAAATACAAAAATACAAAAATACAAAAATACAAAAATACAAAATACAAAAATACAAAAATACAAAAATACAAAAATACAAAAATACAAAATACAAAAATACAAAAATACAAAAATACAAAAATACAAAAATACAAAAATACAAAAATACAAAAATACAAAAATACAAAAATACAAAAATACAAAAATACAAAAATACAAAAATACAAAAATACAAAAATACAAAAATACAAAAATACAAAAATACAAAAATACAAAAATACAAATATATAAAAATACAAAAATACAAACATACAAAAATACAAAAATACAAAAATAAAAAAATACAAAAAAACAAAAATACAAAAATATAAAAATACAAAAATACAAAAATACAAATGTTCTCTCTTTATAATATTAGTATAGATATAAGCGACAGTTTCTTTAAAAATGTATCAATAAACAATTAAACTTATTTAACTTATTTAGACATTAATAGGGAGTCGTCCTATCCTGAAAATATCTTAGTTGAGTCGGTTCAGTGACATATTTTTCAAAAACACCAAAATTTTAACCAATATAAAAAACAATTCATGAGTTCCATGTATGGGGAGATCCCATATCTTTTTTTGTATACAAATCGTATAGCGCTTTACGGAATACCTATATCTACCAACTAAGTTTCACTGTGTAGCCCTAAATATTTCAGAATAAAGTGGCTGTGACAAACGGACAGACAGACAGACATGACGAATGTATAAGGGTTTATGTGTATATGATTTTGTGCCATTCGGCTACGGCACTCTAAAAAGGTTGATTTTCCTTTGGTATATTTTTAATATATAAACATGTATATATCAACTATCACTAGAAAATAATTCTGAAAGCCGTTGACTGATTCTTCTCATGTTGCCTCGTATGTTCTGCTCATGTACTTGCGTGCGTGCGTGTGGACCGTGCGCATCATTTTAGAAACGCGTCCTTAATAGATGTGTTTATTTATATCGCTACTTATGTTATTTTAAACAAATTAGAATAGTATTGACCGAAACGATTACAATGAACATTAGTCATCATTAGTCACTTTATTTCAAAATTTTGATTACCAACTTAACAAAATTAGTGATGAAATTTGAATATGCTTCCAAAAAACAATACGCACTATCGTCATCGCACTCTGTTCGTAAAGGAAGCGGGACGTCACCATGGCTGATCAGCAGCCGGATAACTCCATTTGTAGCAGACAGGTTTATGCACATGCACCACTTTATCTTAGAAATTGTGGTGCATTGCCAAAAATCTGCCACTATTTCTAATAAGTATGGCATATAGGCATTTATGTGTATGACCTTCTTCCACCGAAACCTTAAAGTGGGGGCAGATAATGTCAATGGCCACATGAAAAATCACCCAAAAAGTACATAAAATAGAGAGTAATTACTTGTTGTTCCGTGCAAAAACACCTACCGAGGTGACTTTAAACCCCATAACAAGAGTAAGAAATTGATAAACAAAACTATCGGTTGGTGTGTACAGGCAAATGTTTTATTTAATTTTTGTTTGCCACCCCTGCTATTGACAGGTTTTTTTCGGGCATCAATCCGACAGGTGACTGTGGTTTTATGTGTAACGGACTCCATTTTCGATTGCGGTTGAAACTGTTAAACGTTTATAAGTGCTTATTAATCACTTTTCTGTAGGATTTATTATTTTTGTTGATTTTTAATTAAGGAGGCAATTTGATTTGTTTATTATAGGGTGCAGAATTCAGCGATTTAATAGTGGTTTTGTTCATCGATAAGAACGAAATATCAGACGACCCTAACACAGTTTTACAATTCGTAGTTATGATTACAGTCTATTTGGTACATATAAGATACTATCTAATATGAATGGAGTTAGTTTTATCCGGCTAAGCGAAATTAGAGGCAGTATCAAGGTTGCCTTAAATTAGTTTTTGGAGGCGGCGCCTGTACCGTGTGCAATAAAACACGAAGGTACCTATACCATGCTGCATGGCTCCTTTATTTTTTTTATAACCAATCGTTAATATCGAACCGTTTACAGCCCAGACGCTTTTATTATAGTCTTTAGGAAAAACTTCTTTTGAATTCCACACTTTAATTTCGACTATAAAAATAGAATACTGACTTGTGGTACGTTTTTTTAACAGGGTTTGGTTTTATAATCATAGGTAAAATGAATCTATTATGTTTCAATGCTTCGAAATAATACGAAGCTGCTTGAAAAATGTGTAAACCGACCGCAACATTTAATTAGTTAGGAAGATTTCAATGAGTAGGTTTTATCTTTATAATATGAATATGTCTTAGACCTAATATATCTATAAACCTGTTACATTATATTATTATATATAATATAAGCTCCAATGCCAAATATATATATGCCAATAAGGTCCAATGCTTTAAATATCTTATTTTAATATCATAAGTGATAAATAACTACACTGCAAGAATGTACGTACGTCTTCAACAAATCATGAGTAGCAAATAGATACATAACCAATAAATTACACCTCAATTCGAAAAAATCACTAATACCTACTAGTAATCGAAAACCATTTCGCTCTCGAATCAAAATTTATAATTAACTAATTTTTCAAGCGTCATATTTAATAGCTGTTTTTACTGACCGATTCTATGCTTTCAACCAACATTGCTTCTTATCATAATTTGATTTTGGCAATCCTGAAGACAGTATAATTCTTGAGACCAAAAATATAAAGATAAGTATAAGAAACATTTCAAGGTATCGTAAGTAAGTAAGTATATTTCAAAGATTTGTTTAAAACTCGTATTAGAATCAGGTACTCCATCTGTTTATCACCACAAAGCGGGACAAGAAAGAGCCCGGATTCCCCAGAATTAGCAAAAAATAAGTATTGTCGTTCCCGTGGTGTACCACAACCGGATTTTATAATCAGTACAATCACCCAGCTTCCCGTCGACAATGATGAGAAACTACAATAACATCGGATGTGGCGTTTCGGAACACGAAGCTAGAATTGGTGAAATACTAAAGCTAATTTCACAGACCGGTTCGAACTCAGACCACTATAACACAAACATTTGCCGATTAAAGACTTAAAGGTTTAATACTACAGCTGCGTAAAGACACCGAATAAATTATAGTGCTACGTAGTAAAGAACCAAATTCTAAGTAAACGTATCTATAGTAGTAGTAGGTACTCATTAGAACACCGGAAATAGTTCCCGAAACAACTGTCGAAGCTATGCCCAGTGGGTGCCCACTTACACGAATGTCAAAACAAATATACGAAATGATGAATGTCCCGATAATTGTACATTTTGATCTAATGATAACGTGTAATAGACGAACTGTGATATCAAAAAAATGTGTTTAGGGGTACCCACAGCGTAGGATTCTCGGGTTCTGCAGTTTAATGATCAAACTCATTTTCTTCAGTATTCCAATGTATTCTTTGAGAATATGTTCTTAGGTATATCTCTTCTTTATATATAAAAATGAATCCCAATTGCCCTTGGTCACGGCATCACGCGTGAACGGCTGGACCGATTTCGCTAATTCTTTTTTTGCCGTGCTTTTTATCGTTTAAATAAAAAAAAAAGTGAAGTGAAAGTTGTTTTTAACGCAGGCAAAGCCGCGGGGCACAGCTAGTATATAATATTTACTCAAAAGCGTATCACTGACCGACATTTTTTTTATATAAATTGTCCTCTCGTTTCATATTGAAAGGTCGCCTGCGGTGACGTTGGTACAAGGACAACGCAACTAGTGAACAATTGTTTTAAAAACGCTGTTCGTACGGTTCGCGATTGTTGTCAGTGAATTGGATAAAAATAACACTTTAGAGTTGTGTTATTTTTAGAACTCAAAAATAAGACTAAATAAGCTTTTTTACCTATTTAATGTCTTCTATAGAATACATGAATAACTAGAAATAATGCTAAAATATCTAAGTATTATTATTATTGCAAAAAAAAATTATTGTAGGATTACCTTTTATCACAGAAAATGTATTTATAGTAACCTACTAATTTTTGCGCCTTTTGCTCGAACCGTTTGAATTGAATGAAGCTCTATTTTTTAAACGTTTCATCGTCCAAATGTCGACACAGAACTCTAACCGGAGAATTAAATTATTTATTTATTTCTAGTTTTAAGCACTTGGGTGGTTAGTAAGGTGGGAGCAGCGACGCAGCGATGCAAAACGAGCTAATTATTAAACTCATAATTAAATATATTAGACGGTTTGGGTGATTTAAGGGAGGGCCACGCGATAGCTGTGGGAGTCAATTTAGTTTTTTTATTATTTTTTTAGAAGCAAAGGTGTTGGGCATTTTGAAGTTGATTTAAGAAACATTTGTTTTAATTATGAATGTTTATCGATGTTAATCAAGATGATTTAAAAAGTGAGCTTTCATTATAATCGTAAGTTGTTCTTAACTTTTAAATCATAACGGCACTACTTTAAATTAATAGGTATGTATATTCTGGCTCTTATTTACGTTATGCGTGGTTGCTCTAGGAAGTAGAAGTAGTCTCAGCGTAAGAAGAAGCAAGCCCAAGGGTCTAGCTGTCATCAAGTCATTAAGATCAAAGAACTCTCTAACTTGAAATTAACATACTTCTTCGTCATATTTTTCTTTTGTTTTCCAGCAGGTTGACGCCGCCTTCCTTCCTGTCTATTTTGCTACCTTTTGTATATATGTAATTGTAATCCCGAGGTTTGGTGGAGTGTATCTTGTGTATCGGCTTCAGTGTCCATATGACACTGAAATCCTATACCTACAGGTCTCCTTTGCTGGGCGGATTGCCTCCAGGTAAATTAGCTTCCCTTCTAGACTCGTTTTTTCTAGCGTTGCCAGCGGTGTCACCTTTTTAACTTCATTTATAAGATCTTGAGGAAGTATTCCTGCAAAAAGTAGAGTGACATTCAAAGACAATACTATGCTATTGATGTATTTTTTGCGAGTCCCCGCTGTACCGCATTCAGTTGACGTTGAATGTATTTCTTTTCTGCAGCAGTTACTCAGACGCTATTATAAATCAAAACAATAGGCTCAAGAACTGCTGTGTAAATAGTTCTGACTATCTCCTGATTCAATCCCCAAAAATTGACAACTGATAAGTGATTAGAGACTTTTGTAACTGTCATACAAATGTTGGTAATGTGACATCGGCAGTTTAGTTTTTAGTCAAATATTAGTACATACATAGTTTAATTTCGTCCTATTAATAGTTTAATTTCGTCCACTATATTACGTTGTACTATTAATTATTCTGTGACAATAAGCGGCCATGCGTGGTATTTTAAATTTACGTTTGTAAGTTTTTTGATTAATTAACAACTTCTTCAGTAAATCTTAACATACAACTTTTGCACTAGGAATTTTAAAAATACTTGGAAAAAATCGGCTGTCCCATATAAGTACTTGACTTGTGACAAAATATTGATGGAACAGCTGATAATAACGGCTTCACAGGTGATAGGAGCATATCATATCGATGTTCCGCCTGACTTGCTACCAATAAGTAGCTTACAATCATCAAGGATAAAAGCCCTTCAGAGTCAGAGTATTCTAGGCCTAGCGTGTTCAACATCTTCGACCACATCAAAACAACTTGTGTAAACTTGTATAAAACTTGTTTGATTTGATGTCGGTACCTTTTTCATAACAGTTAACCTTGTATACATAATAGCTAAGCTCATTTAATGTTTTGTTTCAGAAATACTTCACCGTGGTGACCTGTCATCTTCAATGGAATCGCTGGCTTATGACTCTTCGGTAGCCTCACCAGGCAGCGTATCCGGCCACACCCAGCGCACCAAACGCATGCGTACCAGCTTCAAGCACCATCAGCTTAGAACTATGAAGTCTTACTTCGCTATAAACCAGAACCCTGATGCTAAGGATCTGAAACAACTCGCACAAAAGACGGGACTTTCGAAAAGAGTGCTTCAGGTATGCCATTAGCAAGTGTATTAGTAATTAAATGTAGGTAACGAATAGAATTAGTGTTTTTATCGTGAGATCTATGTTATAGACATACAGGTACATATTATACATAATTTACATTCTATGTGTACCTACTACTTCTTCTATTCGGTGATGTGAAATGTCCGGTCTGGTCATCCGACAACCGACCGAAAATGACTACATAAAGAAAGTTGTATATCACATCTGGATGAGATTATAACAGGATTGTCAAAATGTACATATCTAAAGAAAAGTAGACCTTATAACAAGAAGTGCATGGAATAACTGAGAATGACTCAGTACTGGCGTTATTGCTTGATTGGTGAACGTCTTCTTCTAAGCACAGAACTGCAAAGCAGAAGTAGTGCTTCTGAGCCAGCCTTCTTCTTACAGAAAAAAGCTTATTTGTAGGTACAGATTTGTAACTTAATAGATTTTTTTAATTTTTCTCAGGTATGGTTCCAGAATGCTCGAGCTAAATGGAGAAGGAATATAATGAGGCAAGAAACTAATGGTAATCCAAGTCATGTCAATGGATCGATCGTGCCGGGTCCTCCAACCTCGGTCGGCCCTGGGGGTATGATGATGGATATGACACCAATGGAAGATATGAGGGTACATACACCTCTGCCGCATCCCATGGTTTTTAATGAGATGTATTGACTTTATTTGGTAATGATCATCATGACCTTCATATAACTCTTCAGTCACACTTTCTTTGTATTTAAAATGCATTGGTTTTTTTCGAAATTTCCCACTTTATATCTCAAACGTAATTAACATTCGTTAATAGTGGACCTAGCCCCTAGGGGTTAACATATAGCTTTTGCACTATCTCAATAGTATCGACCAGACTTGACGATAATATCAGATACATTGTAATTTTCGATTCGATAATCCAAAATCTAACAGATATCATATTTTGTACTTATGTAATGATTTGGCACAAATGGAAAGAATTTACTACTTTGTCAAGCAAGACCAATTACCATTTAAGTTGGTTTGGGCGAAGTGAGAAAGATGAGTCTAGAATTTTATGATGGCTAAAATTGCAGCCAAATCATCGAGCATGAAGAATGAAAAAATTCTATTGACATATTCTTTTATTTTAAATTATTATTGATCTATAGACATTTCATTTCATTAATAAAATTAATTTATTAAATAAAAATTATGAAATGTATGAATTTTATGTAAGTACATGATTTGCATACCATTCATACATACTCATATGTAGTAGAATGTAAAACTCTGTAATTATTACGAATTAACATCTACAAGCATGTAAACCTACATTCTAGCAAATAAATTGATTTTGATTTTTTATTTTGGTAATCAAATTTTCGCATTTCTTATATTGGAGTTATTATAATATTCAACCTGGCTTAGCTTTTGAATCTTTTGATCTGCTTTATACCTACAATTAATTTCATTTTGTATCAAAAATATGTATAATATCGTACAACGGTATTCAAAGTGGGAATGACATAACAAATAGCTTCTTACGATTGTCAGTCTAGGTCGCTCGTTGACACAAAGAAATAATTACCATAGCTTAACTGCTTCAAAGCAAAGTTATTTACTGGATAAAAATAAAACTCATAGATTTTTTATACTTCGCATAAAATAATAAATGGTAATAAACTGTTTTATCCTACAAATCCTCAGTCAGTCTAGGTCGCTCGTTGACAGAAAGAAATAATTACCATAGCTTAACTGCTTCAAAGCAAAGTTATTTACTGGATAAAAATAAAACTCATAGATTTTTTATACTTTGCATAAAATAATAAATGGTAATAAACTGTTTTATCCTACAAATCCTACTACAATATTATAAATGCGAAAGTTTGTTGGAATGCATGGGTGGATGTCTGTTACTCTTCTATGCAAAAACGGCTGAACGGACTTGGATTAAATTTGGCACGCAGCTAATAATAACTTCGATCTAGCGACGCTAGTGTCCTATAGTGTATTATGTGTTAAAATAGGTCACTTTAACGCGGACGAAGTTGTGGGTATACTAGTATTATGCTTTTATTATAATGTCAATGTATATGTCAATATACAGTGAAACCTGGTTAAGTGAGACTACAAGGGACCTGCAAATTTGTCTCACTTATAGAGGTATTCCACTTACCCAGTGTCTCAGATATCCAGGTATAAATAAATGTCTGTCTCATTTTCCATTAATAGAGGTCAGAATACAGGTAATTTCAGTTACAGAGGTGCGATTATTAAATAAAATAACGTATTATGTAAACATTATACGTAAGTTTTAATCTTTATTGGGAATCTAAAAAAGATAATAAAGGTAAAAAATTTAATAAACAAAAATATTCAAGCACGTTTTTTTTTTATAAATAGTACAAAAATGTAAACAGAATGTATATAATAAAAATCAATCATTTTAGTTTGTCTTTTGGAAGTATCAGCCATTATATGTTTAATGATGTTATACATTTTATCAAATATGCTTTGGTCACCAATTGATGTCATTTCAAAATAACTGTGCAAAGTTTCTAGTACTTTTACTGCTTCGCTTTTTTACTAAATTTACTTCCGAGCCCATTTCGTCGTAATCTCATCTCATAATCCAATAAAGAAGACGAGAAGGCATGAACAATGTCACATTCAGTAAGTTCTCCTGAAACTATTCAATCGTCGTCGACGTTTATAAAATGTCATCTCTCTCTATCTCTCTAGATATATCTATCTCTATCTAGAATAAGTGAGTAAACAAACAAAACGATGTTATCTCAGTTACAGAGGTTAATGCATATAAAATTCACAGATAACATTAAAAGAACGAATCCCAAATATAGAGGTTTGCTTCGTCCCATTAACAGAGGTAATTGAGTGCCAAAGTGTTGGGACCTCAGCATGAGTTCCAGTTATGGAGGTTTCTCACTTATCCAGGTCCCACTTAACCAAGTTTCATCGTAATATGTTTGGATGTCTGTGTGTTTGTTCCTCAATACATGACAGCTGAATGGATTTGGGTGTAATTTGACACACAGAAAGCTTATAATCTCTATTAACACATATTTTGCGAGATCGAATAACAAACATACAAACATTTATATTAATCATATCAAATAGGATGTGATGTGATAAGATAAATACCGTTTTAGTCCGAATAACAGCATAATGTGAGACATTGTGGGAAAACATTACTTTCCTATTACGTTTGTAGTTATAGTACCTTTTCTTTACTCATGTGATTATAGACAAGACGTTCGTCGGGATCTAAAACATCAGAATATTAATAATACCCTGACTTAGTGATCATACAAAGCAATAAGCAATGATATCCATATTACATCGATTTTTTTATATTAAGGTGTAAAATGTGTGTTCAGAATCTTATAACAAGATGTTTTGAATATTTAAGTTTTGAATATATGTACATGTAATTTTTTTTTATAAAAAGCACTTACAATTACCTCCATCTTGAGTGTTGGTTTTAGTATAGAGTTCAAATACAGTTGTAACACAGCCAGTTGTGTCACGCGATATTAACTGTACTTTATACGAGAGAAAAACTATGCCTACATATTGTGAAAAAAATGTTTACAACCAAATATTCTGCAATTCAAGCTTCATTATAATTATATAGCTTAGATATAAGTATCTATTTTGTAATTTTTCTGCTTGTTTCAACTGTTCTGTCATACATTCCATATATTAATATTTAAGACATTGTAAATAAGTGATACTAGTCAAGAATAGTATCTACAATTAAATACTTATTGATTTTGTAGTTTATTAGATATGTTGCTTACGGCAAATCATTTTTTAAAATAACATAGTTCTCCTGGAAAATTATTGTGCAAGGCAATATTAAGAAATATTATGTATTGTGTAAATGTCCATAAAGTTAAATTTCCATTTCCTGTTACGTGGACAAAATTGGTCGTGCATCCGTGCTGACGCTTACTGATTGTCCTTGCGTCGAAACCATATTAGGATACATAATATGTTATCCAGTGCGGACTGTGAACAAGGGTTTAAGCTTGGCGCACATTGAATGGTATCGCACACTATTCGCATAGCTTTAATGTACTTTGCTATACCTACGTAAAGGTAAAGGCATGTCACTATATAAATATATATAAACTATACATAAAAACGGATCAGCAACGCCGGCAAGTCGCCGCAGCTACGGTTAGGAGACGCCGCGCTTACGGCAGGGCGTCGCCTCACTACTGCAAGTCGTTATCTATCTACCTGTCTACCTGTCTCTCCCACGTGTTACCAAGCTAAGAGAAGACAGATTCACAAAGTTATTTTGCGGGCTTAAATATTCTTAGGACGTTGACATAAGGTTGTTAAGGAACATACACGCTATTTACCACATGTCGTAAGCGCGGCGACGTGTCGGTGCCTGCTGATCCGCTACGGTTCTTTTTTAATATCTTGCCGAATATTTAAAAGAAGCTGTACCGGAACACGTAAAATGTTTGGTGACAGTTTTTCCAACTTGAGGTAGCTAGACAGTGTCCTACCAAGCCGGGGCATTCTTAAGGATGTTTTTCTTTCATCTGAGGCCACTGTGAAATGCGCACATACATTTTTCAATTCAAAAATCTATTAGTGCAATGCACGGTGGGGATTAGAACATACTACCTCTGGCGTCAAAGCTGACTCTCACTACGCCACTGGGCCCTCGAAACCGGTGACATTCCGTTTCTTTTGCGCATAGTTGCGATGGCGTCAATCGTGCACAAATTAAGGTCTATCGTATCGTCACTGACGTCACGACGTAGGCTTCACAGATTTCTACTACTAATAATGTATAAATGCAATGCAGTGTTTGAAAAAGCCTGACTGAAATCAGCGCCGATGTACGCGTAAAAGAAAAGCAACATACAATGTACACGCGTTTCAGGCATATTGGCAAGTTATGCCCCTGTTTTTGTATCCAAAAAAGATTGTCGATACAAAAACCTGTATTTTTTTTTATAAAACATTTTTATAAGTAAAGGTAGGTGGTGGGGCATATAAATAGCCTCGACCATGCGGGGGTGAAAGTGCCGTGAAATAAATAGAAATGCGTACGATAAATAGGCGGTAAAATACAAGTATATAGCGGGGCGGGTCTGTGAAGATCAACGTGAAAAGGGGGACCCTAAGTATAGTATATAGTAAAACCACTGTAATGTTAAGAGGAAACGTGGTGTGCAAAGAATTTAAAAAATAAGTATAGTAAAGAAACTATTGCCGTCGCGCAGTGCCCGAACAACCATCAAGAGTGCGATAGACACAACTTCAACTCAGACCCATTTTAAATTTTGCTCTAGAAGCATTTTCCAGGGAGGAAACAGAAAATTTGTATGGAAAAATGCACCCCGCGTTCCCTCTTAATACACATACCTAATACAAAAACAACAAGATTTCAGAAGAATAATTTTTTTGGCGAACTTATCAGTGTCAAAATTAAGAATGTTTAGTCAGTAGAATAGTGCTAGTTACAATGTATTTATACACGAGAATAATATATTGATATTAGAATACTAGTGCTATGTTATTTATGGCCTTTCCTACCCACAGAGGATTTATTAGGGTGCCGTTGGTACCTTATGGGTACAAAATCCTAAAATCTGGAAAAAAACCAACTGTAATTGCAACGTGTAAAACCACTTGATGTACAGATAGAGGAGGCATTTCAATTACGGTATATTTTAAGAAATTTATCACAGGCCTATTAAATGTAGTAAATCCTAGGTCTATGAGATTTATCCTCTGCCGTGTGTCATCGCTTGTTTCGATTCTCAAAAAAGGGTTTGGAAAAGAAACTGTTCACATTATTTATTAATTAAAATAGTGATGTATCATTATAAATCTGTAACAGCTATTTTAACGAGGCGCTTGTGGTTTTGGACGCGCTCTTGGTTCTGTTTCGAATGCCGATTCGATAAATTAGAATCAAAATAGAAAATCGATCGTTTCGACTGCCTACTGTTTGATATTCCTAGTCAATTAAGAAGATTTTTAGTGATACGTTGTGAGAAAAAATGCTGGTACCTATCTAATATTTATTCAAAGCTCATGATGGCGGTCTACCTAGCTATTCTAAACTTAAAAAGTCAAAGTAAAAATCTTTATAACTTTAAATACTTAAAAAGTAAATAACCAAATTTGTTTTTAATGGTAAAATTGGTTGAATACTCAAAGGATAAAAGGTAACAGGACAAGCATGATGCTCGCCTATTTGACACCTTGCCATTTCAACCGAAAAAAATACTTATGGTTAGTTAGTAAATTTTAGACCTATTAATTTTAGACGATGTATTTCTGTTGCAGCTATAACAACAAATACTAAAAATAGAATAAAGTTTAATATTATAGGGGGTCCCAATACAAGTAACGTGTATTTTTTTCGCCATTTCCATATAACGCCATCCATGAACGCTTAGGTAAACGTCCATAGGTGGCGTTATATTGAAATGCCGATCCCTAAAACCTTTGTGGTAACTTTCACTTAGATAGCGTTAGACGTTAGATGGCGTTATAAGAAATAAGCACGCGGCTCTCAACTCTGTTTTGATAAAATGTTAATTAATTCATATTTTTGCTGGCGAAAAATGATAGTGGTATTTTTCGCTCGGTCTTATAAAATACTGTAGTGTGGTACGGAATCCTACGAGTG
Source organism: Cabera pusaria (assembly GCA_954871355.1). Taxonomy (NCBI): domain Eukaryota; kingdom Metazoa; phylum Arthropoda; class Insecta; order Lepidoptera; family Geometridae; genus Cabera; species Cabera pusaria. Next base: position 26,470,691 of record OX940885.1, on the reverse strand, counting down.
CGTGTCTGACTTGCACTTGGCCAGTTTATTCTACATGGTCTCCCTAAACCTCAACACACTTCGACAGAGCCCCATAAAATTATAAAAGGCATACCGCATAATCTACCCAAGAAAAATTTACCATTCAGATTAATTTCACAAGCAAACAAATCACCAAAATAGTCGTCGTAAGTCTAAAGCTTTTGTTTCCTAGGAAAGCGGTGCCCTCATATAGCGGCCGTAATATTACGAACGCAAAAAGGCGGCCGTCTTGACGCTGGCGACATGTGGAAAGTTCCACGGCCGTTTTAACACACCGTCAGTAATTTTTTTAAAACAAACGTCAAACGAAAAGTATAAAATTTCGTCGTCCTCGCTGCTCCAAGAGTTGGAACTCATTTTGTACGTTGTTCCGGTAAAAAAAAAACCAAATACGTATTTAAAATAGCTTGACCGCTATCAATGACAAGACAAGACGGCCGTCATGCAAATGGCGGCACCGCTTTTTGTCAGTTACCGCTCTCTAGGAAACTGCGCTATTTTGTTTACATAGACAACGTTCTAGTGACGTCATTCACCGCTGTATTACGGCCGCTATACGACGGCACCGCTTTCCTAGGAAACCAAAGCTTAAGTCTAAAGCTAAGAAATTTATATGTTGTAACGATCCTAGTAAAATGTTTTATCTTCTATTCAGCGAATGTTGTAGTAAGAAGTAACACATTATTTAAGTCGTAATGAACATCTCTTCTAAAATTTCATTTTCAGTCAGGACTTTGAATTTAAATAACCCAATTGACTGTGGAAATTAAAAATATCGTTAGGGTCGGCTCACATCATGACGCGACGCGACGCTCCGTTCCGTTCCACTTCCACTTGTTAAGAGAGTGATACAAAAAATAACTTTATTTACTATACAAGAAGATACACATTTCATTGAGTTAGTTCAGCGGCTTCAGGCTGCGCCGCGCGGCGTCACGCTGCACCGCGCTTAACCGCGTGATAAACAATTGAACTTTATTAACTACAAAATAAGATACACATTGCGTTGAGATAATTTGGTGCGTCACGCGTTTTGCTGCGCCGCGCAGCGTCGGGCTGCGCCGCGCGGCTCCTGCCCGCGCCGCGCTTTGTCGCGCTGCGTCGCGCGAAATCAAAAGCATCGTCACGTCGCGTCGCGTTGCAGTTTGAACTGGCCCCTATAGACAGTCGATATCGACTGTAGAAATTTCGAGTGCCGTAAGGCCCATACTTCTACTTTTCAGGAGAGCCAAAAACAACATTTTCTCTAAAATAAATTAAACTTTTCCTTTTTTACCCTAGAAAGATAATTTCTTCACAGATTGTTTTTAAGCACAAGAAGGTTCCTCATACGATGTATCATTATTCTGGAATAAAGGAAATCGAAATATCTTCAAATAAAAATAATTAATATCTGATAATGTGCAATGAAAAAGCTATTTTCAAAAGAATTGAATGCATCCTTTGTGTGTAAAGTTGGCCAAAAAGAAAAAATATCTTAGCTATCAATCTACTTGAATCAGCTTATTATAGATTACTCTTTGACTTGAACTATCTGCTGACTTTGTCAAACTATGTCACATAGGGATTTTGAGTCAATCTCGGAACAATGACTAGCATAATATATTTTGAGAAGCTTGCTTCAAAGAGAATATAAATACTACGTGCTTACTTGTGAGCTTGCTACATAATAACTGAGATTTCGAAAAATACGCTAGAATTGGTCAACCCACGATCTGGAAACTTAAACGAAATAAATAAGGCATCTAAGTAAACAACAGGCTTGTTAATAACAAATCATTGCATTATGCTTTCCAAAACGGAGAGAAGATGCCGACAAAAACAGAGTCGCAGAACTCGCGACAACGTCAACCCGGAAGCGGCACTGGATTATTTTCAGGTTTGGCTGTATTCAATGGTCATACATTATGTATCCGACGCCCTTATTGGTAGCCGTCGTCGTTGCCGCTCGCCCTTTTACCACACAATGCTCGGCTGTCATGCCATGCTGATAGGTATGTAGCCACGGAGACAGGTTTCCAGCGCATCTGCTTATGGATTTCGAAATTGCTCAAACTGTACACTTTTTTCTTTTTATTCTCGGAATCGGTAATTCTATACAATTATCGAATTATTTGACCAATACCGAGACAAAATTTTTATGTTAATGTAACTGAATAATTTTAAGTGATATGTTCCATGATGGGTAGCGGACGCTTCCAGAATTGGAACGTGTAAGTGACATGTGGCAAGGAATTGAAATTTTCAATTATTCTTCTGTGCTGAAGCATTTTTCAGGTGTATGATAAGACTCATAAATCCTACCACAGCTGGTAGCAGCGTAATATTTATAAGCGCAATATTATATATTAGTTCACCCTGACTAGCTAGTTGCTTCCAAAAAGCTTACCACAATGAAGGAGAATATCTGCCGCCATAGTGTTCCGACAGCACACAGCTTTTGAAAGGCAGGGTATTCTAGACATATATGACAAAATATATATATCATCATCATCATTATCATCATCATGAGCCTTATTCTACTAATTGCCAGTTCTGGCGGTACGGAATTCACGACTAACGTAATTTCAAAATTTATGGGAATAATATTAATGATTAATGTTTGGCGTCAATGCTAACAGAAACAATGTATTCTGTCACGGTACGTGATTATGACTAAGCACTAACAGGATCAGGTGTGACCCTCGACATTGTGTATCATCAATCTATTAATTATAATTCAATTACATTCATAGTTTTTGTACAGGTATCCGTAAACATAATAGAAGCAAGGAATTTAAAATGGTCCAATTCAGAAACTGGCAACTCTTATGTAGTGGTAACTCTAGGTAAAGAGAAATATCGAACAAGTATTACTAAGAAAATGGAAGATCCTTCATACAGAGAGGTAGGTTAATAAAACTACAATACAAATGGGTTTATTTAATACGCCGTTACCTTAAGACAAAAATATGTTAAGTCTCACATGCCCCGTAACTCACTGTACACTTTGCCTTTCAAACCGAAATACATTCCTATTTTATGTCTGAATTAATAGGCAAAGTAGTGGTACCGCGCAAGGCGAAATAGCAGAACAAAAACAGGCACTCAGTATTGCACATCAATAAAGCATTTTACATAATTTGTATCACCAACTAAAATAAATTACGAAACAGCTAACTTAGAAATCCACATACGGTACCTAGCTACTATGAATAATCGCTAAGCGCTATCTCTCCCAGACAGATGTCGGTTGTCCAGTGCTCTTCTTACTGATGTCTTCCACTTTCAGACAAGCACGATACCATCTTATACCGCTTCGTCAATTAACATCACACCCTTTAGAGAAAATACAATTTCGTCAGCGTTCACGCAACAAGCGCAACTTCATAATACATGGAAATGACAATTACATTGGTTGAGGGAAAATAAATAATGGTTAAGATTGTATTTTATCTACAGGCGCAGATGAGATAGTAGACCAGAGTCTCTGTCTATTTGCAATAAAAACTTTCAATCGAATTTATAATTTAAAGGCGGAGACTGACTTGCAACGTTTTGTTTTAATGTATCATTCGTGGTCGAGCTAACTTACTAAACGGCGATACGCAAGGATACGGCAGACGCTTGAGGAGTGAAGCGTGTTCAATGAAATTTACGAATCATCTAACATTCGTGTGGAGATTTGGTGAATCCGGCACTTGCATAGAGCGGCTCTGCTCGCTACACTGACTACCGTAACACGTTTCAAAAGAATTTACGAATAATCTGACAGGCGAGTAGAGGATTCGGCGCTCGCATCTAGCGACTCCACTTGCTCCATTGACTAGTGTAACGCGTTACGTAGTATTATTATCTGTTCTGTGGCGTTACCTAAACCCGATACCTTGCAAGCAAACGTTTCAAGACAGTCGCCATATTAAGCTTTTATCAGCATACATTTTATAATGCTTGATGGCAATACGCAAACACGTCTATAAGTGTACTTATAGATAGGATTGCTATCTTGTAACTGACGCTCATAAGAATGTCATCAAAAGGCAAAACATTGCTTTTATTAATACCAATATATTACACATCACGTAAGTGATCTCTTCTCAACCGACTTAGACCGAATCAGAGGAAGTTATAATATATAATCTAATACTATAAGAATCTCTGTCCATTGAATGCAGATAGTTATTATGACGTAGGTATCCGCTCAGAAAGGATTTTATAAAAATTCCTCCCGGTTACGGAACGGGGATTCAAAGATTCTATGGCGAAATAAGATGAGATAAAGTACGTGTTGTAGGATTTTTTTAAATGGGGTAGGTAACAAAGTCTGAATTTGGGTTTTCGGTTTTTATAAATATGAATAACGAATTGCCTTAGTCACGCGATAACATGAAAACGGATGAACCGATTATGCTAATTCTTATTAGATGTATTTAATGATAGAATCGTTTTTACAAAAGAAAAGTTCTTTTATTGACTTAAAACTTCCGGGAGGATTTTTAATGAAATCCATTCTGAGCGGATACCTACGTCATAATAACTATCTGCATTCCAAATTTCAGAACAATCCGAAACAATATTGATTTTCAGACTTTGTTCACCCTCTTAGCCCTTTCACCTCTTATTTTGAAAAAGCCTGAAACTCATATTTACTAGTTTATTTACAGAAGTACTTGTGTGAAATGTCTAATAAAATGACTATCCATACTTTAAACCCCCACTTCATCTCCTTGAAGAGTAAATTTTGAAAAATACTTTCTTAGCGGATACCTACGTCAAAATAACTATCTGCATGTCAAATTTCAGCGCAATCCGAAACAATATTGATTTCAGAATGTTACTCCACTTCACCCTTTTAGGGGTGAAATTTCGAAAAAGCCTGAAACACGTATTTACTTTTTTTTTTACAGAAGTACTTGTGTGAAGTTTCGAATATAAAATACTATCTAATCTTATTTCTCCATACAAACTTTGAACCCCTTTTGATTATCACACTTTGTTACCCCATTTCACCCTATCAGGGGTTGAATTTCGAAAAAACCGGAAACATGTATTTACTTATTTTTTACTGGAGCACTTGTATGAAATTTTGAATAGAAAATACTATCTAATCTTGTTTCTCCATACAAACTTTGAACCCCCGTTTCATCTTAAGAGGTGAATTTTAGAAAATCATTTCTCAGAGGAAACTAACGTCGTAATAACTCTTTGCATGCCAAATTTCGGCGCAATTCGAAACAATATTGATTTTCAGACTTTGTTACCCCATTTTACCCTTTTAGGGGTGGAATTTTGAAAAAGCCTGAAACAGGTGTTTACTTATTTTTTTACTGAAGCACTTGTGTGAAGTTTTGAATAGAAAAGACTTATTAATCTTGTTTCTCCATACTAACTTTAAACCCCCAATTCATCCCCTAAAGGGGTGAATTTTGGAAAACACTTCGGTACACCCTTACGTACATAAGACAAATATACCCTCCAAATTTCAAGTCTCTGCGACCAGCGGTTTAGGCTGTGGCGTCAGTCAGTCAGTATGTCAGGACAAAGATTCTTATAGTATTAGATAACTTCCTCTTACCATAAGTCTGTATATATAATTTTTGTGTTACATGATTTGGTGCCAATTGTGAACCGATTTCATTTATTTCCATGAGTAGGGTATATATTGCCCCGGTGGTCTCACTATACAATTCTTCGAGATCTGAAGAGTGCCTCCATAAATATGTAGATAAACACCTCAAACTTGCAGCTGAAAATGACTCGCGCGGCATGTGAAAGTTGGTTTCTTTTAGTTAATTTAAGAGCAAGTTTCACCGGTTTCTAAATAGTCCCTATTAGGAACTTATCTGTCAGATTTTTGACAACTTGTATGTTGTGTCATATTATGTCATATAACTATCAGTCACTTTATCACGAACCGGTGAAAATGGCCGTTCTTAATTATTCAGTACTTATTATTTGAATGGAATACGAGCCTGAGAGAACTGCAACGATCAAGCCTTTGGATGGCTGTTATGGAACCCCGCCGTTGCGCTCCTCCCCGTCTTCTTGGGGAAACCAACATTGATTTAGGAGTAATTTGGGCACAGCCTAGTAAGTAAATGTTGCATTTTTTTAATGAGGATGATTACAAAATTTAGATTTGATAGATATCTTAAAGTATAATTTTTAGAGATAGTTTCACCAGGTGCTCATAAGTCTAAGGGCCAGTTTCACCGGTTCCTGATGGCGCTAACATTAAGAAACCTGACAGATTTTGGACAGCTTTTATATGGCGTCATATGTCAGATTATTATCTAACGCATTATCAGGAACCGGTGAAACTGGCCCTTAGTCATTAGGAACTTATATGACAGATTTTTGATAACTTTTGTATGACGCTATGTGTCACACAATAATCTTAGAGACTGTGGTCAACCGCTAGCCTATAAGATATAAAAAAAACTTTACCGGGAACCAGTGAAACAGGGCCTTAGACCGCTTTTTCACATTAGGAACTAGTGATTCAGTATCGATCTTTCTACTAATGTCTTCTGTTTCTAATAGAAGAAAACCAAAAAATTAGAAAAGAATACCTGACTGGTAAGTATCCAAAGTTATCATCTAATCATTTCAGATCACCAAGTATTTCACAAATGGACTCAACTGCACATTCCTCGAAATATGGCATCAGGTGCAGTAGGATTCCTAAAGGTTGACATCTCAATAATGTGCAGAGGAGATGTCAAAGCCATGCCCCTTCTAGTCACTCCGGAAAATATGGAACCGTAAGATTTTTATTAATCTAAGTTAGGGCCTAATTACAAGGTTACTAATAAGTTAAATTGCGTACCTACTACTCACCAGTGTCAAATTTCAAATCATCGGTCGTAGGTACTAACTTGTTTGTCTACATTTACCATCTATCTGCTTATAACTTGTGAGGACAAGTTTTAAACCTCAGTCACACACAACGAGTAGCGAGTAGATTTACTCGCCGCGAGTTGACTTAAACATTTTTTTTTAATGATTACTCGCAATGTGGGTTGCACATTTACTAGAATTCTTGTTAACCTCTCCAACTAAGCTAAATTAAGCTAAATATGCTTGTGTCTGGAGTGGGTTCACCTCAATAGTGCAATGGGTGGGGTGGGGATCAAACTCACGATTTAAATTCAATTCAACAATTTCTCGTGTAGAACTCGCTACTCGAAGCGAGTAGTACTGTACTGTGTACTGTACTGCTGTGAGTGAACGATCAACAGCGAATACTATAAATGCTTTTGCAGCTAGTATTTGCTATGTGTAACCGAAGCTTTACCGAAATAGGCAGTGGTTATGAGATTACTAATAACATCTGCAACTGTCAAGTGTATCATCATTGCATTGATCTTGTTTGAGTCGGCCAAAACCCTATTGTCCTATGTACTACTATTGCGGTTATATACTATAACACAAAAAGCCAATAATTCGCAAACAACTACGCTACCTTGATGAAATCTATATTAAGAGTGTTTTTACCGACTTCAAAAAAAGGAGGAGGTTTCTCAATTCGACATAATATTTTTTTTTTTTATGTTTGTTCGCGGATAACTTCGTCATTTATGAACCGATTTTGATTATTCTTTTTTTGTTCGAAAGGAGATATCCCAAGTGTGGTACCATGGTAATTTTATCGAGGTCTGATAAGTATCTCCAGAGATATTGAGATAAACATCTCAAAATTGGTACTGAAAATGAATAGCACGGCATTGAAGTCGGTTCTTTTTTAGTTTTTAAACGATATAATAATGTCTCAGAAGCTGTCTGCCAGCTACTTCCGAAGAACAAACAGCTAACTACATTATATCAATCTACAACGGATTTGATATATCGCCTGGAATTCAGGAGATTGGAAGTGGACGTCATGAAAAACTACCTAGTACCTTCGTTAAAGTATCATTTGGCAACATATCGGTAATAAACTTTGGCTGGACTAAAATTAGGAGGGCGTGATGTTTTCAAATCTCACTGACCCAAAACCGTTTAATAAAAACCCAATTTTACCGTGTCAATATCCAATGCAATTCCCCAATATATATTTCTGTATTTTTTTTATATCTTATAGGCTAGCGTTTGAACACTATCTCACCTGTTGGTAAGTGATGATTCGGTCGAAGATGGTAAGCACGCTAGGCCTAGAATGGAAACTGGCTCTCAAGTATAGCTGCCGCAACACATTAGATGTATGGGGACAGATTTTCTAACTTGAGGATGATAGCTGGCCAGGCGGATACAATATAATGTCCTTCCATTAATGAACCCTAATTTGACTATAATAATTATAAAAATATTGGCCAAATCAGTCTAGCCGTTTTCAAGTGAGATAGTGGGCAAGCGCTACCCTTTATTTCATTAAAAATAAGTTATGTTCTTACCAATGTCCAGCATTTGATTATTATTTAAGTATATAGATAGATAGATAGATTATAACATATTAGCAGCAGCTCATTATAAGGAAAATAACAACCAACTTAACAAGGAATAATATAAAAACATTTATTTACAAGGACACTCATTGGTTCGTCGATATGTTGACTCTACCAATGAAAATGCGCGACGCGAAACTAATCTCATGTCTCTCTAATGTGACCAATGAAATCCCCCACTATTTATAAATTGGCTAATATTGTATGTAATAAAGATTATTGAAATGCCGTGTAAATACATATAAGTTAAACCTATTAAAATTAGAAAATCAGTATCTTACAATATCCCTACGACATAGGAGTGTAAGATATGTTCCTATTGTCATCTGTCCAGCATATCGTCTCACTGCCGTCTGCCATTTGTAAATAAGCACAATTTTATCTTAAACCTCATCGTCACTATACACTAGGTATGATAGTAGTCGAGTGCTTGTCTGTACGGCTTAACAAAATGTACTACTGTATACTACTATTATTGAACGGTCTTTTCCTGTTGCTTTTTAACCGACTTCAAAAAAAGGAGGAGGTTTCTCAATTCGACCGTATATATATATTTTTTTTAATGTTATTTCGCGGATAACTTTGTCGTTTATGAACCGATTTTGATTATTCTTTTTTTTGTTAGAAAGTAGATATCCCAAGTGTGGTATCATGTTAATTTTATCGAGGTCTGATTAGTATCTCCAGAGATATGGAGATAAACATCTCAAAATTGGTACTGAAAACTAATAACGCGGCATTGAAGTCGGTTCTTTTTTAGTTTTTTAAACGATATTATCTGTGTCTGTTCTTAATTTTGGCTGGCCATTGATTTTTATTTATATATTATATGTAGTTAATGAGCAAACGTCTCACCTGATGGGAAGTAGTCACCTAGTCACCGTCACCTATGAACACTTGCAACATGCAGCCCCCGTATGCTTGAATTTGATAGGGATTGAAATGAACGAACATTACAGAGATGGAGCTATACAGCCTGCATAGCTGCGTCCCTGTCATTTAGTTATTTTTTTTATATACATCTTATAGGCTAGCGTTTCACCACTATCTTACCTGTTGGTAAGTGATGATGCGGTCGAAGATGATAAGCACGCTAGGCCTAGAATGGGAACTGGCTCTCAAGGATCGCTGCCGGAACACATTCGATGTTTTGGCGACAGATTTTTAACTTGAGGGTGGTAGCTGGCCAGGCGGACACTAGATAAGTATCCTACCACCATGCGGGGGTTGTTGGTTTCTTAACGATCTATTTCCTTCACCGGAGGGCCACTGTGAAAAGTGCACATACATTTTTCGATAGAAAATCTATTGGTGCACGGCGGTTTGAACTCGATACCTCTGGTATCAAAGCCAACCGTTCTCCCGATTACGCCACCGGGCCCTCAGTTTGTGCATTCAATAATCAACTGTCGAATCCCAGCGTAAGCCCCCTGTTTCTGACGTCTAGTTTCTTCTAGGCTAAAACAGCAGTGCGTTCACGGTCAAGTTATCCGGTATACTCTGAACAAGTGTCGATAACCGATGTGTTTCCAAATGTATATCAGACGGTTCGCTTTGAGGTGTGTTCAGCAGTACCTTGCTTGAATGAGCTTCTGTCTCGTGTGGATTTGAATTTGGAACATATTTCACATGATGGAGATAATGGTCAGTTTGATTGTCATATTTTTATGTCATCTTTTGATTCATATATATCTATTATATTCATTTAATCTAAGTAAATCCTTACGCTGATGCAGAAGGATTACATTTCTTTGAATGCAGTGCATTTTATTTTATGCCTCTCTTTATTTTACCACTAAGGCGTCCATTACACGGTAGGTTATCCGTCATTCAAAACCATCAATCATGACTTTTGGTTGCTGATGCAGCAATCAAAAGTATGTATATATCGGTCAGTCACCGTCAATCACCCCATTAGACGATCAGTTATCCATCAGTCACAGGCGTGACTACCAGCAAACTAACAGCAAAACCTATCGTATAATGGACGCCTAAGTTTATAAATTATTAAACTTGATCTAGTACTGCAGGGCTAGCATGGCCTTATCCCCGAGGGAAAGACAAAATTATTTCCCTGTTTTCCGCCACTGACAGGAGATCAACACAACAATTAGCTAACGAGTTTTGATTTGTTTCGTATTAAAAAGTTTAAAAAAATAATTGATTAAAAGTCAGCGGGCGTTTATAATTGTCGAAAAACTTTACTTTAATTTGCCTTCTCCACCAAACAAAACACGGATAGGTGGAAAGAAAAAATAGTCCCCTTGCCATGCTAGCCCTGCCCCCTATGTGTAAACTTAATGAATGCTTATATAATTTTTTTTTATGGTAATTGAAAATGCGGAATTGAAAAACTTTTGGCCTGTATTTTCGCAGGATTTGTCCCAACTTTTGGGCCATCCTTGCTGCATATGTATAGTAATGCAATAACCAGTGGCGTTGACTGTCCTGATGATGAGGGTCCATTTTACCAAGGAGCATTGCTCGTTGCTTTGAAGACCGTAGTACCATATTTACAACTAGGAGCAAAAATTACCAGCATGGAACCCATTGCTCCACTACAGATGGTAATTATATGAATAATAACTGTTTAACTACAAATATAATTTTACGCACTATTGGAATGTTTCGGATATACTTATTATTTAATAGCGACCTATCCCGGCTGCGCAATTTAAATTTTTGCATCACCTTGTTGCATCAAACGATCATTGATCCAAGTAGTTTTTGTGTTTATCGCAAACAGACAGACGCGTCGGCGGACGTTTTTTATTAAATGTAGTGATTCGTATAGTGAAAATAACCGAGGTCCTATAGTAGCATTGAAACACGAGATCTGATTTCTCAAATACAAAAATAAAAATAAGTCCGATTTGCAATAGTCTAGATTTTTGTAAACTTACGTCAATAAAGTACTTTGTTTTATCTAGACTATATATATAATCCATACTAATATTATAAAAACGTTTGTAGCTCTGTCACTCTGTCTATTTGTTACCTAATCACGACGAAACGGACAGTCAAATGTTACTGAAATGTCACAAGGAGACACTTAACAGTGATACAATTCTTGGTGTACTTACGTAAACGAAGTCGCAGGTTTAAGCTAGTATTGTATAGTTTTGTATAGTAAATTTTACCTCAACAGTGACTAAGCTTTATATGCATCTCCAAAGCTGGTACTATTGATGCTGTCATAGAAATATAGTGATTAAATTAATAATATTTTTTCGTTAGGAAAATCTATGGGGCTGGGAAGATATAACAATAACTTGTCCGATTTTCGAAGTGTCTATGCTAGATAATCAGTATGCAGACAACTCATGTGGCGTTGCTATTACTATTGGTGAAATAACTTCAGATGTCAGTAACAACGCAGGTTTGTGGTATACTTGAACTCTGGTAAATTACATAGGGATGTAAGGGAGCACAAATACCACCTCAGTGCTCCCAGCCAACCTCATCTACCCGTGGTGCATCCCACAAATGGCGGTATAACCATTTCAAATTATGGCGTGCCTAAATACTACAGGCCGGTGACGGATATCAGCGTCACTGGTGCGAGGAGCTACGTCCTACGATCGCCAACCCACCGGCTATCCACCTGCCCAGCATGCCGATTAAGGCATACCCCTCCCAATGAGCCAAAGATCGGGCTCGGTGGCGTATCTTGGGAGAGGCCTACGTCCAGTAGTAAACTGAGACAGGCTGATTATGTGATGATGAAATTACAAATGTAGACACGTATTTACCACGCCTTGATTTCATTGGGCTTATTCGACATTCCAACATACAACATACGGCAATTGATTTTTTTTTAAATAGATAACGCCTGATAGAAAGTTCACTGCAATGTTCCATCTTGTTTTAGTATGATTATTATTTCAGGATGTCCATCGTTCTGTAATTTACGTAAATAAAATAAAATACTAATGCAGTTGTATTGCAGTAAGCTCCTGGCGAACACAATTTAATGAATTTAAAATATAACCAAAAAATACTTATCTAATATATAATAAGTAACTGATACTTATTATTTATTAACCGACAGAATATGTACATATGTTTTGAACAACATAACGTAATTGATAATAAATAAAGGGTTTCTGATTTTTATCGGAAGACATCCAATTTAAAAGTGCTATTGATTTTGCTATTGGTTTTATAATATATAAAACTTACAAGATCAATGAAGGCCACGCTCAGCGGGTGACGCCCTCGAAGTTATGTGTGAGTTGAGTATTTTTAACCGACTTCAAACAAAGAAGGACGTTTCTCAATTCGACCGTATATATATATATATATGTTTGTTCGCGTATTGTACTGTTCGCATATTTTTATGTTTGTTCGCGGATAACTTCGTCGTTTATGACCCGTTTTTGATTATTTTTTTTGTTGGAAAGGAGATATCCCAAGTGTGGTACCACGGTAATTTTATCGATGTCTGATAACTATTTCCAGAGATATGGAGATAAATACATCAAAATTGGTACTGAAAATTAATAGCGCGGCATTGAAGTCTGTTCTCTTTTAGTTTTTTAAACGATCTTATACATTCTAGTATCTCTTAGGGGGCATACCATATTATATTACAGTCAGTTCACTAGTATAACACCCCAGGTAAAAATCACAACGCCAGAAAAATTATTAACAATAATATGAAAAATTATAATTATTTATTTTCATATTTTACATTCTTTAAAACGTTTGACTACGATGGAATTGAAACCAGATTTTATTTGACAAATATCGATTGAATATATATATATGAATATCTTGTAAATTAAAAGTAAATTATTATTGTTATTACTCAAAACAATACCTTAAAAATAAATAATACCTTGATTCAACGATACACTTAGAGTACCTACCATAAATTACGTCAGTAAATATAACTACTATTTGTATTTTACCGCCAGTCAGATTGTGCAATCAAATCAGCCATTGATCGTATTTGCGGTTAAATCTTTACCTACGAGTGAATAATGTTGATGATTGTTTTCAGATTTTGTAACTTTAAAACAAGAAATAAGTAAGTACTTAGTTATATACTGTGGCCCGTGTCAATCTTTACCAAGGCCAATACAACATTGTACGCCGTCGTTTTATTAGATATTACAACATTTAACGGTTCGTAAGTCCTTGGAAAATAGATAACTTAAATGATTTATTTGAATCTGTAACCTAGTTAAAAAATACTCTTTTTTAACCGACTTCCAAAAAAGGACGTTACTCAATAAAACCGTATATAAATATATTTTTTTTAATGTTTGTTCGCGGATAACTTCGTCGTTTATAAACCGATTTTGATGATTCTCTTTTTGTTGCAAAGGAGATATTCCAAGGGTGGTACCATATAATTTCATCGAGATCTGATAGGCTCTCCAGAGATATGGAGATAAACACCTGAAACTTGGTACTGTAAATTATTAGCGCGGCATTTGAAGTCGGTTTCGGTCGGTCGGTCAGTTTGAAGTTTTTTAAACGATCATTTATGAAAAAAAGCAAAACACCAATTTTGTGGGTTACCATTCGATATAATATTTTACTGCTACTATAATCAAAGTATTCGCCAAATCATACCAATCATACCTACTTTTACGTATTTTTAGATACTTCCACATCATTGCTCAGCTTTGATGGACACATGTAGTTATCCGTTTCACTATTTTATTCTCTGTGTACCTTATATCCAATTCATTGCTTCATAATCATTATCTATGGTATTTAGCTGTTTGTCTGTAAAATAAAGATAATTTATTTGTCAATAACATGGTATGTATACATTATAAAAACGCATGCAAGGTGGTAAACATTTTCATGGCAACATTCATGTTTTAGCCAGTAAGGCGTACAAATTAGGATACAATTAATTTGTTTCAATTTTTAATCATCATTATCATCATCATCGTCATAATCAGCCAGTGTCAGTCCACTGCTGCCTCTCCCAAAATACGCCACTGAGCCCAATCTTAAATTTAAATTTTAATATATTGTAATAAATAATAATCTTACTATTATTATAATTTCATAATAATTACTTGAATACATATTGCATTGCGGTTTTACGATTCGGTTGACATTAAACAAGTTTACAACCATGTTACTTTCATATTAAACAATATTTCCAAATAGTACATATATACAATTTAAAACTAAATTAAGATAAAAACTATTTAAACTGAAAATACATATTATATAATAATACATATTGTTGAAAATAAATATCAAGTTCTTACGTAAGAAATAATAAATAAAATATAAGAATAATTGGTCAGAATTTGTCAATATGAAATCACATACTACAACTCTATAATGAGAAATAATTAAACGAGCCACAAATTTATTTATTGGCCACATGATCAAACTATAAGTTGTTTAATAAATTTTATACTCAAACTTATAGTTTGATCATATGGCCAATAAATAAATTTGTGGCTCGTTTCACTCGTTCCTCCCCTTCCAGCCTTAAACTAATAAATTGGTAAATGTTTCATACTTCACCTTAAAATTTCAAAAAATTAATATCTTTGAAGGGCGGGGGGTTCCGCATCTTTTCTTTCATTTCAAGAGAAGGGTTTTACCCCTCTTCTCCCTACCCCTTTCCTCCCCTTATCGATGATTGGTATAAAAGTCCTACCATTAGTGGCCATAATTATACTATTTGACGACAATTTTAGCTAAATTTTGGTGATCAATTAATGTGGATGAATTAAATTCTAAAGTTACTGAGTTTAAAAAATTGAGAAGCTAAAGCAATATTTTTTGATGTCATATAATAATTATTTTAGAAGTTTACTGCTTGAACGCATGTTACAAATTTATATGCTAAAAAACTGGCCAAGTCGGAGGGAAGTTTAGAGTGGGGGAGACACAAATTTTGCCACTTTAGACGTGCCTATCTTTCAAATTATTGACTTTGAGAAAAAAATCGTTTTAGGAATCTCAATGTCATTTTTGAAGACCTATCTATAGACACCCCTAGGTTTTATGGTTTTATTTAAATATTAAGTTACATGAATGAGCCCCCCTTAATATATATTTTTTAATTTTTGTATAAAAATCGTAAAGCGGTTCACAGAATACAACTACCTACCAAGTTTCAACTGTGTAGTCCTAATAGTTTCGGGATAACGTGGCTGTGACATACGGGCGGACAGACAGACAGACAAACACGACGAATCTATAAGAGTTCCATGTTTTGCTATTTGGCTACGGAACCCTAAAAATAACCACGGTGCTGAGTTATATTTACAGTGGCTCACATAGAAGATAACTAACTAGTGGCTTTTACAGTATTATCCAGATGCTCTTTAATTGGGGCTCACTTAGTATTTTAGAAGGCAATGCAGATTTTTAGTGGCGAATAATGCTATTAAAAAGAAGTCCGTTTTATTAGCACCCCCATATAATAGCTTTTTCAGCTAACAGATAAAGCAATTTCTTCTTAAATGTATGTACATTCATGTTTTTTACGAAATGAGGTATTTTATTATAAATAGCTGGCGCCATGTAAAAGACACTTCTCATCATGTGGCTGGTTCTATCACTGTGCAAGCATAGTTTGCTGCTGTCACGTCTGATGTGGCTTGACTTATCAGAAAGTCGTGGGAATGACTACGAATTTGTTTTTACAAATAACGCAATTTCAAAAATATATAAGGACAGAACTATAAATATATGATGCTTCTTAAAAATGGGTTTACAGCTTTCTGTCGATTATATTTTAAACATTGCGCTTATGCATCTTTTCTGGGCAATAAAGATGATATCTGTAGGTACCGCATAATTAGCTTAGTAAATATACTTTAGTTCCAATTCTTTGTTGCTGCTTAGACTTTATCATACGACTTTATCGTTCGTCATACATCATTACAGTCATAGCAACGAGATTTAGAGTTGGTAGTAACTATATTTTGGTCAGATTAGAGGTATGTAGCTACTAAGATTACCATATTGACTATGTGAGCAACAATCGTTACACAACAATCGCTTCATTGATGCAAATATCCTTTACATTGATAGCGATGCGTCCTGTCATCGCAAACGTCTAGTAGAAGGAGATGCAACTAGAAAGTTGTAAATCTGCATCTCTTTTCTTATCGACGATTATCGGTCGAAATTCATCGCTATTCTTATAGAGACTACCGGCCCTGAACTACTGTCTAATTACCATGATTTTATTAAACATCTATCTGTTTACTATGATCAAAAAATTGTTTCCTTTTCAATTAATGAAGAAAAAAGAAAGCTTCACTATACTGGCCCTACAGAAATTACAAGGACCACAAAATACAATGGATATTTGAATTTTGCTTTTGCCTTCCCTGTTCTCCAACTTGCCACGCGTTTACCTGGATTCCGGTTTCGGGTTTACAGAAATAATCTGGTGCAAAAGATAGCTGAAAATTTGGTATGTATTTCCACAATAATAGTCCTATTTTTATTAATATCTAAACAAATTAAAGTATGATTAATGAGGATTGCTTTTTACAATTTGTATACAAGTAATATGATAAATTATTACAGGACAATAATTTAAAAGATATTGAAAGTAGACTATACAATTTTGATTACTCCCAACCGAGTGAGCTTCTTGACGATCTCAGTAAAGCCGCGGACGTTGCTGGAGAACAGATCCTCAAATTTTTCGATGTAATAAATTTTTGTGAACCGTCTTCCACCAGCCATGGAGACAGAATTCATTATTCTACCGAGCTAGATCAAAACCAAGAAGCGTTACAAAAGGATGAGCTGGTACGTATTTACCTACTACCTACTACTAGATTACTACATTGTACATAAATAGATTTTTATCCTTTGAATTGTGGTTCACTTAATTCTTCATCATCATCAGCCTGTATCAGTCCACTGCTGGACGTAGGCCTCTCCCAAGGCTCTTCTCTTCCGGTCACTGCCCACCGCTTTGCGTATGTCGTCGCTCCACCTGGTCACAGGAGGTCCTACGCTACGTTTCCTACGCTCCGATTCGCGGACTCCACTCTAGGACAAGTCTACCCCAACGGTTATCAGTCCTGCGGCAGATATGACCAGCCCACTGCCACTTGAGCTTGCTAATCCGTTGAGCTATGTCGATCACTTTAGTTCTCTGGCGAATTACTTCGTTCCAAATTCGATCCCGCAGAGAAATACCGAGCATAGCTCTCTCCATAGCTCGCTGAGCGACTTTAAACTGGTGGACCAGTCGGACTGTGAGTGTCCAAGTCTTGGCTCCGTATGTCATTACAGGTAGGACGCACTGGTTAAAGACTTTTGTCTTTAGACACTGCGGTATAGGTGACGAGAAGACTCGACGGAGTTTTCCGTATGCTGCCCAGCCCAGCTGAATTCTGCTCTGGATTTCCTTCTCGAAGTTATGTTAGCCTAGTTGGAGCGTCTGCCCTAGGTAAACATACTTAGTGACAACTTCGAGTGGGATTCCATCTACGGCAATCGGTTCCGGAACAAAGTGCTCGTTGTACATGCATGACTTTGGTTTTATCCAAATTCATCCGGAGACCGATGCGACGAGAAGAATCAACTAGGCCATTTAACATCCTTTGTAGGTTCTGCATCGTGTCTGCCATAATGACGATGTCACCTGCGAATCGTAAGTGAGAGATGTACTTGCCGTTGATGTTAATGCCACAATCTTTCCAGTCCAGCGTCTTAAACATATCCTCCAAGGCGTTAGTGAACAGTTTCGGGGATATGACGTCCCCCTGTCTCACTCCTCGACGCAGGTGGACATGTTTAGTTCGCTGGTTCTGTACTTGTACAGTCATCGTTGTGGCATTATACAGACAACTCATCACTTCGATGTATCGCCAGTCGACTTGGCAACGCTGCAAGGACTCGAGAACGGACCAGGTTTCGATTCAGTCAAAGGCCTTCTCATAGTCCACAAATGCTAAGCACAGGGGCCGATTGTACTCTTCGGTCTTCTGTACAATCTGCCGCACCGTGTGGATGTGGTCTATGGTGCCGTAAACGCATCGAAACCTGGCTTGTTCCGGAGGTTGAAACTCGTCGAGTCTTCGCGCAAGACAGTTCGTGATGACCCTTGAAAACAGCTTGTAGATATAGCTCAGAAGCGAAATCGGGCGGTAGTTTTTCAATATGGTTTTGTCTCATTTTTTTAAAAACAACCACCATGCTTCTTTACCTGTGCCTGTGGAGTTCTCCCAGTAAAATGAACGGAATTAAAGAGTTGCTGAAGCTGTTGAACTGCTGGAGCTCCTCCGGCTTTTAAAAGCTCCGTTGTGATTCCGTCTTCTCCTGGGGCTTTTCCATTTTTGAGTTGTTTAAGGGCCATCACGATTTCGTCTCGGCTAAATTCGGGCAGATCTTCTGTGAAGTGGCGGGTTAAAGTGGCTCTAGAATCCTCAGTATCGGGTTCAAGCCTTGAAGCATGCGATGCGTAGAGCTTTCTGTAGAAGTCTTCAACTTCCGACAGAATCTCCGGCTTGGATGCGACGACGTTCCCCGTTAACTTTGTCAGCTTTGTGAGGTGGCTTCTACCCATAGGCTGGACGAACACTTTCGACCACCGATTCTGCTTAATGGATTCTTTAATCAAAAGCGTGTTAGAGGTTCGGAGGTCGCGTCGTACCAGCATCTTTATGGATTTGTTGCGCACCAGGTTAGTTGACAAAGCTGACAAAGGGTCTGTTCGTCTCTCTTCCATTAGCCGAAGTGTTTCTGCCGAAAGTTTGGACTTTTTGCCCGTACGCTTGCTCTCGCAAAACTTCGTCCCTTCATCCCTGAGGATTTCCACCACTTCTTCGAGTTTCTGGTCTACGTCATCTATGTTTCCAAGGCAGCGAATCGATTTTCCAATTTTAATTGGAATGTTTCGGACCCAACAGCGGTTTGGAGTAGGTTCGAACGGAGTGTAGACTTCATCAATCGGAATCTCTCGGCTTTGAAGCCGATAGCCAGAGAGCCGGTGATCGTACAAGTCGGTGATCACTTCCAGTATTAAACCTAGTGATCACTGAGATGTTTGTTACTCTTTCACGCAAAAACTACTGAACCGTCTGACCTGATATTTGGTATGTTGATAGCCGTGTGTATGTTGATAGTATCCCGATATTACCACGGGAACGATGTCTACGCGGGTAATACCCCGGGGTTACAGCTAGTCTTAAATATGTTCGTATTTTGAACATCTTTTATGATGTGAAAAGTTTGCATTCAGAGGGCAGGTATAACATTCGTTTATTTAAATAAACATTTCAATGATATAACAATGCATATTTTGAGATGTAAGTGCAATACTTTCTCTACTTATTAAGCACCATTTTTTTTTTTGCAAACAGCAAAAAATTTATCAGCAAATAACCGACAAAATAAAGCATTGCTCTCCTCTCAATCTTATGAAACGAATCGGTAAAAACAGGGAATGCTACTCTATTTCAAAGAAAGATGTTAAAATGCTGCTAGTAGAATCTTTTGCTATTGCGGAGAAGCTGAAGACTCTAGTTTTTAAGGTATTGTTATTTTTCAACATCAATTGTAGCAATATATACTTACATTAAAATAAACCTTTTCATCCCATTTATTCGAAAAGTGATGGTTTGTTCCTCGATAAGTGCGCGCAAAATAGGTCATTTCTGCCCTAGGGCGGGAAAGTAATTTTTTAATTTTTGGTTTATGACTGTTATTTTATAGTGCCATGTTTAAGGAGGTTCAATA
Organism: Cabera pusaria; assembly: GCA_954871355.1. Classification (NCBI taxonomy): domain Eukaryota; kingdom Metazoa; phylum Arthropoda; class Insecta; order Lepidoptera; family Geometridae; genus Cabera; species Cabera pusaria. Next base: position 26,450,550 of record OX940885.1, on the reverse strand, counting down.
ATAACATTGTACGGTAAATGTTATTGTCCTATCAAGTAGATAGCGCACCACGCTTGATAAATAAAAAAAGCTCGTGAAGCTAAACATTCAATGTTATAAAACAATACCATATATACATAATATAATATATATAATACAAAAAAAAAAGTTTAAAACGCGTGGCACAATACACTGAGAGTGTGGTAGGCAGGGTGAAAAAAAAAAGGAGCGCGCGAATCAATACGAAGTCCTCCTTGCATTAATTTTTTGTTGCAGTGCTAAATAAACTATTAATTCATAAAGAAAATGAGTTCTGATAACGAAAGTATTAATTTAACGCCCAAAAGAATACAAAACGACGCAACAAATGTTATAAACAATCTGTTATCAACAAAGTCCTGCGAAAAAATATTTAAAAGCCTATACAAAATGTATCGAGTGGAAAAGTGCAAAAAAAGCGAATTTATTTTCAGAAACTGTATTTCTAGCTAATTATCAAGAACTGGCCAAATTCAGGCAACCTTCTTGGAGTATTTACTCGATGCTGATATCGACAGTCAATTCTAATAATAATATTCAAATTAGGACCTATACAAAATTGGTAGCATATCTTCAGAAGGACATAAAACCAAAGAAATCAAAAGTGCTTGTGTATGTGCTGTGTGTATATGTGTCATATGTGTTTGATTTAGTTGTTAGTTTCTCTTTTAGTTAATATAGTGTTGAACTTAATTTGAGCCTTTTATTTCCTTTTCTCATAGAAGGGGATAAAAAGCATAGTGTAAATCTCGGCTGCAATATTATTTTCACTCGGCCGACGTACTTTAAAGCCCTCGCTACGCTCGGGATTCTACTCTGGAATCCTTCGTTTCGCTCTGGATTCAAAACAGCGGCCTCGTAGAAATGTACTATATTGCACCCTTGTTATACAATCTACTTTTTTACGTACAAACTTGACATGCTGCGCAAGTATTTTTATTTGGTGGTGTTTTTCTCATATAGAGTCATAAAGTCATATAGTTTTTTTCCATATGTCTGAATATCAATTTTAAATAAAAATCATATTTTTATATCATATTGGCTAGCATTTGAACATCGATGTAATATTCTTCTACCACATGTGGATAATCGACATGGAACCAACCTATAATATCTAATACTATAAGAATCTTTGTCCTGACATACTGACTGACTGACTCACTGACAGACAACGCACAGCCTAAACCGCTGGTCGTAGAGACTTGAAATTTGGAGTATATATTTGTCTTAGTACGTAAAGGTGTACTAAGAAAGGATTTTCCAAAATTCACCCCTTAAGGGGATGAAACGGGGGTTCAAAGTTTCTATGGAGAAACATTATTAGAGAGTCTTTTCTATTCGAAACTTCACACAAGTGCTTCAGGACATAAATAAGTAAACATGTGTTTTAGGGTTTTTCGAAATTCCACTCCTAAGAGGGTGAAATGGGGTAACAAAGTGTGATAATCAATATTGTTTCGGATTGCGCTGAAATTTAACATGCAGATAGTTATTACAACGTTAGTTACCTCTAAGAAAGTATTTTTCCAAAATTCACCCCTAAAGGGGATGAAATGGGGGTTAAAAGTTTGTATGGAGAAACAAGATTAGATAGTATTTTCTATTCGAAACTTCAAACAAGTGCTCCAGTAAAAAAATAAGTAAACACGTGTTTCAGGTGTTTTTGAAATTCCACCCCTAAGAGGGTGCAATGGGGTAACAAAATGTGAAAATCCATATTGTTTCGGATTGCGCTGAAATTTGGTATGCAGATAGTTATTACGACGTAAGTTACCTCTAAGAAAGGATTTTCCAAAATTCACCCCTGAAGAGGATGAAACGGGGGTTAAAAATTTGTATGGAGAAACAAGATTAGATAGTATTTTCTATTCGAAGCTTCTAACAAGTGCTCCGGTAAAAAAATAAGAAAATACGTGTTTCAGGTTATTTTGAAATTCCACTCCTAAGAGGGTGAATTGGGTGGGGTAGCAAAGTGTTAAAATCTATATTGTTTCGGATTGCGCTGAAATTTGGCATGCAGATAGTTATTATGACGTTAGTTCCCTCTGCAAAAGGATTTTCTAAAATTCACCCCTGAAGGGGATGAAACAATTTGAACGGGGGTTCAAAGTTTGTATGGAGAAACAAGATTAGATAGTCTTTTATATTCAAAACTTAACACAAGTACTTAATAAGTAAATACGTGTTTCAGGCTCTTTCGAAATTCCACCCGTAAAAGGATAAAGTGGAGTAACAAAGTCTGACATCAATATTGTTTCGGATTGCGCTGAAATTTGGCATGCAGATAGTTATTTTGACTTAGGTATCCGCTAAGAAAGAATTTTGCAGAATTCACTCTTCAAGGGGATGAAGCGGGTGTTCAAAGTTTGGATAGACATTTTATTCGACATTTCGCACAAGTACTTCTGTAAATAAATAAGTAAATACGAGTTTCAGACTTTTTCAAAATGCCACCCTAAGAGGATAAACTGGGATAACAAAGTCTAAATGAAATTTAGAATGCAGATAGTTATTATGACGTAGGTATCCGCTCAGAAAGGATTTTCTAAAAATTCCTCCGGATACGGAACGGAGATTCAAAATTTGTATGGCGAAACAAAATGAGATAAAGTACGTGTTATAGGATTTTTAGAAATGGGTTAGGTAACAAAGTCTGAAAATTTGGGTTTTTCGGGTTTTATATATATGTATATATTTTATATCCTTATTGCCTTAGTCACGCGATAACATGAAAACGAGTGAACCGATTTGGCTAATTCTTATTGTCTTTAATGATAGAATCGTTTTTAGAAAAGAAAAGTTTTAAGTAAATAAAAGAAGTTTTTAACGCGGGCGAAGCCGCGTGGCACTTCTAGTATGTCATATAACGATGAATACGGATGCCAGATGTTTATGGTAAAGACCCAGTGGTGCAGTAGGAGAAGGTTCGGCTTTCACGCAATTGGTAGTGGGTTCAAGTAGATTGCACCAATGGATTTTTCAATTGTAGAATTTATGTCGCGTTTCACAGTGGCCCTCCGATGGAGGAAAAACATCGTTAAGAAACCACTAACGCCCGGCATTGTGGTAGGACACTATGAAGTGTCCGCCTTGCCAGATATTAGCCTGTTACCCTTAACACGGTAATGAAATAATAATTACCGTGCCCATAAGTTGAAAAATCTGTCGCCAAACATCTAATGTATTTTGGCAGCCGTTATTAAAAGCCAGCTTCCATTCTAGGCTTTTCATGCTGCCATTTTCGACCACATCGTCACTTACCAACAGAAGAGATAGTTGTCAAACGCTGGTCTATTATCATCATAATCACAATAAGCAGGTGTAAGTCCACTGCTGGACATAGGCCTCTCACAAGATACGCCACTGAGCCCGATCATTGGCTCTTCTTTTCCAGTCACTGCGTATATAGTCGCTCCACCTGGCCACAGAACGTCCTACGCTACGTTTGCCAATTGGCTTATTATATGTTGTTAAAAAAGATATTAAGATGAATTTATTTAAAGCCTTATTTTAGTCTGCTGAAGGTTGGCCGGATATTGTTTTGTGGTTACTTAATGAGGGGCGAAGATTCGCATATTACAAGATTTTGACGTCTGATATCATCTTCTCACAAATACCTGAGGTCTGCGGCAAAGATTGTGGACGTATACAAACCGTGTATCCGAAGGTAAGATTACTGCATCTATGAAAAATCAAAAATATGTATGTATATACCCAGAACTGTCAGAACTATTTATGGTGAATTATATGAATGGTGCTTATTTATCAACGCTTTCAGCCTTTGAAATGCAAGAAGCACTTGAATAGTGGACAGAACGCCTGTGATTGTACTGCTGGTAAAGTGGAACTGATGCTGTGGATGGGCTTGCACACAGATTTACATTTCCAAGACAGTTACATTCCTGAAGGATTCAAAATCAAAACTAAAGAATTCGATATGTGTGTTAAGGCCGCTATCATGGTATGTATACAGCTCACAGGTGATTTGTACTAATATAATAAGGGTCCATACTTGGCCCTATTCTATTTATATTGTATAGTGCCGACGTTACAAAATACAGAAAACATTCCAAATTTCACATGTATGCCGATGATATCCAATGACAGTCACTATAAGCCGCGACCGGGCCTGCTATTCCTGACCACGGCGGCGGTCACGGTAACGGCAGGGCAGTGCTAAGAATCCCCGGATTACGGTAGGCCGCCAAAACAAACTGACCCTCGCTACGTTTAATGGACGCACGATTCGGCTGGATGAGCATCTGACGCAGCTGGAGGAGGAGCTGGGACACATAAGATGGCACATTCTGGGGTTATGTGAAGTCCGAAGACAGGGAGAGGACACCGTAACTCTAAAATCAGGCCATCTTATGTATTACAGAGACGGTTACCAGCCGTCCCAAGGCGGCGTTGGGTTTCTGGTCAACAAGGCTCTCAATGACAACACTGTAGAAATCTCCAGTGTGTCGACCACGGTTGCGTATCTTATAATAAGGTTAACCAAGAGGTACAGTCTCAAGGTTACCCAGGTCTACGCACCGACCTCGGTACACTTGGATGAAGAGGTGGAAAGTTTGTACGAAGACATCTCCAGAGCCTTACATACCACCGCTAAGGCTCACTACAGCGTTGTCATGGGAGACTTTAACGCCAAAGTGGGAGTACAGACCTGCAGTGAATCGACTATAGGACCACACGGATTTGGGAGTAGGAATCATAGGGGGCAAATGCTCGTCAATTTCCTCGAGAAAGAGGGGCTTTTCTTGAACTCGTTCTTCAAGAAAAAACCCCAAAGGAAGTGGACGTGGCAAAGCCCCGACACTGTGACTAAAAACGAGACCAACTTCATCATTACGAACAAACGGCGCATATTCAGAGACGTCTCTGTGATCTCTAGGTTCAATACTGGAAGTGATCACCGACTTGTACGATCACCGGCTCTCTGGATATCGACTTCAAAGCCGAGAGATTCCGATTGATGAAGTCTACGCTCCGACCAAACCTACTCCAAGCCGTTGTTGGGTCTGAATCATTCCAATTAAAATTGGAAAATCGATTCGCTGCCTTTGAAACCACAGATGACGTAGACCAGAAACTCGAAGAAGTGGTTTAAATCCTCAGGGAAGAAAAGACGAAGTTTTGCGAGAGCAAGCGTACGGGCAAAAAGTCCAAACTTTGGGCAGAAACACTTCGACCAATGGAAGAGAGACGAACAGACCCATTGTCAGCTTTGTCAACTAACCTGGTGCGCAAAAAATCCATAAAGAAGCTGGTACGACGCGACCTCCGAACCTCTAACACACTCTAAAGAATCAATGGAGCAGAATCGGGGGTCGAAAGTGTTCGTCCAGCCTCTGGGTAGAAGCCACCTCACAAAGCTGACAACATCAACGGGGAACGTCGTCGCATCCAAGCCGGAGATTCTGTGAAGTTGAAGACTTCTACAGCAAGCTCTACGCATTGCATGCTTCAAGGCCCGAACCCGATACTGAGGATTGCAGAGCCACCTTAACCCGCCACTTCACAGAAGACCTGTCCGAAGTCAGCCGAGATGAGATCGTGATGGCCCTTAGACAGCTCAAAAATGGAAAAGCCCCAGGTCAGGACGGAATCACAACGGAGCTTCTAAAAGCTAGAGGAGCTCCAGCTGTACGCCAGCTGCAACACCTCTTCAATTCTGTTCTCTTCACTGGTAGAATACCACAGGCATGGAACAGAAGCATGGTGGTTTTGTTTTTCAAAAAAGGAGATAAAGCCCTATTGAAAAACTACCGCCCGATTTCGCTTCTGAGCCATGTCTACAAGCTGTTTTCAAGGGTCATCACGAACCGTCTTGCGCGAAGACTCGACGAGTTTCAACCTCCGGAACAAGCCGTGTTTCGAAGCGGTTATGGCACCATAGATCACATCCACACGTTGCGGCAGATTGTACAGAAAACCGAAGAGTACAATCGCCCCCTGTGCTTAGCATTTGTTGACTATGAGAAGGCCTTCGACTCAATCGAAACCTGGTCGATGACAGTACAGAACCAGCTTACTAAACATATTCACCTGCGTCGAGGAGTGAGATAGGGGGACGTCATATCCCCGAAACTGTTCGCTAACACCTTAGAGGATATGTTTAAGACACTGGACTGGAAAGATTGTGGCATCAACATTAACGGCAAGTACATCTCTCACTTACGATTCGCAGATGACATCGTCATTATGGCAGAGACGCTGCAGGACCTACAAAGGATGTTGAATGACCTAGCTGATTCTTCTCGTCGCATCGGTCTCCGGATGAATTTGGATAAAACCAAAGTCATGTACAACGAGCACGTTGTTCCGGAACCGATTGCCGTAGATGGAATGCCACTCGAAGTTGTCACGCAGTATGTTTACCTCAGGGCAAACGCTCCAACTAGGCAAACACAACTTCGAGAAGGAAATCCAGAGAAGAATTCAGCTGGGATGGGCAGCATTTGGGAAACTCCGTCGAGTCTTCTCGTCACCTATACCACAGTGCCTAAAGACAAAAGTCTTTAATCAGTACGTCCTACCTGTCATGACATACGGAGCCGAGACGTGGACGCTCACGGTTCGACTAGTCCACCAGTTTAAAGTCGCTCAGCGAGCTATGGAGAGAGCTATGCTCGGTGTTTCTCTGCGGTATCGAATCCGGAACGAAGTAATTCGCCAGAGAACTAAAGTGATCGACATAGTTCAGCGGATTAGCAAACTGAAGTGGCAGTGGGCTGGTCATATCTGCCGTAGGACCGATAACCGTTGGGGCAGACTGGTTTTAGAGTGGAGACCGCGAATCTGCAAACGTAGAGTAGGACGCCCTGTGACTAGATGGAGCGACGACATTCGCAAAGCGGTGGGCAGTGACTGGAAACAAAGAGCCGAAGACCGGGCTCAGTGGCGTGTCTTGGGGGAGGCCTACGTCCAGCATTGGACTGATACCGGCTGATAATGATGACCCAATCCCAGTAAGACTAAATTTATGGTTTTTGGAAGTAAACATAAACTCTCTTTGCTACCTCTTGATATGAAAATAATATAGGGCAAGAAGGTTGAGAAAGTATACGTAGCTCGCAATCTAGGTCTTAAAGTAGACGTACATTTGCGTTTTGAAGAGCATATTGCAGAGTCAATCAAAAACTTTTTATAGACTAAAAACGCTCTATAAGCTTAGACCCTTTTTAAGCGAAGACCTTCGCATTGCATTGGTTGAATCACTCATCTTGTCTAAACTTAATTACGCGGACACTGTGTATGGATCACGATTGCTGTCTTGAACTCAACATTTAGTTCAAAGAGTACAAAACACCTGTGCAAGATTTTGCTGTAATATCCCCGCTAGAGGTCATGTCACACCTTTTCTTAACAACCACTACGCATTGAAAATGAAATCTCGACGTAAACTCCACCTCGCGTCCCTTCTTTTCGGGATTCTTAATTTCGGACAACCGCCATACTTATGCGACAGGTTTATCTGTAGATCCCAGAGAAGGTCGTGTCCCATAAGACATTAGTCACAGCAGCTCTCCACACTGCATCATCACTCAGCCGGTTTTAGGGGCTCTTTCCGCTACTCCGCTACCAGGTGCTGGAATAACATCCCTCCTCCGATAAGGAGTACTAAAACTTTAAGTTTTTTCAAGTTTAAGTTAAAGCAGTACCTGATAGTTGAGCAGCGGAAAAATGCTGTTGTTAATAAAAGATATGTCAATCATATAAGTCATATACAATAAACATGTATATATATATATATATATATAGTAATTCTTCTCACTCATCTTAGTAACTTATTTATTTAGTTCTGCCTTCCAAATGACCCAGCTCTTCCTTTCTAAATTATAAGCCTCCAAATGTTTTTCCTTTCCTAATTAACCCAAAATACATATTTATAAGTTTTATTATATTTTTCGCTCCATCATATAAATTTTTATACATATATTTAGTATCTATCAAAATATAATAATAATAAATGATTTTTCTTTATTTCTTTCTTTCTAATAAGTAATAGGTAGCAGGCGTTACTTACTACCTATCGTAATAATTTACATAAAATCCTGACTGACTGACTGACTGACTTTATATATATATCAACGCACAGCCCAAACCGCTGGTCCAAGAGACATGCTGCTTTCAAAGGTGACAATTTATTATTGCGTGCGAGTGTATGTTAAGATTTTAGACACACCGCTCTCGTCTTCTGTGCGGTTTGGTGGTAACAGAAGATAAAAATTAGAGGACAAAGGATGTTGCCCATGCCAGACCATGAGATTTATATTTCACCTTATTTGCAGATGGTGGAATGTCGCGTATTCATCTATAGGGCAAAAATTAAACTCTTCGATAGTGTAATATTACCATCTTCGTTTGTGAGAGTGAATGTTTTGAATAATGTCAGAGAAACCTTAGTGAGTAACGTAACCATGTTGTTATACTTACATTAAAATACAAGAAAGGAACATCACCTATTTGTTCTGTAATATTGTTACAGAACACATAAGTAGGTAATATTCCTGTTACTTATAACTGTTACTTTTGCTTTGTCTAATATAGGACGATATTTTTGACAGAACAATAAATGGATGAAGTAGTGTATCATTAATCGTTCATAAAATTATTCGATTATCTCATCGTCATGGAACTTAGAATCGATAGTTGCATAGCATATCGTATGATAATGTTAAATAATCGATTAGGTTCTGTGTATATGTCGCAGCCAACTAGCTTGATTAGCCGTTCAATCAACAGACTAGCCTCTTTACTAAACATCGCCGTTCAACTAACAGCCTGAATAATATTCAGCCATTTGAAGTTCTTCTGTACCTTCATTTAATAACAATGGCGCCGGTTCTGGTGACGCATAGCCACTGCCGCGGCTCCCCTCCTCGCTACGCTCGTCGGCGCACGTCACGTGGTGGTAGCTGTTCTCTGGTGTTTTGCCTTAGTGTCAGACTAAGCCAGTTTATTAAACGTAGTAACAAACACTATGGCTGAATATCGTTCAGGCCGCTAGTTGAAAGTAAAGAGGCTAGGCAGTTGAATGAACTGCGACATATTTACAGTTTGGTTTATTTTTATTTCAAACCGATTATCGATGGTCTGTGATGTTCTTCATGCGTGGTACTTTACTAAGGCGGTGGTACACGCTCAAGGAGGCCTGTTGGAGGCGAGATGTTTTTAGATAGGGAATCAAATTTTCTATAGATTACAACCTTCCCCCACCCGCTTATGCCGAGATCCGGCATGATGTTCGGTGCCAGTCATCAGAAGACTGCTGGGGATAGTTGCACTCTGTGGATTGGATTTAAGTCAGTTATCCAGCGCTTCGTCTCAGTGCTGTCCTCAATTCCAGCCAAGCACGACTTCATCTTAGACATCTTCACTTAACATCAGGTGAGATAGCGGTCAGTGCATATATATCTATATTTATATATATAGATAGATATACAGATATATGAGTGATTATATGTTCATTTTATATTCATTTATATATATGTATAATCAGTCATATAAAATGAAGCCTATATTCACCTTTTCATTTACGACCTTTAAAACCTATCCTACGCTCACCATCTGGACGCATCATCATGCTTAGATGGTGTGCTATGTTTACTCCAGGATTCTTCACGTTATGCTTGGTTTGAATGTTGAATCCATAATTGTTCGGCTCTGAAGAGGCTATGGCCCGAAAAGCGATTACCGCGGGCCGTTGCGGCGATCTTCTTCTGTTATGACAGTACCTAGCCCATCCTCTTCACTCGGCGAGCTGTCTTGAAGAGTAACGAAACCTTCGCCCGGCGAGTATCTCACATGTCGACAATTTCTACGGGGCCCAAGTGATTTTTCACTTCCGAATATTGGTGGTGGTTCCTCATCGCTGCCTGCTATTCATATAGCTAAACACATTGTCGCATTCAATGCTGACTGCGTTACGGTCTCATTTACTTAATCTGCTTTAGGTTCAGGAAAAGACATCTATGCCTGTCTGGGACCAAGTTTTGACTGTGACATGCATGACTCGTATTTCTCAACATCGTATTGCTGCTGAACCTCCACAAGTAACATTGGAAGTATATGGTTTCAACTCATTGCTAATGGTGCGTTCAGTGCATTTTTTTTTATACGAACAGAGAAAGTAATATAAATCGCAATCGTAAAAGTAACAAAATCAACGTCCATCGCACGGAGGATTCTATCTTCCATGGTCCATCGCTTTGGTATTTTGACACCTTATGAACATAGTAGAGAATACGGAATATAGAGAATAGACTCTACTCCAGTTTTGTAATTAAGTTTAATCTATTTAATGGATATCAATATTGCGAGTTTTGTAAAAGTTGTGTACATCATATGTTTGAATGTAGTCGTACCTCGTACCAACTATTATTATATGGCTTATTAGCATTTTGTATTCTTAAAAATTACAAGAAAAATTAGTTTGTCTAAGAATGTTGCGCTGCATCAATCTTCTGAAGAACGCGACAGTGCTACCTTCCAAGTTTGTGCGAATAAATAATTGTGAGTATCCATAGGTGAGGCCTGTGTCCAGCAGCGGACAGCGTCAGAACCGGACTGATGATATTGATGTTATAAAAAAAAGAGTGTTTAGATAATTATGATAATATGACGTGACCTTTTTCCAAGAGTGGGTAAATAATGATGATAATAATTCTTAAAACTTTCAGGGAAAACTGGAGTTACTTGGTCGTACGGCGATACGACCAGTTCCTATTCCACTCCTAAATGCTGACTATGCTCCCACTTTAAAGTGGTACGATCTTCACAAAGACCATTGCTTTACAGGACAAATATTTATGTCAGCACTCATTAAACAGGTATTCATATTATTAGGGCTATTAAATACTATCAATAATGTTATTCACATCCGTAGGTTCCTTCTTTACTTACATTTTCATCATTCAATACCTATCCGGATTCCTCCTAACCGGGGAAAGCATTTTGGGTACCTACTACTGTAGCATTGACAATGCTAAATTAAAACTCAACACTTTTCGGGTATAAGCCAAGGTCAAATAGGTAGATTTCTATGCTCCTTAGGTGATGCTTATGGGTGACTATAAGTGATAGACACAGCGCGACACATGTCGTGTCGTGTTGTCAGTCAAAGCGCACGCGCAAAGAACTGTGACTGGACTGGACACGATAGCGCGCCGGTATCTACCGCGGAGTGACCATATTTTCTGAATATTACAGTAATATCGTTGGTTTACTATGGAGTTAATCAATATCCTCTTTTTTATATTTTTATTTGTAACTTATGACCATTATCGTTTCCTTCAATATGTTAAATCTTTTACCAGTCAGTGGTATTTTACCAGTCACTGGTAAAAGATTGTATACCATATGACTGGCAGTCTCCCTGTACTTAAATGTGGTTACTTCCCACTTCTTGTTTTTGCTGATCCGTGGTGCACAGTGCATACCCATTACCTACGTACTTTTCAAACTATGCTTATACCACAGTTTTACAATCATATTGTAAAACTGTGGTTATTCAATACTTTAACTGTGCACATGCTGTGCACGTAAGATTTAAAAAATGCAGTTAATTTAAATTCAATTTCCCCCGCGATCAAAAAACGCGATGGAATTTTTTTTTAAATAATACATGAAAATCGTGTTCCGAAATTTCTCAATATCGGTTGAAAATGCGACCTGTAGGCGAGAACAGACAGACAGTCTAACTGTACTGACAGAAGCATTTTTTGGCCAATGTCGAAACTAAATACGCTTCGTTCGCTCGGTCAACTAGCTTAGAACATAAGGTAAGAAATACGTACTTCATTACATAATCGTTACGTCTATGTCTTAGAATAGTTTTCGTAGAGGAAAACAGCAATAATCTAATACCTATTTTATATTACAGATACCAGAAACTATAGTAAAATCCACAAATTACACTTCGTACAACGTTGTAAATGAAACGGATAGAGATGAAGTCCGCTTTAAACCAGAAAAAGATCTATCTTTAGAGGAAATACCTCGCAGTCTTAAACCAAAATTTGAAAGTTATAAGTATGTATATAACAATTTCGTCAGAAAACTTTATATAATGACTCTAAAGAGTATTTAGGCTTTTGTATTCTCAGCACAGAAAAAGGAGAGTAATGCCAGTCAGTCCTTCAAATGTACTGTATTTCTTACTAGTTGCGCTTTGCGGCTTCGACTAAGTTAGAGTACCTATTTAAATAAATTTACAATATCATATTTTATCATATCATTTAGATTCTGATTGTGTGAAATTGAAAGGTCCCGACCGGATTACTCCCTAATTTTTTAACGATTAAGGTAGGAACTAACCTATACGCAGCGATAGATGATACCTACCATCGATTCCATAGCATCGTTATGAAGTCGATGATACCTACGATAGAGCGTTATAACTAGTTGGCGTCCTATAGTTATATAATACCATGTAGTTACATACCTATAATGGTTACATACATACATAATTTATGATCGTACAAAACAAAATAACCGGCCAAGTGCGTGTCGGGCCACGCGCAGTGTAGGGTTCCGTAGTTAGCCTGTTATTCAATGCAAATCTTTACCCGTTATAAACAAGCAACTAGGTACTCCGTCTTTGTAACTTTAAATGTTAATGAACAATTACTGCTAAAATATTGCTAAACTTAAAAAAATATTTTTCACAATTTTATTCTCTAGAGGTATACCTTAATTGGCGTAAACTATGTATGTATGGGGGCACCCTTTAATTTAAACTTTTTTTTTTTTCCTTAGTTTGTGCTGTAAGACCTTGCTTCTTGCCAAATTTCATGATTCTAGGTCAACGGGAAGTACCCTATAGGTTTTAGACCCAAAACCTCTAGGTTACTTCCGGTTGACCTAGAATTGTGAATTTTGGTTAAAAGCAAGGTCTTACGTAAGTAAGTAAAGAAAAAATTCCGAAAAATAAAAAAAGTTGAAAATTAAGGTGCATTTTGCGCGTTTTCGCGAAAATCTAAATTTGCCCACATCTTTTTATTGTGTTGACTCAAGACCTTGATTTTTATACACTCAATAGGGACCATAGACCTCAGTATCAGGTATAAATTTCAACTTGCTAGGTCCACCTGTTCCTGAGAAAATCAGGTGACACACGGACAGACAGACAGACAGACGGACAGACAGACGGACAGACAGACAGATAGACGGACGGACAGACAGACAGACGGACAAGAAAGTAATCTTATAAGGGCTCCTTTTTTAGGGTTCTGTCCGTCTGTCTGTCTGTCTGAGGATTTTCTAAGAGACCGTTAATACTAGAAAGCTGTAATTTTGTGGGGGTATGTATATAAATTACGCCGACAAAGTGCTGAAATAAAATTTTGAAAAATATTTTTTTTTAATTTCAGTAGGGCGTCCCCCCCTCCCCCCCCCCCCTCTAAAAGCTTAACCGCGGGCTTGAAAAATCTGGAAAAATTCGTGATAATAGCGCATTTCGTGAACTTTAAAGTAAAACTAACGGTTAAGATAACTTTATTAGTTCAGCAGTAATAGTCGCTGAACTTGGGTGTTGGATAATTTTGTACCAAATACAAAATCCTTAGAATAAATCCTTTAATGTGACAAAGACGAAGTACCTAGTTTCTTTTTTATAACGGGTAAAGACTTGCATTGAATAACAGGCTACTACGGAACCCTACACTGCGCGTGGCCCGACACGCACTTGGCCGGTTATTTACCTTTTGGGGTACGGAACCCTAAAAACAGTCGTATTGAGAACCTCCTCCTTTTTTGTGAAGTCGGTTAATAAAATCACGCCTTTTCCCGTTGGGGTAGACAGAGACTATTTATTTCCACATGCTACGATCCTGACATAGGTACCTCTTATGCTTCTTCCACTTTCATGAGTGCTTTCATAGGTACATGCTCGCAGGTTTTAGGTACTTTTGACTTGATATTTCTTTAAAACGTCTCCGATTTGATCGTGGTAATACGTTCGCCTAGGTCGGCCTCTACCGGCTGGCCCGTTCTACTCGTTTCATTAATCTGTTTCGTCAATCTTCCTTCATTCAACCTCTCGATGTTCATACCATCTGAGCATTCCTTTCTCTAGTTATATACTATTTACTATATCGTATAGTAAAGTAGTTAGTTAGTATAATATAAAAATGTTCGGATTAAACTTCTTACAAACATCTTTAATCTTCTGGTTTCAAAATGTTCATATAAGTTTTTTACTCTTTAAACCAGTATTTTAACTATTTTCAGCTTCTTTTTCTTAATGACCTTTGTGTTAAAGCTAGTAGAGCTTTATATTTTGTTATGTTGATAGATACGGCGCCATCGTAACATATGACACAATGTAATTCCACTTCTCGACTTGCGAGTTGAATTACCACACAATCATCCGTGGGGATGGTCTGTCATCTTTCAATTCGGGGAGGGGAGGAGGGAAGGGGGCATTAGCATGGCGTGGTTGGGTGCGGTGTAGCTGGGATACGTATGTGTCTTATTAGTTAATGCTACCCAAAGACACTATTCCACGCGGACGAAGTCGCGGGCACAGCTAGTACACAATACATACCTATTGAATACCTAGATCGTACGTAACTATTTCAGATGAGAAAATTAAGAATATTTTCTTGTTTCATACATTTAGCGTAATTTTTTAGTAGTCGGGTTTTAGTTCTTGAACTTATTTTTTATATTGTTACATTGTTACACTTTTTAGAATCGACATCTATTGGTGGGGCTTGCGTGATATGACTATATCGAAAAAGCCATGCGTTATCTTAGAAATTGATGATTTGTCAATAAAATCTGATATTATACCTGAAAATAAGGCCAACTGCAATTTTCCGAATGGCCGAATTTCGCAAATATTTGACGGCCATATAGAAAAGCCTTATTCGCCTCCATTGGTGATTAAACTCTACGATAGCAGTACTTTTGGACGGATTATATTCCTGGGCACAAATGCCGTGAAGAACCCAACTAAGTACCTAGTGGACTGGCTGCCGAAGTATGAAAGAGAAGCCTCAATGATGAGTTGTTCATTTCTGTCTTCAAGTTTTACTAAAGGTAAGGTAGCAATCCTCTGTAGTGTGGTAGCATCAGTAGTACGAGTTTTTATCGTAAACGCTTTTGACAGATCTCACATAGTTTTCGACTTATTCTGGCTCCCTGATTGGTCTAAATTTAGTGAAGTGTAGTAACCACTAATGGGGACTGGGATGTAAGGGAGCACAAATACGACCTCGGTGCTCCCAGCCAACCTCACCTGCCCGTGGTGCATCCTGCTGACCAACAGACGGGGCTCTGGCGACCGGCAAATGGCGGTATAACCATTCATATCTATGGCGTAGCTAAATTCTACAGGCCGGTGACGGGCAGCAGCGTCACCGGTGCGAGAAGCTACGTCCTGCGATCGCCAACACGCCTGCCCAGCGTGGCGATTAGGGCATATCCCTCCCAAGGGATGCAAAAAAGTATGGAAAAATTATGGAAGGACACCTAAAGCCAAGGCCCCCAGTTCCCGGCCGCCCTGCTATTCCTGACCACGGCGGCGGTCACGGTAACGGCAGGGCAGGGGGTGCTAAGAATCCCCGGGCTACGGTAGGCCGCCAAAAAAAACTGACCCTCGCAACCTATAATGGACGCACGATTCGGCTGGACGATCATCTGGCGCAGCTGGAGGAGGAGCTGAAACACATAAGATGGCACATACTGGGGCTATGTGAAGTCCGAAGACAGGGAGAGGACACCATAACCTTAGAATCGGGTCATCTTATGTACTACAGAGAAGGAGATCAGCCATCCCAAGGGGGCGTCGGGTTTCTGGTCAACAAGGTTCTCAGTGACAACGTTGTAGAAATCTCCAGTGTGTCGACCAGGGTAGCGTACCTCATAATTAAGTTAACCAAGAGGTACAGCCTCAAGGTTATCCAGGTCTACGCACCAACCTCGACACACTTGGATGATGAGGTGGAGAGCATGTATGAAGATATCTCCAGAGCTTTACACACCACCTCCAAGGCTCACTACAACGTTGTCATGGGAGACTTTAACGCCAAAGTGGGAGTACAAACTTGCGGCGAATCGTCTATAGGACCACACGGATTTGGGAGTAGGAATCACAGGGGACAAATGCTCGTCAATTTCCTCGAGAGGGAGGGGCTTTTCTTGATGAACTCGTTCTTCAAGAAACAGCCCCAAAGGAAATGGACGTGGCAAAGCCCCGACTTTGTGACTAAAAACGAGATTGACTTCATCATGACGGACAAACGGCGCATATTCAGAGACGTCTCAGTGATCACTAGGTTTAATACTGGAAGTGATCACCGACTGGTACGAGGCACTCTGGATATCGACTTTAAAGCCGAGAGATTCCGATTGATGAAGTCTACGCTCCGTCCGAACCTACTCCAAACCGTTGTTGGGTCCGAAACATTCCAATTAAAATTGGAAAATCGATTCGCTGCCTTGGAAACCACAGATGACGTAGACCAGAAACTCGAAGAAGTGGTGGAAATCCTCAGGGATGAAGGGACGAAGTTTTGCGAGAGCAAGCGTACGGGCAAAAAGTCCAAACTCTCGGCAGAAACACTTCGGCTAATGGAAGAGAGACGAACAGACCCTTTGTCAGCTTTGTCAACTAACCTGGTGCGCAACAAATCCATAAAGAAGCTGGTACGACGCGACCTCCGATCCTCTAACACGCTCTTGATTAAAGAATCAATTGAGCAGAATCGGGGGTCGAAAGTGTTCGTCCAGCCTCTGGGTAGAAGCCACCTCACAAAGCTGACAACGTCAACGGGGAACGTCGTCGCATCCAAGCCGGAGATTCAGTCGGAAGTCGAAGACTTCTACGGCAAGCTCTACGCATCGCATGCTTCAAGGCCCGAACCCGATACTGAGGATTCTAGAGCCACCTTAACCCGCCACTTCACAGAAGATCTGCCCGAAATTAGCCGAGACGAAATCGTGATGGCCCTTAAACAACTCAAAAATGGAAAAGCCCCAGGAGAAGACGGAATCACAACGGAGCTTTTAAAAGCCGGAGGAGCTCCAGCAGTTCAACATCTTCAGCAGCTATTTAATTCCGTTCTTTTTACTGGGAGAACTCCACAGGCATGGAACAGAAGCATGGTGGTTTTGTTTTTCAAAAAAGGAGACAGAACCCTATTGAAAAACTATCGCCCAATTTCGCTTCTGAGCCATGTCTACAAGCTGTTTTCAAGGGTCATCACGAACCGTCTTGCGCGAAGACTCGACGAGTTTCAACCTCCGGAACAAGCCGGGTTTCGAAGCGGTTACGGCACCATAGACCACATCCACACGGTGCGGCAGATTGTACAGAAGACCGAAGAGTACAATCGGCCCCTGTGCTTAGCATTTGTGGACTATGAGAAGGCCTTTGACTCAATCGAAACCTGGTCTGTTCTCGAGTCCTTGCAGCGTTGCCAAGTCGACTGGCGATACATCGAAGTGATGAGATGTCTATATAATGCCGCAACGATGACTGTACAAGTACAGAACCAGCGAACTAAACATGTCCACCTGCGTCGAGGAGTGAGACAGGGGGACGTCATATCCCCGAAACTCACCCCGAAGTTCACTAACGCCTTGGAGGATATGTTTAAGACGCTGGACTGGAAAGATCGAGGCATTAACATCAACGGCAGGTACATCTCTCACTTACGATTCGCAGATGACATCGTCATTATGGCAGAGACGCTGCAGGACCTACAAAGGATGTTGAATGGCCTAGCTGATTCTTCTCGTAGCATCGGTCTCCGGATGAATTTGGACAAAACCACAGTCATGTACAACGAGCACGTTGTTCCGGAACCGATTGCCGTAGATGGAATCCCACTCGAAGTTGTCACTAAGTATGTTTACCTAGGGCAAACGCTCCAACTAGGCAAACATAACTTCGAGAAGAAAATTCAGAGAAGAATTCAGCTGGGCTGGGCAGCATTCGGAAAACTCCGTCGAGTCTTCTCGTCGCCGATACCACAGTGTCTAAAGACAAAAGTCTTTAACCAGTGCGTCCTACCTGTGATGACATACGGAGCCGAGACGTGGACATTCACAGTCCGACTGGTCCACCAGTTTAAAGTCGCTCAGCGAGCTATGGAGAGAGCTATGCTCGGTATTTCTCTGCGGGATCGAATCCGGAACGAAGTAATTCGCCAGAGAACTAAAGTTATCGACATAGCTCAACGGATTAGCAAGCTGAAGTGGCAGTGGGCTGGTCATATCTGCCGCAGGACTGATAACCGTTGGGGCAGACATGTCCTAGAGTGGAGACCGCGAATCGGCAAACGTAGCGTAGGACGTCCTGTGACCAGGTGGAGCGACGACATACGCAAAGCGGTGGGCAGTGACTGGAAGAGAAGAGCCGAAGATCGGGCTCAGTGGCGCATCTTGGGAGAGGCCTATGTCCAGCAGTGGACTGATACAGGCTGATGATGATGATGATGATGATGAGTAACCACTATAGGCGCTGTATTGTTTTTCATACAAAATTTGCTCGATATCGAGTTTGGTGTGAAAACTCGTACTTAGGGTACAGGTAGCACTATTAGTACCAATAGTACCTTATATTAATATGTCCATGTTCGCTTCCATCGGGGCTTTAAAGAGACTCAGAAACTTTTTACCTACAGCTACTAAAGTTGCGTTAGCGCAGTCCCTTCTCCTCCCTATTCTTATTACGCCGACATCTGTTATCTTTACCTTACTGAAGAGTAGCTGAATAAGCTTGAGGGACTCCAAAATATTGCGATTAGGTTCATATTTGGTCTTCGCAAATATGACCATGTTTCAGATTTTCGTCTTAAGCTCAAATGGCTGCCTATTCGTCTTCGCCGGAATACACACATCCTGTCACTTCTATATAACATCTTATTTAATGCTACTTCCCCAAGTTACCTTAAACAACTCTTTGTTTTTCTCTATGCCTCCAATTCCCTTTCATTAAGGTCGTCAGAGAATTTAATGCTGTCTTTTCCCAGTCATCATAGTTCCTTCTATGATAAATCATTTGCTGTACAAGCTGTGAGACTTTGGAACGCACTTCCATTAGAAATTAAACAGTCACAAACACTTTACACGTTTAAAGAACGAGTCAAATCTTTCTATCTCGCTTAAATGTACTCATGTTCACGTGAACTATTCTAATCCATAACGTATATTTCTCTTCTTTCTTAACTTAACTTTGTAATTTATTAAATAGTTTTTTTCCCCTCTCAATTATAAAACACCACCTACCACCATATCTTGTTACATTTCTCTCCATCCATAGGTTGTCTGGAAGAGATCGCTTTAAGCGATAAGACCGCCTATTGTTGCACTATTATTTTAAATTGTATTTCTTATTATGTTTGATTCTATAATTTTAGGTGTTAATAATAGTGTTTCTATCTATCTATGTAATCTGTGACATGAATGTTGACCTGATACATCGTCGGCGTGCTACATCGTCGACCACATTGTCAGTTAACATCAGGTCATAGTGGTCAAACGCTTGCCAATCTAGCATAAAAAATATCTATGACTGTGGTTAAAACCATGTAGAAATCAAAGAAATCATACAATAAAAAAAGTGTAGGTACACTTTCCGTAGTGGTACTATTATCATAGAAAAATAGTACGTTGTATATCTACCATCCCAGTTGCAAGTTGGTAGTTGAAATTTTAACAGAAATATCGCGAATCGCGATTCTAGTCTATCCTCCGTAGAGGGATAAAATTCTCTGTCTACGTTATCCTCCGTGTCGCGATCGATGCTGTGATCACAAATAACTTGAAATGTTACCGATATAGTTAATAGCAACATCGAATTATCGATCTAGGTAATAATTTGATGATGGTTAGCTGTTCGCAACCAAGAATTTTGGATCAACCATTTTAAAAGGTTGATTCTTGATTCTAAACTTCTTGGTAGCAACCACAGACCTCGGATTCACATCATAACATCTAATGACGTTTTACCAACGACGTCTTACTATATTGAAAACGACGGTACACTCCGGCCCGATAGAGACCTTGAACGGAGTTTGTCCCTTTCTTTTGTTTGTATTAATATACAATCAATATTTTTATTATTTTATACTACTAACGCCATCCGTTAGAAGAACAAAGAATTAACTTTGCTGCGAACGTAATGTTACGTAGTATTATTATCTTTTCTATGGTAATGTTTGACGTCTGGTATCAGTGTGACCATTTGTGGCAGATTTCTGCCATTTAGGCAGATTTGGGACCTAAATTTTAACTCTGGCAGATTAAGCTGACGATTCCAAAAAGTGGCTTTGTGTATCTTTTTGTTTTAGTGGCTCTTTATGATTTTCAAATATAAATAGAAATTTGTCAATTTTTTATTTCTGTTTAAAGTATAACATTTTTATTTAGCATTTATTTGGTTGGAAATTGGTTAAAGTTTGAATGAGAAGGTAAATAAACTTTATTTTTATGCCTTATTTTATGCCATTATTCAATGATATGATGGCAAATTGCATTGTTGGAGTGGAAAATTATTACCAGGCAGAAAAACTACGCGAGCCCTCACAAAACTCGGCTTTTAGCTAGTATATGTGCGAGTGTTTTTAGAATGTATCTCAAACGCTCGAGAAGGGAACGCACTATCAAGTTTCTGCCCCGGTTCGAAAAATTCGTAGATCCGGGGCTGCATGTCACGTCTTGGTCTTGACAATCCCAATTTCTTCCGATCCCGCTTATCTGTAAAAAAAATTAAAGCTTTTCCCGCCAATTTACTGTCACAAACGTCAGAGCGTTTTTTAACCATCGAATTTGATGGTTAAAAAGTTGCAACTGGAGTGAAACAACAGAGGTCGTGTACGACACAGTTGTGCTAACCGAGTGCACGCAACCCTGGGCTGCGTTCACGAACTACGCTAGGAGTGCAACCAAACGGTCTAACCCCGTTCACGACCTCAGAGCGTCGCACTCGGTTAGCGCAACTGGACTGCGTTCACGTCCTCCGGAGAAGGTTTTTTGGTTGTTTTGCAACTCCCTCGAAGGATCGGAACGACCACGGGTATTTTTCACTCAAATTATGACCTTGACAATTTGCGCAGACTCGAATTTCGAGGTTATGTTCATTTATTTTTCTTTTTCTGATTACTTTCTGTTTGTTTTTACGATTAATGTCTCGTCATGTCACGTCTTGGTCTCGACATTGCAAATTTCTTCCGATTCCCTTAATATGTAACAAAAATTACATTATTTCCCGCCAAATTAACTGTCACAAACCTCAGAGCGTATTTAACCATCGAATTTGATGGTTAAAAAGTTGCAACCGGAGTGAAACAACCGAGGTCGTGAACGACACAGTTGCGCTAACCGCAACGCTCTAAGGTCGTGAACGGGGTTAGAGCCTTTGGTTGTACTCCGAGCGTAGGTTGTGAACGCAGCCCTGTGTCGTTCACGACCTCGGTTGTTTCACTCCGGTTCATTTTCATTTCATTTATTCATCAAATGTTTGATTTGTACACGCAGGTAACTTTATCTAACGCAGTATTAAACATAGAGTAATTAAACTAAGGTAATGGGGGTCATTATCCATGTTTCATAACTCCATATATACAAAGCGACCATTTGGAATGGGTTCGAGACAGTCCTCTTTACCCGAGCAGGGCGCGTGGGGCAACTACCCCACGGGAACGGTGTGGGCTGTAAAATCGCCCTAATAGTTGTAGGCCGTCTTGGCATTGTGGATGAGTATACATCGTTGGCCATCTCGGCGTTGTGGTCATGTTGGCCATTTTTGGCATTGTGGCTTCTGTGCTCCTCATCTATAGGGTACCGTCTACTGCCTCGTTGTCGTCCAATGGTGGCGGGACGACGTCTCGAGGGAGTGCACGCCAGGCCGTTACGTCGGGCGGTCGGGCGTGTAGTGGCGCAATGTTCCATAGATGCGAGTGTGCCTGTTGTCTGCGCGATCGAACATGCCGCGCGCCAATCGGACAGCAAACTTCTCTATGGACTCGGCGTTGACGTCTCTGGCTATCACGTCATTGCGAACGTAACGGCAGGCTCCTGTGCACATCCGCAGGGCGACGTTTTGGTTTCACTTGCAATCTGTGCTTATTACTTTTAGAACATAATGCATACCATGGTGGTGTAGCGTCCGTGAGACGTGTTCGCACAAACGTCTTATATATACCAATCTTGAGTTAAGGACCGGTCCGGTCTTAACATGCCCCTAGCCACCTTGGCCTGGTTCACGGAGTGGGTCACCCGTGGTCTCATTGTTAAAGACCGGTCAATGTGGATTCCGAGGTACTTAACCGACTTTTCCCATCGGATATCTTCACCTCGAAGTTGCAGTGGAGGGGGCACAATACGCTGTGCACCGGTAAGTAGCGCGGATGTTTTTCCCACATTGACAGTCATGCGCCACTTGTCTAGCCATTCTGACAGAAGGTTTAACACCCACTGTATTCTGCTTGTGGATATGGTAGCATTTGTTGTCGAGGCAAGATAGGCGCTGTCGTCAGCGAAAAGCGCCAGTGTGACTCCCTTTTCTCCAGGCTGAAGATGCTCCTCTTCCAGGATCGGGACCGATGTCATCTGTGTAGATGGCGTAGAGTGCCGGAGACAGGCAACTTCCTTGCAGTACCCCCACTACGATCTGTCTGTATCCGGAGCTGACGTTCTCGATGGACACGTAAAACTGACGATCGGCGAGGAACGACGCCACGATGCTAATCAGCGCCGGCGGTATCGTCTTCTGTACCAATTTGTAGATGAAGCCTTCGTGCCACACTCTATCAAAAACTTTTCGATGTCTAAGAACAAGGCGACCGTTTTTCTTCCCTGGTTTTGAGTCATGTAGTCGATCACATGATCATTTCACTCCGGTAGCATGTACAAGTTTTTATCGTAAACGCTTTTGACAGATCTCACATAGTTTTCAACTTATTCTGGCTGTCTCATCGGTCTAAATTTAAGTGTAGTAACCACTAGAGGCACTGTACTGTTTTTCATACAAAATTTGCTAGATATACGATATCTAACTCGTACTAACGGTACGGTTGCAACTTTTTAACCATCAAATACGATGGCTAAAAACGCTCTGACATTTGTGACAGTTAATTTGGCGGGAAAAGCTGTAACTTTTGTTACAGATTAAGGGAATCGGATGAAATTTGCATTGTCGAGACCAATACGTGACATGACGAGACATACCTATCGTAAAAACAATCGGAAAATATTCAGAAAAAGAAAAATACCCGTGGACGTACCGGACCTTCGAGCGAGTTGCAAAACAACCAAAAAACTTTCCGCTCGAAGCCCGAAGGTCCGGAACGACCACGCCGTTTTTACTCAAAATGTGACTTTAACATTTTTGCGAAGACTTAACGAGGTTATGTTAATTTATTTTTCTTGTTCTGAATATTTTACGTTTGATTTTACGATTAATGTCTCGTCATGTCACGTCATGGTCTCGAATATGCAAATTAGTTCCGATCCCCTTAATCTGTAAAAAAATACAGCTTTGCCCGCCAAATTTACTGTCACAAACGTCAGAGCGTTTTTTAACCATCGAATTTGATGGTTAAAAAGTTGCAACCGGAGTGAAACAACCGAGGTCGCGAATGACACAGTTGCGCTAACCGAGTGCGACGCTCTGAGGTCGTGAACGGGGTCAGAGCGTTTGGTTGTACTCCGAGCGTAGATCGTGAACGCAGCCCTGTGCTTACAATTGGATTAATTTGAAAGCGGACGAGTTATTTGTGAGCGGACGTTATGTGTATACAATCTTATAAGATTTTACGATGCAACTAGGAAAAATAAACTGGCCAAGTGCAAGTCGGACTCGCACTCGTAGGGTTCCGTACCACACTACAGTATTTTATAAGATCGAGCAAAAAATACCACTATCATTTTTCGCCAGCAAAAATAATAATTAATAAACATTTTATTTCTTGTAACGCCATCTAGCGTCTAACAAAGGTGTTAGGGATCGACATTTCAATATAACGCCATCTATGGGACGTTTACCTAGCTAAGCGTTCATAGATGGCGTGAAATGCCGAAAAATACGTTTCTTGTATGGGGACCCTCTATTATTTTTAACTTTATTCTGTTTTTAGTATTTGTTGTTATAGCGGCAACAGAAATACGTCATCTGTGAAAATTTCAACTGTCTTAACTATCACGGTTCATGAGATACAGCCTGGTGACAGACGGACAGACGGACAGACAGACAGACGGACAGCGGAGTCTTAGTAATAGGGTCCCGTTTTACCCTTTGGGTACGGAACCCTAAAAATGATCCCAATTTAAAAGAGTACTGTATGATATCCCTGTCCTTTTGCTACTGTCATTTAAATTTAGACGTATAATATGGGATGTATCTGAGTTATGTCAACATAGATGTAACTAATGATAATTTTATAATCTGTAATATCTGATCTGGGCCCCAAGACAAAATCCAATATCCTGTTTACATTCAAGCTAACGCTAGTTCAAAATGTATGGAAATGACATTTTTGTTGCGGAAACATAAATGTAAACAAGAAAATGGATGTGTTTTCTACTACCTAGTGCTTCGCTTCTACCTATAGAAAAACCATAGATTTAGGATGTACCGAAAACATCCTAAATCTATGAGAAAAACGGTTATATCTGTTGGTTCTATTAAAGTGTTCAAACAAAAAAATACCTAGTGTATAAAGATATTGGATTATTACAATTTTGAAATCATTACCTAGGTACATTGTAATTGTAATTAAAAAAATGTTATTAACTTATCGCAAAATATTTCTTTGATGATTTTGATTTTTATGATTTTGTGAGTTTTATTGTTTGAAGAAATATTTAAAAAAAATATCAGGCAGGAATGATGGTAGACATAAAGTAAGGAATTAAAATTATTTTCTCTGTCTACGCATATACACGTATATAATTATATATGGTAGATCTTATATATTATTTATACGTATGTAAAGGAAAGTTTTCGGTATGTAGCTACAGACAGTGCGAACAATCGCTTTCCTTCCGGAGCCGTAGAGTAAAGCCTTTAAAAGGGCTGTGTGATACCGGTTTATAATGAACATGGTGTTTGTCAGCGTTGTTGCAACAGTCGAAAATCGATAGTATTGCAGCATCGAAATACTGCAATACTATCGATTTTAACGTGATTTCGATACTATTGACTGGGAATAAAACAACACCTGGTCTGTAACATTAAACATGCCGTATATTTCTGTCCCTGAGAAATATACGGCATGTTTAATGTTTACGAAAGTATATTACACACGAATATTACACAGTAGTATGACGTATTGTCATCAAGCAATACAATCGTAAAATGTTCGGCTATCGATAGGGCACGACTATTGATACTATCGATAGTATCGACGCTATTGATACTATCCAAATTAATTCTATCTATAGTATTGAAAGAATTGATACTACTGATAGTTTTTGTAGTGATACAATAGTGATCAATAGTATCGATACTATTGATCTTGAGCAATAGTATTACTTATTTTTAACAATCGATACTATCATTATTATCGTCAAGGTTTGATAGTTTCGATAGGGCTATCGATAGTGCGACTGATTTTCAACGTCACAATAGTATCACGATACTATCGTTAGACTATCGCTATTATCGCTATCGCAACATCACTAGTGTTTGTAAGTTTATAGAATAAAAATCACCAATGTTTGTTTGTACAGGTACACTACTATTCATTATTCTGTGGTAATATCTTAATTGTCAAACTTGTTTACTTACAGCAAACAAAACATTGTACATGAAAAAAAGCATCTCATCAGAGTCCACAGTCAAGAATGGGAACAGCTGTGATGTAAGATCTAAAAAAAAGTTTTGGCAGAGGCTGTTCTGCAACCCTTCTGAAGAGGAATACTTCTTGCTGCCAATGCTGATAAAAGAAGAGTATAAAGAAGAATATTTAGAGCAGGATTGGTGGACAAGATTCTATGCATCTCAAAAGGTTTGAATTAATTTACTATAACAAGTAAATTCAAAATTTAAATCCACCCCTGACTGATCTATTCATAATCTGTTAATTGAGACCATTCCAATGAGCTCAAACTCTACATCTCTGTTGTAAGTTGGTGAAGAGTTGTGTATTCTGCAGATTCCGGGAGATGTCACAGCATTGTGTCACACACACACTACCAAATTCTTACAATATTGTTGAAGTAGAGAATATTGAAATGCGAACAGACCAACAAAAGTTGATTACATAGCATCATCATCTAGTAAAAAAGCCCATAGTTTCAAAACTGTGTTTTCATGAATCAAAGCTAAAAACACTCTGTTAAGACACTTACAAAAAAACTATATCAAAGTTGGTTCGTCCACATAGGTGCTACGATGCCACAGACAGACACAGATACACACATACAACTTATAACACCACTTTTTTTGCATCGGGGGTTAAAAACAAGTGAATTATTGACAAAACACCTGACGGCATGAAATATGAATATTTTTGTTTTGTACTAAATTGAAGGGTACATCTGAAAATGTATGATCTGCCTACAGCTTTACGCATTTACCAAAGGAGATGTTAAGGCAAGGCGTACCCCTCTGCTGGCCATATAGCCATTTTTGGCCATATGAGCGTGCGTAACTATGCTGTATTTATAATACTGTGTGCGTGTTTTAAGCTAGTGTGCGGGATCGTTAAAGTGAGTGATTTGTGTGTGTGCAATGCGTGTTTACCTCGTCCGCCGTAAGTATCGGCAGAAAAAAATGTTTGCGGATTACAACATTAACATCTCCATTGGTAAATGCTCGAAGGCCTACAGAGATGTATAAAAGGCAGTCTTGATTCATCTACAATACAGTGAGTTGGCTATTTACTAAATTAAGCATATTATTTGGAAGTATCTTATTTTAAATTACAGTTAAACGTACAAGTTGTGTATATTTTTGTAAGCCATTTATAAAACCCTTTAGCTAGCTGCTGATACCCACTCGAGTCTCAAAAACTAATGTTAGCCCCCAAATTCAAGTCCTTAAAATCCACAAATTTTATTTTTTAAGCAATTTATGTACCTAGTCACACGTACACCATCAAGGCAAATCTAATGACACACTAATGACTGTCAAACTCATAATAGCCCTCCTTTTGGGCTTCTCCACAGTCAGTAGTGCATCATTCCACTGGCCATACTGCTCTATATCTGCGATCCCCCATCAAGACTTACCCGAAATTTCAGCCTAATCTCTTGAGCCAATGACCATGAAGAGGTGACAAAAAGACTTTTAGATACATAGTAATTTATTAGTATTAATCATTTCTTCAAGTATAGCATAAATAAAATAAAAGTTGTGTTAACAGATTATTTTCTTATTTCAGGAGTTTTCTGAGGAAATATCCAAATGTTGTGGGAAAATTAAAGTATGTTTATTATTCATTATTATTTCTATACCTACTTAGGTTGTATTTATGATTTTATAGCCAAATCCTGTTAATTTAGTATGATAATTTAGTGTCCCCCCACGGACCCAAAGTTTTAACATGTCTAATGAAAATTAATAATAATTTCAGATGATTTTGAATTAACCAAGGTTCTTGTGTCTAACCTACTCAGAATCTGTTTGTAATTAGGAGCTGATTTTGATGATTATTTTAATATTAGAAATGGGTGTGTTTCAAGGCAGATCCCATGTTCATTAGATCCAATTGAAGTTAAAATCAAATTCAAAGTCAGTTTTTTTTTTAGTTTTTAACCAGATTCTATTTATTCAGATTTATAAATCTGAGCTGGAAAACCAACCTGAGTATGGTAAATTCAAAGATTGGTGTAGTACCTTCAAGTTATACAATGGGAAGAAGTCTTATGCAGCAGGGGCAAATAATGAACTCTGTGGGTTTCTGAAGGCTGGAATTGCTATATACAGATGGCCTCCACCGCCCAATACTGTTGCTGTTAGCTCGAATGGTGTCGAATTACAGAATGGGTATATTCCTTACATTGTTTTTGTTTATTCATACTAACTACTTAATTTAAAACTACATAGGTATTATGAGATTGACCATTTGATATTAGAAGGCATTGAGCTTTTCTGGAAGTCTAAAAGGAACACAATGTTATGAGGCTAGCAATGCTAAACAATTTAGATCCAGAAACTACAACTATGTTGACTCTATTTTGCTATTTTTATCCACAATTTTTTCTTATATATTTTGCTAACTAATAGAATTACTTAAACATATTTGGAGGTACATTATATGATAATTTATTTTCAGGATTTTTCAAGACTTCACATCCAATATCCCAAGCCGGTATTTAGTTCGTGTGTATATAGTAAAAGGAGTGAATCTTGCTATTAATGATTACCATGGGAAATGTGATCTGTACCCTAGCATTACATGTGGAACAAAAAAATATGAAGAAAGTAATACTTATGTCAAGAATACTATCAACCCTGTTTTTGGAAGGTTAGTCACAATTATAGACTAGTGTAGTCGCTGTTCACTTTTATGCCAGCAGCTTACACTTATGTGGCTTTGTATGCCATCTACAAATTTTTGCCACATTGCGCATTGAGATTTTGGTATATGACTGCCTTGTTGTTCAGGGAATATACATGAGGATGGCAGACATTGGAGTTATGACAATTGGTTCAAAATGCTCAGATGCTCACCGAATGTCGACATTAGAATTGGAAGAGCTATCACGTTTGGTTTTGAACAGACAAAGCGTTTACAGTGTAAAGTTTATTGCAGACTACTCCCACACCGCTCCAACCTGACAAAAAATGTTTTTTTTTTTAATATCTTATAGGCTAGCGTTTGACTACTATCTCACCTGTTGGTAAGTGATGATGCGGTCGAAGATGGTAAGCACGCTAGGCCTAGAATGGGAACTGGCTCTCAAGGTTAGCTGCCGGAACACATTAGATGTTTAGCAACAAATTTACTAATTTGAGGGTGGTAGCTGGCCAGGCGGACATCAGATAGTGTCCTACCACCATGCAAAATGTTCATTAAAATATAAGCCTTGTCATTCACTGTAGACAGACTCTCTTTTGTGAGCTCTTTGTGTTGTCTGTGTAAAGTCTGTCTACAGTGAAAGTCATAAGGCTTATATTTAAATTAACATTTTTGCCGGGTGGGACTGGTGTGGGAATAGTCAGCAACAACCTATAGACTTGCAAGTCTTGGTCTTATAAGTCCTGGTGGTTGGCAGCCTAGTATGAAATTATGCATGTCTGTTATTAGAAGATGACACTGAGATGCGGCTCTAGACAACAGCTAACTGACTTAAGTCAGATCTGTTTAGTGCAACTATCCAAATACATATTACCCGCTGGCACAGAAGCTGCAGACATGATTGCTGTGGCTATTATCTGTAGTTTAGTGTCTGCTCCCTGAGGTCATAGAGATATTAGGACTCGTAGGAGGAATACTCTAATACTTTAACATATATTACATCAATAATTTTGCAGATATAAAAAAAAAAACAAAAAAAAAAAAATTGTTTTGCAAATGTCAAAAAATGGTGCAGTAGAGATGTAGGTATATTTCAGACATAATATAGATATAATATTAAATTCTTTCAGATGCTTCGAACTTCAGTGTGAGTTTCCCGAAGACTACTTACTTACCGTCTCCATTAATGGAATCGACAAGGCTGCAAAAGATGTACTCGTAGGCAGCACCAGTATTGACTTGGAAGATAGAGTTTATTCACGGCATCGGGGCAGGGTTGGGCTGTCCTCTGAGTATAATGTGTAAGACAATAGACTAGAATGCCATAGTAGAAAAAATTGTCTATGTATCTGATTCTAGATTATTCATATCTCATTAGACACTAGTTGGTTCAGATGGTTGGTTGGTAGAGTGAAGGACCTGCTGTACTATTTTGTCTCTGATAAACAACAAAATCATCATAGAAGATGTACAAATTCTAAAAGATACTATGACATACATTGTGGTACAGATGGGATATGGGGGGGTTATACCAACCTATCTGCATAGAAAAGTAATTGTTGTTGTCCCTTCAATTAATTTAATTAGGTTTACAAACGAAAAGACTGAAAAATCATATTTTAATTAATGTATAAGCATACATAGTTGCCACATAATCTTTATGTTATGATATTTATTGGTATAACCATATAGAAAATAATACGGTTATTTACAAATTTTGTCCTAAAACATTTCCAAGCATTCATAATAATGCAACATAAATCTCATTCTTAAACCGGGGTGGGTCTGTACTCATCAGTTTTACCTTGTCTAGTTCTTGTCTTCATAACTTCTAGCAAGATGCGGTAACCTCATAACTACATAAATAAATTAATAAACTGATTTTTGGTATTTTAAAAGTTAAATATATATAAAAATATCCAATGTTTTAGATACATTTTGAAATTACATTGGGTAATCGTTAAATAGGCAGGGGAGTAAACCGCTGGATATTTTTGTTAAAATTACTAATTTCATTTCGTTTATCTATGTCGTATGTCATAACAAACAAACGACATTATGATATAATCATATTCCAGCTGTGACGAATCCTAACAGAATATGTACGAGTATCACTCAAAGTGTTAGCACTTAATAGAGTCACACTAAGGCTGAGTTGCACCATCTTACTTTAACTATAACAAACGTCAAAAATCTGTCAAAATCTATATAAAAAAACCCGTTTATAGTTATAGTTACGGTTAAAGTAAGATGGTGCAACTCAGCCTAAGAAAAATAACTATGTTTAAGTAAACCAAGTACTTTTCTTCTCAGTTTAATTATTCTATACATTATTTTATGACAGCATAATAGTATGTATTATCGCTAGATATCCTATTCTGATTAGTATCTGTAATATATTTTCATAGATCTGCTCTTCTTTGTATTTATTTATAAATCATGTATCTGCAATACAATAGTGAACATTGATATTTTTCTCTAAGCGACTCTGTTTAAAACATATTACAATAAACTAAGCACTCATTTGTTCAACCTGTATTTACGAGTATGTGTGTCTTGTTTCTTCCTATTATCTTCTATGGATTTGACTTATAGCTAGATACTATAAACTCATAATTACACAAATGATGAACTGATTTTGGTATTATATAAAATTAAATATATATAAAAAAATATAGTATTCTAGATAAAATTTAAAATTACATTGGGTAATCGTTAAATATATCAGGGGAGTAAACCTCTGGATATTTTATATTTGTTTTTTTTTAAATACACATCAACTAGTTCGTAGATTTTCTTTGAGCGCCTTGTTTTAAATATGCATATATTTTATATCATTATTTTAAACTATATTTATGGAAACATATTTCTGTTCTTTGCTTTTCTTATTATACCTATGCTTTGAGATCGTAAAATGATAAACTAATTTTGTCATTTATATATGGTGATGCAAATGTTCATCGGTGAAGGTGATTTGTTGACATCAGGCGGGTCGTATTTTTTTGCCAAATATACATTAAATATTTTCATAATATCCAGTGTTTCAGATAAATCTTTCGTACCTTAAGTATCTATTAATAAGACAGCGTAATTTAAACACAGAACATATTTATTATATTAAATTATCCACAGGTGGGGAAGGTGCGCCTGACTTGCTACAAATAGCTTACCACCATCAAAGAGAAAAATTGCCACCATAACCTTAGGGTGTTTCGGCAGCACACAGCCCTTGAAAGTAGTATGTATTCTAGGCCTAGCGTGTTTACAATCTTCGACCGCATCATCGCTTACCGCCAGGCCAGATAGTGGTCAATCGCTAGCCCGTAGGATATAAAAAAATACTAAATGAATGATTTTTTTTACTGTGCACAGAGTCAGACTTTATTTTAGGAGAGCAAAGATTTGTAACAAATTTAAGGCATCTACTGAATTAAAAACAAGTCCACTTGGCCACTATGGCATCTGATGTTATTTAATGTGCGATGATGTGATGGAATCGTACTTATCTCCAAGTAATAGGCGGAAGTGAGACAAGGCGCTGGACTGACTTAAGTCCAATCCAAATGGCGGAACTTGATGAACCCAATCCGTCTTTTGAACTAGCTGGCCGGAGCTCGGCTAACCGAGTAACGACATATCTTCGTTCAGCGAGTGGCTCGAGCCTTAGGCCCTGCTTCACTAGTTCCTGATAAGGTTTCAGATAGTTATCTGACAGTAGCGACATACAAAAGTCGTCAAAAATCTGTCAAATAAGTTTCCAATAGGGCTATCAGGAACCGGTGAAATTGGCTAAGAGCCAAGTCTACCACTTATGGTCACCCAATTAGCTTAGGAGTAACATACCCGTGAAACGTTTTTATGCTCCAAATAATCAAAATCAAGATGTAAAATTCGGAAGAACGTTGTTCACTTGACCCGAGCTTATTTGTTGATTCATATCGAAATTTTACACAGTTATGGAGTTGCAAAATGGCGAGACAATGAAAAGCCTTCAGAAATTTTGTCGAAGTTGTGTGCCAGGAATCATATACCACCACCAGCTTACCCAGACGGCAATGCTGTTTTTGTCAATGGTGTTGAATACAGGGACAATGACACAAGTAGTAAGTTTTACATATATTATGTACCTACTCGTTTTACAGATAAGCGACCGAATTTGACCGTGACGCGTGTAGAATGATGAAAAGCAAGTTTTAATTGTTATAATATAAGTTTACATTGTTATATATAATCCAAAATTTTATCGTAACGACAGGATTCGAACCTGCGCCTTCGGGAAGCATGCCGCGCTGTTCCAATCCAGCTATGCTACAATCCTGTCGATACGACGAAACTAATGGATTGCATTTTTACCAATTAGGTATGCATTGGTGGTGCCATCTATGATTACTGTTTAGAAGTAAATCACTTCGGGCGAAATAAAGTTAATAAAATAACAATTAAATAAAGTTTACGGCTCTTTTGTTAACCGACTTTATAAAACGGGAGGAGTTTTTCAATTCGTCTATATTTGTGTTAATTTTCAACAGACAGAAAAAGAAAAAGGTTCTCATTTCGTCGGTACCTTTTTTTTGTACGTTTGATAGGCGATAACTCCGCCATTTGTGTTCCGATTTGAATTATTTTCTTTTCATTGGTAGGGTCATCTCCAAGATTGGTCCAATTTAAATTTTATCAAGATTTTATTAGTAACCAAAGATATGGCGATGAACATCTCAAACTTGGTTTTGAACCTGACTCTGGCGGCATGTGAAGTAGGTTTATTTTTAGTTTTTAAATTGTTTTTCTTTGAATGTCTAATGTATGATCAAAGACAGGACCTTTGATCATACGTTCATGAAATCGAAGGTTTTTTTTGTGAGATGGTGAGCTAACATTAAATAATGTTGATGTGGTGTAGTTGTAATGGTTGAAATCATTATCCATGTCTCGCATCGTAGTCGGAAGAAGGCGGAAGAAATTTTTATATTTGTATTCAATAAAGATTCAGTTCGTGGTCTAGTTTTTGTGGTCTCTTAGGCTGAGCGTTCACCTGGCGAGGCGAGGCAAAGATACTAAGAAGATGTTTTTTTTAACTAAACCTTATTATCTACAACATAGAGCACTCGCGCGCCGGCTCTCACGCTGCTTGCTTTGTCATGTCTTTTTCAACAGTATGTCATAGTCATTAAGGTTCACTTTAAATTCATATCTTGTCAGTATATTCGCCGCTCCTCGATTGGTATGTGTGCTTTACTAGACACACACTACAAAAGGTGTAACTTATTACAAATTCTGCATCGACAACATGCCAGCTATGCTGAATTAATATTGAAACCTACGAAGAAGTTTGTTTTTTAACCGATTTCAAAAAAAGGAGGAGGTTTCTCAATTCGACCGTATATATATATATATTTTTTTTTTTTTTTTAATGTTTGTTCGCGGATAACTTCGTCGTTTATGAACCGATTTCGATTATTCTTTTTTTGTTCGAAAGGAGATATCCCAAGTGTGGTACCATGGTAATTTTATCGAGGTATGATAAGTATCTCCAGAGATATTGAGATAAACATCTCAAAATTGGTACTGAAAATGAATAGCCCGGCATTGAAGTCGGTTCTTTTTTAGTTTTTAAACGATATTATCATAGGTATATAAAGGACCACAATATTTTTTCTGAATGTTGTATCGTCTCGTCTCGTATCGTCGTTGAATATGTCTGTTCGGCGTTGTTTTCATGGTAGTAGATATCAACTTATTTATG
This sequence comes from Cabera pusaria, assembly GCA_954871355.1. Classification (NCBI taxonomy): domain Eukaryota; kingdom Metazoa; phylum Arthropoda; class Insecta; order Lepidoptera; family Geometridae; genus Cabera; species Cabera pusaria. The sequence continues at coordinate 26,416,365 of OX940885.1, read as the reverse complement.
TTTTTATGATTATGATTTCTGCTGTAATTATTATATTATTGGGCAAGAATTTATGAAAAAAATATTTGTATAAAGATTATAAAAAAGATAGATCAGTATATAGATAATAAATAATTCAAATAAAAAAAAGTAACGATGAAGTTATGATAATGTTGCTGCTATTGTATATGTAGCTGTGTGGTTGTCGGGGTTGAACTAATTATTTAATTGATGGCTGCACTCTGTACTCGATAATTTAAGATCGTTTACAAAACGAAATAAAATAAACTGGCCAAGTGCATGTCGGACTCGAACTCGTAGGGTTCCGTAACACAGTAGAGTATTCTATAACTATGATTTTTCGGAACTACATAAATAACTTTGTTTTTCATAGTGTTTGTATAAATAAAACAAAGTTATACTTGCAGCCGCTATATCTCAGCAACAGCTGACTGTATCTCGTTCAAATCAATGTTCATTGAAAGTTTTTATTGAGATCTACAGAATATATTTTTTCTAGATTTTTCACTCCCTTACTTAAGAAGTTAGAAGGGGGGGGGGGGACACGTTTTACCACTTTCACTTTAAACGCACCTATTTTTTTAATGATTGACTTTGAGAAAAAATGATTTTAGGAGCCTCAATGTCATTTTTAAAGACCTATCCATAGACACCCCTAGATACGTATAGGTAATAAGAAAATAAAAATGTTTTGTTCCAGTTCCATGTATGGGATGCCCCCCTTAAACTTTTATATTTTTTATTTTTGTATAAAAATCGGAAAACCTTTTACAGAATACATCTACCTACTAAGTTTCAATTCTGTAGTCCTAATAGTTCCGGAATAAAATGGCTGTGATATACGGACGGACAGACAGACAGACATGGCGAATCTATAAGGGTTCCGTTTTTTGCCATTCGGCTACGGAACCCTAAAAACAACAGACTTCAAATTCCGCGCTAGTCATTTGCAGTACTAAGTTTGATGTGTTTAACTCCATATCTCTGGAGATACTTATCAGATCCCGATGAAATTTCAATAGGACCTTGGAAATGTACCCTACCAAATAAATAAAGAATCATTCGAATCAGTTCACAATTGACGGAGTAATCGCGTAACATACATACAAAAAAAAACAAAACAAAAAGAAACATTCAAATAATAAACATTTAATTTTCCTATGTAACTAACTTGTTTGCTTAGTTATTGTGATTGTTATACACGTACTAACGCGAGTAAACGTACTCGTATACATTAAAAATGGCTGCCATTCCGAGGGGGCAGTAGGATAGGATAGGACAGGAACTTTATTTAATTGTTATTTATTTAATTTTAAATTATTTCAACCGAAGTGATTAACTTCTAAACAGTAATCACAGATGGCACCACCAATGCATACTTAATTGGTACAAATGCAATCCATTAGTTTCGTCGTATGGATAGGATCGTAATAATGCTTCTTTTTGGAAGTCTGTTGAAAATGATCTGAAGTGAAATCAATTATTTTTCTGAATGAACCTACTCTGTCGCTTAAATTGTGTCCCATTGGGTAGGTGCAGTTTTATACACGGACGATATTCTACAGTTGACTTCTTTCTATAGAAAAATCAAGGTATCAAGGTATCTAAGTGCACACGTACGTAGTCAAATCGTGTAGTATTATTAAATAACTGCATTATTTTATATTATGCATGCAATAGATGACGAAGAAGAAATTATACAAGCATGCAAAAAATCAAGAAAGTAGCTGACTATGTTGCCGTTCTTGTTCCAATAGATTTTTGTTATTTCTGACCTCAAAGTAATAATTACTAAAGTATAGAGCGCACCTACTCGAGCGCGAACAGTAAGCACGGGTCAGAACATCGTCGTCATCCACTGGCAAGCGCGAACAGTCCACATTCTGAGTTCGAGCCGAGTGCGTTTAGTCACAATTTATTTCGTTTTTTCCGGGAAAGTATATACCCCCACAAAGACTAAAGTTGAATAGCAATAACGTAAATTGTATGGCTGTAAGAATTTATAATAAATTACCCGATGCTTTAAAAGATTTCAGTTACAATGAATTAAAATTAAAATTGTTTGATTTTCTTCTTGATAATTGTTATTATTCAATAGAAGACTTTCTTAGTGATAGATTTATTTAACGGACATTTTACTTTAATAGTAATTTGTTTTTAATATTGATAATGAAAAATAATTGACTTTTTACTTAAATGTATTACTGACATTATTTAGCTATTGACATTTCAATGATTGATAAATACTTTTTTATAACATAAATGTTAAAATAATAATTTAAATTATTAAATTTGTACGCCTTACGAGGCAGGATTTTGATGGATTTTACTATTTGTACCAAAATTCTGACAAATAAATCATTTCATTTCATTTCAACCTACTAAACGTTCCCAGCTTCCTCCCATAAATGGAGATGCAGGAAAGATAAACCGCCATCTGGCATCCCGTTATTGGCAACGTATTCTGAAACTGATTGCCCGTACAGCTCACGCAACTCTTTGACAGCACCGACAAACGCAGTTCTGTTGTCGCTCCAAATTTCAGTTGGTACGCCTCTTCTAGCCACAAAACGTCGAAGCGCCATAACTGCTGAGTCTGATGAAAAGGTGTGCACAATTTCCAAATGCAGGGCTCGAGTAGTAAGGCAGGTAAATAACGCCACGTATCTTTTTCTGATCGTCGCCCAACGCTGACAAATATAGGGCCAAAGTAATCAAGTTCAGAAAAAGTAAAAGGCCGCTAGTGTTGTGCTATTCGGCAAGCAGAAAGGTCGCCAAACGGAGGATCGCCAACTGTGGCCTTTCTATTCTTTCTATTCGCATCTCATGGACGCTCAACAGGAGGACAGTCTCGGACAGATTAGCATGAGCAGCCTTTTGATGATAAGTAGTAGGACACAAGCAGGCGGAAAATCCAAACAAGACCCAACCTAGCTCGGTATGACAAACGACAGGTTGAGAACACGTGCCTCTACGTGTTTCCTTAGAAATAATAAGTTAATAATTAATTAGTTAAGTTTGGGCACTGCACTATAGTATGAAACTAAATCACACAGATCAGACAAATGAGGGTATGATTTCAATTCCTGAACACTAAATGACTAGCGCGTGCTCAAACTAAGCGCCTTAACCTTGATAGACCGCGCCCTAAGAATTTGATGGCTTACTGTAGAATGCCGTCTCTTAATATCGAAGTCAAGCCGAGCTGTAAGCTGCTTCATTAAGCCTCCTATGCAAGACATGCGAAGTGAGGTAGGTATGAGGTCCACTAAGTCCTATCCGCGCTCATTAAGTTCGGCATCTATAAACGTAGTAGTAGAGCCGTCGTCAAGTAGCGCGAACGTGTCAATGCTACTTAAAGGACCACTCACTGTTACCGCGACTAACTTTAACGATGGTTTTATTAAAGTTGAGAAGTAGATGAAGTAGCGGATGCGTAAGCGATGATATCCTGAGTAGTTAGCTTGGCGTCTGGTTTGACTTTAAAGATTGATTATCACTACTAGTATCATAAATAGTGTTTATCTGCAGCGAACCACTAGAAGAAGTTTATGATGTCTTTTGTTGCACCCTTCGTCCTAGCATGCGTCTTTCGGCTTATAAAAATTGTATTTATGATAACCTCGCCTAAGGCAGCGATGACAAACTTTGTTCTTTGCCCAGCGCCATCTATCCTCCAAAGACAACATTAAAAAAAAAATTCTGACATGCGCCGATTAGATGGCATGGCATGATGACCATGGCAGAACGTATGTCTCGTTCTTGACGTGGTTCAAGCTATGTTCAGAAGATGTCGCTGAAATATTTTTATTAGTGGAGTCCGATAAGGTTGCATGTAGAGTTTTGGCGGGAACGTGGAAAAGTGTGTGTGATTTCATTGTATTTTTTCCTAAAACTTGTGTTCTGCCGCGAGTTAATGTGTAATAAATGTGGATTATTAACCGTTAAGTGCCGGTGAATGTGTGCGAGTGTAGGTAGGGAAACAGCACAATGTTGAAAAACATGCTTTTTGCGTTCTCACCAAAATTCCACTGAAAATCTTCAGTAAACACCTTATACCACCACCTTTCACCACATCTTTACTGAAAGTATGACTTAGACTAGACTTTTACTCTAAAACTGACCTGAAATATGACTTTGACCAATCTCTACGACTAAAATTAATAAAAATGGGGTTGAATTTTAGAAAATCCTTTCTTAGTACACCTTTACGTACTAAGATAAATATATCTTCCTAATTTCAAGTCTCTACGACCAGTTGTTTAGGCTGTGCGTTGTATGTCAGTCAGTATGGACACAGATTCTTATAGTATGAGATAACTCTTTGTTCCTATTGTTGTTTTATTTGTAATAATACCACAATAATAATTTCGTAGATGCAAAATGATATAATCACGGAGAATATAGTAGAAGTGCGATTTTTCTAACAAAGCTTGTCTAATAGCGGTGACATAAACGAATCTTGGGTTAGATTGGATCATCTGTATCTGGATCAGCGTGGTGAACCGTTTCAGGGAAACGTTTCATTTGGAACATCGGATCACTATGACCACGATCAACAGCATTGCAAATTATTCGTAACGATATAACGTACGATAACCGTATGGCGCGGCATTGATTTTTCGAACCATATTAGCTGAAGTATAATATAAGATCGTTTAAAAAACTAAAAAAACCGACTTCAAACGCCGCGCTATTTATTTTCAGTACCAAGTTTGATGTGTTTATGTCCATATCTCAGGAGATACTTATCAGATCTCGATGAAATTACAATGGAACCACCTCGGAAACGTACCCTACTGATTACAAAAAGATTCATTCGAATCGGTTCACAATTGACGGAGTAATCGCGTAACATACACACACAAAAAAAAACATACAGACGAATTGAGAACCTCCTTCTTTTTGGAAGTCTGTTGAAAATATATAAAAATAAAACCCTATCCCCCCTAGGTCACGCCACAACTTGTGAACGGATTTGGCCAAATATTTTTTTTGTTGTATTTTTAATTATATAAGGACAATGTTTTCATGGAGGAAAAGTGTTAAATGAGTTAAAGTCGTTTTTAACGCAGGCGAAGCCGCTGGGCATAGCTAGTGCTTTATATAATCGATTTCCCTTCATACTTTTTTCAGGCTTATTAAATGTTATCGTTAAAATTTAAATTTCAAAATATGTACTTACTATCGTATATAAAATTACATTTTACTGGCGTATTTAGAAATCGATTTTATTTACAGTGTATTGTTTTTATATATACATTGTTTCTTTTTTAGGGTTCCGAACCCAAAGGGTACCAACGGAACCCTATTACTGAGACTCCGCTGTCCGTCTGTTTGTCTGTCTGTCTGTCCGTCTGTCACCAGGCTGTATCTCATGAACCGTGATAGTTAGACGGTTGAAATTTTCACAGATGATGTATTTCTGTTGCCGCTATAACAACAAATACTAAGAACAGAACAAAGTTAAAAATTAAAGAAAAGTTTAAAAAAGTTTTTTACGATAGCGCAGCGCCGTCTTTGATGCTAGCTAGATAGCTAGCATCAACGATGGCGCTATCGTCTTTACCTTAATCTGAAGCGGCTCCAACGATTAAATAAAATTTAGTATACCTACAGGGGATTTCGGGGGCGATAAATTGATCTAGCTAGGAGTCATTTACAGAAAATGATACATCAACTTTATTGATAATTAACTTAAAATATGACTCTTCCCGACATCTATTGGCGAGTGGAAGTTCTGTGTCGGTAAAGCAGTTAGTTGCTCTCAATTAAAAAAAATAGTATTATTATTTGTCAATAGATGTCGGGAAGAGTCATATTTGTCTGTTTAAGTGGCAAAAAATACCGAGCAAAGCTCGGTCAACCAGATATTTAATAATATTAATTACTACAATTGCTATTACTATTACTACTATATAATACTATTCTACCTATATACCTACCTATACTATTTGTGTTAACGTTTACTAGTACTTAACTAGTTAACTAGTATATTACTCCTTAGCACAATCAATCTTATCTTACTGTGATACTGTTTGGGGAGGCACATTCTCCACAACACTATTACCACTTGAACGGGCTCAAAGAGCAATACTGAAGGTGGTTTTTAAAAAACATATCAGATTCCATACTACTACCCTTTACAAAGAAACGGAAGTTCTAACATTAAGACAACTTTTCATCTTGCATGTTATACTAAGGAAACATAAGAATACTCCTTACGAACCTGAGAACAACATAAACCAACACAGAACGAGTCGTTCCATCTATCCTGTGACTATTTACCGAAGCACTCTGGCTGAACGACACTTCGAAGCTCTCTCGATCCGATTATACAATAAAGCAAATAAATTGAAGAACATATACTCGCTTACATACCCTAAAGTTAAAGATATAATTGAAAAGTGGTTAAAATCTCTTACATATTCAGAAACTGAAGATCTCCTAAAACCTCTCGCCATATAACATGTTAACGAGTTCAAACACATACACACACTAACAAATAAACATGCACGAACACACACACACACACACACACACACACACACACACGCACATACACACACACACACACAAACGCATACTTTGCACTACATTTAATAGTTTGCATGTCCAAATGCTTAGTAAATATTTGCATAATTTATATATTCATTTATAAATTTTATTTATTTTGCTAAAATTATGATGAAAAATCTAATCAATTAATTATTATTTTTATGCACATATGGTTCTAACTATTTAGCTATAGTTACGACATTTGTATGATATTAAATTTGTGTTCCAACTACCAAAAAGTGATATACTATGTAACGGAAGGCTTTGGTACCTGAAATACAGTTTAGTTACTAGTTCAGGAGCCAAAGGTCACTCTTAATAATGTAATTAGGTAGAATATAATGTTCATTTCATTTACACGATTAAGTACTATTGTAATCTACTTATCTTAAATAGTGTGTCAATAAAGGATTTTATTATTATTATTATTTATTACTTAGTTGGTGTTAGAAGTTCGTTAGAAATTCGATAGATGGCGTTCGGAACCCTCCGTGTGCGGGACAAAAGTTTGACTCGCACTTGGCCAGTTTTATTTATGTACATTGATTCTTTTTTTATGTACAACGAATAACTTCTCTCTTCCCACCATTTCAAGGGGTTTTTCGTTCGGGGAAGAATTTCATCGCTTAAATATTTATCCAGCTCCTTTATTCCTGCTGCAGTTTGGTTTAATGGTTGCAATTGCTGACGCAGTTCACTATCAAAGTCTTCCCATATTGATGTTTGATTAGACGTTGTTGCTACTGCCGTCGTCTGATTTATCGCTGAATCATAAATATTAGCTGTTGTTAATGCTGCAGTTCCTGGAAGTTGCGTCGTTCCTAAACGTTGCTTTAAATTAGACAGAGCAAATTTGTAATTGTTCTCGTCTCGAAACCCGAACTTTTTGTAACGTGGATCTAAGACCGTTGCTTCTGCATACAAAGCATTATTTTCCACGTTTCGAAACCTGCCAGTTAATTGTTGTTTTAGCGTATTCAGAAGTAACTGGATTTCCACAGGATCTAGTGGTTCTTCACATATGTGTTTATTAACGTGACGAATCATGATTTTGCATAACACAATAACCATCGACAGAGTGACGTAATTTTCCGAGCTGATTTCATTAGTAATGTTGTAAAACCTCTCTAAAATAGCGATCGATTTTTCCACAACTATCCAATCATGTAACTTTAACATTTGCAGATCACTATCCAATATTGCCATGGTAGACACGATAGCTTCCTTCAACTTATAAAATCGCTGCAACATGTCGTACGTAGAATTCCATCGCGTTACGACATGTTGCTTTAATTTCAATTCAAGAAGAGACATTTGCTTTTGTATATCATTTAATTTGGCTAAAGCCGATGAACTTCTTATGAAAAATTCCACTATGTGTTTGACTTTTACCAAAGTGGATGACAATTATTTTAGTCCGGCTTGAACGCATAGATTTACGGAGTGAGCAAAACAGCCAATTTGTCGCCAACCGCCCTCCTTAATAGCAGCAACGATATTAGCGGCATTATCGCTTACTACGGCAACTATCTTATGGTAAATCTTCCACTCTTCTAATTTCGTCCTAAGTCAATTGCAATTATTATGTCCTATATTTGCAGCTGTGTGACGTTCGGGAAATGGAAAGCAGTCTAATAGTTTAGACATAGACTTTAAGTTGCCATCAGAGTCTATAAAATGTGCAGTTATGGATACAAAATTGACATTGTTTACCGATGTCCATGAGTCCGTGGTTATACAAATTGCGTATGCGGGATTTATGTCCATTTGAACCTTCTCAAGACATTCTTGGTAAGATTTCGTTAAAATGCTGTTTGACAAAGTTTTCCGAGTTGGAAGTTTATAGCCTGGAATTATCACATTAAACAATTCTTTCATTTCGGGTTGTTCGACCAGGGAAAACGGATGATAATTTCTTACCAACAGCTTTAGAATCTGCCCATCGATTTCTGTGCTTTTTTTTAAAGATACAGGTTTATTTGTAAACTCTGTCATAGTTGATTGCTTACATTGTTTTTCAGCCGAAGAAGTCTTATTCTGGAGGAATGTCAACATTATCAACAGGTCGAATGTTGATAGACGAACGGTACGAACCTTCGTATGGATCTGTTGGTAGCGATGGCAGTGTCATAGATGACTGCTGTCGTTCCAACTGGATCCTGATAGTAGCATGCTTCATTCGCATATGTCGACCTAGCTTTCCAATAGAGTGATTGGGAATCGACAATATTTGTGCACAATATCCACACTTAGCTTTGTTTGCGTCTATTTCACTAAAATGATTCCACAAAGGGCTTCTTTTTTTAATTGGCGCCATAATTATTGTCTAAATGTCTATGCACCGTTCATAAACACCCACATATCAGAACACTGTTTACAAATGTTATACTAATAATAAGTCTATGTACACATTTCACTATAGTTAATAAATATGTACACACGTTTTATACACTTCGATTACATCAGTTTATTTACACCAGAGTTTTATATTTTTATACAACAATTACTATAAACATACAATTTCCTCCGAATTGTAGCTACGTAAGCCAACACGTAAACGTAAACATAACAACAAACAAACAATGGCGACAAATGCGACGATTCAATTTGCGATTAAAAATTTTTGAAAAGCGCGGTTATTTTATCTATACTAATATTATAAAGAGAGAACATTTGTATTTTTTGTATGTTTGTAATGATTTGGCTCAATAACTACAGTACCGATTTAAAAAAATCTTTCACTAATATATAGAATGGACTTTCGGAATGAAAATAGGCTATATATTATCCCGTTTAAATCAAAGGTACATTCGTGGAGACCTAATTTGCAACCTAAGTCGACTAAAAAACGGTCGAAACAACACGTTTCTTACGAACGCTGCTCAATTGAAAATAGATGGAAGAATATTTTCTATAGAAGAGTTGTACAACTTAATAAGACCTACAAAAAAGTCCACGACAGCATATGTCTATCTCTTAAGGTTGACTCACAGTAACCATTTTAATCGTTAATTTGTTGTTAAAAAATATTACATAACTTCCAAGGCTATTTTCAAGTATATAGTATTAATCCTTATCCAAATAATTACGTAAATTAGCTTGGCCACGTATTATAGATTAAAATTGTCCTTTACAGTATATAATTAAAATGAAAACTCTAGAAGATATCACGGATTTCACATACACGCATCGCAAAATTAATAAAATATCTGCAGTGAAACCACAGATTAGGTCATAGTTACTTCGAAAATATTATTATAAGCTTAGCGATGCTGTAGATCCCCACCGATCACAATCAATTTGAAGTCAATATAGTATATATTTTTACTGTATACAATTCCTTCCTGTATAAGGCCCCTTCTCCAATGATGGGTTTGCCTCTGAAGTTGGGTGCGAAGTCTTTGGAGGGATCCAGAGCGTCTTCTAATATGCGACTGGTAAGGTACTCCTTAATAGTCGTTGCTTGGCTTTCGCTAAGCTGTCGGCCATCCGCCCGCGTGACTGCCTCACAGAGCCTGTTCGAGACTATATCAGAGTAGCTCGTCGTTGCACGGCGGGAGCTGTCCAGCTTTGGCTTCTTGCGTTCACTTGGCGAGACCGTGTCGTCTAACCGCGTCCGCTTGCTAGGCTCATTATGAGCCGGGGCCTGTGCTGATCTGGCGATCGCAATGGCCGCACGCTTCTTACGGTTGTACCGGTTGTCGTGTTTTTGCCTGTGTTTATTGTACCCCTTGTCTGTTTGTACCCCTTCAGCTACTACCCCAGACTTGTCCGAGGAGCTCGCCTTTGGAGCGACAGATTTCGAGGTACTGTGTTGTTGCTTGGATCCACGCTCATTGTCTCGACCCACGGATCCGGCTACTACTGTGGAAGAATCCACAGAGTTTGCTGGCGGGGCAACCAACTCTTGAGCAGGTTCCTTGCTGTTTTTTCTTGTTTTGAAATAGAAGCTGGGTCCTGGCGCTTTGCTTTTAGGTTCCTCCGCCACTGGCTTCGGTTCCCTAAGCTTCGCCTCCCTAGCTTCTATCCGTTTCATCTTCCGTTTAAGCTTGTACTTTTGGCTTTTAGTGAGCTTGCCAACAGGGGCTTGCTTAGCCAGTACATCTGCGTGAGTCCCAGAATTTGAGGGTCCAGCCATTGGCTGTCCCCCCTCCTTCTTAGGTCCTCGATTTTTTTTGCCTTTTGGTCTACTGACCCTCCAGGCAGCAGTGTTGTCCTCCTCTGCGGCGAATGCCGCAGCAAGGTTTTCCACCGCCTCCCCATGTGGGGGATTCATGGTCGCGGCTGCGCTCGTTTGGTTGTTTAAATTTGATGGGGTATCCATGCTTGTTGTCTTTTCTCATTCGTCTTCTAGGCTCCCCACCCTCCACGGAGCCCGCACCTTTGGGGGTGTACTTGCAAACACCAGGGCTACCTAGAAAATATAGAAGAGTTGACCGCGCTGCCCACGAGCCTAACGACACTAACCAGCCCCAACGCCAAACCCGCCGGCGCTTAGCGAGCATCGCCGGCTGCGGGCCCCATCGGCCCCCTCTTCTCACCAGGTAAAGCAGAAGGCTGTCACCCGTGCTGAAAAGCAAAGCCGGTTAATCTTTGCCCCCTCGTTTTGGGAGAAATCCGCACCAAAGAGGAGTGTTGCTAAGGGAGAGGTACCATCCCTGACTGCTCCCCGCTCAGCCACCAGGTTTGCTTCATCCTCCCATACGAGACACCACGCACAGCACAAAATACGTGGGTGATCACCCCCCACTTGTCATCGCTCTTATAGGGGATGACAAGCCCACAGAAACTGACCACACGGTTCCTGTAGCGGTCTATTGTAGGAGTATGTAAGGAAAGATGGATGCGGAAGGATTTTGGTAAGGTGGGAAGGAGTTGTGCCTAGTAGTTTCTGTTACGTCTGTTCCTTAAGGGACCAGACCAAGAACAGGGCGGAACCGCGTGAAGGAAAACTACTTAGACTTGTTATGGATGTCTACACGACCTGCGCTCCTTTCCATAACCATTCACCGAACCTGCTCACCGGACAGGTTGCCAGGTTAGGGTTAGTACCAAAGAAAAAGTGTCCTAACCCTGTTAGTTACCTATACCTACTTAGGTATCGATACTCTTTGCGGTTTGCGGAATAAGAACGGATCCTTATTTGCTGCCGCCGCGTCGCGTCGTTTTCTTCCCTATCCGACGGAATCTGAAATATTCCGAAGTGATCCGAAACAACTGCACTAATATGCTATTAATTTAATTATGTTTAGTTTAGTTCGTTCGAACTTTGAATACTTCGTCGAATCAATTCGCACGGTGTGATCGAGTTCCGAATGAGCCGTTTTTTGCTAGCTAAGTGAACCGGTTAATCGGCTCAGTTAGAAGAAGCGGCTCAGTAAGACGTTTCATTAAAGAGCTATACACGTCTATTGTCTAGAAAAGTTCTGAAAATCTGTCGCAGAGATGTAGTACCAAAGGCGTCGCTGGGGCGGCAGTCAACAAGCGACAGCGATTCGTTCGCATCCGAACGATTGATAGAACGTATCAGCAAACAACGCTTGCCACAATGTCAAATGTAAGTCTCAATTCGCTCTAAAGTCGGGTTTTGCAGTGTAGATACGCCATTAAAACACTAATTCGTAGGGCTGAAATATTGGCCACAAAATAAAAACTCCTTAAATCAAGGGAAAATTGTAATAAGATTTTATTAAAATCATGGTCATGAACTTTGTAAGTATTATATATTTTATGATATTAGGTAACAGGACATGAAATAATCTTGCCCGATGGTAAGCGATAACCTTTTTAGGATAACGTGCCACTCAATACTCTAGCTAGATTGTCAGGAATATTGCTCCTAAACTACTGCACCGCGCGCCCGGTATTCTGAGACATTGGATATAGAGTCACACATTTCATCTACAAATAAATAATGAATATACACGCTCTGATATTTCCCTTGACATTATTAAATGTTAATGTGATATAAGTAGAAGGTTGCAATAGGTGGTCTATAAAATTACGCAAAATAACGTTTTAAAAAGAAAAATGTTGGCAGCTTTGAAAACATCGCTTTAATGAATTTATTATTATTGCCTATAGCCAAAATATTAATCTTTAGGAGATTAAAAATGCCTTCTTGTAACACTAACAGCCTAACGTCAAAACTACAACAACCAAAATCTGCCATATAAGGTATTTTTATTCTTCAGCTTCAGTGACATAGCAAAACGAACGGAGTAAGTAATCTTCACAAAGTTGTTATATTGCATTCAGCTAGGATGTGTAAGGATGCTTACATATTATGTAAGCATCTTTACACATCCATACATACAGGATAACTATGTCACCACGGTGATCCTTTTTATTTTCGGGGGTAGGAGCGATAAGTGATACATTAAACTCTCAGTGCTTTTCAATAATTTAATATTTAAAAATTGAAAAACAAACAATCAAAACATATTTATGGATATTCTAATATTATAATATACCATACCTGCCATACCGTGCTAATTTCCTCTATAACATTTTGCTAAACAAGTATTTCAAGTTATAATATCACTGTGCAACAATCACTACAAAATGGACGCCCACAACTTCAAACAATCACTGGATGATCTTATGGTCACTTTCTACGAGCGGATGGAGAGCTTTAAAGGCAAATTCCAGAAGACTCCAGCTAACACCAACAACGACACACTTGCAGCAGAATTTTCTTCATTCAAGCTGTTTGTGACAAATTCTCTTCGAGCACTCCAAAAGCAAATTGAGTGGCTTGCACGTGAGACGGATCAACTGGAGATGCAAGGCCGTCGTAAGATATTGCTGTTCCATGGCCTGCAGTAGACATCCAATGAAAACACGTCGGCTGTTGTTGTCAAAGCTGTTGTAGACAAGCTGAAGTTGGTATCTTTCACGGTGGATGACATCAGCCGATGCCGACGATGCCATAGAATGGGACGAGCAAGTGGCCCAGACAAGCCAAGGCCTGTTCTGTGTAAGATTCGCGATGTCGCTCTCCGAGACAAATCTGGGGGGCCAAGTTCTGTCTGAAGGGAACGGGTACGACGATCTCAGAGTTCCTGACCAAGTCCAGGCACACCGTTTTTATGGCAGCACGTCAGCGTTTCGGTGTCTCAAAGTGTTGGACTCGGGCCGGATACATCTTCGTCCAAGGACCGGCCGGTGACCGGCGCAGAGTCATCAGTCAGGCGGACCTTGACGAAATTTCGATGGAAGATCCAAAGGCCCCTGCGGCGGCGGTGAAGAAGGCTAAACAGAAAAAGGGAGGCAGGAAGTGAACATGCATTATTGTTTGTAACATAAATAATCAGGACTGGGTTAAAATTGAGGTAGTTATTTAGTTTCTTTACTACACGAATGTTATTTTCTTTTCTATACACCGACACAAAACAAAATAAATATTTTAATTTTATGACTTTGATAGCATAATGACGTATCACATTTACTCTCTGGCTGTCACTGTCATCTCTTAATGTCAAACTCATAAAATGTTCCATGTAATCTTTAACTTCTTTTAGCATGTATAAATAACATTCGTTTTATTATTTTTCTTGTTGTGGAATGTACGTAAATATTAATGTTATTCCTTTATACTCTTACTTTGCACCCAATAACTTAATCTACCTATTATATTTTTGATATTGCAGTTACTAGATATTACCCCAGTCCAAATTGATGAAGCAATATGCTTCGGTTTTTTTTATTTTTTATTTATCGTTTTTTTTTATTAATTCTTAAATAGTTAGTTTTTTGTTATAATAGTGATTTTTGATTCTAATGTTTACTTACTGAGAACGTTCTTATTTAAATGTATGTAACTAGTATTTGTTGAAACTTCTTTCAATTACCTATTATTTGAAAAATAATGTGACTCCTAAAGCACGGCTGGCGGGTGTGCATTATTGTAATAACGCAATTAAACCTTCTTTTTTTTTAAAAGTAGGTACACTAGGTATAATTGAATACCTTAGTATTGTATATTATAAGAATATTATATTTTGTATAGTGTATATATAATAATTGTATACATTAATATTTATATTGTATTATGTCACGTATTAGCAGTGATACTGATAGTGATGGGTCTGTGACTTCGTATTTATCTGCAAATAACAGCAGTGATGATAGCACGGATGATAGTTTCCATAGCTTGCCCAGTCTGACGAATTCTATTGACTCCATCCTTGTGGACGTTGCGAAAAACTTTAATGTTTTTCATATCAACGCCCAAAGCATTCCGGCTCATTTTACAGATATGATGGCGTCGTTTCAGCATACAAGTATTCATGCCATACTCGTTTCTGAGTCTTGACTGAAACCTTCTCTTTCTTCATCATTATACTCCTTGCCCGGGTTTCAACTTATCCGTAACGACCGCACCGATAGGGGTGGCGGCGGCGTTGCCATATATCTTCGATCACATATTCCTTTCTCTGTAGTTAGCATGTCAACGCAACCGCCTCCCTCTAATGCTGGTGAGCATCTTTTTGTTGAAATAACGCTTTCCCATGCCAAATTATTACTTGGCGTTTACTATTCTCCATCGCTACATATAAATTTTTTCTCCTCATTCGAAAGACTTTTAGAAGACTTTATCCCGATATACGATCACACCATAATTATGGGTAATTTTAATACTTGCCTTTTAAAGCTAGATTTCCGTTCCTTAGCTTTTGAATCCACTGTTAGGGCTAGCAGCCTGACCATCCTCCCATTAAGTGCTACTCATAATCTCCCCAACTGTACACCCTCATTGCTTGACCTCATTTTCGTTCAATCCTCCACGCGTGTAAGCAAACATGGTCAGTGTGCCGCGGACGGATTTCCCTACCATGATATGATTTATCTCTCCTACAAAATTCGTCCGCCAAAAGCTAAGCCCAAAGTCCTTATGCAGCGTAACTTTGGTAGTATTGATATGGAAAATTTACGTAGTGATGCTTCCAATCTTGATTGGTCTGAGGTTTTAAATGCTTTAGATATCGATTCGAAGGTAGACATCTTTAATAACACAATTACCAAACTTTTTGACAAGCATGCTCCAGTAAGACCGGTTAAAATGAAGCATTTGCCTGCACCTTGGCTCACTGCAGAAGTTGGAACCTCCATTAATAAAAAACTTGCTGCCAAGGCCAGGTATAAATGCAAACCTACAAACCATAACAAGCATAGGTACACTGAACGTCGAAATGAAAGTAATAAGGTGTGTAGGGATGCGCAACGCCGACATATTCACAGTAATTTAGAAAACGAGGATCCTTCTAAGGTTTGGAAGTTCCTCAGAACATTGGGAGTTGGTAAACCGCGTGCTAATAGTATTCCAAATATCTTAAATATGGATAATCTTAATCAACACTTTTCCTCTTCAGCCAAATTTGATGGGCCAGCAAAAACTGCAACTTTACGTCGCCTTTCCGGAATACCAACTCCTGATCATTCACCATTCCAGTTTCTGCAATTTACTGATTGTGATGTTAAGAAGGGCATAGAATCAATCTCCTCTAAAGCGGTGGGTTGTGACGCTATCATTCGAAAGATGATCTTGCTGATACTGGATGAGATTGTGCATGTGATCCAATATATCCTTAATGAATCCATATCCTGTAGCGTGTTTCCTTCTGTGTGAACGGAAGCACAGATCACTCCAATCCCTAAAAAGTGCAATCCTTCCTCGTTCTTTGACTATCGTCCTATATCCATTCTTACTTTCCTTTCGAAACTCCTAGAACGTCTTGTGCACCAGCAACTCACCTCGTTCCTTATCCGAAACAATTTAATGAATCCCTTTTAATCCGGTTTCCGTCCTGGTCACAGTACAGTCTCAGCCCTGGTGAAGATCACAGACGTTGTGCGTCAGGGTATGGAGGAAGGAAAACTAACAATTTTAACCTTGCTAGACTTCAGCAATGCTTTTAATAATGTCGATATTGATATTTTTTTAAAAATTCTACGCTCTCTTAACATATCTCCAACGGTAGTTGATTGGTTTCGTACTTACCTGTACGGTCGCCGGCAGCGTGTTCGCATCGATGATACTTTCTCGTCTTTGTGTAATACGTCTGCAGGTGTACCCCAGGGCGGCGTTCTCTCTCCTCTTCTGTTCTCCATATTCATTAACTCATAATCTCACTTCTTCCTACCACCTTTATGCGGATGACCTACAAATCTACACACATTCTCCACTAGCTCAACTACCAGCGGCTTTTGAGACTGTAAATTCTGATCTACAAAGAATCAGTGATTGGAGTAATTCTTTCGGCCTCAAAATTAACCCGGCGAAAACACAAATCATTGTTATAGGCAGCTCAAGAATGATTTCCAAAATAGACTGGTTTCGCCTTCCACAATTTATTTTTGATGGTACTGTGTTAAACATCGAAAAAAGAGTAAAAAACCTTGGTATCTTATTTGATCATAACATGACATGGATGCCGCAGATAGCTGAGGTTAGCCGCAAAATCTTTGCGTCTGCCTTTTCTCTTAGCAGGCTGCGAAATTTCCTACCAACTACTACCAAAATTGCACTTGCCCAATCCCTTTTACTCCCGATACTTGATTATGCCGACGCCTCATACCTCGACTTAACCGAAGTACAGCTGAATAAACTCGAACGCTTACAAAACTTTTGCATTATATGGCCTACGTAAATTTGATCACATCTCCGAATTTCGCAGTAAGCTGAAATGGTTACCGGTTCGTCTGCGCCGGAATGCACATTTCCTCGCCCTTCTTTATTCGGTATTGTTTATACCTTCCACCCCTTCTTATTTAAAAGAGCGTTTTGAGTTCTTACATGAGTCTCATTCTTTATCCCTGCGTTCTTCTGATACCCTTATCCTCAAAATACCCTCTCATACCTCCGAGTACTACGGCAAATCTTTCACTGTCCAAGCTGCAAGACTATGGAATGGCCTTCCTTTGGACATACGACGTGCTAAATCACTCACTATATTTAAAAATATGGTAAAGGATCACTATCTTTCACAATTGTAATATTCAACTTTATAATGTCTACATATATTAATATATGTGTTATGTATGTATAGTATATGTATATATATTGTATATGTATATTTATATATATGTGTGATATATGTTATATATATTCTTCAGTATGTATGTATTTGATGTGTATATATATAAAGTGTAATTAGCTCATTTCTCTTTATTTCTTATAACTAGATTGCTTTATTGATTTGTTTATATTTATAATTTTGCTCGCACTGTAGATTTATGTATTGCGCACTGCTCTACCAGCCAATTCTTACCACGATACTGTCCATACAAAGGTTGTCTAGAAGAGATCGCTTTTAGCGATTGTAATACCATAGACTTTAAGTTGTTTGTGTATTATGTTACTGTGCTGGTATTTAATAAAGAGTATTTCTATTCTATTCTATCCTTTTATTACATATTATGCTTTGAATACTCAAAGATATTATGTAATATAAGGATCACCGTGGTGACAATTATCCTTCAAGTGAAAAATATAATAGTTCAAATCGGTTCAAAAATGGCGGAAAAATGAAGGCACAAAAATCAAACGAATTTTTTTTAAATGAATTTTATTATAAAGTAGGAGGTTCTTTTTCTATCCGATCTAACTATCCTAGCAAAAAGAAAATGTCACGCACATATACTTCACAATAGCACAGAATAATGAATAATACAAACAATAGCTTGTTATGACGGCTGGGATCTTAAAACGAGTCGCCTGAATTTGAGGATTCTGCTGCTGTGGGAGGGTCAAGGGGGTTGGTATTGATCCTCCTAAATAGATTTTAGCTGCCGGAGTTAAGTCAAAATATTTTTACAAGCTTTTATTTAACTTGCAATGTATGTATGTATGTATGTATGTAACTATGTATGTTCGGGCGGAATCTTGGAAGCTAAATTAGACTCAATTCCCGATGTCCGATTGGATTCAAATTTGGTGTACTTATGTATCTTCGGTGACAATACAATGATATGGTACCATGGAGCTTGTCTGATGATGGAGACGGAAGGTGGCCACGGCATCTCTGTGATAAAACTACATAACCCCACCGAGTTTGGGCTCGATTGATTTGTCTTGAAGAGAACTTTACGCCTAGATGATATCTAGGGTCTGATGATGAAGCTGGAAGGTGGCCACGGCATCTCTGTGATATATCAACATAACCCTAGCGAGTTTGGGCTCGATTGATTCGTGTTGAAGAGAACTTTTCACCTAGATGATATCTAGAGTCTGATGATGAAGCTGGAAGGTGGCCACGGCATCTCTGTGATAAATCAACGTAACTCTACCGAGTTTGGGCTCAATTGATTCGTCTTGAAGAGAACTTTACACCTAGATAATATCCAGGGTCTGATGATGAAGCTAGAAGGTGGCCACGGCATCTCTGTGATAAATCAATGTAACTCTACCGAGTTTGGTCTCGATTGATTCGTCTTGAAGAGAACTTTACACCTAGATGATATTTAGCGATTGGTGATGAAACTGGAAGGTGGCCACGGCATCTCCGTGATAAAATAACGTAACCCCAGTGAATTTGGGCTCAAATAATTCGTCTTGAGGAGCACTTTACACTTAAGTGATAGCCAGGATCTGATGATGATGCTGTAAGGGGTCCATGGCATTTCTGTTATAAAGCAACATTGTTTTTCCGCGAAGAGCACTTTACCCATAATCACATCAAATATCCGTGGAATATTTTAAAACATCATGCCTTCTCTTAAATACTTAGGTAGTAGGTAGGTAGTCGGTATCTATACCTACCTACTAAAAAGTTAAAAATAAATTATAATTAAAAAATATTTTTAAAAACAAGCTTTTATCTGGGACAATGAACTAAAATGTTAAAAATAAATTCTAGTAAGTATTTGGCGTGTAGGGTACTTGCGGTGGGCTGGTGACTGGAAGAGAAGAGCCGAAGATCGGGCTCAGTGGCGCACCTTGGGAGAGGCCTATGTCCAGCAGTGGACTGATACAGGCTGATGATGATGATGATGAGGGTACTTACCTATATTTTTAAAAGCTAGAGGCACTGATGTATGGTAATTACCTATCCTGAAAAATGGGTAGTGTTTCAAGCTTTTAAGAATATAGGTAAGTACTTACACGCCAAATACTTACTAGAATTTATTTTTAACATTTTAGTTCATTGTCCCAGATAAAAGATTGTTTTTAAAAATATTTTTTATTTATAATTTATTAATTAATATTTTTCTTTTTGTGAATTCGCGTGAAAAACTTGCTAATGCGTGAAATGGAACGTAAATATTAGGTTAAGTTAAAATATTAATATCTCCCAAAAAGGGGGTTTCACAACTTTTCCTTCAAGGAGTTTTCTTCTAATCCTCTCCCTTCCCCTCCCTCCCCCTACTCTTCCCCCCTAAATCGACGTTGTTTCAATGGAGTAGCGTTCATGAACTTTGACATTAAATTTTACAAAAAACTATGCATTTTCGGCGAAGGGAGATGGTGCGGGGGGGGGGGGGCGTTCCTCTCGTCTCCCCCTCCCCCTCCACTTCCCTAAATTCAGGCGACTCGATTTAAGATTTTACCCCATTCAACTCTTGCGGTTTATCAAACTCAGTCTTCTCACACTTCGCGTGACCACGGTCAATGCAACTTTATCGAAACGTTGAGGTAAATAAAATTAATGCTTTTGGCGCGATAAGTCCCGTATCAAAATATAACTATATTCACAATATCATCTAAGCTGATGATGATAATAATGATATTCACAATAGGTGTAGTCTTTTTAGGTACTTAATCCGTGTGAATATTGCTTATGATGTACGTGTGCATGTATATGCTTACGAGTACATCTCGAAAACGGAAGAATTCGGTGAATTACGAGACGCAGCTCTAAGCATTTACATATTATACAAGATACCTACCTAGTGAATTACCGTTATTAGGGTGAAGCAGAATTTTCGTTACCTAAATAAATAAATAAGGCATTATTGTACCGGGTTGTAGACATTATAATTGTGTAGAATATTTATGAATCTTCGCAAAAAGCATGCTATTATTCAAGTTAAAAGATTCAATAAAATTAACAACGAGGCAGTAAGACCCCGCGAATTCTTTATTTCTTTTTTTTTCTATTCGTAACATAGAAGTTAGTTACATCTACGAGTAAGTGCCTCGAGTTTAGCTGCTTTATTGCTTTTACTGTAACGGGAGGACCAGCGATATCGACAATCGACGCTTGCAGCAGTAACGTTACGACAAATGCAAGTCTCTACCCCACAGTTATCGCGCAAGATCGTTACTTTGTACCACCGATGAACCTATCGACGGTATGACATTTAAAAAAATCTCCCTAAATATAAGGAAAAAATGCAGTATTTTTTGTGTTTCAAAAATGTATTTGAATACAGAAGCAATCTATATTATTAATTAATTTATAATAATTTTAATTCGTTGATTGTGTATATGTATATGAGTCTAAGTAACTTGAAATAAACTAATTTTATTTATTTTATTCAATTCACATCACGGGCTGCAAATCGCCCGGTCCTTTGGAAGGCATTGACGGAGCCGAAGCCAACGTCAAGAGGCCCTTTACATTATTAAATTAAATATGATTTGTGGATGGAGAGATGAAAAACGATAAAAAGATGGTACATTAATTTATTATGGCTATGAATGTGTGCTGCTTTATGTCTGTTTTCTGGTCTATGGGATGAGGTACGGCACCCGCCAATTATGCCTCATTTCAAAATATTAAGGCACCCGCTTTAATATTTTGAAATGAGGCATAATGGAGGTGACTCGCTATACACTGAATGGGCCCCCCATAAAGGCGGACCCTTATGTCGGCGCCGAAGGGCAACATTGGCGTGGATAGCTAAGGGTGTTGAGAGGTGTGCTGCACTTTCACTAAACGCTACTAGCGGCTTTATGCCTTTAACACTTCCACCCTGGAGCTTAGGTCTTAGCTCTTGCGATTTCCACCACCGGCTGGCTGGTCAAGGCAAGCTGGTGGTCAGAGGGTCTCATTTAGCCCTCACGGGATAGGGGTACGCGGTGTCGCTACTCACCGTCGGCTCGCCACAAAGCCGCCCCTGCGGGTTTTTATTTTTATTTTATTAGTATTATCTTGAGCACGCTTTTTTGATATAAATATACAGTACTAGAAGTACTCCGCGGCTTCGCCCTCGTTAACATCTTAACGTTGTAGATCGATCCAAAACTTACTTTACTTAAAACTTTTCTTTTGTAAAAACCTTTTTATCATAAAAGACATCAAAACAGAATTATCCAAATCTGTTTACCCGATTTCATATTATCGCGTGACTAAGGGAAATAGGGATTCATATTTATAAAGCCATATATGAGAAACCATATTGATGTACTGACTTTTTTACTTAAACCCCATTTCGAAAAAAAATGCAACACGTATTTACTTATTTATTTACAGCAGTACTTATGTAAAGTTTCGAATAAAATAGACTATCTCATCTTGTTTCGCCTTACAAACTTTGAATCCCCGTTTCTTCTCCTTAGGGGGTGAATTTTAAAAAAATCCTTTCTTAGCGGATACCTAAGTCATGATAACTAAGGCATTCTACATTTCAGCGCAATTCGAAACAATATTGATTTTGTTACCCCTTCCGAACTTCCTTTTTCCCTACTTCACCCTTCCGAAAAAGCCTTAAACTCGTATTTACTTATTTATTTACAGAAGTACTTGTGTGAAGTTTTGAATAAAAAGACTATCCAAACTTTAAACCCTCGTTTCATCCTCTATACAGCTCAATTTTTAAATATCCTTTCTTAGTGGATACCTACGTCATAATAATTATCTGCATTCCAAGTTTCAGCGCAACTCGTTAAGTGGTTTGAGCTGTGTGTTGATAGATCAGTCAGTCAGTCAGTCAGTCAGTAACGTTTGACTTTTATATATACAGTATTATTTTAGATATTGAGCTTTCTACTAAATAGATCCCGTTTGAACATTAAAGAATTTAAAAAGCATATAAGCGTAATTGTTTGATTTTACTAAACAGTATTGTAAACTAAAATCTATTAAAAACTTGAAAATATTGTTTCTTGAAATGGCTAAATAGGCCAACTGTGTAGAGCTATCATAAAAATAATCCGAAGCGATTTCATTGACAGAGTAGATCAGTTCAACTGTAGAGACTGCCATTTAACGGAAAAATGTAAGTGATTCGATTTTTCGTCCGAAATTGATAGCTAGGGCGAAAAGGCGGGCGTGAAGGCGTCGCTAGGCACGCCGCTAACATGCTTGCCTCTTCGAATTATCGTTACGCTTCGACACCAGGGGTGGAAGTCTCTACATGCTAGCGGCGTTATCTGATACCACCACTGTTAGTTTATGAAATAAGTCCCATTCCAATAACATACTTCTTATTTTATTGTAAATATTATCTGCGATACTACGTCCTGTACATGAGACGCACCCTAATAAATCTGATGAAATTTTTGTCTCGTCTCTTTCTTCTATGTAGTGTGCAGTCATTGCATAAAATTAAAAACTGTCATTATTACGACTCGTCCATCCATCAACCGTAATACACACACC
Source organism: Cabera pusaria (assembly GCA_954871355.1). Taxonomy (NCBI): domain Eukaryota; kingdom Metazoa; phylum Arthropoda; class Insecta; order Lepidoptera; family Geometridae; genus Cabera; species Cabera pusaria. The sequence continues at coordinate 26,393,260 of OX940885.1, read as the reverse complement.
AAACGCACGTTCTAGTCGAAGCTTTACTCTTTCGCGAACTGCATTATATTGGCCAACTATTAAACTTGTAGTAAGTGTTTTCCGTGTCGGCAATTGATATGATGGACTCCACAGATAGACAAGTTTTTTGAATTCTGGATCTTCTACTATACTAAATGGATGGTATTTTTTTGTAATGATTGCTACGAGCTGTTTGTCTATTTCTTTAGTTCTTTTGCTTGTTAGCGGCTTAGTTAAGTATGACGAAATAGTCTTCTTCGATGGCGGCTTTCTTGACGCGGACGTGGTTGTATTTAGAGAAGTTAATAATTGATTGTTATTGGAGGTGGAGCTGGCTGGCTCATTTCATTTCATTTATTCATCAAATGTTTGATTTGTACACGCAGGTACCTTTATCTAACGCAGTATTATACTTAGAGTAATTAAACTAAGTTAATGGGGGTCATTATCCAATATGTTAACATTACTCCATATATACATACATAGCGACCATTTGGAACAGGGTCAAGGCAATCCTCTTTACCCGAGCAGGGCGCGTGCGGCAACTACCCCACGGGAACGGTTGTGGGCTCTAAAAGCGCCCTAATAGTTGTAGGCCGTCTTGGCATTGTGGATGTATACATCGTTGGCCATCTCAGCGTTGTGTTCATGTTGGCCATTTTTGGCATTGTGGCTTCTGTGCCTCATCTATAGGATACCGTCTACTGCCTCGTTGTCGTCCAATGTCGGCGGGACGATGTCTCGAAGGAGTGCACGCCAGGCCGTTACGTCGGGCGGTCGGGCGTGAAGTGGCGCAATGTTCCATAGATGCGAGTGTGGCCAGTTGTCTGCGCGATCGAACATGCCGCGCGCCAATCGGACAACAAACTTCTCTATGGACTCGGCGTTGACGTCTCTGGCTATCACGTCATTGCGAACGTAACGGCCGGCTCCTGTGCACATCCGCAGGCGACGTTTTGGACAACTTGCAATCTGTGCTTTATTACATTTAGAACAAAATGCATATCATGATGGTGCAGCGTAAGTGAGACGTGTTTACACATACGTCTTATATATACCAATCTTGGTTTTTAATGGCAACTTCGACTTAAGGACCGGTCTTAACATGCCCTTAGCCGCCTTGGCCTGGTTCACGGAGTAGGTCACCTGTGGTCCCATTGTTAAAGACAGGTCAATGTGGATACCGAGGTACTTAACCGACTTTTCCCATCGGATATCTTCACCTCGAAGTTGCAGTGGAGGGGGTAGAATACGCTGTGCACCGGTAAGTACCGCGGCTGTTTTTCCCACATTGACAGCCATGCGCCACTTGTCTAGCCATTCTGGCAGAAGGTTTCAAACCCGCTGTATTCTGCTTGAGGATATGGTAGCATTTGTTGACGAGGCAAGATAGGCGCTGTCGTCAGCGAAGAGCGCCAGTGTGACTCCCTTTTCTCCAGGCTTTTTCTAAGCTTGTATACGAGGCCTTCATGCCAAACTTTATTAAATGCTTGCGCTACATCAAGGAAGACTGTAGAACACACTTTCTTTTCCTCTAACGCACTCTCTATGACATTGGTGATTCTATGCACTTGATCTATAGTAGAGTGTTTTTCTCTAAACCCAAACTGATAGTCAGGAATTATGCATAGCACGACTTTAATTTATAAATATAATGTATATAAAATCTTTTAACTCTTTTATCAACGAACTTGAAACACGATAATCCGTACATAAATTTTATAAAATGTGATGTGTCTAATCTTAGGAGACATTCCGGCACCATATTCTTTTTTTTCCTTATATCAGAAAACAATGGTTTATGTAGTCATTTGTCGTTCTAAAACTTGTAAAAGCTCTCACAATGGCACCGATTAGAGCCGAAGATTCATCGGTGATGACACTGTTGGGCCCTTTTATATTTCCGTTCTTTAATTTCCAACATTCTAAACATCTACATACAAAATGCGAGGAAACTTATCGATCTGAACCGCGATCAGTGTTATATGGTGTACCGCAGGGAAGCGTCTTAGGGCCACTTTTATTCTTATTGTATATTAACGACCTTCCTCTGTGCACTTCACACCCAATGTCTCTTTTCGCCCATGACAGCACTGTAGCAATTAAATGTAATAATAACGAGCTTTACCAGAATGATATAAATGATACTTTGGCTTCAATTGTAAAATGGTTAGATAACAATAATCTCAAAATTAATCTTTGCAAAACCCAAATTATGCATTTCGCTCAAAGAACACGTAGAAATACTGTAAATGTTTACTATGACGCAACGTCAATTTGTGAAGTAGAGACTACAACATTTTTAGGTTTGACTATCGATAGACAACTTAATTGGAAGGCACACGTAACAGAACTATGCAAAAAATTAAGCAGCACTGCATATGCTCTATTTAAGATAGCGCCTATTGTGAGTATCGACGCCTTAATTACTGCCTATCATGGATTAGCAGATTCGGCTCTTCGATATGGGGTTATATTTTGGGGTAACTCTACTGAAAACCAAACCGCATTCAAAGCTCAAAAGCGTTGTATAAGGGCTATGTTTGGTTTACAGTCTACAGATAGCTGCAAGTCATATTTTAGCAAACACAACATTCTGACTCTTCCATCCCTTTACATCTTTGAGGTTGCCGTTTTTGTGAGAGTCAACCCTCAACTATTCCGACGGATGTCAGATGTTGTGCAGCGAGACAGACGTTGTAAGAACAGATTGTGCATTCACAGAGCCAATACGGCTTTAATGCACAAGAGTTTGTTATGTGTGGCTCCCAAAATATTTAATAAGTTACCAAATTCTTTAAAGAATCAAAGCGTGATATTGTTTAAGAAGAACCTTAAGAGACTATTGACGACGAAATCTTATTATAATATTGACGATTTTTTGAATGATAATTTTTAATTAATTTGATATACATATTTTTTGTTTGACATTGCCTAAAAAATTCTATAGACATTGAAATCATTTTTACCTATTAATACTTTTCCTTCAAAATGTTTTGTATGTTATAAATATTTGTATCTGACACTAACATTCTTATATATTAAATCTACGACTGTACTGTAATGCATGCATATCTCTATTCATTATGATGATGGCCAGGCCAATTCGACTAAAATTGTAGCCCAAGCAGGCAATTAATTGCACACCAATGTGATTTGGTAGAATGTCAGGGCATTATTATATTTACTACCATCTTTTGTACTACATTTCTGCAATAAATGATTATGATTATGATTATGATTATGATTATGATTATGATCGTATTTATTCTTTTTTCTTAAGTCTAGGTTTTTTTACAATATAGATATCAAAACAACAATACAAAAATCATTATAAAATAAACAATACTATAAAAAAACCTAAACCTAGGGTGCCGCCGGTAGCGGGGCAGGGCCCAAGCTACCGGGGGTTAGGGCTGCAGAGAGAGAAACCTCCTGACGATGCGTGCCGTGTCAAGAAGCACTGCCTTCTGTATCTGGCCCTTGATCCAGCCGTCTAGCGAGAGCCTCTTGAGATGTTGGTCGAGATTCTTCGCTATTAGGCCGTTCGCAGAGACGACTATCGGTACAATGATAGTCGAGTCAACATCCCACATGGCGGTAACCTCGTGGGCCAAGTCAAGGTACTTGCTAAGCTTGTCCTTCTCGGCCTTTACGAGGTTCTCGTCATGCGGGATGGTGATGTCGACTAACACTGCCCGCCGCTGGGACCGGTCGACTATCACGATATCAGGCTTATTGGCGACAATAGTCCTGTCCGTGATAACCGATCGGTCCCAATAGAGCAAAGCACGACCATTTTCAAGAACTGGTGCAGGTGCGTACTTATAGTACGGCACCTCAGACTCGACAAGGCCATATTGAAGAGCAAGTTGCTGATGGATGATCCTGGCGACGAGGTTATGTCTGTGCAAGTACTCGCCGTTAGCAAGATGAGAACAACCGGAAATAATATGCCTGAGTGACTCTCCGGGACGGCGGCATGCCCGACAAATGTCGACCGTACCGTCCTTCATGATATATTTCCGGTAGTTGTTCGTCTTGATAACTTCGTCCGCAATTGCACAAACAAAACCTTCGGTTTCCCCAAAGAGGTCTCCGAATCGTAGCCAGTTCACCGACGCGAGCAGGTCCACATCGGGTCCCGTTAAGACTCGATAGAACCTCCCGTGCAGCTCCTTGCTCTTCCAGACGTCCTTGCGATCTTCGGTGCTCAGCACTTGAGGTTTGCGCCAGTTCTCTTTGCCTAAGGAGAGAGGTGTTAAGGTCCTGTCAACCGCCACCACATCGCGATGCATCCCACACTCGTTATTTAGGAAATATTCCCGGAGACGGTATACCTCACGGTTATGGAGAGTCTTGGCATTTAAAAAGCCTCGACCGCCCCATTTCCGTTATTATGATTATGATTATGATTATTATTGCCAAATTGTTTGCATAGTCTGATTGCCTGAAATCATTTGAAACAGTGGTATAGACGTATTTTTGAGTTTCAGGACAGCCACATATAGAAATAAATGCTTAGCCTTGTAATTTTTATTAGGATCATTAGGCGGGTATATTTTCTTGAATATAGATCCTGTCGCGTCAATGCTTAATGTTGTAAAATGCAACTTAGAAAACATCTTGTAGAACGAAGTAAATTGGTCCAGTAATGTACGACAAATGGATGAACACAAACGGAACGTATGATTTCGTCATAAGGCGGCGTAATAGCCATAATCCTATTATAACCATTTGATGGTATAGTTTTGATATCGTAGCTGAATATCGTATATTCTGGAGGGCTTTGAGGCTTGGTATGTATGGAGGCTCTCGTTCTTCATCTCCTTTCAATTCTTTATTGAGTATTTTATTTCTAGCTACAATCGGATAATCCGATTGTAATTCAGACGCTAGTTCTTGTTTCCGAAATGATGTTAGTCGTATTTTCTGTTGCTTGTGAAATATTTTCTTGTCAGTGATTATGTGGCATTTAAAAATCACTAAATCGTTTTTTTGTTTCGTCTCAGTACTTATTGTACCATCACATTGTTTGCATCTTCCTTTCATTGATACGGATGTAGCATGCACATCGTGCTTTTTGAATAACCAAACGCATTTGGAGGGCGTATTCTTAGAAATCAATTCACTTACAACATTAGTCCATTTACGAGGAATTAGTCTTCGCCGCAAATGAGTTGATATGTTCGGCTTTTTTGGATCTTTTCTAGTACCCAAATATTTTTGTGGTTTTATGGTATTCCACACATCAAAAGTGGTAGTGAACTTGTAGTAGTCATCTTTAACGTCAGCACTATCACTCGATGAGCTAGACACATAACTACTACTTGATTTTACATACGTGACATTACTACTCTCACTGTCGCCACAGTCATTTTCTTGACCTTCACTAAAAAATACGTCATAATTTCGCTGAACCGATAAGTAAAACGCCTTTGGACTAATACGCAATGATAACTTTTTTGCAATACTCTTATACACATCATTTCCACATGAAGGCAAATCATTACTGTTACTAAATTGTTCTTTAAATTCTAAAAACGCCAATTTTTGTTCATCTAAAGCTACCGACAAAGGTCTTCTACGCTTCATTTTAACTAATATTATTTAAAATATATAAACTCATTTTACAAGAACATAAATAGGTTCATTGTGAATTCTTAAAAAATATATTTTTTTATTTGGCTCCGCACGATAGGTATATTTTTACGATAATTAAATTGAAAACAATTTAATTTCAAGTACATAAATAAAACTTTTTGGAATATTATATAATATTTAAGTAAGTAGAAGTAGAGTGGTAAAATAAATAATAGTAAGTATATCTTTATATTTATCACATGTCAATTTAAATGTACTAAGGCTGAGTAGCACCATCATACTTTAACTATAACGAACGTCAAAAATCAGTCAAATTCCATACAAAAACACCGGTTATAGTCATAGTTATGGTTAAAGTCAGATAATGCAACTCAGCCTAAGGAGAACAAATGTTTGAATATAAACATTAGAAAGGACAATATCATTTTTGAAATCGTCTCATTTCCGTCACTAGAAGAACTAATTTTAGGGTAAAAGGGCCAAATATTGACCATAGTCCAGTTTTAAATCTAAAGTATGAGTTATTATTATGCATATTTTTTTTGCATTTCCAAGTACTGCAGTATACGTAAAATTAATTGCTGCCCCCCTAGACTAAATATTATTTGCTAACGCAACTGTAAAAATGTTTCCGCAACAAAGTTGTATTTCCCATATACTTTCAAGTAGCGTTAGCGTGAATGAAAACATAAATCGGATTTTATATTGTACATTCGGAAGTGTAAAAAACCAAACAAGCGAATAAAAAGGCAATTTAATCCGAGGGACTAAGTTGGATCCCGAGAGCAGCGAAGGATTCTAGATTAGAATCCTGAGCGGAGCGAGGGATACTAGGACCGAGATTACATTTTTTATTCACGAGTCCTGTAATCTTCTTTTTACCTTTTACTGCGAGAAAATAAATATAGTAGTACCTACTTATAGGACCTGTTTATATTTATCATATGTTATTATTAATGTGTAATAAATGTGGATTATTAACCATATAAGGTACGGCCACACCGCGGCGTCCTGCGACCTGCGGGCGCGATCTCAGTACTTTTCAATTGTTTTCTGATCGCGTCTGGTGTGAACCAGTCGTTACAAATACTACTGCGCTATTTGATCGCCGCCTAGATCGTGCGCACGCAGGACGTTGCGGTGTGACCGTACCTTTAGTGCCAGCACAATCTTGAAATCATGCTATTTACATTCTCACCAAAATTGCACTGCAAATTTTCAGTAAAGTTCACATCATTACAAAGGGTGTGACTTGGGCTAGACTGAGACTTCAACTTGATCAGAAAAGTGACTTTGACTCGAACTTTATGACTTGAATTTACAAAAACTTGAATAATTTTTATACTTTATTCTGGTTGAATAATACAAATCGATAAGAATACAAATCGATGAGGAGCAAAATGAAAACAAAAAAAAATTACCAAATTTGGCGGGATTTTTATTTTTATTACACTATATAGCTTCTATGGTATACCTCCATTTAGCCAGCTAGTAGGCACTTTCAGCAAGTTTTATTTATTTTTTGTACATAATTCGTATTTTGTGCTTGTTCCAAATTCAAAATGTTAAGTAGTGAGTAAAAGAGCGTTTTATTCACTGCTACCGATAAATAAAGTGATACCGATGAATAAAGTGCTCATTTTTGAGTGGCAATGGTAAAAACATACTTATAGTTTTGAAAAAGTTTTTCTCAATTTTAATTCACTAGAACTAAAACTGAATAGGTATAGGAAAATATACTTTTCGTGCTGTTACAAATGAAACCAAACTTTAGGTTTTAAAAAAGGAAATTATATTCCGAACACGAGAAATAAAATATTACAATAAAATAAATGTCTTAGAGACGACCGCTCGCGGTTAAGGATTGAGACAGACTACTGTGTTCAACCCTATATCCATAGCCTTTGAGTTGTATTGCTGTATATAAGTGCAATTCAGCCCCAAAGCCTACAGACAAGGGGTATAACACCTCCCCCTTTAAGAAGAGACTTTCGATTTGGAATGAAAGTCTCTAAGAAAAGACGAGGATTTAGATTTCAGTTCTGAGTGGAGCAAAATTTGCAGATTCTATGTCGGATGATGTCTGTTCGTCTGTCTGTGGGTTATTTAATTTACGAGCTGATTTTAACTCTACTATTTCAAAGGATTTGCGGTTGTCACTTGACTTACAAAACTTAAAATATATTTTAAAACTAATATATACCACTACGAAAATACATAGAATTATAGTGACCGACGAATAATGTGTCCCGTATTTAATAAAATGGGGTTGATTTTCTATTTTATTTATTTTGTTTAGTAGTGAGTCTACTTTAATGTGATTTTTCATATGGAATTCATCCAGATCTATGTTTTGTAACGTAATAGGGGATACATTATCAGCAAAATTGTGAAATTGATTGATATTACAACAGGTATCATTAATAAGATTAAAATCCGATAAATGCTTCGTCGGTGAAGAGACGTTATACATGTTGTGTTTAGGTATAAATGTCGTACTTTTACAGAAACCGGTACATTCATTAGGAATGGTAAGTATTCCTGTGCCTAAAATGTCTATTTCTATGTCTACAGAGTTGACACAAGTTATAGTAATTTTACTTGGTTGTGATTGAACATATAACCATCTATTGTTTATCAATGGTTTCCACAAGTCCATTCCGCCTAAGAAGAACTTCGTTTTGCACTCCTTTGGCTTTTCAGCAATCACTTTCGACAGTAATTCACTTTCACAACACTGTTTTGCTTCAGTTGCGTAAATGTTTGTAATGTCACATATGTAACTTCCGGGAGTTATTGTTTTGCACTTGTCTAAGGTGTCAAGGTTGCAGTAGTTAGATTTGTCTTTGGTCATTGCTATATATTTATTTTCGGGGATTATAAAGCTAAATTTATTCGGCGTATTACTGTCGTATGGTGTAGGTAGAGCTATAACTTGATAAAACATGTATTCAGTAATACTAACTAAAGGTACTTGTAACACAAATACAATTCTGTTGTTCAAATAATAACATACCAGTGTAGAAATGCTTAGAATGACATGTACACTATTTATATCTAAGTTAACAGGCAGTTCTAAGTTACTAGGTAGGTATCTATAATGATCGACAAATTCTCGATATAACTGTTTAGGTGTCATAATTGATGGATGCAACACATTTTGACTGCTAAACAAAAGGGCATTAATTACATCTTCTAATTGGAAGGACAGTACAAGTATCGCGGTTTCGATGTTATCAAATATTTCGTTAACGTTAGCTAGTATCTGTAGTCCGTTAGTTATTTCTGAAATATTTTTTATATTTATTGAGAGTTTGTCGATGGCTCCAATCAGTATAACTTCATTGTCTTTAATTTGTGTTATGGTCTTATTGTAAGTAGTCAGTATAGATTTGGTGACCAGGATGTTTTCTTTCATTAATGAGAGTATCTGTTTTTCATTCTTTTGTAGCGATTCTATTGCCTCATCGTATCTCAGGGCGTCATTCTCGTCTAAGGTGCCAAAGATTTGTTTCAGCATGGTGCCAACACCTGCTATCCAAGCGCTACGTTTACTGCGATTATCTATCAGGTAAGAGATAGACTCAAACTCTTTTACAATGTCTCTATAACGAACTGTCAGAGGTTTTAGCATATTACGGCACTCTGCGTCGACCTCAACTATTCGTGTCTGGTTACACAAATATTTAGTAGTTGTTAAAGCAGTTCCAATGTTTTCAATATGTAAACTGAAGTGTGATATATCTATTGGTATCAGAACCTTAAGCTGGGCGTTATTAATTTTTAATGTGCCTAAATTATCAAAAAATAAGCCTGGGCTTGCAGTGATCGGCTGGATGTAATCCTGAGGTGATTGACCTGGGGTCGGAGCTCTGCAAATATAAACAAGGCAAGTAGGCATTTAATGTCTCAGGGTTCCGTGTTGACGTAGTGGTAAGTATTAAACCTTAAAGTATTATTTATTTATATCTAGGTTATTTCTTATTCATACTCCTTACTTTAGTCTAACGTATCTTAATACCTACTCCCTTTTACTTTTGCTGCAATATTCAATTAGGCTAACTAAGTTAACCCCTATAAGGCTAACTTATAGCACTTCCCGACCTTTATATTTAGCCTATATATATATATATATATATATTTTTTAATGAATTAATTTATGTATTTTTTTTTTTTTTTTTTTTTTTTTTTTACGTTTTATTTAATTTTATTTATATTTATTCAAATTTTAAATTATCCTATGGGTAAGTGTAAATTCTATTTATGTATCTATGTTTATAAACTATTCCTTATTCTCCTAAGTTACTCTTATAATTATATTTTAATTTTACAGGTTGCTCACGTCGGCTGGTTTCAACTGATCGAAGTGATGTGTTACATGACGTCGGTTGATGAGCAAGGTAAGTGTATTATTTCCATTTATTTTAACTACTTTATAAGGGCCTTTCCAGATAGGAGAAAGCGCTTTCCGTAGGCGTAGATGATTTTTAAGGTATACATAATCATCCACTTTGTATTTGACTGGGCGAGTGTGGCTATCGTAATAAGTTTTCGAGTTCTCTTTGGATTTCCTTATGAAATCTAGAGCTTTATCTCTAGAATATTTTAGTCGGCTCTGTAGCATACGCACATAGTCAGGGTAGGATGCCCCAGGGTGGTCATCATAGATGGAGTTAGGGATGAATGGCTTACAGCCGAACATCAGTTCGTGAGGTGTGAAATGCGTCGTGGAATGAACGGATGTGTTGTACACGAGCATAGCTGTGTATACATATCGTGGCCAATTTGACTGTTCCTCGTTTATGTAAGACTTTAAATACTCTTTAAGGGTAGAGTGGCTCCGTTCTAAGGCGCCTTGCGTTTGCGGATGATATGGGGATGACCATAGATTTTTAATTTTTAGGAACTCGCAAGTCTTTTTGAAGAGGTCGGAAGTGAAATTTGTGCCCTGATCAGTAAGTATCGTTTTAGGAATACCGAATATTGAAATGTAGTGGATTAAGCATTCGCTAGTTTCTTCGGCTGTGGTGCTACGGATAGGATATGCGGATGAAAATTTAGTAAGGTCATCCTGGATGGTTAGTATAAATCTTAGTTTTGCTGGGCCGGCTTCGGGAAGAGGGCCAACGATATCGAGAGATATTCTTTGGCCTGGAGTTGTGGATGTACTTGTTATCTGCATTGGGGCACGATTAATCTGTCTGAGAGCTTTATTTTCTTGGCAGGATTTGCACTGTTTGACATATAGCTCGATGTCACTTCGCATGCCTTTCCAATAATAAGTTTCCTTTATTCTATTGTACATTCTAACAGACCCTAAATGGCCTGCAATTGGTATATCGTGGTTGTCATTGAGAATTTTCTTTATTTCAGTTGGAGTTGGGTAAATAATATTATTGTGGTATATTTTGATTTTAATATTAGAGTTATGGAAAAGGTAAGATAGCATATTGTATATTTTTATAAAGGAATGTTTCTCAAATGGATTTTTCATGTCTGAAATACCAAGTTCGTCAACATTCTCGAAAACAAGCAATTCATTTCGGATTGTCTTTAATGTCTGAAATATTTCAGGATAAGATGATTCGTCGAAATGGTGAACTTTGGTGAATATAAGGTAGACTATTTTGGTTTTATTTATTTCAATTCTTTGGAATGAAAATAGTTCTTTTTCAGCTTCATGGACTTTTGTATATTTTTCAGGATCTCCTAAGATCTCCTGGATGTAGGGATTGGATTCATCCAAATCTAGCGACGTAGGGACTAAAATGATTTTAGAAGAACATTTCATTAAGCTCTCGTTGTGTTCTTCAATTGCCGTATTGAAAGATATGTCCTTGTTTGACATAGTTTTTAAGAAAGTCGAGTAGTCATCGACGGGTGTATTAGGCGATGTACTGGTGGAGGGTAGAGGATCATCAATCAGCATATTAGGGATCTCTATTTGCTGTGGAAAGATAGTGGGGTCTAATTCGATTCTTTCTTTGGAAGTATTTGATGTTCCAGGGGGAAGATCAATATCGGTGACTGGGACGGCTTCTATTGCGGCATCGAGAGTTTCAGGGGATAATACCTCGTCAGGGTGAAATGATGGTGGAGAAATCAATAGATCCATGAGATCTCTATCTAAGGTTCGATCCGGATTCGCCACCAGTGAATCGGCATCAGTTGAGGTTGTGGCCTGGATTGGATTAACAGGGAAACGAGACAAAGCGTCAGCGTTGGTATTGATTTTTCCTTTTTTATAATGGATTTCATACTCAAACTCCTCTAGTTTGAGACGCCACCGTACGAGTCTAGATCCGGGGTCCTTGCAGCTGAAGAGCCACTGCAAAGGTTTGTGGTCAGTGACAATTTTGAAGTGGTGACCGTACAGGTACGGCCTAAAGGTTTTAGTGCCGAAAATGATGGCTAGGCATTCCTTTTCCGTAACACTATAATTGCATTCAGCCTTGTTGAGAGTGCGGGAAGCAAAAGCTATAGGGCGATCTTGTCCTATAGGCCCTTGGGATAGTATAGCGGATATTGCGTAGTTCGATGCGTCACAGGTTAAAATAAAAGGTTGATTGAAATCTGGATATGCTAATATCGGTGCGGTAACGAGTTTGTTTTTGAGGGATTCAAATGCTAGCTGTTGTTCGTTCATCCAGTTGAATGGTATATCTTTCTTTAACAATGAAGTTAGTGGTTTTGCTAGTTTTGCAAAGTTTGGGATAAAGCGTCGATAGTATGAGACTAGGCCGAGGAATGATTTGATGTCTTTCGGCGATTGAGGAATAGGATATTCCGATACGGCTTTAGTTTTGTCGGGGTTAGGCTTTACGCCATGCTCCCCAATGAGATGACCTAAGTAGGCAACTTCTTTCCGGAGGAATTCGCATTTTTCTGGTTGTAATTTTAGATTAAAGTTACGGAGTCTATCAAATACGGCTTTTAGGTTTTCGATGTGTGTGGTTAAATCGAATGAATATATAACAATATCATCAAGGTACACAAAACAACGTGTGCCTTGCAGTCCAGATAGGCATGAATTCATAAGCTTTTGGAAGGTTGAAGGTGCGTTTTTCAGCCCAAAAGGCATCCTATTGAATTGGTAGTGACCTTGGGGTACTGAGAATGCAGTTTTTGGTTTATCCTCGGCAGAAATCAATATTTGGTGAAAACCGGAAGTGAGATCTAAAGTTGTGAAATATTTGGAATTTCCTAGTTGATCGAGTATTTCAGTAATTTGTGGAATTGGGTAAGTCTCTCCAATAGTCAAATCGTTCAATTTTCTATAGTCTATGACTATTCGCCATTTACGTTGGCCTTGTGCATCTAGTTTCTTTGGAACTATCCAAATCGGTGAGCTCCAGGGTGATGAGGACTCTTCAATTATAATTTGGTCTAGCATTTTATTTATTTGAGTTTTAACCTCACTTTTATGGCATTCTGGGAAGCGATAGGATTTGGTGTGGATAGGTACATCGGAGCTTGTTTTTATTTGATGCTTTAAAGCGGTTGTAAAGGAAAGTTGGTCATTTGGTAGATAGAATATGTCAGAATATTTAGAGCAAAGATCGACGAGCGCGTCAGATTCTTCGCTATTCAAATGAGATGTTCGTAGTGATTTAATTACTTCTGCCGTCCGTGTTGAGCTGTCTAGCCGGCTTGTTGTTTGTGAAGCGCAAGGGCTTAAAGGCTCTAGTTTAAGGTTTAGGTTTGAACTAATACGAGCAGGATTTTCAGACGTGTTGGCAATAGTGATGTTAACCCTTCTATTATTTTTTACTTTAACTATGCAGTTTGCGACTAATAGAGATTCTGACAAATGTTGGTCCAGGACCATACCTTCTTGTAAGCTGGAATTCTGAATGGTACATTCAATTACGGTTTCGGTACGTGGTGGAATGATGTAGCATGGGTCAAAGAAATATATTTTTATTTTAACGTTACCCGCTCTGAGTGTGTCTTCATTATAATCAATATTACAGCCAAATGATGTAAGGAAGTCGGTGCCAATAATACCATCGTAGGGCAGGTCTATGTCTTGAACCATATGGAATTTGTGGCTAACATTTTTATCTTTAGTCAATTGTAGCCTTAATTGGAAGTGACCTAGTGTGGGTGTCGGTTCGTTACCAGGGTCTATTCCCTTAAGATTTATCGTTTCCTTGATTAACGTTGGGTTGCGTTGCACACATGATTGTTTTATGAGGCATATAGCTGACCCTGAATCTACCAACAGAGTGAGGGGTGTATCGGATATCTGAGTATTAAGTAACACATGCGGTAGTAACCGTTTGGTTGTATCGATATTAATTTCGAAGACTTCTTGCCTTGGGGTGTTGTTCTCCAAGATCTTAGGATGAGCACTTATTCGGGACTGATTAACCCTGTGGCTTTTGGGTATTGAAGGCAGGGCGCTTATTTGGGGCTGGTTACCCGTGTGACCCTTGGGCTTTGAAGACAGGGTTCTTGCTTGGGGCTGGTTACCCGTGTGACCCTTAGGCTTTGAAGACAGGGTGCTTGCTTGGGGCTGGTTACCCGTGTGACCCTTGGGCTTTGAAGACAGGGTGCTCGCTTGGGGCTGGTTACCCGTGTGACCCTTGGTTACATCGCTATATTTTAAGGTAGTGTCGACTTTTAGGTATTGTCTCGGGCGACACAGTGACGAGACTTTTACTCGTTTAAATCATCACTAGGAATATCGGGAGAGAGTTCCGCCTCATGATTATCGGTGACATCTTCTCCCAAGTCTGTTACAAAGTTAACGCGGGGTGGTGGTCCCAAATTTTGAGGGGCCCTGAAGCGGTTATTATTGTACTCCCTTTTTCGGCACACTGAAATATCATGCCCGGGAGTTTTACAGTACCGACAAATCGAGGCTGAACCAGAGCCTGATGGACCAGGTTGGAAATTATTAGAGGTTGCCATTGGTCTTTGGAAGTTATTAGAGTTTGCCATTGGTCTTTGGGGGCCTCTGTTAGCCATAAATTGATTCTGCCTAGCGTTATTGCTGTAATTGTTGTTATAATTTGGATTTTGAATTATTGGTCTCGGTTTTGAGCCATTTAGGTTGTTATTTTTTCTGTACATGGTTTGTTGGATTCTTTCCTCAGAAATTGCTAAGTTAATAGCTTCGTTAAGATTTTTGGGTGATCTGCACCTCACGATATTAGATAATCTAGGAAGTAGTCCCATAAGAAAGTGATGGAGGGCGAGGTCCTCCATTGAGGCGACCCGGCCGGCTACCTCTTTGACTTTAGTATCAGATAAAGAAATCTCCATTAGGAGTTTTGACAGTGCTGTTTCTACTTTTAGTGCGAATTCGCTTACAGTTTCCTGAATTCCTTGCTTAATTTCTTGCAGGTCTGTAAGTAAGTAGGAATAATGTTTTCTTTCACTGAATTGAGTTTTTAAAAATTCTTTTAGTTGATCCCATGTAGTGAAATTTTTTATTGAACACGCGATTTCTGCTTTACCTTGTAGTTGGCAAAGGATATATTTGAATAACACTGGCCTTTGCGTATCGGTGGCCAGTTCGTATGCATTGTTGCAGTTGACTATAAAAGAGTTTAGCTTCTCTCTCTCACCATCATACGGCTTTACAAATTTTAATAAAGTGTTTAAGTCCATCTCTAATTTTACGTTAGTAGCGGTTTTAGGACTCTTAGTCTGAGGCGCAACAGGCGCAGAATGACTCCCTGAAGTAGACGGTAAATCGGTCGTAGGAGGTATATTTAGCGTGAGTTTAGATTTCTCCTCATTAACCATAACGTAACAATTTTAAAACACAATAAGTAATTATTTACTGGTACACGAACAATTATAAAACTCTATAGAAATATTAAGAAACGCTGCATAAATATAAATTAAGAAAAGGTTGACAAACTATGGTTTCTCAACCGTAGTCTAAACAATGACCAAAGACTTACTGTTGCAATGCGTGGGCGACACAGATAAGCACGGCGATCGAGACCAGGAGCATTTTTGCTGATAAGGCGTAGCTGCGTCGAATAGTGATGGGATGGATTTCGGCACCGAAATCCCGGATGATCACGATGATGATGTGTTATGATGACAAATGGAGACAGTAATCGTAGGTACTGTCTTCGATGAATGGGGCCGTAGCAGGAGATAGCTGACACTTGCAGCTGAGGGGAGGTGATCGCGGTTCAGGATGCGACCTCCTCTAACTCGATGAATGATGAGATGGTCTCCTTTCCAGGAGCAGGTGAAGTCTTCACACAGGTTGGCCGTCCGGGCCACGTCGAGGTAAGTAGATTCCGGGATTATCCCGGATGTGGAGCACGCACCGGGACGACACGGGTGAGTACCTCTGGGTATCTTCTCTTTTAGGTACAGGATACAGTGGTTTCCTTTTCGTAGGACGAGTGGATCCCTTCCGGGATTAAGCAGGATTTCGTGACGACACTTCGAGGATAGTGGTAAGTTATATTATATCACTTACACTGATTTTTTATAATAACTGTATGTTAATTATTTGGTTCTTTTTAGGATACGGATCCGGAGCGAGTCTGCGGAACGGTTTTTCGGGCACTGGGAATTTCCGGATCCCACCGCTGCCACCAATTGTTACAAATGAAACCAAACTTTAGGTTTTAAAAAAGGAAATTATATTCCGAACACGAGAAATAAAATATTACAATAAAATAAATGTCTTAGAGACGACCGCTCGCGGTTAAGGATTGAGACAGACTACTGTGTTCAACCCTATATCCATAGCCTTTGAGTTGTATTGCTGTATATAAGTGCAATTCAGCCCCAAAGCCTACAGACAAGGGGTATAACAGTGCGGAGCCAAAGTCTTCTTAGAACGTTTTACTGTATGTATACTGTTCATAGGAGCCTATGGAAGAGGTACCTGCCCTTAAGGTCCCACATGTAATACGCGTCGAAACCTGTTTACCTTATTTTTTTTATCAGTTTAAAAATTTCTAGCTACTAAAATGACTCGCGTTGGCACATGCAGTCGGTTGTTTTTAATTAAGTCTTGCATACTCGTATATCCTCCGTACGTAGTTTCACCATACGACCTTTTTATTTTTATGTGAAAAATTATATAAGAGTACATTTTATAAATTCTAATGAACCTAAGAGTACATATATTTTTACGAATTTGTACTGAAAAATATATAAAAAATCCATGGACAAACCATTGATATTGTATATACATTCAAGTGGCCATGCCAGAAAGTGACTACCTAGCACGACCATAAACTTTACGCTAGCAAATCTTAAATATAAGTTTTTTTTTCCGAAACTCTCGGATTATAAAAACCTAAGTATCGGATGATACGACAAAATCATTAAGAAAGAAAAAAAGGAAAATTTAAGTAAACGTTAGTAGGTACCTATCCTATTTATTTATCTTAGAACTAACTAACTAAAGCATGATGTAATGTCGATAGAAATTCTCTAAAGATCATAACGTGAATTCCCTTGAAACATGAAACTCAACTGATTTATACCTACCTACCATTTTATGTGTGACATTCTTTGCTTTTTACATAGTTACTCTTTACAGTTACTATATTTTAATATCGTAAGCAAGGAATATGATATTGAGGTAGGTACAAGTAAGGCGCGCGGCCGATCGAGAGCGCGCGTGACACTTTACTGACTGAACTTGTACCCTAGCGAGTGCGCGGAGGTACTTGTAGTTTCATAGCTACAGCGCGGAGTGCGACAGGCCTGCTTATGTATGAATAATCCGAGATTGAGACAGAATTATAAATGACATTTACAAAATATAAAATATAAGTTATAATATCTTAAATTCTGACATCCAATTATTTGTTTTTATTAATGTCTCAATTATTAACACGTTAATTCAATGATGATTTATTTTCCAATTTAATATTTAATTTGAGATTTTATTTTAATTGTAATATGAGTAATAATTTTAATGTAACCTGAAAATTTGTTAATTATCCCAGTTCTTTCACATGCCATTACATGGCGAAATAGATGGTCTAATATGATTTTCCAACTTTGTTTACTCTTTTACATGTGAAATAAACTCATTTCATTTCATGTCTATAACGCGTGTTATTTTACTATAGATGATACACACATATCGGCTTCTGAGCGAAAAGAGAATATATGTCTAAGTCTTCTTCACAAATGGCATACATTGCCACTCTGTGGATATCATCTAGTGCCTGAACATGTTGAATCCAGAAAGCTGTATAATCAAGTAAACCCAGGCGTGGAACAGGTACTTAGTGGTTTTATTTTATCATAAATCTCAATTCATCTTAAGACTGTTTTCTGACAGCCTTGGAATCTACTCTACCTTAATGAAAATGTTCCGTGACATTGTTCCACACCAGAAAATATCAAGAAAATAATGTTACGTGCAGGGTGGTATAAAAATGCCAATCCGATGAGATGAACGTTTATTTCCACAACACACAAGGTTAGCACAATGTTCCACAGTAGTTGTCCAAATCGCCTTGCACAATGATCAAATGTCCGTTAACACACACTGAGGTCGTTGGTAATTCACAATCACTTATTTCACTGTACGCACTTCACGAACACTTGTTCACTGATTACACTTTACAATCACTTGGTCGCCATCCGCGTTTAGATGTTTACACTGTCGCTTCCAAAGAAAGACTACTTACAATACATGCTAATTTAATCTCTAATGCCTTAAGAATAAGGTTCAATCTGTGTAATTAATTACAAAACTAGATACGTTGACCAGGGTCGAAATTCCAGGAAGGTTACTTTTTACGACGGACGGCTTTTTATGACCCGTAATTAGTCTATTTTTCCCACGGCTATAATTTTTCTTTACCCAACGATTGGTAACCATAATTTTGTCGACAGGGATGTGTCCTGATGTGGGTAGATATATTTTCGACTGGAAGTGGTGTTTATCTTCCCTTGCCTGTTAATATTACTCCTCGAAAAATTGAAGAATACGAATTAAGAGTCATAATCTGGCACATGCAAGGCTTATGCCAAGATAATGAAGATTCCAACAAGGGACTAGATCTGTATGTGAAGGCGTAAGTATCGGACTGTAAAGTTTATTAATGTTTGAGACTGAAATGGTTTGTTGCCCGAGTTACTAACAATATTTAACCCCCTGCATCTCAATAATTCGAAAACCTATTAGGATGCAAAATTTTTAGGGTTCCGTACCTTAAAAGAAAATCACAGGCCAAGTGCGTGTCGGGCCACGTGCAGTGTAGGGTTCCGTAGTAGCCTGTTATTCAATGCAAGTCTTTACCCGTTATTAACAAGCAACTAGGTACACTTCGTCTTTGTCACTTTAAAGGATTTATTCTAAGGATTTTGTATTTGGTACAAAATTATCCAACACCCAAGTTCTACGACTATTACTGCTAAACTAATAAAGTTATCTTAACCGCTATAGTTTTCCTTTGAAGTTCATGAAATGTACTATTATCGCGAATTTTTCCAGATTTTTCAAGCCAGCAGTTTAGCTTTTAGAAGGGGGGCGGGACGCCCTACTAAAACAAAAATGTGCACTTTAAAGTTTAATATTTCGTAAATGGAGCATTCAATCAAAAAATGGTATTAGCAACCCTTAAATCATTTTAAAAGACCTATTCAACGATACCCCACACGATGGGGTAGACGACGAAAAAAAATGTATCCCCACTTCTCATGTAGGGGAGCTACCCAAAAAAAAAATATTTTTCAAAATTTTATTTCAACACTTTGTCGGTGTAATTAATATACATACCCCTACAAAATTACAGCTTCTAGTAGTAGTAGCTTCCTTGTCAGGACTACGGAACCCTAAAAAGAAACCCTTACAGGATCACATTGTTGTCCGTCTGTCAAGACCCTTTATCTTCGGAATGCGTAGAGGTATCAAGTTGAAACGTATACTAAATAATATATTCTTAGAGACCAGAAGTGAAAAAGGCTAAAAAAATAAACACTATCACAATACCCACAGTTATATAATACCACAGAACCTCAACATAATAACAATAAACACTATCACAATACCCACAGCTATATAATGCCACAGAACCTCAACATAATAACAATTACATAATGTGTCTAAACTAACAACATAACCATTACATCCGAACCGTACGACGGCTACACGAAGACTGAATCCCGCTCGCTGTCCGCTTTTATACTATCGAGCCCAGTCGCAGCGTGAGGGTAGATAGAAATCTTCTAACAATATATATATATATATATATACGAGGGCGGCACTAAAAGTATCGGGAATGGAATATTTCCACTGTTCCTGTCGTATTAAAATCTTTTTAATTGAAAACTCCTTGGTTTTAAAAATCGAATACCATTTATTTATTTAAAAAAAGTTTCTCGGTCTTGTCACAAGGTTTTGTCAAACTTGTTTAGTCGTTGAAAACATGGAATTGACTCGAGAAAATTCAAGAGCGATGATTTATTATGACTTTCGAAGTGGTTTAACACATAAACGTATTGACCGGATGATTGAAAACCACAATTTATCTCTGGTTTGCTGAATTTCAACGTGGACGTGTCAAGCTCAGTGATGATCCCCGTCAAGGTCGTCCAAAAACTGCAGTCACCCAAGAAAACGTTGATGCTGTGCGTAAACTGATTGAGAAAGATCGACATGTGACATACCGCGAAATTCAGGCAACTTAATACATTGGCATGAGTCAAATACAAATAATCTTGCATGAACAATTAGGTGTAAAAAAGTTGTTTTCCCGATGGATACCGCATCCGCTCTGTGAAGAGCTAAAAGCGGCCCGCGTTACTTGGTGCGTCAGAACTCTCGAAAGATTCCACGCGGGATCCTCAAATGCTGTATACAACATCGTATCAGGTGACGAATCCTGGATATACGCGGACGAACCCGAAACAAAAAACCATCTTTTTTTTTGAGATTTTCATCACCTGAGGAAGCTGTGGACGCCTACAAAACGGCCATTTTGGAGACCCCAACTTCCGAATGGAATGGTTGCTTCAATGATTGGTTCCATCGTATGGAAAAATGTGTCAAATTTCGCGGAATATATATATATATATATAATATATATGTATAAATAATACTAAAAAAAACGAACATGTAATATGTTAACGCCATCAAAAGATATGACCGTTTATGTCGCATGTTTTCGCATATTTTGCGAATTCACAATGCTACTATCGGTAACTTTTGATATTAAAATTCGAAAATATCAGTGATTCTAATTCGACGTCCAAAAACGAAAGTCCAAAGTAAAGGCAGTTTCCGAATCCGATATCGCTTTATCTATATTATCGCTTTCGAATAATTGAGAATAACCTACAGAAGTACTTGTACTATTATTTATACTGTGCCAGAAGTAACACTGTTAATTTTATCTCCTTACTACCGCAGTTGTAAGTATTTGCAATTGTGTTACTACTTTTTTTATCGCGTGTGTAGGTTTGAAAACTATTATTACCCTACGGACGCAGGTGAATTACAATGACCCATGGGTGGATGGTGTTTTGTAATTAATGTTTGTGTTCTTGTTGTGTATGTAATGTTTTGTAGTTAATGTTGCTCTTTGTAATTGTTTATTAATTTTTATATATTAAATTAAATAATATTTATTAATTTTATTATAATTAGGTACAGGCTAAAAAAATATATCGCATAGAATAAACTTAATCCATAGTACTGGCTACCTCTTTACGAAATTACAGCTACATCGGTCCAGCCGTTCGACCGTGAAGAAGTCCCAAAGAAACCAACTAACATTCGTATTTATAATACTAGAAGTGCCCCGCGGCTTCGCCCGCGTTAAGGACTTCTTTTATTTACTTAAAACATTTATTTTGTACAAAACTTTCTATCATAAAAGACATCAAAGAAGAAAAAGCTAAATCCGTTCAAACTTTGAACCCCCGCCCCGTTTCATGATTAAAGAGTTAATTTTGAAAAATCTTATCTTAACGGCTACTTACGTCAAAACAACTATCTGCATGCCAAATTTCAGCGCAATCTGAAAAATATTGATTTCAGACTTGGTTACCCCACTTCACCCATTTAGGGGTGGCATTTCAAAAAAGCCTGAAAAACCTATTTTCTTATTTACTTACTGAAGCACTTGTGTGAAGTTTCGAATAGAAAATACTATCTAATCTTGTTTCTCCATACAAACTTTGAACCCCCATTTCATGCCTTAAAGAAGTGAATTTTGAAAAATCCTTTCTTAGTACACGTTTACGTACTAAGACAAATATACCCGCAAAATTTAAAGTCTCTACGACCAGCGGTTTAGGCTGTGCGTTGTCTGTCAGTCAGTCAGTCAGTCAGTATGTCAGGACAAAGATTCTTATAGTATTAAATATGTGTTGATTAATTATTTAGTCACGGTGGACCAGAAAAGTACCTACTTATATTTCATAAAATGAAGTCAGTGAATGTCATTTATCTTTCTAGGGCTCCTTAGTAACATCAAGGAACCTTTATAAATTCGTAATGTCCGTCTGTCTGTCTATTTATTATTCTAGTCTGTTTGTCATCTGAATTATAAAAAAATCTATATACACAGGATGCCGATTACCTGCATCTTTTTAGTAAGTGTCAATCAGACCAAAATATACTTCCTATATCGATAAGAAAAATTATACTTTAAGCCACTACATGCATTTACGGAACAGTGAACTGAGCTAGGCCTGACATGCTCTAAACGATTTATTTCAATTCATATTATTTCATATTCATATTTATTTATTCCAAAAACAATGTCATTGTATGGGAAATTTACACTTGTTAACATATGATAAAACACAGTAAAGAAAAACATAACAAAAGAAACGGATCATTAAATATTCAATATCACAATGTTCATGTCAAAGTTAATACAGAAAAAGTCAATTAAAATAAGAATTATGATGTCACAGTCATAAAAATTAATATATATAACATTAATTATTATTATGTCAATATTTTATTAGTCTGCCGGTCTTCCATGTATTCCAATTATTATCATCATGTCATAAACCAAGAAGAATTTTATAAATGACGAAGAGTTAAACACGGACAATTCTATATTCCCCTTGTAACAACTTACAACTGTAACAGTAAAACAAAGATATAAAAATAACAGTGTTACTACTAGTAGTAACACGGGCAACAAACTATTGCAATGTACCATGCATATGTTTTTCATTCTAAAAGCTCGTCTGACTTTCACTCGTTATTTACAGCTGGATCGGAAATATTCACCAAGCACACTACACAGATATTCATTACAATACTATGAATGGCGAAGCATGTTTTAATTGGAGAATGATTTTCAATTTTCAGTATCAGCAATCCGATAAAAAAGTAAGCCTTTATAACCCTTACAAATATTGTGATAAGATATGTAACAATACAAAAACTTTTTATTGCACACCAATTACATTATTATTATTAGTTGTGCTTGTCCTGTTACCTTATATCATAACAATAATAATACAATGGGCGGTAATAGAGATCGCTTCCAGACAAACTTTGTATGGACAGTAAGGGTGCGTACATACTATGTAACGTGACAAAATGTTAAAATAACATGTTGTATGTTTTATAACGTTCGGTGTCCATATTATCTGAAACATGTTAAATAACAATGTTATAACATGTTATGTTACATATTCTGTTCGTACCCTAATACAGAAAGTAGAATACTGTGGTGTACAATCATAGTATATTACGAAACGTGTGACTTAAGTAGTCTATTATTGCACGGCGTAAAGTTTGACATAAACCCGCACTTTACGCTTGCTACGCTTTTCCGTCAAATAGAAGATTATAGCACGGCGTGAAGTTGGTACCCGAGCGCACCGAGGTTGCTAAACGTCGTTTAATAATCGACTTAATCACGGAAAAGCGTGCGTAAAGTGCAGTTTTAGGTCACACTGTGCTATAATAAGTATTTTGTAAGTATATTTTATACTATCCTAAGCATATTTATAGGTTGAACCATTTGATCTGCTTTCTTTTTCACTACTCTACGTTTTCTGCAGTTGGTGTTGGTGGAAAAAGGGCCATTTACCGAATATGAAGAACGTTTACCGCCCATATTAGTAGTTCAGGTTATAGACAGCGACGCGGAGATAATTGATGATTTTCTGGGTAAAAACTTAAGTTCTTGCTTATCTAGTTTAGTGAATAAATTGCGTGCACTAAGCTTAGGCTATTCCTTAGTTCACGTCAAAAGCGATTCCTGTCCTTGACTCCATTTAGGAAGTGCCTGATCGTAGAGTTGTATTAATGTACGAGTATTTCTTTAGGCTCGCTTATGAGTGTGTTTAGCTTCAAAGTATTAAAAAGGTTAATTTATTGGATATTCAAAGCGTAAAGTCAAATCTTCATCATTATCAGCCAATTTCCGTCCACTGCTGGACATAGGCCTCTCCCATGGCACGCCACTGAGCTCGATCATAATCATAATCATTTATTCATATAACAAAATACACGTCAGTTGCAAAAATAATTAAAAAATCAGAAATAAAATTATAATATTAATAAATTGAATAAACATTCATAAAAAATAAAAAATACTAAATATAATTTAATTCTTATTAGAATTTATAAAATCGTTGTACGAATAAAAGGCCTGGTCGATAAGCCAGTTCTTCAACCTGACTTTAAATGAAGAAAGGCTCGGTGCTTCCGTCACATTGTCAGGTAGTCGGTTGTACACTGACGGTCCCATGACATGAGTCAGCTTCCCACTTTTGGCTAGTTTGTGCGGCATACATGCCAGCTTCCCCGCCCGGCGCGTGTTGTAGGGGTGATGGTCACTATTCTTGGGGAGCGAGTCGTTGTTGAGTCTTACAAACACTGCCACCTGATATATCACCATGGATGGCAGTGTCAGTACGCGCAACTTTTTAAAATGGGGTCTGGCAGAAACGAAGCGTGTGATCCCAGCAATAGCTCGTATGGCACGCTTCTGCATTCGAAAGGCACGTAGCCATTCCGCGGCCTGACCCCACAGCTCTGTGCCGTACTGGAGCACCGAGTGTACTGTCGCGAAGTAACACGACCGCACCACAATCTCGGGGAGGAAGCGCGAAAGCCTGTAGAGAGCGAAACATGCGCTGCCTAGTTTTCCACAGACCTTATCAATATGAGACTCCCAGGTGAGAGCTCTGTCTAGTTCGAAGCCCAAGAATGTGGTGGTGTTGGACTCACTCAGCTTAGTACCACTGTCGGCATAAAGGTGCAGTTGCCTCGGCCTACGACCGCCCAGACAGAAGTGCATGTAATGGGTTGTTGTTAAATTTAACACCAACCCACTGTCACGAAACCACGAGGCGAGCTGCCGCGCTGCGTTGTTCAATCGTCGCTCGAGCTCATCCACAGAGGGTGCCGTCACCACCGCCGCGACATCGTCCGCGTACATTAGCACCTCGGCCGCAGATACGACGTCAGGCAAGTCGTTAAGTAGAAGCGAGAATAGTATATTGGATACGACCGATCCTTGAGCCACACCCATGGATAATGGGAGTGGATCTGACCGCACTTAGCCCGCATCACTCACGACTAACTGCGACCTGCCCTGCATCATATCGCACAGTAAGCCGAGTGCCCTGTCCTGTATCCCGTAGTGGTTCAGTTTCAGCGCTAAAATCGCGTGGTCAGCGACGTCAAACGCCTTTGAGAGGTCGCAGCACAGCACTGCTACATGCTGCTTCTCCTCGCGGGCGCACATCACGCGGCGCACCACCTCGCGAGTCAGGCTCGTGGTAGATCGTCCCACACGGTACGCGTACTGCCGCTCCGATAGACCGTTCATTGATGAAAGATACTCTGTTAATCGCGAGCTGATCCCATTTTCGAGTACTTTTGCAATAACAGGTATTATGGAAACTGGTCTATAGGCGTCGAAGTCCTGCCTCTTTCCTTTTACTTTAAATAAAGGAGACACTTTACTCAACTTTAACGGGGCGGGAAACACGCCCTGACGCAGGTACGTGTTAAATAATCCCGCCAGTACGGGCGCTAAAGGTGCTGCGGCCATGCTCAGAAACTTCATCGAAATTCCGTAAGCGTCTTTCGAAGGTCTAGGCGGTATTTTTTTAGTAATTATACCAAAAATCTCGTCCGCCGTGAACATGCGCAGCCTCAGCGAGCGGTCCGCCGGCGCGCGGGCCGCACTCAGGGTGCGCTGCACGCGGGCCGGGTCCGCCGGCGGCGCCCCGCACGCAGCGGCCGCGCCAACGAACCTGGAGTTCATAGCATTTAGTGCATCCTTCTTCGTAGGGAAAGACAAGCCGTTTGAGGTTTTTACGATACCTGTTAAATC
The DNA here is from genome assembly GCA_954871355.1 of Cabera pusaria. Lineage (NCBI taxonomy): Eukaryota > Metazoa > Arthropoda > Insecta > Lepidoptera > Geometridae > Cabera > Cabera pusaria. The sequence continues at coordinate 26,367,386 of OX940885.1, read as the reverse complement.
GATGTTACAATTATTAGATTTACCTCTTTGTTCATTTATTATCCCCCACATGGATTTCGAAGTATTTTTACTCCGATTTAAAATGTTTGAATAAAAATTGGATCGTTCCTGATTAATCATAAGTTCATATTTCATGTTAATGTCAAATAATAAGTTATTTATAAATTCTATATTATTAATGTCAGTATTTTTATTGCGAATGTCAAATAAATCAAATAATAAGTGTCTAAAATTTTCAATGTCTGATGTTATCCACGACATGCTAGTTTTCTTACAGTTTGTTTTTTTAAGTGGGAAGTAGTTTTCAAATTTAAGTTAATTACGGCCATTGTTAATTTATCAAGTGAAGAGCTGTTACGTAGTATAATGTCTTCCCAGTCTATACTTGCAAGAGACAAGACAAAATTGTTGCAGTACATTGGTGTAAAGTTCCTTGTAATTTTTGTTTGAGGCTCAGTTGGGCCCCTGTCCAGCGTCACCTGCCCACGGACAGCGAGGTGGTCGCTGAGGTGGGTGGTCATTGGAGACGCACTCACTCTATGCGCAGTTAGGTTTGTGTACAAATGGTCGAGACATGTCGACGTACACGCCGTTACACGAGTTGGAAATTCAACCACATTAACCATGTCATGAGCCGCCAGTATATCATTTCATTTCTCTGGTCATTTCTCCGATGCAGTTAACATTAAAATCACCCATAATAACACAATCTCAAGTTCACTAATCTTATCGAACAGACCTTCGAGATGAATAAAGAACTCATTAGTGCTTACTAAATTCGTTCTGTATACACATACAACCGTTATGTTATAATCTAGTAGGTCTATAGCTGACACTAAACAGTATTGCTCCTTGGAGCAGTTTGTCAATTCGGTGTTTTCTACACAATTAATATCCTCTTTTACGTATACACAAGACCCGCCGTGAGCGATATGCTTCCTACAAAAATATGAAGCTAGTTTGTATCCACCGATATGAATGCATTTTAGTTTAGATTCATCTAACCAGTGTTCAGTTAACGCGAGCACATCACTCGCGAGGTTAGATTTTAACAACACTTCTATTTTAGATGCTTTCCTATCGATGGATCAATATTTTGATGACAAACCATAATCACTTCATTCTTACTAATATTAACAATTCCGGGTGCAGGCGCACAATTGTAACTCAATCTGTCATAATTAGACAGAGACGGCTGCAATGAGTTGACCGTTATTGCGGCTGCGCTGCTCGTCGCCGGCTGTCTCGCTTCTCCGCTCCTGGCGGGGCTCACGCGGAAACCTCATGATCCAGTCTGACAGCTTAACTCACGGGGGCCACGAAGTCGGCGCGCTTAACAGCGTGTAAAGTGCTTCTGGGCATCCTATTATAAAAGTTGCATGTCGCTGAGTTTTTATATTCCGCTTCTGTACAGTGTATTTCTCACACAATTTTATTTTATTTATGTACTTAAGTACGTTGTCAGTAGTAGTTTCTGGCTTTAGAGACCACACTTGTAAATATTTCGTCCGCTCCGCAGACTGGAGTTCACTATCTTCATTACCTTGTCCAGTAATAATAGTACGTTGTTTTTTGGATGGCTTAACAATATCAGTCCATCTTTCACTCTTAGTCGTAGCTGAATTGTTGCAACCTCCACTTCATCCGAGGCAATATTATCGGCTGGTTTAGTGGCCACAATTTTATCAGTCGATGCGTCATGTTACCTGTTGTGCAGGCGGCTATCTTCGGAATTAGTCGGGTGGCTTCGGCTGCGACTTCGGGTACCTTCGTCGTCGGCGCACCTGTCATGGATGCCCGTTTCTTACCATTGGCTGTATTGCCGACTTGCTTCTTCACAGCGATGACGTAATTCGCAATTGCAGAGCTTGCCGAATTCAGACGAGCCTGCCTCATTGGTCGTTGGGTCGCCGCCGAACTTTCGACGATCTCAGCTGAAGTCTTCGTAATCTGTTTACCCTCTACAGCTGATTTTAATTGCTCCATGTTGACATTATTTTGCATTACATGTTTAATAATAATGTCATTTTGCTCAGCGATTTTAGCTTCCATAGCACCAACTTTTGTAGTAAGATCTATGACTAGCTTTTGTAAATCTCGTACAACACTATCTAGGGGTTTTTGAGCCATTTTTATTATTTTATATTAAAAAACACGCCGCCGTAGTGTATACTGGGTGAGTTACCCCCACCAACTTCAGCTATTCGTTTCCAACCGCTGCTAGCCAGCTTGCGTATATCATCGCGCCATCTAGTTGCGGAGGGCGTTCTATACTACGTTTACCGAGCCGTGGTCGCCACTCTAGAACTCGTTTTCCCCAATGGTTATCGGTTCTGCGACAGATGTAACCGGCCCACTGCAATTTCAGCTTGCTAATCCTCTGAGCTAAGTCGATTACTTTGGTTCTCTGACGGATGATTTCGTTTCGAATTCGATCCTTCAGAGAAACTCGCAGTATAGCCCTCTCCATAGCTAGCTGAGCGACATTGAATTGGTGAACTAGTCGCACTGTCAGTGTCCACGTCTCGGTTCCGTAAGTAATAACAGGTAGGACGCACTCGTTAAAGTCTTTCGTCTTCAGGCTTTGTGGTATGGGCGATGTAAAGACTCGACGATGTTTTCCGAGCATCCAAGCTGTATCCTTCTGCGAGCTTCCTTCTCGAAGTTGTTTCTGCCCAATTGCAAGATTTGCCCAAGGTAGACATATTCGTAAACAACTTCGAGAGGAACTCCGTTTAAGCCAATCGGTTCCGGAATAACATGTTCGTTGAACATTATCTTGGTCTTATCCAAGTTCATCCGGAGACCGATGCGTGCAGAAGAATCAGCGAGGGTGGTCAGCATGTATTGCAGGTCCTGCACGGTTTCAGCCATGATGACGATGTCGTCCGCAAATCTCAAGTGAGAGGTAATTGCCATTGACATTTATGCCCCGTCCTTTCCAGTTCAGCGTTTTGAACATATCCTCTAGAGCGTTTGTGAACAATTTGGGGGAAATAACGTCCCCTTGTCTCACTCCTCGATGTAGTGGATATGTTCAGTCTGCTGATTCAGTACTTGGAAGGTCATAGTCGCGGCGTCATATAGACCTCTCAACACTTGGACGTATCGCCAATCAACTTGGCACCGTTGCAGAGACTCCAGAACAGACCAGGTTTCATTGGAGTCAAAGGCTTTCTCATAGTCCACAAACGCTAAGCACAGTGGCTGGTTATACTCCTCAGTCTTCTGTATAACCTGCCGCACTGTGTGGATGTGGTCTATGGTGCCGTATCCTCCTCGAAACCCAGCCTGCTCGGGGGGTTGAAATTCGTCGAGCCTTCGCGCGAGACGATTTGTGATGACTCTAGAAAACAACTTCTTATAGACATGGCTTAAAAGCGAGATAGGTCGATAATTCTTCAAAAGGGATTTGTCTCCCTTTTTGAAGAACTTAACAACTACACTCTTACTCCATGTCTTCGGAATTCTCCCCGAAAAGAGGACGGAATTGAAAATACGCTGAAGCTGTAGTAGCGTAGGAGTTTCACCGGCTTTTTTCGTAATAGTAAAAAACAACTTACCTTAACTTGCTAACATTGATTTTATTTCGGGTTGGCATTAGAATTTCGCATCCCGAATTTGGAGTTGGTAAAGGTTGTATTTTATGGAGGTTGTTTGCCCCTTTCAATTGACACCCCTTTACCCCGAGGTGACTCGTGATTTTCTTTAAATTTGCGTTTGAAGTTACGTGCAACGGAACATATTTTTTCATTATCGGGACTTGGGCACCCCGACTCGGACAGGTTAGGTTAGAAGGGGTTAGAAGGGGAAGCGACCGAATAGACCCCGCCATCCCCTAATAAAATAAAAAAAAGTAACCAATTTTTTTAAACCATCCAGAAGTAGGAGCCCCGCGAAGCGTCGCCTTTACATAGGAAAAGTTAAATAAAAAAAAAACGCATTTCCTCGCTTTGGGGGTTGAAGGGGTTGAGGGACCCCCCCCCCCCTCCCCCCAAACCCAGCTCTTATATCAGGATACGAAATTCTAATGCAATCCCTTTATTTCAGCTGACTTGACTATAGATTTAAATTTAGTACCCCGAGGATGGAGACATTTTCAACGTGAGACTGTACCTAATATGGATAATTTAAAGAAAATCAATCTATTTGCGTCGAGGACTATACGATCGTGGTGGCCTCTAAAATCGATCGACCGCAACACTGGCGCAATAAAATTTGCTGTGAGTATATGTTGTTATAGCGGCTATTGTAACACACAAACTGTAAATTAATGTTTATTACAGTTCAGTCAGAACATAGCAAAATAATAAACCGGCCAAGTGCGTGTCGGGCCACGCGCAGTGTAGGGTTCCGTAGTAGCCTGTTATTCAATGCAAGTCTTTACCCGTTATAAACAAGCAACTAGGTACTCCGTCTTTGTCACTTTAAAGGATTTATTCTCAGGATTTTGTACTTGGTACAAAATTATCCAACACCCAACATCAACGACTATTACTGCTAAACTAATAAAGCTTTCTTAACCGCTATAATTTTCCTTTAAAGTTCATGAAATGCGCCATTATCACGAATTTTTCCAGATTTTTCAAGCCAGCAGTTTAGCTTTTAGAGGGGTGGGGGGACGCCCTACTGGAACAAAAATTTACACTTTAAAGTTTAATATTTCGTAAATGAAGCATTCAATCGATAAATGATATTAGCAACCCTTAAATCATTTTAAAAGACCTATTCAACGATACCCCACACGATGGGGTAGATGATGAAAAAAAAAATTCATCCATACTTCTCATACAGGGGAGCTACCCTAAAAAAAATATTTAAAAAAAATTTATTTCGGCACTTTGTCGGCGTCATTTATTTACTTACCCCCACAATATTACAGCTTTTTAGTATTAACGGTCTCTTAGCAAAACATCGGACAGACAGACAGACGGACATGACGAAACTATAAGGGTTCCTTGTCAGGACTACGGAACCCTAAAAACCGGCCAAGCCGAGTTGGACTCGCCCACCGAGGCCTCCGTACCAACGTTGGTAGGCAACAATTAAGCTAGACCTCTAAATTATATGAGCGCTAATATATCTCAGAGGTCCATCTTAATTGGCGTAAACTATGTATGCTCTTTATTTTCCAACTCTTTTTATTTTTTGGAATTTTTCCTTTATTTGTGCTATAAGACCTTGCTTTTTGCCAAATTTTATGATTCTAGGTCAACAGGAAGTACCTTATGGATTTTCGACCCAAAACCTATAGGGTACTTCCGGTTGACCTAGAATTATCAATTTTGGTCAAAAGCAAGGTCTTACAGAAAAAGTAAACGAAAAATACCAAAAAATAAAAAAGTTGAAAATTAAGGTACATTTTGGTACTTAATAGACAGACAGACAGACAAACGGTCAGACGGACAAGAAAGTGATCTTACAAGGGCTCCTTTTTTACCTTTTGAGGTACGGAACCCTAAAACCGTTGGAAAAACTTTGTATGGGGAAAATGTCATTTTGATAGTAAGATAGAAAGTAAAGATGTCATCATCTTTACTTTATAAATAGGTACTTATATGTATGTATAATTTTACTTTTGTTAATAAAATTATACGTACTAGTAAGTCAGCGATTTGCAATAAAAAAACGAATATTTAAAATAAAATCTCACTTAAAAAAATTAAAAAATAAAAATTCCCATGTTTACCTAACTTAGGTAAACATGGGAACCTAGAAAAAACTTAAACAACATTTATATCATCATCAGCCGGTGTCAGTCCACCGCTGGACGTAGGCTTCTCCCAATATACGCAACTGAGCTCGATCTTCGGCTCTTCTTTTCCAGTCACTGCCCACCGGAGTACATTTTTAAATTACGCCTTATTTACATTTTAATAATAGGAATTGCCTCGGGCTCTGATACCAGCTTCGAGCCGGCTTGGCGTACAAAAGACGAGGTTTCGGAAGCAATGTTGGGGAATATTCTTCCATTCGTCAATCAGGGTCCGGCCATTTTAGGGCCCTGAAGGTGTGCTGCGGCTCCTAACCAGCTTCCTGAGTGTACTCTTCCGACCCGATTTATGTCCGGGCGTTATCCTGTATCAGTACCTACAGATCCATCAACCATATTTACAAAGTATGGCCCTGCGTACTCATTTAGGATTTCTGAAGTATATTTTCCCCAGTTATGGTGACATTGTCTATGGCCACTAGGTCTGTGCGACCTTTTGAAAAGATGCCAACCCATACGTGTACAAAATCTACTTACCTCTACTACTGTATTCTGTGAAGCTGGCTTGAAAGTATCACTCACCAGGACGCCTGTACACTGTGTGTTTTTCGCCTTCCATCGGAAGTGAATAGTGAGAATCGAGAATCATCAGTAAACAACACTACTCATTTGCTCATTCTTTTTCACTCCACTGACATAAAAACGTCGACAAAAATAATTCGCGTGCGAACGAAGTAATAACAACACTAAGTCGAGCGCCTTAGACACATTTTTGCTTGTTTTGTCTGAAATAAGCGTTGATATTGTGTTTTTGTAAAATATCTGTTACGGAGTAACTATTATATAATCTGTGGCTGAGTGGACTTTACGTCGCGTCGATGACTCAGTGGTTCTAATCTTGTCAGTGAGCTTAAGGTCGTTTAAAATTCTAGTTTTGCTGCTTTGAAACCGGCTCTCTACAGAGAATAACCGCTAGACTTGTAAAGATTTGTTTATCGAGCTGCAGCTGGTATTTCAGAGAGATGCTAGCAAGTACTCTATATAGCATGCGGCTGAATCTGCGCTTTGTACGACGAAAGTCGCTGACTTGGCATGAAGTGCTGCTTAGCTCTGAGTTGTTTACCTGTTAATTTAGCTTTGCTCGCCACTCCCGAATTGGACCTTACTAGAAATGTACTGCCCAATATACTGATAGTCTTTCGTCAGGTCGGAGGGGGTGGTAACAGTTTCAGACCATCCCCCTGTGAATAGCCTCTTTTCTAGTTTCTACATGTATTTTTTTACGCGGGTAAAGCTGCTGGGCACATCAAGTATCATTTTTTTCACACTTCGATATAGGGCATTATGTTTAAATAAGTGTAGCAGTTAATATTGTTGTTGGTTTTGTTGCAAAATAAAAAAATACTTTCTTCTTTCATTAAATGTCCAGGGAATGATCGACATGGAATTAAGTCTGCTGCCAAAAGAAAAAGCTATAATAATGCCTGTCGGACTTGGACGCGATCCTCCCTTTCCTTTGCCAGAGCCAAAGAGGTATTTATTTTGTTTCTCTCACTATCATCTACTACATTATCATCTATCGAATCCATTAATGTTTGAATTTTGCATCAACCGCTCGGCGATAGCATACCTAAAACTCTGCCATAACTGGCCGGACCGGAGCAGATTTTTTTCAGCGGTTTGCATACAGAAATATGTCATCTCTCGTCGGTTAAACGCACGCGCAACCTTCCATGAGCTCGCCGAGTCGCCGCGACCCGAGCCAAACCTTGTCGGTTTTTAGGGTTCCGAACCCAAAGGGTACCAACGTAACCCTATTACTGAGACTCCGCTGTCTGTCTGTCTGTCTGTCCGTCTGTCACCAGGCTGTATCTCATGAACCGTGATAGTTAGACGGTTTAAATTTTCACAGATGATGTATTTCTGTTGCCACTATAACATCAAATACTAAGAACAGAACAAAGTTAAAAATTAAAGAGTTTAAAACAAAAAACGTGTTTTTTACGATACGATACGCCATCTATGAATCTTCATAGATGGCGCTATCGTGTTTCCCTTAATCTCGGAATCTGATTCAGAATCTCGAAAACGGGTCGAGCGATTAAATAAAATTTAGTAAACAGGGGATTTCGGGGGCGATAAATCGATCTAGCTAGGGTTCATTTTCAGAAATGTTGTTTTATTCGTGTTTTTAATAATCAACTTAAAATATGACGCCTCCCGACATCTATTGGCGAGTAGAAGTAGCTTTTGGCAAAGCACGGTGTTCAATCTGCAATCAACTACAAATAACTTACCTGTGTACTGTACTTTACCTGCGTGCCTTTGCAATTAATTCACCTCGACGCAACTAGATGGCAGCACAGGAAAAATAAGCAGTTTCATTTGTTAAATTTGTGGGCCTCGCCTCGGTCGATTTGCTTACTTATTTGAGATTAGCATGCAGTAGTGTACAATATAGATTAATATATCTTCTATAATAGTACTCAAAAAGTTTCATTTAGCTATTATCAGTGGAAAGTTAGTTTAGTTAGTCGTACGAACACTCGGTCTTCCAGATTTAATAATGTTAATTACCTTTGTGTTATTAACGTTTACTAAGTTGGTTTGGTGTTAGATTAGAAGTTCGTTAGATGGCGTTCGGAACCCTCCGTGTGCGGGACAAAAGTCTGAGTCGTACTTGGCCAGTTTTATTGTGAGGCGGCGGCTCAATCAAACTTCCAAGGCGCCTCAGTTCGTTTGCCGCGGTCCCTTGTTTTTCGCTTAGCCAAATGAGCGATGGACACTGACCTCTTGATGCTGGCTCAGATACCTAAATTTTGGTATAAAAGGTTGCACTTTTTATCACAGAAATATTCATTATTAAAATCCTAGTCGCCTAGGTTTACTGTATGATAAGATGACACAGGTACTAAGTTCAAATATCAAGGCGCATTTCGCATTGGCCCTCCGGAAAAGCCTGGCCTTAAGGAAAAGCATCGTTAAGAAACCCCAGCTTTGTTTGCTGGGCAGTATACAGCTGTTGATGATGACAAATTATGTTTCATTTTCAGACGTGTGATACCTGAGCCGATTAAAAGAAATTTTTCGGAATCTATCTTCAGAAAAGAAAACGAGCATTACATTCTAGGGTTATTTTTTATCATAGCCATTGCCGCGGTTGTTTATCTCAAATTTCCTAATGATATGTTTAGTTATGTAATGGAGTGATAATTAATTGTAATATTTATATAATTTAACTCACGGGTCGTACACGCCCGGTCTTTTGGAGGGCATTGATGGAGCCGAAGCCAACATCAAGAGGCCCTTTACAATGTTTACTTAGGTATTATTAATTGATGAGGAGGAGATATGGGAAACTATATTATAAAAAGATGGTACATTATATTATGAGACTATTGGGTGAGCTGATTAATGTCGGATTGCTGGTCTATGGGATGAGGTACGGCACCCGCCAATTATGCCTCATTACAAAATATTTAGGCGGGTGGTGACTTGCCACCCACTGAATGGACCCCCCATAAAGGCGGACCGTTATGTCGGCGCCGAGGGGCAACATTGGCGTGGATAGCTAAGGGTGTTGAGAGGTGTGCTGCACTTTCACTAAACGCTACTAGCGGCTTTATGCCTTTAACACTTCCACCCTGGAGCTTAGGTCTTAGCTCTTGCGATTCCCACCACCGGCCGGCCGGTCAAGGCAAGCCGGGTGTCAGAGGGTCTCATTTAGCCCTCACGGGATAGGGGTACGCGGTGTCGCCACTCACCGTCGGCTCGCCACAAGGCCGCCCCTGCGGGTTATATTTATATTATTGTTAATTTTATTCTTGTTAGTTGTTATTATAAAGTTACAATTTAAATTGTCTTTTTAAGGTTCCATTATCTAACAAAAATAAATCGTTTCCCTATATCAGCATGTCCCTAGTCCTTTTTTTTAGATTATCGTACACATTAAACACAATATACCACATAATAGCGTTTTAATTCATTACTACTATTATTTAATTTCAAGAACTGGTAGACGTCTTTTCAAAGTGTGGTTGAAAAACTGACTATGTTTCATCAATATCTTCACTGCGTCCACTAAAGTAGCGTTTTCTCAGCTTGCGATGAGGAAGACGATGGTATTTACTATGCCAAATAGGATGGGTCTGTGATGTACACCGTAAGGTTATGGCGGCAGATTTTCTCTATTTCAACGCCAAACTATTAATTTTGTGGGGGAAGACTTCAGTAATAACAGTTTTTTTATACGTGGCCAGCTCCAGAGTTAACTCTCGGCGCAGCTGGATCACCTGAAAGAAAAACAAAAGGTATCTGATTGCGAAAATAAAGGTTTGTTGTGTGCTACAACTTAGTTAAGTAAAACTGTTTGGCAATGAATTTAAAATTTGTTTGCAAAATAAAAATGTTTTTCTTGTGTTTGAATGACAAAGTGTCCAGTGAGATTATAGGCATCTTTATGTCTTGAGGTAACAGGCGCAGTGCAGTGACATGCACAAGTTCTGGCTGTCCGGAATGTTGCACGCCGCTGTATCTTTAATGGGTAGACGCCATCACTAACTTTCAGGCGAGGGTCGTGCTTGTCCTGTTACTTAATATCATAAAATAAATAAAAAAATGTAGAAAACCACATCCAAAAGTTTTCAATGCATAATTATATCAGTGACAACGATAAGTTATCAGGCACAATTAGCTCTCCTACATCTAAGCAGCCCATTTGTTCGATTGTAACGCATCGTGGCACGCATGCCTACACTAACTGGTGTTAAAAGCTCCCTTCAGTATGTAATCAAACTCAAACCGTGATGACCACGTCAGTTATTATCGCAACTACATACATAGTCGTACAAAAGTCTAATAATTTGTATTGTTCTATGGAAGTGATATATATGTTTAAAGTGTGGATATAATAGAACGCAGTAAGTACTTTGGAATTTTTATTTTATACACAATTATTGACGGTTACGCCTACAAATAAACCATATATTTGACATATAATTACTTAATTTAATGACAGCGTATATGATTTATTTGTAATCAGTTTTTCTTTTAATTCCAAAATCGGGCTCAGATATTATTTTCATAAATTAACATTAAAAACGTTATTATTATTAATAAACGATAAGGATAAGTAGTTTTTCAATGGTAAGAAAAAAATTGTCGTAAAAATACAAGCATGTCTTAAATCTACTTATTCTGTGATTTTTTTCTGTGTACGCCGTTTTTAAGAACATGCGTCTTTTTTGCACATAAAAAATATATCGCGCAACGGTCTGCTAATAATACGAAATGATCCCTGGACTAATAATCAAAATAATTGGTGTAAAGGATTCGATAGTCAGGGTTTATTCCCAACGTCCCCCAGTAAAACATCCCCCAGTGGGGGACGTTAGGACAAATTATTTTCGTTTTAGTAGGGGACGTTGGGAATAAACCCAGAGTAGATTTTAGCCATGGCTTAAACAAAAGCACACCCCGGACACTCGCTAACTCTCCATACAAATATATTACTCCATACAATATAATTAAGATAGTTTGTAACCTAAAACAACCGCCTTCCATGCCCCGCGAGTCAATTAAATTTCAAGTTTGAGACGTTTATCATATCTGGATCTCGATGAAGTTACAATGGGACTACCTCGGAAACGTACCCTACCAACAAAAAATAATTATTCGAATCGGTTCACAGTTGACGGAGTAATCGCGTAACTTACATACAAAAATAAACTGGCCAAGTGCAAGTCGGACTCGCACTCGTAGGGTTCCGTAACACAGTAGAGTATTCTATAACTTTGATTTTTCTCAACTACAAAATTAACTTTGTTTTTCATAGTGTTTGTATGAAAAACAAAGTTATCTTTGCGGTCGCCATATCTCTAAAACTGCTGACTGTATCTCGTTCAAACCAATTTTCGTTGATAGTTTTTATTGAGATCTACAGCATAATTTTTTTTTAGATTTTCCACTCCCATACTTTAAAAGTTAGAGGGGGGGGGGAGGGACACACACATTTTACCACTTTAGGGGCGCCTATCTTTCAAATGATTGACTTTGAGAAAAAATGATTTTAGGAACCTCAATATCATTTTTAAAGACCTATCCATAGACAACCCACACGTTTAGGTTTGAAGAAAAATTTTTTTTTTGTTTCAGTGCTATGTATGGGATGCCCTTAAACTTTTAAATTTTTTATTTTTGTTTAAAAATCGGAAAGCGGTTCACAGAATACATCTACCTACCAAGTTTCAATTCTGTAGTCCTAACAGTTTCGGAATAAAATGGCTGTGACATACGGACGGACAGACAGACAGACAGACAGACATGACGAATCTATAAGGGTTCAGTTTTTTGCCATTCGGCTACGGAACCCTAAAAATAGACGAATTGATCCTTCTTTTTGGAAGTCGGTTGAAAATATAGATCATCGTCAGATAAATCAACCTTTTAAAATCATTCGGCTGCTTTATAGTAGTATTTCTTGGGCCGTCTAGCAATTTTATTTATAATGCTCTTTCGCTATTGATTTTTTGCGAATTTAGTAGAGCTCGTTATGCCGTGCGACGGCGACCTCTCTCTTTCTGTAAATTTTGTTTTATGAATATGTAGCAGATATCTGTTATCTGCGGGTGGAGACCTAATCAGAAAATCATAAATTTTGTTTAGTAGGTCTTACAGTATTTAAGTTATTAGATCTTGCTCACTCTTTTCGATTATCACTATTTAATATTGATCACTAACAATCTATTTTAAGTCAGTTATTTGCAGAGTGTACCTACTTTTGGATATAATTACCTTATAATTACAATATTTTGTACCAGGCTAAGTTTTGTTGTGTAACAGCAGTTTTGTTTATCTCACTAAGATTTTATATTGGTATAGGTATATTATAAGATTTTTTTTAACGGCTCCTCCATCCTGCAACACATACAAAATATTATAAACCTATGCAAGTATTTAATTACACTTTTACGCGCGATCAATGAAGAAGACTGGAATACTATGGCTTCAGTGACTGATTAAAATGTCTCAATTACTCTCCCGTTGATAAATAAATTGAGGATGTGGCACTTATGAGGTTTTTCTTTGGTGATTTCTATGGTAACGATTAAGTTAAGATTTTGGTTATTACCTACTCGTAGATATTAGTGCTCGAACAATTCATGTGTATCATTTTATTGTCTACAGCCATATTAATAGTTCATTATTGCAAAGGCCGTGAAATACACAGTACATCTATGTTTGTTTGTTGGACTTATTATAAGGTTTGCAGGTGGGCATTGGATGTAGTGGTAGATGACTGAATATGCTGTATTCAAGATGTGGACTGATACCGGCTGATAATGATGTAAAAAAATACCTCTTCTATTGTCACCGCACAACATTGGGATTTCTAGTAACGACAGCGCCGTAAAACTGCACCATGCTTTTATGTCGCCTTTTTGTGATATTGATATCCCTCGTGTAATACGCCTTTCTGATTTTGAATATGACGCATATGAAATAAATAGCGCGTGGATTGACATTTCGTTGAAGATTCGGCCAGGGCCGGCAGTCTCTACATGAAAAGCGATGAATTTTGACCGACGATCATCGATTCCTCTACGCGGTCCGAAGAAGAAGGGTCTTGACAGACGGACAGACAGACAGATGAACAACAAAGTGATCCTTTAAGAGTTCCTTTTTTCCTTTTGAGGTACGGAATCCTAAAAACAAAGTTTATTTCATTATATAAACTTAATTACTCACACTAAATTAGAATAAAAGTCGAGCCTAGTTGGATCATGTTTATCATAAGGTTCTACTTACATGATTTGTAAGTTAGTAGGTTTAGTATATCCTATATATCCTATATATCCTAGGTAACCATCTCCTAGATAACCGACGAAGCAACGTCATCAGGTCGAACAAACAAACCCTGGCCGAGACAGCATAAAAAGCCAACAAGAACTTGATGTGCTAATGCCCCGTTCCTATTACATACGAACGGTTTTTCTTACGTTCGGTTAAATTTGGCACAAGAATGTTTACATCTCGTGTCAAATTTAACCGATTGCGAGCAAAACGATCCATTTGTATGTTATAGGAACCGGGCATTAATCAATGCAAAATCTGATTATAGCGTCATCATTATTCAGTCATAGAGATGCTGTACAGGTTTCGCACATCTCAGCACAGAACAGAGTGTAGTTATTTTAAATTCGGCACATTGAACCGCGGTCTCCCCTACCAAGTCACTGAATTATTAACACACATTTGGTAAGATACAAATCACCTATTTCACCTAAGTTCTTTACTATTCACCAAACACATAATAATAACGCAACACGACATTTTCGTGAAAATCCTTGCGGAATAGTTTGACATCAAAGGTCGACTCACACCGCGACGCGACGCCAAGCGACGCGGCGCGCACTTATTAAAAGAGTATTAAAAAAAGAACTTTATTTACTATAAAAAAAGATACACATTTCATTGAGTTAGTTCGGCGGCTTCAGGCTGCGCCCCGCGGCGTCGCGCTGCACCGCGCGGTGCAGCGGGAAGAAATAATTGAAACGCGTGATAAACAATTGAACTTTATTAACTACACAATAAGATACAGATTGCATTGCGATAATTTGGTGGCGTCGCGCGTTTTGCTGCGCCGCGGGACTCCAAATGCAGCGTCGCGTCGCGTCTCGTCGCGGTGTGAACTGACCCTAATACGTGACTGAGGCTTGTATTATGTATTCTGTGCTGAAGGGTGAAATTCGGCTCGTTGACATAAATAGTCGTGAAAAGTTTTTCTTACTCCTCGGATCAGAAAGCACAGATATTTGTTTAATATTTTTTATGTAAGTATTATGTCCTCGTATGTTAATCAAAGTAGTTTGGGTGTGGCTCCATTAACTAAATGAAAGATGGCATAAGTGATAGTGACATCGAATTGCCAACAACTACTAATTGTGCCTTTTCAATTATAAACTGCGACTCCAATTTGTCTAATGGTATTATACTCGTACAAACACCAGTGTCGACTTCTTCTACGTATAAATACCAAATTGAAAAACCGTCAGTAGAGAGATATTTGGAAGTTATGACACAGCACATCAGAGTATAATGATGTTTGTGTATTGCAATTTTCGAGTGTGTTTTGATAATATGCCTATGACAATGCGTAGAAAACCGGCTAAGTGGGGATTGGACTCGCGCACTGTGGCTTCCGTACAAACATGTCAAAAAAAGTTGGTAAAAGTACATTGTTTTTTTTTAATATGAAACTAAATGCTTACGGTTTTCAGGGATTTTTTTATTATAAGTACTTCAAGACCTTGCTTCTAGCCAAATTTCATGATTCTAGGTCAACGAGAAATAGGTTTTGATTCCCTTGTGAAATCGCGTAATACGTGAAAAATGGCGACATAAATGGTCATATCTTTTGATCGCTTTAACTTACAAGTTTAAGTTTTTGAGAAACAGGGGTCTTGACAGACGGACTACAGACAAAAACTCATCTTACAACCTAACTCTATGGTTTACCCATTTTTATGGTTTTGTACCTCAAAAGGAAAAAAGGAACCCTTATAGGATCACTTTGTTGTCCGTCTGTTTGTCTGTCTGTTTGCTGTCC
Organism: Cabera pusaria; assembly: GCA_954871355.1. Lineage (NCBI taxonomy): Eukaryota > Metazoa > Arthropoda > Insecta > Lepidoptera > Geometridae > Cabera > Cabera pusaria. The sequence continues at coordinate 26,352,066 of OX940885.1, read as the reverse complement.
GTCTGCTGTCAAGACCCCTTTTTCTCAGGAACGCGTAGAGATATCAAGTTGCAAATACTCGGGTCTATGGTCTCTTTTAGCTGTAAATTAATTGAACTTGTAAATTAACGCGATCAAAGATAGGACCTTTTACGTCGCATACTTTCGTATATTTTGCGATTTTCCAAGGGGACCTATAGGAAAAGCCTATGGGGTACTTCCTGTTAACGTAGAATCATGAAATTCGGCAAAAGGCAAGGTATTGAAGCACTTATATAGGAACTTCTTCTTTTTGAAAGACTTCTTTTATTTACTTAAAAATAATATTTTATAAAAACCTTTCTATCATAAAAGACATCAAAGAAGTTAAAGCCAAATCGGTTCAAACTTTGAACCCCGTTTCATCCCCTTAAAGAGTGAATTTTGAAAAATCTTTTCTTAACGGATACTTAGGTCAAAACAACAATCTGCATGCCAAATTACAGCGCAATCCGAAACAATATTTATTTAAAACTTGGTTACCCCACTTCACTCATTTAGGGGTGGCGTTTCGAAAAATCCTGAAACACCTATTTTCTTATTTACTTACTGAATTACTTGTGCGCAGTTTCGAATAGAAAAGACTATCTTATCTTGTTTCTGCATACAAATTTTGAATCCCCGTTTCATCCGCTAAAGAGTGAATTTTGAAAAATCATTTTTAAGAGGGAACTAACGTCGTAATAACTACCTGCATGCCAAATTTCAGTGCAATCCGAAACAATATTGATTTTCAGAATTTGTTACCCCATTTTACCCTGTTAGGGGTGGAATTTCAAAAAAGCCTGAAACACGTATTTACTTATTTATTTACTAAAGCACTTGTGTAAAGTTCGAATAGAAAATACTATCTAATCTTGTTTCACCATACAAACAATGAACCCCCATGTCATCCCCTAAAGGGGTGAATTTTGGAAAATCCTTTCTTAGTACACCTTTACGTACTAAGACATATATACCCTCCAAATTTCAAGTCTCTACGACTAGCGGTTTAGGCTGTGCGTTGTCTGTCAGTCAGTCAGTATGTCAGGACAAAGATTCTTATAGTATTAGAAGATAGATTATGACAAACATACAGACGAACTGAAAACCTCCTTTTTGGAAGTCGGTTGAAAATTACTAATCGACATGTTTCTTGCAAAATTAAGAGAAGTCTTCAATATTAAAATACAATAAAAAACAGACGAGTGTGAATGGGCCAGTTGGTAGAGGCCGACCTAGGCGAACGTATCACGACCAGATCGGGGACGTTTTAAAGAAAGGCCAAGTCAAAAGTACCTAACCTAAGTAACCGGCGAGCATGTATGAAGGCGCTCATGAAAGTGGAAGAAGCGAAAGATGTATGTCAGGATCGTAGCATGTGGAAAGAAGTAGTCTCTGCCTACCCCAACGGGAAAAAGGCGTGATTGTATGTATGTAAAAAACAATACACTCATAAAAACACATTAAACAATCTCTTACTGGATCAGGCCGGGAAGAATTTCAGGATTAGTCTAAGATCAACAGAGTTTCTACAAAAGTGAAACCGCAACCAATCAACACCATCAGCACCAATATTTTAAATGCGAAAGTCAGTTTTTATATTTGTTTGTTTATTTGGAACTTCTTCGCGATGAAACGGCTTGACTTGATAGCCACACATATTTTGACTAAGGTGTAGATTGTAGAGTTTGTGAAATTAGAGCTTTTACAGTTAGAACGAGTAGAGTTAGAAGCTTGTCAGTAACTATTATATAATCTGTGGCTTGGCTCTGAATGAGATCTGATAACGTTTTGACAGTGCGAGCCGCATGGTTTCGTCTTGGCAATATTTTACATGAAAATTTTTTGGTGGGATTTCACTCCTTTTTAACCGACTTCAAAAAAGAAGGAGGTACTCTATTCGTCTGTGTTTTTTTTTGTATGTATGTTACGCGATTACTCCGTCAATTGTGAACCGATTTGTATGTTTTTTTTAATCGGTAGGGTACTTTTCCGAGGTGGTCCCATTGTTGTAATTTAATTGAGATTTGATAAGTATCTCCAGAGATATGACGATAAACGTCTCAAACTTGCTACTGAAATTGACAGCGGGGCACGGAAGTCGGTTGTTTTCGTTTTTTGAAGAGTTGGCGATATTGGTCACATCACCACCTCTTTTGATCAACAAATATGCTTAATTACATAAAATTCTTATTATTACATTAATTTAATTACTTTAGAGTATTTTAAGCCTAGCGTTTTCATCGACCACATCATCGATTCGAACGATCGAACATCCAATTTCTGTTTTCCATTCACGCTTACGCAAGTTCAAAATGTATGGGAATCCTTTTATTTTTCCGCAACAAAGTTGTCATTCCCAAATCCTATCCCACGGAGGAGGATAGATAACTTTTTTCTTTCACAACCGTGTCCTATCCCATACTTTTTGAAGATGCGTTAAGGTAGAGACAAGATCAGAGAGCGCTGTCTCCTCTTTGTGTTGTCAATGTAAAGTCTGTCTACAGTGAACTTCATAAGGCATATATTTTAATGAACATTTTTGCCGGTGTGGAAATAGTTGGCGACAACCTTTAGCGTGATTGTAAACATAAATTGGATTTTGTCTAGGGGGACTGGCGAGATAGTGGTAAAACGCTAGCCCAAAGATATAAAAAAAAACTGAACATTAAAATTTCGGAAATGCATAAAAAAAAATATTTGTCCTCTAGGGCCTAATTGCCTAACGCAGCTTTGCAACAATATCCTTTTGATGCTTGACTTCAGATGTATCTTCCAAAGTAGGATAAGTAAACACTGTCTGGCCTTCTAATTTAGTCACTGTCTTTCGTACATATTTGCCAACTGGAACACGATCATCGTTTATGCGTAGCACGACTCTAACGTAATAAAAACAAATCGTCCACCCCATTTCCGTGGGACATACAGTCTCATAACAGACGAGCGTGGGTGAAGCTTGCGATGGGATGTCAATTGCGAACTTTTCTATCCAGGGCGTCTAGTTCGGTCTGAGTACACCTTAGTATGCCAAAGGTGTAATAAGTAATGGGGGCATAAGCCAGCCGTTGAAGGCGCGCACCTTGTTGCCGCCTGACATAAGACTCAAGTCGACTCATGTCTTCATGAATAATCTTGTCAAATATTTTTGAGAACACGGGTATAAGTGCTATGGGTCTATAATGGCCTAATGAGTCTTTTGCGCCTTTCTTGTGCAACGGTTTAATGATTGACATTTTAAGCATGTCTGGGAATATTCCTGTTTCCATTGATAAATTATGTAGCTTAAAACGAATGAAAAAAAAAACTAAAACTTGAGCGAATGTGGAGATATAATTTTTAGACAGTGGCCAACTGAGTTTTAGATCTTTAATCGTCTCAGTCTCAATTTCTTGGTTTTCGGCTTAATTTGTTTTTTTTTTCATATATATTTCGATTTTTGTAGTTTCTTTAAAACATCACGTAAATGGACGAGTGTTGGTCTTCTACGTCCAATATACTGGTTAATAATCCACATTTTTTACACATTAACTCGCAGAAGAACACAAGTTTTAGGAAAAGTAGTAATAGCGTAGGAGTTCCACCGGCTTTTAAGAGCTCCGTTGTAATTCCATCCATTCCGGGGCTTCACCGTTTTTAAGCTGTTAGAGAGCCATCACAATTTCATCTAGGCTGATTTCCGGCAAATCTTATAAACATCAAAGGTATAGTGGCGGATTAGAGTGGCTCTAGGATCCTCATTATTGGCTTGGGGAACGGAAGCTTGTGAGGTGTATAATTAATTGGCTGTAAAATTAGTATTTTACTTCTCTAAGAATCTCCGGCTTAGAAGCGACGACATTCCCGCGCTAGAAGTGGTCAACTTCGTCAGATGGCTTCGGCCCAACTGTTGGACAAAGACTTTTGACCCCGGTTATGCTCGATCGCTTGTTAAATTCAGCGTGTGTTGGAGCTTCAGAGGTCGCGTCGTACCAGTCCAAAAATCTTATTGTTTAGGGAAGATCACGGAATCTGAAGAAGTGACTGCAGGGTGGGTTTTCACGTAGTTTCTGCATTAGCTAACCCAACCACGCATTTGTAGCATATTGGTCGGAGCATAGAACTTCATTAGACGAACTAATTCAAGCTTGAAGTCGATATTTAGAGAGCCTCGGACTAGTCGATAATCACTGAGACATCTCTGAATATGCGCTTTTTGTCCGTCATAATGAATTCGATCTCGTTTTTCGTCATAACGTCGGGGCTTTGCAAGGAATTCACCAGAAAAAGTATCTGTTTTTCTAGGAAGTTGATGAGCATGAGTCCTCTATGATTTCTGCTCCCCAATCCGTGTGGTCCTACAAGCGATTCGCCGCTTGCTTTAACTCCCACTTTAGCGTTTAGATCCCCAATAAAAACTGTAGTGGGCCTTTTGGGTAGTACGCAAGGCCTTCGAAATATCCTCGTACATTTCCTCCACTTCATCGTCCGAGTGAGCCGAAGTCGGCGCGCGCATATACTTGGATAACCTTGAGGTTATAACTCTCGGTAAGGTTGACGTTGTCAGAGATGATCGTCTGGACCAAGAACTCGATGCCGCCTTAGTTAGAAATAGCGGGACGACCGGGAACTGGGGTCGTTTTAAAGTTCCGCGTGCCATGCAGGTTTTTCCCAAATAATCACCACGCAAGTAGGCAGGCAGGCTGGGTAGTCAGGTTATGTGATCGCAGGACGTAGCTTCTCGCACCGTTGTCGCTGCTGCCTGTCACCGGCCTGTGGTATTTAGCTACGGCGTTCTGAATAGGTATCTCGAACTTTGTCGGTCGACAGAGCCACGTTCGCTGATCGACTGGATGCACTACGTGCTGGGAGCAATCAGGTGGAACTTCGCTCCCTTACATCCCGATACACAATAGGTCGACGTAACAATAATTTATGTAACAATTCGTTCTTTAGCCCTTCATTTCTTTATGCGGTGGAGCTCTGCATTATGTTGTTTCTATTTATTTATTAAATTCAGGTTTTCTTACTTCGCTTTAAGCATTGCTATCTTTTTTGCATACCTTCTGCTATTTTATGTATGTTATTTATTTTATTTTATCGGTTCTTTTATTGCTAACATCAAATGCAGGTCTTCCTCATTTAGCCCTTTTTTCTATTTTATTTTTATCTTCTTCAAAAATTGGTGCTATCGTTCCTAATTGATCTACTTCATTAGCAGTAATCTAAAATAATAACACATACATCTGACATTTAAAAAACTAACAATCTACAATCATACATCCATACACACACAATATCACGCCTTTTTCCCGTTAGGGTAAGCAGAGGCAACTTCTTTCCACATGCTACGATCCTGACATACCTTTTTTGCTTCTTCCACTTTCATGAGCGACTTCATATATGCTCGCAATCCATCTTTGCATAGCAGTAAATCAAGTTTTTGTGCCACGTGGCTTTGGTGAGGGCGTCTGCAACCATCACATCAGTCTGTATGTAGCAAACATCAATGGCCCCTCCAAGTACTGAGTCGTGAAGAAAATGATGCCTCACGTCAATGCGCTTAATTCTGGAATGAAAAACATCTGTCCTGTAGATTCTAGAGTGATAATAAAAGTCGTTTTAAACTTGCAGGGACAGTGCCATTTACAGTGTAGATGATCGCTTCATTCTTTAGTTGTGTGTGTAAAAATTGTACTGAAAATGCTTTAACCACAAAGCTCGTATACACGACGACAAAGACATGTATTCCGCCTCTGTTGTAGATAAGGCAACAGTAGGCTGACGCCTTGAATTCCAGCTTATTGTTCCTCCATGAAACAAAAATGCGTAGCCGTTATAGGAACGCCTATCATCCTCTGAAGCGGCCCAGTTTGCGTCACAGTACACATGAGTCATAGTCTCTTCTTTCGTCTGCTAAATCATATATAACTGCCAAGCCAAATAAATATCTCAGAGATGTAAGTATTTCTACTGGTGAAAATACTTCAATATAATCAATAGCTTGTTTTTAGGAGCATCCTGTTATCACAAGCCGTGCCTTGTATTTTACTGTGTATCCATTTTCATTAGTCTTCGTCTTGAAAACCTGGTAAAGAAGTTAACTCCCCAGATTTGTTTCCTAATAGCCATGCGCAAACTGTATCTATAAAGAGAAAAGATAGATACGTATATTTTTGAATAAACGATGTGTATAACTCTTTTATATCACTATATCCCTAATAACTTCGTCAACTCCGTGACGCTACGCTCCCTTTTTAACTCATAGACTGTTACATACGCTTACATCTCCCTTACCCTAACTCCTTGACGCTCTCTTTTGAACGTATTGAATCTTATATATTTGCATCTCGCTTACTCTAACTCCTTTACGCTCTCTTTTTAGCGCATTTAGTGTTATATGTTTACATCACGATTACTCTAACTCCGCGAAATAAGTAGTTGATTTGAATATATAAAAGAGTCAAAGACACGGTTGAGAAATGTAAGATATACTGAAATAGTCTTTGGTTTAAGGAGATATTACTCTTTTTAGTCAATCGCTCCTGGAGTTACACACGTCTATTTTCTTATTAGCATTTATACTCCTCATCCATTGCTTCTTTCCATTGTTTAGCATTACTACTTGATAATGCTTTAATAATGCGTTGCTGATCAGAAATTTGTGTAACTCACATGAAGTTATAACCATTCAGATTGTGTTTTAAATGTGATCTTAGAGTCACATTATGCTGAAAACTATAATTGCTATCATACAAATGTTCACTAGGATAATATGTGTCATCCCTGTCATTTTTACAACTGTCATATGATGTATCACAACTTGTGGGTGTTACAGTAACATCTTGTATAATATTAGGACTATATTTAACGGATACTATATCCTCACCTTCTCTTGTACAATTATCTGTGTGTGAACTTCATTATTTGAATTAATGTTGATTGAAACAAGCGGTGGCATTGCTAATGGTTCATTTGTGATTTTATACAAGTTCTCAGTCTTTCCCGTGAAAATTAAATCCCTGCTATCACCATTTCCTTACTGATCGGGTCATACATTCTGTACCCCTTTGTGTTGTCACAGTAACCCACAAACATTAATTCACGCGATTACTGATCCCATTTTTTGCATGCAACATGCACCATGTGATGATCTTTGAGCCTAACATTCTCAAATGTGAAATGTTTGGTTTATAACCGGTCCATTTTTCGAAAAGTTATAAGTTACCTCGCTAAAAACTCGTAATGGTGATCGATTGACAATGCAATCTGCTGTACCAACATTTTTAGCTAACAATACTCTAGTTCTAGAATAATCGTCTATGAAAGTTATGAAGTATTTTCCAGCACCTACTGATGGTGTCTCCATCGGACCACATAGATCAGTGTTTATTATTTCCAGCAATTTATTTGCCCTCGAACCGAACTGTGGAAACGGCAATCGGGTTTGTTTTGCCTCACAATGGTATATACAAACAGCATCAACTTCTTTTAGATCTGATGCACATCTTTACAAACATTGGTATGAATGTTATCTTAACCCATGTTATGCACGAAGGCATCGCTATTTGCTACCATTATCTTTTGGATCGGATGTAGTTGCAAATCATAAATCTAGCCTTTACATCTTGTCATAAGCATTGTCGCTCCTGATTCGAAGTACAGTCATACGGACTTAGTGTGCTGTAGTAAGCTGAAAAAATAACTGATTATATAATAATAATCATCATCATTATCAGCCAATTTCCGTCCACTGCTGGACAAAGGCCTCTCCCATGGCACGCCACTGAGCTCGATCTTCAGCTATTCGTTTCCAACCGCTGCCAGCCAGATTGCGTATGTCATCGCTCCACCTAGATGGAGGGCGTCCTACAGTACGTTTGCCGAGCCGTGGTCTCCACTCTAGAACTCGTCTATCCCAACGGTTATCGGTTCTACGAAAGTTGTGACCAACCCACTGCCATTTCAGCTTCCTAATCCTTTGAGCTATGTCGATAACTTTGGTTCTCTGACGGATGACTTCGTTTCGAATTCGACCCTTCAGAGAAACTCCGAGCATAGCCCTCTCCATAGCTAGCTGAGCGACTTTGAATTGGTGAACTAGTCGCACCGTCAGTGTCCACGTCTCGGCTCCGAAAGTAATAACAGGTAGGACGCACTCGTTAAAGACTTTCGTCTTTAGGCTTTGTGGTATGGGCGACGAAAAGACTCGACGAAGTTTTCCGAATGCTGCCCATCCCAACTGTATTCTTCTGCGGGCTTCCTTCTCGAAGTTGTTTCTACCCTATTGCAAGATTTGCCCAAGGTAGACGTATTCGTGAACAGCTTCGAGAGGAACTCCGTTTAGGGCAATCGGTTCCGGAATAACATGTTCGTTAAACATGATCTTGGCCTTATCCAAGTTCATCTTGAGACCAATGCGTGCAGAAAAATCAGCAAGGGTGGTCAGCATGTGTTGCAAGTCCTGCACGGTTTCAGTCATGATGACGATATCATCTGCAAATCTCAAGTTTGAGAGATAATTGCCATTGACATTTATGCCCCGTCCTTTCCAGTTCAGCGTTTTGAACATATCCTCTAGAGCGTTTGTAAACAATTTGGGGGAAATAACGTCCCCTTGTCTCGCACCTCCATGTAAGTGGATATATTCAGACTGCTGATTTTGTACTTAGACGGTCATAGTCGCGGCGTCATACAGACCTCTCAACACTTGCACGTATCGCCAATCAACTTGGCACCGTTGCAGAGACTCCAGAACAGACCAGGTTTCAATGGAGTCAAAGGCTTTCTCATAGTCCACAAACGCTAAACACAGGGGCTGGTTATACTCTTCGGTCTTCTGTATAACCTGCCGCACTGTGTAAATGTGGTCCATGGTGCCGTATCCTCCTCGAAACTCAGCCTGCTCGGGAGGCTGAAATTCGTCGAGCCTGCTCGCGAGACGATTTGTGATGACTCTCGAAAAAAGCTTATAGACATGGCTTAAGAGGGAGATAGGTCGATAGTTCTTCAAAAGGGTTTTGTATCCCTTTTTGAAGAACATAACAACCACACTTTTACTCCATGTCTTCGGAGTTCTCCCCGAAATGAGGACGGAATTGAAGCTGTAGTAACTTTGGAGTTCCACCGGCTTTTAAGAGCTCCGTTGTAATTCCATCCTCTCCGGGGGCTTTTCCGTTTTTAAGCTGTTTGAGAGCCATCACAATTTCTTCTAGGCTGATTTCTGGCAGATCTTCGGTATAGTGGCGGGTTAGAGTGGCTCTAGGATCCTCAATACCGGCTTGGGGCAGGGACGCTTGTGAGGTGTATAATTGGCAGTAAAAGTCTTTTACTTCCTTAAGAATCTTCGGCTTAGAAGCGACGACACTCCCGCTAGAAGTAGTCAACTTCGTCAGATGGCTTCGGCCCAGCTGTTGGACAAATACGTTTGACCCCCGGTTTTGCTCTATCGCTTCTTTAATTGTGCGTTGGAGTTCCGTAGGTCACGACGCACTAATTCAAAAATCTTTTTGTTGAGAGTCCGTTGATCTGACGAAGTGACTGCGGGGTTTTTACGTCGCTTCTGCATTATCTGTAGAGATTCCTTTGAAAGCTTAGACTTCTTGCCAGAACCTCGCGTCTCACAAAATTTTGTCCCCTCCTCCCTGAGGATACCCACCACATGGTCGAGATCCTGGTCTACGTCAACGTCAATTGTGGTTTCCAGTGCAGCGAATCGGTTCTCCAGTTTCAGCTGGATCATTTTGGACCCGACCACGGATTGTAGCATGTTGGGTCGGAGCGTGGGCCTCATTAGACGAACACGTTCAAGCTTGCAGTCGATATCTAGAGAGCCTCGGACTAGTCGGTGATCACTGCCGATTTTAAACCTAGTGATCACTGAGACATCTCTAAATATGCGCTTTTTGTCCGTCAAAATGAAGTCGATCTCGTGTTTGGTCATAGCCTCGGGGCTTTGCCATGTCCACTTCCGCTGGGTCTGGGTCTGGTCTTTCTGAAAGAAGGAGTTATCAGAAAAAGCCCCTCTTTTTCGAGGAAGTTGACGAGCATTTGCCCCCTATGATTTCTGCTTCCCAATCCGTTTCGTCTTACTACCGATTCGCCGCTTGCTTGTACTCCCACTTTAGCGTTAAGATCTCCCATGACAACGTTGAAGTGGGTCTTTTGGGTGGTATGCAAGGCCTTAGAAATGTCCTCGTACATTTCCTCCACTTCATCGGCCGAGTAACTGTTTTCCCGGCCGGCAAGTTTCTCTATTTGTAAATTAGACATTAGACTTATTCATGTCGTGACTTTTACCGCAAATAATTTTACTACAAGAAATGTGTAACAACGGTTCTATTTTTAACCGACTTTCAAAAAGGAGGAAGTTCTATGTTCGTCTGTATGCATTTTTTTTATTTATTATTATCGATATTTTAGACAATTGTGAACCGATTTTAAATATATTTTTAATTCGAAAGGGTATACTCCCGTGGTAGTTCCATTGTAATTTCACCGAGATCTGATATGTATTTCTAGATATATGACGATAAACGTCTCAGACTTGCTACTGAAACTGACTGGCGTGGCACGGAAATCGGTTGTTTTAGTTTTTAAACTATCTTAATTATTGAGGTATATGGGACGGCCCATAGCTTGTGGAAATACCCCGTGATAGAAATTGTAGCAATAGGTACCGTTTATTTAGTAAAGATGACGTAATCAATATATTTCCTCATAACTGAGAATTACATAAAATAAAGATAATTACTACATAGATTGGCAAGGTGTGTCTACATAGTTCAACAATTAAGTAGTGGTAAATCATGTTTCTAAAAGTAAAATTTTAATAATATACTCATTATTGTAAACTTATTTGAACAACATTTATGAGTTCTACGAAGGCATATCTCTTATATTTATATATAAATATATAACTAAAAGAACAGACTTCAAACGTCGCGCTGGTCAAAGCAGTCAGTAGCATGCATAGAAATAGTAATACTGTAGGTTCCTTATTATTCATATTTCTGTGGTAGCATGTCATCGAGGTATAGAAATGAATCGTTATCATCATCATCATCATAAGCCGGTGTCAGTCCACAGCTGGACGTAGGGCTCTCTCAAGTTGCGCCACTGAGCCCGGTCTTTGGCTCTTCTTTTCCAGTCACTGCCTACCGCTTTGCGTATGTCGTCGCTCCACCTAGTCACAGGACATCCTACGCTACGTTTGCCGATTCACGGTCTCCACTCTAGGACAAGTCTACCCCAACGGTTATCAGTCCTGCGGCAGATAGGACCAGCCAGCCCACTGCCACTTCAGCTTGCTTATCCGTTGAGCTATGTCGATAACTTTAGTTCTTTTGCGAATTACTTCGTGGCGGATTCGATCCCGCAGAGAAATACCGAGCATAGCTCTCTCCACAGCTCGCTGAGCGACTTTAAACTGGTGGACCAGTCGAACTGTGAGTGTCCACGTCTCGGCTCCGTTTGTCATTACAGGTAGGACGCACTGGTTAAAGACATTTGTCTTTAGACACTGCGGTATAGGCGACGAGAAGACTTGACGGAATTTTCCGAATGCTGCCCAGCCCAGCTGAATTTTTCTCTGGATTTCCTTCTCGAAGTTGTGTTTGCCTAGTTGTAGCGTCTGCCCTAGGTAAACATACTTAGTGACATCTTCAAGTGGGATTCCATCTACACACACAATCTTTCCAGTCCAGCGTCTTAAACATATTCTCCAAGGCGTTAGTGAACAGTTTCGGAGATATGACGTCCCCTGTCTCACTCCTCGACGCAGGTGGACATGTTTAGTTCCCTGGTTCTGTACTTGTACAATCATCGTTGCGGAATTATACAGACATTTCATCACTTCGATATATCGCCAGTCGACTTGGCAACGCTGCAAGAACGGACCAGGTTTCGATTGAGTCAAAAGCCTTCTCATAGTCCTCAAATGCTAGGCACAGGGGCCGATTGTACTCTTCGGTCTTCTGTACAATCTGCCGCACCGTGTGGATGTGGTCTATGGTGCCGTAACCGCTTCGAAACCCGGCCTGTTCTGGAGGTTGAAACTCGTCGAGTCTTCGCGCAAGACGGTTCGTGATGACCCTTGCAAAACAGCTCGTAGACATGGCTCAGAAGCGAAATCGATTTTCAATAGGGTTTTGTCTCCTTTTTTTAAAACAGAACCACCATGCTACTTTTCCATACCTGTGGAGTTCTCCCAGTGAAAAGAACGGAATCAAAGAACTGTTGAAGCTGTTGAAGCTGTTGAACTGCTAGAGGTCCCCCGGCTTTTAAAAGCTCGGTTGTGATTCCGTCTTCTGCTGGTGCTTTTCCATTTTTTAGCTGTTTAAGGGGAGTAAGGGATGTAAGGGAGCAAACTTCCATCTAATTGATCCCAGCCAACCTCTTTCTGCGATCACCCAACCCGACTGCCCCGCGTGGTGATTATTTGGGCAAAACCTGCATGGCACGCACAAATTTACAACGGCCCCCAGTTCCCAGTCGCCCCCCTATTCCATATCCAATTCTATATTCCATAACCAAGGCGGTGGTTACGGTTACGGCGGGGCAGGGGGTGCTAAGAATCCCAGGGCTACGGTAGGCCGCCAACACCGACTGACACTGGCAACGTTTAATGGACGCACGCTACGGCTTGATGCACACTTGGCACTACTGGAAGAGGAGCTGAAAAACATAAGATGGCATATTCTAGGGTTATGTGAAATCCGAAGAGAGGGGGAGGACACCGTTACCCTACAATCGGGCCATCTTATGTATTTCAGAGAGGGAGAACAACCACCCCAAGGCGGCGTCGGGTTCTTGGTCCACAAGATCCTCTCTGACAACGTTCTAGAAATCTCCAGTGTGTCGACAAGGGTAGCGTATCTTGTGATCAAACTCACCGAGAGGTATAACTTCAAGGTTATCCAAGTATACGCACCGACTTCGGCACACTCGGACGATGAAGTGGAGGAAATGTACGGAGACATTTCAAAGGCCTTGCATACCACCCAAAAGGCCCACTTCAACGTTGTCATGGGAGATCTTAACGCTAAAGTGGGAGTACAAGCAAGCGGCGAATCGGTAGTAGGACCACACGGATTGGGAAGCAGAAATCATGGGGGCAAATGCTCGTCAACTTCCTAGAAAAAGAAGGGCTTTTTCTTATGAACTCCTTCTTTCAGAAAGACTCCCAGCGGAAGTGGACGTGGCAAAGGCCCGACGCTATGACCAAACACGAGATCGACTTCATTATGACGGACAAAAAGCGCATATTTAGAGATGTCTCAGTGATCACTAGGTTTAAAATCGGCAGTGATCATCGACTAGTCCGAGGCTCTCTAGATATCGACTGCAAGCTTAAACGTGTTCGTCTAATGAAGTCCACGCTCCGACCCAACATGCTACAATCCGTGGTCGGGTCCGAAACGTTCCAGTTGAAACTGGAGAACCGATTTGCTGCACCGGAAACCACTTTTGTTTTTAATTGGTATAAGTTACTATTTAGAACTTATACCAATTAAACACAAAATATTACAATAAAATATTACGAGTATATATATATAATATAAAAGATTACAATAACATATGATATATAGTTTAATCATGGTTCATCAAGTTCAATCTATGGGTGTGTATGTGTGTGTGTGAGAGAGAGTATGTGTGAATATATGTACGTGAATGTATTTATGCGTGCGTGTTTATTTCTTTGGAGAGAGAGCAGAGAGAATAGTAAAAATTAAAATCTTTAAGATATATCAATTTTACATAAAACTAACCATTTCGCTAATAAATACAAAAAGCCCATGTTTGCGACCTTGCATTAAAATTTTTGCACAAATAAAATCGATGTGGCCTTCACAATTACATTATAATGGTATCCCTAACGTTTTTCACGTTAAGCTTTGGAATTTATGCAAGGGTACTTCTATTTTTGTGCGAATTTGACCAGGCTTTTTGTACATTGATAGCTATCTAATCCAAAGAACTAATTTACTATCTTTTTTTCGTGATAAATAATAACGTGATATATAATTTCTTCACCAGGCGCCATGACAGACAAGTGGTACGAGGGCTCACTTAAACGTCTTCCGCAACGTTCTACTAACGAAAACCCAGCAATTGTTGCTACAGCCGACGGTGCTACTCCATCTGTACATATCATCAATTTCTGCCAGGCACCGCGTAAAAGAGGGTTGGCTGTAAGTTATATTATATAAGTACACGAAAATGTTCCCTCCGAATTAAACAATTGTTGTACCAATATTGGAATATATATATATATATATATACATATATATATATATATATATATGTATATATATTTATATACACACACACTAGCAGCGCCCCGTGGGTTCACCCGCGTAGTTCCCATTCGCGTGAGAATAAGTATTAAGAGATAAATATTAATAAAGCATAAAATATATTAATGCTCATGTTACTCACTGATAATGTTGCTTCCCATTAGTGAAAGAATTTTTGAAATCGTTGCAGTAGTTTTTAAGTTAAATCGTAACAAACAAAAATCAAATCTTTCCTCTTTATAATATTAATTTAGATATAGAATAGATTTCCAGGAGAACATGGGTATATTATATTATCTCGATTAAATAAAAGATTGTTTTGAACAGACCTAAAAGTTGACATTGAAACAGTGGAGTAAAATGTTTCTTACGAGTGCTGCCTTAACGGTAAGAGATATGTTAACAGTTTCTATGACAAAATTTGTAAATGATATATTAAGACCAATAAAGGTAGATGTAAAAGTTGGAAAATAAATAAAAATGCATTAGGTTTTTAATATTAAAGTAGTCTAATTGTATATACCTATTAATAAAATATTTAGTGATAAAATATATTGTGCTTAATTATTTTTATGAAACATTTTATTTAGATTAACATAGTTATTTGTAATTATTTGTATATATTGACTATTTGATGCATACGTAATGCAGTAAACTTTATTTTTAGTGTTGTTCTTCTTACTAGTATGGCTGTCCACACTTATAATAGTGTTGCGGTCCCTGATACGACTCCACTACCGCTGTCTATGCGTGTTAGAACTATAGAGGGTCCTGCCTGCACTGAGTAGCTGTTGATAATAAAAGTCACTTTCACTATTTACGCTGTTTGTTTAATCACATTAAGTCCCCACACCGAATACGTTCACGCGAGTCGGTCAGTGCGCAATAACTGCCGACCGCCCTGCCATGCATCTCACTCACACACGAAATCGCTGACATACACCTTACATACTTACATGTCCCTACAATAGTATTCCTGACCTTCATATGCGTTATGGTCAAAATTCTCTGAAATTTCCTAAAAAAATTAACGTCGTACAGCACGCAGAACGTTCGGATAGTTTACAAATATGCAGGTGACTTTTGTACATGTTCGTAAAAATACGTTGCTATTATCTTCGTATGCATATTCCTTTCACTGTAGTAAATATGATAGTGGTAGCAATTGGTAGCCGGCATAATAGTAAACATCTTGTCACAGAGATTACACTTTCTTGAATTAAACCTACTATGAGTTTCTAATGGACTGTTACAAGTTAGAAAAAATAGAACCTCAAGTATTTTGTATGAATAGAAACGATTTTAAAAAACCTAATCTTATTTCATCGCCGTCTAAAATTACTGCAGGGTACGTGGACGAAATATAATATCCCGCCCGAGAGATATGGTCATATACACGCTTACCTTGTACGTGGTGTATGAAAACTATGTAATTGGCTATTGCAATCAGTGCCGCGCTTCCATTGCAGTATGTATAAAACCCACTTCTAATACAGATAATATATATATAATAATCATGAGCGTGAGTTGCGTTGTAGAGTTTTAATAGAGATTTCAAACATTTTAAGGGTTCTCAACCGAACCCTATTACTGAGACGTCGCCTTCCGTCCGTCCGTCTGTTCTGTCCGCCTTTCACGGGGTTGTATCTCCTTAACCGATTTAAGAAGATTTTTAAAATAAATTTACCCAACTTACCTATGTAATACTATGTGCACTAAAACGAATTCATAATATATTGGTAAAAAATGCATTTCACAGGTCCAAACTGGTAAAATCCAGACTAATTAGAAAGAGGAAACGTTTTTAAACGAGTTCAACATTTGAGATGTTTAATCGCGAAGCAAGTGCATCAGTTTCAATATCGCGGGAAATATCGTTTGCGCGATGCAGGATCTCATACATTTAGGCAATATTTAAAGTAGAGCTATTAAAATCTACGCTAGCGCCATCTCTGGGTTTTATTCTAATATTATAAATGCGAAAGTAACTAATGAGGTGAGGTGGAAGTGAGGGGGAGGGTATGTGAGGGGCGGAGGGAAGGGGGGATTACAGTGGCGTGGTACGGCGCGGTGTAGTTGGGATACGTATGTGTTTGATTTGTTAATGCTACCCAAAGACACTATTCCACGCGGACGTAGTCGCGGGTACAGCTAGTAATATTATAAATACAATTGTGTACATAATAATAAGTAAGTAATATAAAATAATAATTTACCAATGGTATTGCAGCAGTTTTCAATGTTGTTCCTCTAAATATTCGCTTACGAATAGTACGCATTTTGTACTAGCACCGTTTTACATGTAATTTTAAATACACGTTGTCTTTCATTGTTTTTGCCAGTTTATTATAGATCTTAAGGACGCATATTATATACAGGGTATCCGGTAAATAATGGATAACCCAGCAGGCGCTTGTAGAGGGCGCTGCGGCCACTCAGAAAAATACAAAATTGCTTTATTTTACACAAACAAAAAATTACAGACTTCAAATGCAAACCCAGCTTTTTTCTTTAGTTAAAAACTGTGTTGCAAAAAAGCAGTGCCTTCCCTAAAATTAGAACAAATGTAACTTATATTAAAGGCTTAGTGAAGTAACTACTGTTGTTAAACTTATTTGGTTACCTAACATAGTTGTATGTTTGATCTAAATGTTATTATAGAAATTATAAAATAGAAATGATGCAGATAAGTGTGTTCGTGTGTGTTTAAGTAAGTATGCGTGTGTGTTGTGTATTCTGTTATGTATTTTAATTACCTATTGTACATTTGATTAAAGATTTTCTATACTGCCGAAATCTAGATTTTTTAGCCAGCTAGTGATGTATAAACTATATTCCCAGCAGTCTGGAAAAAAATCTCTTTTTTTCTAAAAGTACGAAGTTCGATACCTTCCTTCACATTATCGGGTACTATGGCTAAAAATTTACTACTAACCAATTTATTTTCTCGAGGAATAACCATGAATGTTTGGCCTCGACATTACAAAATGTTTCAAGTAGCAACTGTTTTCCTTTTAAACTTACTAAAGTAAGAATTGGAGTTTTGGATTTTTTTATGACGAAGTTTAAATATATAATTATTAAATGTATCGTGAGAATCACACATAATATTATTATTAAAAACGGTTGTACACTCACGGGTTTTTTTATCGGAATTGCTCCGACCAGTTTGGGACATGTTTGATGTCTTTCTTCTGGGAACCACGTCTACCTACACCCGTAACAAAATAAAAACACCCGTGAGTGTACAACCGTTTTTTTTCCTAAGTTTTTGTAGGGTTAGGTTTAGGGTCGAAAACCTATAGGGTACTTCCCGTTGACCTAAAATCATGAAATTTGGCAAGAAGCAAGGTCTTACAGCACAAATTAAGGAAAAATTCAATAACTCAGTAATTTTATAACAAAAAAAAAATAACTATGTAGTACCTTTTTAAAAACTACATGAAATAATCATGTTTTTTAAGCGGTGAGCCATCCAGATCCCCATACGTTTTTTTATACTGCAGGTATTTAAACTTAACTAAACGATTACGAACGTGATACGATTGAATTTCGTAGTACAAAATTCGAATCTCACCGCGGATTCCGCTGTCGAGATAGCTTACAGAATAGCCTAGTTGATTTCGAGTCCAGGAGATTTCTCGAATTCATCAAATGAAACATGTTGCTAGTTAAAAATATTGAAAAGTACAATAAATAATAATGATAAGTATGAGTATTTGTATGAATTGATGAAGTAAAACATGATGTTTTTTATGTATGTTTTAAACGTTTAAAACATAATGTTTTAAACATTGCCAACCATGATGCCAATGCAGCGTTAGTACTTTATCAGGAGAGATACCCAAATGTGCGCTACCCTGACTACCGCGTATTTATTAGAGTGCACCGTGCATTCTCAGAAGGAAGAATACCTGGACATGGCATCAGTGGTTTCAGCGAAGGAAGACCCAAGCAAAGTGACAATGAGGATATGGTGCTTAATGCCATTGAAGAAGATCCTTCCATTTCTACTAGAGAAATAACAAGACGGGTAGGCATTAGAAAGTCGATAGTACACGATATTTTGAAAAAGCACAAATTTCACCCTTACCACGTGTACCGTGTGCAAACTTTGAAACCTAGGGACTATGCTGCAAGACAACATTTTTGTCGCCTAATGCTGAGCAAAATTGAGCAAAGTTTTTTGATAAAATATTGTAGACTGACAATCATCGGTAAAAAGAGACGGATACCTTAATCTACACAACCTCCACAGCTAACACGAATCAGTAAAAAAAATATATATTGAAAAATAATAATTACTTGAAAATAAAACCTTCCTCAAAACGGCTCGGTCTTGGCCGAAGCACACGCACACTGGCAAAGCGGCACTTTTGCTTTACGGCTAAGTTCAAAGCCGGCCGCGTCTATCGGCGAAAAACGTGTATTCGTCAGTCGATCACTTGTCGTGTCGCAGCGCAGTTGCTACGCCACTATGTTACCGTGGCAACGCGCTTCCGATTGCGCGTATTTTGTGTGTGGTTAAGTGGTTGTGTTGTGCGTAATGTATCTAACGTAAATTTGTAAATAATCAACTGTAAATACCGAATTAAAATGATAATAAGTCGATTCCAGATTTCATTATTAACGTCGTGCCGTGCCAGCTGACAGCGGTCAGCTGTGGCGCCTGGCGGTCAGTGACCGCTACTTTTACGTTTGTGTGCGTGCGGCTTCGTGGCGGTTATTCTTATATTATTTAGGTGATTGTTCTGGGTATCATAAAATTGTTTTAACAAATATCCGGGTATTCATTAACGGAAGAACTTAAATAATATTATTAAGTGGTTAAGGGTAGGTACCCGTTACAATCGAGTATGCAAATATGGCGAGTACGCAAAACCACACCTTATATATAAAGGGTGTCTCAGTAAGAGTGCAGTTTTTCATTTTAAAATAAAAACATGTATTTTATGACAGAGTTGTGATATTTATATTGTATTGTAAAGAAAATGTTCAGATTAAGTATGGAATAAAATATCCGGCAAATGACCCCCACGGCTCCGATCACAGGCCATTACTCCTTTCATGAAATTTTACCATGAGTTTTGCACAGAGATGTGGCTGTACCTCACCGATGATACGTTGGATTTCCGATTTGAGTTCAGGAATTCTTTCGGGTTTATGCGAATAAACCCGAAGATTTCACAAAACCCCAAAGAAAAAAATCTCTGGGCGTTAAATCGCACGATCTTGGTGGCCAGTTGACATTAGAATTTCGTGTGATAATGTGTTCTGGAAATCGGTGCTGCAATAAGTCGATTGTTTCATGCGCGGTATGGCAGGTTGCGCCGTCCTGCTGAAACCACATGTTGTCCAGATTCATGCCGTCCATTAGAGGCCGCAAGAAGTCCGTTATCATATTCATGTAATTTTTCCATTTTTGTAATGGAGTATTCACAATTATAAAGCGTTATTCTTTCGAAAAGCGGAGTAAACAGAGGTGACAGCTTTCAAATTTCATGATAAGATTTTTTTTTTTTTATTCGTTATAGTTAAGCGTTTGACCACTATCTCACCTGGTGTTAAGTGACGATGTGGTCGACGATGTAGCACGCTTGGCTAGAAGATACCTATTCACTCGCGACTTGAAGACCCCTAGATGGTACCTTTCCGGAAACACAGACTCAGGCAAGGAGTTCCAATCCCTGGCGGTACGTATGATAAATGTGGAAGCAAATCGCTTCGTTCGGATTGATGGAATATCCACCATGTAGCGGTGGCGTGTATCAGTACGTCTGGTTGTCCGATTGAAAAAAGGTGATGGGGGAATAAGTTCGTGCAGTTGGGAGGCACACTCTCCGAAATGTATCCGATAAAAAACCTATAAACAAGCAACTCTGTGGCGATGCTCTAAGCTTTTGAGTCTTCTGCTAATGAGCTCGTCATTATTGATTAGCCTCTTAGCTCTTCGCTCAATTGCCTCCAACGTCTCTAGTTGGTATTTAGCCGAATCGTCCCAGAGGTGAGAACAGTACTCCATACATGATCGGCACGGATACATTTGGGAAAGTAGGAGTCAGATGGAACTGACTCCGTTTTGCGGAGAAAAGACACGCCTGGGTCTTAGTCTCATTGAAACTGACCAGGTTGGCTTCGCCCCATTCGGAGACTGCCTTCAGAGACAGATTCAAGCGCTCGACCATCGCCTCTCGAAGACACTGGATATCTGCACCACTGGTGCGTGCTCCAGATATGTAGCTCTCTACAACAGTGCTATCGTCTGCGTACCCAAATATACCGGGCTTCAGGAGATCGTTAATATGTAGCAGAAAAAGTGTTGCAGAGAGTACCGATCCTTGAGGAACCCAGGCATTGATTGCCAAAAGGTCGGACGAGCAGCCTTCAACGACTACTCGAATTGACCGGTTCCTCAAAAAATCCGATATCCATGCACAGAGACCAGTGGGCAGTCCATACGATGGAAGCTTGCTTAGTAAGCTGTCGTGCCAAACCCTATCAAAGGCTTTCGAGATATCGAGAGAGATAGCAATGGCTTCTCCGTGTTTCTCGATGGCCTCACTCCAGATGTGCGTGGCATACGCTAGAAGATCCCCAGTGGACCGATTTCGGCGAAATCCGTATTGTCGGTCGCTGAGGAGGTCGTTCGCTTCTAGGTATGCCAGGAGCCTGTTGTTCAGTACACGTTCCATATCCACGTCTTGCAGAGTATGGACGTGACCGAGATTGGCCTGTAGTTGACAAGGTCAGCACGACTGCCTTTTTTGGGCACGGGCTGCACGTTAGCTTGCTTCCACGAGTTTGGTACTCGTCCAGTTGTCATCGATAGACGAAAGAGGCGTGTTAGTACAGGAGCGAGTTCAAGTGCACAGGTTTTCAGTACTATGGCTGGAATTCCACCAGGACCACTGGCTTTGTTCACGTCAAGATTCTGCAACGTTTTATGGACCTCCGTCTGACGAATGCGTATTTCCGACATGGGTGTCTCGCATCCCGGTAGACTGGATGGTACAGCGCCAGCAGAATCTAAATGCGAATTTTCTGCAAAAAGAGTTGCAAAAAAGTTTGCCTTCTCTTTAGCAGTGTGCGCCAGGGTTCCGTCGGGTTTCAGCAGTGGAGGAAGTGAAGAGCGACAGAAGTTCGATTCAACTTGTTTAGCCAGGGACCAAAATGCTTTACTCCCAGCTGGGTGCAAAGCTAATTTGGTCTCTATCCGGCCAATGTGGTCAAAACGAGCCTTCTGTAGGGCTTTTTTACAGGACTTAGCGGCTTTATTGTAGGCTTTCTTCTTCGCGCTTATGTCCCTGGCTTTGCGGTTTCGAGCATCAGCCCATGCCAGGTATGCCTCTTGCTTAAGCGCCTCAGCGCGTCGGCAGTCGGCCCTGAACCATGGTTGAGTTTTGCCAGGTATTGATACGTCGGAGAATGGAATGTAGTATTCCATCCCTTGCATCCGCGCAGACCGAAGGATCGTCGCAAGAAAAGCATACACGTCACCAAGGATAAGACGCAAAGAACGAGCGCATCTCATCCCAATCTGCTGACTTGTATCGCCACACCCGCCGAGTGCCTCTAGGGCTGAGATCGGGCGGGGAGTAGACTGATACAGATTTCACCAGACAATGGTCGGAGCTACCTAGTGGTGATGATACCGACACTGAGTAGCGGTCTGGATCAGTCGTCAGCAGAAGGTCCAAGCAATTAGCCGTATGGCCGTCAACATCAGGAACCCGTGTTGCTTCTTGGATTAGCTGGGTGAGATTTAACGCTAGAGCAAGCTTTCGCGTCTCTCTCCCAGCATGGTCAGTGAACTGGTTTGGGAATAGTCACTCTTGATGGTGGGCGTTAAAATCCCCCAGTAGCACCAATTGAGTGGACGGGTGGGTACTTGTGTTGAGCGGCATCCGCCGCCTCACTTAGATACTCAGTGAGCCTGGTCGTCTCCTGATCTCCGTTGTGCGACCGATAGACACAGGCATAGAGAATTTTCTCTAAACCTGTGTCCACCAGTACCCAAAGCACGGAAAAATGGGGGTCTTCAAGATTCCGGAGACGCCGACAACAGATATCGTCACGGGCGTACACGCACACACACGAACGTGGTTTTAAATTGTGCTCCAGGGTAAAACCTGGGTATGAGAGGTACGCCACGTCAGATGGACACCGTATCTGCGTCTCCGTGAGAAATAAGAGCGCTGGTTTTTCAGTTTCTAGATGGTGGTGGACCGCAACGAGATTTGAGTGCAGCCCACGGATGTTCGTGAGGTGCACTTTCAAGGAGAGGGAGTGCATCCGCTGTTTAACCGAGCTCTTTTTCTTTGACTTTTTCATATTAGTGGAGTGTTATAAGGTTGGAAGACGGTAGTAGAACGAGGCACTACGCTGCAGACATCCAGACTTACACTGGGTAACCACACCGATGAGAGACTAGACTGGAGGCTGCGGGGACGACGCCCGAGCCCCCCCGGAGATGTTCATGGGGCCCTCTCTTCCGGTCGCCAACCGGCACCATGACGCATCACCGGGATTTTTCGTAAGATGGCGGGGCAGCCTTTCACGAGTGGCTAACCCGTTACTTGGGCCCCGGACTATCTACGGTCGGCCAGTGGTAAACCGTGCCTCGGATCCCGCTAACCTCCGCGTCTAGACTCTCAGTGCGATGACATCAGTTTGTTAGCTCTGTCTGCTTGCATGGAGCAACTGTTCTGGCCCGTCCTCCGTAGTGGCTTAACAACGATCGTCGTATCGGAAAACGGCCGCTTGGCGATACGGCTTAGACCGGTGGGTGGTAAAAATGCCGCGGACGAATCCTCCCACCAAAGTCACCTGGTTAGCACCACCCAGGGGCCACGTGTAGGGTTTCAAATTTTTCGGGTTTACTCCTACGGACGGGGGTGACTCGGCCCCCAAGATTAATATATTCCAATTTTAAAAAGTGTCTCTTACTGAGACACCTATTATATAATATATAATGACTAGCTGTGCCCGCGACTTCGTCCGCGTGGAATAGTGTCTTAGGGTAGCATTTTTAAATATTTAGGCTAATTATTTTACAAATAAAACACATGCGTGTCCCACCTACACCGCACCGTACCACGTCGCGCAAATCCCCCTCTCCGTCCCCCTCGCCCTTCCCCTCCCCTCTCTCTCTTCCCTCCATCCCCTTTCTCCTTACTTCCCTTTCCCCCCACTTCCCCTCCCTTTCCCTCTCACTTCCCCTCCCCTCCCCATCTCTTTCCCCTACTTCCCCTCCCCTCCCCGTCTCTCTTCCCCCCACTCACCTCCCCTTTCCCCCCTCTACCTCCCCCCACTCCACCTCCCCTCCCCTTTCCCTCACCTCTCATCCCTCTCCCCCTTTCCCCTCCCCCTCACTTACACCCTCCCTCCCCTCCCCTCATTACCCCTTCCCCTTCTCCCTCCCCCTTCCCCCTCACAAAATTTAAATGACATATTAATTTATATCGAATCAACAGCCTAAACAATAAGTTTCAAGCTTCTAGCTTTAAAAATGACGATACTTCCATACAACTTTTCATCCCCCCTTTTAACCCCTTACAACCCTCTTTTCGCATTAAAAAGTAGCCTATGTCCTTTTTTCAGACTCTAGACTATCTGTGTATCAAATTTCATTTAAATCCGTTCAGTAGAACATTCACATAAACCTTACATATTTCCATACAAAGTTTCATCCCTTATTCCCTATGGTTACTTTTACACCCTTGAGGGTAAAACATTTACAAACTTTGAATGTCATATTTATTTATATCGAATCAATAGCCTAAAAAATAAGTTACAAGCTTTTAGGTCTAAAAAACCGGCTAAGTCGAGTTGAACTCGCCCACCGAGACTTCCGTACCAACCAATTAAGCTAGACCTCTAAATTGTATCAGCGCTCATATAACTCAGAGGTCTACCTTAATTGGCGCAAACTATGTATACATACATAGGGGACACCCTTTAATTTTCAACTTTTTTTATTTTTTGGAATTTTTCCTTAATTTGTGCTGTAAGACCTTGCTTCTTGCCAAATTTCATGATTCTAGGTCAACGGGAAGTACCCTATAGGTTTTCAACTCAAAAGTTATAGGGTAATTCCGGTTTACCTAGAATTGTCAATTTTGGTTATAAGCAAGCAATATCACAAGTAAAGGAAAAATTCCAAAAAATAAAAAAGTTGAAAATTAAGGTACATTTTGGTACTTACAAGGTTTCGCGAAAATCTAAATTTGCCCATATCTTTTTACTATGTTGACTCAAGACCTTGATTTTTATACACCCAATAGGGACTGTAGACCTCAATATCAGGTATGAATTTCAACTTGATAGGTCCACCCATTTCTGAGAAAATCAGTGGTGACACACGGACAGACAGACGGACAGACAGACAGACAGACGGACAAGAAAGTGATCTTATAAGGGTTCCTTTTTTTACCTTTTGAGGTACGGAACCCTAAAAAATGACGATACTTCCATACAACTTTTCATCCCCCCTTTCAACCCCTTATAACCCTCTTTTCTCAATAAAAAGTAGTAAGTAAAAGCCTATGTCCTTACACAGGGTCTAGACTATCTGTGTACCAAATTCCATTTAAATCGGTTAAGTAGAACATTAACATAAACCTTACATATTTTCATACAAACTTTCATCCCCTATTGTTATTTTACATCCTTGAGGGTAAAACTTTCAGAAACTTTGAATGTTATATTTATTTATATCAAATTAATAGCCTACAAAATTTCAAGCTTCTAGCTTCTAAAATAACGATACTTCCATACAACTTTTCGGCTGAATATCATTCAGGCTGCTAGTTGAAAGTAAAGAGGCTAGGCTGTTAATTAAACGGCTAATTAAGCTAGTTGGCTGCGACATATATACGGAGACGGAGAGACCGAATAGCCCGTTGGCGTAATGGATGTTCGTCCACAGGTACTTACCACCATGATGCATTCATGATTTTTGTGCTTTGTTACTTTGCCCCTCACCAAAATTGTGTTGTAATGTTGTTTTACGTAAAATTAAGAATAATTAAATTGTATAAATGTATATATTATGTAAGTTTATGTTTAAGTTAGTGCGCCTTGGTTATTAAATATTAAAAATATCTAAATATCTGCCCATAAATCTGATCTGTAAATATCCGACCTTCGACCTATATCTATCTTACCTTTCCTCTCCAAAGTCCTCGAGCGCCTGGTCCATCAACAGCTCTCCTTCTTCCTTAACACTACCAACCTCCTTAACCCATTCCAATCCGGTTTTCGTCCCGGTCACAGTACTGTGTCTGCTCTGGTCAAAATTACCGATGATATCAGACAGGGAATGGATAATGGTCTTGTGACTGTGTTATCACTGCTAGATTTCAGTAACGCATTTAACAACGTCGATTTTGACCTCCTCCTAGGTATCCTTCGCTCTTTTAACATATCTCTTGCAGTAATTTCCTGGTTTCGTAGTTACCTGTTCGGTCGCCGGCAGCGTATCCGTGTTGACAACTCATATTCTACATGGTATACTACGTCTGCAGGCGTACCTCAGGGCGGCGTTCTATCTCCTTTT
The DNA here is from genome assembly GCA_954871355.1 of Cabera pusaria. Taxonomy (NCBI): domain Eukaryota; kingdom Metazoa; phylum Arthropoda; class Insecta; order Lepidoptera; family Geometridae; genus Cabera; species Cabera pusaria. Next base: position 26,326,236 of record OX940885.1, on the reverse strand, counting down.
CTATTTGCTATTTTCATAAATTCTATTTCTTGTCAACTTTCTTCTTCCTATCACCTTTATGCCGATGACTTGCAAATTTATAGACAATCACTACTTTCCGAATTAACAGAATCTATTATGCACACCAACACTGACTTGCAACATATTCTTGAGTGGAGCAAATGTTACGGAATCAACGTCAACCCGTTAAAGACGCATATCATTGTAATAGGCAGTTCTCGAATGGTCTCAAAAATCGACTGGTTCCGCCTTCCCCAATTTATATTCGATGGAACTCACATCCCAATAAGTGAATCTGTCAAAAATCTTGGGGTACTTTTAGATAGGAAACTTTCTTGAGTGCCTCAATTAGCGGAAGTCAGTCGAAAACTTTTTGCTTCTGCAGGCTCACTTCGTAGGTTACGTGGAAATTGGAAGGAAGTCTCCTTCCAATTTCCACCAAAACTGCACTTGTAAACTCTATTCTACTCCCCATTCTTGTTTATGCCGACACCTGCTATCTGGATGTGACTGAGGAACAACTCGATAAGCTTGTGAGCGTCTCCAAAACCTGTGCATTTGTTTTATTTTCGGATTACGCAAGTTCGATCATATTTCTGAATCCCGTAAAAAGTTACAATGGGTGCCTATTCGTCTTCGTAGAAATGGTAATATACTTTCCCTTTTATATTCTGTCCTTTTTATTCCACCTACTCCTCTCTACCTTAAAGAGCGCTTCCAGTTCCTACATCTTTCTAATCCATTACCTCTTCGTTCCTCAGAAAATCTACAATTACTTATTCCTTTACACTCCTCACGGTTCTACGGCAAATCATTTACTGTGCATGCCGCCCGGTTATGGAACGAACTACCTGTAGATATTAGACGTGCTAAATCTGCCTCGCATTTTAAATCGTTAGTTAAAAAGCATTTTTTGTCCCGAACGTGCTAATCTGCTGATCACACTTTGTTAGAGACTTCAATTTTATAGCCGTGTATATGTATTTGTTGTGTATATAAAGTATGTATTGTATAATTTAAAATAATAATATATTGTATGCATTTATTGAAATATATATGGTTATATATATTTATGTATATATTTACATGAATGTATATTATATACCTGTTACAGGTATAGTGTTAATAATGTATAAGTATGTGTCCGTATAATATAATATATATTTTACTATGGTACATATGTATGTACCTGCATATATTATGTAGATAGTAAGTATTATACTTATAATAATAAGTAATATTTTTTATTGCAGTTTCCTGTAAAATTAATCGCCATCGCCAAACTCCCTTTGTTTTTGTTACTACTCCACACTTGGTTGTCTGAAAGAGATCGCTTTATGCGATAAGACCGCCGATTGTATTACCTATTAAATAAATGTTAATATGTCTAGACTTAAGTTTCTTTCTTGGTATACAATAAAGTCTTCATATCATCGTCATATTATCTATCTATTAAAAATGTAGTTATTTTGGTTAGTTTCATTAATACATTTTATAAAACAATGGAAAGGTAGGAAAACTAAGAAAGTGAGCAAAGACAGCTAATATATCCAACACATTTGATGCTACCCGTTTAGGTTTGCTTGACGTAGGCGTAATTCTTAAAATTCCCGAAACAAAACGCGAGCGTCAAGATGGAACGTCGTATGTCATCATAAACAAAAAAACTATCGTCTGCTGCGAATATAAATCATAATATATGACCAGCTAAAGAAGGGGGCAACTTTGTGTGTTATAAAATGTAATAGTAGATTAGTAGCCAAGGGCTGTAAGGCATCGATTGCAGCCCGAGATATTTATTGACATTGAATAAATGCACCACAAACTAGATAGCTGCAGCTTTTTTGATAGCTCACGTATATTATGTTACAGTATGTTAAGAATACAGTCTCAGATAAGACTTTACTCGTTTTTCTTTTCGCCACTTCATGAACTCGTCGTAAGTTTTCAAATATCTCTTTTTAGAACTTTCACGCAAAATATTGTTAATTGCTGCTTCAGCTTCCATTTTCATTGAATCGGGAGTGCAGCTTATTTCTTCATCACTTGCAGAACTCATGTTTTTTTCTTAATTAGCATGTAATTATTAAAAAAAAAATCCAAAAACAAACAATATTTAAAGTAAAAGTTTTCTATTCCCGCCTTTTTTCATCTTTTTTTTTTCAAGAACGAAATTGAGCTTCGCCGTTCGATGTTTAAAATTGATGTCTATTATACTCATACGAAGACAAGGCTGAATAGCGAAGCGACCTCTTTTGTCATTGGGCTGAATGCATGATGTCTATTGCCAGTATGATGGTTAGATGTACGCGAACTTTTTGAAAGAGTGAAGAGTTTTTTTTAAAATTACTTACCGCCCTAGGGCTTTTCTAGCTACATTATTACCCTAGAGCGCTAATTGGTTACCTACAAGCCCCATTTGGGGGTAATAAGGACCTACTTACCGAATATGAGAGAAGTAAAATATATTTCCCGAACACAAGGTTCGTACACAGCCATACTCAGTGTCCATTGTCATCGATGAAAAGGAAGGAGTAGTACAAAGTGTAGTGTCATGACTCCCCTGCATTTCAAGGGTGCTGCTAACATGCAGTGGCTTACTTACTGAGTTTAGTTAATTTTAGTTGGCGTAGTGTGCATTACTACTACGGGTATGCGAAAGGAAACGCCCGAAACGCTTGCTTCTCGTTTGTGTCAACAGAGACTAATACGACGAGGCTAGTCACAGCCAGAAAACTATCCGGACCATCGCATTTTGATAGTTTTACATAACGCATAATATTGCTGGCCGCAACCCTTTAATAAATGCGTCTTAAAAAAGATCCAGATGTAGATAAAAATATTCAGGAGGAAATTGCTAGGAAGCGAGCAGCAAGCACTCGGTTAATCGGTAGGCGTCTAGGTATTCAACATCAAAGAGTTCATAAAATGTTGCACACCAAAGAATATCCATTTCACGTTCAGAAAGTACAAGACTTACTAAACTACTGTCAAAAAATTATCAGCAGGGACCGAGAACACCAATGTATACAAATTTACCCGTAATTTTTTTTAATATTCACAATTCACATGCTTGATCCATAAGAAACCCTAGAATTTTTTTTCGGAGAAATGTGTTGACGGAGACTGATCATAGTTAAAATTAAAAATAGTAATTGAATCTGGAAGTTTCATTGCTCATATTAACAAAAAAAAATCACATCTCATTATTTTTACGTGTCTGAAATAAGATCTTACAGTGTTACTTAGTAACGTGTCTCAAATATTGAGCAATTACAAACTATTGATCAAGGAAAATCCCAAAAAAAAAGTTAACTACTGCCGGGACCTTGCTGAGAGGCTGCTGAGAGGCAAGATGGCGCCGCCACGATCAATCAGCTGATTTTTGTTATGCCAGTTGTGCGGACTGCGCAGTGTTGCCACCTTGGTAGTTTTTCTACAAGAACTGGCGCTTTTTTAAGGCTTCTCATAGTATTTTTCATTATGTTGCGTTTTTTTAGACGTGCTACAGAAGTACAGTACACGCCTCGGTGGGCGAGTCCATCTCGACTTGGCCGGTTTTTTAAAATCCTAATTAGGTGAAATTTAAGCCTAGGTTCATATGGCTGTGTCGGGTGTGTTGGGGCGCCGTCTGTTGTGTCGTGAAGTTTTATATTAATGTGTTGTGTTGTGGCGCAATATAATATACTTTTATTCTAGCGCATAAAAAAAATCCAAGGTGGCAACTCTGACTACGGTCTGCGTTTCGCGCCATTCATTTCGCGGTATTTCTTGAACTGTATCAACGGGGTGTTACAGATAAAAAATGAAGTTTTAAGAGCAAGAATCGGCCTTTAGTCGATAAATTTGGTTATCATCTGTGCCAATAGTACATGGAGCACGTTTATTTGGTGTTTAACCAAACAACGGCTGATCAGCGTTTATGGTGAAAAAAGTTGAGCAATGATCAAGTCTTTGAGAGCTTCTCAGCTGTGAGGCAGTTCAGCAATTGATCAATGTATTTTTATAAGTAACACTGCAGCACTGTTAGTTTGTAGCATTTAATACTAGAAATAATGTTTGTTATTAAGAACCTCATTACTCAACTCTTTTGTTTTAAAAAGATCTAAACATTGTATACTGACAAAACGTCTTAACAGTTAAGGACAAAATTAAAATACCGGCGGAGTGTGAGTTGGACTCGCGCACCGAGAATTCCGTACAAACTTTTTGAACTACGTTAAAGGACAAACTTAACTTTGCAGTTCTATCCCTAGACCGATGCCGTTAATTCACTAACCGTAAATAATCAGTTTGTAATAGTAAATTTGCATTTTTAGGGTTCCGTACGTAAAAAGGTAAAAAAGGAACCCTTATAAGATCACTCTCTTGTTCGTGTGTCACTACCGATTTTCTCAGGAACGGGTGGACCTAGCAAGTTGAAATGTATACCTGATACTGAAGTCTATAGTCCCTATTAGGTGTATAAAAATCAAGATCCTAAGTCAACACGATAAAAAGATATGGGCAAATTTAGGGTTTATTGAAAACTTGTAAGTACCAAAATTTACCATAATTTTCTTTTTTATTTTAATTTTCCCTTTAATTGTGCTGTAAGACCTTGCTTTTAACCAAAATTGACAATTCTAGGTCAACCGGAAGTACCCTATAGGTTTTGGGCCGAAAACCTATAGGGTAATCCCGTTGGTCTAGAACCATGAAATTTGGCAAGAAGTAAGGTCTTGAAGCACTTACTCGTATATAGGAATAAATCTGAAAACCGTAAATATATGTTTTATATAAAAAAAGGAAATTTTACTATTACCAACTTATTATTCGTAGTTTGCACCAAGTTAAGTTTGTCCTTTAACCTAGTCTGAGAAGTTGGTACGGAAGCCTCGATACGCGATTACAACTCACACTTGACCTTTTTTTTTTGAGTTAACAAATTACATATTTACGGTTTTCAGATTATTCCCTATACATGTGCTGTAAGACCATGCTTCTTGCCAAATTTCATGATTCTAGGTCAACGGGAAGTACTCCATAGGTTTTGATTCCCTTGCGAAATCACAAAATATGCGAAAATAAACAATATAATAAATAAATATATAGGTAATATCTTTTGATCACGTTGTCTTACAAGTTTAATTTTTTCACAGCCTAAAGATACCGTAGACGCGAGTATTTGATATGAGTGTCAACTTGTAACATCTACGTGTTCCCGAGAAATGGGGTCTTGACAGACGGAGAGACTAGAATAAGAATAAGAATAAGAATGTTCTTTATTGCATTAACTGTGAAGAAAGTACATGGGTACAAGGTCTTATGTGTTGTAACGTGAATCAACAGTTATCCCATTTCGGGCGTGCAATGTAAAATTATAATAATATAAAATAGTTTCTAAAAATAATATTCTAAATAACGAATTACTTATGAACTTAATTAATATTACTTGCTCTAGTAACTAATTATTTTAAACATATATGTTTACATACATCTTATATGAACTAGAACTGCTACTTAGTATTTACACTATATAAATGATATCTACCTAATCTGTTTTAAGATCGTAATATTCTGTTATATTATAAAATACGTTATTTACAACCCAGTTTCTGAGAGATATTTTAAACTTCTTCCCGTCTAATAATTTTATTTGTAAGGGAAGATGATTGTAAATATTAATAGCACTTATAAATGGGCTTCTGTGGTACATCGAATTGTTACTTTGTGGAATACATATATTATGTTTATATCTACTACGTTGACTCCCAGCGCGAGCAGACTCTACATTAAAGAAATATTTTTTATGACTTTTAATAAAAACACATATTTCCAGAATATATATACCAGTAATGGTCAGTAGGTTATAATCTTTAAAAATATTGCGAAGTGACTGGGTGCTATGTACATTGAATATAGTGCGCAAACATCGTTTTTGTAGAAGAAAAGCTAACTGAACATCGACAGAATTACCCCAAAATATGATTCCGTAGCTCAAATGGGGATAAATGTAACCAAAATATGCACTGAGTGCAGTTGCCTTATTTGATATATTCGTTAACACTGATAATGCGTAAGAAAATTGTGAAATTTTATTATTTATATAACAGACGTGATGTTTCCAATATAAATTTGAGTCTATACTTAGTCCTAGAAACTTGGTCGTATCTACTTCATTTATCGAGTTGCCTTTGATATTGATATTTTTTAAGTTTAATGGTGTCATTTTATAATTCCGGAATTGTAAAGAATGAGTTTTTGTGACATTAACTTTCAAATTAATTAAATCTAACCAATTTGTCACGGTTTCGAGAGTTGTATTGACCTCTTCTTCGAATTCACAACGGGTATAGTTTTCTTGTGGAATATAGATTGTAGCGTCGTCTGCGAACATCACACACGGGTGTTTGGCTACAATAGGTAATTCATTCACATAAATTAAAAAAAGCAATGGGCCAAGGACACTTCCTTGTGGAACTCCTACAGAAATGCTTTTAAATTTTGATATAGTTTTTTCTATGGTTTTTGTTTTTTTATTATAAGTTTCAATAATAACAGATTGAATTCTATTTTCTAAATATGAATGAAGTAAATTGAAGGCGTTTCCTCTAATACCAATTGACTCAAGTTTATGAAGCAGAATTTCATGCACAACACAGTCAAAAGCTTTGGTTAAGTCAAGAAGGATAGTGATGCCTGTTTTCTTTGTATTTAGATTATCATACACCTGTTGCAAGATTTTAAATATAGCTAAAGATGTGCTTTTTCCTTTTTGGAATCCAAATTGATTTTCGTCTAATATTTTATTACGATTAAGAAACGACGTTAATTTGTTGTGGATAACTTTTTCAAATATCTTAGAAAAACTTGGCAACAAAGCTATAGGACGATAATTTACCATGTCACTTTTTGAGCCTTTTTTCTTGTAAATCGGTTTAATAATTGCTTTTTTTAGGTCATCTGGGAAAGAACCAGTTTCGATTGATAGATTAATTATATAAACTAGTGGCTCTGCGATGTAATTTATAGTACTCTTTATGACTTGAGTCGATATATGATCATACCCGGCACTCTTTTTATTTTTTAGTTCTTTAACAATATTTACTATTTCTTGTGTGGTTACAGGTCCAAGAAAAATAGTGTTGCAGTTTTGGTTAAACACTTTAGGCTTTTGTGCATTTATTTTGGGATCAACTTTAGAGTTATTTATATAATAGTCATTTAATGATTCGGCAATGGATTGTGGCTCGTTAATTTCTTTGCTGTCTACGTGTAAATACTCAATTGTTGTTTTTATGATGTTTGTCTGTGATGTGCTTTGCTTGATGAGGCCCCATGTAGCTTTCGTTTTATTGGTACTCTGGTTTATGTACTTCATGTTAGATATTTTCTTAGAAGTGCGAACTACTCTTTTGAGAATTTTGCAATATTGTCTATGCCTATCTTTATTTTGTCTAGTTGTGTGTTTTTCGTATTTTACGTAGTTATTTCTTTTAGTAGCACTTGACATTTGTATACCTTTACTTATCCAGTTCTGCTTTTTTTTGTATGTAACTTTACATTTTTCCACAGGAATACATAGATTGAATATAAGTTCATATATTTCAATAAAAGATTTATATGCTATATTTACTTCATTACACTCGTAAACGTTATTAAATGTAATTTGTTGAATATATTTACTAAATACTTCTATATATTTATCAACATTTCGAGTTAATTTAAACCAGTATTTTTCATGATAACTAAAATTTGTTGTTAATCTAATAACTTGTGCAGTGTGGTCAGATATGCCTAAATTTAAAATTTCGGTTTTATGTTGCTTGAAATTAGTCAGTATGTTATCTATACAAGTTTGGGAACGTTGAGTATACCTAGTAGCATCCGAAATGGTTGGGTTAAAATTGAACGCTTTAAGAGTATTAATAAACAATTCACTTTTTTTATTCTTTTGTAGTAAGTTTATATTGAAATCTCCCAGTATTATAACCTTATTATTTGTAGCTCGGAGTCTAGTGGTAAGTTTATGTAATAACGACTCTAAATATTGTAAAAATAAGTTGAAGTTACTGTTTGGGGTTCTGTACATGCATACAATTATATAATTTAGTTCACATAAAGCTATAGCACAGCATTCAAAATGTTGTTCAATGGACGTATTCGCAATCCAGTCAAGTGTCTTAACATTTATAGAATTTTTAGCATAAATACTTACACCTCCTCTAGACTTATTTTTTCGACAAAAATAAGCTACATTTTTAAAGCCATCTATTTGTAGAATGCCTGCCTCGTTTTTCCTTAAGAATGTTTCGCTTAAGCACAATAAATCAATATTTTTTTCTTCTGTAATGAGTTCTAGTTGGTCAACTTTAGACTTTATTCCCTGAACATTGAGGTGCATAATGCTTATATTGTTTGTGTCTTTAGTTACGAAAAAGCTGTTTGTCTTGAGAACTTAGATCAATATTTTTACTTAATTGTGGTTTGCAATCCATTCGCGTAAAGTAAAAAGGAATCGTTCCTGGTTTTGGAGGTTTTATTGTATCATTTGACTCAACTGAACTAAATACTGTAGCATTTTTAGTTTTGTAGGAACTCTTTGTTAGATTGTTCATCTGTTGAAAATAGTACGGTATAGTCCCCGGTTTGGCTTTTGTAGCAATTTTGTTTTTTTGTTGTGTAGTATTTTTCAAAGATTTGTTGATATTTTTACCTAGATAAGTGCACTCGTAATCGTAAGTATTTATTGTGTGATTTATTGAATGTACTATATGCTTTGAATTTTCACTCCTGATATCAAGATATTTACTGTTTTTAAAGTTACCAGTAATGTTGTGCAAGTTTTGATTTAATTTATCCTCATTTAAGTGCCGGTTCGAATAAACGCCTAATACTATAACATGAGGTATACTATATTTTTTTAATATTGAGGACATTTCAATAAAAAATTGTGTTGGATTAGTATCATTAGACCCTAAACATAAGACGAGCCAATCTTCCTCTTGAAGGTTATATGCAGTTCCCTCGAAATTGCGTAGAATGTAATCAGTAGGTGCGTCAGGATAGGTGAAGTTAATTATATCATAGTCTTTAGCGTTTCGATGCTTAGCTCGGCGCTTGATAAGAGATAATGCCAGACTATGACAGGTTTGATCACCAACTACGACGATTTTCGGCTTCTGATTGTTTAGTTTTTTTAATGTTTGTGATTTCAGTGATGTGCTAGCTACTTCAGCGTAGCTCGGTTTTGTCAGGCAAGCCTTTGCATTTGAAGATATAGGTGTCGAGATTCCATCCTCTTTGTTTACGCAGATAGGTGTCTTTTGACTGTTTTCTAAACATTTGTTAACTGCAGGGTTTTCTATCACGTTTGAAATGTCAGTTGTAACACAAGGAAGAATTTCATTTTCACGCTGCGGTGACATTTGTTTGATAGATTTCTTCTTTTTTATAGTCTTTTTTCGCGTCTTGGTGGTAAGTAACGGTGAAAATGAATTTTGTACCTTCTGTGTATGCTCTTCAGTAGTTTTCTCTTTAGATAATTGTATAATAACTTGTTTTAATTCTGTATTTTCTAATAAAAGTTTATTATTTTCTGCCTTAGTTGTTATGAGATGGTTTGTTAAGTCATCAACAACATTTTTAAGATGATTTATTTCAGTTTTTGAAGCGTCTGACATAGTTTTTGAGTTTGGAGTACTGGTACAATCTTCAAAGCTATCATCCGCCACATTACTCGAAAAGGAGAGACGATCTAAGGAAAGCCGCCGTAACGTTTTTGGCTTCCTCAATGTCACATTTTCATCGAAGTTTTTGCATTGAATTATGTCCTGATTACCAACAGGGGTGTTCATATTACACAGTTTTGGTTTTTTTGATATGCATGGGGTACATTTCCAGTGTTGTTTTTTCTCAGGGTCCATCAAATAGAACCTTTTTTCTGCCACATTTGCACAAATAAGGTCATAAATACAGTCGCATTCCGAACACTTCATGAACAGACGACTAGTTATTTCTTGAGGACATCCATTGCATTTTAACGAGACAATATCACTGTTTGTTGACGACGCCATATTTTATTTACAATTATACCCTTATATAACTTATTATCGTCTATTGTCCGTTGGTTGATACAGTTGAACAGCGAACTTATAAATTTAGTATTATTAGTAATACTGCACTATTGTCCTATTTATGAAGACATTATACTTGGTTTGGAAATTATGAAATTTTGACAGAAAAAAATGTTTCGGCACTGGGAATAGAACCCGGGCCTTACGGCATTGGTCCGACATATAGTACCAATCGGCCAGATTGTCGCATGACAGTCTCGACGAAATAGTCAATCAGTTGTAGTGTATAGCGGCAGTTTAGAAGGCGTCAAATTCAAAATTTGAATCACAAATGTAAACAATGATGACCGTTTGAAATTTTTCACTTTTTGAATATGTTATCACTTTCACATATAGATTAATAATGTACACTGATAGTTATTTCAATATATCCATGTGAAGTAGGTAGTATACCACTAGTATATTGATAATGTTTGTTTATTTAATATTGTTTAAAAGTTTTAATTACTAAGCATAACGCCACTTTTATATGAATAAAAAACACAATTTGTACCAGTTTATAAGGGCCACAAATACAATATGTTATGAATTACACTGTTTTTGAAGGTTTAGTACACTTTTATAACTGGAATCACTTTTTAACTATTTTTAAATCATGACAGGCAGGCGGATAGACGGACAACAAAGTGATACTGTAAGGGTTACTTTTTCCTTTTGAGGTACGGAACCATAAAAAGAATTACTGAATTACTCAACTGTCCGTTCGTCTGTCTGTCTGTCACCAGGCTTTATCTCATGAACCGTGACAGTTAGATAGTTGAAATTTTCACAGAATGTATTTCTGTTGCCGCTATAACAACAAATACTAAAAAACAGAATAAAATAAATATTAAAGGGGGGCTCCTATACAACAAACTCGTTGCTCGTTTTTTCTGGATATTGATAACAGCAGCAGGTATACGCTTGGAATATTCACAGAATATTGAGTTATATTAGTTATTCACTTTAAAAATAAATAATTAAATCAGTATAAATATTTAAGGTGCCCACCTTACCACCATGGTGGTGCCACCCATACAACAGACATCATTTTTTTTTACTGTTTATATAGATAATGGTACGTAACGTTTCGTTTTTATTATTATTTATTCTGTATCTTGGTGCACGAGTCCGACCTGCACTCGGCCGGTTTCTTTTTCTAGTTGATTGCGCTATGAAATTGACTTTCATAGGTCTGATATTCTCCACTATCAATTACTATCTCTATTCTCTACTATCAAATACTATCTTCTATACTAATCGATAATAATTAAGATAGTTTAATGCCCCGCGAGTCAATTTCAGTAGCAAGTTTGAGAGGTTAATCGTCATATCTCTGAAGATACTTATCAGATCTCGATGAAATTACAATGGTACCACCTCGGAAACGTACTCTACCGATTACAAAAATAATTATTCGAATCAGTTAACAATTGACGGAGTAATCGCGTAAAATACACACACATAAAAAAAAACATATAGACGAATTGAAAACCTCCTTCTTTTTGGAAGTCGGTTGATAATCCAACACATTTTGCCAAACTTATGCCAAATTTCATTGGCGGGAGAATTTTTCGGATGTCTCCATACAGCAAATATCATCGTTGACTGAACGGATGATCATTTTCATCACGTTTAATTGCATTACGGACAAAATCAATACACAATGGTACAGATAATACATTGCTCTTTATTTTCAGTTCATGATATATCGTGACATCAGCGTTGCTTCCAGTAATATTTGTTTCCCCACATGTAACATTCTCGTATTTTATGCATAAACCATTAAGTCCTGTACAGTTATTTGTTAGGAACGCGTGCCATCTGAATAAAAAGTTATTTCGTACACATAGTCGCACCCCTACTTATGCACGCTTTACATGTGGAAAACATTTTTAACTGTCTCTGAAGAAGTACATAGTACACACGTACACGTGTATAAAACAATTTTCTTAAAAGACACATAAAATGAAGACGATTTTGCAGCTTGCTCAGATTACTGCTCTGTATGCAGTCTTACAAGACCCTTGATTTTTTTATATCACCTAATCAGAATGAAGCCATAACATAATGCATACAATTATTACGCCAATGATAACAGTAATATTTAAGGCCGGATTTTGTGCTGTGTTGTATTTAAGAAAAAATATAATTACAATACAAATTTGCCATACATAAAAACTATGTCAGGTGGATAAGGTAAAACAATGACCTAACTTATCCAAGGTAAACAAGGATATAGCAAGATAAAACAACGTTCTTGTTCTTTTATGAACGTCTGTCTGTGGGATATATTGTCTTAATTTGGCAATGTAGGCAGCAATAATGTAACATTTAATCTTGTGTGTACGCTCATATAAGAGACCATATCTAAAAAATCTAACAAAATGAAATAAACATTTATAAAAAATATAAAAATCTCGTGTCACAGTGTTTGTTATAGAACTCCTCCATAACGCCTTGACTATTTTTTATAACATTGTTGTGTATATTTGGTAGATCTTATAATAGGTCGTAGGCTATATTTCTGTGCCTCCTGTGTAAAATGATATAATTGTAAAATCACAACTTTTCAGGAGAGCAAAAACAAAGTTTGAAAAATCATATTTCATTTTTGGTTACACTTATCTGGAAAATAATAATGAATTATGTGGCGTAGGAATGTATGTTTTCTCGGTTTACTTCATTTTTTCTGATATATTGTAAGCATTATCAGAAAAACTATAATAATCGACGAGTTATACTAAATGTAACATTTGACTAAAGTTTTTTTACGTGTCTAATGATCAAAGTATAATTGTATCATATAACACAAAAAATACCTTTTGGTGAAAATTGATATTTGGTGAGTTGTTTTTATGAATAACATCATAATTCTTGGACCTACACTTACTGACCTAAAGCAAAAAGACTGAAAATAAATGATAGAATAACATGGCACTACCTAGCATGCTCTAAACCAATTTTTATTCCAGATGTATTATTAAAGTCAAAGTGGCAATGTTAACATTTTTGTAAAATATGATATATCTGAAGTTGTATCAATCGTAATGTTAAAAAAGAAATGTACAAATAGAGTTACGTTGAATATAAAAAGTACATTAAACAAACGTTTGTAATCAATAACACATGTAATAATTAGAATTTTAGCAAAAAGATACAATATTATGGGCACTATGAGATCAATAGTAAATAAATCACAACCCATATACGTATTCTACTTGGAAAATAATAAGTAGTTTTAAACATTATAGTTATTATCATGTAGGTACGAGTAGATGAAATAGTACATATTATAATTCTTTACGTAGGAAAATTATTTATCTTATAACATTAGCATTAATGATATAAATCAAAACGTATTTTAATGTTTCGACATTATTTTTATAGATATTAAACAGACATGACTTACCTATAACTAATGAGAATTATCAGGTTATCAGCCTAGTCTCAATTAGAACTATTGATAGTTGCAGTCACAGTATGCGGCAGTATCGTACTGGATATCAGATTTACATGAAAAGCTCCGATAGAACTCATGAGCACTTACATGTATAAATAATAGTAACTGGCAAACATATTTTTTTCTTTTCTACAATAATCGGCATTCCAGTCAAGTTTTACTGAGTTTACAAACATTCATACATAAGAAATCAGCACCGCCCTCTTCTTTGTAAAAGAAACGAGAAATGTCTTTTGTATATTTCAAAAGGGTTCTAGGTCGAAGTCATCTGACGAAGTTGACATCCGGCGGGAATATTGTCGTTTCTAAGCCGAAGATTCTGGAAGTGCAAGACTTCTACGGCCAATTGTACACTTCGCAAGCGTCACGTCCTCAATCCCATTCTGAGGATCCCAGAACCACTCTTAGCCGCCATTATACCGAAAATCTGCCAGAGGTCAGCCTAGACGAAATCGTGATGGTTAGACAGACGAAAAGCCTTCGTCGAGGATGGAATTACAACGAAGCTTTAAAAACTGGCGGAAATACTACGCTAGTTCATTTTCAGCGTTTTATTAAATCCGTCCTATTTTTGAGGAGAATTCCGCAGACATGGAGCAAGAGTGTGGTCGTAATGTTCATTAAAAAAGGAGACAAACTCTTTTGAAGAACTATCGACCGATTTCTCTCCTGTGCTATATCTAGGAGCTGTTTTTGAGAGTCATTACGAATCTTAATTTGAAAGTATCGGCTTTTGTTCGCGTGTATTTACTTCGGATATGCTCCGACCAGGTTTCAACCTAATACGGTCATCGTCTGGGAGCGGCTAGGATGGCGGCAACGCACGTCGTATTGCCCGCGTTTCCCGGCGCAACTCAACCGGCGCACTCATTACGAATCGTCTCGCGCGTAGGCTCAACGAATTTCAGCCCTCTCATCAGGCTGGTTTCATGGCACCTTAAATCACATTTAAATTGTGCAGCAGGTTATGCAGACGACCAAAAAGTCTAATCAGCCCCTGTGCATAAGTCAAAGTCAAAGTCAAAGCATTTATTCAGTATATGGGCAAATTAAAAATTTGCACTTTATTACAACTACTTTTTGCAATTACTTACACACGTCAAATTACATTAAAATGATCATATTCAATAAAAAATATTATAGATATAACAGAAACATAACTTATTGCTTTGAATTTACAAAAAAAAACAAAGGCGTTTGTGGACTGTGAAAAAACGTTGACTCCATTGAAACCTGGCCTGTTATGGAGTCCACGCAAGTGTTGTGACGTCTATATGACGCCGCAACTATATCCGTCAAACTACAAAATAAAACCGAACCTATCCCCCTTCATCGAGAAATTTTAGACAAGAGGACGTTCAGCATCATCAGTATGTTTTAGTCCACTGCTGGACGTAGGCCTCTCCCAAGATGCGCCACTGAACTTGATCTTCGGCTTTTCTCTGCCAGTTACTGCCCACCGCTTTGCGTATGTCGTCGCTCCACCTGGTCACAGTACGTCTTACGCTACGTTTACCAATTCGTGGTCTCCACTCTAGGACAAGTCTATCCCAACGGCTATTAGTCCTTCGGCACTATGACCAGCCCACTGCCACTTCAGCTTGCTAATCCGTTGAAATATGTCGATAACTTTAGTTCTCTGGCGAATTACTTCGTTCTGGATTCGATCCCGCAGAGAAATACCGAGCATAGCTCTCTCCATAGCTAGCTGAGCGACTTTAAACTGGTGGACCAGTCGAACTGTGAGTGTCCACGTCTCGGCTCTGTATGTCATTACAGGTAGGAAGCACTGGTTAAAGACTTTTGTCTTTAGACACTGCGGTATAGGAGACGTTGTCTCCCCCAAATTGTTTACAAATGCTCTTGTGAGTATACTCAAAACGCTGAATCGGAAAGTACTATTGTAGTGTCAATATTAACGGCGAATACCTCTCACACCTAAGATATGCGGATGATATCGTCATCATGGCTGACAATACATGCTGAGTACCCTGGCTGATTGGATAAAATCAAGATGACCTTCAACGAACATGTACTTCTGGAACCAATTTCCTATAACGGAGCATTCGGTAAACTTCGTCGAGTCTTCGCATTGCACACATACAACAATGCCTTAAGATGAAAGTCTTATACTTACTCTTATATGACATATGGAACGCATACAGTAGCAGCGCTAAAACCTTGCTTATCCTTCTCAAGTCCGATGTTTATGAGTAAATCCGACAATAAATGAATAAAAAAATATGAACGGTATATCTTAAAAAAAATATATTTGATAACAGTCTTAAGTTTTTGTAACAAACTATATCACTAAGCAGCTGCATAATAAGTAACGGTGCCAATCTATGACCAAATCGAGCGCGTCCTCTTCTTCTCGAACCCGCAGCGACACTGAGCAAAGAACACTGAGCGCCACTCAAGCGCACCCTGCCTCACTTTACCTCCCGTAAACCCTTTCGAAAAGTATATCATTTTTTACCAAATTTGTTTATACGTGTTTTGTTTGTAAGTCTTTGATATTTTGATGTAACTGAGTTATGCGGTCTTTTACTAACGTAAATTATTGTGTATAATGATTTCTCTAGAGTAGTATTATCTAACACGAAAAAAAGTATTTTGTGACTAAAAGTTTACGTGGTTTATCTCGTGTTGTACCCAACATCTGTGCAAACAGTGATAGTGTTATTTGGATTAACTCTAATTATATCAAAATACACTAAATAATGTGAAACAAAATGCATCGCTATTAGATACAACATTTATTGTATCTTTTTGCACAAAAAAATATTGAAAATTAGGTTTTTACTTATGATATAAATCGTGATTAGACGTGTGTAACTCAGGTCAGAGCCGGTTCAAATATTCAGATCACAGAGACTTGAGTCACTGAGCTGCAGCTCAAATGTAAACTAGACGGCTCACAGCTCACACTCACAGTCACGGCTCGCAACGCAATATCTCACACAGAACACTAAATACTCGGGTTTCGGGGAGCGCAATAGTAAGTGCTAAGTTGTCAATAGGGTATTTTACTCTAAATGAGAAAAAATCTAAAAATATATTTACTGAGATAGCTTAGCCAAAAAGCAGTAGAAAAACGTTAGTTTTATTTTAGTTCGTAAAACAATAAACTAAATTTCAAAATTCAATACAAAGGTTACATCTTTTTAAAACTGTTACATAACACTATTAAATAGTAACGTAACTACATTTAATAGTATATGAACGCAGCTCGCTTGAGCTTACACTCAAGTCGCGAGTCACGACTCACGCGACCACGCGTGAATATAACTACGAATTGAGCTGACCTGTGAGCCGGCTCGCAGCTTCGGTTCAAGTGCGTGAGCTGTGATATGATCTGCGGTTCAATCATATTTGTTGAGTTACCCATGGCTAATCGTGATAAATTATTAGACACAAAAATTTCACGAAAAAATGCAAAATAAGCTCGACTTGTATCAAACGATCTCCTAACCTACAAGAGATATCGAAACGTGAGTTAGACCAAAAAATCGTAATTTTTTTTACGTATAAAACTGCAAAAAACGCACTTTTGACATAACTCGAGTTATATTGTTTTGCACAGGAGGCACAGATTTATACCCATAGGCGATAAGGGTGGCTTAGGGTGGCCCAAACGCGGGCAAAGTCGCGGGGCGCAGCTATTGGTTCTATAAAAAAAATTGTTGGTTTATTCATAAGTTTTTGACAAACTTTTTTTAAATATGTTACAAGATATTTCAAAGATTCCTTTGGGAAGATATTCTGGATAGTACAACAGTTCATGTAAAAAAAATTCTATCACACCAGTAAAACATTTCATCCTCTCATAATCAACCGGTGTTAGTCTACTGCTGGACGTAGGTCTCTTTCAAGATACGCTGCTTCTTTTCCAGTCACTACCTACAGCTATGCGTATATCGTCGCTCCACCTGGTCCAGCCAGGACCAGGTTTTGATTGAGTCAATGGGCTTCTTATAGTCCACAAATGATAAGCATATGGGCACTCCACGGTATACTGTACAATCTGCCGGATGTGGTCTATGCTATGGTGCTGTAACCGCTTCAAATCCCGGCCTGTTTCGGAGATTCGAACCTGTCGAGTCTTCGTGCAAGACAGTTCGTGATGAGCTTTGAAGACAGACTTTTTAGTTATTTTTGAGGGATGTCTTTTAAAAAATAAAATAAAACTACAATGCTTCTGTTCTATGCCTGTAGATTTCTCCCAGTGGAAAGACGGAATTAAAGAACTGCTGAAGCTAATGA
The DNA here is from genome assembly GCA_954871355.1 of Cabera pusaria. Lineage (NCBI taxonomy): Eukaryota > Metazoa > Arthropoda > Insecta > Lepidoptera > Geometridae > Cabera > Cabera pusaria. Next base: position 26,308,410 of record OX940885.1, on the reverse strand, counting down.
ACTGCCGGAATGACAACAGAGCCGAGGGGCTTTTAAAAGCTGTTGTAATTCCGTCTTTCGACCCCCAATTCTGCTCGATTGATTATTTTTATTATACATTTTACATTATATGCATTTGTTTGATAGCATCTTGATTCAAGTTAAAAAATACTATTATATTGCTGCTACAACTCTAGACTTACATCATCACAGGTAATATCATAATTAAAATCAAAGCCGTATGTTAATTATAAAATATATGTGTTTGCTTATAGGAATGGATGTGGACAATTACTGGTCAAGATCGTCATCAGCGAGAAAAATCGCAGGACCACGGAGGCGAGCTGCAAATCATGCTACCGTCGCAGGAACAGAATCTAAGTGCCGGAGAAGTTTGTCTACTTACGGAGTCGCCTTTCAGAATTTTAAGAGTAAAAATCTTAATGCTTTACTTCTCTAAAAGTTCAAGTCAAAGTTCAGTCAATCATTACGGCGTATCTTCATCACAGTCAATTTTCATTTCGAACTCTTAGGTCTTAGCCATACTAGACGGAAATTCCGTCGCCGAACTTCCGTCTAGTGTGGCTAAGGCCTTATTATTCGTTAACATAAAATTAAGTCATACGTTCCTTTGCATACAAACATGACTCGTAATAGTAATGCTTAAAAACATTTTTCAATACAAGCTTTGTTCAATTGTCCTATGTAATCAATAGTAATGGAAAGTACTTACAATAAAATAATATTAGCCTGAGGGCCTGAGGTTCACCTGACAATGCGTTAGATAGTTATAGTTATAGCTGTCAAAAATCTGTCAGATTTCTTCATATCAGCGCTATCAGGAACCGGTGAAACTGGCCCTAGATTTGACTGTCCTATCATTTGTATAAAAATCATGTGTTAAAAAGATAGGGCTATGATTAGGTGCACATCTTTACTTGTATTACCTAGTCTTTTCTGAAATTGGTATTTAAGTACACATTTTAAGTTTGGTCAAGTCAAACTAGTTTCATTTCGTTTTCGACAGACACTAATACGTCAAATATATATATCATATTTGATGTATAAGAGTAGAAGCCAACATGTACTGCACTCAACTGACACAACCATCACATTTTTTCAATTAATTTTTATTTCAAAAAAATCGGACGATCCGCCATTATCGAATAACGAGCGGATGGGATACCTAATGCCTAATGCATTGTTTTAGTCACAGAACAGAACAGATGTTTTAATGACCTAACACCTTTTTCGTTCGTTGCCTTTCTATTGAAACTGGTTTGAAGCACAATGGCTGCATGGTATTAAAGTCTATAACAAACATAGGTAGAAACCATTTTTGTGCTTAATATGTTGATTAATACCTCCATATCGACAAGCGCGACGTTACTTTAGGCATTCTATCCTTGGCCACTTTAAAAGTATTTGTAGTATCTATTTTAGCCCTAAAGTCCACATCATCATCATCATAATCACTGATGGACATAGTCCTCTCCCAAGACACGCCACTGAGCCCAATCTCCGGCTCTTCGTTTCTAGTCACTGTCCACCGCTTTGCCTGGTCACAGGGCATCCTACGCTACGTTTTCCGATTAGCGGTCTCCACGCTATGACAAGTCTATCCATACGGCAGTTATGACCAGCCCACCCACTGCCAGAGCTTGAGCTATGTCGATCACTTTAGTTCTCTGACGAATTACTTGGTTCCGGATTCGATCCCGCAGAGAACACCTATAAAAGCTCATTCCATAGGTCGAAGAGACTTAAAATTGGTGGACGAGTTGAACCGTTAGTGTCTACGTTTCGGCTCCGTATGTCATAACGGATTTGGGTCAGTTCAGACCGCGATGCAACGCGGCGCGCACTTATTAAGGCAATGACATAAAAAAGAACTTTATTTACTACACAAAAAGATACACATTTCGGCGCAGCCCTAAGCCGCCGAATTAATGTAATGAAATGTGTATCTTTAAATAAAGGTCAATATCACTCTTAATAAATGCGCGCCGCGTCGCATCGCGGTCTGAGCCTAAGACGTACGGATTAATGACTTTTGTCTTTAGGCACTGTGGTATATGTGTGGGTATATGCGACGAGAACCCTCTACGGAGTTTCCAAAATGCTTCTAAGGTACAAAATGTATCCAAATTGCTTCTATCTATATTTTATTGTTCTCGTATTATATATATCGTATATATATCGTATATATATCGTAGGTACTTTATTGGATATGACCAATTATTCTAAATAACCAATACGATAATTATCATTAAGCGTCACAAGTTAAACAAAGCTATAATGGGTTTGTCATGTACGTGGATAAAGGTTAGCGATAATGTAGAGAGCTCTCATATCACGGTATTAACGTTATCACATTTCATATCTCAACGCTTACAAAGCTAGGATGCCTGTAGTGAATTTATCCGAGTGCGCTCCTAGAAAATGTGGTTATTCCGTCGTGCAAACACTGTTCCTTTATTGCCAGTGACACCTACCAAACTTAATAACGTAAGTATGGTTTTACTTTACGTTACACACAAAAATTAAATTTCAGTTCAAAGGCGCTGTCAATAGACACATTTAAAAAGGATTCTCTAGTTATGCCAATCTGGTAACATGTTTCGGTTCACGTCAATTTATTTTAGCGAGTCGAAATTACCGGAGATTACAATGAGCTACTAAATTTTAAAATCGTTGTAAGTTAATGTAGTCTTAATATTTTGCAAATAAAAAAAAACAATAAAAAATATGTACCTACCATATAGTAAAAAAAGTATCAATATCCTTAAACAGTTAAGCGTCTAGCTTGTCCTGATCACTATCAAGACAAGCTAGACGCTTAATAGTGAATAAAGTCAATAGAAACAATAAAGTCTACGCAATGTTTCAATTTAATTTGGCACGGACACATATGTCCACTATGACGATGTGACCTTTTGTTCGGATCCACATAGCGCAACTGTCTCAATCCATACGATTGGCGACATTACATTCTTGGGTGAGTTGATTGAGCCATGACGGCGAAGCCTATCTACAAATTGAAGCGGACTGATTTAGAACCACCCAGAACGCAAGAAGGTAATAATAATATATATAAAACCGCAGGGGCGGCTTTGTGGCGAGCCGACGGTGAGTGGCAACACCGCATACCCCTATCCCCCGAGGGCTAAATGAGACCCTCTGACCACCGGCTTGCCTTGACCGGCCGGCCGGTGGTGGGAATCGAAAGAGCTAAGACCTAAGCTCCAGGGTGGAAGTGTTCAATGCATAAAGCCGCTAGTTTAGTGAAAGTGCAGCACACCTCTCAACACCCTTAGCTATCCACGCCAATGTTACCCCTCGGCGCCGACATAACGGTCCGCCTTTATGGGGGGCCCATTCAGTGTATAGCGAGTCACCACCCGCCTTCATATTTTGAAATGAGGCATAATTGGCGGGTGCCGTACCTCATCCCATAGACCAGAAAAAACAGACATCAAGCAGCACACATTCATAGCCATAATAAATTAATGTACCATCTTTTTATAGTTTTTCATCTCTCCATTCACAAATCATATTTTTATTTAATTTAATATTGTAAAGGGCCTCTTGACGTTGGCTTCGGCTCCGTCAATGCCTTCAAAAGGACCGGGTGATTTGCAGCCCGTGATGTATTCTTGAATAAAGAATATATATAATATATATAATAAAAATAATAAGGTAATACATTTAATGACTCTCAATCTCTCGTGCTTGGCTAATGACGCCCGTATAAACTTCTAAAACCCTGTAGAGTGTAATGTCATTGGTCGGTAAACAAAATAATAACCCGTAATAATCCCTACTGCATTGAATTTGATTTATTCATCTAAATGATTTCTCAAAAATATTGAATAATTAATTTCATATTTTAACTTTTTAAATATAATTACGTGTTTACCATACGTTTGATTTTAAAATCTGTGTAATAGACGTTCTGAAAAAGTTATTCGCTTTTAATAATCGTTTTTACTAAAAATGCAAGCTATAATTTATGGCACATCTGAGAATGCGTGGTTATTGTATATAATAGAGCAGCTGTTCTTCCATTGCCTTAAACTCCTATGGCAAAGTATACAGAAAGATTACCTTCCCACTTTTTCCATTCCTTAAAACATTCAGTAAGTAATAAGCATTTCGCACACTCAATTCAATCTGATCAATCAAAATCTCTGAAGAAACTGGCTGAAGGAAAACCTACATTGTATATTTATATATAATTTATGAAAGAAAATACATTTTTCATTGACTAATTGCATACTATCAACACTTTTAATTTTGCAACTTTCAGTACGAGTGAAAATGCCACCCGCGCCGGTCGTCTATCTAAAATTTTCGCGCGCGTGTTTTATATGTAAAGAAAAATAATTACTTTAACCTGTGACAAAAAGAACAAATCATATAAGTTGTTATTTATATATATTAACGAAACTTTAAAATGAGTTCCTTTACTCAATCAAGACGGTTAAAAAATCTGCACAGCCTAAAAAGTGGCGCTATTAAGTTACCCCGACATTGGTCAAAGATGTTTGGTCTTGTCAATATGTCCAAGCCTCCTGTCGAAGAGATACTTCAGGTAAATACATATTATTGGACAACAATAAGGAGCAATCATAAAATATCCGGATATAATTACTCTCACTATTGTCTTGTCGTATATTTCGGACTAGGTATTGATGAAAAACAAAATACATACACAATTTCTGATAATTCATTCTACTTTGGCTTACACATAAATACATATAATTTATTAATATTAATATATATTTGAAATAACAATTCACGACTGTAACAAATGTTTTGTTATAAGTACAGGCGTTCATTTTAATCTTACGTGGTTAAAAAGGGATAATTTAACGTGATGTCTATATTGAAATTTGGTAAGTTAGTTTGTGTCGTTACGACCGTCGACCACGTAGTAGTAATAATAATGTGTAGTAGTAGTAGTAGTAGTAGTAGTAGTAATGTGTAATTGTATATACTTGAATATGGAAATGTTTGTAGATGTAGTTAAAAGTACGCATAATCTACCAGGAAGGCACGTCGTAACGGTCCCACGTTGGGCGCCACCGTGTTTACCGTACTAATGATGCAGAATCCCAAGCAACAGTTAATAAATGAAAACGTTAATTTGTGTGTTGTTTTAAAGAGAAAGTAACAACCCAGTACCTCCAAACATTGAAACTAAATTAGAACAGCTTAAATTGATCAGAAAAGTATTTTATAATCTCTTTATAAACAAAAGTCATTTATAAATAATCACTCACGTTGCATGAAATACATAAATTATGGGCTATGCCCGCAGTTTCGCCTGCGTTAGCAAAGATTATACTCGTATTTGACAAGCTTTTATTTAACTTGTCGTGTAGTATGTATGGATGTTTGTTTGGGTCAAATCTTAGAAGCTAAATTGGAACAACTTCGTAACGTTCGGTTAGACTCAAATTTGGTAAACTTACGTATCTTTAGTGACAATGCAATATTATGGTGCCATTAAGCTGACCTGATGATGGAGCCCGGCTGTAGGGACTGGAAATGAATAATGGCCAATGGTAGGACAGTCGAATTTGGGCTAGTATGTATTGTTACCATTAGTACTTAACATTACATATTATAAAGATATAGTTACTTCTAATATATATACTACACTGAGTAAACACACTTTATAGTTTCGCCAAAAATCTATTTGGACTTCATTGGTTGCGTATATTCTACATTACACACAAATGTTACGAAGTCAGTCTCCGCCTTAGTATCTAGTTCGAATATATTTATACTAGAATATCTAGATAATAGATAAAGATGGAGAGAGAGAGACAGAGAGAGAGAGAGTTTCAAACGTTTAAAGATAACGTAATTACATGGTGTAATTGCCAATCATAGTTATCAATTAAAGTAATTTCATTTGAACGGTTGACCTGCACTGTTATAAATTGAACGATGTTATCATTAATGTGTAAGAGCACGATACCATTTATATGTTCACTAATAATCGAGGGCCCAGTCGTGTAGTGGGAGAATGGTTAGCTTTGACGCCAGAGGTACTGAGTTCAATCCCTGCCGTGCACCAATGGATTGTTCTATCGAATAATGTTTGTGCGCTTTTTACAGGGGGGCCACCCCCGGTGAAGGAAAAACATAGTTAAGAAACCCCATTCCCCGTATGGTAGTAGTACCCTATCTAGTATCCACCTGGCCAGCTAACACCCCAAAAATCTGTCTCCAAACATCTGATGTGTTCTGGCAGCTATCCTTGAGAGCCAATTCCCATTCTAGGCCTAATGTGCTATCATCCTAGACCGCATCATCACATACCCACTGGCGAGATAGTAGTGAAACGATATCATATAGATAGGCCAACGCATGTAGCGGCTTAGCATATATGATTTTTTTTTTATTTGTGATGTTAACAGGTCAAGCATCCAAATGTTTGTGCAGTCTTTTAATGCTTGCGCTATCAATACGTTGTACGTCAATTATTTTTTAATATTTTTGCACGAAGAACCACAGATATGAAAATTACAAAAAACTCACGATTTCTTGTCCTCTGAGCTTACGCAAAGTATGATAACTATCTAAACATATGATGTAAGTTTAACTTTTCTTATGAACTTTATTAGCTGTAAAGAGGAGCTGTAAGGGATCACCCCTTAAATTTATTAAACTTCTCCTCGATAAAAAGTTGTTTCATGCAAAGATATTTCTACATTGTGTGTGTAGTGAATCGAAGTTTCTACATTAATAGCGATGCGTCTTGTCATGGTAAACGTTTAATAGAGGGAGATGCATGAGCAAGACAGTATATAATTGCATCTCTGTTCTTAACGACGATCATCGCTCGAAATTCATCGCTATTCATCTAGAAACTACCGGCCCTTTTCATAACTTTATAATCGCTTGCTAAAAACAATTGATACACGAATAGAATATACGTTAACAAATATAGAAAACTTTTATTACTGTTGTTCTTCACAATAAACTAAATAATCACGTCAATAAATACGTTTTGAAGCGTTTTGGCTAGGAATAACTGAATTGGGAATAACATAACCCATCAGCCGTCTATGTTTGCTTTGTTACCTTTAGCACAACATTTAACAAACTAGGTACATTAGCGCCCTTTGATTTATTTACCTTGCTTAACTGAGAATTGTTTCAGGTCTGAAAATCCTAGTTACGTTCGTTGTCTATGACTCAAAATATGATATAAGACTCAAACATATGTGCTTTGCACAAATCTAATCTGGTAAAATTGTACATTCAACAATTCTTTCAAATTTTTCTATTATATAAACTTCCATTAATTCCAAGTATTCCTTAGTTCATACTAGCTAAACATCTCAGCAAGAACGAAAATGCAAATTTTATTTGCAACACATTTGTTGCAACCAAGAACAGGATTGGCAAGTGGAGGTCTGCTGAGTTCAGACAAAGGATTTATCTCTGAGAAAATCTAGATTTTAATCTTGGCGAGCTTTAATCTTAGGTTTTTAACTTCAACTTGTTATGGTCATCATCTATCAGTAGGAATGCCATCTTAGCAGATTGTATTGCTAAGTGTGAGTGAGAAGCTGCTGCACCTTTTGTACATACTAACATACATACAGTCACGCCGTTGGGATAGGCAGAGACTACTTTAAGAATATAGATATTAATTATATTAGATCATCTTTAAGACACCTTTTGTAGCCCCAGTCAATTAACATGAGAAATAATAAACAAATCTTACTTGTAATGATACACCAAAAACTTTACCTACTGTCTTGGTTCTATTATAAAAAACTCGCGTTCATTTTAAACTTATATAAACTTATAGAATTAAAAACGGGAATTTAACGTGACTTACGCGATGTGCTCTTGAGTGCGGGGCGCTCGCCGAGCGAACGATCCTGAAGAAGGCCTCCGGATGAGGCCGAAACATATGTCGATCGCTTTATCGACATCGCGTCAGTTACGTTAAATTCCCGTTTTTAATTCTATATGTCTTGGTGCTCATGTAAATTACGTCTTAAACGATATATTGGCCTCCTGTAGTTGCAGAGTTGTTATTGTTTTTATAGAGTTTGCTCATACATCGTTTACAAAGAATAACGAATACATCATACCTAACATGCCGGTGTTTATTCTATGATACAATAATTCAGCCAATAGAATAGTTCGGTGATCAAAAAATTAAATTTTAAATTATAAAGACCACTGATATATGACGGACTGTTCCAATGATTTGTTCGTGAATATTGCATACCACAATATAATATTCTTGAAGGATTTCTTATTCCACCTGTTAAAAAAACAAAACAAACATAATTAAATATCTTAAAAATGTATTAACTATATATACTTACATACATACAATCACGCCTTTTTTCCGTTGGGGTTGGCAGAGACTACCTCTTTCCACATGTTACGATCCTGACATACCTCATTCGCTTCTTCTACTTTCATGAGCGCCTTCATACATGTTCGCCGGTTAAACTAATTTAATTTAATCTAATACTGTAAGAATCTTTGTCCTGACATACTCAGACTGACTGACTGACAGACAACGCACAGCCTAAACCGCTCGTCATAGAGACTTGAAATTTGGAGGGTGAATTTGTCTTAGTACGTAAGGGTGTAAGGTGTTTGTAAGATGTCTTACTGACAGAGCCCTACGCTCCCTCTCCATATCAGCGTCATCTGAGAGCGACTCGGTGACCCAATGACCCAAGTATTTGAATTACGAGACTTGCTTAAGGACACTGCCGTTTAGTGTGACTGCTGGGACAGGGTCGTATGTTTTCGAACCCGCTTTGAACACTAGAAGCTCGCATTTGATGGCATTATACCTGCGTCTGTGAGCCCCCGCATACCGCTCGCAGACACCAACAAGCTTTCTGAGGGCCCTGATCGATGGGCTCAGCAACACCATGTCGTCTGCGTAACTTATATTATTAACAAAGATCCCATCTATCGAGCAGCCGACACCGACATTGCTGAACTCACGAATCAGGCAGTCAGTGTAGAGGTTAAAGAGGCTCGGCGATGATAACCCGCGCTGCCTCACACCACATTCCTACCTATACACTTCTGATAGTGACCCCGACCATCTTACAACGTTAGTTTGATTACCATACCAGTACTTCAGAACCGATACAAACTTAGAAGGAAGGCTTGTATCAGTCGACAGCTTATGCCACAACCTGCCATACGCCACCAAATCGAAAGCCTTAGATAAGTCTAAGAAGCAAGCGTAGACAGGTGTGCTTCTGCTAGTGTAATACTGGACAACGTGCTTGAGATTAAGTATGGCGGCCTCAGTCGATAGTCCAGGTCCAAAAGCAAACTGGGCGTCATGCAGCTTTAGATGTTGTCGCAACTGAATCTCAATCACACCATCCAGTACTTTTGCGACCACTGTTGCGAGTGATATGGGCCTATAGTTTATGAGACTGGATGCATCTCCTGTCCGGTTATTAATTATCGGGACAACCACTGTTTTCATCAAGGCTTCTGGCAAGAATGAGTGACCAACACTAAGGAAGGATTTTCCAAAATTCACCCCTTTAGGGGATGAAATGGAGGTTCAAAGTTTGTATGGAGAAACAAGATAAGATAGTTTTTTCTATTCGAAACTTCACACAAGTGCTTCAGTAAATAAATAAGCATTAACGAGTTTCAGGCTTTTTCGAAATTCAACCCCTGAGAGGGTGAAATGGGGTAATAAGTGTGAAAATCAATATTGTTTTGGATTGCGCTGAAATTTGGCATGCAGATAGTTATTACGACGTTAGTTCCCTCTGAGAATTGATTTTCTAAAATGTAAGATAGTATTTTCTATTAAAAACTTCGCACAAGTACTTCAGTAAATAAATAAGTAGTCTTTTCTATTCGAAACTTCACGCAAGTGCTTCCGTAAAAAAATAAATAAATACGTGTTTCAGGCTTTTTCAAAATTCCACCCCTAAAAGGGTGAAATGGGGTAACAAAATCTGAAAACCAATATTGTTTCGGGTTGCGCTGAAATTTGGCAAGCAGATAGTTATTACGACGTTAGTTCCCTCTGCGAAATGATTTTCAAAACTTTACCGCTTAAGGGGAAGAAACGGGGGTTCAAAGTTTGTATGGAGAAACAAGATTAGATAGTTTTTTGTATTCGAAACTTCACAAAAGTGCTTCAGTAAATAAATAAGCACTAACGAGTTTCAGGCCTTTTTTAAATTCAACCCTGAGAGGGTAAAATGGGGTAATAAGTGTGAAAATAAATATTGTTTTGGATTGCGCTGAAATTTGGCATGCAGATAGTTATTACTACGTTAGTTCCCTCTGAGAAATGATTTTCTAAAATGTAAGATAGTATTTTCTATTAAAAACTTCGCACACTTCAGTAAATAAATAAGTAAATACGTGTTTCAGGCTTTTTCGAAACGCCGCCCCTAGAAGGGTGAATTGGTGTAACTAACAAAGTTTGAAATCAATATTGTTTCGGATTGCGCTGAAATTTGGCATGCTGATAATTATTTTGACGTAGGTATCCGTTAAGAAAGGATTTTTCAAAATTCACTCTTTAAGGGGATGAAGCGGAGGTTTATAGTTTGGATAGTCATTTTATTCGACATTTTTGACAAGTACTTCTGTAAATAAATAAGTTAATACGAGTTTCAGGCTTTTTCAAAATGCTACCCTAAGAGGGCGAAGTTGCGTAACAAAGTCTGAAAATCAATATTGTTTCGGATTGCGCTGAAATTTAGAATGCAGATAGTTGTTATGACGTAGGTATCCGCTTAGAAAGGATTTTCTAAAAATTCCCCCTGGACATTACTTATTTTTATTTATGTATATAAACTTATAGCTTCTGTAAATAAATAAGTAAATACGTGTTGCAGGATTTTTGCACGGGGTTGGTAAACATTTATGAAAATCAATATGGTTTTTCGGGATTTATAAATATGAATCCCTATTTCCCTTAGTCACGCAATAACTTGAAAACGGGTGAACTGATTTGGCTTTCACTTTGATGTCTTTTATGATAGAAAAGTTTTTACAAAATAAAAGTTTTAAGTATATAAAAGAAATCTATAACGCGGGCGAAGCCGCGGGGCACTTCTAGTTAACTATAAAACTCCGCTTAATGTGCTATCATTAACAAGTAACTACGTAAATATACATAAAACACGCCTTTTTCCCGTTGGGGTAAAACTACTTCTTTCTACATGCTACGATCCTGACATACCTAATTCGCTTCTTCCACTTTCATGAGTGCTTACATACATGCTCGCCTGTGATAGGTACTTTTGATTTGGCCTTTCTTTAAAACGTCTCCGATCTGGTACGTCCGCCTAGGTCGACCTCTACCGGCTGGCCCAATAACATTCGTCTCATAAATCTGTTTCGTCAATCTTCCGTCATCCACCCTCTAGATGTCCAAACCATCTAAACATCCCTTTCTCTATCTTTGTCACTAAATCTTCTACCGCACCACAACTTTCCCTTATCACGCTGTTCTCTACCTCATCCATCAGAGTCACTCCAATCAATTATACTTCTCAAACTTCTCATTATTACGGCATTAATTTTACTTTCATGCTTCTTCTGCCACACCCAGCATTCACTACCATACACACATGAGTGTGGGAACCAGCACTTCCCTATGTACAGCCAGTCGTGCTCTTTAGACACGTTCTGAGTGCTCCTAAAGTAAAGTTATGCAGTGCCTCTACTCACTTGGTTTCCTGCCAAAACTCTTTGTTCAATATCACTTTCATACTTACCATCTCTCGTAAACATAGAACCCAGGTAGACAAACTCTTTTACTTGTTGCACCCTCTCTTTTAATCGTTAGTCTACAATATGTATTTCTTTCTTCTCTTTCAAAAACCATTACTTTTGTCTTGCTTACATTCACATTAATCCCTTTATTTTTTAAGGCATCATGTATAATATTAACCATTCTTTGCAGCTCCTCCTCCGATGATTCTAATATCACCTGATCATCAGCATAAAAGAGGCATTTGAATAGCTATTTTTAATTATTTTCTATTTTAAATTTTAAAAGTAATTAATAAAACGTATTTTATGAAGGCGGCTGAGAGCGGCAACGTTGAAGACTTTATGCGATTGTATTTGAGCGAACCATCTCGTTTAACTGTAAGAGACGGCAGAGGGCGCACCGCTGCTCATCAAGCGGCTGCACGTAATAACACTAATATTCTACACTTTATCAACAACTACGGAGGAGGTAAGTAATATTACTATCACACTATCATAAATGTGGCTTTACTTTGTACTCGGTAACATCTTGTGGTTCTTTCATTCTTTCATTTGAATGCATTTCTCTGACACTGCCAATGCACTTACTTGCTTGTATTTATTTATCTTACAAGGAAGCGAATAACGAACCTTGACTTAACATCAGGAGAGGTGAAACGCTTGCTTATCATAAATATTTATAAAAAAGGAGACCTCGTGTCGCATTCATGCTGTCGAGATGTGTCGGAAAGCACTTAGTAGGTACGACTATTTAAAGGGTATATATTTTAATCTCAAGGTCACTCACATACATATACAGTTGTGGTCATATAATTAAGAACGATTTGAAATTCCACAATTTTTTTATCTAAATCATGTCATGTGTAGTTAGTAATGTATTCCATCTTAGAAGTAACTAGTTTTGTTACGAGTATTAAATAGCCCCATAAATAGAGGGAATTAGGAATATAAAATATCAAACAATTTTTTTTGACAAATTTCGCGATAGTTTTTTTTCTCAAACTATTTCTTTTACAAATATCGCGTTTGGTGTGAACCAGTCGGTACAAATACTAAGATCACAGCCTAGATCGCAAAGGCAGGACGCCGCTTTATGACATTTCGATAGAGTTCCATTCTTTTAAGAAAACGTCGTTCAGTTCTCTTATATTGCTGCACCGTAGATTTGAAACATTTTTCTTGACTTTGGATCAAAGATGCTTGGAGATTGCTCTATTGGGTTTAGATCTGAGCTGCAAGCCAGCCAATCTTAGACAGAAACTGATTGCGATGTGAGAAATTCCTTTACGGTGAGTGCAGTATGCTTTGGATCATTGTCGTGCTGGAATGTCCAAATAACCGTCAGCACGTCTTCAACATACTATAACATTGTTTCTTCCAGTATATTTTTGTAGTGGAATCAGTCCATGTTTCGTTCTATCAGCTTAGCAGGTCCAACATCATGTCCAGAAAAGCACCCCCAAATTTTCACTCCCACTCCCACCATGCTTAAATGTCACTTTTGTATACTTAGGGTCGAATGTTTTATTTGGAGGGCGTCGTAAATATAGTTTAAAGTATTTTAATACGTGGCAAAATGCTTCACAAGGTGGAAAACCATAGATTTCGAACATTGCAAATGGTCGGCTATCTTTTTATACAACATATTTGGAACATAAGTTCATACGTTGATTGTTTGTATCACTCCATTGCATTGCCTCCCACTATGCTTAAATGTCACTTTTGTATACTTAGGGTCGAATGCTTTATTTGGAGGGCGTCGTAAATATCGTTTGAAGTATTTAGATACGTGGCAAAATGGGAAACCATAGATTTCGAGCATTGCAGATGGTCGGCAATCTATTTATACGACATATTTGGAACATAAGTTCATACGTTGATTGTTTTTATCACTCAAAAGAGCAAATATCAATGGCATTGTTTTTGTTGTATCCGCTGACCTTCCGAGATCTCCGTGTAAGCTATAAAGCTGTGTAAACACTGTGACACACCTCCGAGTCTACCTGGACACAAATGTCGGTTATACGCAGACGTCAGACTGAGGTTTGTAAAACACTGCAAAACCTAGTGGTGAATAAAGCCAGTGGCATGGATGGTATTCCAGCCATAGTCCGACCGGAGCATTGTGAATTACAAAGATCCAAGTCGAAGTGCAAATCAAATCAAAGCATGTGTTCAGTATGTAAGCAGTATTAATATACGCACATATACACGTAAAAATCATAAAATAATCAATTATTAAGTAAACATAGCAACCATAGCATAATGAACCATTCAGCTCAGCTGTCATCCAGTCTTTGACGTCAGACTATTAAAACATATTAAAGTAAGGTTGCCAACCATACACTTACCTGTGTGTTTCAGTACGTCAGACAATTTTTATATTGTAGTTATTATAGTGCAGTTTCCGAAACCGAATTTGCTTTCGAATGATTGAGAATAACCCTGCTGGTCGTGATACGTTCGCCTAGGTCGGCCTTTACCGGCTGGCTCATTAATAGGTACTCGTTTCATAAATCGTCATCTGTTTCGTCAATCTTCCTTTATCCACCCTATCTACATGTCCAAACATCTAATATGCATGTAAAGAGATGCCCCTTTCTCTGTATAATAATAACGAATTCTATACTATTATATACAGATAAAATTACTATTTACTTCTATTTTGTGAAAAATGTGGAATATTTCTATAATCATTATTACATCAGGCGATCAATATGTTCGATAAAATTTTTAAATTACCATCACCAGTAATTTACTTAACTGATTAATTGTCCTGCTCGATATTGATGACGTTGCATGTGATGTCAAAATAAATTATTTCAACGTTGCAGACTTAAATGCACGCGACAATTGTGGCAATACCCCTCTTCATATTGCCGTAGAAAATGAAGCGCTGGAAGCAATAGAGTTCCTTTTACAGCAGTAAGTATGGAATATTTTTAAATGAATATAACTTTTTATCGTTTTCTAGAGGTTTCACATAAACAATTTCATTTGAATACTTCAAAGCAACAACTAGGTAAGTACTTGAGCGTAGATCATTTACGGTTATTCATAATTCAAGCACTCTAGATAGCAATGTATATAATGTATAATACTTAAATTCAAAATTTTAAATCACCACGACTGATCGATGTAATATCTGTTCATTGAGACCATTCCAACGAGCCCAAACTCGAGATCTCTGCTATAAGTTGGTAAGACGGCGGACAATCGCTTGCATACTTTGCGATATAAAATAAAATTATTTTTGATAACTGTCCTTTGAAGCAGAGGAAAGGAAGTTTATTTCACATCTTGCAGGTAGGTACAAAAAATAAAACTGGCCAAGTGCGAGTCAGCATCGCGTCTCTTATCGCACACTTAGCGAGGGTTCCATACAATACGAATCATAACAGAGTTTCAACCTCGTATATTTGATTAATTGATATTACCAAGAATATTTGGTTTGGTCGCGATCTAGAAAGACAGGGCTCGTTTACTAGCGCAATCTATGTAATTTTGCCGAAACTAATTAGATAGATGGCGTTTAAAAACACGTTTTTTGTATGGGGACCTCCTTTAATTTTTAACTTTATTTTGTTTTTAGTATTTGTTGTTCTAGCGGCAACAGAAATCTGTGAAACACCATCTGTGAAAATTTCAACTGTCTAACTATCACGGTTAATGAGCTATAGCCTGGTGACAGACGGACAGACAGACAGACGGACAGCGGAGTCTTAGTAATAGGGTCCCGTTTTACCCTTTGGGTACGGAACCCTAAATAAGACTTGAATATTCTGTAGATTCCAGGAGATGACCCAGCATCGGGTCAATGCTACCATGTGTTTATAATATTATTGAAGTAAGTTGATACCGAATTTCGAATTGATCAGACCTATGAAACTTGATTACATAGCTTCATCAACTAGAAAAAAGCTCATAGTTTTGAAACGGCTAAACGGATTTTCATGAATCAAAGCTAAGAACACTTTGAATTCTATTTAATACGAATTTAATACGTTTTTTAAATATTAGGTATATACCTATGAAATTGGAGATTTATATGAACATTTTAATATATAAAAAAAAATGTATTTTTTTAAATTTATTTCAGCTAATCAAAGGACTGTCCCAAATGATCTATACAATTTTGCTATTTGATTGCAGTTTGTTTATCCCTTTACTGTAGAAGTCTGCCGGATGGGAGGCGATTAAGTCAGCGAAAGCGTTTTGTACTGCCTCTCGGGCGTACAATTTGTTCCCACTTAATAAATTGTCTACATTTTGAAAAAAGTAGAAATCTGTTAGGGCAAGGTCCGGTGAGTAAGGTGGGTGACGGAGAGCTTCCAGCTGTAACTCTTGTAGCTTTGCGATGGTCTGTCGTGAAGTGTGAGCCAGCGCGTTGTCGTGGAGAAGCAATGGGGAAGAGCGATTGACCAGACGTGGTTATTGAATTGCGAGCTTCTCCATCATTGTTTGCAGTTCTTGGCAATAGACTTCTGCCGTCACTGTTGTGCTATTCGGTAAGAAGCTGTGATGTACAAGTCCGGCACTGCTCCACCAGACAGTGAACATTATTTTCCTATGAGTAATCTTTTTTTAGCGCACGGATTAGATGCGGTACCCGGATCCACCCTCTGAGACGATCGCTTACGGTTGTCGTACAGGATCCACTTTATATCGCAAGTAACAATTCGATTTAGAATTCCCTCGTTTCTATGCCGATACAGTATCTAGCTTTTTAATCTTTTAATTTGACGCAAGTGCTTTAATGTTGTTTTGACACTAACTCCAAGGCCCGCAGCAAGCTCAGCCGTAGATTGAGTAGGATCCGCTTTCACTATCGCGTTCAATTCTTCGTTGTCGACAATGTTTACCGACCGCGAGGCCCGTTCTTCAACTCGAAATTTCTAGATTTAACACGATTGATCCAATAATGGACCATGTTTATGCAAGCAGTGTTAGACCCGTATACGTCGTTAATGCTTCGTGTTGTTTGCGCAGCGGTATTGCCACGTAGGAACTCATATTCGAAAATTGTACGAATTTTCGGTTTATTCATGGCGCCAAAACTACCACAATTTCACAATAACCAAAAACGATCTAAAAACGAATAACTGAATTTGAAATTAAACAAACATTTTCGAATATTTATTTGAATTTCGAATCGTGCGCTAATCCACAGATAATTAAATCTGAAAATGCTGGTTATAAAATCTCCAATTACATAGGTTAAGACCTATTATCACATAGAAAACATCTTTACAATGAGTTTCGTGTTACAATGATGAGCTGTCGAGCTTGTTATCACGGTAGAAAGCTATATCTGAGTATACTGTCATGGCAGCAGTTGTCATTATATTTAACAAGTAAAACTACACCAAAACGACTTCTCGCTTTACGATGTTTAACTATGTATGTTATATTAACTACTATGTATGATAGCCTCTATTTTTTGATTAACTCTTTTAACAGCTTCGTATATACGAAATATCTCATCTATATTATAAAACAATGCTTTAACTACTACTATTCCTAAAGCCTCACACATATAGATCACGTTATAATAATAACTTTAATTTAAAATTTGCAGAAACGTAGAGATAGATGTTTTAAACGAAAAGACGCAGGCACCGATACATTTGGCGACAGAATTAAATAAGGTAAAGTAATATGCATTGATCTAATCATTTACACAGATAAATCTTTAGTATAACTTTAAATTATTCTATTTTAATAAGCGAAAAACCACGGTCTGACTGACACATAACTAAAAATCTAATAATTATTAGATATTTAGTTACCTGTCAGTCAGACCGTGGTTGACTTGCTAAATTTCAGTTTCAATTCAGTTCAAAACTGAAATTTAGCAGCTCAACCACGGTAGTTGAACGAATAATTACAACGCGGGAAAAAATATTGGTATATTCACATTAGGTAGATGCTAATTTAAAAGATGTCAAAATGGGAAACAAAGTTTAAATCGGACTTCGTGCGGATAAAAAAGTTGTACGGATTATTAAAAGCAAGTCGCTAAAACATACTTCGATGTGGCTGCACCAAAGAATTTGCATGTAGTTTTATGTAAATTAGAAACGTTTTACCTGAAATAAAACGATTATTATATACTTACCTTAGTAGAAGCTTAGATATATTGACATAGGCGAGTCCATTTCCCGGTATAGCAGTCATCTCTTTCTACCCTCATAGTTCTGTCTCTTTCGCACACACCCGTCCCTCACCAGGCGCGCGAGGTAGACGTAGACGCCGAGCCCGCTCGTCATTGTGTCGAAATATCACCAGGCAGAGATAAAAAGTAAGCTTCTACTAAGGTAAGTACATAATAATCGTTTTATTTCAGGTAAAACGTTTCTATTATACACTTGACCGTTAGTAGAAGCTTAGATATATTGAGACCTGTTTGTTGTCGCCTGGCGAGGTAAACAGTAAACACGCCAATGTGAATGGATATGTACCTAATTAGAATGACAGCTTCATAGATACGAGGCTCATTCAACAAGTACGTAGCCTCATCGCCCAATGGCACTGCGATTACAAAAAAATGTTACCATAGTATAGTGCAATGTTTTTGAAGCCTATTGTCAAAGTTTTAAACAATGACCTGTATTAGTTTTGTTTTAATAGCCTTTGAAAGTGAACGTGTCGGTCAGTTTAATAAAAAATGGAAAAAGAGCAGTATCGTTCGGTGATTCGATTTTTATTTTTGGAAGGGAAAACGCGCAGTGAAATTATAAATCGCTTAGATGCTGTGTACAGTGACTCTTCTCCTTCGATGGCAACCGTCAAGAATTGGTTTAACGAGTTTGCTCGTGGCCGCAAGTCGGTTTTTGATGAGCCACACCCACGCAAAAAAATCCACGATCTCGTGTTGGCAGACCGCCGATTGAAGGTTAGCGAGATAGCTGACACTGTGGGCATTGCAGAAGGAACGGTGCATCATATTCTCCACGAAGAACTGGGCATGAGAAAGCTGTCAGCGCGATGGGTGCCGCGTTTGCGCACACTGGACAACAACCACGACAACGCGCCGGCTCACACCTCTGCCGTCGCCATGGCCAAATTATTCGAATTGCGCTACGAATTGCTGCCCCATCCACCTTACTCTCCAGACTTGGCCCCCTGTGACTTCTTTTTGTTTCCAAACCTGAAAAAGTCACTCGCCGGAAAAAGATTTGGGTCGAATGAGGAGGTCATCGCCGCCACGGAGGCCTGTTTTGCAGACTTCAGGAAAACGTATTTTTTAGACGGGTTAAAAAAGTTGGAGCATCGCTGGGCCAAGTGTATTGAGTTAAAAGGAGATTATGTAGAAAAATAAATCGGCACTTTTCGAAAATTTTCGTTTTTCTTTTGTAGGCTAAGTATTTATTGAACGACCCTCGTAGGTATGTAGCAAATACATTATAAAAAGGGTATGTAATAATACTAATAAAAAACATGTGGGATGAAAGAGACTTAACTTTATATATATATGTTCTACAATGATTGTAACCAGAAACAGAACAAATATTCATTTTACTAAAGATCAGATGAGCTTGATTAATTAATAGCGCTAAAGGAAAGATAGGTATATTGAATCAATAAGCAGGTACAATATTTTTATATACTATACTGGAGAATAAACATACAATATAACACCACTTACTTAAATTACTAGGTACAAGATTACCTACAGCGATAATGATATTGAAACTAATCAAAATTAGCGGACTGGAACAAAAAGTTTGGAAATATAATTATTTGAATTATTATTGCCATGAGAAATCATTACTTCACGACGATAGAATTTTTGAAAGGTTTTAACTGATTTCCAATTCCCTTGGTCATTGGTCCAAATTGGTCAGAATGTTAATGTTCTAAATAGGTGGTTTAGAGGCTTTTGAATATGATATCAATATAATATAATGATATCAATTTTAAGATATGGTTTATGAGCACATTCTCACTTAATTTACCAGACAGCTCTGTGTTACAGAGTGTGAAAATTACAGAAGAAGGATCGTGTTATATGAGAAATTTATTTTATGTGTAGGTCGGCTAAAAATTGAGCTAAATGAGATCCGTCGGGATTTAATGGATTTATATTATGTTGGTTAGCCCATGACACCCAACGATTCCAAGGCGCCTTGTAAGTTCTCCAGGTGGAAGAACGCCAAGAGGATTTTAGTAATGAGACCTGATTTTATGAATCCCATGATTTTACTTGTTCTTCCCACCCCCACATTTCCAAACCTCTAGAATCATATCTTGAACTTTGGGAGGCGGTAGTCCCGTCGTCGTGTCGATCAAGAAGCGTTTCAGATTCGTCAGCGTGAAGGGGGCTGCAATTGCTCGCGATTTCAGGTCGGGCCGCCAGTAAAACTTCTCCCAACGTGGAGCTACAATCAAATATATTCCTGTGGCTTGATTGAGATGCATCAATACTCTGGGCATTAGAAATGGTGGCGGGAATATCCATGCAAGAGGGAAATTCCAATGTATGCTGAATGCATCTTGAAACATTGCTTCCTGATCGTTCAAGTCTAACGTTGTATAGTTCGCTACCACTCGTGCAGTTTTCGATGCAAACAGGTCGATCATGGGTGTTCCCATCTTTGCGAAGATCATTTCTGCACAACTTGGTGTTAGATGCCATTCTGGTGTCTGCCGGAGCCTGGATAAACCATCTGCGTGATTGTTGCATCTCCCGGGGATGTGATAAATTTTGAATTGAATCTGATGATCGTCTAGGATCTGAAGGATTTGATTTGTGACATTCATGAGAGATAGGGACTTGGTCCCCCCTTCGTTGCGAAGGTAGGCTACGGCAGATCAGCTGTCCGATTGAATCAGAACTGATCCTCTTGTCATACTTGCAGCTTGTAACTCTAAGATTCTCAGAATTGCCAATAACTCTTTTACGTTGCTGTGTAGATACAGTTCGTCTGACTTCCAAATCCCCGACATAGATTGTTTGTTGAGTTGGCCTCCCTATGCTGTATCCGATGCGTCCGTGGTTAGAAAATGTGTCGTTGGTGGAATATGTTTCAGAGATGAGAGATGACAATTTTGAAGCCACCACTGTTACTCCTCTATCACCGGACGAGATAGAGCGTACCTGGTTTGAGTTACATGTTTAGGCAGAGAGCTTAAGAATCTCAGAGCAGCTCGGTGTTTCAACCTGCTTCGGGGAATGGTAATATTGGCAAAATTCAGTAACCTACGAGGCTTTGGAGCTCTTTCAGGGATGTTTTACCTGTTTTCAGAGCTTGAGCCACTTTTTTGGTGACGACAAAAGACTTCTCCGTTGGTAGTCTTTTGCGATTTTTCCAGGGAAGCCAAACAATACCCAGATACGTTATATATTTTTGTGGGATAAGAACAGACTTTCTGTAATTTACCTGAAATCCAAGGATTTCCAGTGTTTCTAATAGCTGATTTATTGTTGAGCCTTCGTAGGTTGAATATGGCCCGATACGAACCGTCGCTTTTTCGTACCAAGAACAGGGAGGACACGAAGCTCGGGGTGAGAGGTGCAACCTTCAACACGCCTTGCTGTTTCATTTGAAGAATGAGTGATGACATCTCCTCTGATTCTAATGTGCGATGGCGATCGCATTTTAGGTTCGGTTTTACTAGTGGGGGTCTTTTTAGAAAAGTATGCGATACCCTGTTATTATCCGCAGTATAAAATTTGGTGCTCCCATTTGCCTCTACTGGTTGATGTAAAGCGCTAACTGTCCGGCTTGGAAATGCAGGCAGTCATTGTCTTTGCCTTTTGTTGCCGCTGTAACCAGAAGGCGACGAGCGGCGTTTTTGGCCTCTTTGTGATTGTCTCGACCCACGAGGTCGAAAATTAGAACCCCTATTGTTGGGGTTATAACCCCGCTGTTCTACGACAGCACTACTTTGGGTTTTGGGCCTATTGTACTGATAGCCATGATTACCCTGCGAGGGCTGAGCGTGATAGCAACGTGTGTTGCTTAATTGATCACAATAGTAGCTTGTGTGACCCTGCGATGGTACGTTAGTACGTATTTGCCCCTGCGCGGGGAAACGTATGGTAGTATTACGGGACTTTGCTCGCGAAGCATTCCCACTACTAGACTTGTTTGCTGGCCAGAAAGTTTTCCGAACTCCACTTGCCTTTTCTAAAGCCAATGTGAACGCCTGCGGGTTAAATATATGTGTATTTGATGGAGGTATTTTATTTACAGCTGCTTTCACTAAAGGGTCTCTGATAGACTAGAGGATACCGTCCCTCCTCATCTCAATAGTTTCAGCTCTGTGGCCACAGGCCATTTGTAAAAGGTCTTGAGAGACGTTTTGTAATTCCCCATTTAGAAAAAAATCCTTGATTTTATCATTCAAATTAGCGAGATCAGCATCGGGGGTCCTAGACCATGTAATTTAGTTACGTAAACTATTTGATAAAACCTCTTTCTGTTTTAAGATGCAGAGGGTAAACGCTGCGTATGATTTATCGGAATAGGCTAGGTGGCTTATAGAATCATACCCCTTTACCTCTTCGTTTGTTTCCAATTCCGTAAATCCTGGTGCCTGGTTATATAGTTTTTGTGTCTCTGCGTATCTAGTATCAGCCCACGTGTCCTTACCAAAACACTGAACATCGTCTAGCATGGTCAAAAACTTTGAAGAAGTTTTTGGAATAACGGGACCTTTAACTCTGGTTTGTATGTTAAATGATAATTCAATACCTTCCGAATTTGCAAAATGTGGCAATGGCGCCTGCGAGACGCAATATTCGTCATAAAGTTCGTTACCTACATCACGACCGATACCCGAAAAACACGATTCATTATCATTATCGCAATTAGTACGAGGGAACTCGTTAACTTTTTCCTTGAAGTCGGCTCCGAGGACGAGCTAGAAGAAGTGCTACTACTCGTACTGCTACTTAATGACGGAGATCGCCGCTCCCGTGACTTCGAATTGCAATTCTGTTCAGTAACAGAGCCACCAGCTGTAACCATTTCGTTTTGGCCTTCGGACCCCATGCTTGTATTTCTTAATTACCAGTAAGCATCCAGATACCTTAAAATGATAATTTTAGCCGTATAACGCGTTGGCACTAATTTAAAGAAATAGAGTTTAAAACATACATTCTGAGGATAGAAAAATATTTTCAACCGGTAGGATTTTAAAAAGAAATCCAATCTAAAATAAAATGCTGAGGGTAGAATATAAAAATTAAAAAATAGTTTCACAACCGCAAATCACTAGTTCAATAAAATGATGAACAATATGCAATTATAAATCTGAGGGTATCAATAAGATTTAAACGATCAAGAAAAAATGTTCGATACCACATCACTTTATTTAAAAGCGGTTATGAAAAACATCGAACGATAACATCGTTTTACAAAATAAAATAGCACTTGTGCACTTAC
Organism: Cabera pusaria; assembly: GCA_954871355.1. Taxonomy (NCBI): domain Eukaryota; kingdom Metazoa; phylum Arthropoda; class Insecta; order Lepidoptera; family Geometridae; genus Cabera; species Cabera pusaria. The sequence goes on along the minus strand of OX940885.1, from coordinate 26,285,272 downwards.
GTGGGCTCTTGTCTTGGGGACCACTGAATTTAATTAGGAATATTTTCCTTAGCACAAGTTGACTGCGTGGGAAATATCACGCCAATGACGAGCGGGCTCGGCGTCTTCGTCTACCTCGCGCGCCAGGTGAGGGACGGGTGTGTGCGAAAGAGACAGAGCTATTAGGGTAGAAAGAGATGACAACTATACCGGGAAATGGACTCGCCTATCTCAATATATCTAAGCTTCTACTAACGGTCAAGTGTATAATAGTAGATTATCCTAGGATGATGGATTATAATCCATCATCCTAGAGATTATCATTGCCTATGAAATTGGTTTTCAAAGTCAAAAGTCATTCCTATCCTACTACAACTGTAATGGAATTGTACACTAGACAACAACGAACAACAGTGGGATAAAATTGGTTTAAATATATTAACTACTTTCAGGTGTCAGTTCTGCAAGTTTTCGCAGAATATAAAAATCAATTTAATGTTAACTTGGGAGGTGAACATGGACGCACCGCACTCCATTTTGCCGCCATTCATGATCATGACAAATGTGCTAGAGTATTGGTAAGTTTTTAGCTTTTTATTTTCATATAACAGTGCATTGACAGAATAAAAATTTAGATTTTCCCGAATAGAAAAATTATTTTACATGTATAAAATTATGGTTATTTTTACTCATATTCGTTTGCGGCATTCAGAACTTAAAATTAATTTGTCCTTATAGTTTAGCCTGGTTATTAAATTCTATTTAATGAATACAATAAAACAAGTGTATTAAACATGTGTTAAATTTGTGATATGGAATGATCTGGTTCCGGGTACTAAAATTGTATTCGTATTAACACTAAAATAGTATGTTATTAATAACAGAAGCGTTTGGGAGCTTTTCACTATAATTTGAATGCGACATTCAGAGATACGTTGTTACGTCCAGCAGTAGACTGCCACAGGCTGTTGATGATGATGATGATTCAGAGATACGTTTGTCAATATATGAGGGAAGCCTTATCTGTGCAACTAGTTTTGAATCCTTATACATGTTGTTTATTTATCTGATTATAAATAATTTGGTACACAGATAACAGAACTTGAAGCTGAGTGGAAACGTCCCTGTAATAACGGATACTACCCCATTCATGAGGCGGCTAAAAACGCATCTTCTCGAACCATGGAGGAGTTTCTACAGTGGGGTGAATCCAAGGGGTGTACCAGGGAATCTATGATTTCTCTTTATGACAACGAGGGCAATGTTCCATTGCATTCGGCTGTACATGGAGGAGATATAAAAGCTGTGGAGCTGTGCTTAAAGTCAGGAGCTAAGATATCGACACAACAGCACGACCTGTCGACTCCCGTCCACTTAGCTTGCGCTCAAGTAAGTAACACAAATCCTTATATTAATCACAATAATAACGATCACATCCGATGTATAAGTTTGCTAAGAGATAAGATATTATACTAGATGTGCCATGCTGCGGCTTCGCCCGCGTTAAAAACTTTTTTAATTAACTTAAACATTTTCTTTCGTAACAAAATTTTGTAATACATTTTTTTCAAAAATTACTGACAAAAAAGAATTAGCTAAATCTGTCCAAACGTTTTTGTTATGGCGTAACCGAAGGAAATAGAGAGTAATTTTTATAAAATCGGAAAAGTCATATTGATTTTCAGACTGTTACTTACCCCGTTTCACCCTCTAAGGGGTGGAATTTAAAAAAAAATCAGCGCAATCCGATTAGATTATCCGATTATCCGAGTGGTTTAAGCTGTGTGTTGATAGATCAGTCAGTCAGTCAGTAACGTTTCCCTTTTATACAGGGTGATTCAGTACCGATGCATCAAACGAAGCAGGATGGTAGAGGACTTCACTGCGCATCTATTGAACCCCCATGTATGTTCTACCATTTTGGATAGTTTATGAGATATGACAATTTTTTTAAATATTTTCGCGTTTCGCCGCTTTGGTTTACAAAAAAATAGTTTTCTGCTCAACCCTTTATGCTAGGGCGATAATTTTATATTGTAATCGTAGGTAAGTAATAGACCTAACAAACAGTGTTATTATTATTTTACTCAAATAGTTACAACTTTCAAAATAATAGAAAAAGTTACAAAAATCTCATTGACCAATGCTACTGCATAAAGTTTGCGATGCCAATACAAAAAAAAATCACATGTAATTTTTTTTATACCTATTTTAAAAACTTCAGTATTTATCTAGCTACAACCTCTGCAAATTTTATTTACTTAAACTATGCGGTTCATATTAAAAAGGTGCGATGAAGTCAAAATTCGTTCACATTATTTTTTCAAATTTGCCCATTCTTTCATAGATGCTTAGTTACAATAAGTAGGTATACGTTGCATGGCTATAACTAGCAGGAAAAAAATAAGTTTGAGATAAAATGAGACTGAATCGCACTACTATTAATTAACTTTTGACGTCTCTTTTACATGTATTAGTTTTGAAAATATGTAGATTTCGCTGATTTTTATCACCTACGGGAAGGTCATTGTTGCCTTTGTGCGTCCGTAAGCTTAACTTAGACATTAAACTACCCTTCACGTGATCCCTGGGTGGTGCTAACCTTCCCGAAGGTAACAATAATCAGCGAAATCTACATAATTTCAAAACTAATACATGTAAAAGACACGTAATAAGTTATTTTTTAGTAGCGATATTCAGTCTCATTTTATATCAAATCTATTTTTTTGCCTGATGCATATAGCGATGCAACTTATACCTACTTATTGGATCTAAACATCTATGAAAGAATGGGCAAATTTGAAAAAATAATGTGAACTAATTTTGACTTCATCGCACCTTTTTAATATAAACCGCATAGTTTAGGTAAATAAAATTTGCAGAGGCTGTAGCTAGATAAATACTAAAGTTTTTAAAATAGGTATGAAAAAAAAATATTATGTGATTTTTTTTGTATTGGCCTCGCAAACTTTATGCAGTGGCATTAGTCAATGAGATTTTTGTAACTTTTTCTATTATTATGAAAGTATTTACTTTTCGAGTAAAATAATAATAATACCATCTGTTAGGTTTTTTTTAATACTTTATAGGCTAGCGTTTGACCACAATCTCACCTGTTGGTAAGTGATGATGCGGTCGAAGATGGTAAGCACGCTAGGCCTAGAATGGGAACTGGCTCTCAAGGATGGCTGCCGGAACACATTAGATGTTTTGGTGACAGATTTTCTAACTTGAGGGTGGTAGCTGGCCAGACACTAGATAGTGTCCTACCACCATGCGGGGGTTGTTGGTTTCTTGACGATGTTTTCCTTCACCGGAGGGCCACTGTGAAAAGCGCACATACATTTTTCCATAAAAAAATCCATTGGTGCACGGCGGTTTGAACTCGGTACCACGGCATCAAAGCCGACTGTTCTCCCGATTACGCCACCGGGCCCTCAGGTTTATTATTTACCTACGATTACAAAAAAAAAATATCGCCTTAGCGTAAAGGGTTGAGCAAAAAAAAAATGTTTCGTGAACTAAAGCGGCGAAAGGCAAAAACATTAAAAAAATGTCATATCTCATAAACTATCCAAAATGGTAGAACATACATGGGGGTTCAATAGATGCGCAGTGAGGTCCTCTACCACCCTGCTTCGTTTGATCCATCGGTACTGAATCAACCTGTATATATAGATACAGAACATAAAAATAGACATGGAACATTCTACGTAATCAATATCCGAATATTCGCTTTTTGATGTAGGATATGGTATAGTAGAGTAGGTTATTTTATTTTATTTCTGACAGACAAGCACTTGACCGCTATATCACCTGATGCTATGTGAAGTTGTAGTCTAAGATGAGTAATAAAGGATAAAGTATAAGTCTGGTTTAAAGTGTACTTACTTAGTAGTACACTTTAGTAGTAGTGATGTGATATTAAAAATAGAATTAGTTATTAGATATGTTTTACTTATGATTATGATAAGATTTTATTCATTTTAAATATAGGCATAAAATGCAAACAAACGGCCGCATAAATATATTTTGGTAAATATAAATATAATTATCTTGCTCTTTGACAAATTGCACTTCGTTGCACTTGAAACGAATGTTCATTAAGGTTATTGTTATAGGGAGCCCTGGATATAGTGAAGCTGATGTTTTCAATGCAACCGAAAGAAAAGCTTGCCTGTCTCACGTCATGCGATGTTCAGAGGATGACCCCCATTCATTGCGCAGCCATGTTCGATCATCCTGACATCGTTAATTATCTAATTTCTGAAGGATCGGACGTAAATCCACTAGATAAGGAAAGACGGTCACCTTTACTGCTAGCTGCTTCTAGAGCAGGATGGAGGACTGTTCATACGCTGGTAGGTTATTTAATCATCTTCTACATATAAGTACACGTACACACCAATTCTTTTGTTTAGTTTTCTTTATTAAGTTTGTGGTGTTTCCAAAATATAATGAACGAGCGTGTTAGCTCACTGATCGTTAACAAGGCTGGGTGGTAGTTAGTAGTCTAGTAATCTACCATAATCTTAATATGTCTGGAGCTAAATATTCACTTGGAACCACTTCCAAAACTACCTGCCTATACTTCAGCTAATAGGTAGGACTTATTAATAAAATATAAAAGTCAGGACATCACCGAGAAAGCATTTTATTTGTACCTTCATCATTATAACAACAGTTTACCATCAGGAGACTCAGGACCATTATAATAGACAATAGAACAAAGAGAACAGCAATATACCAGTAAGTATTTAATGTTAAGTCAACTAGTTCAACTAGACATAACACATGAAAATCACTACCGATTTAGACAATTTATACAAAATATTATGGGGTTTCCCCCAAAAGGCCTCCACCACCCCTCATACCCTTTCCTTACCACCCTCAACGAAGCTAAAATACTTTATCATCACCATTCCTAGGTGAAACCATCATTTTTATAAACATATCCTAGAAAACCACATTCTAGCCATAATTATTATATACATTTTGTAATACAAATACTTAGCTTCATTGAGTTGGACAGCACTTTGTCGTCTGAACGATATTCCCGACAGAGTAAAGGTGACGATGTTAGCCCGAAGGCTGCTCGAGCAAAAGTCTCTCATCTAACGTTTCTACCGCCCTTTTAAAGCATCAGTCAAACAGAAAACCAAGATGGCGGCTCTGGCACATCTTGTAAGGTTTAGACTACCCTCAAATGTATCTATCACTGTATAAACACCCTTATTTGAGGCAACATTATTAATTTATAAATTAAATCATCATCAAACATTGGAAATATGTCGTATATCGGTATGTACTATGAAAATAATCTAACAAGCGCATATAAGTTTTTCGAAAATTAGTACAATCTATGCAAATGGCTCAAATCAATAAAGTAAGTTATTCGGACAATTTTAATTATTGGCTGGTTTTGGAGTTCGCATATTAAGGTAAACGTGCGCAAAAAGTCATAAAGCCGCCGCGCCGTCCTTTACCGCTCTTCTGTCATCCACTAAAATAACCATTGTGTGGCTAGGATAGCGGGTCCCTGTAATGATATTTCAACCTCCTTAATAGACCTCTTATTTGCTTACACTAGCTGTGTTACGCACAACGTTTTTTTAAGTTTTGCTTGCATTGCATCTAACGATTTCAATAAACTCAGACCAGTATGCAATTGTAGGAGGATATTTTGAAGAAGAAAAGAGTGAGTGCTTGAATGTGTCAACATATTATTCTAAAAAACGTGAAACATCATTGTCATCAAGAGAGATAAAGAACTGTCACGGTTTAGAGACATAAACAAATTAGAAATTGTTGATTATTTCAGATTCGTCTAGGAGCGGACATCCAACTCAAAGATATCAATTCAAGAAATGTTCTTCATTTAGTTGTTATGAACGGAGGTCGCCTTGAAGATTTTGCTGCTAGTTGCAAGGTGTGGATATGAAGAAATAACTTTACCTTACCTCCACCGCATGTTTTATTCACAGTCCCAACAAAGCTTTTATAATAATTATTTTTTACTCGACTATATCTTTGCTTTTAGCTTTATTTTCACATCCATCATACTTTACTCTACGAAGTTACGACAACACAAAAGTTTATGTTTTTTAGCCAACAGTTTCTCATTTTTATAATATACCGTCACACAGTAGCAACGGCCATCAAACATATCGTCTAACTTAATTTTTACCGCTAAAGTGCCTTATAATATGTAAGTTTCTTACCAGTTACCTGAATAACTTCGAACAGGTAATTTTGCTTCCGAAATAGCGAATCAGGCAGGACGTTTATTTAAAAAGTTGGCAATCGAGTTTTACCGCTTGCACATAGTTCCTGAAGTTTTTAGAGATGGAGCAATTACGGGCTTATCTTTTTGGAAAAGCTGATTCGTTTTTGATATGTGAACTAGGCTAGTAGTAGTCTACCCGGCCAGCAACTTAAAGTCCCCGGTGCAGGCTTTCTGAATCTGTGCATCCATCCGCATTTGACCACTAGAGTCGACTTCTTATATATGTTGCTTAATTACCACAATGAGAACTTAAATGTTTATACATATTATAGGTGTAATAATAGTGAACCTTTGAATTAGGACCGTTGTGAGATGAGTCTGGCGCAGCTTCTTAATGAAAAAGATAATGCTGGGTGTTCTCCTCTACATTATGCAAGTCGTGAAGGCCACATTAGATCCTTGGAGAATCTTATTCGGCTTGGAGCGTGTATCAATCTGAAGAATAATAACAATGAGAGCCCGCTACATTTTGCAGCCAGGTAATACCCAACCCAACACAACAATTACCCATTTCTTTGAAGCATTAGGATATAGGTGACGATTTTGTCACTGAATTTAAATTTTATGCCGGGTATTATACATCAACCGGAACCAAACCAAAGCTAGTGAATAGAAATGATCAGTCGGCATAGTTTTTAGATGTTTTAGAAATATGAATGACATATTGAAGAAGCTAAACTATAATAGTTTTCAGAAGCACTTGCTGCAAATAAATAGGGTACGCGAACAACTCCTGGTACGTTTCCGATTACCATATGTCATTACCATAAAAATACACTTTAATTTGGTTTTTATTTAAATAATATTGCTTAAATATTTTAAAAGTTTACAACCGACCTATTTTCATTGCGCTCATCGTGCAAACTCTTCTAGTTAATGAGATCCACTCATATTTTGTGTATTCTGCCCCCGTCGTTTCACGTCTGGGCTCCTAGACAAAATCCATATTTCCAGTTTCCATTCACGCTAACGCAAGTTCAAAATGTTTTGAATGACATGTTTCAGCAACAATGATATCATTACCACACATTTTGAACTGGCGTTACTCGTAGCGTGAATGGAAACAGGAAATTGGATTTTATCCATGGGCCCTGCTCAGTAGCTTTTGTTTACTTTCGTTCAGTTGGTGTGAACCGGTATGAAATGTTCTAGTGTCATGGTAAATTAATTTCCTCATATTATATGTATAGATATGGCCGTTTCCACACTGTATGTCAGCTCCTCGACTCGGATAAGGGAACGTTTATTATTAATGAGAGTGATGGCGAAGGTCTGACGCCGCTGCACATAGCTTCAAGGGAAGGACATACTAGAGTCGTACAATTGTTGTTAAATCGTGGGGCCTTGCTTCACCGAGATCACAATGGACGCAACCCACTGCATCTGGCGGCTATGAGCGGTTATACACAAACCATCGAACTGCTCTATTCAGTACATTCGCATCTTTTGGACCAAGTTGATAAAGATGGGGTAAGTTTGACTAGTCTAGTTTTCCGTTTCATATAAGATGAGCTGACTGTCCAGTCAGCTCATCTTGTTATCCTTTTGAAAATAATGACATTATCACGTTAAATCATGTCTACTGTTGATAAGTCTAGCGATAAAGTAACAAAGGCCCAGTGAGAGAGAGCGAGCGAGCGATCAAAAGCTTAGAGTAGGTTATGCATTATGTATTGGTCCAGTCAATGTCTATTTTTTAACCATACATTTTGGTTTAGGTTTCTTTTCATGAAGCTAGTTTGTGCATCTTTTTGTAAGTTAAAAAGTATAAGTTAAAACATAAAAAAATATGAAATATTTCCTACAAAGTAAATAAAACGTTTTTTTTTTGTATGTTTTGTATTGAAGAAATTTTTTTATTACTTTTTATGACCCTGACAGTTTTATGACTTCATAACCTTTAGTTTTGTTATTAGAGTGCACTCCAAGGTCGAAATCGATAACCTCTATCGTAAAAGTCATTAATCATTATGGTTAGAGTATACAAGTTGTGCTGTTTAAGTATTATATAAGCCAAAATAAAAGTGTCCTAAGTCCTGCTATGCTCTACTGACTATCTTTGTACAAAATTTCAGCTGAATCGGCGTAGTCGTTGATCTGATAAGACGTCACACATTTATAAAATTTAATTAAAAAAATCTGGAAATGCAGTCTTGTATGCCAGAAAAAAAGTATTCAATGTCCTTGTATTTTTTATTGACTATCTTTATACATAATTTCAGCTGAATCGGCTAAGCCGTTTATCAAATATGACGTTTACAAAATTCAATAAAAAAATCTAAATATCCAGACTATTCTGCCAGAAAAAAAAATCGTATGTCCTTGTATGTTCTATTGACTATCTTTGCACAAAGTTTCAGCTGAATCCGTTTAGCTGTTTAGCTGATAAGACGTCACACATTTTCAAAGTTCAATAAAAAAAATCTGGACATCCAGACTCGATAGTAAAAAAAAAGTATACTATGTTTTTTGTGCTTTATTGACTATCTTTGTACTGAATTCCAGCTAAATTGACAGAGCCGTTTGGGCTATAAGTAGCCACACGCTTATAAAATGCAAAAAAATATGTCGATAATGAATTTCGACTGCCAAAAAAAAATTCTCCTGTCCTTCTTTGTCTTATTGACTGTCTTTGTACAAAATTTCAGTTGAATCGGTCCAGTCGTTTATCCGTGAAGAGATCTAATATTTACAAAATTCAATTAAAAATATCTGGTTACCCATACTCGACAGCCACAAAAAGTATCCTATTTTGTCCTATGTACTGTCTCTATACAACATTTCAGCCAAGTCGGTCAAGCTGTTTGACCGTGAAGAAGTCCCAAACAAAAAAATAAACAAACTGACTTTCACAGTTATAAAATTGGCGTTCGTGTTTAAGACCAGCGGATTAGGCTGCACGTTGATATATCAGTCAGTTAATTAGACAAATGTGTAAGGGATAATTTTGAAAAAAACTGTGAAATTTGTCTCATAATTTTAATTGAAGAGTATGTGAATATATTTTTAAGTCCATCGCCCCAGAGAATAAAATGTTTAACAGAAAAATAAACTTATCATTACACCCACATAGGGGTGGAATTTCGAAAAAAACCTTTCTTAGTGGATAGCTTTACTTCACGAAAACACACCATCTATATGTTATGTCTTTAATACAGCGAATTATGTTGCACGTTGATATATCAGTCAGCTAATTAGCCAGACTAACACCTGAGGGATGATTTTAAAAAACTGTGACACACGTATCTCATAATTTTAATTGAAGAGTATGTCTACAATTTTTCAAGTTCATTGACCCAGAGAATAAGATGTTTCACAAAAAAATCAACTTTTCATTTCATCCACTTAGGGGTGGAAATTTCGAAAAAACCCTTTCTTAGTGGATAGCTGCTATTTATAAAGAACCCACTCCCTTATTATTGTATGCATTATTTCAGATTAGGCTGTACGTTGATATATCAGTCAATCTGTCAGTCAGACAAATGCGTAAGAGATGATTTGGAAAAACTGTGATACAGTTACTGACATGTGTCTCATAATTTTAATTAAAGAGTATATGTACCAATTTTCGAGATAATCTAGCAACCGGACCCAGAAAATAAAAAAAATTACAGAAAATTTAACCTTACATCATACTCTCTTACGGGTAGAATTTCGAAATTCGATGACTTAGTGGATATTTGCACTTTACAAAGAACACACAATCCAAATATCATGTCTCTAGGACAGTTTAGGCAGAGCATTGATATATCAGGCAGACATTCAGTCAGCCAGAAAAACACGTACGGGATGATTTTTTTTAAATTTGGAGACAATTGACCCAGAGAATAAAAAGTTGAATAGAAAGTTCAACCCTCCATTTCACTTAGGGGTGGAATATCGAAAAACTATTTCTTAATGAATACTTGCACTTCACAAAGAATACACCTTCTAAATATCATGTCTCTAGGACCAGTGGTTTAGGCAGTGCGTTGATATATATATATATATATTTAATTATATTATTACAAAATATGCGTAGTGTATACAACAAACGTGACACACTAGAAGCATTTTTGGATGACACTCCTAACCTACATGCACTATGCATAACTGAGTCCTGGTTAACAGAAGATAAATTACAACACATTAATATCAGCGGGCACAACATCGCGTCGTCGTATTGCCGGACTAACTACACGGGCGGTGGCGTTTGCATACTTGCGGAACGACATAGAATGCAGCGAACGTAAAGACATTGTGGACATGTCCATTGAATATATTATTGAAATGTGACGACCGATTTATTTTACATGTAATTCGAAAAACTCTTACAACTTTTGAACACAAAATATAAATCATTTGACATTGTAATCTGCGGCGACTTTAACCAAAACGTGTTAAATAATAGTAACCATTCAAAATTATTAATAAACTAGATGCTTGAATTTAATTTTAAGCAATACGTCAACGAACCGACACGCGTAACAGAAAACTCATCTACATTATATTAGATCTATTATGTGCAAATATCAACGACAACAACATAAAAGTAAATCTTAATGATTACGGTTTCTCTGATCACAAAGGCACAATTCTAACAATAAAAAATAAAAAAAAAATCCAAAATAAACCTATAATTTGGAAGATAAAAAGTGTAAATTTAATGAACAAACTATGAATAACTTCAAAATAGAACTAAAAAATATTAATTGGGATAATTTAATAACTTTAGATAAAAACATAAATGAAAACTATAATAATTTTAGTAAAAATTAAGAGTAATTTTAGATAAATGTACAAAAAAAAAAAAATCAAATAAAAAGTGTACATGGTTAACAAAAGGCATACGGATATCTAGTAAAAACAAACGCTTACTGTACACATTCGTCAATCATAACAAAAATCCAATATTAACTTATTATTACACATTTTATGTTAAAATACTAAAGAAAACTGTCACCCGATCAAAAAAACACCATTAGATTTACAAAATGAAAAAATCCGGAAATAAAACTAAAACCATGTGGAAAATTATTAAAGAGCGTACAAATAAAAATTTAAAGAAAGCGAAGAATAATATCAACTTGAAAATCCATACTAAGATTACATCCGAGCCAAAACAAGTAGCGAATGAATTCAACCAGTTCTTTGCGTCGATCGGAAATGTGGGTAGTCGTGGAACACTACCGGCTGACCGGCCCGTAGATCAGCGCATAGAAAACACAATGTTCTTAAAACCGGTTGAACCTCGTGAAATATTTATCATTATGAAAAACTTAAAAAGTAAATATAATTGCGGCATAGATGAATTACCACCCATTTTAATCAAAAAGTGTGCCGAGTAAAAGGTTTTCCCGTTTTATTTATTAATAAATCAATCGTTGTAACGAACGAGTATTTTCAGACGCACTAAAAACTGCAATAATAAAGCCACTCCATAAAAAAAAACTTCTAAACAAGACGTAAACAACTATCGTCCAATCGCGCTTTTACCCTCATCTTCGAATATATTTGAAAAAGTGATGCATCAGCGTCTCGAATCCTTTTGTGAGAAATACGATATATTTGACGAGTCCCAAAACGGATTTAGAAAAAAGCATTCACCAATTTTAGCAGTCTATAAGTACATTCAAAAAGTGTTAGACATCCTAAACGATAAAAATGAAGTACAGTACAAAATACTCTTCAATAAACTTTTTGGACTAGGTGTACGTGGAATCACCCACGAATGGTTCACATCGTACCTCAAAAATAGACAACAATTCGTGGAAATAGAGTATCATGACTATGAAACGTAAACAGTTATTGTTCCCATAACTGTTTTCGACAGGAAATCCAAAAAGGGAGGTGTTGTACCACGTTCTTTTGAGGAGTGGAAGCGTGTCGTCGTGGATTACGTGGTAACCTCGATTCTTGGGTAAACTTTACCGCGTTCCGCGGCGTTATAAGGGTGGTTATATTTGAGGCTAAGAGCTGACGAAATGTGAGGTTAGGCACCAACCTTGTGTGATTTTTGAATCACATAAACAATTCACGTGCGAGTGGGGGTTCATATTTTTGTGATACTAACTGGCCAATTAAAATCATACAAAGTAGCTACTTCCCTGACTCGGAGTGATCGCAGTGATCCTTAGTCCACGTCGTGGGTGCTCAACGATAACTATTCACAAGTCTCTTTCGAGTCCAAGTCCAAAAATGTGGTATTACGACGCCGCCCGGATCGTTATCACCCGCAAATATTTCGCCTAAGACATTGGCTTCAAGCAACAAATCAATTGTCCCAGGTTTATCAAAGTCGGGATCCGCCAGGTCTAAGCCCGATGTCAAATTTACAATATCGGCAGACAGCCGAGTACACGGGTGTCTGCCAAAATATTCTCCATCACAATAGCCGAGTTGCCACAAATTGGGCGTGGAGAACCAACAGGGGAGAAGGAGAACAAAACTTGCCCCTTGACGCTAACTACAGTAGCGTTACCAATGCCCCTAATCACGTCTGAGTACGGGTTGATACTCAGGCCCATCTGTCCCGCCAACCAAGTAGACATGATACATCCCTGGGAGCCTGTGTCCAGAATCGCACGGACAACAATAGAGGCACCATTGCGTCCCCAAACCCTGACTCACGCCGTGGGCAACAAAACGGTCAGAGTCGGGGGGGATGTATCGGGGGGGGGGGGGGCAGACGCCAACTTCCTATTCCGCCGTGGGTGGCGATCGGTTGCTATACCCAGGGAGCGGTCGTTCTAAGTGAGGGTGTCGGAACTCGTCTTACGGGCGGCGTCCCGACCGCGTCATCGCCGGCGGGTCGTATCGGTTTACCCGCCCGAAACGGGGCGGGCGCAATTCAAGCCGGGGACGCTCAGCAAGTGGCGGTGACGGCGTGCGGTTTCATATGAACTATCACAAATAGCCAGGTGCTGCACCAACGAACGCGCTTCACCAGTGAGGACTGACAACAAATATGCTAGTTTCTGAGCCGGGGACAAATCATCCCGTGCGTGGACTAAACTTTCATATAGGTTGAAGAAGCTCAACCATTGGTCCAGGCGACCATCAAAGTGCGGCAATTGTAAGGTTGGCAGCTTCGAGGTGATGCCAATTGTTGAGGCTTCTGATTTGGCAGGAAGTGACCCTGAAGCCTGCTGACGACCGTTATCAATGTCAAAAACCGCTTGTTCAATGTCAACCTACAGTTTCAAAATTTGGTCAAAATTGCCCGATACTACATCTCTCGATGCCTGCGGATATGCATCGAGAGGGATTTCCTCTTCCAATGCTAAAAAGTTAGCAAACGCAGTCTCAACCGTGGCTGTCCGGTCTGACAATTTAGTAGCAAGTTGTAATAATGCTCCCTTGCGGTCAGTACGAGTAGCCAACGCCGCTGTGTTCGCAAACCACCGTAATTCTGATTTAATTATTGAAGCATTGGCCTTCAGTTCCTTTAAATCAGCCATGTCAATTGACTACAATCAACAACAAAATCCAAAATTAATTTCAAAAGGGCAAAGCCGATTAATTAGCCTAGTCTAATCAAGTTACCAAAATGTATTGTGACGGACAACCAAAACCAAGGGTAAATTATATGTGTAAAATAGACCAACAATTAAATCAACAAGCAAATCCGGGTGACAGACCTATATCACAACGATCAATAAACGTCACACACGTCACAAATCATATCACAAAGGTATTCAGATGAAAAAGCTGGAACGGACAAGCAATAATCAAGTTTTTATATTTTAAAGCCCGCTTGACCTGTTACCAAGCTACAATACATACAATATGTCATTCAGATAAATCAGATTAATCTAGTAAAACTGACACATCACCAAGGTTATGAATTTTATTGTTAATATTTAACTAATTTGAATATATCAATTAATTTATCAATATACTGGTGTATCGATATACAATATACTACAATATAGTGGTGTACAGTGCCCCAGTACGTATGGTACGATTCAATTCAAATTGCAAATGCCAGCAAATTACACAATATACAAAATTCAGTTACCAAGTTTATATTATATTGTTATTTAATAGACCGACAAGTAGTATGACTGACAAATATTCTATATGAATATATATGGATTAAAATGAATGTCTAATAACACTGTCAACGGTGTATATGATATGTTTTTCACCAAGATAGCGTATTGATTTGTACTGTCTCATTTGTCAATTGCCAAGGTACAAACTTTCAAAACAACCACGCTCTGCTCTGCACCACGAATAACACGATCAGACCCCATTGAAATAAACAACTCCATTCCACAAGGGAGCGTTCTCGGCTGTATCCTGTTCCTATTTAATATTAATGACCTTCCAAAAATAATTATAAATGAATCCTGTTTTCTTTTCGCGGACGATATTTCTGTTTGGACTTCCTGTAATAAAAATAATAATTCTAATTAAAATCGACAAATTTCTGACATTTTTAATAATATTATGAACTGGATGACCGACCATAACATTGACATTAACTTTCACTAAAACTAAAATAATGCAATTCCGACCATATCAAAAATCTCCCATTGACATTAACTTTTTCTACAACAATATTAAAATAGAATGTGTTGACTCATTTACACTACTAGGTATAGACATTGACACAAATATTAACTGGAAACAACATATACAAAAAATCAAAGCGAAATCGTCAAGCTTCATATACATTATCAGCCTGTATTAGTCCACTGCTGGACATAGGCCTCTCCTATGGCACGCCACAGAGCTCGATCTTCACCTTTCCTTTTCCAACCGCTACCAGCTACCTTGCGAATATCGTCACTCCACCTAGCTGGAGGGCGTCCTACACCGCGTTTGCCGAGTTGTGGTCTCCACTCTAGAACACGCGTACTACAACGGTTATCGGTTCTGCGGCATATGTGTCCCGCCCACTGCCACTTAAGCTTGCTTATCTTCTGAGCTATGTCGGTTACCCTAGTTCTCTGTAGGATGAGTTCATTTCGAATTCTATCCTACAGAGAAACTCCGAGCATAGCTCTCTCCATAGCTCGCTGCGCGACTTTCAATTGGTGGGCCTGTCTAACCGTGAGCGTCCACGTCTCGGCTCCGTATGTCATAACACGGAACGGACTCATTGAAGACCTTCGTATTCAAGCTTTGCGGTATAGGTGACGAGAAGACCCGACGTAGTTTCCCGAATGCTGCCCAGCCCAGCTGTATTCTCCGCCGAGCTTCTTTCTCGAAGTTATTTCTGCCTAATTGGATAGTTTGCCCAAGGTAGACATATTCGCGAACAGCTTCGAGAAGGTCTCAATTTAGAGAAATTGGCTCCAGTTTGGTATTTTCATTGAACCATGACCTTCGTTTTGCTCATGTTCATTCGTAGTCCAATTCATTCGAAGGAATCAGCTAGGCTTTGCAGCATCTGTTGTAAGTCTTGAGTAGTTTCAGCCATGATTACGATATCGTCCGCAAATCTCAGGTGTGAGATGTACTCGCCATTTATGTTTATGCCTCGTCCTTTCCAGTCCAGAGTCTTGAACACATCCTCTAATGCATTCGTGAACAACTTCGGGGATATGACGTCCCCTTGTCTCACTCCTCGATGCAGTGGGATGGGTTTAGTCTTCTGGTTCTGTACATGGACGGTCATAGTCGCGGCCTCATAAAGAGTTCTCAACACCTGGATATATCGCCAATCTACCTGGCACCGCTGTAAAGACTGCAGAACAGACCGGGTTTCGATAGAGACAAAGGCTTTCTCATAGTCCACGAATGCTAGACACAGTGGCTGATTATACTCTTCAGTCTTTTGTATGTGGTCTATGATTCCATATCCTCCATGAAATCCGGCCTATTCGGGTGTTTGGAATTCGTCAAGTCTGCGCGCGAGACGATTTGTAATGACCCTCGAGAACAGCTTAAAGACGTGGCTCAAGAGTGAGATTGGTCGGTAGTTCTTCAAAAGGGTTTTATCTCCTTTTTTGAAGAACATTACCACCACACTCTTGGTCCACGCCTTCGTATACGCTCTGCGAGAATTAAAACGGGCAACTGACCTGAAAACTGCCATGGGTGCATACTACGCATATATGCACTCCTGGCTGAACTACGGAATCATACTGTGGGGTAACAGTGTAGACGTGCCACAACTATTTAACACAAAAAAAAATGTGTACGTATACTCGTCAATATTAAAAAACCTGATAGCTGTAGAGAAAACTTTAAAAAACTAAACATACTAACTCTTGTGTCAATGTATATATTAAACTTTGCAAGCATGTGCGAAAATTAAAATTCTTTAAAAAGAAGATGACGGTCCCAGAGGACACTACACGATACAAACATGATTTAGTTCTGCCAAGTTCTAAGCTTAAAATTCATAGCACCGGTCTCAATAATATGGCTGTAAATATTTATAACAAACTCCCAGACGACATTAAAAGTGAACAAAAATAACAAACATTTAAAAAAAAACTAAAATCTTTTCTGGTAAACAAAGCTTTTTATACGATAAATGAATATTTTGATAAAAAAGTGAATAATTAATAGATCGGTTCGCTTGCTCCCAGCATTTGCTTATGCCCTATCAGGGCCATAATGTTATGTGTACCAATTTTCGAGACAATTGACCCAGAGAATAAAAAGTTTCATAGAAAATTCAACCCTCCATTTCACTCTTTAGGGGTAGAATATCAAAAAACTATTTTTTAGCGGATACAAACTTACAATTCACAAAAAACACACCCTTCAAATATTATGTCTCTAGGACCAGTGGTTTAGGCAGTGCGTTGATATATCAAGCAGTCATTTAGTTAGTCAGAAAAACGCGTGGTGGATGATTTTTGAAAAACCGTGACACCCGTAACTTACTATTTTTATTAAAGAGTATGTGTACGTGTACGAGTACGTGTATTTTCGAGACAATTGACCCAGAGAATAAAAAGTTTCATAGAAAGTTCAACCCTCGATTTTATGCACTTAGGGGTGGAATTTCGAAAAATCCTTTCTTAGTGGATGCCTACACTTCTTGAAGAACACACCCTCCAAAGTTCATGTGTCTAGGACCAGCGGTTTGGGCTGTGCGTTGATATCTCAGTCAGTCAGTCAGGACTTTGGATTTTATATATATAAATTTATAATATATATATATAAATTTATATAGTCTTTATAGACTAGAAGTGCCCCGCGGCTGCGCCCGCGTCAAAACTTCTTTTATTTACTTAAAACTTTTCTTTTGTAAAAACGATTCTATCATTAAACACATCAAATAAGAATTAGCCAAATCGGTTCACCCATTTTCATGTTATCGCGTGACTAAGGCAATTCGGGGTTTATATTCATAAAACCCGAAAAACTTAAATTTACAGACTTTGTTCCCTACCCCATTTCTAAAATCCTATAACACGTACTTGATCCCATCTTGTTTCGCTATACAAACTTTGAATCCCCGTTCCGTATCCGGGAGGAATTTTTAGAAAATCCTTTCTGAGCGGATACTTATGTCATAATTACTATCTGCATTCTGAATTTCAGCGCAATCCCAAACAATATTCATTTTTAAACTTTGTTACCCCAGTTTATCCTCTTAGGGTGGCATTTTGAAAATGTCTGAAACTCGTATTAACTTATATATTTACAGAAGTACTTGTGTAAAATGTCGAATAAAACGACTACCCAAACACTGAACCCGCGCTTCATCCCCTTAGAGTATTTTGAAAAATTCTTTCTTAGCGGATACTTAAGTCAAAATAACTATATGCATGCCAAATTTCAGCGCAATCCGAAACAATATCGATTTCAGACTTAATTACTCCACTTCACCCTTTCCACCCCTAGGTGGAATTTTGAAAAAGCCTGAAACACGTATTTACTTACTTAAGTACTTGTGTTAAATTTCGAATATATATAAAAGACTTTTTATTTACTGGAGCACTTGTATGAAGTTTCGAATAGAAAATACTATCTAATCTTGTTTTTCCATACAAAATTTGAACCCCCGTTTCATCCCCTTCAGGGGTGAATTTTGGAAAATCCTTTCTTAGTACTAAGACAAATATAGCAGTCAGTCAGTCAGTCAGTACAAAGTTTCTTATAGTATTAGATGTTAGCTGAAATAAATCTTTTGAAATATATTGTTTATATAGAATTAAATATATTGAAATAAATATATTTTGAAATATATTGTATATATATATATAGAACTATAGGGCAGATCGTCGATTCAAAACTTGTTATATTTAGTTTTGTGAAATGGACGAATCATAACATACTTACAAAAATATAAAGTGTGTACACTTAAAGAAACATAACATTAAACTCATGTTAGCTATATTCTAAAGCTATATTTTGAAACTCATTTTAACAATTTCAGAACACACCCTTGCATCTAGCTACAATGGAAAACAAACCTAACTCGGTCGCCCTACTGCTTTCTATGGGATGTCGGCTATTATACAACAGCTTAGATATGAGTGCTATTGACTACGCTATTTATTATAAATTTCCTGAGGCTGCTCTGGCCATGGTTACGCATGAACAAAGGTAAGCAAAGGAATACCAATATCTTTAATATCTAAGGCCCGTAATAGAGAGAGAACGGAAGAAAGCTCTAGTGCCGATCCGCTCTTAGGAATAAAGCACAGACATCGCTTCGCCTCGGGTTAAGCTCAAGAACCGCAAACAGCGCGTGGTCAAGTTGTCGTAGTCACGCTTACAGTCGTCCACGCGCTTGCTTCTCACCGTCTTACGCCTCTCCCCGATGCCGGTGGTGACCCACCCGCATAGGCTTAAACCACCAAATATTGGCATGCCAACATTTTTGAACTCGATTTCAGCTCTTTGTTTCAAAGCGCTGCTAGCTAGTGTATGTATACATATCATCGCTCCAACTAGCTGGAGGGAGTGGAGGGCATCCTAACTGCGTTTGACGAACCGTGGTCTCTACTCTAGAACGCGGCTACCCAAACGGTTATCGGTTCTACAACTGATGGAACCAGCTCACATTCACTTACTGAGCTATTTCGATAACTTTAGTTCTCGACGTTAGACCAGTTGACGACAAGTCGACCGACTAGCCATCCGAAATTACACAATTTCTTCGCTTGCAACATATTTAACGTTGATGATACCTTGTCACGAACTTTCGCGCAGCTGCCAATTAACTCTACTCAGATTGCTATCCATCGAACAATCGGCATGCATACACAGACGACGTCTACGAGTATTATTTTTTTTTCCTGTGGAAAATGTTTGTTATTAAGATAATCAGAAACTTCAACAAGATATGTACTAAGCTAAATTATACATTAATAAAACGTCTCGTATTTCAGGGCAAAAGAAGTGATGGCTCTACGTTCCGATCGGCACCCGTGTGTGACTTTGGCGCTAATTGCCTATATGCCTCGAGTTTTTGAAGCAGTCCAAGATAAATGTATCACCAAAGCTAATTGCAAAAAAGACTCTAAAAGCTTTTATGTAAGTCATATAAGAATGATTTATGAGATAGACCTATTGCTCTATTCTGTGTCTAAGACTAATGCAGCAAAAATTAAATATGTATTTATTATTGTAGTCATTCCAGCTGCGTCCGACGATGCTTGTATAATCTGTAATATAGGTACTCAAAATAAGGTTGTCTTACTGTCCAGATTCACAGATACAGTCCATCTTACATTTCCTAAACATTCTAAAAAACATCCAGACATTTTCAACTTTGCAGTAACGGTTCAATCTGGTTGATTTGTTAACATTCTGATATAATTTACTTATTATTTAGTAGGTATTTAGTGTATCATTAATAATTTGATAACTATCTTAGATATTGCAAATAAGAGTAATAGTAGTTAGCAATAGTAAGTTAGAAGAGGTATTTTTTTACAAAACATAATAACGTTTTTTAGAGATCATTCATCATATTCCTACCCTTATCCTACTCAAGTGGGGTCGGTGCAACATGTCATTCTCTTCCATTTGGGTTTATCCGCGGTCATTTCCGCATGCACTCCTTTCACATTCATATCTTCTATCACACAGTCCATCCACACTTTTTTCGGTCACGTGGTCTTCACTTCTTCTCATAATATTTTCATACCAGGCTAGCCTGTTGCTTCTTAACTTTTCTGTCACAGGTGCCACTTTCAAGCTTTCCCTCACATACTCATACCGAATTTTATCCCTCTTGTGACTCCACACATCCATCTCAACATTCGCATCTCCGTCACATGCAATCTCTTTTCATCCGCTTCTTCGTGGCCCAACACTCAGATACATACATAACGACAGGTCTAATAACCGTTTTGTAAATTTGTCCCTTAAGTTTAAGGGTCATTCTTTGGTCGCAAGTTGTACCTATAACCTGTCGCTATTTTGACCATCCCGCATTTATGCGCCTTTTGACATCTCGGTCGATATCGCCATCATGTATGAGGGTCAAGGTAACGGAAGTTGGAACAGACTGGTAGGGTAACTCCATTTAAGGCAATCGGTCTGAAACTGCAGGGACCACCAAAATCACAGAACAAATGTTCTGTGTTGGTCCGACTGATTTTAAGCCCTACGTTTCCAGGTTATTTTGCTATTTTTCTAGCCTGTTTTGTACCTCGTTTGCGTCCTCTCCAACAAGTATAATGTCGTCAGCAAACGGCTTGCACCAAGATGCTTTATCCTGTATGTCTGATGTCAGCGCATCCATTAATAGGAGAAACAAATATGGCCTTAAAGCCGACCCTTAGTGCAAACCTACAGCCACATTAAATTTGTCAGTTTCACCAGCTGCGGACCGGACGTACATGTTAGGACGGCTGTACATAATAGCTTTTACAAGCTGCACGTACTTAATAGGTACACCTTTCACTCTTAGGGCCCACCATAATACATCCCGGGGCACTCTATGCCTTTTCGAGGTCAACGAATACCATGTGTAAGTTTTTATGTACACTTCTTTATTTTTCGCATAATTGGCGAAGTGCAAATATAGCATCGGTTGTACCTCGTCCAGGCATAAATCCGAACTGACTTTCACTTGTCTCACTCTCTTCTCTCATGCGTCTCGTTATCACTTTTTCCCAAACTTTCATACTATGAGATATAAGCTTTATTGCTCTACAAACAAGTCGTTACAATCCTGTACATCACCTTTATTCTTAAAACTGGGCACCAGTGAACTGTTGCGCCATTCCTCAGGGATCTCCTCCTCTTGTGACAACTTATTGAAGAATAAAGTCAGCCACATCCATCCATCCAATTTCAAAAACTTCCATACTTCAACTGGTATTCCATCCTGTCCATACCACCTTACTATTCATGCTTTGCACTGCTATTCGCAGTTCGTCAAGAGTTACCTCATTAACGATTCCCATATTAATACATACTGTCTGTAGCTCTCCACTCAAACATTTTCCTCATTCATTAATTTCTCAAAAATAAATTTTTCATCTTCCTTTTATCTCATTTTAAGGTATATTTCAAACCATTAATATAAGTATTTGGCTTGATTGATTGCATAATATCAATTAAAGTTGATTGTTTATTCTTAAATAGGAATGAAACGTCTACTTCACTGTTATAATAATTTAATTACACCTAATTTTTAATCTACCTCATAATCTAGATCAAATACAGTTTCGACGCTCTGTGTCACCTATTGAAAGACGACGACGGTAGCAGAAAAACAGATAGCGTTTCGAATTCGCAGAAAATTCCATTACCCGCATTGAACGTAAGTATGTAAGATTTGGACTTTATCAAAGTTAAATTTTGCTTTTATTCAGATTAAATACTCTTTCAAATTCTACCAAAAATCGAAGCTTGAACTCGATGCGCTGAGGCTGGCACTCAACGATCCCAAATACCGCCCTGAACCTTTAAATGTGATTAACGTGAGTCGAGATCCACAGCTGACTTGGAACCTCGCTAGGGATTAAACGATACTACTGAGGTATCGAAAGAAAAGTATAGATTCTTACTCGTATCGGTAGCCTTTTAAAATAATGAAATACATATACATAAATAATTATGCCAAATAATTTGTACTTTTATGTTTAATATTTCGCAGTAAAAGAGATAAGATGGCGCTGTTTTACGTAACGTTACATTTGTCTCTTTCACGAATCTTAGCGATGAGTAGCGGAACCAACTCTTGCGCCGGTATATAGTATATACTCATAGTAGTAATAAAATAAATAAAACACGCGCCTGATGAACCAATCAAATAGATATATTATATACTGTAGTATGCCAGCCATCTAAATGTTCTTCCGAAACTAATCATTGAGTACCGATACGAGTACTTGTGACCGATACCAACACGGTATCGGTGTCAAACGATCGATGCTAAAAGTAATTGGTATAGAAAAAAAAGTATTGAGTCAGTACTTGTATTTACTGGTATCGTTTCATCCCTAAACCTCGCTTATTGTTACATGTCCAGGCCAAGGAAACAATATTTTCAACCCTTGTAACTAATCTTTTGATACGATATTTTTAGTGAACAAAATATATATAAAGTAAATAATTAAAAGTCTTAATTTTTTTTTATCGTAAAAATGTTTATGGTCGGCCTAATTGCTGTTACCTCCTCGAAAGCTTGTGCCAGTATCACATCTCTACCCATAATTTATAAAATACTAGGTGCGCCCGCACTTAATCCTGGTAATAAACCTTCCTCTTGGATTTCTCTATCTATTGATGACAACCGCATTACAAAACGTTGCATAGTTAAAAAGATATAAGCGTACAGACAGCGGGAGCGACTTTGCTTAATACTATGTAATAAAGATTGCCAGGTCATATTATATATTTTTTTTTACTTGAAATGCTTTGTATTTTTGTCCGCATCTTTTTAATTGATCTTTATTATTTTAAATGGGACCACCATGTTGGTGCCTTTTTCATGTACTCGTAAAATTAATCGAATACAATGTGCATTTTTGATGATTATAAATCAGTGGCTACAACATACATTATATAGAGTCTAAGTTATCTAAGTACGCTACTTCGGCACACACACACTTATTATGAAGGACGGAGATACAGACTGACATGAAGAACTTATATGGGTTTCTTGTAGTTATTTTTGAATCGCTAAAGATTATTGTATCTACAAGTACAAATCGATTTATCACCGAAATTGAAAATTCACATGACACTTATTTCACGGCAATGCTTCTTTGGCACCTTCGTCATTTAGAATCAGTAGAGATTCGTGCATGCTTACTTTCGTTTCTTTTATACGAGTAAATACTTTGGTTGGTTGGTTATGGTTTAATTTTATTGGGTTTTATGGGATATTTTGTGTTGATTTTGTGAGAAAATTCTTAAGTTTATGATGAACAAAACATTTATTCTCATCTGAACATACATGATAAAATTTAGTTTTGTTATTAATTATGTTTGTGTATTACAGGCAATGGTTGCACATGGGCGAGTAGAGTTGTTGGCCCATCCGCTCAGTCAGAAGTATCTACAGATGAAATGGAATTCGTATGGCAAATACTTTCACTTGGCAAATTTGTTATTCTATTGTATCTTTTTGATATTCGTTACGGTATACACTTATTTGCTTATGGAGAATGCGAATCCGAGCACTGCAGCGATTAAAAAATCTGCACCTTGCAGTGATGTTAATGCTCCGGTGGATAATAACTCATCAGATCTTGGCAATTCTTCTGGTAACGCTGAAAATGCCACTCGTAAAGTATCTACTAATTTTGAACCAGGTAATAATACGTTTATGTTACTTACTATTTAATCAACTATTTTTGGCTCACATTATTAATCTTATCCATTGCACTCAATTGTAATCCAGGCGTGAATGGAACATGGTACAATGTTCAGCGTATTGATGAAGGTATCACACATTTCTTGAATGAAAAATTCTTGGAATTTATTTAATAATTTGATCTGCAGGATGAATAAAAAAGTTAACTTAATCATTTATTATTAATTAATAGTCTGATGTCGACAAATGTTTAGAAACTAAATGACCAATTTTTTGTATAATATATAAAAGTGTTAAATTATAAACTTGTGTTTAGTTTTCTTAAATTGTTTATCTACAGAATGTGAGATCAAAATAATTAACAAAACTACTTACTTTGTTAACAAAATATAAAAAACATAAAACTAGTATACCGCCGGCACTGGGGCAGGGTACGATTTACCGGTGGTTAGGCTGATGATGCGTGTTCTGCTTTTTATTTTTATGATTAGATATAAGGTTCTGTAGCGCTTTTGGGAGATCACTTGATTTGCTAATCTAGAAGTTGTGGGTCAAACCCGTCGTTTTGCACCAATTGATTTTTCTGTCTAATAACACACAAAGCTTGTATCAATCTAATTACACCCTACAATTTCTGGTGTCTGACTTGGTACCACGCTGAAGTAATGAAATATGTTAGTGGTAAAACTCTGTTCCGAAGGTTGTTCTTGTAACTTCTGATGTACCCTCAATGCTAGACATCGCGTTCGCAACGACGTTGTCTTCATCTTTTATACTAGTGGATCTTGGTGAACTAGCTGATAAATAGCCGGTTTAGCCTAAGCCGGTGGAAGCTTACTTACTTAGGTGGCTTATGGTCTGTCTGTGAAGATTGTTGTACTTCAAGAAGATGACGAAAATGCTGGACGATCTCGTATACTGCCAGTAACTCTCGATATTTTACATACCATTGAGCTTGTTTGGTCGTCAACATTCGGTCGAAAAAGGTTAAAATTTACCTGTTTCCGTTAAAATTTCGCCGTCATGGGCACTTGAAGAATCAATGAATGAAACTAGTGGTGCATAGCAACAGCGTCGAACTAGAAAGGCAATTCCGATATGTAGTCATACTGGCGTTTACATACCTACATACATACAATCACGCCTTTTTCCCGTTGGGGTAGGCAGAGATTACTTCTTTACTGGCTAAACGCCAGTGCATGATAATCGCCACATGAGCGCCAAGTATCTTTCTTTTATTATGGTCATGTGCAAAAGGGATGACCATGGACTCTTAGATGGACGCGGAGTGCCCGATTTCACCATGTCCTCGAATTCTTTCTTGGATGAATCCATTTTCTGGGGAGCCAGGCGACGAGAGTGACACGAAGCCAGTGCTTTTTCTGAAGTTTTTGTCTAATGCACGGTCTCATTCTTAGCTACATCTGACTACTTAGCTACCAGAAGACCTGGAGGACGAGTTATTTCTAGAAACTTAAACTCAAGTTATTGCAGAAATACGAAATTTGACACAGACACGGCTTTCACACTGATTGGCCCGAGTTTACGGAACAGGCGAACACCGTAAGATTAGTTAGGCCGTCAACCAATTTCTTAATGCGGATGTCTGGTAGAAGATGGTAGTGTGATAAAAAATCTAAATCTAAGATGGCAGTAATGACATCCGCCACTACAAAAGACCATGCAAACTGTCGCCTGAGACCAAAGTTTAACGTTAAATGTTTGTTCCTGAAAGTCTTGATGCTGCTACCACTGGCGGCACAAAGTTTGATGTCGGAAACTTTCGTCTGTTCTGCAAGCCAACCGCTAGGATAACAGCGCAAGTCAAAACCACTGTCCACCAAAAATTGACGTTTTGTGACTCGGCCTGTAAGGAATAGACGACGGCTAGGCTTTTGGCTATGTTCCCAGTCAGTTGCCGCTGCTACTGACTGCGCGCTGAGTTTTCCGAATGCCAGGCGCAGGGCGGCATTTGACGGCATTGGCATCGTATGATCTATGATACCAGCAGCTTTTAGTAGGTTTATTTGCCGATCAATAGCCAAAACGTGAAGATTTTGACAACGCATCAATCTGTCTGCTAAGCGCTTCAAGCTGCTGCGGCATGGGAGTGAGGGGTGTCGCTGTAGCCGTAATATATAATCACTATAACTCGGGATTTTTTAAAGATAAAGATTGTAATTACTTCCAATGTTATACTTGTATGTAATCAATGCTAAACCACATCGGAGCAGTGCATGTAAATAAATCGGCTTCATGTGTACTATTTTTTTTCACCCAGGAAAATCCTTAATGGATACCCAGGATACCACTTATTGGTTGTGTTGGACTTACTGGTTATGTTAGACTCACTGTCTGACAGACAGCTTACCGCATTAAAACCTGGATTGTGGCATGCCGTTTCATTCAACCCTTTTAAAATGATAGCTGGCGAAAGGATAAAAAATAATCTTATTCGCAAACCGTCCACCCGCACCCGTCCGACTCGGTCCACCTGCACCCGTCTGACTCGCACAGCTGAATATTCATCCATCCGCAAAGGCGCGCGAGACAACATAGTACATCGGCCGGTCCCGCTGCTGCACAAAATAGCCCACCGCCACTCGCCGGCTAACACACATCCCGGACACATCTGGCCGGACCCTCCACCAGGCGGCTCCCTCACCGAGCCCGCCCTACCCCATCGCTCTGTGCTCTCTGCTGACTTTCCAATTAACTGGAAAAAGTTATCGTCGGATACCTAGAATGCACCACGAGGTGTTCGACCCTCTATAGTTTATTACCTGAATTAACACACTATAATCTACTTAGCCCATTTTTAATGCAGGCGAAGCTGCGGGTGTTATAGCTATCACAGATTAAATACATGGAATTTGAAAGTTTCTTAGTACAGAAAAAATGTTACAATTTTTTTTTAAACGTGACTATAAATTAGAGCTCTTGATTTCAACTTTGCAGTCACATTTATTGTATTGAGTGCATGATTTTGAGATTTTTCTTTTTTTCCTCAGACTTCGAAGCGAAACTGGTTATGTACACTTGCACGGTTGCAATCCTTGTCTACAATTCAATGTGCATGCTACGCGAGTTTTACAATATAAGACAACAAAAGTGGCATTACGCAGTGGACCCATCAAACCTGGTCTCTTGGATGCTTTACATTAGTTCTACTCTAACTGTGTATCCCACAGTGTTTGGCCGATACAGTGATGTACAAGTAAGTGTATAGTGTGTAATAAATATACATACGTATAAACACGACGCGACAAACACATCTTTTATTTTAATTATGTTTGTTGATGCATTCGTCTCTCGACATACAATTTTATTAAGATGTCATCGCAGCTTACGAAAGGGGTTGAACACTTATCTCTGTCCACAACTGGACATAAGCCTTATCCCATTATTATTTATTATTTTCATCATTATATTATATATATTATATTATAAATATAATATAATATAATATAATATATAATATAAAATAATAATATAATATATATTATATTTTCATATTATTATCATTATATATACATTATAGAGCCGTGCATCCGAGGCCGCCGCGCGAGCCTGTGCGCCCGGTTGAGACGCGGCTTTAGATATTAAGAACCCATTGTGTGAGATTAACCTGGAGAGTTGATGCATGCCGATCTGTGTGAACCCTTTACTCCAAGCGGCTCCAAATTTAGATACTCCCTTAATTTCAAAGATATTTAATATATACCCCAGCGACTTGTTTATTTAATCAAAGAAAAGTCTGAAGTAAAAAACATGCTTGTCCAAATGCTTAATGTGGCCAATACGTCAGGACATAATGTTACGATACTTTTTAGCGTTAATTTAGGTGAATTCGATTATGAAGATATAAGGAAGATACTAAATCGACATGGCATAGACTTACGATGCCATACACGCCTAACTTACGATGCCATACACGCCTGAGCAAAACGGCTGTAGTGAGAGAGATAATCGTACCCTCGTTTAAGATCGTCAGATCTATGATGCACGCCAGCCAAGAGCTTCCTCTCATTTTCTATGGGAAGAACTTACAAACACTGCTGCTTACATAATTAAACGAACTGGTCTAACTAAAAAAAAGTGTGCGTGTGTCAGCTCCGACGCACGACTGGAGTTTACGCCTTAAGAACAATTATAAAATACATTTTATAATTATAAATATATATTATTTATTTTAATATATAAAACACAGATAAATTGTAAGTATACCTAACACAAGCATGGCTTTATGGACGGCATAATAGCTGTGTGGTACTTTGCCAATTAATCTCAGGCATAAGAAAAAACGAATGTGATGTCATACATCTTTTTTTACTTTGATAAAAACTTGAACAATATTAATGCTTGCCACTAAATACACTAATCGCGTGGAGCTATAATAAATTAAACTAAAAGAAGTACTGAACTGAATAGTCCAACAACCCACGACGGCCAGACCTTCATTATTTTATAAACGCTAAAAAATTCTCAGAGCATGTCCCCAACACATGTAAGAAAGGTCTGTGAGTATGAAGTTGGGATTGTGGTTATTTGGGCTGGTAACAGGTAGTAAAAAAGGTGTATAAAATAGTGCCTCAAATACGTTAAAGCATACAGCTTAATTTAAATGTATTTTCTTCGGAATAAAATAATAAATCACGTCATCCTTTGCCGGACACTTAGTACGGTTACAACCCCCCTGCCTGACATAACTTCAGAGACATAACTTTTGGAAACCGACGTTGAATATAAAATTTCAGCAACAGTGAAAGAGAGTACTCCCAAAGCAGAGGGATAGATTCACAGGGAAGTTGAACGAGCGTGATCTAGAAGGGAGAATATGATGTCACTGATAAAGATTCGAGCTTGATCTGTATCAGTGACATCATATTCTCTGATGAGGATTCTGTAGATGCTGAGGATTCTCAAGAAGTTATTTAGATTAATGAACCGATTGCAGTAGAAACAGGACGCTACAACGCAAAGCACAAAAACATAGAAAAGATAATACTACGTATAGAACGGACACTCTGTTCCCCCCACCAATCCCGGCTACCTCACCTCGCCACCGATTCTGATGTGTCGAGGCGCAAACATGAGCAAGGACGCCATACGCGCACGACTACAGAACAGTACTACCTCAAGGAGAAGAACATCAACTTCATACATGTATGAATATAAAACACAGAAATATTAATAATAAGTATTATGGAATATTTCTGTGGGACTAGGTAGACACAGGAGGTTCAAATTTACGTAGTTTCTATATAATATATATACTAATACACTTATATTTGTATACCTAACTATATATTCGTATTTTAGAATTCATTTTCATAAATGAAACAACTATATACTCGTGCGTAAATAAACCTTAGTTTTTAAATTAATGAATAAAAACTTTCTTAATAATTTATTTATCTTTGTCGCTTTTTCAAATCAAGTAACTTAAGTATATTAAATGTCTCTACCTAACTCTACACTATTCAAATAACGTAATCAAATATTTAGAAGATTTTGTAAAAACTTTCGCAACTGTTTCACTCGCACGCGTATCGGTCTTTGTTCGCAGACAAGTGTCTTAGTTATGGCGTATCGCGTTGAGTAAATGAGAATAAATTTATTATCTATGTACTTTAGAAACCATAGCGAAGTACTGGCTAGCAAGTCTAAACCGACTTCATAATGAAGTAGGTACTTACGGTGATATCTTTAGACTTCACGCACACAATTGCGCCTGTAGAAAAACGACATGTGTGTAGTGTCCGTGTCACAGTGTCGGTCGTTAAAACGCTAGTTTGTATGGAGATTTAGTCGAGTGTCCGGGGTGTGACAAAGCGACGCTACAAAGCAAGACGCGCAAAACTATGCAAAATGAGTAATCATCGCTAAAAGAAAATCAAGTTTGGACTTTGTGCGAACTGCCAAACGATAGAGTAGTATTACCCTGTAAAAAAGGGGATGATGGTACTAGTTCGTGCAGATGGATAGCACACTCTCCGAAATGTATCCGATAGAAAACCGATAAACTAGCGACTTTGCGGCGACGCTCTAGGCTCTGGAGTCTTTTGCCTACAAGTTTGTCGTCAATCATAAGTTTCTTAGCTCTCCTGTCAATTACTTCCAATGCCTCCAGCTGGTATTTGACTGAACCATCCCAGAGGTGAGAACAGTACTCCATGCACGATCGGACTCATGCTTGATACAAATTGAGCAGCTGTCTCGGTGTCTCACTTTAGCCAGAATAACGAGTTTTTTGAAGCTAACTGGGCCTTGGACTCAATGTACGATCCAAAGTTGAGTGTAGGTGTTATGGAGATGTCAAGAAGCTGCAGAATGTCAGTTATCGGTACGGATACATTTCGAAATGTAGGAGTCAGTTGAAATGGACTCCGTTTGGCAGAGAACAGACACGCTTGAGTCTTAGCACCATTGAACTTGACCAGATTGGCATAACCGCAATCGGAGACAGCCAGTAGGGACAAGTTCATACGCCCGACCATCGCCTCCTTATAACTCTGGATTTTAGCTGTACTAGTTCGTGCACTGGATGTACAGCTTTCTACAACGGTGCTGTCGTCTGCAGACCCAAAGATAGCTTTAGCAAATAGTTGATATACAGCAGGAAAAGGGTTGCAGAACGCACAGATCCATGGGACCCCGGCATTAATTGCCAATTGGTCAGAAGAGCAGCCAATCAATGACTCTTACTGACCGGTTCCTCAGAAAATCCGAAATGAAGACAGAAAAACCAGCAAGCAGTCCGTGTGATGGAAGCTTGCGTAAAAGATTACTATCGTGCGAAACTCAAAAGGCCTTTCAGATATCAAGGGAAACTGCTAGCGCTTACCCATGATTCTCAATATTCTCACTCGCGCGTGGCATACGCTAAATGATCCACAGTTGACCGATTTCGGCGAAATCCGTAGTGGGTCACTAAGGAAATCGTTCGCTTCTAGATATGCCAGGAGCCGGTTGTTCAGTACCCGTTCCATAGTCTTACAGAGTATGGACGTGACTGAAATCGGCCTATAGTTGGCAGGGTCTGCACGACTGCCTTTGTTGGGCACGGGTTGCATGTTAGCTAGCTTCCGTGGTTTTGGCACTTTACTAGTAGTCGAGAGGAGAAAGGCGTGTCAAAACAGGAGCAAGTTCAGGCGCACTGGTTTTTTGACTGGAATCATATCAGGACCGCTGGCTTTGTTCACGTCTAGATTTTACAGCGTTTTTCGCTGTAAACCTCAGTCTGACGAATGCGTATTTCTGACATATTTGACACACATCCAAGTAGACTAGGAGGTGTCTCGCCGGTGAAGATTCCGCAAATAGAGAAGCAAACAGATTTGCTTTCTCTTTGGCGGTGTGAGCCAACTTCCCATTCGGGTTCAGCAGTAAGGGAAGTGAGGGGCGGCAAAAGCTCGACTCGACGTGGACCAAAACACTTTACTAACCGCTGGATACGAATCTAGTTTGGCCCCATTCTCGGGTATATGTGATATCGAGCCTTCCGTAAAGCCTTTTTGCAGGACTTGGCAGCTTTGTTGAATGTTTTCTTCTTCGCTGAGAGGTCCTTGTCCTTGCGGTTTCGAGCATCAGCTCAAGCCAGGTATGCCTCTTATTCAGTGCTTCTGCACTTGGCCCCGAACCAAAGTTGAATCTGTCTGTCTGTCCACACTTCACAGGGCTGTATCTTCTTAACCATAATAGGTAGGTACTTGACATTTTCACATAGTATGTATGACTATAGGGGATTTTGCAACAAACACTAAAAACAAAATAAAATTTATTATTAAAGGTTGTACCCATACAAATAACTTATTGGTAAAATTTTGTTTGATCGGAACCCTACGTGTGCGAGTCTAACTCTCACTTGGCCAGTTTATTATTACAAATTATTCTGCAAAAAAGCCTATGATGTTTTTGTTTCAATCACAGTATGTCATCCAAGTATAGAGACGTGAATTAAATGTAGTGATGTGACACATCCATATTCTATTTTATTTCTACTCTTTTTGACATGATTGATACATGATGCCCTAAGGCTCAAGCCAGACAGAAAGAACACAAGGCGCACGCGAGAAGCGGACGTAGTATATTTAGATTTTCATTCAAAGGATGGTCCAAGAAGTCTCCAGATGCAAAATATATAAATAAAATGTAAAATAAAATATAGCGAGAATGTGGTACAGACGCGTTTTTGTCCTACATCTTATGTATCTTTGGTCTGGTTTGCACCTTCCTTGGGTATAAGAAAACACATATCCCAGTTTAGTTTGCTACTAATTTATTTACGTTTATGTACAGTTCTCAGCAGCAGCGATAACAGTGTTCCTGTCATGGTTTGAGCTACTTCTACTGCTACAACGTTTCGATCAAGTCGGCATCTACGTGGTGATGTTCCTTGAGATTTTACAAACGTTGATAAAAGTCCTGATGGTCTTCTCAATCTTGATCGTCGCTTTTGGTTTGGCGTTCTACATTTTGCTATCAAAAGTGGGTTCAGCTGATACGCTATTTTTCTTTTTCATTAAAAAGCACATATCGTCAATGTTGAGCTTAACTCATAATGCCGTAATATCGTTATCTTTTAATGGCATAAAAACTATTAACATGCCTTTCATTCATTCTGACCTGATGTCCAGGTTTGGATCATCGCAACGTAAAAAATATATTTACAGGATGCCGATATAATTACTCGCACGGCACCCTTCAAACAGGTGAACCAGACCATGATATACTACAACCCATGTCAATAAAAGCGTGTACTTACATTTTTCATCCAATGTTTCTTTAATTTTGTATGCAGACATAATGCGGTCGGTGACCTTATTTTAGGTATGGATCATTTTAATATTGTTCATTAGTAGTGACACCAATGATTAAGTATAGTAGCATAATTCGAGGTCTTTTAGGTATTAATTATTTCACAATAAAGCGCTCGTCCACTGTCCGCGTAAGGTATATAGCCTGGTGCATAGCATTTCGTGAAACTAGGTTAATTAATAATTGATGATTGATGATGATTTGCTTACAAATTATAAATAACGTTTAATATTATCAATGTTGCACCAGGTTGGAGCAATGCAGTTAATCACATCGGCGTCCTGTATAATATTGTTGTATAATGTATATATGATAATTTATTAAGATTTATCAAAATCTGTTCACGCTTTTGCCATTGCGTCGCGAAAAAGCATTTTGTATTAATAGTTCATAAGTTTGTTTAGTTGCATTGCAAATTAATGTATAAGAATATAAATCTGTTCAGCGAAATAAGTTTGAAATATTGTGATATTATGTTTACTCGATTGTGTTTTATAACTAATATTTATCGATTTTCTAGTATTACATGTTAACCTTTATTTTGCAGGGAAATCACTTGTCATTTAGCAGTATTACCATGTCTTTGATGAGGACTTTTGCTATGATGTTAGGCGAATTAGATTTTGTCGGTACTTATGTACAGCCCTATTATAAATCTGAAACCGAGATAATGCTACCGTTTCCATTGCCTACTTTTTTCATACTGGCGTTGTTTATGATTCTTATGCCTATATTATTGATGAACCTCCTCATCGGTTTAGCTGTTGGAGATATTGAGAGCGTAAGGCGTAACGCCCAATTAAAACGACTCGCTATGCAGGTATGTAATATTTAACAATATTTAAGTATTCGTGAAAAATATATCAGAGAATAGGTATACCACTGTGCGTCCAAGCGAACGATGATCTAATTATGGTGCCCGGAATGTCCTCAAAGTCGACATTTCAAAGACTTAAAAATATAGCCCTCAATTTAATTTCATATTGTCCTTTTTCTTCGAATAGTTCATAGTTAATAATATAGAAATTAATTAAATAAAAATAGTCAGTTTTTACGTTATATGCATTAGTTTAATCATTGTTACGTTAATTAAACGATAAATTTATATTATATTAAGAAAATATTTATGACGTACCATACAAGTACAATATTAATCTGGAATGAGTCATTAAAGTGATTTCATCGACAATACAATATATATAAATATATATATATAAATATATCTTAACAGTACTTTTTAGGTTTTTAATATCATGAAAATGTTTAAGGTGGTGCTACATACGGAATTAGAAAGGAAACTGCCAACGTGTGTGCTAGAAAAAGTTGACAAAAACGAACTAATCGAATATCCAAACAACAAAAAATGCAAGCTTGGATTTTTAGACTTGATTTTACGGAAATGGTTCTGCAACCCGTTTTCCGACGATGGTAAGTTGATAGTATTGAAAAGTATAAAAGTCTATCTTAAAGAGAAATTTCATCTAGTTTTAGGATAACAGCTTGATTCACTTTTCTAAAAATTGGCTTTATGTTTTTTCATTCTTAAAATTAATTCCAACTGCAGTTTTTGTGTTAACCTTCAGTTGGCCTTGATCTTGTGTTGGAGAGCAGTGAAGATTATATCACTGCTGAATTAGAAAAGCAGAAGCGACGATTGCGCGATATTTCTCAAATGGTGGAGCAACAACACACTCTTATAAGGCTAATTGTACAGGTATGTTTAATATAGACACAGAATAATGAATAGTACAAGTTATATAGATAAATAAATTCAATACAATACAATACAATACAAAAACTCTTTATTGATCACCAAAGAAATTACAAATTGTACATACTATGTGATGATAAATTCATCCTATATAAATGTTTATATGGGGAGAAACGTAACGTAACATCGATATCGCATAGGAATAATGTATTAAAGTATTGTGTTAAAGTAATAGTACTTGTACTATTCATTATTCTGTGGTAATAGGCCTTATATGCATTTTGTGAACTGCCCTTCATATATTCAACAGGCTTAGATATTACTGTCTAAACGTTTATCTATTACAAATGAAACTATCTCAGTTATTTCCACAGACCTAGGTTTTACTACGTTATAAATAAGTGAATCCTCGGTCTGTGGTTATTTCAGTCAGCGTTCAAGAAGTTAATTTAATTAATTTCTTCAATGGGGAAAATGTCAAAATGAGTGTAATTTTTGTATTATCTCAAAAAATCAAGATAAAAATTAGAAAAATATCAGTGAAAAAATGTTTGCGATATCTCAAAAACTGTATTTTTAGCAATTTTTTAAAGTAAGTTAAGAGTTCTTAAATCCAGAGCTGACTTGACCGCTCAACGTGTGACGTCACATCGCTCTATTGCTCGGCCGTGCGTACTATCGTATGCAGTGTTTTAGCTTTATTCGTGGTATTTTCGTAGTTATTCTGTGAATATGGAAAAAAAATACCGTACAGATATTGTATAGTACCTCTGTGTACAAATACAACTGTTACCACTGCTTAAGGTGGTTCGATTTCCATACAAAAGTATATTGACAAATACGAGTAAATGGATCAAAAAATTGCAATGAAATCACATCTATTGGTCTTTCTTTATACAACTCTTTACATACGCGAAATCCAATCTTACTACATAATTTGATTAAATCATATGAAAACTAGGATCGTGATTTTAATTCATATTTGTCAATATGTGAGTGAAGTTTTTACATTGTCATACGCTAAATTCATTAGTGTGTATTACCGCGATCGTCAGACGTTGCCAAACCGTGCGCTCGCTGAAAAGGCGACGATGCCAGACCGCTGAAATGCGAGTCGCCGCTTTTTCAGGACTTTTTCAAGTTTTCATTAGCATTACAGTACTTATTATTATAGTTTGTGGCCTTCAAATATTTCGTCGGTTTATCGGTTAGGTTGGGCTCTAACAAACTCAAATTTAGTTTTATTTTGTTTCAAACCGACTTCAAAAAAGGATGTTTCTCAATTCGACCGTATATATTTTTTTATGTTTGTTCGCGGATAACTTCGTCGTTTCTGAACCGATTTTGATGATTATTTTTTGTTGGAAAGGAGACATGATGTATGTATGATAAATCTTCAGAGACATGGAGATAAGCACGCCAAACTTGGTATTGAAAATTAATAGCGTGGCATTTGAAGTCGGTTCTCTTTTTTTAAGTTTTTTTAATGGATCTTATCGCTTAGTGTTTTTTGGAAATTTTGGACCATATTGGCATATTTTGTAATATTAAAATTGATAGGTACTCCAAGATTTGAAATTTCGATATATTTTAACCGACTTCAAAAAATGTTTCTCAATTCGACCGTATAGTATTTTTTATGTGTGTAAATATCTTCGTCATTAATGAACCGATTTTGATAATTCTTTTTTTGTTGGAAAGGAGATATCCCAAGGGTAGTACCATAGTAATTTCATTGAGATCTGATAAGTATTTCTAAAGATATGGAGACAAACACCTCAAACATGGTACTGAACATTAATATCGCGGCATTTGATATCGTTTCTTTTAGTTGGGACTACCTGGGAAGGGCCTTTTAAACAAAAAAAGAAATAGAATTTTTCAAATCGATTTAGGTATCTTTGAGTAATCGGTGAACATCTTTGAGTATTCTGGCTGAATACTCAAAGGAAAAGGCTTCCGTTTTTTACCATTCGGCTACGGAACCGTAAAAATGAGATTGATTTTATTATAACGGACAAGAAGCGTATATTTAAAGATGTCACAGTGATCAGGATGACTAGGTTTAACACCGTAGTATTCACCGACTGGTCTTTTCATTGCTCTTATACGAATACGAAATAGCCAAAATACGAAAGTATTTAACGTGTGCGTCCTGCCTGTTATTACTTACGGAGCCGATACGTGGACACTGATAGTGCGACTGGTTCACCAATTCAAAATCGCTCAGCGAGCTATGAAGAGGGCTATGCTTGGAGTCTGTCTGAAGAATCAAATTCGAAATGAAGTCATCCGTCAGAGAACCAAAGTTATCGACATATCTCAAAGGATTAGCTAGCTGAAGTGGTAGTGGGCTATTCACAACTGTCGTAGAACCGATAACAATTGAGGTAGACGTGTTTTAGAGTGGAGACCACGGCTCGATAAACGCACTAAAAGTATCTTTTTCGTAATAGTGTAAGGCGCCCTCCAGATATATGGAGCGAAGACATATGCAAGCTGGCTGGCAGTGGTTGAAAACAAAGAGCTGAAGATCGAGCTCAGTGGCGTGCTGTAGGTGAGATAGCCTGATGATGGTGATATTTTAGAGGCCAATTTAAAACCAACATCAGCATTTCATTCATAGATAAACCGATCCGATCCTGTCAGACCATCTGTCAGATCATTCTCAAATACGTCTTTGTGTACCAATAAACGGACTAACTAACGGAATAACTCTTTAACCGACTTCACAAAAAAGGAGGAGGATCTCAATTCGATTCTTCATGTTTGTTACCTCAGAACTTCGTCAAATCTTAACCGATTTCAATTTTTTTTTGTTTGAGAGATTATGCCTCCCGCTTGGTCCCATTAAAATTTTATTGAGATCTGATAGTCATCACGGTAATATTATAATATTACCGTGTAATTATCTCCGGAGATATGGAGTTAAACAATGTAAACAAATGTGTATACCTTGATGACATGTTTATGGCAACTGGCTATTTTGACTATCGCGGCATGTGAAGTCGGATTTTTAATTTTGTACGATTATAAATTATGTTGGCTATATTACCGAAACACACATGACATCACTATTCTCAAAATTTAACGTGACGAAGATTTTATAACAAACATGTTACCAAAATTAGTGACATTTTATAAAAAATGTGTTTTACCAGAGAGTGTACTGAGGTGAGTACGACTAATTGACTAAATTGTTTAGATATTTTATTTGTGGTAGGACCAAAGAAGAAGTATCAGGCATATAGTTTCCTGATGACCGGATTAGCAAACTGAAATGGCAGTGGCCTGGTCATATCTGCCGTATAGGAGCGATAACCGTTGGGGCAGACTGGTTCTAGTGTGGAGACCGCGAATCGGCAAACTTAGCGTAGTCCTGTGACCAGCCCCCCTAGACAAAATTCAATTTCTGTTGCCATTCACGCTAACGCAAGGTCAAAATGTATGGAATGACATTTATGTTTCCGCAACAAAGTTGTTACACTTTAAAGTCGCGTTAGCGTGAATGAAAACAGAAATTGGATTTTGTCTAGGGGCTCAGGTGGAGCGACGATATTCGCAAAGCGGTGGGCAGTGACTTAGGAAAGGCCTATATCTACCAGTGGACTGGTACCGGCTGATTTTGATGATGATGATACCAGCGCCAGATCTCGAAAATGGTCATGCATTGCTTTATTAGGACCGCTCAATTATCATTTACGGATATAATTATTATTTTTATATAAATATTGTAAATGAAAATAAAATAGTGTCGATTAAAATTTTTTTGAAATACTTATAAAAGGAAAGTATACCTTAGTAAGTAAATAAAAAATAAGTTCAAAAACTAAAACCCGACTACTGAAAATACACTCTCTAAAACGTATGAAACAAGAAAATATTCTCATCTGAGATCGCTACGTACAAACTAAGCAATATGTATCGTGTATTATACAAACAACTAACTTGAATATATATTTTATTGTATTTCATAAATATTCATAGTGGTGTTCCGTGGATACCCGTGGTCGTATGTTACTTTGCAGAGTGTATTGTTTTGTTACGGTAGGTGACATACGACCACGGCTATCCTCTGAACACCACTAAGAATATTTATGAAATACAATAAAATATTTATTACAAGTTAGTTGTTTGTATAATACACGATACATATTGATTAGTTTGTACTTAGCGATCTCAGATGAGAATATTTTCTTGTTTCATACTTTTTAGAGAGTGATTTTTCAGTAGTCGGGTTTAAGTTTTTGAACTTATTTTTTATTTAAAGCATTTTGGGGTTTTTGGATAGATGTATGTATATATACTATGTATATATGTTAACATACTTACATACATACATAGTGATCAAAAAATATACACACACACACTCGCCCTACAAAAATATGATGTAATTAACCCTATCTTCATCTTAAAA
The DNA here is from genome assembly GCA_954871355.1 of Cabera pusaria. Lineage (NCBI taxonomy): Eukaryota > Metazoa > Arthropoda > Insecta > Lepidoptera > Geometridae > Cabera > Cabera pusaria. The sequence continues at coordinate 26,246,385 of OX940885.1, read as the reverse complement.
TCCCTATTCAACGATACCATACACGATAGGGTGGGGTGAGATTTTTTTTTAGTTCTGGACTTCGTCCCCTCTAGGGGGCGCCGCATTCAATTTGTTGTGACGTTATATAGCCTATAACCAGCAGACAAATAAGACGTGTCCAACGACACCTCATTTGTTAAATTATAATAAGTAGTTTAGAAGTTATGAGGGAACAGATGAATATACATACAAACATACATACATACCCACATACCGTTCAAAAACATAACCCTCCTTTTTGCTTCGCCGTAGTCGGGTAATTAATATACCTTACATATGACTTACTGTTTTTATTTTGTTTGTAATTTATAATCAGCAAATGCCTTCTACTCGCTGTCGTAGTCACATAGGCTACATTTTATCGCAAATAGCAGTTTCTATTAGATTGTGGGTAAAACCGCAAAGCACAACTAGTACGCCAAATGCTTCACTTTGGGTCCTTAGTACTCTGTGCTTTGGGATCTACAAAACAGACTCCAGCAGCAACGAAATGTACGTTGAACCTCGTCGAAAAACCACCCAATAGCGTTAGTATGAGTAGGTACAGTTCACATCAAAAAGTGGTACAAATCTATATATATTTGGTATTTTGTTATTAGCGAGAGTAATGTGGACAGTAAACTAATAACAATAAATAAAAAGGTAATGTTTAGAATGGAAAACGATAAAAATGTTTGTTGGTAACGAAGGGTTCGCACCCGGTCCCTGATGCGCTTAATCCAGTAGTTCTCACCAATCGGCTAGATTACTCATTTACAACGTGACAAAATTAGCAAATGCTTTTGTAAACGTCAAATACACTATTAAATAATCTGTGATACGAAAATACTTTCGCGTGTGTGCGTGATCAGTCCAATTTTTATAATTACAAATTAATAAATAATTATTATTAATTACAAATAAAAGTATATAGAGAGTGTATATATACTTCAAATTTAGCTGCATAAATTAAAATGTATACGCTTTACTCGCAAAATCAATATTTTTTATTTACCAAATACTATTTCAGTCAAAAATTTCGTTCAAATCAAAAAAGTTCAAATGAAAAAAAAAAGTGAGTAATAAATGGTGCAAAGTAATGAAAAGGGAGGAGCTGTCACATACAAAAACAAGATAGATCGATAGATAACACTATATTTGCACACCAATTTTAAATACACATAACCTAAACCTAAAAACCTAAAAATAAAATACTTAAGCTATGTAATGCAAATTAAAGTTAAAAGTTAAAAAGTTAATGCAAATTAAAGTCTTATCGCTTAAAGCGACTTCTTGCAGACAACCAATCAGAGAAAGATATTGCGAGACTGTAACGGACGGTGGTGTATTGATTTTACATCTTAAATCCTTACTATCCTAACTAATATTATAAATGCGAAAGTAACTCTGTCTGTCCGTCTCACTTTCACGCCAAAACCACGGAACCGATTTCAATGAAATTTGGTACACAGATAGCCTGAGAAAGGACATAGGCTACTTTTTAATGCGAAACAAGGGTTGTAAGGGGTTGAAAGGGGGGACGGAATGTTGTATGGAAGTATCGTTATTTTTAGAGCTAGATTACAGTGATTCCCAAAGTGGACCACCAGGGGTCCACGGGAGACTCGACGGGGGTCTACGTTGGCGTGAAAAAAATGGGGGTTCACAAGTTATGAATGGGGGTCCACGAAAATTTATCTGGTTTTGATAGTGAAGAACAAAAATATTGTCTTGTCTTTACCTATCAATGTAGGCGGATACTATATTAAAAAGGTGTTACTGCAATGTTACATGTAAAAACTTGCATATAAGATATTCAGTACAATGCGTGTTGAGGCTTGGAAAGCATCGTGCAAAGCTTGTTGTGACGAAATCGGCTTGTTCTGTGCTTGCAATCTATCATGAACTAGTTTGATTCTTCACCAATATAAATACCAATAATGCCAAGGACAAGCCATACTAATTTCTTGCCGGAATTTTAAAAAAAAGGTGTGAGTGATTCGGTGTCAATGTTTGCCAGTGCTGGATAAAGTAGGAAAATACCTGCCTATTTGTAATGCAGACTTTTATTTTTACACTGTTAGTTTCATCTGTTTATCGGAAGTTTTGGACGCAATTGTCACCCACTTCAAAAGGTCGAATTGGGTTGAAACTTTGCACACTTGATAAGGATGATGACAATACAATACAATAATTCAAGTACAAGTTGTGATTATTCAAATACAAGTCTCCCATTATTCTGACTAGCATGTTCAGGATTAGCGTTATTTATTAGTAGTATTATTTTTATATTATCACTATCACATACACAGCATTTTATATTATCTCGGGTCTCCTCGGGTGTGTGCGGTGTGCGTCTATAGGACGTGTTTTACGACTAGCTTATATAACTCTCTAAAATCATCATCATCATCAGCCTATGTTAGTCTAATACTGGGCATAGGCTTCTCCAATGCACGCCACTGAGCACGATCCACGGCTACTCTCATCCAGGTCTTGCCAACCTAGTCTTAGGAGGTAGGCTTGCTGATACGCGGTCTCCACTCAAGAACTCGTTTACCCCAACGGTTGTCGGTTCTTCGGTTGATATGTCCGGCCCACTTGCAACTTCAGTTTGCTAGTGAGCTATGTCGATAACTTTGGTTCTCTGTCGGATTACCTCGTTTCGGATTTGATCCTTTAGAGAAAATCCGAACATAGCGGAGAATTTCAATAGCTCGGTGAGCGACCAGCGAATTTGCGGACCAGCTGTACCGTGAGTGTCCACGTCTCGGCACCGTATTTCATAACGGGTAGGACTTACTGATTGAAGACTTTCGTCTTTAGACTTTGTGGAATTGGTGATGTGAAGACCTGACGTAGTTTTCCATGTACTGCCTAACCCAGCTATTCTTCAATTGGCCTCTTTCTCGAAGTTGTTTTTACCCAACTGTAGAGTTTGCCTGAGGTAAACAAACTCCTTAACAACTTCGAGAGTACTGCTCTGTACTGCAATTCTTGCAGCGTTTCTGCCACGATGACAATGTCGTCCGCAAATCGCAAGTGTGATAGGTACTCGCCGTTTATGTTAATGCCACGTCCTTTTCAGTACAGCGTCTTGAACATAAGACGTTGACGCACAAGATCTTTTTATTTGCCAAAAAAAGTTCTTAAGAATATTAGTAAATATAAAAATACCGGAATCCTGCAAGCCCCATTTCATAGACAAACATTTTTTAACGCTAACGTCAATATATATATTTGAAATGTGCAAATTTATACGTAAATATATAAATTAATTTTCTAAAAAAAAAGACGGTCCCAGAGGAGACAAAACAAGGTGTAAATATAACCTCATTCACCCCGGCTCTAAAATGAAAATTCACAGTTCTGGTACATATGTGCTGGCGGTACAGATATTTAACAAGCTTCCCGACTGTCTCAAAGGTATAGAAAAGGATAGTGATTTCAATAAAAATCTAAAGGACATGCTTATTAATAAAGCTTATTATACGCTGAATGAATACTTAAATGACAAAACATTAAAAATAAAATAAACCGAAATCAAAATAAATAAATATATAAATACAATATATTATGATAATACATATAATATGATTTAATTTTAATTTAATTAAAATATGAATGATGAAATCATTGTTATAAACCGGTCCGCTGGCTCTTAAAAATGTTGCGATACCCTACCAGGGTTGTAATGTGTCATTTTATATTTAAGACTAAAATGTAATATTATGAATGCAATAAACGATTGAGTATTGAGTATAACCTGCAATGCAATAGTGAACAATTTGGGGGATATAACATCCCCTTGTCTCACACCATGATGCATGGGGATAGGTTCAGATTGCCGGTTCTGGACTTGGACGGCCATAGAAGTGGCGTTGTACAGGCCCCTCAACACTTAGATAATATCGCCAATCGACCTGGGATCGCTGCCAAGATTCCAGAACAGACCAGGTTTTGATAGAGTCAAGGGCCTTTTCATAGTCCACAAACGCCAGACACAGGGGCCGATAATACTCTTCGGTCTTCTGTATAATCTGCCGCACTGTGTGGATGTGGTCTACGATGCCTTATCCCGATCGAAACCACACGTGTTCCGGGGGTAGAAACTCGTCAAGTCTTCGCGCAAGACGGTTCGTGATGACTCTTGAGAACAGCTTGTAGACGTACGTGGCTTAGGAGGAAAATAGGTCGGTAGTTTTTCAAAAGGGTTCTGTCACCCTTTTTGGAAAACAACACGACAATACTGACCTACTCCACGCCTCTGTAGTCCTCCCATGAGCACAGTATTTAAAGATTTTGCTATAATAGATCCAACCGTTAATTTTCTTTTTGACAGCACCAATGGAACGTAACTGCGTCATGTTACGCAAAAGTTCACTTTTAAATGCGAGGTTTTAATAATATGACAACTGCCTAAGTTTGCTCCTTGATCCCGTACAATAATCATCTTTGACAAATTGAGTCCTTAAGTGCAGTGGTTTTTTTTATAAATTACATAAAATAACAAACGTTTTCAAAAATTTACGTTCTATGGCTATCAACATATTGATGTTACGATTGAGATCGATATCTCTATTGTTTATCTATATTGATTATTAACTATTTTTGTACGGGTATAATGTAGCATTCTAATGTAGTATAAATATAGATTGGTATTAAATGATATGAAACAATTATTGTGACTTTTATTTTTATTTATTTATTAATCAAAATCAGATTCATCGTCGCTGTCACTCGAGCTATCGCCGACATTTATAATTAATTGTTGATTCATATTATCTATCGCCACGTGTTTATCCCAATCTGCCATTATAGTTTCTTGCGTTTTTTGAATTACATTTTGCCAGTTTTACGCAGTTACTTCCACACATGCATTTTTTAATAAATCAAGCATTTTGTTTGCCGTGAATGGGGGTTTTGTGTTATTACGAGCGGCGTGTACTTTTACTTGAGCCCATATTAATTCAATGGCATTGTATTGACAATGATAGGGTGGAAGTCTAAGAACCCAATGACCATGTTCTGCAGCTATTTCGTCGATCACATATCGTTTTTTTGTTCGTAATATATTTAGTAGTTGTACTTTTAGTAAGGAGTTATCAACATTTTCGCCATGTCGTTGAAGCCAGTCAATGATTACTTGTTTTTTGTTGGCCTGGGTCGGCATTTTATCAATTTGGCGTGAGTGATAGGATGCGTTATCCATAATAATGACTGACGGTTCTTCCAATGATTGCACCATTTCCTTAAACCAACTTTCGTAAACCTCAGAATTCATTTCTTCGTGGTACTCAACTGTTTTTTTTTGGATTTAAAGGCCAACAAAGCTTCTGGAATGAATCCTTTCATAGACCCTGCATGGCAAATGATTAGGCGTTCTGCTTTTCCCATCGGCACTGAGCTAGTGGAAGCAGCGGTGTCATCAGTCCAGTTCTTAGACACTGTGTGGTTCGCATTCAGCCAAGTTTCGTCAGTGAAAACAACATTTGACCAATCTGCAATTTTTTTGGCTTCGCTCAAAAATTCGCAACGAGCGAAAGCTACGTCGCGACGCTCCATCAATATTTTGCGTTTGTCCGATTTTTTATAAGTAAATCCAATTTCTTTCAAGACCTTTGCCAATGACGATTTTTGGCCTCAGAACAAATCACATTAACGCAAAGAAGCAACAAGTTTTTTAAGTGTTGGAACTTCTTTACGTAAGTAAAAGTTATATACATGACGGCGTATAGCGTCTGCGTCAAAGTTGTCAACCGATGTCACACGACGTGGTTGGCGTTTTTTCTTCGGCGTACGAAGCTTATTCTCCTGCATGCCGCTTGTTCCGTAGGCTTCGGTAGTCATTTTTGTAACCGTAGGTGCACTAATACCTAACGCGGCCGCAACGCGCTCTCGCACTTGCGACAATGGTAAAAGCGGGCCGCCATTTTGATACTCTGCTTCAAAGTAATAACGAAGCTTGATCACCATTTCTCTCTTCTGTCCTTTCAGCACTGATCCTTTCGGCATTTTATAGTTCGAATATAAAACAATACAAAACTCAGCAAACAATGACTAGCACGCGCGTCTTGTTGCGAGTGACAGATGACAGTGACAAACACAAAATGGCGGTGGACCATTGAGTGTTGCTACCTTGAAATAATACTACTGCTTACCCATAGACAAAAAATGGGGTAAGTAATAGAACGTTTTAAAAACCCCGCTCTAATATTTAGGAAGATTATTATTACGTGTCAATGTAACTAAAGTGATAATATAATGACGTTCTACTACTTACTAGCGTCATTCCTACGACTGATCTCTTTCCGCACAGACTCGATAGAAAAACGATCGATATCGTGTCCACTATAATCACTTGGTCGCAACACTATAACTGTCAAATTAGATCTGTCAAATAGAAAATAAACGGTTGCATCTATATCTATAGAGCTCCATTATTACAGGTGTACCACCACATTTCAGGAGCTAAGTGGTAATACCGTCCTCTCCAGGGGCTTTTCCATTCGTAAGCTGTTTAAGAACCATCTCGATTTCGTCCAAGCTGACCTCTGGTAAGTCTTCGGTGAAGAAGCGCGTCAATATGGCTCTGGAATCCTCATTTTCGGGATGAGATTGAGATGTATGCGAAGCGTATAACTGGCTGTAGAAGTTTTCAAAATCTCGCCATTACTATTTTTACATTATCTTCTACATTAGTTTTTTATTAGCTTTATCTGTTTCTTGTTAAATCTTACATAGTACGCTAGAAGTACGCTGGGTTTCAAAAGGTGCATGATTAACACAATTTTACTCAGTTTCTTAATTAATTTTTGAGTTTCTGGAAAGTAAATCAAACAAAAGCAGATTGAACACAGAACAAGGAGATTTGCGGTTATTCCTTACAAAACTGAAGCCAAATATTAGTAATTTGCTATCAATCCATCAAGTATATCCATCCCATTAAAATTTTGACAACATTTCTAAATTTTTGGTTTGCATTTATGAAATTACGTTATTAATGTTAATTCTATTAAGTCTGTATTTATATTATTTTAATAAACTGAACACAACATAATTTATGATCGTACAAAACGAAAAAACAGATTTCACATGCCACAATAGTCAACGTACTTTTACCGTTATAATCATGTCATCTAAGTATACAAACTTGCTTATATTGTTTATCTCCATATCTCCGGAGATAATTGTCATACGTCGATAAAATTTAAATGGGACCAAACGAGAGGCATAATCTTTCAAACGAAAAAAGATTTTTCAAATCGGTCTAGATTTGACGGAATTCTGAGGTAACCAACATAAAAAAACAGTCGAGTTGAGAACCTCCTCCTTTTTTGTGAAGTCGGTTAAAATATGCTATTTTTATCACTCCGAATTTAGTGAAGAAACTCAGCCGCGACGCAAATTCCATCGTCAGATTTCTTTTTCACATTTAACAGTTTTGGGAATTCGGTAGAAATGTAGCAGCAGAGGGTCCACCGTAACTAGCAAAATGTTGAAAGTGGTCCACGACAAAAAAAAGTTTGGGAACCTCTAAGCTAGAAGCTTGAAAATTATTTTTAGGCTATTGATTCGTTATAAATAATTATGGCATTCAAAGTTTGTGAAGGGGAAGAGGGAGTGGAGGGGGAGGGTAGAGGGAGTGGTGGGGGAGGGGAGGGTAGGGGGAATGGAGGGGGAAGTTAGGGGGTGTGGAGGGGGAAGTTTGGGGGAGGGAAAGGGCATGGAGGGGGCGGGTAGGGGAACGAAGAGTGACGCGGCTTTGTGAGGAACTCGGATATCGAAATACCCGAGCCCTTAAGGCCTACCTTAGCAGCCCAGATCTTGTCTCGCACGCTGACGTCCCGGAACTTGCAGAGGATAGGACGTGGCTTGTCGGTGTTCCCTGTGCGGCCCATCCTGTGGCACCGGCCGATGTCACCTACTGTAAAGGATGCCTGCTTCAAACGCTGAGCTACAGTCTGAGCTACAACAACCGCTGTGTCCTCCGAAGTCTCCTCTGCCACACCATGCAGCGGCAAAATCTTGCGACGAGTACGCATCTCCAGCTGATCTACGCTGCTGGCCATACCACAAATCCTAAAGACGAAAGTCTTTAACGAGTGCTTCCTACCTGTTATTACTTACGGAGCCGAGACGTGGACACTGACGGTGCGACTAGTTCACCAATTCAAAGTCGCTCAGCGAGCTATGGAGAGGGCTATGCTCGGAGTTTCTCTGAAGGATCGAATTCGAAACGAAGTCATCCGTCAGAGAACCAAAGTTATCGACATAGCTCAAAGATTAGCAAGCTGAAATGGCAGTGGGCTGGTCACATCTGTCGTAGAACCGATAACAGTTGGGGTAGACGAGTTCTAGAGTGGAGACCACGGCTCGGCAAACGTAGTGTAGGACGCCCTCCAGCTAGGTGGAGCGATGATATACGCAAGTTGGCTGGCAGTGGTTGGAAACAAATAGCTGAAAATAGAACTCAGTGGCGTGCCATGGGAGAGGCCTATGTCCAGCAGTGGACGGAAATTGGCTGATAATGATGAATTTTCAAAAATCATCCTCTTAAATGGTTAAGCATAAATGTTAAGTTTTTATAGTTACATTTTTTACGTACTTGGTTTGATTCACTCAACATTCGTGTGCAAAATGAAATTTGTAAGTATAGAAAACATGTATTCCCTGGTTCCATTCACTATGTAGGGAAATGCAGTTTAACGTAAATAATGAAATCTGTATATGTAAACGGCAAACGTTACCGACTGACTGACTATCTGACTGATCCATCAAAGCACAACTCAAACCACTTAACGGATTTGGCATGCAGATAGTTGTGAGTTATGTTATGACGTAGGTATCCGCTAAGAAAGGATTTTCCAAAATTCACCCCTTAAAGGGATGAAACGGGAGTTCAAAGTTTGTATATAGAAACAACATAAGATAGTCTTATTGGAAACTTCACACAAGTACTTCTGTAAATATGTAAGTAAATATGTGTTTCAGGCTTTTTCGAAATTACACCTTCAAACAAACAAAACAAAGTCTGAAAATCAATATGATTTTATGGGATTTATAAAAATGAGTCCCTATGTCCCTTGGTCACGCCATAACTTGAAAACGGGTAGACCAATATGGCTAATTCAGTTTTTTATGTGTTTTTACGAAAACAAATTAAATAAATGAATGAAGTTATGAACGCGGGCGAAGCCGCGGGGCACTACTAGTAAGTTATAAATTGTAGAAATTTACCATGTGTTTTTTCAACAAATAATAATAATTATGATAGTTTAAAAACTAAAACAACCGACTTCCATGCCCCGCGAGTCAGTTTAAGTAGCAAGTTTGAGACGTTTATCGTCATATCTCTGGAGATACTCGAATCTCGATGAAACTACAATGGGACCACCTCGGAAATGTACCATACTGATTAAAAAAATATTCATTCAAATCCGGGCACAATTGACGGAGTAATCGCGTAACATACATACAAAAAAACATACAAAGGAATTCAGAACCTCCTCCTGTTTCGAAGTCGTTTGAAAAAAATAGTTGGAATTCTTTGAACTCACCGGGTGAAATTACGACGTACAATATTTATCGGGCTCGTGAATTATTACTCATTTTTAACCGACTTCACAAAAAAGGAGGAGGTTCTTAATTTGTCGGAACCTTTTTTTATGTATGTTCACCGATTTCAATAATATAAAATAATTATTTTCGCACCCTTGGGTGAGCCCACGAGTTAAAATAAAAGATCAATCCCTTACGAGGGCCTTATATACGTTACGTTACATAAACGCAATAAAGTGGTCACCAGAAACCCACCACCTACACAAATTTAACAATTATTGATTGGTGCGATAGGACGGGTGGACCTACATCCATCTACTTGTCTATAAATAGAAATCGAATAACAACTTTTTATTGAAGAAATACTTTTGGATGGTGCCGAGCCGCGGCGCGCCGGGGCGCGCCCCGTGTGCGCCTGTGCAGCAAAAAAAAATGCAGTTTGATTCAAGTGAAATTCAGTGACAATGTCTACCAATGTTTGTTTTTGTAATTATTATTGCGTTTTTAGTTATTATTTTTTTTATAAGGAAAAAAATTGACAGTGAAACTAGTGATGTATTTAGAAGATCGCAGCCTGCCGGTGCCCCCTATGTTGGACCAAGGTATGAGGGTAATGAGCTGCTGCAGTGTCCTCATTGCTCCCAAGCGCGTTTCTTTAAGGGCCAGCGAGGACTTAATGTGCACATTGGGAAGAGCCACAAATCTCTTTCTCAAAGTGTACATTCTGTTAACATTGGTGCCCCTTTGACTCAAACCCCCGTTCAGACACAAAGTTCTAATTCACAACCTTTTTGGCAATATCTATCTAAATTAAAATCATGCAATTCGATCGTTAAGCGCATTCCCCGTGGTGCACGAATATCAGTCGCTCAAAATTTATCAATTAAAATTCAAAAAGTTATACAAGAAAATTCTGAAAGCGCTTGGGAACAATTGTTGGTTTTTCCCTTCGAAGTCCTCCACTCTAAAAATACCACGAAATCTCTCACTACCGCAATTAAAAATAACTGTCTCACACAGTCTCACTTTAGGCACGATAATTCTTCCCAAATTTCAAATTTCCAACAACATTCACATTGGCACAGTAATTCACAACATAAAAAATCTAATAGTATTTTTGAAAAAGTAGAAACTAAAATAAGTGATGGGGACTTAAAGGGAGCTGCTCAGCTCTTATTTACCAATGACACCATCGCTCCAGACACGCCAGAGACTTTATCAGCCCTGATTGACAAACATCCACCATCGCTATCACCGCCTTACCTTCCGGTTACCACCACTCCTGTTGAATCTTTACAAGCGACAGAAAAAGACATTAGGGCGGCAGTGATGTCTTTTAAAAATGGATCGGCTGGTGGACTTGATGGCCTAACTCCCCAACACATCAAAGATCTTATTTTTGGAGCTACTGGGGATGCGGGCCAGAGTCTACTGCGAGACATCACCGCCCTTATAAACTTCATGCTATCAGGTAAGGTGCATGCACAGATTGCCCCTCTCCTATATGGTGCAAACCTATGCGCATTGAAAAAGAAAGATGGCGGCATTAGGCCAATAGCCGTAGGTTGCACATATAGGAGAATCGCATCCAAGGTTTGCTGCCGCCACATACATACAAAACTAACTGAAAAGTTCCAGCCCCTTCAGTTAGGCTTTGGCAGTAAGGGCGGATGCGAAGCAGCTGTTCATGCTCTCCGTACATTTGTACATCACGGTTGCGGTGAGGTGATATTGAAGGTGGATGTCAAAAATGCCTTTAACTCTGTTGATCGTACTACTCTTTTGAATGAAATTCAAAATTATATTCCAGAAACTTTTGACTACCTTTGGCAATGTTACGGATTGGATTCTAAATTACTTTACCGAGACCATTTAATAAATTCTTGCTCAGGTTGTCAACAGGGCGACCCTCTTGGGCCAGCCATTTTCGGACTAGCAATACACCCCGTAATTTCGAGTCTAAATTCCAAATTAAACATGTGGTATCTGGACGACGGAACCCTCGGAGGCAAAGCCACAACTGTATTACAAGATTTACAGTTTTTAATCGACAAATTTAAATTGATTGGCTTGGAACTAAATTTTTCTAAGTGTGAACTTTTTATCACAGATATTGTACCATCGGACCAAAGAGACGATTTGTATAATAAATTTAACAGTTTGGCTCCAAATTTAAAATTACTCAACAAAGAAAGTCTACGCCTCCTAGGAGCTCCGATCCTTCAAGAGTCTTTCCCGGTCTTTGTGGATGAACATCGTCAAAAATTTGACGATACGTCTAAGCGTCTCACCGAAATTCATAACCACATGGCTTTCCATCTAATTAAATTTTGTCTTTTTGTGCCTAAATTTACATACATACTACGCTGTAGCCCTCTTTGGAATCATATACCATTACTATTAATTTTAGATGACGCGATCAAAAATATTTTAACCCAAATTCTTAATTGTTCACTTTCAAATAATTCATGGTGTCAGGCCTCTCTGCCTATTCGGTTTGGAGGCATTGGCATCCGCAAAATTTCAAGTGTTTCGCTACCGGCCTTTTTATCTTCTACTAATAGTGTTTCAGATCTTTTTAAAAAAATAATTTCAAAATCATCATCTGAAATTTCCATAGCATACGTAGAAGAAGCTAAAACGGCCTGGTCTTTGGCTTGTCCAGGGGAGGTCTTACCCAAAAAACTTAGTTCACAAAGGCTATGGGACGAGCCCCTTTGTAAAATTATTCAAGATGAACTATTTCAAAAAAGTGTTGATATTAGGGACCGGGCTCGTCTCCTTGCCACACGTGAAAAAGAATCTGGATACTGGCTACACGCATTACCTTCTTCTAACATAGGTACCCTTATGGACGATGACAGCTTCTCCATTGCTGTGGGATTACGTCTGGGCATCTCCCGGACAGTACCTCACAATTGTCACTGCGGCAGTGAAGTAGACAGATTAGGCCACCATGGCCTGTCATGCCGCCGCAGTGCAGGGCGTCTCTCACGTCACGCCTCTTTGAATGACGTCATTCGTCGGGCCCTTGCCACCGTGAACGTGCCGGCTATATTAGAGCCGAACGGTATATCACGTGACGATGGCAAGAGACCCGACGGTATGACGTTGGTTCCGTGGTGCCGAGGGAGACCGTTGGTGTGGGACGCGACGTGTGCTGACACGTTAGCAGCGTCCCACATATGCGGGACCTCACGAGCAGCGGGTGCGGCAGCGGATGCGGCAGAAACCCTCAAACGGAGGAAATATGCTGCCATTGGTGATGGCTACATTTTTCTTCCGTTTGGGGTCGAAACAATGGGTCGGTGGGGTCGAGATGCCCGGGGTTTTGTAAAGGAGCTGTCCAGACGTTTAATAGACGTCACTCATGACCAAAGAGCTGGCGCTTACCTCGGCCAACGGATTAGCCTAGCAATTCAACGAGGTAACGTCGCCAGCTTTTTGGGAACGTTACCGGCAGACAGCTGCGATCTAGGTTCTGTTTTTTATTTATAACTAGTTTAATTTTTATTTATAACATTTCAAATAGTTTTATTTATTTTTAAGTTGTATATTTGCTGTAAATATTTGATGTAATAAATCCTATATATGAGAAATGCATACGAAATAAAAAAATATGTAATTCACCGATTACTCGAAGATATCTTATCCGATTTGGAAAATTCACTTTTTGGAAAAAAAAATATTTCCCATTTAAACTTTACCGAAATCGGCCGAGCCGTTTTTACTATATCAACATTTGTATTAGTAGGAGATCTTAGGTCCGCCACCTTGCATTTTTGAGACAAAGCAAACCGCTTGGAACAGGCGTTTCTGGGGTTGATCTGAGCTGATTTAGCTTCATATCTGTGTACATATAGCAACTATATCGAGTTTGGTATCGTTTTCTTGTAATTCGAGGACGAAGAATTCATTTTTTAACCGATTTCAAAAAAAGGAGGAGTTTCTCAATTCGACCGTATATATATATATATATATTTTTTATGTTTGTTCGCGGATAACTTCGTCGTTTATGAACCGATTTTGATTATTCTTTTTTTGTTCGAAAGGAGATATCCCAAGTGTGGTACCATGGTAATTTTATCGAGGTTTGATAAGTATCTCCAGAGATATGGAGATAAACATCTCAAAATTGGTACTGAAAATGAATAGCGCGGCATTGAAGTCGGTTCTTTTTTAGTTTTTAAACGATATTATGTAACTAAAATTTCACTCACTCATACAAAAAAATTATTAAAAAAAATCAAAAAAAATCTTTACGGATTTTTTTTCGAAAATCCCCTCCAGAATTAATATTATGGAGATTCAATCCAGAAAAAATACTGGTAAATAGCTCAGTTATCTTACTATTTAGAATAATAAACTTTCAAACATTTTTGTCTAATAGCTGGTTTAAAAAAAATATATTGTGTCTCGCGGCGGACCGCGCCGAAGTAGGTACCGCGTAGGTAAGGCGCAGTCAGATTTAGTTTAGGGACGTATTCACCTAAAAACTATATTCTATATTCTACTTACACAAGTAGGTTTCAAAAGTAAATATTTAAATATAATTAAATAAATTAACATGCAAACACGATATAACTGAATACGGGATTATACTATATAGGTAGAATGAGTGTCACTGTCTAACTACTGGATAATTGCACGACAAATCAATTTTTATTTAGTTATTATGACGTATAATATGATATAGGTATTTTGAGATAGGTATCTATTAATATATATATATACATAAAAATATAATATATTTTCGTGTAGTGTACATAGGTACCTAAACGGAGGTGATGGGTGAAACGGGTTATCGCTCCGCCTGAATGAGCTACTTTAATGGAAAGCTTCGAAAGTTCATCAGACCGAAACTTTTCATGATTATCGTCATCATTCTGACACTGCCGCTAATAAAAAAATATTCATACATTTAAATCTAACAGCTGTTTAAAAAAATGCGTCGTGTCGCGCGGCCGACTTCCATAGTAAGAGCGGTATCGTATCCAGCCTTTAGGATTTTTAGGTTATGTTTAAGTTCTGATAAGTTATTCTTCTTCTGTTTGAAGAGAAGAGAAGAACATTGATAAATTATTCTGGACGTGATAAATCATTGTTTTGGTATAAAAAATTGAAAGAAATAAATATGTTGGAAAAAATTTCGTTAGTAGAGTTATTTTGAAACAAAATATACCTAGTTGAGAGATGTTTGACATAAAATGCGGTTTAAAATAAGGTATTTATTGTTTGCTATTGCCACTACATGCTCAAATGTCTGTACATTTTAGTTCTCCTTTAATACTTTCGCACCTCCCTGCGAATTTTGTTTTGCAGCGGCAACGAATAAGCTCTAAACAAGCAGTAGCTGCCGCAGGTAGGCTTCTCCATCTCCTAAATCTCCCAATAGCCATTTTGTTTGGACCAGCTCCAGTCAGCAAAGCATGACACTGCGCCATCGGCAGCCATTGCTGACAATCTCCTTGGTAAACTGCACGGAGAAATTATTTATGGAGCGCATCTTTCGTTGGAGGCAGGTTTTTTAAGCTGGTGATCTTTCTTTGTAAAAGTACTTTTCGGCACTAATTTACACTTAACCTTATACCTGATTTGAAATCAGTAACAAAATCTATAATGTTAAAATAATGTCTAGGGTACTATTCACAGCTCATTATTCAAATCTATTCAGAAAATAGAATCTTTTGTAAGGTCTTACACACGGTTCACGGTTCTTACATGTCTATAATACAATACGTACTGCGGTGACATATTTATATTATTTACAAATAAGCGAGGTAACATAAATAATATTTGAAATTACAAACATTACCTAAAGAAGCTGCAGTAGCATGGGCACAAGAGGAACTGGTGATTTCTTCCTGTGCCAATATGTACCCATAACCCCTGGAGTTCTGGCAATTGTGATTCACATAAAACTGCGAGAACATCAGTATCCGCTGTGCGTAGCATAATTTTTGTGTGGCCTTGGGCTACAGCATCCGCCACATGGGCCACCATCATGCGCGAGTCTCCTTCCTCATGGATGCATGGTTGTATGCTACTGTTGCTGAGAACTATGTACTTGTACGTCCGTCACGTACAATTCTTCGTTGTTTGCATATTTTGCGGCACGACATTCGTCGTCGTCGGGACGTAAAAAAAGAAGGGATGGAATATTTCCTCTTGATTTAAACTATTCCAAGGGAAATTTGCCCAACCCTTAGAAAGGTTAGAAAGGGTTAAGGGTAACTTATATTCTTTGTCCAGTACCACGTTTATCTCTTGTTGCGTTTTTGAGACTGTCAGTGGCATACCTGTCCCATACTAAATCTATACGTAATACAGTGGCAATTCTCTATGCACAAAAGGTATAAACACTGTGTTAGCATACGTACTCATGAAATATTTTGTTGTATCCAGCTTATTAGAATATATTATTTATATATATATTTGTAATATATATATATATTTATAATATATAATATATATATAAACTGTTCACAGTTCACAACACTAATTCACTGATAACACTTAACGATTACTTGGTCGCTATCCGCGCTTAGATGGTTACTCTGTCGCTTCCAAAGAATGACTGACTTAACGCCGCGGTGCGACGCTTTATATAGGACACAATAATTATTCTAGAAAATCCTCGATCAATAAAGAATAAAAATAACAGAAAAACAAGCAATAAATCAAAAACAAAAGGGGCGGCTTTTCTTTGTACATCTGATGTAAACAACTTTACCATACATGCTAATTTGATCTATAACTACTTATGAATAAAGTTCAATCTTAACTACAAAACTAGGTACATTGACTAGGGTCGGGATTCCAGGAAGGTTTCTTTTATGACGGTCGGGTCGGGTGTTTATAGCCCCTAATTACTCAATTGTTTCCCACGCTATTTTTGTCCGAGAAGCTTGGCGAAACATCGCGACTCGACGACGCGATGTAACATTATCCCCTTCTTAGTTATGATCGTCCCGATCATCATTTGTTCCATTGTATCCTCGGCTTTCCTCTCTGGCCTCGTTTAATGCGGTAGGTAACGTCGTTTATCTTCGTGATAATCTGGTATGGTCCTTCCCAATGAGCCTGCAGCTTTGGACTTTTTCCTTTCCTTCGTAGTGGGTTGTGCAACCAGACGAGAGTTCCTTCTTCGAAACCCATCGTATTCGCTCTACGATCGTACCGGGTCTTCATTTTTTCACCAGTTTTTAAACTATTCTCTCGAACTATCCTGTGCACTTCGTCCAGCTGACTACGAAGATCACTGATATAGTCGGTTACAGGCTTCGGAGCATCTGGCGGGGAACCAGTTATGGCGTCGATAGGAAGTCTTAGTTCGTGTACAAAATTCACATTTGCAGGAGTCATACCAGTGCTGTCATGGGTAGCGGAACGGTATGACAACAGTAACAGAGGTATGTACTGATCCCAGTCACGTTGATGTGCGTCCACGACTTTAGCCAGGTGATTCTCCAACGTCTGGTTAAATCTTTCAACCATTCCGTCTGACTGTGGATGAGCTGCCGTTGTCCGCGTCTTTTGGATCCCGAGGAGGGTGCACATTTCCTGGAATAGGGCAGATTCGAAGTTCCTTCTTTGATCGGAATGCAGTTCCATCGGTACACTAAATCAACAGATCACTTCTTGCACCAACTTCTTTGCAACTGTCTTTGCTTCCTGGTTTGGTGTCGCGAAAACTTCAGGCCATTGGCTGAAGTAATCTTGCACTACGATGATGTACTTGTTGCCTTCTTCAGTCTCGGGAAATGACCCGGCAACATCCACGGCAATGCGCTCCCATGGTGCCCCAACATTGTACAAATTTAGTTGTCCTTTACTTCTTGTCTTCGGTCCTTTTACTGATGCGCAAGCGGTGCACTTCCTGCACCAATCTTCTACATCCTCGCGGCTGTGTACCCAGTAGAATCGTTGACGAACATTCACAAGAGTTTTCTTGACTCCTAGATGTCCACCAGAAACTCCATCATGAATGTATCTTAGTAAAGATGCCACTTTACTTCGGGGAACAACGACCTGCATCGTAGTTTCTTTTCCATTGCTGCTTTCCAATTGTCTGTACAGGATTCCCTGTTGCAGAGTCAGGCTGTCCCACTGAGCCCAGTAACTTTTTGTGATTGGGCTGCAAGCTGATACGTCGCTCCACTAGGGTTTGTTTCCAGACTTTATCCAATCCAGTACAGGTCGTAAATCACTGTCCTCCGATTGTGCTTGTCTCATATTTTCGTTGTTCCATTCGTCATCCGTTCTGTCCATCCTGATGATTCTGACTTCTTCTCGAGACTCATGCTTCTCGCAGTGTTTACAGTCATCTGCACAAGGTCTCCTTGACAGGGCATCGGCGTTGCTATGGCCCTTTCCACTGCGATGTTCTGTCACAAAATTGAACTCTTGGAGTTGCTCGATCCATCGTGCCACTTGACTTTCCGGGGTCTTAAACTGAAGAAGCCATTTAAGAGCAGCATGGTCAGTTCTGAGCGTAAACTCTCTTCCGATGAGGTACTTGTTGAAGTGCTGAAGAGTCTTTACCACAGCTAGCACCTCGCGGCGGGTGACACAGTAGTTTCGTTCTGGTTTGGATAATGATTTACTGAAGTATTCTATGACCACTTCTTGGTCTCCTTGGATTTGCGAGAGAACTCCTCCAATTCCCGTGTTGCTGGCATCAGTGTCCACAATAAATCTTCCACCTCTGGTAGGGTACCCCAAGATCGGCGTTTCACACAGTCGCTGCTTAAGATTGTTGAAGGCGGATTCACACTCCAAGTCCCATACGAATGTGCGCTTTTCTTCCGTCAGTCGATGTAAGGGTTTGGCAATTCCAGAAAAGTTCTTGACGAACCGCCGATAGTAAGCGCATAGTCCCAAAAACAACCTTACATCCGTTTTATTCGTCGGGGTAGGCCAAGTTTGAACAGCCTTGATTTTGTCAGGATCAGTTTGTACCCCGTTCTCCGAAATGATGTGTCCAAGGTAGCTGACTTTGGATTTAAAGAAGTCACACTTTTTGGCACTCAGCTTCAGGTTTGCTTCACGTAGACGGTTCAAAACCTTCTCCAGATTCTGCAGATGTTCAGTAAAATCACGGCCCAAAATGATGACGTCATCCAGGTACACCAAGCATACGTCTCCCAGTAATCCAACCATTACTCTGTCCATGAGACGTTCGAACGTTGCTGGAGCATTACACAGTCCAAATGGCATGACGTTGAATTGCCAGAGTCCATTTCCAATGCCTGTACTGAATGCTGTATTCTCTTTGTCTTCTGGACTGTTTTCTACCTGCCAGAGCCACTTTTCAGGTCAACCGTTGAAAACCACTTCATTCCACTGAGCATGTCCAGTGTATCGTCTATTCGAAGCAAGGGGTAGCTGTCCTTCTTTGTGACTTCATTAAGCATTCTGTAATCTACGCAGAATCTGGTGGAGCCATCTTTCTTTTTCACCAGAACCACTGGCGATGACCAAGGACTTGTAGATGGTTCGATGACTTTTTCTTTGGCCATATCTCGTATCATGTCTGCAACTTCAGCTTCTTTCGCCCATGGAATCCTTCGTGGCCTCTGTCGTATAGGTCTTGCGTCGCCAGTGTCAATTTTGTGTTTGACTAGTCCGGTACGTCCACAGTTGTTTCCAGCGGCGAAGACATCTTTAAACCGCATCAACAGACGTTTTGCTTGTGACAGCTGAGCGAATGTTAAGTTGTCTTTGGATGATTCCAGCAGCTGTGATATTTGATCTTCCGAGCTTGGTTCCGTAGAAGTTATATCCATTCGTCCCAGGTACTTCAATTCTTGACATTTTCCAATTATGCTGTTTTTCTTCAGATGAACTTCTTCATTGCCAAGGTTAAAAATTCGCACACTGGCCGTTCTGTTTGTCATGAGCAATGTTCTTGCAGTAATCCAGGTCGGATGTGTGCCCTCATCTTCGGCAACTACACATGGTCCACTTTTGACTGTATTTGGAAATTTCACTCGAACAATATTTTGCGATTTTGGAGCCAACACGACGTCCTTGAGACAGTAAAGCTTACACGGTGCCGTTCCTTCGAAGAACACTTCTTGCTCGGGAAACCGGAGAACACCACGGGCCACATCCAATATGCAATGCTGCTTCTCCAAAAAGTCCAATCCCAGAATGCAATCATCAGTTATGTTGGCAATCAGTACAGGATGAATGTATGAGTGACTCACCGATGATTATCTCCACGTCGGTATCGCCAAGGACAGGAACTGACTGGCCGGTTGCTGTCCGTAGTGAGCATGCTGCAGATCGATGTTTCCGTGATATAAATCGTTGCAGGAATTCAGGCTTCACAATTGTGCGCGATGCTCCTGTGTCCACTGTGAACTTGCAGGTCTTGTTGGTCAGGGTGCCCTCGACGATTAAGCTGTTTCCGTTGCACACTTGTGTCACAGTGACGGTGGGGGCTCTCTCTTGACCAGCCAGCGCCCGCCCCGCGGCCCTGGCGACGTTTAGTTTAACGCCTCCTCATCCACTTGGGTCTCGCAATTTTTGACCCGTTTCTTCATTTTCGGGCAATCAATCCGAATATGCCCTCTTTCTCCACACCCGTAACATGTCGGTCCATAACGGGGCTTCCTGGTTTCAGTCAGTAGCTCCCGAACTCTGTATGGTTTGGTGTCTCGTCGCACTGCTTCCACTTCCAAGGCATGAGCGAGGGCGTTCTTGAGTGTCTGATGATGCCCCAATCGTACCGCAGCGCGTACCTCATCATCCCTGATTCCATCTACAAAGCTCTGTAGAGATGTCACTTCAATGGTTGATGGCGTCGACACGTAGGCTCGTCGGACCAACCTCTCGATTTCATCTGCCCACTGTTGCAATGTCTCTGTGGGCTTCTGGATGCGCTCACGTAGTTGGGTCCTGTCTCTGTAGAGATGTCACTTCAATGGTTGATGGCGTCGACACGTAGGCTCGTCGGACCAACCTCTCGATTTCATCTGCCCACTGTTGCAATGTCTCTGTGGGCTTCTGGGTGCGCTCACGTAGTTGGGCCCTGTCTCTGTAGAGATGTCACTTCAATGGTTGATGGCGTCGACACGTAGGCTCGTCGGACCAACCTCTCGATTTCATCTGCCCACTGTTGCAATGTCTCTGTGGGCTTCTGGGTGCGCTCACGTAGTTGGGCCCTGTACGCATGCTCCATATGCTTGTCACCATAGCGCGTTTCGAGGGCTTCCAGCAGGGTCTTCAAAGTCCTTTCCTCTTCAGGTATGCGTTCCAGGATAAGCTGAGCGTCTCCTTTCAGCGCTAATGTGAGCGCTGTATTTGCGTGCTCGTCTTTCCAGCCACAGCTTTTCGACAGCGTGGTAAATTGGAATTTGTAGGCTGCCCACGAAGATGTTCCATCGAAGTGTGGCAAATCCAGTTTGAAGGGCGAGGTCGTAGCGGGAACCTGGCTGCTCTGTCCAACTCCTCGTAATTCCAGTTTCTGGACCTTATTAGCCAGGTCATTCACGGTCTCCTCGTGTACGTCGAGTCGCTCTTCCACCTCTTTGACGCTGGTTTCCACCTTTTTGATCTTCTCTCCCATGCCGGCAAGCCCGCTCTGCAACTGACGTGTAATTGCCTCTTCCAGGTTACGGCTGGCTTCTTGTTGTGCCGCTTGTACAGCCTGTAGTGCAGCCTGTTGATCTTGGCGTGTAGTCTGCAGTGCAGCCTGTTGTTCCTCTCGTACAGCTTGTAGTGCAGCCTTTTGTTCCTGGCGTGCAGTTTCTTGTCCAGCTAGGATAGCGGCTAGCATGGCCTCCAGGCCTCCATCCGTAGTTCGACTCGCCGGCGGTGGTGTAGGTGGCGCTGCCATTGGTGTTGCTGCTGGCTCTTCCAATGTGGATGTTCGTCCTCCCGAAGCTTCAAGCTCTTTCTGCCGGGTTGCATCCATCTCCGCCTGTCGCCTGGTGCGTGGAGTACGCTTATCTTCCCTCGGAGTGATTGGCATTCCGCTTCTGACACCAATTGTTACGTGCGGGGTGGTATTAAAATGCCAATCCGATGAGATGAACGTTTATTTCCACTGATCACTAGGTTAGCACAGTAGTTGTCCAAATCGTCTTGCACAATTATCAAAAGTCCGTTAACACACACTGAGGTCGTTAGTTCACAATCACTGATTTCACTGTTCACAACACTAATTCACTGATAACGCTTAACGATCACTTGGTCGCTATCCGCGCTTAGATGGTTACTCTGTCGCTTCCAAAGAATGACTGACTTAACGCCGCGGTGCGACGCTTTATATAGGACACAATAATTATTCTAGAAAATCCTCGATCAATAAAGAATAAAAATAACAGACAAACAAGCAATAAATCAAAAACAAAAGGGGCGGCTTTCCTTTGAACATCTGATGTAAACAACTTTACCATACATGCTAATTTGATCTATAACTACTTAACTTAACTTAACTTTGTGGCAACCGGGCTAAATCAGCTCAGCTAGGCTATTCTGTAAGCTATCTCGATAGCGGAATCCGCGGTGAGATTCAAATTTCGTACTACGAAATTCAATCGTATTACATTGGTATACGGTTGAATTTCGTAATACGTAATTTGAATCTCACCGCGGATTCCGCTGTCGAGATAGCTTACAGAATAGCCTAGCAGATTAACCCCAGAAACACCTGTTCCAAGCGGTTTGCTTTGTCTCAAAAATGCAAGGTCCCCTTAGAAATCGTGACCTAAGATCTCCCACTATATTACGACGCATTTACTTATCTCGACGACTTAATAACAACTACTGGCACAGATTATGTAATTGTTACTACGTCTACTGGCTACTTTGATTAACGCGACGTTTGAAGTCGGTTCTTTTAGTTTTTTACACGATCTTAAATTATTACACCTTCATTACAGTATGTATGCACATGTACAAATTCAAATAAATACTTGCTCAGAAGCGTGAGTTGCGTACGTTACACTAAGAAACGCGAACTGTTTCGTAGTGAACAATAATAAGTCCAGCGCGGCGGCAAAATTCAAGCTGCGCGCTTGGACTTATTATTAGTAGTGTGTCGTTACGCGTTTTTCATAAAACATAACGCAACGTTATCTGCGTTACGATAACGTTGCCAAAACCGTCTATTTCACAACGATCTATTTCGCAACCATCGTTTAATAGATGTATACGTTTTAACAATTTTAAGAAATAATTACTAAAATGCATACATGTTTTAAACGGTGTTTGCTTTGCGATATAGATATTTGTGTATTGGTAGTATTAGGTTGGTTCATCGAGACTGTTTTTCGATTATTGATAGTCATCCTCATTTCATTACTAGTTATTATTTTAAAATGTGAAAGTCTGTAATGTTTATTTCAATCACACAAAAACGGCTGAACGGTCATCGATGAAATTTCGCACACAAATATAGTTTATAACTTGGATTAATAAAGATGATACTTTTGATCAACTTCATAAAAACGAGTTTTTTTTTATAAGGACCATGTAAAGCGTGCGTAGGCGCGGGGGACAACTTTAGCCTAATAGTATAAATGTGAAAGTTTGTTTATTTGTTATTGTATCAAACGGCTGAGTGGATATGGATGAAATTTCACACAAAAATAAAAAAGGTTTAAAGGTGACTTGCATTTATATATGACATACTCTTTCACGGTCTTGAAAAAGGTTTTCTTCTACAAGGCCCATTTAACACGGTAATATATCGTGCATTTAATGTACGCAAAGCGAACTATAATAAACTGATCTTTTCGATTTTATAACATTATTTTACCGTTATTATTACATTAATTAATTTGTTTCACTTGTACCGTTCAACCGTCTATAGTTGTTAAAATGTTAGTATAGCTAATAGCTACAGTGCGACATAAAATAGTTGACAATAAATGAGGGCGCTACTATTGCTTTTGTATCTTGTATGTAGCAACACAGTTAGAAACAAACGTTTTTGATACTTGTATTATTTTTGCAAATATAAGATTAGCAAGACACTAATTTTTATTTAAATGAAAACCTTTAAGTATCTATATACATTTTATATACATATTATTTCTATACAAATTCTTCTTTATTTATTTACATGCTTATTTCTTACTTGCATTATTCAATGAGTGAAAACAAGTATCAAAATCAGTAGTCGCGCAATAAATACAAATTTTTTGGTGTTGCCTGTAAGAGTGACTAGTTAGTTCTTAAATAATTAATTTATTCTCTGTTATGATGCACTGTACATCGAGACCTTTTTCCGATTATTATCAACAATTCAATGCAAGATTACTTAACTCCAATAAAATGAACTTCCCTTCATACCCAGGATTGGGACTGGCTGCAAAAAAACCTATTTATATTTATTCGTTTATTTATTTATTTATGGACATGATTTCAGTATGTACAAATTTTAAGGTATTTTTTTTAATATACCTATATTTTAACACTTTTCTATTTACATTGAGGAACATTATCTGACTGACTTTTTTGTGGTCAAGTCTTGAGCGCCGTCAGATTAGCGATGGGTAATGTTTATTCCTCAAAGTGAAACCATTCACTCATTCCGGCTCCACTCTCGGAACCGATTCCTCATATCGATTCCTTTATTCCTTTGATTCATTTACTATGTATTCACTTGTATCTATTCCACAGTCACATTTCCTTTTGGTAAATAGGTCCTTAGAAAAGGTTTTGTGTATCGTCGCGTGTGGTTGTTCCCTTTTCACGCGCAACGACTTAAGTGAATGTCCAATTCAGATTTTTATAAAAAACAAGTTTGGTTTTAACAATAGAATCCACCGACCGACTGACAATCGAGTCACCACACCACTCAGCCGAGTTCACCCGACGCCGACCGAGCTGTGCTACCGATCACGGCTGCGGGCTCACGCCTCACGCACGAAGTACAAACGGTCGGGGTCGGAGCCGCATCGGTGAGCCAATGATTCCCCGGAATCGTTAATATTTGGGTGGAATCATTAGGACCTTCGGGTCCGCGTTCGGTTTCGGCTCATTTTATTCACTGTGTCCGGAATTACCGACGACTACGTCAGATATAAGGTAGCCCGTTTTACTAAAAATCCTTTCGCAAGGGACTGATGTCGCGAGGACATTAGCAAAATCACGAGCAATTTAACATAAGTTTGGGTACTTTTGTACCCTGTTTCTCCACCATTCTAGTGGGCCATTCCGCAACACATTTTCGCCTTAGCTAACATAGCTTTCGATAGTGGCGTACCCTGACGCTGAGGTTGGTTTGACCCTAACATTTCGTTGACGATTAATTTGAGAGTTGAATTGATTTGTCGTAGAAGTATGTGCCACAGGATCAGAACTTATCGGCATGGGTGAGTTTTGTTTGATTAGGTCGGCTACCACATCTACAACATTTTTTTTGTTCTTGCCGATTCTCCCTGGTCTTCAAATACCGCTGTCTTGTACCGAGGGTCTAAAAATGTGCATGTGGCAAAAGTTCGGCTTTTCTCTAAGCCTCCGAAGCGATTCAAAATGCCATCCCTAAGGTGACATGCAACTAGGTACAGTAGCTGGATGTGCAATTTCATTACTGCAATTGGTGATTTATTCATCTTCCATTAAGTTTTCAACGTTTTTACTAGACAACGGGTGATTAGTAATATATTTTTTGCCGTTCATCGAAGCGGTCACATCATCAAAAGGCTTGAGTATTTTAGTGAGCCTTGATAACAAGCTCCAGTTATCATAAGTGAGTACTGGCAAGTTGGTATTGTCAAGAACTGCCATTGTTGCTTTGACAGCTGACTCCAGTTCTACAAAACGTTGTAGCATGTGATAGGTAGAGTTCCACCTAGTTCGTACGTCTTGAATCAGTTTTTTTGGAGTCACGTTCTTATTTTGCTGATAACGGAGTTATTTTTTCCGTGGCAACTGTTTGAACAGACTTAAGGACATCCGAGACAATCAAATTTATGGTATGGCTATAGCAGCCATATATGCTTCCATCCTAAATCATCCGAAGCTCTTAATACATTTGCGGCATTATCACTTATTACGAAGTAAATTTTTACAGTGATGTTCCACTCCTGCGAGGTTTTTTTCAAGAAAAGTTTCATATTGGCGCTTGTGTGCCTATCGGTAAAAAAATCACAGACCAACAAAACCGTGTTCAATTCAAAATCTGGTGTGACAAAGTGTCCGGTAATGGCTATGTAACTTTCACACGCTTGGGACGTCCCCAGATCCAAGGTCAAGCATATTGTCTTTGAAACATTTTCTTGATTTATAGGACTATGTACTTACTCGCTGACTTTGCTTTGAGTGAGAGCCACTTAAAGATGGCTTCAATGTGTTTATTTTTAAGATGAGTCTTTAAATTTCCAATTGTTGTTTTATAACTAATCAGCATGCTACAGTCATTACACTTTGCGTTTTTTTTATTAAACTGCCTTGTTTTTCGAAATAGTCCCACATCACACTACTATTTATACGCGACATTTTTATTTACAAATTCTAAACTTAACACAGTATATACAAAAATATATGTAAACGATATTTATAAAAGTTTTAAGCTATACCTGCAATAAAGATGCAGTATACACAAGTAGGTAGGTACACCCAACGGAAACAAAATTGACCGTGACCTATGGACACATGAGTAAAGAATAACTTATGTGCTATTAACGCATTTGACGCGAAGTTAAATATGTCACTAATAAAGGCCCTAGGAGTATAATCTAAGAAAATCTGCCCCCGGAAGATATTTAATTAATATTTATACGATATGTAGATACTAATAAAATATGTATTTTCTGAAAGTTAGATCTCAACTCAATTGTTTTTTTAAAGCAAAAAATGTAAATATCAGAAAAAAAAATTCTATACTAGCCAGTTTAGATTTTTTTTTAAGCAGCAAATAATCCAATTTTTTTATATATCTTTTGGACCAATAATAGCTATTATAAAAAAAATTAAGAGCTTTATAACATCATAGGATTATAGAAAAATAAAAATAAATTATATTAAATTTATTTTTTTACCACGATACAATTTTGGCGCAATTACAAAAAAAATATTCGTAACTTTAATATTTTCCTATAATAATATAATATTTATTTAAAAAAAGGTATGCCGTAGTGAAAACAGACAGACAGACATGACGAATCTATAAAGGTTCCATTTTTTACCATACGGCTACGGAACCCTAAAAAATAAATACAACTTTTATTAACACCACACACACAGAGACACCCCCCTATCATGAATTTACATACATACCTATTAACATGCTTGCTTTTAATAGTTTTATTCTGTTTTCTATACAGGGTTATTGATAATTAGACCGGATCCTTTTAAGGGGTGGTAGGGGATGCCATTTGCAACAATATGACTGTACATTGTGATATCCGGAAATGAATCATTTTTGTGATATTATTGTTTCTGTTTTTTTTTAGAAAATCCAGTTTTATTACTTTAAAATTCAATAAAAAAAAAGTTATCAACCGATTTCAATTCTGTTTGCAGTTTTAGAGAAACTATGGTACAGCTCTTAATAATAAACAATAATATCGTACTAAAGTAGATCCATCCAAAAATTAGAGGCTGTTTTATAAATTTTATTTGATAATTTGTGTAACATGCTTGACTAAAATCTTTATTTTCTCTACAAAAACGATAGGAAATTAAGTCTGCATTTTATTTAAAAAACATCTATAGATCTTTAGCTAGTCAACGAGGTAAAAAAGTTGGCACTTTATTACACAGTTGCAGAAATAATGCGATTACAAAAGACTCAGGTAGAGACAATCCGAGAAAGGGTTTTAGACAAAGGTATCCTGAATGCGCCGTCTCCCTCTCGCTTGTGTTTGTTGAACGAGCAACGAGAACCCAGTTTGCTCAAGCGCATCGTACTGTTTAGACGCTCTTTTGCAACCCTTTATTACGATAAAATTTCGACCTTGATAACGTTATTGGGCTTGTGGACCTTCTTTTCTGTGATTCGGCTAGTGAACTGGACTTTTTGATTGATTGCTTACCCGACGACTTGGCTTTTACTAAAGGATCGGATCATGGCTGCGGAATCCCACGACCATCTACCTCGTCTTCGAGAGTTCACAAACGAAGAGTATGCGGACATACTGTTTTGCTATGGTTTTGCCAATGGCGTCGCTACACATGCTCGAACGGAGTATCAGTCTCGATTTCCACAGCGCCGTTTACCCCATGTCAGTGTATTTGACGGAGTTTACCGGCGACTACGAGAAACTGGTCGAGTTCAAAGACGACAAAGTGCTGCTGGACGACCTCGTAATTCGGGTGAAGAGGAACAGATAATTCGCATGTTTGAGCAAGATCAGACGAGTTCAACAAACATCATTGCACGACGTCTTGGCATGTCGCAATGGAAAGTATGGAACACAGTGCACAGCTCAAGACTCTACCCGTATCATTTGACTCCGGTACAAGTTATCCAAGACGGAGATCCTGCACGTAGAGTCGAATTTTGCAGATTCATGTTAAACACCGATATGGAAGATGCCAATTTTTTATTAAAAATCTTATGGACCGACGAATCCAAATTTGATCAGGATGGAATATCAAATTATCATAATATCCATTATTGGGCCCCGAAAGATGACGGTAACCTAAACAAGAAAAGATTACAAGGATCACAAAGAAGGTTTTCCTTTAATGTGTGGTTGGGCATTATTAAGAATGAATTGATCGGCCCTTTCTTCCTGCCCAACAACCTCAATGGTGAAGCGTATGAGTTTTTTTTGAGAAACGAACTTTATGAGCTACTCAGTGAAGTACCCCTTGAAACCCGCAGAAACATGATTTACCAACATGATGGTTGCCCTGCACATTTTAGTTTGAGCGTCCGTGAGTGGCTCAATCGTCAGTATCCCAATAAGTGAATTGGCAGAGGAGGACCCATTCCGTGGCCGGCCAGAAGTCCCGACTTGACTCCCGTCGACTATAACGTATGGGGTCACATGAAAAGCTTGGTGTACGACGATACTCCTGGACCTGTGGCAACTATCGAAGAAAAAGATCGAAGAAGATGAAACAGCGCATAATAAATGCAGCAGAAAAAATGAAAATTAATTTAAAGACAAGTGTTGTTAAAAGCAATTTACGCAGACGTATGCGTCTCTGCATTCAAAATAGGGGCTCACATTTTGAGAACGAACTGTAAAAATAATAAATACAGACTAATAACAAAATTCTACTCTTTTATTTCTTCAAAAGAAATTAGGTTACCTTAAGAAAGTATTTCTTCCATAACTACCTTCTCATGGATACCTTTATCTAAAACCCTTTCTCGGTCTTCTGTAATCGTATTATTTCTGCAACTGTGTAATAAAGTGCCAACTTTTTTACTTCGTTGG
Source organism: Cabera pusaria (assembly GCA_954871355.1). Taxonomy (NCBI): domain Eukaryota; kingdom Metazoa; phylum Arthropoda; class Insecta; order Lepidoptera; family Geometridae; genus Cabera; species Cabera pusaria. The sequence continues at coordinate 26,217,472 of OX940885.1, read as the reverse complement.
ATAACTAAAGACCTGTAGATGTTTTTTAAATAAAATGCAGACTTAATTTAGTATCGTTTTTGCAGGGAAAATAAAGGTTTTTGTAAAGCATGTTACAAAAGTTATCAAATAAAAATTATGAAACAGCCTCTAGTTTTTGGATGGATCCACATTAGTACGATATTATTGTTTATTATTAAGAGCTGTACCATGGTTTCTCTAAAACTGCAAACAGAATTGAAATCGGTTGATAACTTTTTTTTTATTGAATTTTAACGTAATAAAACTGGATTTTCTAAAAAAAAAACAGAAACAATAATATCACAAAAATGATTCATTTCCGGATATCACAATGTACAGTCATATTGTTGCAAATGGCATCCCCTACCACCTCTTAAAAGGATCCGGTCTAATTACCAATAACCCTGTATACATATAACATAATATCAAATATGTATACATCATCTATCAGAGATTATGTTATAATAATAAAAAACATGCAAATATCAATCATCAATATTATTAGTAATCTTAGTTGTTTTAAATCAAATTATTATTATTATATGCACTTGCATGTTTATAATGTATGTAATGATGTTTTTTATATACAATCAAAGCCAACATTTTTTTGCCGCTAAAGGGCATCATCTTATGTAATATTCTTACGCAGCACTCGGTTAAAATTCCTTCGCACCAGTGAAGAAAAACGCGCGAAACGAAGCGACATCTTGCGTGTCTGGCCGCAAACACTAAGGATTTCACATCTGTAGTCAATGCTCTGTGAAGTTTTGGCGGGAACATGAAAATACTTGTGTACTTTTGTGTTATTGTATTTTTTTCCTAAAACTGGTGTTTTTATGCGATTTTATGTGTAATAAATGTGGATTATTAATGTTATAAGAGTTGCTAAATGTGTACGAGTAGAAATCTAGTTTAAAAAAAATGTTCAGCGGATTAAAGTTTTAAACTAGTAAAATGTCTGCGTCAAAAACAATTAATGAAAAGTGTTGCAAGTGGTCAACATTAATAAAAAAAAAGCTTCTGGTTTTCTTAAACGATTATTAAAAGACCAAGACATTGAGAAGTTTTCTAAAGCATTTGATTATGATTTTTCTACCGGTTTGCGATGCCGATTGGCGATATATAAAAAAAGAAAAATTGAACTTGCTGCAAGTCCACAGTATTCTGAAGGTGAATCCGAATCGGTCAGCAGAATTTTTATAACTAATCAGCATGCTACAGTCATTACACTTTGCGTTTTTTTTATTAAACTGCCTTGTTTTTCGAAATAGTCCCACATCACACTACTATTTATACGCGACATTTTTATTTACAAATTCTAAACTTAACACAGTATATACAAAAATATATGTAAACGATATTTATAAAAGTTTTAAGCTATACCTGCAATAAAGATGCAGTATACACAAGTAGGTAGGTACACCCAACGGAAACAAAATTGACCGTGACCTATGGACACATGAGTAAAGAATAACTTATGTGCTATTAACGCATTTGACGCGAAGTTAAATATGTCACTAATAAAGGCCCTAGGAGTATAATCTAAGAAAATCTGCCCCCGGAAGATATTTAATTAATATTTATACGATATGTAGATACTAATAAAATATGTATTTTCTGAAAGTTAGATCTCAACTCAATTGTTTTTTTAAAGCAAAAAATGTAAATATCAGAAAAAAAAATTCTATACTAGCCAGTTTAGATTTTTTTTTAAGCAGCAAATAATCCAATTTTTTTATATATCTTTTGGACCAATAATAGCTATTATAAAAAAAATTAAGAGCTTTATAACATCATAGGATTATAGAAAAATAAAAATAAATTATATTAAATTTATTTTTTTACCACGATACAATTTTGGCGCAATTACAAAAAAAATATTCGTAACTTTAATATTTTCCTATAATAATATAATATTTATTTAAAAAAAGGTATGCCGTAGTGAAAACAGACAGACAGACATGACGAATCTATAAAGGTTCCATTTTTTACCATACGGCTACGGAACCCTAAAAAATAAATACAACTTTTATTAACACCACACACACAGAGACACCCCCCTATCATGAATTTACATACATACCTATTAACATGCTTGCTTTTAATAGTTTTATTCTGTTTTCTATACAGGGTTATTGATAATTAGACCGGATCCTTTTAAGGGGTGGTAGGGGATGCCATTTGCAACAATATGACTGTACATTGTGATATCCGGAAATGAATCATTTTTGTGATATTATTGTTTCTGTTTTTTTTTAGAAAATCCAGTTTTATTACTTTAAAATTCAATAAAAAAAAAGTTATCAACCGATTTCAATTCTGTTTGCAGTTTTAGAGAAACTATGGTACAGCTCTTAATAATAAACAATAATATCGTACTAAAGTAGATCCATCCAAAAATTAGAGGCTGTTTTATAAATTTTATTTGATAATTTGTGTAACATGCTTGACTAAAATCTTTATTTTCTCTACAAAAACGATAGGAAATTAAGTCTGCATTTTATTTAAAAAACATCTATAGATCTTTAGCTAGTCAACGAGGTAAAAAAGTTGGCACTTTATTACACAGTTGCAGAAATAATGCGATTACAAAAGACTCAGGTAGAGACAATCCGAGAAAGGGTTTTAGACAAAGGTATCCTGAATGCGCCGTCTCCCTCTCGCTTGTGTTTGTTGAACGAGCAACGAGAACCCAGTTTGCTCAAGCGCATCGTACTGTTTAGACGCTCTTTTGCAACCCTTTATTACGATAAAATTTCGACCTTGATAACGTTATTGGGCTTGTGGACCTTCTTTTCTGTGATTCGGCTAGTGAACTGGACTTTTTGATTGATTGCTTACCCGACGACTTGGCTTTTACTAAAGGATCGGATCATGGCTGCGGAATCCCACGACCATCTACCTCGTCTTCGAGAGTTCACAAACGAAGAGTATGCGGACATACTGTTTTGCTATGGTTTTGCCAATGGCGTCGCTACACATGCTCGAACGGAGTATCAGTCTCGATTTCCACAGCGCCGTTTACCCCATGTCAGTGTATTTGACGGAGTTTACCGGCGACTACGAGAAACTGGTCGAGTTCAAAGACGACAAAGTGCTGCTGGACGACCTCGTAATTCGGGTGAAGAGGAACAGATAATTCGCATGTTTGAGCAAGATCAGACGAGTTCAACAAACATCATTGCACGACGTCTTGGCATGTCGCAATGGAAAGTATGGAACACAGTGCACAGCTCAAGACTCTACCCGTATCATTTGACTCCGGTACAAGTTATCCAAGACGGAGATCCTGCACGTAGAGTCGAATTTTGCAGATTCATGTTAAACACCGATATGGAAGATGCCAATTTTTTATTAAAAATCTTATGGACCGACGAATCCAAATTTGATCAGGATGGAATATCAAATTATCATAATATCCATTATTGGGCCCCGAAAGATGACGGTAACCTAAACAAGAAAAGATTACAAGGATCACAAAGAAGGTTTTCCTTTAATGTGTGGTTGGGCATTATTAAGAATGAATTGATCGGCCCTTTCTTCCTGCCCAACAACCTCAATGGTGAAGCGTATGAGTTTTTTTTGAGAAACGAACTTTATGAGCTACTCAGTGAAGTACCCCTTGAAACCCGCAGAAACATGATTTACCAACATGATGGTTGCCCTGCACATTTTAGTTTGAGCGTCCGTGAGTGGCTCAATCGTCAGTATCCCAATAAGTGAATTGGCAGAGGAGGACCCATTCCGTGGCCGGCCAGAAGTCCCGACTTGACTCCCGTCGACTATAACGTATGGGGTCACATGAAAAGCTTGGTGTACGACGATACTCCTGGACCTGTGGCAACTATCGAAGAAAAAGATCGAAGAAGATGAAACAGCGCATAATAAATGCAGCAGAAAAAATGAAAATTAATTTAAAGACAAGTGTTGTTAAAAGCAATTTACGCAGACGTATGCGTCTCTGCATTCAAAATAGGGGCTCACATTTTGAGAACGAACTGTAAAAATAATAAATACAGACTAATAACAAAATTCTACTCTTTTATTTCTTCAAAAGAAATTAGGTTACCTTAAGAAAGTATTTCTTCCATAACTACCTTCTCATGGATACCTTTATCTAAAACCCTTTCTCGGTCTTCTGTAATCGTATTATTTCTGCAACTGTGTAATAAAGTGCCAACTTTTTTACTTCGTTGGATAACTAAAGACCTGTAGATGTTTTTTAAATAAAATGCAGACTTAATTTAGTATCGTTTTTGCAGGGAAAATAAAGGTTTTTGTAAAGCATGTTACAAAAGTTATCAAATAAAAATTATGAAACAGCCTCTAGTTTTTGGATGGATCCACATTAGTACGATATTATTGTTTATTATTAAGAGCTGTACCATGGTTTCTCTAAAACTGCAAACAGAATTGAAATCGGTTGATAACTTTTTTTTTATTGAATTTTAACGTAATAAAACTGGATTTTCTAAAAAAAAAACAGAAACAATAATATCACAAAAATGATTCATTTCCGGATATCACAATGTACAGTCATATTGTTGCAAATGGCATCCCCTACCACCTCTTAAAAGGATCCGGTCTAATTACCAATAACCCTGTATACATATAACATAATATCAAATATGTATACATCATCTATCAGAGATTATGTTATAATAATAAAAAACATGCAAATATCAATCATCAATATTATTAGTAATCTTAGTTGTTTTAAATCAAATTATTATTATTATATGCACTTGCATGTTTATAATGTATGTAATGATGTTTTTTATATACAATCAAAGCCAACATTTTTTTGCCGCTAAAGGGCATCATCTTATGTAATATTCTTACGCAGCACTCGGTTAAAATTCCTTCGCACCAGTGAAGAAAAACGCGCGAAACGAAGCGACATCTTGCGTGTCTGGCCGCAAACACTAAGGATTTCACATCTGTAGTCAATGCTCTGTGAAGTTTTGGCGGGAACATGAAAATACTTGTGTACTTTTGTGTTATTGTATTTTTTTCCTAAAACTGGTGTTTTTATGCGATTTTATGTGTAATAAATGTGGATTATTAATGTTATAAGAGTTGCTAAATGTGTACGAGTAGAAATCTAGTTTAAAAAAAATGTTCAGCGGATTAAAGTTTTAAACTAGTAAAATGTCTGCGTCAAAAACAATTAATGAAAAGTGTTGCAAGTGGTCAACATTAATAAAAAAAAAGCTTCTGGTTTTCTTAAACGATTATTAAAAGACCAAGACATTGAGAAGTTTTCTAAAGCATTTGATTATGATTTTTCTACCGGTTTGCGATGCCGATTGGCGATATATAAAAAAAGAAAAATTGAACTTGCTGCAAGTCCACAGTATTCTGAAGGTGAATCCGAATCGGTCAGCAGAATTTTAGAAAACACGGAGTCAGACTTGTCACAGACGACATTATCTCAATCAAGTTCGGATGATCCATCTTTCATAGCAAGCAGCACATCTACAGACAACAGTGTAGAGTATATTGAATTAGCAATAAAAAGGACTATATACTAAAGTGGGTAGGCGCGAATAAAACAACTTTTGTTTTTAGATCTCTTATTTTAATAATTAATATATTCTTGTAAACCTGACCAGATTTATAATAAAAAAATAACAGAATAAACAATTTACAATTTTACTGGACCAAAATAATGATTTAAAACAATTAACAAATTAACAATTTAACACAACAAAATAATTAAATAAATGGGGTAGAAAAAGGGCAGAGTAACGTTCGTCGCAACGGCTGGCAGCAAAGTGGACGAGGCACGGAGAAGCGCTGGCTTATATAGGTTTCACGTCCTAGGTCGCTTCGCTTCTCCTACACGGCCTCTCCTGACAGGAGACCGTCCTCGGGCTCCTCTAACTCTTCAAATCAGTCTCCAATACTCGCATGGAGGCTGCCTGGTCATCTGGTAAGTCAGCAGTGCTCTGTACTGCTGAAGTACTGGGCTCGTTGCTCGTAGGCGGGCTCGAAGCTCTGGGTAGTGGTTCATCGGCTTGCTGTATTGGCTCAGCAGCGGCGGAAGTGGACTCCCCGTCTGTTTCGGTGTCTGTATCTACGCAGGAAACGAATGGAAAAAACACACATCGTCATATGCCAGCATACGATAATGTGTAATTAGAGAAAATAAGTTTTTTAGTTTTAATTTCAAAAGATAACGTAAAATTTATAAGGTAATTTAGAAGCTAGAATTATTATTCTTAGTTGAATATGAAAATTGAAAATGGTAGAATACATATCAAGGCATGCTGCAGTCATACCCAGACATACATTAAACCAAAGGGGTAATTTACAAGACATTTTTCAAAATATTTTAGTTAACACACGCATATAGACTTGCGGGCAAATCGATATGCATATGGACCAAATACAAGGTATCGGATACATAGACACTACTTCCGATAAACTGTATAGGGTACGAGGCAAGAAGCTTTGGGAGACGCTAGCCTCTTAGTGCTATGAAAGGATCGCTAGTGAATCCAATCTTAGCCCTCATCGTAACACGATGTCGAAATAATGCTGTGAAGGACACCTTCTCAGCCTCACCATAGTCCAACTACGATGTCATTATACTGCTGTGAAGGACACCTTCTCAGCCTCACCATAGTACCACTACGGTGTCATTGTATTGCTGTGAAGGACACCTTCTCAGCCTCACCATAGTACCACTACGGTGTCAAATGGAGCAGCACGCCAGACCATCATGGCCCCGCATCCGCAACTCGCCATCAAAATAAGCAGCACAAACATCAGGAGTCCACTCCCCACGCCATGGGATGATGAACTCCGCCGCTGCTTGCGTTGACTTCCCGTGGGAGCCAGCCAAGAGTTGCAGCTCGTATCGCCCATGTGGTAAAGTCTTCACCACACGGTACGGGCCACGCATGCCGTGAAGTGTTACAACTAACAACACTACCTCGGTACCGCTCGGTCTACCTGCACATATTCAAATCATTAGATCCGTGAAGTGTTACAACTAACAACACTACCTCGGTACCGCTCGGTCTACCTGCACATATTCAAATCATTAGATCCGTGAAGTGTTACAACTAACAACACTACCTCGGTACCGCTCGGTCTGCCTGCACATATTCAAATCATTAGATAACAGAGTCTCGCTGAATCATACCCTCAAATCTTCTATGAGTTCACAATGACTAAGTGACAGCAAGCGAATGTTTGCTATTTCACCTATCAAAACCAAAATAATTAAACGATTTAACAAAAGTTTCGTTTGGTTAGTTTTTGTAACACCACTAACGAAATCTGCCATCATGAAACGTAGGTATATAACGTAAATAAAATCATAAGTCTTGTGATTGAATTTTTGTTGTAAACTGAATACCCACAAGACAACAATTCTTTTAATTTTATTGATACATGGTGTCTAGACAAACTAGATGTTCGCCTGATGATTTGCTATAACGTTTGCGTATATCAGTTACTGTGGCACGCAACACCCTGAATCGATTGAACAAAGTTTTGCCAATGTTTGATATAACACAACGCGCCTCAAGTTTTAAAATTATCACTAAACGCTTTAAGACATAAAGTCACTAAAAAACCACAATGCAATTAAAAACCACGATGCTTTTATAACTGCGTTATATCAGATGTCGTGAAATCTTAATTTCTAAAACTTAATCGGATACACATTTTCGTTCTCAGATTATTCACCAACTTTAGCAACGCGAATGTGTTATCATTGATATTGCATTAGCAGTAAGAGTAGCAGTAATACTATAGCAGAAGTCCACAATTAATAATAATTGCCAATAATAATTGCGCAATAATTGCCACTGCAAAGTTACTTTAAATGTTTCTAAAACCTGAACTGAAACCTGATAATCTTTAGCTTCTCGCCTACCATCGTATCAGCCGTATACGCAGTTAAAAAGTGAACGCCAAGCCTTCCGCTATTGTCAGCATAGAGGTAAACTACACGAAATACAAGAGTCGAATACACCGCCGTAAACTACACGAAAACAACAAAGCTGTAGGTTTCAACATTTCCAGCAATCGATAATATGTCTAATGCTAGAAACGGCCAAACTGTTATTTTCACTTCTATCAATCAAAACATCGGTCTCTAACATAAACCTCAGTGTCGAATCCCACGAATTCTACATAGGTTACCAGTAAACAGACGTTAAACCTAGAAAATCAACACTACAATCACCAGCTCGGATACTCAGCAACAAATGCCTAGTACGCCAAATTGTTAACATGATGTTAGCATCCCAATAACAATAATTCTATTAAGTTTATGGAAACTGTAGAATGAACATTATGAATCCCTCTCAGAAAGATAGTCATTGCAGTTAATGCATGTGCTATGGTGAGTATTAACTTACCATAGTCAGTAAGATTCAAAAGACATTGATTGTTTTTCAAGTGTACTTGAAGAAGCGTGAAAACCTAAGCGTCGCAATACACGCTTCCTAGATGTAGCCAAATCTTCACGTTTCTCCTTAGGGCGTCAACCGTCGAAGTCGGATTAAAATTAGGAACATGGTCTATCACTAGAAATGTAGTAAACTGGCTCCGCCACTATTCGGACAGCTCACAAATAAATAAGTTGCGTTAAACCACTACCACACACTACGGCATCCACTGTTATTTTTTATAACGAAAATCCGGGTTTCTCAGCTGTCCACAACACTGTCGTTAGCTGACAATCTTTAAATATAAGCCTAGCACGTACATAAACTACACTGAAGTGTAAAAACGACAAGCAGAACTCCACTAGAACTATTTTACTCAATCAAACGCGCTGCAAACAAAAATACAAAAAAGAACGCCATGTATGTTTTCGATACTGATACCGACCAAATGCACCGAGTATATCTGTCAAGTCGACAACAAGTAACAGATACCTACATCTTGCTATTTTTTTGTATCGTGAGTAAGATGGTAACTGCCTAGTACAATGCTCAATTGTCGGTATAACGATAGTCTGCCTAAAACAAGTACTGTGGCTCTTAAAACTTATGAACAGCACTGCACTGCGCCTGTCACCCCTTTGGTTTGACTGACACTGTGTTCACGAGCACTGTGAGGCTACTCAGTATTGGATGTAAATTCCATGAGACGGATAGTTCTTGCCATCAATATAACCCTCAATTATTACCACTTAACGCTACGGTAGTTAAGTCTAAACATGATCGAGTATACACTGGAACTAGCGCAACTACAGACAGATGACATAATACAAAAGTCTGTCGGAAATCTGTCAGATAAGTTCCCAATAGGGCTATCAGGCACCGTTGAAACAGGCCCCTAGACTTGAAAACGATTTAAATCGCACAAAATACAAGCAAGCTTAAAACAAGCTTAAAACAACATACAGAGTAATAGCAATGACGCCTTGTGGGTGTAACAGCAGATACAAATGTTAACACAACCTATAGGTTGTCGCTCAATAATTTGACTACGCTTTTGAGTTTATAGGTAGAAAATAAGTCGAACCTAAATGTCTCGGGCTTGCCCAGTTATTTAGCACGGTCAACCTCTTTCCATAGTCGAAAGTAACATTGTGATCATACCTGGATCCACACCAACCAAACTCGAATAATCAAGTCCGCCGCGTTTACTTGCGGGGCAGCTTTGTTGCACGAAGTGGTACACAACGACAGCATACAAAACTACAAAGAAATTAAAGCGGGTAAGCAACGGCAATTACAAGTGGCATTCGGTGTTCGGACGCAGTGGTAAACACTACCAGTTAAAAAACCCAGGCTAAAGATTTGCGTTCATGGCAGACGATCGTATTTGCAGATCTGTAATACCGCGCACTATAATAGCTGTTATCAGCTCCTCACTAAGCACAATACGTAAACGAAGGAGTGAGCGACGAGCATAATCTGCATACGTAGGGTAGTTGTGAGAATTAGTGACCATTACGTCAAATAAAATATTTGCAATGTCAGGTGTTTTCGGACACAAAGGTTTTTTTAAAATTACCCCACGTACGGTCACTCGTCACCCACTCACTCAGCCAAGTCTTCGCGTCTCCTTTTAAACAATTGCCTATTCGCGATAGACATTCTGAATCGTTCCCATTGTTTAAAATCTTAGCGCGATCTACCTCCTTGCACCAGTCGTCAATGTTATGTAAATTGGGATCGAAATTAGACACATAATAATGTTGGTTGGATCTCACCAAACTTCCGATCGATCGGATCGCGTCCACAATGCGCCTGAGGCGCGTAATGGGCCGTGACACTAGACGGGGCTGACCGTGTCGGCGATGGCGACACTACCCGCATTAGCACAGGCAGTGGACATGCCTGGCGCTGCGATGGCGAATCCAGGGGAGGCGTCCCCGACGACGCTCGGCGAGGGCTCCGCCTCAATGACGTCGCCCGGCGTAAGCTGCGATGCGCACGCCGCTCAGAAGAGCGGGTAGGCCGTGCTGCAGATCGTTCTTCTAATGCTGTAAGTCGAGACAAGATCGCTTCCATTGTGCTCCGTAATGCACCATCGGGAATACGATCTCGTCGCCTATTAGTTCGCTGTTTCGCGACTGCCGTGACGGCTGCGACGTCGTTCGCGGTCTGACATATTTTTATTGTTTTTGAGAAGTTATTTAGTTTTGATCACAAACAAATTTGTTGTTCTAATCAAATAGACAAAATAAAACAGTGGGCAGTTGAGATAGAACCCAAATGGATCCTATCCCACTTCTGATCTTGTAAACCTGACCAGATTTATAATAAAAAAATAACAGAATAAACAATTTACAATTTTACTGGACCAAAATAATGATTTAAAACAATTAACAAATTAACAATTTAACACAACAAAATAATTAAATAAATGGGGTAGAAAAAGGGCAGAGTAACGTTCGTCGCAACGGCTGGCAGCAAAGTGGACGAGGCACGGAGAAGCGCTGGCTTATATAGGTTTCACGTCCTAGGTCGCTTCGCTTCTCCTACAATATATATATGTTACAAAGGATTTTAATAATAAAGTGTACATGTATATATAAATATAAATACATACCGCACCTGCCACAGTGTTTTCTCACCACGGATTGCACATTAAACAGAGTCTGTAAGTCACATCACTTCTGCTTGAATTTCTCACTCAATGAACAAAGGATGCCATCCAGGAAAGTCTTAATCAGATGATGATTACATTTGGACAACGAATGGATGCATTTGAAGAACGACAGGCATCAAATCCAGGCACCCCTACACCTGACACTGAAAAACTTGCTCTGGAGTTTCAGGCGTTCAAAATGTTTGCTATCACATCCTTCAAATCACTGCAGTGCCAAATAGAGGCTATAGCAAGACAGATGGATCAGCAGGAGATGCGTGGACGGCGAAAGTTTCTTCTTCTCCATGGACTCAGTGAAGTGCAGAAGGAGAACACCAGCACAATACTTTTTCAGGCTTTGTCAGGCCACTTTAAGCTGAGTGCTTTCTCAGCACAGGACATCACCTAGTGCCATAGACTGGGACGTGCTCCAGCTAATGATAAGCCTCGCCCTATTTTATTTAAACTCAGAGATATCGAACTCCGGAATAAAATTTGGTCATCAAAAACTGGACTGAAAGGCACGGAGTTATTGATTTCCGAATTTCTGACCAAAACTCACCAGGACTCGTTTCTGGCCGCACGGCAGAAATATGAAGTTACGAAGACATAGTCAAGAGACGGAGTTGTCTTTGTAATGGAGCAGAACGGTAGCAGGCGCCGTATTGAGTGCACCGCGGATCTCGCTGGTTCATCAGATTGCGCCATGGAGCTCTCCGGCCCGCCTCGCAAGGAATCATCCAAACCTCCAGCAGGGGCTAAGAACACGGCACCCAAGACTAAACGAGCTGCAGCCAGCAAAAAGTCATAATTTCACTGTTGTTCCGGGTAGGTAGGTTTTTCAATTTCTCAGACGAGGGTGGTGAGACAAGATAAAAACACTCGAATTTTAATACTGTTCCACACTCCACAGATCACACGTAGTATTTATATTATCTTTGTTGCAAATCACCCAAAATTGTTTTAACGAAACTAGTGCCGTTGGTGTAGTAATGATACAGATATTTATGTAAATAGGATTAGTTTAGATATTCCTGTTTTATAAAACAGCTTTACATCTATTCTAAATATGCAAAATCCGTAGTCTAGTCATAATCCGTCTCAAAGACGTTGCACTCTAAATGGACTTCGCACGGTGGAACATACTGTGAATACACATTCACTAAAAATTCACAAACGTTTGAAAGTATTTACAACGCACCACCACGCATGTGTGCGTACTGATACTGCCGGTTCCGCGACATTGCATACATAATTAAATAACTCCTAATTATGAACGTACTTTGTACCAACCAACACTGCAAACAAAAATTCTATGTAATTTGTAAGCAATACTTTCCGTTAAGTTAGGGCGGCTACAAAGTCCGTTCATAATTCGGGTATCAACAATGAAGTGCCTACTCTTATAACATAGTACAACTACATACAAACTCTTTCGTAAGGATGTGACAACACACATTAAAACAGTAATTTGGAGGGGCGGGCCATGTTATCGTAGAAGATCTCTACGTTAAATTAATAAAATATTGTATAGTTTAATATTATTTAGAAGTAGGTGAAATATATAATACATACATACATATTAATTGCAATTTATTATTGAACGAAATATAACATTCAAAAATATAAACTAAATATATACTGTTTATATATATATTTATATATAATATATACCTAGATAATGCAATGTAGGAAGCTACTGAAAATAGGTTTTCTTAATGCTGGGTCGCTGGCACTGAGCATGACGACTTTATAGTCGCCTTGGACAGTCATGACATTGACATAATGGCTATCAACGAGACTTGGCTCAGAGCCGGTGAGGAGGGGCGAGCGCCCCGAGTCCCCGGTTACCGCCTACGTCATGTGCCGCGGCCTACCGACGTAAGTACGTGGCGGTCAGGGAGGTGGTGTTGGTTATTACATTAAGAGTGGAGTCAATGTTCGTACTCGAGCCCACCCCGTCGATCCACGTTACAAGACAGTTGAACAAATGTGGTTGTCACTAACTATTAATGGCAAGAGCATTGCGGTCGGTACTGCATATCGACCCCCGTGGCTAAACGTGGAATTATTCCTAGACGCATTGTCTGATTCCGTTAACTTCTTCTCCGTTTGTGATAACATAATAGTTCTTGGTGATTTCAACATAAACATGTTAGATCTAAACGATAACAAAACAAAACATTTCTCAACAATTTTACAATGTCTAAATTTGAATCAAATAGTTACTACTCCAATGCACTTCACTGCCAATAGTGAGTCCCTTATTGATGTGGTGTGCACAGACCTACAAGCTAAGCTTGTGACAGTTGAACCAGTGGGACTCATTGGTCATTCCTTCATTATATGCGAATTTAATATAAAAAGGGAAAAAATCATTCCCTATACAATATCTTACAGACCTATAAAAAACATATCGCATGAATTATTTTCCCAATATCTGAATACTGTGTGCTGGGACTCAATGTTAAGTTTAACAGATATAAATGAAATGGTCAATCTTCTTAATACAATTATAACAAACTTATATAATATTCATGCACCAATAAAAACTTTTACAGTAAAAGAACATAGCTATCCCAGTATACCGGACAATTTTAAGTTTATGATGCGTTTACGCAATGAAGCCCTTATCTTATACAAACAGTCTAAACTAAAGTATTATAAAGAACTAAAATCATTAGTCAGTAAATCTTTGTTTTTTTAAAAGGTAGCATACTTCAAATTTAACATTAACAATAAAATACATCAACCAAAAACTCTGTGGAAAAATCTTAAATCCAACGTTCTAACTTCATCGAGTGACAAGGAACTCCCAGCACATTTCACTGATGTAAATGCCATAAATAGTCATTTTTTTAAATGTTCCTGGAAATACAGAAGTTTCTCAGAATTCTCTCGCTATAATTTAAACACATTTTCAATAAAAACTGTCACTTCTGATACTATATACAATTTTTTTTTAAAGCTTAAATCCAATGCAGAAGGTTGTGATCGAATTACTTTGAGCATGTTATTTCTAACTTTGCCAAACTCTATAGAAGCCATCACCACACTAATAGACACTTCTATTAACAGTACTTGTTTCCCAGACATCTGGAAAACAGCTATAGTGAGGCCTTTACCTAAAAAAAACAACCCCATTAAACTAAAGGATCTTAGGCCTATTAGTATCCTACCCTGCATGTCTAAAGTAATGGGGAAGGTAGTATGTCAGCAACTGACTAGTTATCTTGAAAATAATGGTATCCTCCCGGAGATGCAGTCAGGTTTAAGACAAGGCAGAAGTACAGCAACAGCACTTATAGATCTAACAGACAACATTTTAGCTTCTCAAGATCAGGGCAAGTGTACACTATTAGTTTTGTTAATTTTCCCGTGCATTTGACGCCATTAATATCCCTCTTCTACTTGCCAAACTAAATAATTATGGTTTTGATACAGCAGCTCTTAAATGGTTTAACAGCTACCTAAGCAATCGCCATCAATATGTCGAGCTAAAGCAACCATCCGGACAAACTAGAAAATCCGCTCCAACAGAAATTAAAATAGGCGTGCCCCAAGGGTCCATCTTAGGTCCAATCTTATTCACTCTTTATAGTGCTGATATAATAAAATGCATAAAATATTCCAATTTTCACATCTATGCAGACGATATACAAATTTATATTGATTTTGAACCAAATAATTTAAATTTTGCATTACATAGACTTGATGAATACCTAAAAAGAATTGTGAAATGGTCTGAAAACTTTACTGATAACTTGAAACGCCATATTGTGTCCTAATGAAATCACACAATATTGTCACAGCTACTTATTTGTTATTTAAAGTTATTTCTATATCATAGTGGGGAAAGGGGAGATACTTTAGCGTAGAATTTTAAGATTCCGTGCTGGCTTATTAATGAAGTCCGCATATTTAAAGAGCGGGGTGTGGCCAGAGAAATTTCTCTGTCCCAACCTTGAAATATCAATATCTCTGTATTCGAGACAGCTTTGGGTCAGAAAACCATTGGGACTAGCTCCAAAACTCGTGGAAAATGCATTATTTCACCGTAGGAAAACTATGTACTCGTAGAACTAACACAAGGTCTACTACACAGAAGATATCAGATTATCTACGTAATAGCGTCTTGGTGCCAGCTTAGATAAAACGGAATTCGCCTCCACTTAGGGAGCGAATTACACCACAATTACGACTTTACAGCGTAGGTATATGCAGGTAAATAGGAAATAATACCTAGGGCTAGGCTTTTTCAAGATATTTGGCCCTGTGGAGCCGCTAATTTTACGTTAACCGGCACTAACTTTTCGTCCAGGATATGGGTTTTGGCCCGCACAATTCATTGTAATTAGATGGGCAAGAAACGAGTATCAAATTATATAAAATAACTCACCTTAGTGTGGGGTTAACACTGATTTCATTTTAATTTAGTAAGCCAAGGCTCGGTGGGTGTCCCGTTGCCTTCGCGTTCAGAAAAAAGTGATCGCTCGATTCACAAACTGCGCAGTTTGCTACTCGCCGCGTGATGAGACACGGCTCTTTCTAGATCATCGATTATGTCGATGAGAATATGACCTTTCTTAATTTAAATTTAAGGTTTGTATAGGAAAAGTATGGAGAAAGTAGCTTCGTCTTTAACGTATCTGAGTTTAGATGTCCTTTTTACTGGTTTCCGGAAATGAAAAGAATAAAATGAATTAACTTCATTGCATCGATTACCGAGAAACGGGGAGTCGATTAGTAGTCGAATTTCATAGGTCGGATGGATCCAATTTCTAAACGAGTGGCAAGGTGTGACTGTGTGCAATACATAAGCCTTAGAGGATATTCTCCTTATTTACTTTCAGAAGCTTCTACAACATATCCGCTAGTGTGCGTTATCACGGTGTTTTTCCGTGGGCCCTCGAAAGTTACCAGTTTCCAAATGTTAGCATGGTATCGGGAACAATTTGTATGACCTCCCAGACTCTTAGGTTTCGGGGCGGACTATTTTGGGGTAAAGGTGTGACAAGAGGTCACGCGGAAGGTGAAAATTGACTTATAGGAAACGATTAGATAAGTGAGATTTCGGAATTTTACATGTTTTTGAAGAAAAATAGGGGAGAGTTAACTATTATAGTAAAATATAGTGTGGAAGATATAGAATGTGGTTAGAGACCACAGGGATTTAATTAATCGGCTAACCGTAATTAGTAATTACTAACGCGGTTTTAAGAACCTACATCGATTATTTTCGTAGGATATCCTATCGAAGCGATGACAACTTTATTTTGTTATCGATGCCGTTTTTTCCCTTCCCCATTTCAATGTGTGCGTAATATCACAGAATAATGAATAGTACAAGTAATATATAGATTTTATAGGAAGAATGGTTTGACTACGTCACTGTCACTTCACAGCCTTACTAACAAAATTAAGATTGATGCGTACCACAGGGCGGAGCGAGCGAGAGGTATGCAGTAAGGAGACGGCTTTTTTGTACGAGGGAACGAGACAACGTTCGGGTTTGTCCCGGAAGTGTCACTTGTGTTAGGTTCATGACACTAGATCAGCGCCCCCTGCCCGAACGTAGCAGAACTAAACGCTATATACCGGCAGTCGGACCAATTAGAACCGCAAGCGGGGTATACGTCACGTATGATGTTTGATTTTTCCATTCTTGTTGCCTCTCTGTTCATACAGATGGCGCTAAAAAAAATATATAAGCCGTGCATTATTGCTTAGTACTTGCGATGGTTAATCGGATTCCTGTATTTATACGTTATTTAAATTGATTTCGTATTTTGTTATGGTTACCCATTTAAGAATTATTATTTGAGATGCATGGATTGCATTTAATTACGGGTTGTTGATTAGTGTTCCGTTAGGTGGCGGGACTAGTATAAAAGCGAAGGGTTATCTAGGCGATGGAATAGAAGTGCCGAGGAAAATCGATAGATGGCGTGGAAATAAAAGATTTAATGCAATATGGAAATTATTGGTACTTTAGTTGTTTTATTTTATCTGTAGTTATGGGAATATTTAGTTATTTTTAAGGCATTTACGAAGTTATTAAAAAACGAAATTATCAAAAAAACGACGTTACAGGAACGGGGATTCAAAGTTTGTATGGCGAAACAAGATGAGATAGTCTGTTTTATTCAAAACTTTACACATAATTACTTCCGTAAATAAATGAGTAAGTACGTGTTGTAGGATTTTTCGAAATGAGGTAGGTAACAAAGTCTGAAAATTTGGGTTTTTCGGGTTTTATAAATTATGAATCCCGATTTGCCTTAGTCACGCGATAGCATGAAAACGGGTGAAGCGATTTGACTAATTGCTATTTGATGTCTTTAATGATAGAATCGTTTTTAAAAAAGAGAAGTTTTAAGTAAATAAAAGGCGTTTTTAACGCGGGCGAAGCGGCGGGGCACTACTAGTATATACATACAACAATACCAATATACAGGTGAATTTTTCAAGTGGGCCTGGATGGCCTAATCAGAAGCTATGAGAAATAGCGAAAAATGCTCAAGGGAGTATCGGGCCCGATTTTGTTGAAAACTAAAACTGCATCATTGGATTTTTGAAAAAACAAGTGAAAAAACAACAATCAAGTTTGCCGTATGTCATTACTTCGCATGATTCGTTCCTTATTAGCGACACTATCGAATGGTGTAAAAATACAAACCGTGTTTATTTTTTTTCAAAATCTACGGGTTCGATTCCTGGCTAGGAATATTCATTTTTCAAAAATCCAATGATGCAGTTTTAGTTTTCATCAAAATCGGGCCGGAGTCTCCGTTGAGCATTTTTCGCTATTCCTCGCAGTTTCTGATTAGGTCATTCAGGCAGACTTGAAAAATTCACCATGTCTGTATATAACAATATACTACCAATATACATATACAGGGTTGCCTAAAAGGGTGAGGTCCAAACATTTTTTTTTATTGCTGTCATCTGGGGCTACTCAAAAATATGTTCTATATATGTTTAATAATCTATGTTCTGCGATTTTTGTTAGTTTTCGAGATATGAATTATTTTGTTTCATTTTCAGTTTTTTATTTTTTATTTGGACGGTTTTAGCTATAACTTTTTTTGTTAAGTGATTCTTTAAGATTTCCTTTATTATTATTATGGCTAAGATGTGTACGTCTGTAAAAACAATAAACTCCAAAAATCGACGAACTAGTCGCTCATTATTTAAATATCAAATTATAATATCTGATTGAGAGAAAAAATTACTGGATTTCAACTCGAAAAAAAAATTACTTTACCCTGACTGTATAACTTATTGATAAATAATTATTTTTTTTTGTATAGGTTCCTTAGCTCTCAAAATGACACAAAAAAGTTGATACTTGATAGGGAACTTTTATGGCGAAAACGATTTTTGAAGTTGATACGGTAGAAAATAGTGAAATTTATTTCATACATTTAAAATGACTTTTTTCCCATTTCTCCGATTAATATGGTGAATAATGATATATAATGATAATAACGCCTGCTCCGTCTTATTATTGTTTACAGTCGGTTTTGTCAAGTTTTGTCACAGGTTAATTAAAATCATGGTTAGTATTACGATATACCTCTAAATCTGTCATTATAATGACAAAAAAATGCGCGTTTTATGACTTCACACATACAGTGCCACAAGTATAACTTGGCGGTGGTGGTTTTTGGAACTAATTCTTTTAATTGAAACTGTGAGTTTGACGTTTGAGACATTACCGCGACATTATTGTTGATAAATCTGCTACATTAAAACAGTTCAATAATGCCAAGAGTAATTAAAAGTGGTTTAAGAGAAACTGTTATCAAAGTACAAAATAAAAGCACAGTGGCGCACAGGCACGCCAAGTTATACTTGCTGGACTGTACGCGGTCAGCGCGGTCAGTAAACAGGACAGACTATAAAGGAGAACGACTCGATCTTTGTTCACCACAGATAATACCCACTCGGCATAGATGCCGCAAGTCGTTGCGATGCGTTTTATTACATACAAGCGATTCTCCACTATTTCGCCTGATATTAATTGGCCTAAGATTCTCGAATTTTCCCAAAAAAGTAACATCAGAAATCGAAAACTTAAAATATATATATAATAATTGATAAAATTTTAATTTCTGATGTCAATTTTTAGGGTTCCGAACCCAAAGGGTACCAATGGAACGGTACTCCCTTGTTTCTTATAACACATATTATATATGTCGCAGGCAGATTAATTAGCCGTTCTATTGAAAGCCTAGCCTCTTAACTAAATAGCGCCGTTAAATTAAATGAGTGTATACACTACATATTTACGTATATATAAGTGGTAAATTTACTATAACAAACTTTTATTTGCGGTTTGTTCATTTCTAGGGATCGAGCTGCAAGGTTATGTTTGTTTTGACAAGTTTGTACGGAAGCCTCGGTGCGCAAGTCAACTCGCACTTAACCAGTTTTACTTTTTCATGAGTTAAATTATATCTTCGGGGTGGGTTCGATCAATGGAGTTCTGATGAATCTCACCAGAGATAATCCCCTCAAACTTCAGTCTTGTTCGTAGAGAACTAAACTGAAATAAGTTTCGCTTAGTACTATTGATAAATCTTATGATATAAAGTATTCCTTGTAGTTCTATCAATATAACTAATAAAAGCCTACTTTATTTCCGTTTATTTCTACAGTAGAACTATGCTGATAGCACGAGTACGAAACACGACGAACAATAGAACTAGGCGGAACATTTCTCAGCATAGTTCAAGGCAGAAATTTTTCCGAGTTGTTTAATCATATAAATCTTGGCGGAAATTCTATTTCGTATAGTTCAAATAATAGAACTAAGCGGATTAATTTCTGTTTCTACGGTAGAACTAGACTGATTGAACTACACGGAATTAGCCAAAAGCGCGCCATAAAACTGTTTTTATAACAAACTAGCTGACCCGGCGAACTTCGTACCGCGAATATAAATAAACTGTCCTTTTTGTCCTGTCCTGTATTATTTGATCTTATAGCTGCCATTATAATGCACAAAATGAGTAAATTTCAAATTTCTATCTATTAACCATCAAAATTCAAAATATTAAAATTTAAATACCTACGCGATAATCCGTGTAATGTGGATATATTATGTTGTCGATTCAAAACCCTTAATTTAGTAGTATTATATAATTTAGCTTCAAATTTCAATTCGAGTACCGTACCGAGAGACGACCGTCAAATGTTTGATAGGAAAGTAGGTAGAACATTATATGGAAAAATGAAATTGTTGTTTTTACTATCTTCCTCGCAACTTTTCCATTTTTATCACAGTTTAAACCTTCCCTGGACTACGACAAACATTTCAAAACCAAAATCAGCTAAATCGGCCCAGCCGTTTTCGAGTTTTAGTGAGACTGACGAACAGCAATTGACTTTTATTTATAAAGAAGAAGAAATAAAAATATGTTGCCTTTCAGTCATCTTCAAGATATCTACTATATTTTATCCCTGTTTGTCCCATTCCTTTTTCCATCCTGTACGAGGGCGGCACTGAAAATTTCGGGAATCAAGGAAGTGACACAACATTACTATTTAAAAATGTATTTATTGCTTTTCGAAGTATTCTCCGCGAAATGTAACACATTTTTCCATACGATGGAACCAATCATTGAAGCAACCATTCCATTCGGAAGTTGGGGTCCCTAAAATGGCCGTTTTGTAGGCGTCCACAGCTTCTTCAGGTGATGAAAAACACCCAAACTCGTGATTGGTTTTTTGTTTCGGGTTCGAAAGCGTATATCCAGGATTCGTCACCTGATACGATGTTGTATACAACATTTGAGGATCCCGCGTGGAATTTTTCGAGAGTTCTGACGCATCAAGTAACGCGAGCCGCTTTTTGCTCTTCACCGAGCGAATGCGGTATCCATCGGGAAAACAACTTTTTTACACCTAATTGTTCATGCAAGATTATTTGTATTTGACTCATGCCAATGTCTAAAGTTGCCTGAATTTCGCGGTATATCACATGTCGATCTTCCTCAATCAGCTTACGCACAGCATCAACGTTTTCTTGGGTGACTGCAGTTTTGGACGACCTTGACGGGGATCATCACTGAGCTTAATACGTCCACGTTGAAATTCAGCAAACCAGCGATAAATTGTGGTTTTGGATGGGGCTTCCATCACCAAATGCAGAAATCATCCGGTCAATACACTGTTTTTGTGTTAAACCACTTCGAAAGTCATAATAAATCATCGCTCTTGAATTTTCTCGAGTCAATTCCATTTTTTCAACGACTAAACAAGTTTGACAAAACCTTGTGACAAGACCGAGAATCTTTTTATTAGCTTTTTATTAGCTTCACCTGTATTTTTGTATGTTTGTAACCGACTTCTTTGGGCGCGATTTTGACCCACTTTAAACGGCCAGATTTCGTTCAAACTTTGTAGATTTATCGAGGACCGATGACAATACACTAATTTCATAAAAAATTATTCCATTTTTCAACTAATAAGTAGAAAATAAATAATAGTTTAAAAAAACTAAACAACACGCTTTTTATAGAAAACCGAACTAAAAAATTAAAAATAAATTTTAATAAATTTAAATTAAGAATAGTGTTAAAAAATTCAATAAATATAAATAAATAATAGTGTGAATAAAAAAAAAAAGCGTGGGGTGCTTTTAAGATATTATCAAAATGATAATCACTCTACTCATATCTGTCAATAAAATATGTATAACTATTGACACCATGCACCTCACGCTTTTTTTTAAATATTTTTTTTTTTAATTCACACTATTATTTATTTATATTTATTGAAATTTTTAACACTATTCTTAATTTAAATTTATTAAAATTTATTTTCTATTTTTCAGTTCGGTTTTCTATAAAAAGCGTGTTTTTTAGTTTTTTTTAACTATCATTTATTTTAAATAAATAAATGGTATTCGATTTTTAAAACCGAGGAGTTTTCAATTAAAAAGATTTTAATATGACAGGAACAGTGGAAATATTCCATTCCCGAAACTTTTAGTGCCACCCTCGTATATAAAATATTTGTTTGGCCGATGATTGAATTTTCTTATTACATTCTTATTGCTTAGCATCATCAAAGGGTTCATTTCTCTTGTTTTAGAAAATGGAAATCAAAACTGAGGCTGATGATGTGGATGAAGGTGTCTCGCCTGGAGATACGCGGGTTGTCCCTCGCTGGAGCTCACCGAGGATTCGTAAGAAACTCAGGACCGCCCAGTCGTTTAACAAAGGCGTTTGATTACTTAATAATAATATGTATAATATTATATAATATATATTATAATCGCAAATTTTTTTCGCGGCTTGCGTTGCATATTTACCTTTTTTGTAGTAAAATTTTTAAAATATATCGAATTTCTTCATTAGATTCACTTATCTTCACAGTACGAAAAACAAATAAAAATCACACATTTTCCTAATTTGAATATGGAATCATCTTCCTTAAAATTTAATCTTGTAATGATACCAAAACCAGCCAGATACAAATAGTATAGCCAAAGAGATTTTATTACAAGTTCATATATATACTTACTATAATGCGAAAAGACTTTTTCGATACTACGGAGTTTTGGCGGGAACGTGGAAAAGTGTGTGATCTCATTGTATATTTTCCTAAAACTTGTGTTCATCCGCGAGTTAATGTGTAATAAATGTGGATGATTAACCATTAAGTGCCGGTGAATGCGTGCGAGTGTAGGGAAACAGCACAATGTTGAAAAACATGCTATTTGCATTCTAACTAAAATTCCACTGAAAATCTTCAGTAAACACCACATCTTTACTGAAGGTATGACTTAGACTAGACTTTTACTAGAAAACTGACCTGAAATGTGACTTTGACCCATCTCTACGACTAAAATTCATAATAACTTGAAGAATTTTTTTTAATACTCGACACTGGCTAAATACACTAATCGTGTGGAGCCATAATAAAACTTTAAAAAAAAAGATTTTTTCCCCAACCTAATATAATATATATATATATATATTATGTAGTCATTATTGTAGTAATGGTGACACGTTTCATACGGTCTAAACAAAAACCACTGATGGAGGGGTTCAAGTGCTACTTAATGAATCCCCAAAAAGTTTCGCAAAAATCTGTAGTTTTTAAGAATTGTAAACCTGGTGACGGTTAAGTTGAGTTTAGTACTATACCACACTTTTTGTTAGTATTTATTGATATTTTTTTATTTAATTATTGTGTTAAAATTATGAAATTGTTCCTTTTTCAAAATCTGTTAAAACTTTTTGTATCACCTGTGATATGCTATGTCATACCAAATAAACACAATGTAAACTTATTTTTTTAATTATTTCAACAAAAAAGGTTGTAAACAAAATAAAATGACAAGATATTTGTCAATGTGACGTTTTCATTTTACGAACAAACAATAAATGTTTAATTAATCGCAATGCCGTTAAATTAGTGCTAATGAGATCGTAGACATGATTGTAATTTACAGTGAATGTAAAAGTAACGGTAGTGCAGCTCTTCGACTTTACGGCGAGATATTCTCACAAAGAAGACAGCCTAACAATGCACGTGTCATTGTAAGGGCAATGGCAATGGCAATAAAATAATGGCTCCTCTACATGATGGGCCATCATGATGGTCCATCGTAGTGGGCCACCATATAGAGGGCGTAGTGGCGTAGGCTGGCTTGTTGTGCGTACGATGCCGGCGGAATGGCCGCGGCGTCGGTTTTTCGCCCACACATCAAAGGTAGTGGGCCAGCGATGGCGGTACGCATCTACACGTCGGCCATTACTCAGTTTGCGCTCGAATGCGGTGGAGAGCAGACGTGCAGAGTACCTCGTGCGTGTCAAGATGTCGACTGCCTGGCCGCATAGCGAAATACTAACATTTCTGTAATTTTTTTTTTAAATTTAAAAAAAATACTTCCACGTCCATTTTGTTGAACGCTAAGATAGAATATCGCCATTGTGTCGTTCTCGACCATCGCATGGCCATTTTGCTGGACAAGCGCTGGCCCATCATGTAGAGGAGCCATAATAAAAAATCGCAAATTCTTAAAAAAAAAACTCTGATTATTTACTTGTCTAGATAGAGGTTGCGCTGCAGTCGCAATTTAAACGACAGGCCAGGTTTGTACTATTCATTATTCTGTGGCCAGATTTGAAGCGCACGTGAGCGTGTCACGCTAGGATGATGGATTACAATCAAATTATTATAATCCATCATCCTAGGTGTCACGTCATTGTTGACAAGCGCGGTACGTCACTGATGGTGATACCAGCTCTTGAATATTTTCCATAAAAGTAGGGAAAAAACATGTTTTGGTTTCGAGACATTAGTTTGTTTGACCTATATTTAAATTATGGTGTAATAAATTATAATATTTTTGTAAGTAGTGAGTGCATTTGGTTAAATATAATTTTATTATGAGAAGAAAGCTATGATTATTATTAATAACATATATTTTGTAATTTGTTACTTTATTTTTGTACTTAACTATATTTTATGTTACAATTTACAATGGAATACTTTTTGAATACTAACTTGCTGTGCCCCGTGGCTTTACCCTCGATAAAAAAATACTACTAACAACATGCATGTTATTGGCACAAAAATGATCAGAGCACATAACTGTTGCTTTAGCTAGATGCCTGATATCCTTTTTGCGGCTCTTTAGGGTTCCGTAGCCGAATGGAAAAAAACGGAACCCTAATAGATTCGACAAGTCTGTCTGTCTATCTGTCTTTCCGTCTATGCGTCTGTCAATACCCTAAAGGGCATTGACAGACGCATCTATGCTATGCGTATGCGTATATGCGTATCTATGCTATGTCTATGCGTCTGTCAATACCCTTTAGGGTAGGTACAGACGCATAGAGATAAATCTCCGGAACATGTAGAGGTATCAAGTTGATACCTATACTAAATACTTGGGTGTACGGGTATCTTTCGGCTGTGAAAAAATTTAACCTATACATAAGTTAACAGCGACATAAACGGTCATTATCAAAAGATAATGACCGTTTATGTCGCATATTTTGCGATTTCATAAGGGAATTAAATCAAAACCTATCCATTGACCTATAATTATACAATTTGGCAAGAAGCAGGTTCTTGAAACCACTTATATAGGAATGGATCTGAAAACCGTGAATATGTAGTTTATTAAAAAAGACAAATTTAGTATAACAAACTTATGATTTGTAGTTCACGCAGTTCATTTCCTATGGATCCAACTGCAAAGATAAGTTTGTCCTTTAACTTAGTTTGAGAAATTGGTACAGAAGCCTAGAAAATAATGAAGCGCAAACCTATTATTATTAGTTACTTTCTGTAGCAAGTTTGAGACATTTATCATCATAATATCTCTGGAGGTACTTATCTGATCGGAATAAAATTTAAATAAGACCATCTTAGAGATGAACCCTACCTGTGAAAAGGGAATCATTTAAATCGGTTCACAATTGGCGGAGTAATCGGCTAACAAACATACAAAAAGAAAACACAGACGAATTTGGAACATCATCCTCCTTTTTGGAAGTCGGTTAAAAATACACCAATATAAATAATTTTAATTGATTCGTTCAATTTATTGTTGTAAATATATTTTTTAGGGTTCCATAGCCGAATAAAAAAAAACGGAACCCTTATAGATTCGTCATATATATATGTGTCTGTCTGTCTGTCCGTCCGCATGTCACAGCCACTTAATTCCGAAACTATTAAGACCACACAGTTGAAGTTTTGAGGGCCCGGTGGTGTAACCGGGAGAACGATCGCCTTCGACGCCAGAGATACCGAGTTCAATCCCCGCCGTGCACCAATTGATGTTTCTATCGTATGTATAATAAAAATGTTAAATGTATGTTCACTTTTCACAGTGACCCTCCGGTCCAGTGAAAACATCGTTAATAAACCAACCCCCACATGACGGTAGGACACTATCTAATGTCCGCCTGGCCAGCTACCTTGAGGGTTCAAGTTAGAAAATCTGTCGCCAAACATCTAATCTGATCCGGCAGCTATCCTTGAGAGCCAGTGTCCATTCTATGCCTAGCGTGCTTACCATCTTCGATCGCATCATCACTTACCAACAGGTGAGATAGTGGTCAAACGCTAGCCGGTAAGATATATATTAAAATAGATGTATTCTCTAAACCGCTTCATGACTTTTATACAAAAATAAAAGATCAAGGCGGGCTCCCCATATATGGAACTGAAAATAACAAATAAAAATATCATCAAACATATACGTGCGGGGTTTCTATAGATTTAGACCTATCTAAGACCTATCTTTAAAAAAGACCGGCCAAGTCAAGTCAACTCGCCCACCGAGGCTTTCGTACCAACTTCTCGTTCTCAGTTCTTGCGCTTCTTTACTCTATACATTTTTTTTTTCTTTAATCTGTGGTTCTAAGATAAAGCACTAAAACTTTGTAGTAAGTTTCGTGTGTTTCCCAAATAAAACAAAGAGAACAAAAATGATTGACATTATGATTGTAACGTCTGCATGGGTAATTTTAAATGAAGGATTTAGGCAACCCTGAAAACAAATCGATGTATCTCAGAACAAAATTACATTTCGTTATTGTAATTGTTTCTTTAGAATAATAGTTATTTAATGTGTACCTATCTAAAAAAGCTCAAACTTTTAATCGTTTCCAGTCGTCTATTGTAATTTCTGCACACTTTTATCGCACATTTAGTCATTTTGAAATGGCACAGAACCAATGTTGACTGCTTGCAGAATGTCAGTGACACTACTAAGAAGCGGGATGAGCTTAAGGGCTAACAGTTAGCCGTTACTTTTTTTGATCCATAGGTTTTCAGACTGTACATCTTGACAAGTAAATTATCTAAGACCTGACACTGCCTAAAGAATTCTGAAGCGACCGAAACAGGTGGAAATCTGAAGGTGCAAGGTCAGGACTATACGGCGGATGCATTATCACCTCCCAGCCAAACTCTCTTAATTTTTGCTGAGTGGCTAAATATGTGTGAGAATCACATGATGAAAAAACACACCCCTTCTGTTGATTAATTCCGGCCGTTTTCTCTCAACTTCTTGCTTAAATCTCATCAGTTCTTGACAGTAGAGTTCACAGTCGATGGTCCTGCCTGGTGGTAACAGCTCATGATGAATAATGCCCTTCCAATCCCACCACACACACAGCATCACCTTGTTGCGAGTTAACCCGGGTTTCGCCACAGTCTGTGAAGCCTGACCGGCCTTTGACCACGACCTTTGTCGCACGTTCTTGTCGTACGTGATCCACTTTTCATCACCAGTTATCAGCTTCTTCAAAAATGGTTCGGTTTCATTACGTCATGATAAAGAATCCCAAATGAGTACACGGTTCATTAGGTTGCTTTCAGTGAGGTCGTAAGGTACCCAAATATCGAGCTTTTTTGTGTACCCAGTTTTTTTCAAATGCGCCAAAACTGTTTTGTGGTCAATTCCCAGTTCTTCAGCTACGTCGTAACTACTGGCAGGCCGATCTTGCTCCACTTTTTCAAAAATGGCATCCATTTTATCCGTAATAGGGCGACCAGAGCAAGGTGCATCTTTGACATCAAAATTTACGGATTGAAAACGCTTAAACCAAATTCGTGCTACTCTCACAGACAATGCACTAGGTCCATAAGCATCGCAAATTTTTTTTGCGGCTTGCGTTGCATTTTTACCTTTTTTGCAGTAACATTTTAAAATTTATCGAATTTCTTCATTAGATTCACTCATCTTCACAATATGAAAAACAAAGGAAAATCACACATTTTCCTAATTTGAATATGGAAAATTTAAACTTTTAATAATACCAAAACCAGCCAGATACAAATAGTATGGCCAAAGAGATTTTATGACAAGTTCATACTTACTATAATGCGAAAAGACTTTTTCCCCAACCTAATACATAATATACATATATAATATCTATATACATAATACCAATCGGGAGTATGCCCGTTTGGTATTATGTATATAGATATAGATATTTAAGATGTAAAATACACCACCGTCACCGTCCGTTACAGTCTCGCAATAATTTTATCTGATTGGTAGTCTGGAAGAAGCCGCTTAAAGCGATAAGACCGCCCTTTGCATTACGTATATAGCTTAAGTATTTTATTTTTTAGGTCTTTAGGTTTAGGTTATGTTTATTTAAAATTGGTGTGCGAATAAAGTGTTATCTATCGATCTATCTTGTTTTTGTATGTGACAGCTCCTCCCTTTTCATTACTTTTCACCATTTATTTCTCACTTTTTTATTTATTTGTGACATGACAAATTTTTTTACGGAGTGGTAACAGTTTTATTTGTACATAGAGGTACATTTGTACATACTATACAATATCTGTACGGTATTTTTTTTTCATATTCACAGAATAACTACGAAAATACCACAACGCTTTGCAATAAAGCAAAGACACTGCATACGATAGTACGCGAGCCGAGCAATAGAGCGATGTGAAATCACACGTTGAGCGGTCAAGTCAGCTCTGGATTTCAGAACTCTTAACTTAAAAATATTGCTAAAAATACAGCTTTTGAGATATCGCAAAAAATCTTTCGCCAAAAATTTTTTGTTTGATTTTTCTAGATAATAAAAAAATTACACTCATCTTCCCCATTACCAGACTGCGCGAAAATAATGGCCCGGGTACTTGTACTATTCATTATTCTGTGCCCGGGTCCTGTTAATACTAGTAGGCTACGCCCTTGTATTCCTGTAGAAATAGAAGAACGGATACTTAACCATTTTTTTGATGAGCCTGGCTTCAGCACAAGAAGAGCAGGACGCAGGGCAATTTTTTTTTATGTTATGTATGGCAAACAAGTAGACAGCCCTATCGTACGCGGATACCGTCGCCTATGGACAACTGCAACACCATGAGTGTTGTTGATACGTTGCCCTACCTTTGAGGAGTTTTTGGATACCCTTTTTAAGGGATCCCATTCTATAGCTAGATGGGAAGAGAGCGGCGGGCCGTTCATTCCACATCTTACAGGTACGCGTTAAAAATCCTCGGTTAAAACGGTTAGTGCGAGACGTCCAGGGGTGAAAGTCTCTACATTGATAGCGATGCGTCCTGTCATCGCAAACGTCTAGTTAGAGAAGCAACTATACAGTTGTTATCTGCATCTCTTTTCTTATCGACGATTATCGGTCAAAATTCATCGCTATTCATGTACCGGCCCAGGGGCGGCCCATCGTCTCTACATTGATAGCAATGCATCTTGTCATCGCAAACGTCTGCTAGAATGAGATGCAGCTAGACAGTTGTTATATGCATCTCTTTTCGTATCGACGATTATCTCTAGAAATTCATCGTTATGTATGTAGAGACTACCGGCCCCGGGGTGGCAGTCTCTACAAGCGACAGCGATTCGTTCGCATCCGAACGATTGATAGAACGTATCAGCAAAAAACGCTTGCCAAATGTCAAATGCTAGTGTCAATTCGCTCTAAAGTCGGGTTTTGCAGT
This sequence comes from Cabera pusaria, assembly GCA_954871355.1. Taxonomy (NCBI): domain Eukaryota; kingdom Metazoa; phylum Arthropoda; class Insecta; order Lepidoptera; family Geometridae; genus Cabera; species Cabera pusaria. Next base: position 26,187,937 of record OX940885.1, on the reverse strand, counting down.
GGAGATACGCCATTAAAACACTAATTCGTAGGGCTGAAATATTGGCCACAAAATAAATTCTCCTTAAATGAAGCGTAAATTGTAATAGGATTTTATTAAAATCATGGTCATAAACTTTGCAAGTATTATTTAATTTTTATGATATTAGGTAACAGGCCATTAAATAATCTTGCCCGATGGTAAGCGATAACCTTTTTAGGATAACGTGTCACTTAATACTCTAGCTAGATTGTCAGGAATATTGCTCCTAAACTACTGCACCGCGCGCCCGGTATTCTGAGACATTGGATATAGAGTCACACATTTCATCTACAAATAAATAATGAATATACACGCTCTGATATTTCACTTGACATTATTAAATGTTCATGTGATATAAGTCGAAGGTTGCAAGAGGTGGTCTATAAAATTACGCAAAATTACGTTTCAAAAAGAAAAATGTTAGCAGCTTCGAAAACATCGCATCGCTTTGATGAATTTATTATTAGTGCCATATATATGCCAAAATATATATAGCCAAAATATTAATCTTTAGGAAATAAAAAATGCCTCCTTGTAACACTAACAGTCTAACGTCAAAACTACAACAACCAAAACCTGCCATATAAGCGTTATCCATATACGCATATAAGGTATTTTTATTCTACGAAAGCTTCAGTGACATAGCAAAACGAACGGAGTAAGTAATCTTCACAAAGTTGTTAGTATTGCATTCAGCTAGTATGTGTAAGGGTGCTTACATATGTAATAAAAGGATCACCGTGGTGACATAATTATCCTTCAAGTGAAAAATATAATAGTTCAAATCGGTTCACAAATGGCGGAAAAATGAAGGCACAAAAATCCAACGCATTATTTTTTGGGGATTCGATTATAAAGAAGGAGGTTCTTCTTCTATCCTATTTAACTATCCTAGCAAAAAGAAAATGACACGCACATATACTTCTCAATAGCTTGTTATGCAACACGTATTTACTTATTTATTTACAGAAGTACTTACGTAATGTTTTGAATAAAACAGACTATCTCTTCTTGTTTCGCCATACAAACTTTGAATCCCCGTTTCGTCTCCTTAGGGGGTGAATTTTTTAAAAATCCTTTCTTAGCGGATACCTAAATCATGATAACTATCTGCATTCTAAATTTCAATCGCAATCCGAAACAATATTCATTTCAGACTTTGTTACCCCACTTCGCCCTTCCGAAAAAGCCTTAAACTCGTATTTATTTATTTATTTACAGAAGTACTCGTGTGAAGTTTTGAATAAAAAGACTATCCAAACTTTGAACCCCGTTTCATCCTCTTTAGAGTTGAATTTTGAAATATCCTTTCTTAGTGGATACCTACGTCATAATAATTATCTGCATTCCAAGTTTCAGCGCAATCCGTTAAATGGTTTGAGCTGTGTGTTGATAGATCAGTCAGTCAGTCAGTCAGTAACGTTTGACTTTTGTTATATACAGTATTAATTTTTACTAAGCATTTAAGCACATATTTCATGAATCATAAAAATGCTTAAGCTGGGTTGCCGGTTCAAATCCTAGCACGGGTGTTCGTCAGGTGTTAGGAGCATATTATATCGATGTTCCGCCTGACTTACTACCAAAAAGAGCTTAAATCTTAAATCTCGTCAGGAGATAAAAGTTCGCCTTCTTGCCACACTGACGCTTAAGAAAATTGATATTGTCTAATTGACGATGTCATGTCAAAATTGTCCATAATGTTAAATCAATATTACTTTACAGATAAGGGTGTAATTTTCTTTTACCTTTATATTTATATGTTTGAATCATTAAAAATAACGCAGACGCGCAAGCCTGCGTCCAAAAATCCAAGCTGCAGTGTAAGGTACGTAAATTATATTATGTATATACCTACACACACTCACATAGGCCCCAAATTACTACTGAACTGTATTTTACCCTGGACCTATATACTAAATATCTTCATAATGATAGCAGCCTGCAGTAGACCGTAGGCTTAAAAGGAAAACAAGGCGAGGTCGCCACATCACAATAAAAAACTACTTTAATGCAACAATTAATAAAAGGATATACTTTTGTAATTCTCCATACTGATTACGCAGAATTTGGCCGTATAATATATTAATTTAATAGTCTCGATCTTCTCTTTTTGTTATTTTCTTTAACATATTCATGCCAATAGGGCTTGCGACACTATTTGATCACCTTAAATTAACTATTTACGGATTTTTAATCTCTTCTATCAATAATTTTGACATTAATAGTTGGTATCATCCGATATCAACCCCAATTTCAGTTGATTTACTTTTAGTTATCAGTGGGGTTTTTGTAGTTGTGACAATCTGCAGAATGAGCAATCAAACAACATCAAACCAGAGCTCAGAAACCCCTGAACTGGAGGATCTGTCAGATCTAAATCCGACGATGACAGGACAGTCCTCGAATCCTATATATATTGGTAAAAACGCTCAGCAAGTATACAACGACGCCAAAGCAATACTTAATCGCCATTCAAAAGACAACGACGATGCAGAATCAGGACCAAGAGATGATTAAGCAGAGGGATACGATCCAGAGTATGATGATATTATGAAATGCGACCCTCTGAATTGCGGAGATCTATCTCTATTTGGAAGAGTAAGTTCACTATTTTACGGGACGTCCGATCCTCTTTCAAACTAATCAAAGAAATATCCGAATAAATACCCTTATGATCCAAGAAAACTGATGACACAGTACACACTACTGATAAAAATCTGTGGAGCCGACTGGACGCTGATACAACCCAGTATTGTTGACGCGTTAAGCAAGAGTTACAATGCTATCATGGCAAGTATAACAAGTATGATAGCAGTGTATCAAATTCAACATGCCAAAGTCGTTAATAACAGTTTAATGACCCTAGGTTCATCAACAAACAACTTGAACATTGCAGGCAAGAGGTTGAATGAGCAAACAGCCATGGATAAAACGTTTAATAAAGATCTCACTAAACAACTAAATTCTTTAAGCACAAGTTCTCGTTTTCAGCAGGTATATTTAGACATAATCGGACCGATGCCGCATTCACCGATGTCGTGTATCACTGCTGAAGAGGTAGCAAATACCTTTGTCAACGGGTGGATTTCGCGATTTGGTGTACCACTCGTTGTCACTACTGACCAAGGCAGACAGTTTGAGTCTACCTTGTTGAATGAGTTGTTACAGTTTTGCGCAACTAAGCGAATTAGGACAACCAGTTATCATCCGCAAGCTGATGGGATGGTAGAACGTTTACACGGACAGCTTAAGGCCGCTTTAATGTGCCATGCACAGACATGGAGTAAAGCCTTACCGCTGGTTCTGTTAGGTATTAGAACAGCACTCAAGGAAGACTTGAAATGTTCTGCTGCCGAGTTATTGTATGGAGAGCCTTTGAGACTTCCAGGGGATTTCGTGGTACCATCCTTGCCAACCAGTGATAGTAGCGCGCATGATTTATTGGCACAACTACGAAAGGTTGTGGCAGATCTTCGACCATTTCCTGCGTCTCGGCATTCGTCTCCTTCAGTTTTTACGTGACGATAGGGTCCGACGTTCTCTTCAGCCACCCTATACTGGACCACATAAGGTCCTCAGTAGAGGGGCAAAAACCGTCACGATTGATGTGGGGGGAAAAAGGCAGGAGGTAAGCGTGGACAGAGTTAAACCAGCACATCTCGAGGCTGAGGATGATCATAAATCGACCTCAGTGCAACTAGGCAGCAACCCATTGGACGCACCTATCACGGTGCCTGTTCCTCCGGTCGGAAATTTAATTCCATTGCCTGCCTCGAAGGAGTCTCTTCCACCGTCCTTGGATCCTGTCGTTTCGACGCGTTCTGGACGTCGAGTCAAATTTAGGGATGTTTTGGATCTGCGAATCCTTAGTCCCGAGATAATTTGAGTTTTGTTTATGTAAATTATGTTATTTTGTATAATTTGGTTGACCTGACGTCCTGAATTTCAACTTCCTCTATAGTCATCTCAGATTTGTTTGGTTCTGAATGACTATGGGACAATTTTGTTCATCCTTCCGTTTACGGGCGGCCCCCCTTTTTGGTGGGGATGTTCGTCTTCGTGTGGGGGGTGATGTGGTGACCTCGCCTTATTTGTATGACGTTAAAACTTTTTGACGACCGCTTGTTTTCTTCTCATCAGTGACGGATATAAATATTTTCAAATGTCGATGAGAGAAAAGTCTTCGGGAGTTTGACGTGTATTTTTCCATACAGTTCATATTATTTTTCTCGCCACAAACTACGATATGAATGTAATAATAAATAACAGTAAATCACTATGCATGGTAACAGTAAATATACGCAGTATCAATAAAAACATTGATTTGTTTCTGGCCTTCATTAGTTCTATAGGTATTTCTCTCGATGTTATGATACTAACTGAATGCTGGACTAATCAATATTTTGAACCACCTCAGCTATCAAATTTTAATATGTTTTATTCAAAAAATTGTCTAAACCAGAATGATGGTGTAGTAATCTATGTAAATAATAGCTTTGATGTAGTTGTTAACGAGCCTCGTATTTGTGATGGTAATTGCTTTATTTTGGAAATTAATAGTGATTTAAGTATTATTTGTTCTTACAGGCCACCGTCTTTCTCTAATCCAACTAAATATTTAGAGAGCATTGGTACTATATTACAGCATATTAGAACTTCAAACATAATATTCACTGGAGATATTAATCTTGACATTCTACAAAAAAACTCATCTAGTTATGTACAGGATTACTTAAATCTAATGGCTAGACACGGGTTATTGCAATGCATCGACATACCTACACGTATAAATAGCTGTTTAGATCACCTTGGTAACGAAATGCACCTCCTTCCACACCGATAAATGGCGGTATATCCATTGCATAGTAAAACTGCATAGCTAAATGACATAGGCTAGTGGCGGGTAGCAGCGCCATTGGTAAAAAAAGCTATGCACTGTGATTGCCCAACTCGTTTGCCCAGCGCGTGGCGATTACGGGCATTTACCTCCCATGCAGAGCACCACAAATAAACGGCCCCCAGTTCCCGGTCGCCCTGCTATTCCTGGCCAAGGTGGCGGCCACGGTTACGGCAGGGCAGGGGGTGCTAAGAATCCGCGGGCTACGAAAGGCCACCAACAACGACTGACCTTGGCTACGTTCAACGGACGCACTCTAGTCTTAACACATGGCACAGCTAGAAGTGGAAATGCAAAACAAAGGTTTTTGGGGTTGGCACATTTTGGGGTTATGCGAAGTCCGAAGAGAGGGAGAGGACACTGTAACCCTAAAATCGGGCCACCTTATGTATTACAAAGAGGGAGAACATCCATCCCAGGGCGGAGTAGGATTCCTCGTCCATAAAGTCCTCACTAACAATGTAGCGTACCTTATCATCAGGCTCACCAAGAGATATACTCTCAAAGTGATACAGGTATATGCTCCGACCTCGACATACGCAGATGATGTGGTAGAGGAAATGTACGAAGATATTTCAAAGGACTTACATTCCACAAGAAGGGCCTACTTCAATGCTAAAGTTGGAGTTCAAGACGGCAACGAATCAAGAATCGGACTTCATGGATTGGGCAGCAGGAACGCCAGAGGGCAATTGCTTGTGAACTTTCTTGAGAGGGAGGGGCTCTTCTTAATGAATTCATTCTTTAAGAAGAAGCCCCACAGAAAGTGGACTTGGCGAAGCCCAGATGGCGTCACAAAAAATGAGATCGACTTTATCATGGCGGATAGAAGTAATTTTACTAGACAAATCGTTACTCAAACCAAAAGCATTCCTATTTTACGGCTAAATTAATTGGCAAAGTAATTGCAGTGCCCCGGGTGGACTAGTTTCTGCTGATTGATCTGATTTCAATTTAGCAACTAAGAACTCAATGCTACCTATAACTGAGAGTTTGAATTGTAAAAATTACCAGACTATAAAGGCGGCATGGTCAAAAATTAGCGCGAACAAACTTATGAAAGAACGGCTAGTCCAAGTAGATACAAAATATCTTCAAATAATAGCAGCAGTAGTCCGTAGACCTAAATACTACTCGCGATCCTTAGATGGTGCTCAATGGGTTACCACTGGTGGTAGGTTTCGGGCATGGTTTAAACCACCCACAACAAAGACTTGTCGCCGAACGGCTCGCCAGATTCAGGCATGATGTTCCGTGCTAGCCAGCTTGAAACACGATTAGGGATATTTGGGCAAAGTGGATAGAACTATCCTTCGGAGGTGGATGAGGCGGCGGTTTGGGCCGCTGACTTTTCGATTGGTGCAAGTGCTTTCCGAGCATGGATGTTTCGGTAAGTACCGCGCGCCAGAGGATACGGCGCTCCACACGCTGGAGGTGTATGCCGCATGGAGCCCGCAGCGGCGCACGCTTTCAATGGTCATATGACGAGATCTCTCTCTGCCGAGCGTGGTGATTGCCATGCTTGGCTGTGAGAGATCGTGGCCTTACCTCATAGTGGGGTCACTGGCCGAAGTTCGGGGGACTTCGGCCGGCTTGCACGACCCTACACGTCTGAGGGGTGGCCTGGGTGAGCGAGGTCACCCCTTGTTAGCCTGGGGGCCTGGATGTGAATGCTTGTTGGCCCCATCTTGCCACGGCAAAAAAAAAGTAGATAAAACTAAAGTGCATTTCAGACTACGCCTAAAAATAATAAAATAAAAGCCTATAGTTCATAACACAATAATATCGCTCACTGTACCATAACAAGTAAGCCGGCAAATATATGGTATAGCTAATTGTGAACATGTTCTAAATAAATGTATGGTGAGCAATATTGTTGTGCTAAAAACTATTTGCTATTATATTATGGCGTAGTCTGAGGGCCTAGTGCGAGTTTCTTTAGATTTATTTACTCGCTCGATCATGTTTCCGTAAACTCAGATTTGTTTAAAAATTACAATGTTGCCACTGTACTACACTAAATGGCGCTTTTTAATTCCATACAAATCTGCGTTTACGTAAACGTGATCGTATGAGTAAACCAATATAAAAAACTCGCACTAGGCACTCTGAAATGCGCTTCAATCAGTAGTCCTACGCCGCGTCTCATTACCGTCTTTTAAGGCAAACTCGATTCCATCTTTGATCGCATTGTCACTTGTAGGTGAGTCAGAACATTTTTGTAGGGGACCGCTTAATGCAGTTTCAGACCTTAAATATCAAGTGACATTGGTTAAGCGCTTGTCTTCCCGGAATAAAAAAGCAGCTTAGGATATTTGAGTTTTCAAATGATCACAAGTTATATTCATATTCAGTTTATAAACCAACCTGCCTTAGCTTGGGAAGATATGACGTACAAATATTGGAATAAATGATTAGACTTTTAATTGTTTATAACTTTTATTTACTGATTTTAACTGCAATAAAATGTTTCTACCTACTTAATTTATATTATTAGTAGTCTATGCATATAAGGGATAGTTTCAGTTGCTCCGAGAAGTCTCAACTGCCGGCATCTGTAATAAAATATAATACTGCTAATAAATCTCTAGAATTTTAAAGTGTAATAGAGAATCTAAGATGAAATCTAGCTAAGTAGAGTTTTGTGCAAATCTAGAATACATACACTTCGACTAGGATACTGATAGAACAATGTCAATTTAGTCATGCTACATTATAAACTGCATACATAATTTTGTATTTCGTGGACTTCTCTTAAGCAATATCTTGTAGACTTTTTCATTTCCGATTAGAAGCATTTTTTACATTATCTCACCTGATACTAAGTGATGTGACCTAAAACAGAATTGTGCTTGTCAAGTGCAGTAAAATGATGCGCTGGACTTTATTTCACATTTACACTACACAGGTACACACATATACGTTGTGGAACTTAACCCGTTTTCAGAACTGGCTGGTTGCGAAAATCTTACTGGAACTCGGTGAACCGATTTACGACTTGTTCGGTGGATGGTTCGAGCCACGGCCGAAGCCACTACTGGTGGTTCACCTATTTAGCACCAGCCAGGCATCACGAATAAGAGTAAGGTCTTTGGGACCACGGATTAGACAAAGGAGGTTGGATTGGCAATAATCACACTTTTGTTTGAAAACCAGCGTCGCCGCGTTACTCCCACCAAACGATTCCACAACATAAACAATACAAATAGATACACGAATTACGCAAACTAATAAACAAATTACACATAGAACACGGGGCTGCAATTGCTTCGCACACTACTGCAATTGTTACGCACATTACTTCGAGACTCTATAAGTTACACACAATCACACGCGGCCGACCGGCCGGCGACCGACGCGAACGTGAATATAACGAGTCGGAGAGGCGTGGTGATTTCGCTCGCTTTGCAATCCATTGCGCGTAAACTGCGTCTCGAGGTAGAAATATTCGTACTTTACCAGCAATGTATAGTTATCTGTTCTCTGGGTATGTTGTCGTTTGAACAAAGAATTTCATAATTAAAAATAGTTTTTGGACAAAAATATCTATAATACGAAGATTTTATGCTTACCGATGAAAAGAAATTCCTCCTTGTTTAATACTTGATGTCTGACTCTTTAATTTACACGTAATAATCGCACAACACGGCATTTTGAGACGATTTTAGCGCACCTCCGCGCTGCGACGCAAACCACGAGCCACTAAAAAGTATGATCGCGTGGTTCTATGAATCTATGATTGTCTAATCATACTAGTGGCGCGCCTGCCCCGCCCACATTGCCAATCCAACCTCCTTTGTCTAATCCGTGTTTGGGACCTCCGGGAAATTCCAGCTGCTTGCTCGTGCCTTCCCTATCAACTGCTACTTGAAACTGAGCTAGGAAGCGAAAAGGCACTTAACGTTCCGGCGATTTGCTATCAGTTCGCAAATCCCGGTGAAGGACAGAGCTAGATCTCACTGTATAACGCTTAATCAATAGCACTTATCTGTATTATCGACGGTCCGGGCCTGGAGCCCTTTTGACCGCGGTGGAGCACTAGGTTTCACTATTCAAAGATACAGTATAACGTTTATTATAGAAAGAAAAGGGGAGCACTGGACATTCGAAAGCCCAGGTGCTCGTTACTGCGATTATTTATTTAATCAGCGTGGCCTAAACGCTTTGCAGTGTAGGCTCACGCTATTTTAACTTTCCTTTTAATCGAAATTAATAACTAAATAATAATAAATAATAAATAAATTGTTTATTAACCAAAATCATTTACAGATATCTTGTACACTAACTCTTAAACTAAGAAAAACCTTGTATTTTAAAAGCTAGCTTTCATACCTAGGAACTAATTAAACAATCTTGGTACGAGATGCACACACATTTGATGGAGATGAAAATGTATTAATACCTATCCTATATTAAAATTAACAACTTACCAGCAAGTGGATGATATTTAGAATAATTTTAATTTTATAAGCTGTGTGTGTGTGTGTGTGTGTGTGTGTGTGTGTGTGTGTGTGTGTGTGTGTGTGTGTGTACTGTGTGTGTGTGTGTGTTTGGGAAAAAATAAAAGAGGAGAGATATTACGATGTAATGCAATTTTTATTCATTGTGCATAATATAGGTGTGTTACAATGTATGTCAAGATGGAATAATAAGCAGATCTTCCGTTTCTAAATAGTTTAAGCCTACTTAAGCAATTAAATATTATTTTCTTAAACAAATAATTGTTTAAATTTATAGTTTTAAACTGCTTGTCAATGTTTGCGTAGAGAGTTGGAGCAATAAAGTTTATATGTCGTCGAGCGAAAGTGCTTTTAGTCAATGGGGTTGAAAACTTGTTGCGACGCTTGTTGGTGACAGGGATTAGAGGGACTATGAACCTATGGTACCTCTGCAAGCAGCGATACACAAAAAGCTTTCTCACACTGAGAACACCAGCTTTGATTCAAACCAATTCAGGGTTATTCCTCGTATGCCTACATTCTGAAGTTTTGAAAGAAGGATGGAGATCGAAACGGTGTCAAATGCTTTTTGCAAATCAAGGAAGATGCAAAGGCACTTGTCACCACTATCAGTATACGAGGTAATGAGTGAGGTTAGATGTAGAACTGCATCTTCCGTGGATCTACCAGACCTAAAGCCATATTGGTTTGATGCAAGAATCTGCTTAGTTTCTAGGTAGCTCATAAGTCTCTTGTTTACCACTTTTTCAAGGATCTTCGATAATACTGACAGCAGTGATATTGGCCTATAATTTGAAGCCTGTGACTTATCGCCTGCCTTATGAATCGGGGTAACAATAGCTTTTTTAAATGCACTAGGGAATGTACCAGATTCAAGGCTAAGGTTGCATAGATAAGCAATTGGTTCAGCTAAAATCTGACAAAACATTTTAATTATCTTTGTAGGTATACCATCACTTCCCGCTGAATTAGTAGTTTTTAGTGACATGATTATTTGTTTTATTTGAGAGCCAGTTCCCATTCTAGGCCTAGTGTGCTTACCATTTTCACCGCATCATCACTTACCAACATCGTGGTCAAACGCTGGCAAATGATATTAAAAATAAAACTGGCCAAGTGCGAGTCAGACTTTGTCCCGCACACGGAGGGTTCCGAACGCCATCTGTCGAATTTCTAACGAACTTCTAACACCAACTAAGTAAACGTTAACACAAAGGTAGAAAAGTATTATATAGTAGTAATAGTAATAGTGGTAATAGTAATTGTAGTAATTAATATTATTAAATATCTGGGTGACCGAGCTTTGCTCGGTATTTTTTGCCACTTAAACAGACAAATATGACTCTTCCCGACATCTATTGACGGATAATAATACTAATTTTTTTAATTGAGAGCAACTAACTGCTTTACTGATCCAGTACTTCTACTCGCCAATAGATGTCGGGAAGAGTCATATTTTAAGTTGATTATCAATAAAGTTGATTATTGAAAACACGAATAAAACAACATTTTCTGAAAATAACTCCTAGCTAGATCGATTTATCGCCCCCGAAATGCCCTGTAGGTATACTAAATTTTATTTAATCGTTGGAGCCGCTTCCGAGATTCAGATGAAGGTAAAGACGATAGCGCCATCTTAGCAACTAGATAGGTGGCGCTGCGCTATCGTAAAAAACTTTTTTAAACTTTTCTTTAATTTTTAACTTTGTTCTGTTCTTAGTATTTGTTGTTATAGCGGCAACAGAAATACATCATCTGTGAAAATTTCAACCGTCTAACTATCACGGTTCATGAGATACAGCCTGTGACAGACGGACAGACAGACAGACAGACAGACGGACAGCGGAGTCTCAGTAATAGGGTTCCGTTGGTACCCTTCGGGTTCGGAACCCTAAAAATTATGGGATACTAAGTGTTCCACACGTCAGTGTGAACCAGCTCATTGTTTTCCACACATCACAGCTGATCGCAAACCGCAGCTGTCTGCCCGCAGCTTAAACATAAATCTTGTAATAAGTTTTAACCTTCTATTATCTATCTATCTAATACTATAAGAATCTTCGTCCTGACATACTGACTGACTGACTGACTGACAGACAACGCACAGCCTAAACCGCTGGTCGTAGAGACTTTAAATTTGGAGGGTATATTTGTCTTAGTACGTAGGGGTGTACTAAAGATAAAGATAAATTTATTTGCCATAAACATGAAGGTATTACAAGCATAAGCATGTAAAGTTCTTAAGAATAATCCGTTATACATGTTTTGCCTAATGAAGGCGTGCAAATAGAGAGATGGCCGTTTACCTATTAATAACATCTAATTAGAGAAATAATACGCCACTCATTAAAATCAAATAAGTCACTCATTAACATAATACAGCAAACAAATATAAAATACGAAATTAAATAAAAATAAAAATGTCATCAATTAGTTTGTTATTTGATTAATCATGTCAGTTAGTAAATTAAACAATTATAATGTCACATTTATATTATAAAACTTTTTTCATCAAAGAATTCAGTAAGTGTATAATAGCATTTGTCCATTAATATTTTTTTAAATATATTTTTAAATGTATGAGTTTGCACTAAGAAAGGATTTTCCAAAATTCACCCCTTAAGGGGATGAAATGGGGGTTCAAAGTTTGTATGGAGAAACAAGATTAGATAGTCTTTTATATCCAAAACTTCCCACAAGTGCTTCAGTAACAAAATAAGTAAATACGTGTTTCTGTTTTTTTTTTTTTGAAAATTCACCCCTAAGAGGGTGAAATGGGGTAACAAAGTGTGAAAATCAATATTGTTTCGGATTGCGCTGAAATTTGGCATGCAGATAGTTATTACAACGTTAGTTACCTCTGAAAAAGGATTTTTCAAAATTTGGAAAAGGGGATGAAACGGGGGTTCAAAGTTTGTATGGAGGGACAAGAATAAGTTATTATGACGTTAGTATCTGTTAAGAAAGGATTTTCCAAAATTCACCCCTGAAGGAGATGAAACGGGGTCAAAGTTTGTACGGAAAATATAAGATGGTCTTTTCTATTTGAAACTTCGCACAAGTACTCAGTAAATAAATATGAAAATACGAATTTCAGGCTTTTTCGAATTGCCACCCCTATAAGGGTGAAGCGGGGTAACAAAGTCTGAAAATAAATATTCTGTCGGATTGCGCTGAAATTTAGAATGCAGATAGTAGTTATGACGTAGGTAAGAAAATAAATATGTAAATACGAATTTCAGGCTTTTTCGAATTGCCACCCCTATAGGGGTGAAGCGGGGTAACAAAGTCTGAAAATAAATATTGTTTCGGATTGCGCTGAAATTTAGAATGCAGATAGTAGTTATGACGTAGGTAAGAAAATAAATATGTAAATACGAATTTCAGGCTTTTTCGAATTGCCACCCCTATAGGGGTGAAGCGGGGTAACAAAGTCTGAAAATAAATATTCTTTCGGATTGCGCTGAAATTTAGAATGCAGATAGTTGTTATGACGTAGGTATCCGCTTAGAAAGGATTTTTGAAAATTCCCCCCGGATATTACTTATTATTTTAAATTATATATATATAAACTTATGTACTTATAAATAAATAAGTTAATACGTGTTGCAAGATTTTTCCAAGGGGTTGGTAAAAAAGTCAGAAAATCAATATGGTTTTTCGGGTTTTATAAATATGAATCCCTATTTCCCTTAGTCACGCAATAACTTTACGAAAACGGTTGAACCGATTTGGCTTTTACTTCTTTGATGTCTTTTATGATAGAAAGGTTTTTACAAAATAAAAGTTTTAAGTAAATAAAAGAAGTCGTTAACGCGAGCGAAGCCGCGGGGCACTTCTAGTTTTATATAATGACTAAAGTCATTAAGATGTAACTTAAAGCAATAGTTTTTAGTATTATTTTGAACTGACATGCTTATTGCTTTATTTTAGTTGCTCCAGAGGACCGGTTGAAGTTCAATAATGTTGAAGAGCGATCAGAAAATTCTTACAATCATTATGTATGTGCTGAAGTAAAAAAAAAAACAAATCCTGTGACCCATTTTTGCAAAAATAAATATCAACTCATAGTTGTCATGGAAGTGAAAAAAGAAACTACAAAATATTATTATTGTTATATACCGGCTATAATTCACGTACCTTAGTCGAATTTTCTCGACCTAGGTAGTGAGTGGTTCACTGAGTGAACATCGCGATCTCACCGCGTGACCTCACTCCCGAGGAAGACCGACTGACTCGCTCGAAACTTAGGTCGAGAAAATTCGACTAAGGTACGTGAATTATAGCCGGTATATAACAATAATAATGTTACAAATTCACGATAATTTTAGAAAATATTGTTTTTGTTGTGGCACGAGATAGTTTTATAGGCATATTAATTTCTGGAATAATGTTGGTGGAAACATACAATAATAAAGTTTTATGTGCAAATGCAACTGTGTATATTATGCTATTGGTAATGCTAGAAGAATAAGTTAACCTAGGTTCTCTGAGTCAACCAAGCATTACCCATTTCTGTTGAGTAGAGCTCGAAAACTAACAAAACATACATGAATTCGCAGTTTAACCGTGTACACCTAAGAGCACACCATATACCAAAGTTTTATTGATAACTTGAAACCATGAACTTTTTACCAACACCTGACCTGAAGTATTACGTACATATACAATGCAAAATTTCTGGCTGTCCAGCAGGTCTCGAACCTATTGAAACACGATGGGTAGCTTTCACAGACTGATTTATTTATTCATAGACAATTAATTAGTTCAAATGTTCTATACATATAGTTCCGACAGGCGTCACCAGATGGCGCCACGAGTTATATTTTTGGTATTTTAATACTATTACTAATACCGCCACTTATTAAAATAATCCAGACACATCAATAACAGTAAATACCCTAACTACATCAGATTAACAATGCCTATTTTCTGCATAAAACAACTATGCTTTACTTTACATAAACTTTTAGTAAATAGATCAGCTGGCATTTCTGAAGTATTTAGGTATGCAATTCGAACTAATTTCTTTTCTACAGCTTCTCGAATAAAATGAAACCTTACATCTATATGTTTGCTTCTTCTGTGATACATACAGTTTACAGAAAGTTTCTGTGCGCTTTGATTATCATTATATAATAATATCGGTACATTATCTCTATTCACAAGTTCAGATAGCAGATATCTTAGAAAAATTGCTTCTTTACTAGCCTCACAGATGGCCATATATTCGGCTTCTGTGCTACACAAGGCCACTGTCTGCTGCTTTCTGCACTCGTGAGAAATTACACATCCTGAGTATTTAAAACAATATCCAGTATAGGATCTTCTGTCGACAACATCTGATGCCCAATCAGCATCTACATATCCAACTATATCTTCACTATTTTTAACAAACATTAAACCATAGGATTTTGTATAACTCAGATACTTCAAGATTCTTTTTGCATGTTTCCAATGGGTTTCACTATTACAATTATTGAACTGACTCAAGTAACTTACACAATATGATATATCAGGTCTTGTAAGTACTGAGAGATACATCAAGCTTCCGATCAGTTGCTGATACGGATATGTAATAGACATATTTACACCTTTTTCAAGTTTCAAATTTACCTCCATTGGAGTCTCTACACTTTTACAATTTTGCATGTTAAATTTACACAATAAGCTCTCAATAAATAGTTTCTGATCAACACAGATCTTATCTTTTTCAATTCTAACATTCATACCTAAACACTGCCTTAATTGACATAAGTCTTTTAACTTGAATCTGATACTTAACTTGCTTACTGGTGGCGAACTACAAAGCTATAGAGCAGCAATAGCAGCTGTTAATGGTAATCCTTACTACGGATTTTACAGAGATCTGGGGGCGGCTAGGTCCACCTTGTACAGCTCTGTAGCCTACGTTGCCAAAGAATTGTTGTATCAGCTGAATGGCGAGACAAGCCTCAAAAGTTACAAAGGCTGGATCAGAAAGCCCAAATCTGCCACCACCATTGACAGCATGATAAGTCAATATGTGGAAGATGAGACAAAAGCCATGAAAGAAGGAGCCGCTAGAGAAGAGGACATCGAGTTGTTTGATAGGATTTCTGAAGATATTGTTGCAGGAGGGAATGTAAACTTGTTTGCTTAAGGAGAGCACTCTCATAGATATGACAGGTGAATTAGGATTAACAATCATGCCTAGATTAAGGACCAAATTGATAATAGCGTGTGTAGGCTTAAGATAGTTATTAAGACTTAGTTATGATCATCATGGACATTACATTGAGTTTTGATTCATTTAAAAAAACCAACTGTGACGATACAACAATAAAATACTCGTTTTAAAACTGATAGTTTTCGTTTATTGTGTTGATTTAGTGTGTTAATAGCATGGCTCAACAAAACTTAGCCAGGGGAGTTCATCTTAGAGGGTGGCTGGACACCAGGAATCGGATTCAGCAAGGCCTAGCAGCAGATCCATATGTCTCCGCACTCTTCTCCAGGTATGCTAGTCTGCTTCATCTACGAGCTCAATCTACAGATATCATATCTGCAGCGATAACCATTTGTTGCGGTACAAGGTACTTAGTAGATCACAAACCAATGCCACAATCAGCTTACATTATATCCTTGGCAATCGGGGAGCTGATGTCTCCAGTCTTGCCTGTAGATATGTGTTTAAATGTGGCACAGGCAGATGAGGTTTTTGCGAGGATCCTGGACGCATTGATCTCTAGCTCTAACATCTACACTCGGAAGTATACAACTACAGATTGGATCGTTCAGCTAGAGGCTGCTTTTGAAGGAGAAGATGATGAAGAAGGCGGTGGTCCTGTGCCGGGAGACCGTTTCAGTGTGGCAAGCATCGCACGTCTGAGAGCTCATCTCACAGGAGGAACGTTTGAAGCAATCAGTGTTGAGCATAAGGTTGACTATCTGATCTGGTTGGCTACTCAGCTACAACCTTCACAATACTTGAGAACAGTTGCTCTGATCATCACTAGCTACGTGGGAGTGGCGAAACGTGGTACAATCTCCGAGAGATTTGTTGACAAGATCCAGACCGGGGTTGAAACAGATTTAGGAGTAGAAGTCATACTCTCTTCAGACATCATTAAACAGGCCTATACAATGTTTGGTAGGTATGTGACTTCTGAAAATGCTCACGATGTCTTTGAAAGATGGTTGGGAGATATTCCAGAACATGCCTTGCGACTTAGGTTATCTCTCACACAAGTCACTGGGTCAGGTCTAACTGCATTCGTCATTGTGGGGAGGGCGATGACCAAGTACCCAGGTTTCAACTGGGCCCATAACCTATTGAAACACGATGGGTAGCTTTCACAGACTGATTTATTTATTCATAGACAATTAATTAGTTCAAATGTTCTATACATATAGTTCCGACAGGCGTCACCAGATGGCGCCACGAGTTATGTTTTTGGTATTTTAATACTATTACTAATAGAACCTGCACCTCTTAGGGTGCGTACAGACTATGTAACTTAACATGTTATAAAATTGTTATTTAAAATGTCTCAGAAAATGTGGACACGGATTGTTGTAAAACATTATGTTATAACATTTTTTTACACACCGTGTCCACATTATCGTTAACATGTTAAATAACAATGTTATGTTGCGTAATCTGTACGCACCTTTAGGTATGTAACCACGAAGGTGCGATTTAGTGTCGATGGCGAAATTTTGGATTGTATACAATAATGTATAAAAAAATAAAGCGTAGTTAAAACTTAAAAATTTGGTAGACACACAGGTAAACTGTGAATTCATATTTAATTTGGAAGTTATCCTTGAGAGCCAGTTCCCATTCTAGGCCTAGCGCACAATCATCCTCTACCAGGAGAACTGAGTTCAATCCCCGCCGATACGTATTATTATTATTTTTTCTATGCCGCCGAGCATCAATGGATATTTCTTTTGAAAAAAAATTATGTGTGCTTTTCACAATGACCCTCTGGTGAACGTGGTAGGACACTATCTAGTGTTCGTCTGGCCAGCTACCACCCTCAAGTTAGAAAATCTGTCAGCAAACATCTAATGTGTTCTGGCTGCTAGTCTTAAGAGCCAGTTCCCTTTCTAGGCCTAGCGTGCTACCATTCTCGACCGCATCTTCACTTACCAACAGGTGAAATAGTGGTCGAACGCTAGCCTATATGTTATAAAAATAATTAAGATAGTTTAAAAACTAAAACAACCGACTTCCATGTCCTGCGAGTCAATTTCAGTAGCAAGTTTAAAACGTTTATCGTCATATCTCTGGAGATACTTATCAGATCTGGATGAAAATGATAGTTCGGAAATTTACCGTACTGATTAAAAAAATAATCATTCGAACCAGTTCACAATGGGGAAGATGAGTGTTTTTCATTTTTTCATTATCTCAAAAAATCTAACTGAAAATTTGAAAAATATCAGTGAAAGAATTTTTGCGATATCTCATAAACTGTATTTTTAGCAATTTTTTAAAGTTACGTTAAGAGTTCTTAAATCCAGAGCTGACTTGACCGCTCGACATGTGACGTCACATCGCTCTATTGCTCGGCCGTGCGTACTATCGTATGCAGTGTTTTAGCTTTATTAGTGGTATTTTCGTAGTTATTCTGTGAATATGGAAAAAAAATACCGTACAGATATTGCATAGTACCTCTATGTACAAATACAACTGTTACCACTGCTTAAAATTTTTTTTTCTTATCCCAAATGAAAAAAAAAGTGAGAAATAAATGGTGTAGGTACAGTAATGAAAAGGGAGGAGCTGTCACGTACAAAAACAAGATGGATCGATAGATAACTCTATATTTGCACACCAATTTTAAATAAACATAACCTAAACCCAAAGACCTAAAAATAAAATACTTAAGCTATGTAATGCAAAGGGCGGTCTTATCGCGACTTCTTCCAGACAATCAATCAGAGAAAGATATTGCGAGACTGTAACGGACGGTGGTGTATTGATTTTACATCTTAAATCCTTACTGTCCTAACTAATCCTAAGTAATATTATAAATGCGAAAGTAACTCTGTCTGTCTGTCTCACTTACACGCCAAAACCACAGGACCGATTTAAATGAAATTTGGTACACAGATAGTCTAGAGCCCGAGAATGGACATAGGCTACTTTTTAATGCGAATAAGGGTTGAAAGGGGGGGATGAAAGGTTGTATGGAAGTATCGTCATTTTTAAAGCTAGAAGCTTAAAACTTATTTTTAGGCTATTGATTCGTTATAAATAAATATGACATTTAGGAGGGGTAAGAGGGAGTGGAGGGTGTGGGTAGAGGGAGTGGTGGGGGTGGGGAGGGTAGGGGGAGTGTAGGGGAAGGGTATGGGGAGTAGAAGGGTAAGGGTAGGGGTAGGGGGAGTGGAGGGGGAAGTTAGAGGGAGGTGAGGGAGAGGGTAATGGAATGGAGGGAGAGTGGAGGGGGAGGTTAGGGTAAGTGGAAGTGAGGGGAGGGGGAAGTGAGAGGAGATGAAAGTGAGGGGGAATGGAGGGTAAGTGAGGGGAGGAGAGATTAGTGTGGCGTGGTACGGTGCGGTGTAGTTGGGATACGTGTGTGTCTTATTAGTTAATGCTACCCAAAGTAGTAGTACCCCGTAGGGTTCCGTAACACAGTAGAATATTTTATAACTATGTTTTTTCGCCACTAAAAAAATAACTTTGTTTTTCATAGTGTTTGTATGAAAAACAAAGTTATATTTGCGGTCGCTATATCTCAAAAACTGCTGAATGTATCTCGTTCAGTCCAATTTTCGTTGTAAGTTTTTATTGAGATCTACAGAATATATTTTTTTCTAGATTTTTCACTTAACTTTTAAAGTAAGGGACTTTAAAAGTTAGAAGGTGTGGGCACACATACCATTACCACTTTAGACGCGGCTATCTTTCAAATGATTGACTTTGAGAAAAAATGGTTGTAGGAACCTCAATGTCATTTTTAAAGACCTATCCATAAACACCCCACACGTATAGGTTTGGCCCCCCTTGAACTTTAATATTTTTTTATTTGTATTAAAATCGGAAAGCGGTTCACATCACGTTCACAATACATCTACATACTAAGTTTCAATTCTGTAGTCCTAATAGTTTTGGAATAAAATGGCTGTGACTTACGGACGGACAGATAGACAGACAGACATGACGAATTTCTAAGGGTTCCGTTTTTTGCCAATTGGGTACGGAACCCTAAAAAGTTTTTTTTTATATGTTTATATTTAGCGGAGCAGACTGAGAGATTAAGGTAACAAAGCTAAAACAAAATTTTTAAAAAATCTGTTGAATTGGGAACCTCCTCCTTTTTTGTGAAGTCAGTTAAAATATAACATTTAGCTAAACTGAGACACTTACTTTACAAGTTTTTGTCCTTGGATTTCTGCACTAATGTAGGTACTTTGCGTGATTGGTGAAATAATCCCCAATTATAATAAGAAGGTCGACTTTCGGCAGATTTGTAGTGTGTATACTTAGGTAGGTATAAGGTATATTGTTAATATTGCATTTTACCTACATTTGCATGCGCTGCATTTAACATAACTATTAGTTATAATATGTATTATTACTTGAGTAGTCAATAAACGGACATCATCATGTAAAGTTGTGTGGTTTGATTGAACTCCCGCTAGCTGATGTCTCCCGTCTTCCCTTGGCCAACCGGCCACCTTACATGGCGACCTTACATGGCGACCCTGCCACTTTTGAACCTATATTGAAAATTGACGAGACCCGAGACGTATAGGCGTGCTACAAATTTGGAATTTTGAAGATTGTGTAACTATCAAAAATGTGCCGTTCTACTATAGAAAAGGAAGAGGTGATTCTGAACCAGAATGCGGCAGGAAGTAATTCAGCAGCGATGTCTGATATCGGAAACCGCATTGGCCAGCTGAGCATATTTATATACATCATTTTTGGGTTGATATTCCTGGTGATTGCGTATTTCGTGTTTCGCGCTTATAGAAACTGTCACCAGAGTTGGATCCATGATGCAATGGGGATGCATACTATCAATAGGATCCGGTCTACGATCCGCGGACGGCCAAATGAAGAAGAGCATTAGACAAGAAGATTTTTTTTTTATCGTTCCAGTTTTATTTAGTGCGTAAAATGTGTAAAGTGAAAGTGAAAATTAGTGAAAAGTACAACGGTTTTAAGGGTATGTTACAGAACAATATTAATTAATCAAATGTCCCTTGTCATAACAAAACCTTATTTCTGTAGCAAAAATAAGTGTTTAAATTTTTTTTAATGGACTGTAAAATATAATGTCTATAGAAAATTTGCTAAGAGATATATTAGATAAATTAAAATATGTCAAGGATTATATTGTTAAGCTAGGTCCTAAAAGAAGATTAGGAAGTAATTTTGATGGTAAAATTTTAGAGGCGAAGACTTTGTATAAAAAGTTTAAAGAAGTTTTAAATGAATTGCCAGGTACCGCATCCAACGAAATAATTATATTATGTACAACGATAGAAGAATGCTATTTTAAGATTATATCATTTGAGGAAGATAAGGAATTTATTGATAAGGATTATAGTTCTAGTAGTAAATCAGAGATAGTTACCATGTCTGGAGAAAAGTTTTGTTTAAAAACGACCGTGAGCCTTTTGCCAAAAATGACAGGTGACGAAAATGTTACGCAGGAGCTCATAGATGCAATAGATTTGTACAATTCAATGCTTTGTGATGGTGATAAGTCGCTATTAGTTAATTTTGTACTAAAAAGTCGTTTAAGCAAGAGCGCGAAAATGCGTTTAGCTGATGCTTACAATAGTGTTGATTTGCTTCTGAAGGATATGCAGCAACATTTACTGTCAATAAAATCTGACACCGCACTGCAATCTCAATTGCAAAAAGTTTGTCAGGGAGACAGATCAGTTCAGGACTTTGGTCAAGAAATAGAACAACTTTTGGTAGACTTGACAATCTCACAGGCTAATGGAAATCAGGCAGCTTATAAAATACTTCAACCTCTCAATGAGAGAAATGCCGTGAAGTGTTTTACGAATGGTTTGAAAAGCCAAAGGTTGGGAACTATTATTGCGGCTCGTAATATAAATAATTTGAAAGATGCTATCAGAGTAGCAGAGGACGAGTCGGGTTCGGTATCGATCCCACAGGTATTTTCGTACAGGCATAGGGGAATGCGTACTAATAATGTTAGTTACAGTTCTCGTGGATATCGTGGTCGATATTCAGGTAATAGTTGTTACCAGCCGACGATGTCGCAACAGAGCCGACACGTGACCCGAGGCACGTGGCGCGGTCGAAGCTCGCGCGGCGACCGCGGCGGTACGGCGCCCTCACGAGGTGCTGATGCAGCATATCGAGGTACACCTAGCACTAGGTATGTTCGTGGAAATCGTTATTGTTCTAATTATAAACATTTAAACCATTTCACAGAAAACAAGGATAATAAAAATGGTAATGACGATGACACAAGGAATTTGGGAGAATTTTTTCGTCCCTAATCAGATTTTCGCTTGCGATAGTATAACCTGGGTTAATTTTAAGTTAAATAATTTAGATATAGAATTTTTAATAGACACGGGTGCATCCTTGTCAGCGATTAAGTATGAATTATTAGATTTAACTAGTTTAATTTTAAATGAATGCGACTTGACGATAAATGGTATCGGTGGAAAGTTAAAAGCGGAAGGCTTTGTTTATTTACCGATTCACCGAGATGGTTTTTATTTTAATCATAAGTTTTACGTGTTTAAAAATTTACCTTGTAAGGCTATAGGCATCTTAGGTCAAGATTTTATAAGGAAATATAAAGGTGTCATAGATTATGATATAGATACGTTATCTCTGATGACGAGTCAAGGTAAGGTTATAATACCGATGAAATACGACCACCATGTGTTGACCATTGAACCGCGATGCGAAGTCATAAAATATTTGCCAACACGCGTTAATTATGATTGTGTTATTTACCCGAAAGAATTAAAAGAAGGAGTTTTTGTTGCAAGTGTAATATCTAGACCAAGAAACGGAAAGATTCCGATTCGACTTATGAACACAACAGATAAAGAAGTGTCATTGAGTTGGAAGGAAGTTGAAGTAGATTCTTTAGAAAATTACGACCTTTGTAGTTTTGCAAAACCGGATGTGAGTGTGGAGAGAGTGCAAAAAATATTTTCTCTACTTGATTTAGGATCATACTTGAATAAAGAAGAACAATTATCGATAGAGCAGATTTGTGCAAAATACCCAGATATTTTTCACTTGCCAGGCGATAAATTATCCGTTACGAATATTTACGAACAGTCAATTCATTTAAAAGATAATGCAACACCTGTTTATAGAAAACCGTATAGGATTCCGTTTGCACAAAAAGACGAACTGAATAGGCAGATAGATAATATGTTAGAGAGTGGTATTATAGAAAAATCCAGCAGTGAATGGTCTAGTCCGTTATTATTAGTACCAAAAAAAGATGATAAAAACGGTAAAAGACAGTGGAGAGTAGTAGTAGACTATAGGCAGTTAAATGAGAAAATTCAGGACGACAAATTTCCACTTCCTAATATAACTGACATCCTAGAATCATTATCTAACGCTATTTATTTTAGTCACTGTGATCTCAGTCAATCGTATTTTCAATGTAGTCTGGATAACAAGTCTCGAAAGTTAACAGCCTTTACTACAAACACGGGACAATATCAGATGTGCAGATTGCCAATGGGTTTGAAGATTAGCCCATCAGCTTTTAGTAGGTTAATGACAATAGCAATGTCAGGCCTAAACTACGAAAAATGCATAATTTACTTAGATGATTTGATCATTTTCGGACGAAATCTGGTAGAACATAATAAAAATTTAATGTCAGTATTTTCAAGATTACGAAAAGTTAATTTAAAATTAAATCCATTAAAATGTGAATTTCTAAAACGACAAATTCTTTATCTAGGACATGTTATTTCAGCAGAAGGTATTTTACCCGACCCGGAAAAAGTTCGTACAATCGAATGCTACCCGACACCGACGTGTGCGGATGACGTCAAGCGTTTTGTTGCATTCGCTAATTATTATCGTAAATTCATTCACAACTTTGGTGAAATTGTTTTACCGTTAAATCAGTTATGCAGAAAACACGTTAAATTTGAGTGGACTTCTAAATGTCAAAATTCGTTTGAAAATCTAAAGAAACTACTCACAAATCCACCTATATTAGATTATCCGGATTTTTCACCAAAAAATGAGTTTATTTTACAGACAGACAGTTCAGGTTTTGCCATAGGCAGCGTACTATGCAATAATAATGGAAAACCAGTTGCATACGCTAGCCGAAGTTTGAATAAAGCTGAATTAAATTACGCGACAATAGAGAAAGAATTGTTGGCGATAGTGTGGTCAATAAAGTACTTTAGACCGTATTTGTATGGTAAAAAAATTATTATACGAACAGACCACAAACCATTAATTTATTTATTTAATATGACTAATCCTTCGAGTAGGTTGACTAAGTTTAGATTATTACTGGAGAAGTACGACTTTGAAGTAGAATATATCAGAGGAAGAGAGAATGTTGTGGCTGATGCCTTATCTAGAATAGTAATTACATCAGAGGACTTGAAAGAAATGCAAAGTAAAGTAATGTGTGTGATGACGAGAGCACAAGCGAGAAAGAAGTTGGACGAGAAATCGAGTAGTGACAGTAGTGATTCTTCTCGTGATGATAGGACTGATCACCCTAAAATTGCGGAAGTACTCAAGAAATGTGACACGGACGTAGAATTAGTTATTTTACCGGACAAGGAACTGCGCAGTATAATAAATAGTATTGGACAAGACATAATATTTTTGTCTAAAAATGGAGGTGTGTGTTACTGTAGGCGTAAAAATATTTTATTTGCAAGCCAATCTTCTTTATCGGTAAACTCGCGAGACGATTTGCTGAAAGAAATGGCGTCACTGTGCAATAAATTAAAAATTGAGGTAGTTGTTATTATAAAAACGCGTAATATTAAAACATTTATTGAATGGCTAGCCAAGATTATTGTAAACAATAAAATCATTGATTTACCAAGAATATGTACAGTTAAAGACGTTCAGAGAATATACACAGATGAGGAAAAAAAGGTTATAATGAATGACTTTCATTTGTTGCCTAGTAGTGGGCATGTAGGTATTAGAAGGATGGTAAATAATATCAAAAAATATTATTATTGGCCATCATTACAAAATGACGTTAGATGCTATGTTTCGAAGTGCAAAATGTGTCAAACTCAAAAATTTACCAATATTCATAAAGAACCACTATCAATTACAACCACAGCATCAAATTCATTTGAAAAAATATTTTTGGACATAGTTGGGCCAATTGATAGAGATGATTATGGGTATTGTTACATATTGACTTTGCAATGTGAACTCAGTAAATATGTCGAAGCATTTCCTTTAAAAACCAAATCTACCACAGAAGTTGCTAAAGCGTTAGCTGAAAATTTTATTTTACGGTATGGAATTCCACAAGAGATAGCTAGTGACAGAGGTACGGAATTTGTTTCCAACGTAATGTCAGAGATGTGCAACATTTTGAATATAAAACAAACGATAGCTACGGCTTACCATCACCAAAGCATTGGAGCATTAGAAAATACTCACAAGACGTTGAACGCTTATTTACGTATACAAACAGATAACAATTCAGCATCTTGGAGTACATGGTTACCATACTGGTGCTTCTCATATAACACAACAGTACATACAGAGACTAAATATACTCCGTATGAATTAGTATTTGGACATCCATGCGTATTACCTAATAACTTGTGTAAAACTGTAGAACCTTTGTATAATTTTGATAATTATGTATCTGAATTTAAGTTTAGATTACAAAAAGCGCAACAAGATGCAAAATTAAATTTACTGTCTAGTAAGGAGAAGAGAAAACTAAATTACGATAAGTCTATTAATCCAATTGTTTATCAACCCGGTGATTATTTGTTATTGAAAAATGAAACCGGCAGTAAGCTCGATTCTTTATATTGCGGACCTTACTTAGTAATAAGAGACTTAGCACCTAATGTAGAAATAAATATTAATGGTAAAAATGTTACAGTACATAAAAATAGAACAAAGTTGTATAGAGTATAGATACGTTTTTTTTAAGAAGGTTATCTAATATGTTTCTTTATTATTACGTTTTAAATGTTTTATTTTCGTTTAAATACATAAGTATAAGTTTGATTGCCTAGACTAGATAGTATTATAAAAAAAAATGTTTTAGTTTCATTTTTTTTTTCATTTTTAGGGTGGTGATGTAGTGTGTATACTTAGGTAGGTATAAGGTATATTGTTAATATTGCATTTTACCTACATTTGCATGCGCTGCATTTAACATAACTATTAGTTATAATATGTATTATTACTTGAGTAGTCAATAAACGGACATCATCATGTAAAGTTGTGTGGTTTGATTGAACTCCCGCTAGCTGATGTCTCCCGTCTTCCCTTGGCCAACCGGCCACCTTACATGGCGACCTTACAGATTTTTGCTTGCCTAAGTAAACATTCTGGTTCCATTTTGATGCACGATTACCAGATCTAGATTATTAAACGCGTAGGCAGTACTCAAAATCACAAAACATAATGTAAAGTCCAAGCTTCCGCCCGTACCGCGTCGGCGCAGTAGATAATATATACGTAGTCCGGTCCAGTCCGGCGATGGTGATCTTATGATCAAATGCTAGCCTATCTACTACTATAAGAATCTTTGTCCTGACATACTGACTGACTGACTGACTGACAGACAACGCACAGCCTAAACCGTTGGTCGTAGAGACTTGAAATTTGGAGGGTATATTTGTCTTAGTACGTAAGGGTGTACTAAGAAAGGGTTTTCTAATATTCACCCCTTAAGGGGATGAAATGGGGGTTCAAAGTTTGTATGAAGAAACAAGTTTAGATAGTCTTATCTATCCGAAACTTCACACAAGTGCTTCAGTAAAAAAATAAGTAAATAACACACAAAACGCATTAGAATCACGGCTGAGCGCTGAGCTACTCTTTTAAACCGTAGAAAATGGGTTGTCTACTAAACTATCATAGAATAAATGAAAGAGCAGCAACACACTGAATGCGAGATTGAACGCATCAATGCGTCAGAGCCAATGCCAAAGCGACGCCGTTCCTCGATAACCGAATGCGAAGAGAGACTAGAAAAACACTTGGCTCAAAAGAGTTTGATGAACTTAGAAGCGTTCATAGGTGGGTTAGTTCACATTTTGTACATTAACTAGCTATTACCCACGGCTTCGCCCACGTTAGCGTCGCGAAAATTTTTATGACTGTTATGACGCAGGTAGTTTTATGACTTTATACGTCACTATCGAATACGGTACAAGGTTGCATAACCATAATTATTAAGCCATATAAACCTGTTAGTCATATACATTTTTCGCGCTCGCTTTCCTCACTAAAATTCGTATGACTTTTTATGACTCTGACAATTTTATGTGGCCTAATAAGTTATAATAGATAAACCTAAGGTCAAGTTCTATATCTTCCATTATTAAGGTCAGTATTTTTTGTGACTATACGAATGCGTAATTTTTTTTGTAATCGTAGGTTAATAATATACCTAACAAACAGTATAATAAATACTTTCAAAATAATAGAAAATGTTACAAAAATCTCATTGACCAATGCTGCTGCATAAAGTTTGCGAGGCCAATACAAAACAAAATCACATAGTATATTTTTCATCATCATCATCATCATCATCATCATGTCGGCCTGTTCGTGATCCATTCCTGGATATATGCCTCTTCCCCTCTTCTCTATTCCTGGCGATCTTAAGCCCGACTCATTCAGTCCCGTCCTGCGTGTCTTCTGATATCGTCCACCCAGCGCAGTGGTGGACGTCCTCGACCTCAACGTCTCACCCAACGACTCGCATCCATTCGTGCGATGTGTCCTGCCCATACCCACTTTTTCTTCGCTATAGTTGCCATAACATCTTTAACTTTAGTTATGCTTCGGATCCATTCGTTGCGCGCTTGCGGTCGCGCAGAGTGATACCGAGCATTGCTCTCTCCTTTCCTCTCTGCGCCAGTCTGAACTTCACGGCAGACTTCTTTGTTATGGCCATGGTTTCTGTGCCGTAGGTGATTACTGGCAGGACACACTGCTCGAAGACTTGGACTTTAAGATGTATTGATAAGTTGCCAAGTTGTCTCTTTGTTGGCTCCAAATGCGCCCAGGCTTGTGCAATTCTTCTTTCGACTTCAGCTGTTTGGTTTTTAAAACCCAGGTTAATTTTATGTCCCAAGTAGATGTATTCTGACACCCTTTCTACGGGAAGATGGTAGCCCGTGACGTCAGAGATGTTAGTTAAGATCTTAGTCTTTGCGGTATTCATTTTGAGACCTGCCTTTTCAGATTCCACCTTTAAGCTCCTTAAAATGGAGAGCATATCTTCTATATTGTCAGCCACGAGTACCAAATCGTCTGCGAACCTGAGATTTGATAATCTTTCTCCATCAATTATCAACCCTTTTCCGACCCAGTTTATCTGTTGAAATATGTATTCCAATGCCAGCGTAAACAGTTTGGGGGAGATAGTGTCACCCTGTGTGCGGAAGTTTCTTAATCAGGCGTATATAATTAAAAATGCTTCCGAACTATTGATAATGTATATTCTTCCTTGTACAGATTTTAGTGGTCAATAGGAGGTATTCATAGAAAAATGTTAGAAAAAATAAGTGTGACATTTCGGGTATATCGGTGCAGGTTGCTACACAGTTTTTATAGGCGTTTTGGCGCAAACATATCCCACCACGTTGAAAGCCTTTCTTTCAACCAGAAGCATCAGTCTCGGGAAATGGACAAATCTTACTAAAAGATCTTTGGACTACTCCAGTTGAAGTTCTCACATCAGCGACGCGGCTAATACCATCTGGGCCAGGATAGACAGCTACAATATGGCCTAATTTCCACCTCAGTGGTGGAAGAGAGTCTTCTTTCAGCACGACTAGGCTGTTTGGTTTCAGCGAAGGTTTACTGGAACGCCATTTAACTCGCTGCTGTAATTCGCTGATGTACTCCTTACTCCAACGTGTCCAAAAATGTTGTCTGATCTGTTCGATTCTTTGGAATCGATTCAACTGACTATCAGTATGATCCTCTAAGTTAGGTGCAGGAAATGCAGTAATAGGCCGTCCGATTAGGAAGTGTCCAGGTGTCAGCGGTTGCAAATCGTCTGGGTCCGATGATAACGGGGTAAGTGGACGTGAGTTCAATACTGCTTCTATTCTAACCAAAACAGTGTTAAGCTCCTCGTAAGTTAGGTTACAATTTCCCATTACTCTTTGCAAATGAAACTTTACGGATTTGACACCCGCTTCCCAAAGTCCCTCAAATTGTGGAGAATAAGGAGGAATGAAGTGAAAATGTATCCCTTCACTGGCCACCGACTCAGATAAAGACGAAGAATTAGTCTTCAAAAACTTGCCAATCTCATTGTACGCACAGACAACGAGGTACCATTGTCGGAATAGATATCTTTAGGCTTACCTCTCCGAGATATGAACCTATTTAATGCAGATAAATAACTTTCACTCGTTAAATTACACACTAACTCAGCGTGAATAGATTTTGTTTTAAAACAAACGAAAATGGCAATGTATACCTTTACGATTATGCAACCTCGTCATTGACGACTTGCAGATATTATTGGCCCGCAGTAATCTACTCCCACAGATTCGAACGCGTAACTTCCTGGCAATACACGAGGTCCAGGTAAGTTTCCCAAGAGTGGGGTAACAATCTTACCCTTCATACGATTACATCTAACACATTGACGATGACATAACCTGGCTAAGTTTCTACCACCGATGGACCAGTATGTTTCTCTGATGGAGGCCAACAATAATTGTGGCCCTACATGCATCAGCCTTTTATGCTCATGATTAAATAAAAGATTCGCTAAGCGATGAGAGGACTGTATTATAATAGGGTGCTTCTTCTCATAAGGAAAATCTGAATTTTCTAAGCGAACCCCGACTCACATTATTTTATTATTGTCTAAAAATATATTAAATTTAAGCAATGGGCTTTTGGCGCCTAAATTTTGTTGTTTTAATAAAAGTTTGTATTCAGGAAATGACTCATATTGCGAAATTCTGATAATAACATTCAATGCCCTTTGTAATTCGTCAGTACTAAAATGTTTGGTCTGAATTTGTTGCCCTTTGCAAACGTTAATAAATCTTAAAACATAGGCTACAGTGCGCTGGAGCCTCTTAATATTTGAAAACCGGCTAAAGTCAATAAGATTATCATCGTGGCTCTTTAAAGAAGCGTGTAACGTAATCTCAGCTCCAACTTCAGGAAGGAACTCGGCTTTAGATGGATTTGAAGGCCACTGAGATTTTTCATATTTAAAAAAATCTGGACCTGACCACCACAGGTCGAGAGACGGCATCAGACTAAAATCGTCTCCGCGAGATAAAAAATCGGCTGGGTTCTCATTTGTAGGTACATGCCTCCAATCGCAATCACCAGTCCTTTCTAAAATCTCACCAACACGGTTGCGAACAAAGGGCTGGAGTTTGCTTGGCAGCATTTTTAACCAACCCAGCACGATTGTTGAGTCAGTCCAAAACGTCGTATGCCTTACCTTGACTCGCAAAGAAGCGATCACCTTCTCATAAAGGCGCACTCCAACTAAAGCACCACAGAGCTCGAGTCTGGGTATGGTTGTAGGCTTCAAAGGAGAAACTCTGCTCTTGGCTGTAAGCAAGCGTACTAACGTTTCACCACTACCGTTAACACTTCGAATGTACAAGCAATCGCCGTACGCACACTGCGAGGCATCAGAAAATATATGTAGATCTATGGCTTTATAAGAATCACAAAGTACTAAACGAGGAATGCGAATGCTATTCAAAATTGGTAGGTTTTTTATTAATTCAGACCAAATTTTGGCAATATCTGCGGGTAACGGTTCGTCCCACGAGATTTTATGCAACCACAATTTTTGTAATAGCATTTTCATTGTTATAATACCAGGGGCTAGGAGGCCCAAAGGGTCAAAAATGTGTGCTATAACTGAAAGCATCCCACGCTTAGTAAAATTATTGAGAATCTCTGAACAGATAAAGCAACAAAGTTCGTCTGATTCTGTCTGCCATCCTAGACCTAACGTCTTACTTGGTTCAACAGAACCGATATTTAAATCAAGTAAGGAGCAAACAGTTTGATCTGGCAACACTTGAGGCTCATTAGATTTCCATTTCCTTAATGGCATACAAGCTGAATCTAACACAACAGTGACTTTATGTCGAATATCTATGACCTCCTCTATATCATCCCCTCCAGAAATCAAGTCGTCTACGAAAAAATCATGCAAGATGATTTCAGAGATCCTTACATCATCTGTTTCGAGACCTAATTGTTTAAGACATCTCGTAGCAAGGAAGGGAGCACTGGCCGTGCCGTAGGTGACCGTATTTAACTTGTACATCTTTAGGGGTTCCGACGAGCTGCTCCGCCAGAATATTTGCTGCAAAAACCTGTCATCAGGATGTACAACCACTTGTCGGTACATCTTCTCAACATCGGTTGCTATTATGTACTTATGCTGCATCTGAGAAGAATAGCTAAGAGGTCGTCCTGCACAGTGGGGCTTACCATCTGGATATTATTAGATGATACACCTGATATCGTTGGACTGCTGGAGTTAAGGACTACTCTTAGCTTTGTGGTTGTACTACTTTCGCGTAGGACCCCGTGATGTGGCATGAAATACGGATTTGGATTTGAGGTCAATTGGCATTCGGTCATATATCCTAATGAAATATACTCCATAAATTCGCCATAAATTCGACATAACGGTCTTTAAATAAAGGTTGACCTTTAAATCTGCGCTCTAACGAGAAAAGACAACGCTTAGCTCGTTCTGATGAGTTGCCTAGAGTTTCATGAGATTGTTTCAGAGGTACTCTGACGCAGACGACCATCTTCCAGTCGTGTTGTATTTTTTACAAAGTGTTCCTCGCACTACTGTTCTTCTTCAGAATAATATGATGACTTAGGGCTGACTTCTTCAAGCTGCCAAAAACGCGTCAAAAGGTTTTGAACGTCATCATTAAGAAGATCATTGTTTGCGGAATCAACCTTTGTAAAGTTGCATACAATAGGGCTAGACTGGCGCGTGGTGTGTATAGCATCTAAACTACCACAAACTAACCAACCAAGTCTAGACTCCCATAGCTTTGGCTTGCCATCTCCTAGTTTGCAATTCTGTGACCCTAATAAGTCCCAAAAGACATTTGCACCGATCACCAAGTCTACTTCAGACGGTAGATAAAAGTTAGGGTCAGCTAAAATTATATTATTAGGAATATTTAAACCCGAAATATCTAATTGACGACTAGGAACAGTATCAGTAATGGCAGGTAAAACAAAACATAAAATGTTTGTTGAATAGTTTTCACTTAATGAAGTAATCAACGCTTCAATCAAAATCACACACGACAAAAATGTGTCGTACATTTTTGTCGTGTGTGATTTTGAATTATTAAGGCCATAAACTGGCTTATCTATGTTGTCTACGGGCAAATTTAATAAAATGCACATTCTCTCAGTCATAAGGTAAGAAGTACTACCGGAATCTAATAACACTCGAACTATATGTTCGCCGTTATGTTGATCATATATCTTAACTAAGGCAGTCGATAGCAGTGTGTCTGGATCATTTTTAAGAGACGTGCCCAATACTCGCTGACAATGTCATGTGAGTTGACCGGTCTGGTTTATTTTGTATCGATGGCGTCAAAGTCTCCCATTAACAGTATATTTGGTCTTTACTGTATCGTAGAGCTTTCTAAGGTCTTCATAGAATTCTCCTACTACTTTATCTGGGTAATCAGACGTTGGTGCATAGACTTGTATAACTTTTATTTTATGCATTTTGTTGAGCCTTAGGACTATATACTTTAGGCGATCTGATATGCTGTTGACTTCGACCACTTGCTGCTTTATGACTTTGTCCACCATGAAGCCTATTCCTCCAATGCCGAGTTTTGGACCTTCGCGAAAGTAGAAAAGGTGTTCTGACTTCAGGGTTATCAGCTCGTCTTATTTCACATAGGCCGAGTATGTCCCAGTTGATCTCCTCCAGCTCCGCTTCTAGTTCTACGAGCCTGTCATCAGATGACAACGACTGGATGTTATAGGTTAGTAGGTTCATGTTATAGCAGTCAGTCAACTCCCAGGGATTACTTGTCGCACCCCTGCTCTGTGTCACCTGGCCACTGCTTGAACCAGGAATTGACGGTGCGCTGGGAACTCGGGGTCGATATTCTCTTGTGTCAGTCATGTTGGGGGGGGGGGGGGAAGGGTTTTAGCCATAATCACCACGCCAGCCACGGCGGGTTGGTGATCGCAGTGCTGCAGCCGGTTGTGATGGTTTCCATCGTCGCCTGTAGCTGTAATTCTAGGCGGCCGTTCTTCTCTCCATGAGATCCGCCCTCCTAGATACTGGCAGGCTGCTTCCCTCTGCCAGAGCAACACTTATTTGATGGCGGTGCTGGCTCGCCATATCGTAAGGTCGTCATCGGGACTTCTGTGTCTATTCCTGGGAGTACCCGTGCCACCGAATACTCCAACACTCCCTCCTACACTTACCGCCTCTGGTCCGGGACTGCTTATTTCGGTTTCCCTTTATTCGCAGCTATCCTACGTACTATAGGATGTATCACTATCCGCCACCTGTGACCCGGTAGGTAGCTGAGGCTCGCCCTTACCTATTTTTTCATACCTATTTTTAAAACTTTAGTATTTATTTAGGTAAAACCTCTGCAAATTTTATGTACTTAAATATATGGTTAATTTTAAAAAGATGCGATGAAGTCTTAATTACTTACTTACTGCACTGGCGCGCTGACACCAAAGTGGGTCTTGGCCTTGGACTACATCTGACCAACGGTATCTTGGGCGTCCGACTGGGCGGCGGCCTCTTGCTCGTCCCAAGTAAGCTTGCTTCAAGGCCCGATCTCTTCTCCCATGCGTGCGAGGTGTCCCAGCCATCGGAGCCTATGTGTTTTAGTTTCACCGATGATGTTTGGTTCACCATACACCTCCTCCAGTTCTTTATTGGTCCTTATCCTCCAACTGCCGTCATTATGCTGAATTGGTCCCCATATCTTCCGAAGTACCTTTCTCTCGGCGATAAGAAGTTTATTTTCTTCTTTTTGGGTGAGGGTCCAGGCTTCGCATCCGTACATAAGTATCGGTCTAATAACCGTCTTGTATACTTTGACTTTTGTACGTCTACTTAGCAATTTGGAGCCGAGTACTTTGTATAGAGCTGCACTGCAACGAAGAGTATTTTGGATACGTATTTCTATTTCATTATCTCTGTTGTTAGTTTCAGTGACAGTGCAGCCAAGGTATCGAAATGTATCAACCTGTTTATACGACGCATTTCTCACACTCAAATCTTCTCTTATTTGCCTGGAGTGCTTAAATCTACGCATATGGACATACTCTGTCTCCTGATTGTTGATATAAAGACCAATTTTGGCAACTTCTTTTTGAAGGCAAGAATAGGCGTCGGTCACTTGTTGTCTTCTCTCTCCAAGAAGTGCGAGGTCATCGGCATAGCCTATCACTTTCTGCTGACCGTTGATCTGTACTCCTCCGTCAAGTGTTAATAGATCGCGGATAATGTGCTCGAGTGCCAGATTGAACAGTACAGGTGATAGAGCATTTCCCTGTTTCAGACAGGTCTGTTTCAGACAGGTCTGTTTCAGACCTGTCAGTACTTTAAACATTTCGGATGTGTCTGAGCCTACGCGGACCACCGTGTTGCTTTCATTCGTGGCAACTTCTATCATGCGCACCTGTTTAACAGGGATGTTAAAGTTTCTTAGGATCCTTAACAAGGCAGGTCTATCAATACTGTCGTACGCCTTAGCAAAGTCAACAAAAACCATGTGTATGCTTTGCGCGTATTCCCATTTTTTCTCCATGAGTTGTCTTAGAAGAAAAATCTGGTCTATCGTGCTTCGGTTACGTCTGAAATCACACTGGTAATCTCCAAGAATTTGTTCTGAGTATGGCTCTAATCTGCTTAGTAACACGTATGATAATTTAATTGATGAATTTTGTACGCTATAGGTAATAAGGCATGTAGTAGCCCCGGTAGTAGCCACATATCCTTCAACTGCCTTTTTTGTGGATGGAGCATATAACACCTGTGTTCCATTGCCTTGGCTGTCGCTCTAGGTCCCAGATTTTGATGATCAGCTCATATATTTTGTACTGTAAAGTTCTTCCACTATACTTTCAAAGTTCGGCTGGTATCTTATCAACCCCTAGGGTCTTATTATTTTTAAGTCATATAATAGAGGCTTTAACTTCTTCGAAAGTAGGTGGCTCTACATATTCTTCATTTGTTGGTGCTGGTTCATCTCCTTCATGATCTGGTGATGGGCAGTTAAGAAGTTTTTCAAAATATTGCTGCCACATCTCTTTGATACAGTTCTCATCTATCACGAGGTTACCTGTTTCATCTTCCAATATTTGCGATGTCGGTTGGAATCCTCTCTTAACAGATCTTATTCCCTGATAAAACTTTCGTACTTTTTTCATGTTTGCCTGATTTTCCATATTTATAATTGTTTGTTTCATGTGTACTCTTTATGCACATCTGATAGTATTTCTAGCAAATATACGCGCTTTTTTTCTTTATCTTTTATCTTTCTTTTAGTTCTATATTCTGTTCTGATAGTATTTTAAGTTCTCTTCTTTCTATAACAGCTTTAGCACATTCTTCGGTCCACCACTTTCTCTTCTTCCGATTTTTCTTTTTGCCTAGTGTCTTTATGCCTATTCTTTTAACGATTTGGCTTATGGATTCCCATGCGTCCTCAATATCATCCGATATCTCCAAATCTTCAAAAGCTGTTTTGTAATTCTAGTTGAAATTTTTAAAATTTTAAATTTTTTAAAATTAAAGCTCTTTTTATATTTGTATTTATCTTTACAGCCACTTTAATTACTAACATATAATGGTCACTATCACAGTCGGCGCCTCTGAAGGTTCTAACATCTGTTATCGTTTTCTTGTGCCTGTTATCTATGAGGACGTGGTCTATTTGATTGATTGTCCGTCCATCCGGAGACTTCCAGGTACCTTTGTAAATGTCTTTACGGGGATACATAGTACTTTTTACAGCCATAGATTTTGATGCTGCAAAACTGACGAGCCTGATGCCATTATCGTTACATTCTTTGTGCTTGTAAACTTTAAACTTTCGCGATTTGAACACATAGTTATAAATATGAAAATACGGGACTTATCGCGCCTAAAACATTAATTTTATTTAACTCGACGTTTCGACCAAGTTGCATTGATCGTGGTCACGAGACGACTGGTCATGAGACGTCGTCTCGTGTGTTTTCCTATGGTTGGCAAAAACATTTCTTCCCTTCCAATTTTTGCGTTAAGAGCAAACGCGGAGTACATTTTTCCATACAAATGTATTCCTCATTTTCCTCCCTGGAAAATGTTCGGATCAGTTTTCGAGGAGAAAACACGGGAATACAAAACCTTATTTTACTCAACATTTTGTAGGCAAAATGGGTTTGAGCTGCAGTTGTCCCTATCGCACTCTTCGGGAGAAAGCTGGAGGCTTGGAGGTGAGGGAGGGTCAAATTAACACGTATACATTTAAGGAAGTGATAATTGTCGATAATGGGTATCCATAGTCTAGTGTGTATATGTTACTTTTATAATTGTAGGTACTTCAAATTGCTCTAGATATCCACTTACCACCAGGTGGTATAGTGGTGAAACGCTAAGACTGTAAGATGTAAAATAAAAATAATACAGACAAATGTTACCTACACATAATGGTTATGTGACTTATGTCCAGGTTAAACGTTCTACTTGAAATGTTCACAAAGTATGTATTACTATGGGCGCTATAAAAGCAAATAATATTTTTTTGAAGTGAAAACTTCTTTAGCGGCTTTGGAACTTTGTATAGGATTCGAATGGGATTGGTAAAATATGTAAAACTCGCGTCAGGACATCGCGTTGGGAGACGTGACCTGATCGATGAAATTTCGTAAGACGGAGGAAGAGTAGAAACTGTTAAAATGTGTAAAAAATGTTAAACTCGCGTCAGGACACGTGACCTGATCGATATTTCGTAAGACGGAGGGAGAGTAGACCAAATGCACAACGTTAATGTTCAAGTTAGTTGCATGTAAATCCATTTTTAAGAGTAGCTAATTTGAGAGTTCACTGATACATATTTTTTATTTTACCATATTAATTGTGCTGTTTTTCAACCACATACCATCGACTTTCAAAAAGGAGGAGGTTCTAAATTCGTCTATATGCTTTTTAGGGTTCCGTACCTCAAAAAGTAAAAAATGGAACCCTTATGAGATCACTTTCTTGTCCGTCTGTCTGTCCGTCTGTCCGTGTATCACCACAGATTTTCTCAGGAACGGGTGGACCTAGCAAGTTGAAATTCAAACCTAATACTGAGGTCTATAGTCCCTATTGGGTGTACAAAAATCAAGGTCTTGAGTCAACACAGTAAAAAGATATGGGCAAATTTAGATTTTCGCGAAAACTTGTTAGTACCAAAATGTACCTTAATTTATAACTTTTTTATTATTCGGAATTTTCCCTTTACTTGTGCTTTACCTTGCATATAACCAAAATTGACAATTCTAGGTAAACCGAAAGTACCGTATAGGTTTTGGGTCGAAAACCTATAGGGTACTTCCCGTTGACCTAGAATCATGAAATTTGGCAAGAAACAAGGTAGCAGCACAAAATAAGGAAAATTCCAAAAAAATTAATAAAGTTGAAAATTAAAGGGTGTCCCCATACATACATAGTTTGCGCCAATGAATGTAGACCTCTGAGTTATATGAGCGCTGATACAATTTAGAGGTCTAGCTTAATTGGTTAGTACGGAAGCCTCGGTGGGCGATTTCAACTCTACTTAGCCGGTTTTATTTTCTTTTTCTTTGTATGCATGTTACGCGATTACTGCGTCAATTGTGAAATGATTCGAATGATTCTTTTTTGATCGGCAGGGTACATTTCTGAGGTGGTCTCATTGCAATTTCTATGAAATCTGATAAGTATATCCAGAGATATGACGATGAACGTCTCAAACCTGTTACTGAAAATGACTCTCAGGGCTTGGAAGTCAGTTGTTTTAGTTTTTAAACTATCGTAATAAACTTTACCGAACCGATTCTTGATAATTAAGATAGTTTAAACACTAGAAAAAAACCGACTTCCGTGCCCTGCGAGTCAATTTCAGTAGCAAGTTTGAGATGTTTATCGTCATATCTCTGGAGATAATTATCAAATCTTGAAGGAACTACAATAGGACCACCTCGAAAATGTACCCTACCAATAAAAAAAATAATCATTTTTTTTATCAGTTTACAATTTACTGAGTAATCGCGTAACATATAAAATAAACATATTATAGACGAATTGAGAACCGTTCCTCCTTTTTTTTTAAAGTTGATTGAGAGAAACTGGCCAAGTACAAGTCGGACTCGCACTTCTCGAGTTCCGTAGCACAGTAGAATAATCTATAACTTTGATTTTTCGCAACCAAAAAATTAACTTTGTTTTTCATAGTGTTTGTATGAAAAACAAAGTTATATTGCGGTCGCTATATCTCAAAAACTGCTGAATGTATCTCGTTCAATTTTCGTTGAAAGATTTTATTGAGATTTACATTTTTTCTAGATTTTTCACTCCCTTACTTTAAAATTAGGCCGCACGTTTTACTACTTTAGACGCACCTATCTTTTAAATGATTGACTTTGAGAAAAACATATTTTAGGAGCCTCAATGTAATTTTTAAGACCTATCTATAGACACCCCACACGTATAGGTTAGAAGATTTTTTTAAAATTTTGTTTCAGTTCCATATGGTATGGGATGCCCCTTAAACTTTTATATATTTTATTTCTTTTTCGGAAAGCTGTTTGCAGAATACATCTACCTACTTAATGTCAATTCTGTAGTCTTAAATGTTTCGGAATAAAATGGCTGTGACATACGGACGGATAGACAGACAGACATGACGAATCTATAAGGGTTCCGTTGTTTGCCATTCGGCTACGGAACCCCAAAAACGAGTCATAAGCAACCAAATATGTGTACCCTATTGTTTGGTCTTATACACCAATTAACACGATTTAAACGCCGGTAATCGCTAAGAGTTGAATGCTGACAACTAGTGGATAGCGAGCGCGGGAAGGGTGCGGGTGGTCGTGCTCTACTAAGTACGCACACCAACACAGTATTCACACACACACATTGATTGCTCGGTTGTTCGGGCGCTGCGCGACGGCAATAGTTTCTTTAAATACCTATTTTTGAAATTTCTCGCAGCCCGAGGACGCTCTTAAAGTCTCCTAGCATCATTTTGACATCGTACTTTGGTAATTGGTCGTACAATGTTTCTAGACTTTCATAGAAGTTTTCTTTACTTTCTTCGTCAGCCACTTCTGTTAGAGCATAGGCGTTGAAAATTGAGATATTGGAAAATCTACATTTTATTCTTAACACACTTAGCCTCTGTGAAACTGCGTCAAAACGAAGAACACTAGACTTCTTATCCACTATGAATCCTGTTCCATTTATAATGTGTTTACCTTCAGAATTGCCACTGTAAAAGAGGATTAGACCATCATCCAAAGCTAGAGCTGTGAAAGTAACGAATAAATGTATACCTTTATGTATTCGTTACTATAAAGCATCGAACTCGTTACTTTCGTATCGTTACTCGTTACTTTCGTTACAATCGGCTGTCATGTATAATTGTATGTGTCAGTATCATTCTGGCACGTTACTATTAAATAGGTTCGTTAAATGTACTTGTATTATTCGTATTTAGTTATGGGTTATAGTACGAAAATAAATGAGTAGGTATGTTGTTTATGTTAAATTAAAATAAAAACGTGTTTTACAAACTAAACTTATCCTGTCGTGCAGATAGAGAATAAAAATTACAGACGCAGTGTTACCGTATGTTTTCACTGCACAGAAAACATGTTGCAAAACAATTGCCGCTCTGTCATTCATAGGCTGTTAGAAAGAGACGGAGATCGTACGTACGTATGTCGTTCATTTGTCTCGTCTCGTTCCGATTACCGAAACATGCGAATGATGCGAGTAACGAAACATATTCGAGAGTACCGATTCGGTACTTCGAGTTAGGCAGTGTATTCGTTACTTAGTAATGAAAACATACGGTTCGACACAGCTTTATCCAAAGCGCATTCACCCACGCCCGGCCACCTTACTTCCTGAAGGGCTGCTATGCTGATTTTGTAGCGATGAAGACCATTAATGACTGGTACAGTGCTCCAGGTCGATAAAGGCTGCGAACATTCTATGAAGCAAATCGGTTTTCCGTTATTCCTCGTAATAGGTCGTCATTTATGGGATCAGATCTTTTCTCTATTCTTGTCGGTTTCGAAACATGTTTGTTTTTCCGTGGAAGGGTTGTTAGCCCCTCGCACAACCCCCAAAATGCTTGAGGACCACACCCTACGTTGGTCAGCGAGTCCATCGGACTTAGCCGGTAGCTAGCTAGGCTGTACTACCGACCGATCCCCTATCCGCCACCTTGGGGACGCTCACAATAGGGTACACATATTTGGTTGCTCCGCCACCTTGGGGACGCTCCCCATACGCTGTGAGGGCCAGCGCGGGGGAAGTCAAAATTAGTTCACATTATTTTTTCATATTTGCCAATTCTTTCATAGATGTTTAGATCCAATAAATAGGTATAAGTTGCATCGCTATATTCAGCAGGCAAAAAATGAGACTGAATATCGCTACTATTAATCAACGTTTTGCGTGTCTTTTACAAGTATTAGTTTTGAAAATATGTAGATTTCGCTGATTTTCGTCACCTACGGGAAGGTTATTGTTGCCTTCCTGCGTCCGTAAGCTTAGTTTAGACCTTAAAATACCCTTCACGTGATCCCTGGGTGGTGCTAAATAGGTGATCATAAGTGGCAGGGTTCGGTTTTGGCTCGAACCACTCACCGGTAACAAGAAATGTTGCTAATTTGTTCGCCAAGTTCCGGCATGATGTTAGGCAGTATGGATGACGGGGTGGGATAGTTGCGCTCTGTGAATTGGCCGTCAGTCAGTCGATTCCATTATGTAGTTCAACAACGTTTGGAATGGGCAAATTTGATAAAATAATGAAAATTAATTTTGACTTTATCGCACCTTTTTAATATGAAACGCATAGTTTAGGTAAATAAAATTTGCAGAGTTTGTAGCTAGATAAATACTGTAGTTTTTACAACAGGTATGGAAAAAAATAAAATGTGATTTTTTTTTGTATTGGCCT
This sequence comes from Cabera pusaria, assembly GCA_954871355.1. Classification (NCBI taxonomy): domain Eukaryota; kingdom Metazoa; phylum Arthropoda; class Insecta; order Lepidoptera; family Geometridae; genus Cabera; species Cabera pusaria. Next base: position 26,147,161 of record OX940885.1, on the reverse strand, counting down.
AGCAAACTTTATGCAGTAGCATTAGTCAATGAGATTTTTGTAACTTTTTTCTATTATTATGAAAGTATTTACTATTCGAGTAAAATAATAGTAATACTATTTGTTAGGTCTATTATTTACCTACGATTACAAAAAAAAATATCACCCTAGCGTAAAGGGTTGAGCAGAAAAAAATGTTTTTCCGAACCAAAGCGGCGAAAAGCAAAAAGGCAAACTTAAAAACATAAAAAAAAATGTCGTAACTCATAAACTATCCAAAATGGTAGAAAATACATGGGGGTTCAATAGATGCGCACTGAGGTCCTCTACTACCCTTTGATCGCTTCGTTTGATCTATCGGTACTGAATCAGCCTGTATACAGGGTGGGTTTCATATGTTCCAAACGAAACCATCGATGAAGAATCATCGAATTCATTAATCAGAATTCTGACATATATTCTATCCTTTTGACCACGCTTTTAGACAAACAACAATCAATTGACATTTGACATTAGTTAGTTATAAATAATAATAATAATGTTCATAATGATATAAATGTATCAGTGATGTGTATGAGTGTAAGAGTAATGTAATGTAATCTTGTTCTGGAATTGTTTTAATTAATTTGAATTAAAAATATTTTGCTTGTAAAGTATTTGTACACCGGCAACGGTAGAATTATGTTGGCTAAAAGAATATTAAGACCTATTTGTACCATATTCTGGCAAATAAATAATTTTGATTTTGATTTTGAAGGACTCCAAAGGCTACCCAGAGAATGTATGTTTCGCGAAAATCTATAGTTTTCGAGAACTTTATCTGTAACTCCTTTTACGTACGGTAGGTATGCCGGCTGTCGTTCTGCCTTATGGTGGATCTCACGTTGGCGTGTGTGTTTGGGTGGTAGAATCTTTACTTTGTACTCGTTTCTCCGTAGCACGCTACACACATGTCGTAGTTCTTCTTGTAAATGTTCCTCATCACATAAATAATATGCGCGGTTAGTGAGAGTAGTTACCACAGAGTTCAGGTGGCGCGGGTGATGATGCGAGTTAGCATTTAGGTAGCGGTCAGTGTGAGTCTTTTTTCTGTAAACAGAGTGGCTGACGGAACCGTCTTCTCTTATTTTAATATTTACAGCTAAGAAAGCAATATTTCTGTCTCTCTCCATTTCGTAAGTAAAATTCATTTTACTGTGGATGGTGTCTAAATGTGCCAAGTAAATTTGTACCGCCTTTTCATCCCCTTCGATTATACCAAAAATGTCATCAACGTACCTTTTCCATAGTTTAATGGAGTACGGCGCAGTTTCAATAGCTTGGTTTTCAAAACAGCACCGAAATATCGGAAACTCACATCAAAAGAAAAACATGGTAAATATCCCGTAAACAATATTAATAATTATTTAAATTTTCTCCCAAACTATAAAGGCCAGGAGCCTTTGTTTTTTGTGGGACTATGAACAATAGGTGTTTCAGGGAAAACATTTTTTTGTATTCAGGCTTATTATTTTCCAAGAAAAAAATAGGACATCACATTTTTTTTCATTTAGACTATATTTGAACTTTAACTTTGGGCAGGCTGTTCTCCAAAAAAACAAAGAAGAAAAGTTACAACCGATTTTAAAATCTGGTGTTTTATGCTTGCCAAATTTCATACAGCTACGACAAGAGGTTCAAGTCTTAAAACATAATTAACGAAATAGAAAGGATTTCTATGGAAAAGAAGAGCCGACGATCGGGCTCAGTGGCGCACCTTGGGAGAGGCCTACGTCCAGCAGTGTACGGATATCGGCTGATAATGATGATGATGAAAGGACTCACTCACTCACAATCACAGAATTCAATGAAGAGAAGTTATAATAAAAGCCCTATATCTTTGAATTAAAAGGTTATATGTTGAGAAATATCGACAATTTTCTTCATTTTCTTGTCAAATTTGTAATAAAAGTTCAAAGTGTCCCTTAACAGCAATGCACATTATTGCACATACGATAACACTTATTGAAGTTTCTTCTGATATTATGAAAGAAGTCGTTGTCTTCACTTCTATTCTTGTGTCAATCTCTTAGTTAAAGTTGATATTTATTCTTATTCATTTCGCTGGAGAAGTGAAATCTTTAGGGTGACACTTACACAAGTTGATGTATCCGGCGCGATGGATCAAGATGGCAATCAAGATGCCTGACCTCAAATTATTTGATTTTTTTATTTGGAAGAACGGCCCAAGCTCGCAAAAGTATCATCTAAGAAAGCGGGCATCATAGTCGATCACAACATTACTTATCATCAAAGTGAGATTTTAACGTTTGCCTATCACGTAAATTAAACACCAAACTAAAATGACCATAGAAAAAGAAAACTAAAAGAGATCATTCCTTTCATCATCTAACAAGAGAATTTATTAAGCGATATAATGTGTGACAAAAATGACAAAAGATAGGCTAGGAAAATTGTCGATATTTTTCAACATAAAACCTTAATTTTTACTCTTAAAGTTCCTTAATTCAAAGATTTTAAGCTTTTATTACAACTTATTTCCTTCATGAGTTAATTCTGTGAAAAAGGGGATTACTAGAGTTTATTTCAGAAGAAATAATTTGAATATTGAAATCATTAATTATGTTTATAGACCTGAACCTCTTGTCGTAGCTATATGAAATTTGGCAAGTAGCAGCAGGTCCATAATACAGACAAGTTTTTAAAATCGGTTGTAACGTTTATTATTCTGTTTTTTTTTTTAAAAAAAGCCTGTCCAAAGTAAAAGTTCAAATATTGTCTAAGTAAAATAATATGATGTCTTATCTTTTTTTCAGAAAATAATAAGCCTATATAAATAATAGTAGTTTTCCCTGAAAGACCTATTCATTGTTGTCCCTCAAAAAAACTAGGGCTCTGGCCTTTATAGTTTGGGAGAAATTTAAATAAATTGCAAGATTTCGGGGACTAACTCGAAAACAAGTAAAACGCAATTTTCTCAAAAACAATAGATTTTCGCCAAATATACATGGGGGTTCTCTGGGTAGCCCTTGGAGTCCTCCATCGATGGTTTACGTTTGGACCATATGAAACCCGACACCCTGTACATATATGTCTTTTTGCAACATTTCAGCCGAATTGATCTAGCCGATTGGCCAAAAGTGGTCACACATTTACGAAATTCAATAAATAAATCTGGATACCCAGACACGAATGCTAAAAAAAAAGTATCCCATGTCTTTTTGTGGCCTATTGACTGTCTTTGTCTTGACTTTGACTTTTTTGTTTTTTCATTTCCGCCAAATTTCAACGCAAGCCGAACATATTGATTTATAGACTTTGTTATTCCATTTTACCCACTTAGGGGTGGATTATCGAAGAAGCCTGAAACACGTTTTGACTTATGTATTTAAAGAAGTACTCGTGTGAAGTTTCGAATAAAAATACTATCTACTCTTGTATCTCCATATAAACTTTTGACCCCCGTATCATCCTCTTAAGGGGTAAATTTGTAAAAATCCTTTTTTAAAGGATACCTACGTTATAATAACTATCTGCATACCAAATTTCAGCGCAATCTGTTTAGGGGTTTGAGCTGTGCGTTGATAGATCAGTCAGTCAGTAACGTTCGCCTATTAGATCCAACCGTTCTCAAGTTAAGGCGTGACCGAGGGAAATAAGGGTTAAATATTACAAAACCCGAAAAACCATCACTATTGTTTTACGACTTTGTTATCACATTTTCACCCTCTCAGCAGGGCTAGCATGGCGAGGGGATAACATTTTTGTCCCCTGTTTTTCTCCTCTGAAAAGAGATACAATTGTTTTCTCTACCTGTCAAAGCATGGCTAATTGGAAATACCATATTTATCCCCGTATCATTTGACGTTTAAGTATTTCCACCTTTCAAATCATGGACGACAGTGAAAGGGAATAACTGCGATATTTGGAATTTAAAGAGGACAGGCTTTTCCCTCCATATCCACCGTGACATATTTATCCACCTATGCGCCCATGCTCTGAATGTGGACAAAATCACAGTTGGGAAAAGATGTTTATTTATTGACTGGGATAAATAGTCCCCTCGCCATGCTACATGGGTGGAATCTCAAAATGCCTGAAACACGCATATTCTTATTTATTTACAGAAGTACGTGTGAAGTTTTTGAATAAAAGAGACTATCTAACCTTGTTTCTCCTTACAAATTTCGAGCCCCCATTTCAGTCCCTTACAGGGTGAATTTTAGAATATCCTTTCTTAGCGAATACCTATATCATAATAACTATCTGCATGGCAAACCATCGCAACTGTGAGTGTCCACGTCTCGGCTCCGTATGTCATCACAGGTAGGACGCACTGGTTAAAGACTTTTGTCTTCAGACACTGCGGTATAGGCGACGAGAAGACTCGAGGGAGTTTTCCGACTGCTGCCCAGCCCAGCTGAATTCTCCTATGGATTTCCTTCTCGAAGTTGTGTTTACCTAGTTGGAGCGTTTGCCCTATGTAAACATACTGCGTTACAACTTCGAGTGGGATTCCATCTATGGCAATCGGTTCCGGAACAACGTACTCATTGTACATGACTTTGTTTTTATCCAAATTCATCCGGAGACCAATGCAACGAGAAGAATCAGCTAGGCTATTCAACATCCTTTGTAGGTCCTGCAGCATCTCTGCCATAATGACGATGTCATCTGCGAATCGTAAGTGAGAGATGTACTTGCCGTTGATGTTAATGCCACAATTTTTCCAGTCCAGCGTCTTAAACATATCCTCCAAGGCGTTAGTGAATATTTTCGGGGATATGACGTCCCCCTGTCTCGCTCATCGACGCAGGTGGACATGTTTAGTTCGCTGGTTCTGTAATTGAACAGTTTTCGTATTATTATTAGTATTCGTATATTATACAGACATCTCATCACTTCGATATATCGCTAGTCGACTTGGCAACGCTGCAAGGACTCGAGAACAGACCAGGTATTGATTGAGTCGAAGGCCTTCTCATAGTCCACAAATGCTAAGCACAGGGGCCGATTGTACTCTTCAGTCTTTCTGGCATTACACGTTCCATATATATCATGTCTCTAGGACCAGCGGTTTAGGCAGTGCGTTGATATACAAGTCATTCAGTCAGTCAGACAAACGCGTGGGGGATGATTTTGGAAAAACTGTGACACCCGTAACTCAATAATTTTAATTAAAGAGTATGTGTACCAATTATTGAGTCAATCGACCTAGAGAATAAAAAGTTTCAAACAATATTTAACCCTCAATTTCATCCCCTCAGGGGTGGAATTTTGAAAAACCCTTTCTTAGTGGATACCTATATATCACAAAGAAGAATACACCCTATAAATTTCATGTTTCTAGCACCAGCGGTTTGGGCTGTGTGTTGATATCTCAGACAGTCAGTCAGGACTTTGGATTTTATACATACTGGGTGTCGGGTTTCATATGGTCCAAACGAAAACCATCGATGGAGGACTCCAAGGGCTACCCAGAGTACCCATAATAACCCTAACAAATGTATGTTCCGCAAAAATCTATCGTTTTCGAGAAAATTGCATTTTACATGTTTTCGAGTTAGTCCCCGAAATGTTGCAATTTATTTAAATTTTCTCCCAAACTATAAAGGCCAGAGCTTTAGTTTTTTTGTGGGACTATGAACATTGAATAGGTCTTTCAGGGATAACTACAATTTTTATGTAGACGATATTTGACTAAAGAGTTTAGTTTGGAAAAAAGAATAAAAAAGTTACAACCGATTTTAAAAACTTGTCTGTTTTATGGGCTTTGCTGCTTGCCAAATTTCATACGGCTACGCCAAGAGGTTCAGGTCTAAAAACATAATTAACGAAATTAAGAAATGATTTTTATGTTTAAATTATATCTTCTCAAATAAACTCTGATAATCTCTTTTTACATAATAAACTCATGTTAGTAAGTAGGATAGGTCGAGAGACTAGGGGGAAGATCGTTTAAAGAAAAACAGGGAACAAAATGCGAAAAACATTTTAAATGAGAGTGATTAGCAGCGGGCCTTTTTCAGATGAAGGCATACACGAACTTATTAAGGCTTAGTGAAAGTCAGAAAGTGATGCTCAACGACTCAGATGTTCTCATCGACTTGGCTTTATTCACGCACGTTTATCAAACAAGATCGAGGAGCAATGTTCTCATCGTCTTTGCTTAATTCACGAACGTTTATCAGGTGAGATCGAGGAGCAACGTTCTCATCGTCTAGGCTTAATTTACGAACGTTTATCAAACGAGACCGAGGAGCAACTTTCACATCGTCTTAGCTTGCAATATGAGCGTTTATCAAATGAATCGACCGAATCCAGATCGATCATCGATTCGATAAGATGCTATGCGGCAAGCTAGTCGCAATCTTTGAAAGTATTTACTGTAAATTATATTGAACAGGCTATTATCACAATAACTGCGGTGGCTTCTTAAAAACTATTAAGTTGAGTATCAAATCGCGAGTCATGTTAAGGCGTAATATTTCCGTGTCCGATGGGCTCGTGAATGGTGTCATATGCATTGTTAAGAAAATTAAATGGCCTGCTTTCCGAAGAGATTAATTGGAAGGGCGAGTTGCTTGAATCTGTGTTTATAAAATTTGATGACGCGACAGTTAAAGCTTTAAAATTAAGCTTTTAAATAAAAGATAATGACGGGTGCGTAGCAATCTCACCTGTTTGCACAACATTCCAGGCGCAAAAAGGATATGAAGATGTCAAACGCAGAATGTTACCGCTTATCTTAAGAGGGGCCGTAACTGTCCACAAACTTCAGGGTACTACCCTTGATAAACCAGTAATCGATTTAGGAAGATGGACAGCGTAGTCATAGGGTTCCTTTGATGCCCTTTGGGTTCGGAACCCTAAAACCCACTTCACATGCCACGCGAGTCACTTCAGTGCCAAGTTTGAGGTGTTTCTCCAGAAACACTTTTTTCTGGGTGAAATTACAATCGTCAGTGGATGAATTACAATTGGAATTTCAAAATAAACCTTGGAAATGTACCCTACCAATTAAAAAAATAATCATTCGAATCGGTTCACAATTGACGGAGTAATCATAACATACTTCCTTTTTGGAAGTTGGTTGAAACAGCGTGATCAATAGAAAGGTTTCTGTTCGAGTCCTTGATACCCCTGTCTGTCATATGCACAAAAATTGAGTGGCAAGAGATGCAGTGGTTCATGATTCATGGCTCGGCATCGACCAACTAAACCAACCAACTGGTTCTGCAAAATGAAACTCGATGATTTTTTCCCAATCTAACCACAAAAAGTAAAAAAAAAATCTATTTGTCTATTTAAAATATTAGCATTTTGTTTTAATTCAATTTCGCGCTAAATCATCTCCCGCAGGCTTTACTGAAAACCAGCGCCTAGGTGTAATCCCAGGCAAATGTACTGAGATTAAGCCTTTTTGGCCTTCTAGTGCCAGATACTAAGCCAGAAATAAACACAAGCTAACGTCTAAATTTAAAGAACCTTCGTTATGGACGACGGAGCCCTTTCAATTAAGACGTTTTTCTCTAGCCCTAACACCAAAATGAAATTGTCACAATAACCGCCCATTACTGATCATAATAACCTTCTGAATATTACTACTAACGCCATCAAGTAAAAGTCAACAAAAAATGAAAATCGAACCGTGGCTTAATTGGCAGAGCACCTGGACGTGTAATCCGGGGGGTGCGGGTTCGAGTCCCGTCGGTACGATGAAATTTTGGATTGTGTTTAACAATTTACAAAAATATAAAGTGTGAGATACTTCAAAGAAACATAATATATAAAAAATGAAAAATCCTGAAAAAAACACGTTACTTGTATGGAGTCCCCTAATGTTTAACTTTATTTTGTTATTATTATAATGTTTTATTACAACCACAGTAATATACATTTGTGGAAATGTCAAGTGAACGGACGGAAAGACAGCAGTCTCAGTAATGTGATAATAATAAGGGTCGCGTTGGCACGTTTTAGGTACGGAACCCTAAAAAATATTTCCAAAACCGATAATGAGCATTTTGTAACCTATAAATTAAATTAATTTAATAAAAAGATCTACAACATTCTAATTTAATAGCAATAGTCTCACTCTTGAGACATTTTTACCAGTATCGCGTCAGTTTAGGTAAGTAAGTTAGTATTGCAAGTAATAAAATTATTATGATATATATAAACGAGGTTAAGAGAAAATAAAAGAAAAATAAGTTAGGGAACTCCACCCAAAAGAAAAAAAACAATAAAAACAAATATTTACAATAATTGTTACAAGATATAAAAGGAATATACTAACAGTAAAATCTGAAAGTTATGGTCTGGACACAAGCATCTCTACTATGTAGGGTAAATCACGATATTTTTTTACAGATTTCTCGCAATGTCGTTTGCACATTACTAGTATTCTATATATATAGAATAACAAGACTAAGAGAAAGATAAAAAGCTGAATGATTAAGAAACGGACATGAAAAGAAAATATGATTAGGGGTCTCCCTCGTCCAGACCACATTCGCGTAGGGATGAGTCCCTAATGTGCATTTTATTTTAAAAATAGGTGGGCAAATAGCAGTGTCCCTAAGTGGACACGGCAGTACCCCAAACGCATCCGGATGATAAAACTTGACAGCTGCTTGCTGAGGTACCATTTAGCAAACCAAGGCCTCCGCGGGATATCCGATTGGAGAGCCGCATACGCTGAGCCCCTGGTCTTCCTAGAGGCAGACCAGCAGCTTGCCCAAGATCTGAACAAAAGGTCTTTCGGAATTGCGTAAAGATTATGCGGAATTATGCAAAATGTAATTTCATCACCATGGGCCACTGCATCTTTTGCCACTCCGTCCACTCGCTCATTTCCCGAAATACCAGCGTGGCCGGGAATCCAAATAAAAACAACTTCAAGCCCTTTCGATTGGCATATTGCTAAAGACTATTTAATAAGAATAATTACAGAAATAGAAGATTTAGTACAAAATGGATTTGCAAGAAGAGACTGAAGAGAACTACGAGATTCTGAAAAGATAAGAGAGCGACGAAGATTAAAAATAAGAATATATCGAACCGCTCTCCAGTATCGACCAGCATTCACCCGAGAAAACTGAAGTTTCAGGTGGAAATTAAACTTTTTAAACGATATTGTATTGAGCATGTAAAATACCACACCCAACACAACCAAGAGGGGAAAGTTTCGAAGCATCAGTATACATACAGTGCCAACCACGCCAATCTCTCCTCAAAAGGCCTTGGAGATATTCATCAGCATGCGGCTCACCAGCACAGATGTCAAAGTCTAAAGTATAGTAGGCCGAGCGATGATGACTTCGTAACTAAAGAAGAAAAGGGGAAGAGATGGAGAACGGATAACTGGATCTTTAAATGACTTATAAATATCAAAACTCCGCAAAAGAGGAGGAGGTTTCTTGCTTAGCCAGAACCGAGATGAAAAGAGAAACGCCGAAGAAGTTGAAGTTTAGGAATAAGAGGACGGAATGAGTACTGTACACATCGGAAGAAGAATCGATTAGCTCTTGCTCATCGATTCTTCTTTAGTTTCTAGTTTCTTAACTGACGACAAAGGTGGAGCGGGGCATCAACACACTCTACCTGGAGTGCATTAATAGGAGACGATTTCATAGCACCCGACACAATACGAAGAGCTTTGGACTGGATAAGATCTAATTGCCTCATACTGCCCTTATTAGCAGCCTCCAGTAAACAGGAACCATAATCCAAGACACTACGAATAATGGCATTATAAAGCCATTTCAAAATTAAATGGATGCGCCCACCACCAAACACCCGAAAGACATCTTAAGATGTTGAGATTTTTTTCACATGTGTCTGCTATGTAGGCAAAATGTGACTTACCAGTTAATTTACTATCTAAAAGAAGTCCAAGAAATTTAACAGAATTCTCAACCGGAATTTTGGAATCATTACAGAAAATTTACACATCAGGAGTATATATACGGGAAAAAAATAACTATGTTACTCTTTGACCCCTCAAACCCACCCCCCCCCACATATACCCCTATAGATCTAAACCATTGACATTAAGCCAAGGGTTTAGACTAGTGGTGGGCGTTATTTAACGTAAGTGGTTCTAGAAACCGCTAACGAGGCTAATAACTGTAAACGTAGTTTCGCGGATCAAAAGTAAGCAGTTATTTTTCGTAAGCAGTTTTGGGATAAGAATCGTTCCTATTCCCAAAAACGTAATGCAAAATGGTTATAAGATTACGCGTATGCAGTTTCGTGCGGCGATGTGCTGTGATTAACTGTGTGTGAATAAACCGCGCGTACTTGGCGCGCACGAAAGTACGCGATCCCGTATTTTTTGTTTTACAAAATATTAAAATGGCACTTAAAGCTGCGGAATCAGTGATAAAAGACTTGACCAAGGTCGTTACTGACCTGGCAAATAAGGTTGAAGCAATGGACGGCCGCATATTAAGCCTAACATCGATTAATTCAAGCCAAGGAGAAGTAATTCAAGGTCAAGTTCAAGAAATTTCGGAGTTAAAAGCAATAATAGAGGGTAGAAAATCAATGATGTCACCAGAACCCACGAACGTAAACCCGCCAACTCCGCCTGCACCGAGACGACAATTGCGTAAGACTCGCCTACACACTGCGAACACTGTGCCTATGGTACCTACGAAACTGTACGCGACCGTGGCGAAGGAGAACGTTGCCGGAAAGCAACCAGACAAATCGACACAGGTGACAAGGACGGCAAATAGCGCACCCGAGATTAACCGACCTGAACCGATCTCACCAGGTAAGACGATAGTTATTAGTGATGGAAATACTAATGGTATTCCGGACACGCATGATTCGGCATTTCCTGTCGGAGAAAAATGGAAAAAAGTTGAAAGGAAGCGACAATCTAGGAAATCGCAAAGGATTATAACAGGATCCGGAAAGGCAGATGACGAACTCCAGACCGTGGAAAAAATGAAGCACGTTCAAGCTTGGTCATTTAAGCCGGATACCACACCGCAGAACGTCATCAATTATCTAAACAAAATTAAACCGTGTGACAAGTATGTTGTCGACAAGCGAGATATAAAATCCAAAAAGCATGCTGCTTTCGTAATAAGCTTTCCGGAAAGCCTATACAATGTAATAAGCTCTCCGAGTACGTGGTCATCACAAGTAAAGGTGTCGGACTGGTTTCTCGTCCGCCGCCACGGCGAGCAGGGCACCAGCGCCCGCGGTGGCCAGTGCAGCCCACGACCGCCGCGCCCGACGAACGCCACTACACAATGAGGATGCAGCTGCGAGGAATATTGTAGTATGCCACCAAAACATCGCCTCGATTGATAAGAAGACGCAAAAGCTTGAAGTATTATTAAGAAGCGATTTGAAGTGTGACATTCTTGCCATTACGGAACACTGGTTGACGGAGCCTAAGTTAAAGTGCGTGGAGATAGATGGCTTTAAATTAGTTTCATCATATTGTAGGAAACAAATCAAACATGGAGGTTCGTGCTTATATGTTAGTAACAATATGAAGTGTGTTGAAAATGTAGATCTATCGTCGCTATCGGTTGTACAATTTATAGAAATCTCAGCTATAGATTTGGTAGAATTTAATATGACAATAGTTTGCATATACAGATCGAATTTAATTAGTTGTGTGGGATTTCTAAACATTTTGAAATATTGTTTAAAAAAAATTACTGATATAGATTTAGAGTGCGTTATAGTCGGAGATTTCAACGTTAATATTTTAGGTGAATTTAATAACGAGTTAAAGATATTGTTAGATATATTGTCAGCCCATGGTATAAGCAGCGAGGTGGACTTCCCGACCGTGACCACGTCGACATGCTTGGACCACGCATACTCCAACCTGTCAGCAGGCTCGGTGAGCGCGGCACCTATCACCACGCACCTCAGTGATCACCTGGCAGTGAGATGTGAGGTGGTGCTGCGGCAGCAGCGTCAGTCCCAGCCGCCGCCTCGGTACATAAGACAACTCTCGCGGTCTAACTATGTCAATTTCATGGCGGCACTGGGAAGAGTCGACTGGCAGAAGAGAGGAATAATTTCAATCGATAGAAACGCTTTACAAAAATCGGATACGGTCGTAAATACGAGTATAATACAAAACAAGCTAGATATTTGTTTTCCTTTCAAGAAATCAAATTTCGGTAAAAAAGATAACCCAACATGGGTGACGTCGGAAATCAACGATTTCAAAAGCTTAATGTTTGATATAAAGGACATTATTAAATATAATACCGATAAAAACGTGACGGACGAAATTATAACAACATAAATAGACAATATGACACGCTATTGACCGATTGTAAATGTAAGTATTACTCAAACTTAATATACTCAAGCAGTAATGCCTCTAAATCTATGTGGAACGTAGTCAATAAAGAAAGAGGCAAGAACAACTCCCCCTTTCTAGACTTAACGGACATTTTAAGAAAAAACTATGGTACCATATACGAAACTAAAAAGGCTGCGCTCGATGCCATGAACGATAGGTTCCTAAGTGCGGCAGCGGCGTGCGGTGCGCCGCGCGCTGACGTGCTGCGCGTGTGCAACGCGCTGAGTTCGGCGCGCGCGCCTGCTGACCGCTCGTTTAGGTTTCTTAGATTCACCGCTGACGAAGTTTACCGCATAGTAATGACCCGCATCCCGCCTAAGACATCAAAGTATATTTATGGGGTAACGATGAAGTTGCTAAGGACTGCAATAATCCCGTTGGCCCCTGCACTTGCCGCCCCGTACAACACTTGCTTGAAGGAGGGATCATTTCCGACCCCTTTGAAAATCAGCAAGGTGTCACCACTGTACAAAGGCAAAGACGAGCTAGCATCGACAGCTATAGGCCAGTCTCAATAATACCTGCAATTGCAAAAATTTTTGAGAATGGTCTGAGCTCACGCCTCATAGATTATCTATCCGCCACGAATGCACTGTCAGACCGGCAGTACGCATACCGCGAGGGGAGGTCGACGACGTCGCTGGCTCGTGAGGTAGTGCGCCGTGTTGTGGCAGCTCGCGAGGCCAAACTGCAGGTCGCCATCCTTTGCTGCGCTCTGTCGAAGGCATTCGACGTCGCCGATCACGCTATAGTGGCTGTAAAACAACAGCACTATGGCGTTGCCGGCACATCTTATTCCCTTCTGTCGGACCTTATGCGAGACCGATCACAGATAGTCGTCGGATGTGGAGGAATTGAAAAATCAGACCCCCTCCGCTCAGTAATGGGAGTGGCACAGGGGTCTACAGTATCAAATATTTTATTTTCAGTTCTCCTGAACGATCTCCCTGACGCCGTGAAGGGAGTTAATATATTTATGTATGCCGATGACGTGGCCGCTGTCGTCGAGGCGTCCACGGTCGAACTTCTTGAAAAGAACCTGAACAATACGGTCGTATTGTTCAGGTCACAGAATCTGCACAGCTCTCTGAATGGTTCAGTGCTAATGCCCTTGCGCTCAATTTAAGTAAAACCCATTTTGTACATTTCAACTTGTCGGGCAGATCCCAGCGCCCGCTCGTTGTGAACATAAATGGAAACACTATTGAGCAGACCGGATCCACGGCTTTCCTAAGCTTCCACATAGATCGCAGTTTGAAGTGGGATAACCACATACACGAGATATATGGACGACTAGGAAGCGCGTGCTTTGCACTGAGCCGAGTCGCTAGAAACGTACCCAGCGAAGTGGTGCGCGCGTGCTACTTTGCTACCGTGCATTTACAGCTGCAGTACGGCGCGGAGCTGTGGGCTCGAGCCGCGGACTGGAAGCGCGCCTTCCGCCTACAGAAACGTGCGGTGCGGTCCATGGCACGCATACCGGACACCTCGGCCCGTCCCTATTTCAGCAGGCTGGGTGTCATCACGTTGCCCTCCATCCTGATTTATCAGGTGGCGGTCCACGTGAGGACTAACCTTGACTGCTTCAGTAAACGCAGCTCGGCGCACACCTATAACACCCACGGGAAGGACAAGCTTCTCTGTGTTTCGAGGTCTCTCGAGAAGTCCTCTAAGCTAACACATGTCATGGGCCCCACGATATATAACAGGTTGCCAGAGCACATAACAGCTGCAAATAGCCTTTCCGTATTCAAATTAAAACGATTGCTTATACAGCACTCTTTTTATTCATTTAATGAATTCTGTGATAACAAATGGAAATCTTAGATTATATAGGTAGGTATAATTTAAGATAGTAATTATTTTTTAGATTGACATGTATGACATTATTATTATCATTATTTAATTTAGACATGTAATTATTTTATTTTTGCTAAACTATGTACAAATATTGTACATAATATTTGACATTGTAAATCTGACAATTTACCAATAAATGAATATGAATATGAATATATACAAGCTAATAACATTATTCACGAAATAGTGAATAAAATCAAAACAATGTATTATGAAATAATGCGAATCTTTCGTATCTTTGTAACGCGATATTTAACAGCATCAATTTTAGTACGCGTGCAAAACTGTTTTCCGAAGTAGCTCTATATGTGTTCTGTGTAGAAATAACCGGTTACTAAAATAAGCGTTTTTAAAACTGCTTACGCAACCATAAAACTACGTATAACTAGTTACGCGAAAAACCGATTACGACCCACCTCTAGTTTAGACATTGAATGGCGCGTGGAACATAATTGCAAGCTAGATCAATTTTGTAATGTGATGAATTTAAAAGTATATCATCAGCATTAGACCTGTGTCGGTCGTGATTGATCGAATCATGGATCTCTAAAAGATTCGATCTTATTTGATTGTCTCGCTCTCGAATATCAATCAGGCGACAACTCGTGGCTCGTGATCGAATGTGTGTTGCAACATGATTGAATGTCTAGGTGATTATTAATTACTATACTTTACTCTGGACTCTAATCTCTCCCCTACCGGACTCTAATCTCTCCCCTGCCGGACTCTAATAGTACAAGACACTATATTGTAAGTTCTTCATAAAATAATCAATAACTGTGCCAAAAAGTGATTGAAACAGTATTTAGTGTGAAATTATGTAAAATACCAACCACGGACTTCAAATCAAGCATATAAGTGTGAGTAATAAATGTGAAATATAACTTTTATTACGATTTAAATTTCTCAATCCACTGAGTAGTTCCAATCACCTACCTAAATTTTTTCATTAAAAGTTATTAAAGACATAACGCCTGATAATTTTGTGTTAGCAACATACATCAGCGATCGCTCAGGCCGACACTAAATAATTGCAAGCAGAAGATCACAACTGTACAGAGTCAAATAATTTTGTAAGGCGCAACATGTTACACTCACCACCAAGTAGGTCTTCAACATCCGACATCCCATCGGCAGTGGAAAATGCCGAGTTTGCTCAAACCTTACGAGGCGAAAAGCGTCGCCGTGTGGGAAATGGAGAATACAAGGAGTTGGATGTTTATAAGCAAGAAATGAAGGAACTGATGGTGGCCATGATGAGCAAGCAAGACACAAGGTTAGAACATTTAGAAAAACGAATTTTTGGAAAAATAGATGAATCCAGTACTGATCTTGAAAATACACTGAGCTTCGTGTCTGGGCAGCTGAAGGACCTGCAAGCGAAGATAGACAACCTTGAAAGTGATAGAAATAGTCTTACATTACAAATTTCTTCTATTGATAATAGAATTGAGGCCATGGAGAGAAACTCCCGCAAAACATCAATTGAAATACGAGGCGTGCCAAATCAGCAACGCGAGACTAAACAAGATTTATTTGGTCTTGCTCATAGTGCTCTGAAGGCTCTCCAAGTCGACTATCAACAAGCTGACTTAAAAGACGCATTTCGCCTCCCTGTAAAGAACGATTCTTTGAAATCAACACTGGTTATCGAGTTTAATAACACCCTTACAAAGACTAAAACCATAGCGGCCTATAGGAGATTTAATAAATCATCCAAGCTCACTTCACATCAACTTAAAATGGCCGGAGATGAATCTAGGCTGTTTTTATCGGAACACATGACTGCGAAAGACAAGCAGCTTCATTTCCTGGCGAAAGATTTTGCAAAAACCGAAGGTTACACGTTCTGCTGGGTTGCAAATGGACGAGTCTACCTGCGACAAAAAGAAGGAGCCCCACATATTCTTATTAAGAACTCTGATGTACTCCGGGAGCTCCGTACCAATAAGTGACTAAATTGTGTGGTATATACTCTCACAATTTCTTTCTGTAACTATTCATGCTTACTAATTACCAATCATAGTTCTAACAGCTACAGCACACATAAAACACACACACACACTCAAAACATACACAACTTACAAATCAACTGTTATACAATAAAAACACACAAAGCATGTTGCAACATTTTACTAGCAAAATTAGTCAAAAACTGATAATAATAAAAAAAAAATATTATTTCTGCTGTCGGATATATTTTATCCCAGAGCCAAATACTACGATCAATACGGACATCTATTAATACCATAAAATGGAGCTAGAAGTAGCAAATGATATAGACGAGACTAAAATAGTAAACAATACTTTTATCTCGAAACCTGAGATATCCAGGAATTTTCTTGGCAACACAGAGGAACAATATACCATTGTCACTCAAAATATACGAAGTGTGAGAAAGAATTTTGACAGTTTTACGGTATTCTTAACAAGACTTGAGTTCATACCTGATATTATAGTTCTCACTGAGTGTTGGTTGGACTCGAATTTCACTCATGTCTCTCTAAATGGTTACACTTGCCACAGCTCCAAAAATTTTCATAATAAAAATGACGGATTGATTGTACTGACAAAAGATGACTTAAAAAACATCCAAATCAATGAACCTAGTTTGAGAGATGGAAACTGCCTAGTAGCAACTGTGGGTAATTCGATAACTGTGATAGCAATATATAGATCGCCTTCAGTGTCCAATATTGATATCTTTCTCGAATCAATGGTAAATGTAATACAAAAAAATAAATGTGATAGTATCATAATAACAGGAGACATAAACATCGACATTAAACCAAATTGTGCAGACGCTAATAAAGCTGACAAGTATCTGGATATTCTTGGCCATTATGGTTTTGTACCTGGTCATGAACTACCTACACGCGGACTCAATTGTCTAGATCATGTACTTGTGAAGTCCAGGCACAATGCCAGAGTTGCTGTGTGTATGTCAGATTTTTCGGATCACGATGCATTAATAACTGGCATAGACGGCAAAATTAAACTAAAATATCAGGCAAAGAATGAAATAGTACAAACTAATTATTCAAATATAATACAAGAACTGAAACAGCATGACTGGACTTTTTTGTATTCCGAAAACGATGTAGATACTGCCACAAACTACTTTATAGAAACAATTAATACAATAATCAAATCTAACCAAAAGCAAAAAACAGTTCAAAATTCAAAATCATTACGTAAAAAATGGATAACGCCTAGCCTGATTAAATGTATTGAAAGACGAGAAATTAACAACCTGGCTACTAACACTAGATTATATGAAAACCCTCTGTTTTCATATAATCTAGTGTTAGTAGCCAGGTTGTTAATTTTTACGGATCGCTAAATAAATCGATAGAATCGATGTTTTTAAATTAGACTGAGATGCAACAACTCACACACTCCCACACACACACGCACACACACACACATGCATACACACACACACGCACACACACACATACACACACACACACACACACACATACACATACACACACACACACACAACACACATATGACCCAAAACTTATCGGCCGGCAGTCACGCCAATTCCTATTAACACACTAAATAATTTTAAGTACCTAGTAAATATTGATAATTTAAAATGTAAAAATATTATTTAGGCATGAATTTGAAAGCTACTTGGGAGAAACTAGTCCTCATGACACAGGGAATCCTAGTATGAGGACTAGTGTATCTATGTATCTTAATTAATTAAATAACATTCAATGCCATAAATAATTAATAACCAATAAAATTTAATGAACTACTATCTAATTGCGTATTACCATTGTTTAAAAAAAGTATTTTAAAAAAGTATTTCATAGTAATAATAGTAATACAAATGCTTTCGTATTAACTAATGTCTATATATTATGTTAACAAGAGGCATGCTTATTAATGTTTGTAAAATGCAAAATTTATAAGTTTAGTTTATTTTTTATCTGTTTTAATTAATTATTTTGGTGAATAAAATTATGATTATGACTTTACAAATAGGCGACATGCTCATGAGATCAATAATAAGGTATAAGTTTTCATCATGACTAATAACATTAATATCATAATTCGAACCATCATCCGCTCAATTCATCATTCGTAATACGGTCGTCATACTCATACAGTACAATAAAGTACAATTTCGATCATTTCGGTCGCAGTTCGTTTGTACTTTATGGTACAAACGAACGACCTGCGACCCTAATGACCGATCACCGAAATGATCGAATCTTTTAAATCCGATCGATCACTATATGAGTGGGTCACGAATAATGACACGATCTCACGATCGACCCGGGTTTATTACAAGACAACTCGTGTCCCGTGATCGAATCCGAATGCTTAGTCAGAATGTTGCAAGTTGCAACGTGATTGAATGTCTTGGTAATTAATTGTAACTCAAAACATCTGAAACTAATTTAAACTAATTAAAAAAATATTGTGATAGGTGTTCAATAATACTTTACAATAATTAAAAGTATAATTTTTAGTTATTTTTAATTCGGGAGGCACGGCGGATTTCTCATGTATCGGGACCAGTGTTGCCAACCCCAGTAGAAAACAGTAAGATTACCTTTTCAAAACATTAAATCTACTGTCTCGAAAATGTTCAATTGGTAAATAGAATTAGGTATATAGTAAATGCAATTACTGCAGTAGTTGCAGTACTGCTTAAATATTCACAAAAAAAAATAAAGTAACTAACGTACATTTTTATATGTAGCATATATAAGGGTTTTTCTAACCATATTATATAGTGTTTAATATCTATATTACAATAATAAAATATTATATAGATATTAAACATAAAATAAATTCGGCAACTGATTTTTATATATAATATATATATTTTACTTAGGGTACTTACTATTTTATATAAAAAATAGTTAACGACCTGGTCTTAGACCTACCGAATATACACAAAAAAAATCGTAAAAATCGGTCAAGATGTTTCGGAGGAGTTTGGTGACAAACACTGTGACACGAGAATTTTACATATTAGATATATACAGCTTCGTGTACACATAATTATATAGTTTAATATAAAATCCTATGACGTTAATGGATAAGCCTGCTTAGTACATACATACTGTTAAAAAAAACAATGGTAAAAGCAACGAAATGTGGGTTTAAACATTAATAAAATGGTTTCTTCACATAATATATTATGTATTGGTGTTTATTGAATCAAACGCATCACATATTTATAAAAATTTTGATAATAACAACTGGTTTCAAATTAACTTAAACCACCAAAGCACATATACATGAAACAACAAAATAACACAATTAATACAAATTCGGTCACATATCTTCTACCCACAACATTTTGCAATGTTACATCTGCACATTTTAATCCTTGACTGTTGATTGAATGTCTAGGTAATTGTAACTCGAATCTCTCAATCTACATTAAAATAATTTTAAAAAAATGTGATAGGCGTGCAATACTTAATACTTTACAATAAATAAGTCGAATGTCGATGGCGATTTGCGTGATCATGCAACGGTGACCTATGTTATGACTCGCGACGCGATACCTACGTCGTGCGTGTGCGTCTCGCTATAGTAGTTACTAGGTAAAAGGTTTAGGTGTTTAGATTTTGCTTGCGTGTTTTTTTAACCGACTTCAAAAAAAGGAGGAGGTTACTCAATTCGACCGTATATTTTTTTTTTTTTTTTTTTTTTTATGTTTGTTCGCGGATAACTTCGTCGTTTATGAACCGATTTCGATTATTCTTTTTTTGTTCGAAAGGAGATATCCCAAGTGTGGTACCATGGTAATTCTATCGAGGTATGATAAGTATCTCCAGAGATATTGAGATAAACATCTCAAAATTGGAACTGATGAAAATGAATAGCGCGGCATTGAAGTCGGTTGTTTTTTAGTTTTTAAACGATATTATTTGGTTTTGCTTTCCATTATTACCTAATATTTAATTGTGTTTGTATATTATAATAAGTTAACAATTAACAAACTATGTGATTTTGGCTTTTATGTAACTGCATGACTGTGTGAAATTCTGAATATTGACATGAACATTTTTATTTATTTCGTGGTATTGGTAGTTATTTTGCCACTTTAGTTATTGTTTTGTCATTACCTTATATAACTGAAAATATCAGATTTATCTAAAAAAAGAAGTAAAATATGAAAAAACAATCTGTAATTAATAAAGAAAAGGCTAAATGTACTGAGTACTGCTCGAAAACCATCAGCTATTCTGGAGGTGCAAATGGTAATTTAACTAGACACATGAGAAAATTACATGGGACAGTGTCTATTGAGGAACCAATGGGTGAAAATCTTCAAGTTCAGATCATCCTACCAAGATGCCTGGAATCAAACGCTACAGAAACAAATGGTGTTCCTTCTACATCAAGTGAGTCAGTACCTTCTCTGTGTCATCAAACTGCACCAGCGGCCCCAATTTCTCGCCAAACCACGCAATTACAAGTACTACAGTCAAAAATTAATCATTTCGCTAAAACTACAAGACCATTACCTATCGACAAAAAAAAGCAGCTTGATGAACTAATATATATTATAAAATTATATATATATATATTTTATTATATATATTATTTTTAAAACGATATTGCCCATATATATACACATTACCTTCTCGAAAAACAATATCTTCGAATTTAATACCCAAACTTTATGTAATAACAAAAGATAAAGTACAAATACAAATACAAACAGAAGCTGATGCGATATGCTTAACCACCGATGGCTGGACATTGATAAGTAACACAAGTTTTGTTGCACTGACAGCTCACTATTAACCAAAATTCTAAGCTTAAATCGGTTCCGTTGGGCTGCAGTCAATTTGACGAACGACATTCTGCAGAATACTGATAATTTTAGTTCGGTGCCTTCGGCTTGACCTTTCGGAGATTAACTTTCTTACCTTTCGAATACGCAGTGCTCTAACGTCATAATCTATCAGCGTGTGAATAGGCGCCGGACGCGGAGCGGGGTACGGGGGGAGTGACCGCTCCACGAGAGACGCGCGGCCGCTAGCGACGTCGACTGTTCAGTACAGGGGGGTGACACCTCGGAACAATGACTCATTGTTCCGAGGGTGACACATTTGACAGTTCTTGAATCGAAGCTGTAGCATCTTACGAGTCGAGCGGTGCCGACCAAATGTGACAGATAGGTGACACCCTCGTTCACTTTTTATTCGGTAGATGACTCTACAGTGACATTTAAAAAAAATATAAATTATTATTTTTATTTTCATGCAAAATAGTTGTATAAAATTATTACTAAATTTTAAAAATGTATATTTGCTTATATTACATATTTCAGTAATTATTTCGTACAGTAAATACTCTTTGATCTAGATAATTATAAAAAGTATGTCACGTCAAAGCAGTATGTCATAGAGTTTTTGTGGGAATTTACGAAAAATAATGAAAATAATGAAATTGTATTTTTCTGAGTTTAAAGAAAATACATGTAAATTACTGTTATTTCTTTCTTATACATCAGGAACCACGCCGTTTTACTGCCTATTGTGCTGTAATAAAATAAGTAAGTACATATACCTATTCAATTACTGCTAGACCCTTACATTACATTATTAGCATACAAGTTACCCTCTAGGAAACTATAATAAAATTATTTAGCCCAGAACGAATGCGGCAACTTGGTGACTTCTGCTTATCTATAGAAGTAGCAACGTATGTTGGTTCAGATAAATGATAATAGATATTTAGTATGACTAATTAACTCCAATATTTATTCCAGATCTGTTGCAGAGATATCCCGACCAAAAAAAATCCCAAATGTTTAGATTATGGGTTAAATGTGTACCGAGTGGAAAGTTAGAATCATCGGCTGATTATGAACATGTGGCGACCTCGCCTTATTTTATGATGTTCGAACTCTTTGTTGACAGCTTAATTTTCTCATCCGATATATTTGAATGTTTTTCATATATCGATGGTAGAATTGGTTGCCAAGGATTCTGACATGTTATTTTTCACAAGTTAATATATTTTATTGCTTCCAATGTTTGGTTATTAAAGGAAACCAATATTATTTTCCAATTAAAGGATTAAAATCACATGAGACCGTTTTGTAAAGAAAACCGTCCATGTGAGGATTAATGTTAAACCATTAATAAATTATTAAAACATACAAGACAAATTAAATTATTGAAGAGAATCTGTCACATACAAAACGAGCACATGACGGTCGCGTCGGAATAATATCTTCCTGGGAACGTCGATATAAAAGCTAAGTACCTATACTTTCCATATTAATCTAGAAGAGGACCCCTCTCTGTTCTTCACCGGCTCTTACGCCTCAGTCGTAAAACGCCGGAACTGCAAGTGCCATCCCATTCCTGTCTCAGTATTTAAGTAACAGTAGATAGGGTTGGCACAAATAAAAGTAATTGGGATTTCCCGGGAGTTTTCCCGGAGGTCCCAAAAACATAACAAAAAAAAAGGATTTGCAATGTTCATTATGCAAACAATTGCTATATTAAATATCGGTTAAATGTATTAGCAGTACCGACTCTTCTTTTGCCAGGTAAGTCAAATATACTATTCATTAATTCCATATGTAACGCTCAGTTATTTTAATAAAACCGTTGCTTATACCACGCCAGAACTCGTTGATTGATTGGCGACAAGTTTTTGTCCGGTGGTTGGTTTAAGACAATCATTTTACACCACGCAGGGATCATGTTGTCTGATGTGTAGGGCAGATGAAGGTCTAAGCCTACGAACAGGTAAAAATTACTCTTTCGTGGGTGACAATGAACAAGAAAACAAGAAGTCAATCGAATGAGTCAAGTTACCCATTTATTACGTTGAAATTGAATTGAATGAATTGACCCATTTATAAACTTTAAGGGCACACTCCCACCGCGAGGCACTCAGCTGACGATGCACCTGGCACGAGCTCTGGACTCTGAGGCTCCGCTATATCAGGTAATTATTTTACTTTTTAACCAACTTGCAAAAAGCTAGAGTTCACAATTCATCTGCTTTTAACCGACTTAAAAAGGGAGGTTCCTTAATCTATACTAATATTATAAAGAGAGAACATTTGTATTTTTGTATGTTTGTAATGATTTGGCTCAAAAACTACTGGACCGATTTACAAAATTATTTCACTAATATATACAATGGACTTTCGAAATGAAAATAGGCTATATATTATCCCGTTTAAATCAAAGATACATTCGTGGAGACCTAATTTTCAACCTAAGTCGACAAAAAAAAGGTCGAAAAAACACGTTTCTTACGAACGCTGCTCAATTGAAAACAGATGGAAGAATATTTTCTATGGAAGAGTTGTACAACTTCTTCCAGGGCTATTTTCAAGTATATAGTATTAATCCTTATCCAAATAATTACGTTATTTAGCTTGGCCACATATTATAGATTAAAATTGTCCTTTACAGAGTATATAATTCTAATGAAAACTCTAGAAGATATCACGGATTTCACATACACGCATCGCAAAATTAATAAAATATTTGCAATCAAACCACGAAATAGGTCATAGTTACTACGAAAATATTATTATAAGCTTAGCTTTTCTGTAGATCCCCACCGATCGCAATCAATTTGAAGTCAATATAGTATAAAAATATGATCTATTATTTAAAATAATAATTTAATTTAATATTTTAAACCACCCCGACTGATCTATGTATAATCTTTTCATTAAAAGCATTCCAATGACTCTAAACACGACATTTAAAATCTGAGCTGTAAGTTGGTGAGGATTTGAGTATTCTGTAGAGTCCAGGAGATTTCCCAGCATCAGGTCAAAGCTTCTATGTTCTTACAATATCGTTGAAGAAGAAGATTTTCGAATTGATCAGACCTATTTAAGTTGATTAACGCTCATAGTTTTATAACGATTGAACGATTTTTCATGAATCAAAGCTAAGAACACTCTCGATGAAGACATCTATAAAAAAAAAACTATCAATAATAAAATCAAAATCGGTTCATCCGATTGGGTGCTAAGATGCTACAGACAGACACATAGATAGAAACGTTAAACGTATAATACCCCTCCTTTAAATCAAAATCGGTTCATCCGATCTTAGTACCCATGAAATGATACAGACAGACACACAGATACACACGTCAAACGTATAAAACCCCTACTTTTTGCGTCGGGGAACGCCGTAAGATTACGGCTGCAGATGTTCTCCTTGGTGGTAAGCTACTTTTCAACCGACTTCCAAAAAGAAGGAAGTTCTCAAATCGTCTGTATGTTTCTTTTTTCTTTCTTTTTTTGTGTGTGTATGTAACACGATTACTCCGTCAATTGTGAACCGATTCGAATGATTATTTATGTAATCGGTAGGGTACGTTTCCGAGGTGGTCCCATTGTAATTTCATTGAGATGTGATAAGTATCTTCAGAGATATGACGATAAACGTCTCAAACTTGCTACTGAAATTGACTCGCAGGGCATTGAAGTCAGTTGTTTTAGTTTTTAAACTATCTTACGAGTAATTATTGGTAGATATAATGATTCCACGAAAACCCATGATTTATGAATGCACATAAAACTTTCATTGGTAGGTATATAGCTAGGATTAGAACCAACGACCCTCGGGTCAGAATCAGGGTAACTATCCTTTACGCCAAAGGGCCGTCCAATATCACTACGTAAGTATTATAAAACAATGTCCATCACTGCGTCTGTCTGTCTGTTCACAATAATCTCAATAGCTTCTGAACGGATTATCATGCGGTTTTCACCAATAGCCAGTGTTATTGAGGAAAGTTTAGGTCTTAGGTGCATAATTCCTTAAGGTTTTGTGTAAATTGGTTGACATACGAGTATGACGATGATTGTTAAATAAATGTTAATTTTATATATTCGATGCAACAAACTGATGCGAATTTTGTAGGCATACATGTTCTACCCGTGCGAAGCCGGGGCGGGCTGCTAGTTCTTAATAAAAATTAAAAATATATGTATATATATTTATGTTTGTTCGTGGATAACTTCGTCGTTTATGCACCGATTTCGATGATTCTGTTTTTGTTCGAAAGGAGATATTCCGGGAATGGTTCCATAGTAATTTCATCGCGATCTAATTAGCATATCCAGAAATATGGAGATACAACACCTCAAACTTGGTACTGAAAATTAAAAGCGCTGCATTTGAAGTCGGTTGTTTTACTTTTTTTAACGATCTTATTAGGGTTCCGTATCCAAAGGCTACCAACGGAACCCTATTACTTGACTTCACTGTCGCTTTTTCGGTAATTTCTTTTCAAACTTATTAAATGAATAATAACTTTAAGTTACTAGCGACCCGCTCCGGCTTTGCACGGGTAGAGCATACTATGCCTGCATTTTTGAATCAGTTTGTTGCGGTGAGTATGAATTAATGTCTTCAACAATCTTCGTCATTTTTAGGGTTTCGTAGTCTTGACAAGGAACCCTTATAGTTTCGTCATGTTCATCTGTCTGTCTGTCTGTCTATCTGTCTGTATGTCTGTCTGTCTGTCCGAGGTTTTGCTTAGAGACCGTTAATACTAGAAAGCTGTAATTTTGTAGGGGTATGTATGTATACAAAATCCTTAGAATAAATCCTTTAAAGTGACAAATAAACAAGTTTATAACGGATAAAGACTTGCATTGAATAACGGGCTACTACGGAACCCTACACTGCGCGTGGCCCGATACGCACTTGGCCGGTTATTTAACTAATTTACACAAAACCTTAACGAATTACATAGCTTACCACCAAAGAGAAAATCAGCCGCCATAACCGTACGGTTTTCCGGCAGCACAGATCTCGATAGACGGACCATGCTTCTAGCCTGGGGTGTTCAGAATCTCTGACCACATCATTATTTTTAACCCCCAACGCATAAGTTTAACTCCTAGTCTTAGTATATATTATGTTACTCTTAAACAATCTTAATCATTGAATCACTGAGTGTGTACATAATGGGTACATAATATGCTAAGTAATATACATATACTCGTGCATATAAACGTATAGGTACATGTACTAAGTACGCACGCAAGCACAGAATTAATAATAGTTGACACAAGTAAAGCGCAGACTTGGAAGTCGACTTGATTTTTCCGACATTATTGTTTATTGTGTTCCATGTTACTCATCATTCACTTATTTTTTATTTTCAGGTGAAAGTAGCCACATTAGTGCCGCGTCAGCACTTTTGCATCACTACTGTACTACAGCAAGGAATCACAAGAAGCAGGCTTACAACAATACCTATACCTATAATATTTCTACAAAAGTACTTAAAAATAAAGTTAGAAATATACGTAGTCATTTTTATTTTATTTTTTTATCTCGTAAGTATAATAGTATGCACAATACGAAAGTTGTGTGCTCAGAAAATTGTTGTAGTTTTTACAAAATGTACATTATTTTCTGAGTGTGTAGAGTAACAAGATAATGACTGATGAATGTGACTTTGTTTCATTGTTAAAGAAATAATTTTAGCCAGATGTCTGTATTTATTTCACAAAGTAATTAACTATATATACATATATAGTATAATAGTTTTTAGATGATTTTATACTATTCCAAACATTTTCATGCTTATCAAGTAGGCTTGAAAATGTTAAGTACCTATACTTAGGTATTTTTTATAACCATTAATTAAAATATATCATACTATAAAATATTACGTTTATTTGATAATACAGGTCACATAGTAAATCTAAATAACAACTAATAATTTCTCAACAGCTTAACATAAAAATAAGGTATGATCTATACTTTAGTAATATCAATATGAGTAGGTAATATACCTATATAGGTACGAAATATACATATAGCTGTAATTGTGGGCGTGCGTGTGTATGTGTGCAACCGAGCGTATATGAGAGAGTATATGTGTGGGTGTCTAATCCACGCACATATGGAGGCGCTTAATGCGTGATATTAAAAACCTCCTTGAAAGGCAACTCTTAGTTAGTATATATTATGTTACTCTTTGGTTTAGTACGCTTTGATTACTTGACGAAGACGCAGTGCTGTGTTTTGTTCAGTGATTTTGTGCATAACGTTGTTGTAACGTTCGTACGTAACGTTGTAAATGTTTAATGTATGGTAAGTGACAGTTTTACATTATGCTTGTCTGTTTTAGTGTGTGGAATTTGGCGATATAAAAGGATAGATATAACTAGTCGCAGTTATACGACTCAGTTCAAAATGGTTTGCTGGCCCTACGACTGTAGTATTTTATTTAACGCATTATTTTGCTGGTATGTCGGCCATTCAGCCACAACCGTAGCCGTTTGGCTAGTTTAGCGCGACTATGTTATTATACTTCGGTCGTTCAGAGAATGCGTTCCTGACACCTATCAGATAGTCACGACTAGTGATGGGCACAACATAACACTGAGTTCGTTACCGTTCCTCCAAAATTGAACTGCCGCATTATTTTTAAGATTATTTTCGTTTTAAATTGGCAGAATCATTTAAAATTTATATTTTAGTTATTTAAGTGGAAACCAAAAAAAGGTAATATTAATATAATAAAATTATTTTATTTATTCTTTGTTACAAAGTTACAATCTGTATTTCTTTGCAATAAAGTACATTGAATTGAATGTGCGTACAGAATATTAATCAGACTCCGATTCGCTTGAGGAGGTGGTGTCTTCATCATCATCTTCGCCTACATGTATAATTATATTATTATCAATAACAGAATCAATCCTGATATCTCGGTCAAAATGTTCCAAAATCAGGTTTTTAGTCTTCTCAACAACCTTTGCCCAGTCATCTCTTGTGACTTCCCCGCAGGCTTCTTTTAATAGGGTCATCATCTTTTTCGTGCTGAATGGCGGGGAAGTATTGTGGCGGGCGGCGTAACCTTTTATTTGAGCCCAGATTAGCTCGATCGCGTTATATTGGCAATGATACGGTGAAATTCTTAGAACGCGATGACCGTACTCCAGAGCCAGTTCATCGATTTCGTATCGCACATTTGCCGCTTTATTTTATTTAACTAATTTAAATAGCTCTACTTTTAGCATCTGCATATTTGCGTCAATGCCTTTTGCTTGTAACCAAGCCACCATTTCTTCTTTTTTATTAGCTTGGGTAGGTGGTTTCTGTATTTGAACCGAGTGATAAGAGGCATTATCCATGAATATTACAGAAGGCTCTGGTAGCTGTCACGCGTTCTCCACAAAGCCGTATTTTGCAGAACCTGCGTGGCATATTATCAGACGGGCCCCCTTACCCATTGATACTTTCGACGTCGACGCTTGTGTATCATCCGTCCAAGAACGGGAAACCGTGTGATTGGCGTTTAGCCATGTCTCGTCAATGAACACGACATTATCCCAGTTATCAATTTTTTTTTGCTTCTCTCAAAAAACTTTAAAATTATTTTTAAATTAAAATTTATTTTAATTTAAAAATAATTTATTTTAAATTAAAAATTTATTTTTAACTTATTTTAAAATTATGTCGTATCGTTGTAATAAAATTTTTCTTTTGTCTGTTTTTTTATACGAAAAACCAATATCTTTTAAGATTTTGGTTAAAGCAGTTTTACCCCCGCTAAATAGTCCAGCTTCTCTTAACGATGCCAAAAGCTTATACAATACAATACAAAAACTCTTTATTGCAAACCAATTAGGTACATATCTATTACAAAAATAAAAAAATTATGTCTATGTGGTATTACAATGGGCGGTCTTATCGCTATTAGCGATCTCTACCAGACAACCTTTGTATGGACAGATATACAAGAAGAATAAGACGGTGGTGTACAATAATAAGTATATGTACAACATTAAATGGTAGAATAATATAAATAACTCAAACATATATACTACACATATAAAACATACTCTATATCAATACAATACATACATTACAATACATACCAATAAATAAATAATAATACATTATACTTTCAATAGTTTAAATGCCAGTTTATGTATAGTTACACAAGTGAGAGATAATGAGTTTTCAACTTGTTTTTAAAAATTGCTAATGATTTGGCTTTTCGTATGTCCAAAGGTAAGTCGTTCCAGAGTCGTGCAGCTTGTACTGCAAAGGAATTGGCAAAATATTCAGAAGAATGAAAAGGAATCTTTAAAACTAAGTTTTCAGCGGAGCGTAAGGATAGGGAGTGTGAGTTATGCAAGAATTGAAAACGTAGTTTAAGGTAAGGAGGAGTAGAAGGAATGAAAAGGACAGTATAATAAAGAAAGGATGTGAGCATTCCGGCGCAGACGAATGGGTAACCAGTTCAGCTTTTTTCGAAATTCGGAAATGTGGTCGAATTTTCGCAGACCATATATGAAGCGGATACAGAAATTTTGAAGGCGTTCTAGTTTATTGAGCTGTTCCTCGGTTAAGTCTGGATATGAGGCATCGGCATAATCGAGTATTGGAAGTAATAGAGATTGTGCAAGCGCAACTTTAGTGGTTATAGGTAAAACATTCCGGAGTCTTCTGAGGGAAGAGGCGGAAGCAAACATCTTGCGACTGGTTTCTGCGATTTGTGGTATCCAGGATAATTTGCGATCAATACAAATACCAAGGTTTTTTACAGTGTCACTAATTTTTACAATTGTCCCATCAAAAATGACTTGTGGAAGGTGAAACCAATCAATTTTCGATATTAATCTCGAGCTGCCTATAACAATACATTGTGTCTTAGTCGGATTAACCGTCAGACCATAGGATTTACTCCAGTTGGAGATTTTCTGTAGATCAGAGTTTGTGGTCTGGATTGCATCAGATAATTGTAAGAGAGAAGCTTGCGTGTAAATTTGCAGATCGTCTGCGTAAAGGTGGTAGGACGAAGAGAGTTGAAGTGAAATTGTATTTATAAAGATTGAAAAGAGAAGAGGGGATAGAACGCCGCCCTGAGGGACGCCCGCCGTCGTATCACACCACGAAGAATAAGTATCATCGACACGAACACGTTGGCGACGTCCATACAGGTAACTGCGAAACCACGAAATTACCGTCGGAGATATATTAAGGGAGCGCAGCAGTTCCAACAGTATATCGAAATCAACGTTGTTGAACGCATTACTAAAGTCTAACAGCGATAGAACTGTTAGCTGTCCATCGTCCATACCTTGTCGGATATCGTCTGTTATATTGACTAGAGCTGAGACTGTGCTGTGACCAGGACGGAATCCGGATTGGAAAGGGTTTACTAGATTATTTCGGATGAGGAAAGAGGTAAGTTGCTGATGAACAAGGCGTTCAAGGATTTTAGACAGGAAAGGAAGAATAGAAATAGGGCGATAGTCAGATAGTGAAGAGGGATTGCTTTTTTTAGGGAGTGGGGTTATCTGGGCTTCCTTCCATATGGAAGGAAACACGCCACTAGACAAGGATTCATTAAGGATGTATTTGATCACAGGCACAATCTCATCTAAGATAGGTACAATCATTTTCCGACTAATAGCATCGCAGCCAACTGCATCTGACGATATCGACTGTATGCTCGCCTTAACATCACGATCGGTAAATTCGTTAACAACAAAAGGATCATGGTCCGGAGTTGGTATTCTAGATAGGTGAAGTAAAGTAGTAGCTTTTGTAGGGCCATCAAAATTGGCAGACGAAGAGAAGTGCTGGTTGAGAATATCAATATTTAAATTATTAGGGATGCTATTTTGTCGTGACTTACCAACTCCTAATGACCGTAGGAATTTCCACACTTTCGCGGGGTTTTCATTTTCTAAGTTTTTGTGAATGTGTCGGCGTTGTGCGTCTCTACACACCTTATTACAGTTGTTACGATGCTTATAATACCTATTTTTATTATCTTCTGTAGGCTTACATTTATACCGCGCCTTGGCTATCATCTTCTTATTTATAGATTTACGGATATCTGCTGTGAGCCAAGGAGCAGGCAGATGTTTCATTCTGACAGGTCTCAATGGAGCATGTGTGTCATAAAAGTGTGTTATTATACGATTGAAACAATTTACTTTTAAATCAATATTAGTCGCACTTACTACATCTGACCAATCAATATCACGAGCATAGCTTCGTAAGTTTTCCAATTTTATACCACTAAAGTTGCGCTGTAAAAGAATCTTGGGCTTTGTTTTGGGTGGACGAATATTATATGAGAGGTAGATCATATCATGGAAAGAAAAGATATCAGCCGCACACTGACCATGTCCGCTGACATGAGATGGTGAAGAAACTAGAATTAAGTCAAGTAGAGAAGGTGAGGAGTTAGGAAAGTTATGTGTAGCGTTTAATGGAAGTATGGTCAGATTATTTGAAATAATAGTGGATTCAAAACAAGATGCCCGGGTGTCTTTTTTGAGCAAACAGGTATTGAAGTCACCCATAATTATAGTATGCTCATAAGAAGGACAATAATTTTCTAAAAGATTTTCAAGAGAGCTAAAAAAATTGATGCGAAGAGAGGGACAGTAATACACGCCGAGAAGAAGTTTAGAGTGAGATAAAGTAACCTCAAGGAAAATATGTTCACCAGCATTCAGGGGAGGAGGCTGAGTTGACATATTAAGCACGGAGTATTGTAAGTGTGATCGGAGATATATGGCAACACCGCCACCACCACTACCAGTACGATCATTACGAATTAATTCGAACCCTGGAAGAGAATACAGCGTCGAAGGGAGACAGGGCTTTAACCAGGATTCTGAGACTAAAATAGCGTGTATACTATTATGCTCAAACGATGCCAACATATCAGTAAA
Source organism: Cabera pusaria (assembly GCA_954871355.1). Classification (NCBI taxonomy): domain Eukaryota; kingdom Metazoa; phylum Arthropoda; class Insecta; order Lepidoptera; family Geometridae; genus Cabera; species Cabera pusaria. The sequence continues at coordinate 26,115,269 of OX940885.1, read as the reverse complement.
ATGAGCCGGAATGCTTTGGGCGTTAATATGGAATACATTAAATTTTTTTGAAGCATCCAATAGCAGTGAGTCTATCGTATGCGATAGACTTGGAAAACTACTGAAGCTGTCACAACTACTATTAGACAAAGTAGAATATGGCGAAACAAACTCATCACACTCGCTATAATATTCACTATTATCACTCATAATAATGATCTACTGAAAATACAACTATAAAAATATCTTGTTATATAGATATAATAACAATAATTATAAATATATATATATTATATATAGGTATTTATTTAACTATCAAAACACCTGTCCACCTGCCAGCTGTGCGGTTTAAGAGATTCGTTTAATAAAATATTACTTAATCAAGTCAAGACTTTACACTACTTGTACTAATTTACTAAATACAATAAAATAACGAGAAAAAAAGTCGTGTAACAACAAAACAAAGTTACAAATAAAATATATATATATATAAAAAAAAAGAACACTAGGCAAAAACTTAAATTATATTTGGTCCGACTGGGTTAACTTACTCCCTAACTGCAATAACTAAACGTTTTGTAGATTAACTATAAAGTAATTATCGAAGGAAATTTACGCTTAGATCGGTAATAAAAATTAAGTACGATGGAAAGTAAATAAAATATCTTGGCTATATCACTGGCTGAATACTCACAACGTGTGTAGTCAATAAAAGTATTGAAAACAACAGTGATATAATAGAGATGTCAGTGTCAACTTGTCAAGTCAGTCGTATAGTAATCTGTGGTAAGTAAAGTCAATTTTGTAAACAGAACAGATTAGAAGGAAAAGTTTTGATTCTACACGTAATTGTAATTTGTAAAACAAAGCCCCAAAATGAAATTAGTAAGCCACACTGAACTACCTTCCACCAGAGATTATAAAATTGTTTTACAAACTACCTCAACCCAGTCGGCGAGACAGATATACATTTATATAATAATGAATGCTCACTACCAAGAGAATACAATACTTATGGCTCACTACTTCTTGGCTGCAGCGCGCTTCTGCCTGCTGGATGCTACGACTGCCTTTGCCGCCCTTGATGATGTTTTTGGAGCCACCTTCGCTATTTCATCGAGGTCTGCTTCACAGATTACTCGGTGGCGGGAACCATCAGAACCGAGGACGTACACGTAACCTTCCCGGGTCCAACATTTGGAGACGCCGAAGCGTTGTCGGGCTGCCATGAAGGTCGAATGACGGGACTTGGTCAAGAACTCCGAGATGGTAGTACCCGTGCCTTTCAAGTTCGACTTCGCGGCCCAGATGGTATCTCGTAGTGTGCAGTCTCGAAACTTGCACAGAATGGGCCTTGGCTTATCCGAACCACCTGCACGTCCCATCCTGTGGCATCGGTTGATGTCACCTGCTGTAAATGAGGCCTGTCCTAGCTGCTTGGTGACTGTAGTGACCACCACAGATGCTGTGTCTTCATTTGCACCCTCTGCTACACCATGTATGAGAAGTATTTTGCGACGGCTCCGCATTTCAAGCTGGTCTGTCTCTCTAGCAAGGCACTCAATTTGACCCTGTAATGCTCTAAGGGATGTGACTACAAACTGTTTAAATGTAGCAAACTCTGCTGCCAGTGTTTCATCGTTATCAGCTGGCGGTGTCTTCTGAAGTTTGCCTTCGAAGCTGTCCATTCTGTTGTAGAATGTTGTCATGAGGTCATCCAGTGTCTGCTTGAAATTAGCGGCGTCCATGTTCAAGTTTGTTGTCTATGTAGGTACAGTGATAGTACAAAAAAAAAACTGAAGTGCAAATAATATCTTGAATAAGTGATTATTGGAGTGGATAACACAGGATGGCAGGTATGCAGTGTTATAATTTCATATTATTTATTTATATACTTCAAATTGTTGACTATTATATTTTTATTTAAATTAAATAAGAGCACTGTGATAGCTTAGATAAAGCTTCTTCCTGTTGAGATATTCATTTCTGGAATAGTAACCATATATATGATTTCTGATAGCATCGGCGTCAAATGGTGTCAAAGGTGTCAATATCTGTCGCGGGTTTAGTTCTACGTTTCTTCTTCGGAGTACGTAAAATATTATCTTCCGTGCCAGTAGAGCCGAACTTTTCTTTATTAATATTTGTTATCGTTCGTTTGCTAACTCCAAGCGCCTGAGAGACGCGTTCTTGTACTTGTTCGACAGGTACCAGGGGTCCGCAATTTTGCCGCTCCCACTCAAAGTAATCTTGCAGCTTGATGATTAACTCACGGGCTCCACTTTTCAATGTTTGTCCACGTTTAGGCATTATTATGCACCAAAAGTAAAAAGAACGCAATACAAAACACAATCGAAGTTCGATTTAGCGCCGATGTCAGTTTGAAAAGCAGAAACAGTCCATTAAACGAAAGCCGGGTAATCAAATAAAAACACATCGAAAACACTTGAGGAACGTGGTCTATGCGCACGAAACGACAACAGACGACTGTTTTAGCGTCACAAAATGGCGGCCCATAACGCCATTTGGGGTTACCATATTCAACCTAAATATAAAAATGCTACTTTCTTTCGCGCGTTCGGTTTGGTCGTCGTTTTATTTTTATATTTCATAAAAGTTATCTTATAGTCCATTATTTCCAAATTCTTAAAAAGAAAAACAATACGTATTATTTTATAAAGTATAACTGTATAAGAACAGATTACGATACTATTATTGCCTGTTATTGTTAGCACAGCACTACAAATATAAAGCGCTGACATAACCTTGTAATAGCGCAGTATAGATTTAGAAAAATATTGTTTACCATGTTATTTGACACTCAGTTTGGCACAAAATTATAACATTTATTGATTATTGATATAATAATGTTGTTTTAATGCTCATCAATTGTTAAAACGGTAAACAACCAGCAAAAATATTTTTATCGTAACTGCAACGCCATTACAAAGTTACGTCGTCAGTTCAATCGCGACGTGTCAGGAACGCATTCTCTGAACGGCCGTAGTATAAACGCATTATTTTGCTGGTATGTCTGCCATTTAGCCACAGCCATAGCCGTTTGGCTAGTTTAGCGCGACTCCTTATTCGGGACGCGCGGCTCGATTTTTGGGCAGTGCGGCTCGCAACTTGAGCCGCACGTCTCGTAAAATGAGACGCGCGCCACAAAACATAAGATTGAGACTGAGCGGCGTGGCTCTTATATATTATGAAGCCCTTTATGTTATGACCTATATGTCATTCACATACTTTGCCGCAGATGGCGTGGGAAGGCGAGTTTGTCACCCTGGGTGAGTTATTGGAGGAAGAAGGTGCTCCTGGGGCAGACAACGAAATTCTATAGAAATTAAAGATGTTGGCTCAAGAAAGTCTGCCTGATGGATGGACCAGGTGGGAGGTGACAAGAGCGAGCAGGGAGGATATTTTTGTAGACAAGCCTGAAGCAGCAGTACTCAATAAACTCACCTTTGCTATCCCTACGGTTGGTTTGGTAAAAACATTTGACCCTGATGCAGACCACCTGTCAGAAAAAGGCTACCGGAACATAAGGGTTAAGCTTCTGGACTGGGCTTTTACGAGAGCCTTAATTATGGGCCCACCTGCGATTGCTAATCGGATCAGGGGCTCAGCAGCCAGGACGGAGTTTTTCAAAGAGACAGTCAGCCCGCTTAAACCCTTGCTACTTAGTAGAAAGGATGCTGCTGAGATTCTTACTGTTGGTCCTTCAGTACAGAGAAAGAGAAGAAGCATTTCAACTGGATCGACTCAGAAAGCCAGCCTAAACGTGGCAAGATAGATTTGTTAGAGGAAAGAATGGAAATGATGTTTTCCTTGATGGAGAGAAAGATCAACTCGCTCCGCGAAGTGCCTTCTAAATGCTATGAATCTAAGGGGGAAACCGATGCCGATGTAGATGACTACCCTGAGCGGGAATTGTCGCCAGAATCAGAGGTTCAGGCACCACCGTTAGGCATGACTGAAGTCGAAGATATAGATCAGGCAGATTTTGATTTTCGCCCAGACGTCAAAGAGGCGGATCCTGTTGTACCAGAACCTTCAGCCGATGTAAAGATGGAGGGTATCGATTGTCAACGTCTAGGCTGTGACAGCTGGAGCAGAATTCGCTATAAGGAGGTGGAGAAACGCCTCCACGCATCCCCATTTTTCGCTTCGCTAAGAATAAACACTGAACTTGGAGGCTTAGGCGTGCACTCTTACCCAGTCTACGCTAAGCAGGATGGTCTGTTAGGCACTATAACCCATGGCCTGCTACTGCAGAGAAAGGCTAAATTAGAAGATCTCAGGAGGATAACTAAGGATTATTCTAGCGCCGGTGGGGAGTTACGAAAACTCTTAAAGGACTCCCAATTTAAGACAGTGCCTGACGACTTGTTGCAGTACATCTGTGCTCATAGATCCGAAACCATTGAGATGCGTCAAAAGGTTTTCAAGGCAAAAAATGATGCTCTCTCTTCGGCGTTGCATCAAATCCCTCCATCACCTAGCCACTTATTCGAGCAGAAAGCTCTGACGGCCTTTTTGAAGGATAATGGTGGCGTGAGCCAAGTATTTCCCTCAAGACAGGGAAACTTTCCGAATAAAAAGCTTGCTTTTCGGAATCAAGCATATCCCGCTTTCACACTTGGAGGAAGAAACTGGGGTTCTCGACAGAAAATCGCGGTCCCTTCTTCATCCAGGACGTCGACAACCCGAGGTCCTCAAGTCTCTCAAGCGCAGACCAAGCCGCGCCGTGATGACTTGAAGAGTAAGTCGGGAAGCCAGCGTAATGGTACCAAAAAATATTGACTATTATCGCGGGGGTCAGCTGAGGAGTCATGTGCCACAGTGGCAAGAGTTAGGAGCTCCAAATCATATCATAAAAACAATAACGGGTTATTCATTACCTTTTGTCGAGAAACCTCCACTAATTCCATTTCACCGCCATGTGTTAAAAAGATTCACGACGGGCGAATCCGACCAAATGTCAAGAGAGATAGAAAACTTGCGGCGAATAGGGGTTGTACAGCTGTCCTCGGCAAGGTCGGGATCCTGTCTCGAATGTTCTTGATTCCCAAACAGAACGGCAAGGTTCGTCAAATCTTCGACCTAAGGCGCTTAAACGCGTACCTGAATCAGGGACGTTGAACAGGGATTCACCTCACGAAATGGTATGCGTTCCAGCGAGAGCGATAAGCGATTTCATATGGTGGATTCAACACCTTCGGGATCCGGGCTCGATTTCGATACCCGATCCGACCATTTTTGTTACGACGGATGCCTCCGATACCGGTTGGGGCGTATAGCTAGGAAACCATCACCTTGTAGTTACTTGGGCCAAGGAGGAAAGATCTTGGCACATCAACCGAAAGGAACTGTTCACGGTGTTCATGGCTCTGTCCAGGTTTCAAACAATTGTGAGGAATCAGTCAGTAATGATCCAGTCGGACAACAAAACGGTCGTTTCTTACATTAGGAATCAGGAAGGCACCAAGTCATTAGTTCTTCTGGAAGCGACTCGGGAACTACTGTTATGGACAGAGCAACTAAACGTCAGTTTCACTCTTATTTCATTCCGGGTCGTTACAATACGGTAGCAGATTGCCTATCAAGGGGATCAGTTCTCCCAGACTGGCACTTGGACCAGCAGATAAGGTATTTCTTTTTCGAAAGGTGGGGAGTTCCTCAAATCGACCTGTTTGCTACTTATCAGTCCAGGGTCGTTCCGCTCTATGTGACAATGGATGCGAGAGACATGACAGCGATATTTGTAAACGCATTCAGCCGGGATTGGCACTTCAATCAGGCCTGGGTTTTCTCTCCTCCACCATTGATTCCGAAAGTGCTTCAACACTTGAACAGAGCTACAGGTGTTTATCCAGTTATAGTGCCCCGGTGGGATAATGCGTTTTGGAGAGCCATCCTGAGGCGCAGAGCCATAGATGCTCCATTTCAAATACGGAATCTAGAACAGCACTTGATCGATCTGTCATCCAACCTTCCGCCGACCAAGGTCAGGAAGCTTCATTTAGAGGTTTGGAAGATACGAGGTGGGCTTCTTTAGTGTCAGACTTAGGCCAGGATGATATAAATCTTTTGCAGTCTGCTTGGCGGAACTCAACGTGGAAGACGTATGGGTCAGCTTGGAAACAGTGGGTCTCGTGGTGTAGACAAGGTCAGGTAAATCCTAGCCAGTCTCGCCCACAAGACCTAGCAGCTTATTTGGGATACCTTTCTAGAGTTAGGAAGTTGGCTTATGCAACGATTTTGGTGCATAAATCGGTAATTGCTTCTTTAGCTGACCCATCTCATGAGTTTCAGCTGTCTTCGCACCCTTTAGTCACTACGATTCTTAAGGGGATAAACTTGACTAACTGCTCTTCATCACTGGTCAAATTGACAGTCTGGAATATTCAGGATCTTATAGACTAGCTGAAATTAAATATACCGTCTCCAGATAGTATTTTCCAGGTTTCACGACATGTGGCTCTATTTCTATTGTTGGCTTCAGGTAGAAGGATCCACGATTTGACTCTTTTGAGAATAGATGATCAGCACTATCAGACTTTGAATGATTCAATAATATTTTGGCCAGCATTTGGATCTAAGACAGATGGTCCAAAAAATAGACAGTTAGGTTGGCATATAATTTCATCGGACGAAGCTTCTTTAGATTTGGTCAAGTGGGTTACATGCTTGATCGAATGTTCTTTAGAGAGAAGAAAGGCCTGTAAAGATTTGTTTAAATTGTTTATTATAACTCGGGGAAAAGTTAAGCCAGCATCTCGAACGGTTATAGCTAGTTGAATTAAAACAGCCTTTCATAGCTTGGGTATTGATTGTAGCCCGGGATCTATACGCTCAGCTGTAGCGTCTAATAATTTGAAAAAGCAGTTCCTCTAGATATCATATTATCGAGGGGAAATTGGCGTGGTTCGAATAACTTCTTTAAACACTATTGTAAGATTGTGGAGCGCCCTCACAATGATAGTGGTAATACGCTAAGAAATTCTTTCAATGCAATTTCTAAATAATTATTAATAATAACAATGAGATCTCCTTAAAACGGTTGTGAATTAAAATATAAAATAATTTGTCATGCAAGATCTGAGATCTACTCAACTAGTCTATTGTGATTGTTAGATAGAAAATAAGTAAGGTACACGTATTCTTTAAGAACCGTGTTATATACCTATAAGTCTGATACCTAATTCAGTATTTTAGGCTAAAGCTAGCCAGTTGAGTTATAATTTGATTTAAAAATATAATGTTTTTGTTTCTCAAATTACACTTGTGTTTTCTTATTTAAGTTTCCGCTCCTTACCAATCGCGGGTCACAGTACGCTTAAGGCGCCGGCAGATGGTAAGGCACGTCTCCGAAAGGTCAAGCCGAAGGCACCGAACTAAAATAGAACCGTTTTCTACCCTGAAGGGAAGAAAACGATTATTTTAGGTCGTGCCGAGGCTTGACCTGGAGTAAGGACTTGCCGGCTTTCGAAGACCGGTACTAAACAGTCGACGTCGCTAGCGGCCGCGCGTCTCTCGCGGAGCGGTCACTCCCTCCGTACCCCGCGTCCGGCACCTATCCACACGCTGTCAGATTATGACGTTAGAGCATTGCGTATTCGAAAGGTAAGAAAGTTAATCTCCGAAAGGTCAAGCCTCGGCACGACCTAAAATAATCGTTTTCTTCCCTTCGGGGTGGAAAACGGTTCTAATTTTTTTGATAAGTGATGTTTCTACTAGTGGAATTTCAAATAAAATATGGGGAATCATAACCGACAATGCAGCAAATATTGTAGCAGCCGTTCACTTTACAACTTGGCGCCATTTTCCTTGTTTCGCTCATACGTTAAACCTTGTCGTTCAATATAGTTTAAAAAACCTTAAACAACAATTAGATCAGGTTAAAGCAATAGTACAGTATTTCAAACATAGCTCATCTGCTGAGAGCAGACTGACGGCTATGCACACTCAAATGGATTTACCACCTTTGAAACTTAAACAGAGCGTTGTAACTACGAATTCCACCTACGACATGCTTACAAGATTGCTTAAAAAAAAGATGCTGTTGTAAATGCACTAGCTATTGAACAACCATGACTGAACACATTGACGCCTGAAGATTGGATACTCATAGAAAAATGTGTTAAAGTTTTAAAAATATTTTATGGCATTACGGAAGAAATGAGCGCTGAGAAGTCAGTATCTACGTCTAAAGTAATGGTGCTGGTAAAAATAATAATGACGCATGTTGAGAATTGCCTTGCCAAAAATACTCATCCTGCACGACCTGATCAATATGTTCAGCTACTTGTGACCCTTAGAGATCAGATTAACAATCGCTTCCTTGATGTAGAGAGCAACGTTTTGGCTGCCGAAGCATCATTTATAGATCCCCGCTTCAAAAAGCATGCATTCACTAAGAAAGACAAATATGATTACTGCATAAAATCCATTAAAGGAAAACTACGTGGGTTGATTGCGCAAGAAGATGCGACACCATTACCAGAACAAGGTAGCCCGCAACCTTCTACTTCGGACAACATCTGGGCATTAGTTGACAAAAAGTGGAAAACGAAATAATAAAAAACCCTACAGCTGCAAGCATAGTGGAACTAGATAAATACCTTAACAAACCACTTATAAAACGAACGGATGATCCACTAAAGTGGTAGAACGAGCGCCGTCTCCTCTATCCATATTTATGTATTTTGATGAAGCGGCGGTTATATGTGTGCAAGCAACGTCAGTACCGTGTGAGAAAATATTCTCCGCAATGACTATCAGTAATAAAAGAAGTTCGTTAAAGCCAAAAAAACCTCTCAAATTTTATTTCTTCAACACAATTGGCAGGAAATTGTCATTGATGTTTAAAAACTTTCAAAACCAATCAAATAAAGTTGTTGCCTTTTCATTACTATATTTGTATTCTTGTACATCTCAATAGGTTGAATTGTGCTAAATCATACAATGAGACTTAGTCTCAAGTCCCAACGAAACAGAGCTTGAAAGTACACTAATGCCCGTTTGCACTAATTTAATAATCGCCTTATCTTCTCAAAATATCACGAAATAAAGAAATCCGGCTACCAAAATCTCAATATACAGATAAATATAGGATCATTAGCTTATCTGCAAGATATATATCGTGATTTTGATACCCGATGTTGCTTTATTTGAGATAATTTGAAAACTAAGGCGATTTTTAAATTTAGTTAGCAGAAGGGCACACGCACCCCTTGTGAAAAAATTGTCGGTACAGCTATGCGGATTATATATTTTTTTAAATTTTACTTCCGGATCAAAAAATGAAAAAACGCACGGTGTGTGTTTTCAGCAGGTAACGAGGATTGTTTACAAAACGAAAAAAAAAACGTTCACATGCCGCGCTAGTCATTTTCAGTGTGTTTATCTCCATATCTCTGGAGATACTAATCAGATTTCGATAAAATTACAATGAGACCAAACAGGAAGCATATTGTTTACGGGATATTTACCATGTTATCGTTTTGATATGAGTTTCCGATATTATAATAATACGTAAACAATATTAATAATAGTGTCAGTGAACATGAAAACTTAAAAACTTATAGGAAGCATATTATCTCTAACAAAAAAATCATTTTTTCATATCGGTTAAGAATTGACGGAGTGCTGAAGTAACGAAGTTAAAAATAAGGCGAATTGAGAACCTCTTCCGTTTTTGTAAAGTCGGTAAACATGTATATTATGCTGGGATGATCAAATAAATGAGTCACTCGCTTACGAAAAAAAAGAATAAGGTAAGCCATCCATTACGGCGGCCGAATCTCTGAGTGATTTAAGAATGTTTTTCAATTCTATCATAGAAAATGGACGATCCAAAGAATCATTTGATAAAGGTACAGACAACATTGGTAATTCAGACGGAAGAGGACAATATTGGGGGGCTAACTTGTTCATAAACGCTTCAGCCCAGGATTGAGATGGATTACAAGGCAGAGAAGGGGGACAGCGCGAACGCCTGTTTCAACGTATTTTCGTCCATTTAACAAAATCAGGGGTACTAGGGCTCAAACTTGTACACAAACATTTCCAATAATCACGCTTTTTGACGCTGGAATGAAAAAGCCGTTTGGATTAAGCGATACACTTATTCAAATTGGAAAAGTTTTCTTGTGTCATATCACAGCAAAAGGAATGTTCCGCTACCTTACGGGCTTTTATGGCATCATTGCACTCCCTATCCCACCACGGACGAGGGGGCAACTTATTAGACGGAGGTTTTTTAATAGAAAAGGATTTATTTGCACACTCAAGGAGTGAGCGAACCAAAAAATCAGAAGAAGAAGAAATATTGTATGAGTTTATAACAGGAATTTATTTAGAAACTGAGACCGTGAGCTATTTAAATTTTTGCCATTTAGGAAGATCATTATTATTCAAAATATATTTAAGAAGCGGGGGATCGCCAGGGGGGACAGGACAGGAATTACGTTGAGGAAAATTAAATAGAATAGGAAAATGATCACTACCATGAGTAGAAGGAAGGACACGCGAAGTCAGAAGAGTAGCAAGCTCAAGAGAACATAATGAAAGATCAACAGCACTACGGAATTTATTTGGTCGAGTTCTCAAAGTAGGGGAACCGTCATTAAGAATACAGAGGTTAAGGGAATTAAGGGAATCTAACAAGAACTCCCCAAATTCGTTCGCCTTACCACACCCCATAACAGTGTAATGACTATTAAATTCACCAAGAATCAGAAGAGGCTTTGGGAGAAAGCTCAAAACTGAGACTACATTACGGACGATAGTCTTAGAAGGGTCAGCAATGTATATTCGGCAAAAGTGTATTCTTTAACTCGAACCGCAATTATCTGAAAACCACTGTAAAAGGGGACATAAATACGAGAAAAAGAAACATTACGTTTCGCAGCATCGTTACGTTTTCACAGAACATCATCAATTTCAGTAACGACTAACAAACGTACGCTCCGCAACTCTTGGGAAGCTCCTCCACGCAAAACATTACTTGGCCAGCGATCTTACCCACACAAAGGTCCTAAAGTATACCAAAATGTAGACAGAACACTCAATGTAGTCCACGTGTCACGCTTGATTTGCAAACGTAAGATTATCAGCTGGCTGTTATCTCTCGATTATTTGCAGACTGAAAACCTAATCATAACAAAATCATGACATTAAGTGGTCTGCTTCTTTATTTGCTAATGGTTCACCGGTTTATTCATACATATAACTCTCTGATTAAGACTGTAAACAAACTCGAGATCCATACTCTGCGATGAGAATCAGGCCCCTAGTAAAATCCATCTATTACCTTTTAAGCCAAACTTACGGTTTAGATGCATATAAACTGACCATAACAACTCTTTATTGTATACCTACCAAGAACACAACTAATGTATGTGCCTGCATGGTTTGTTCAATCAAACGTTCATGCCCCTTATTTATAAACACATGCGATTAATTTGCTTGACTGTCACATACAAACCCATCCTCTCATTTGCCCACACCCACACACGCACACCTACACAAGAACACCCACGCAAATACACATATGAAATGTATGTGCCTGCATGGTTTGTTCAATCAAACTTTCATGCCCCTTGTTTATAAACACATGCGATTAATTTTTCTAACTGTCACATACAAACCGAACCTCTCATTAGCCCACACCTACACAAGAACACCCACACAAATACACATATGCACCCACTTTCTCTCTCTCTCACACACACACGCACACCCACCCACATACATATACCCACATGTACCTACCCACTCACACACACACACACGCCCACCCACCCTCATACACATAAAGTAAACACATGTACCCACTCATACACACACGTGCACTCACCTTAGAATAAGAGCTTGGATATTGTAGCACCTAACTATAATTATTTGTTTATTTTAATTTTTTAGTCTACTTTTCCTTTTAATACCATAAAAGCTTAACAAATTACTGTACCTATAGTATCATTATATACTCCTTGCCTTCACTACTGTATTCCACGACACAGGAACTCCTAGTGTGGAATTTCAGGGTTATCTTACTCTTAAAAACTAGTTACTAAGTGTCCATATTTTTAGGCATCTAATATGTACCTTAGTTTAGTTGTTTCAAAATAAATCATTCATTCAAATAAAAAAAAAAGCAACGCCTCCGTAGCCATCACGCCTGACACTCCTGGCACAGACAAAGCCCGGGATCACATAATGAGAACCGGGCTTGAGCCACCCAAGTAACACAAATTAGCTGCATGAAAGCTTTAGAGCCATCCCGATTATGCCCTAAGGTGCTAAGATCCAAGCGCTGGAGCGGCTCTGCAGACCTAACGCAGCTACTCAAGCGCTATATTGTGCACAACTTTAGGTAGGTCATAGTTCCATATCAACTGCACAACAGTGACGCAAAGGTGCCTCAAGAGCTGCAATGAAAGATTAACGCCACACTAAACCTCTTATGCTGCTACTTTTGTGAACAAGTTTACGAATGAATGTAGGTACTTTATGAGATTCCAACAGTTCAGTATTTTGAGTGTTTGTAAAAAAAATGAAGCGTTTTTATTTTAGTACTAGAAGTGCCCCGCGAAGAAGGGCTTCGCCTGCGTTAACAACTCCTTTTATTTACTTAAAACTTTTCTTTTGTAAAAACGATTCTATTACTAAAGACATCAAATAGGAATTAGCAAAATCGGTTCACCCGTATTCATGTTCATGTATCACGCTTGACTAAGGCAAATCGGGATTCATCATTATAAAACCCGAAAAACCTAAATTTTCAGACTTTGTTACCTACCCCATTTCGAAAAATCCTACAACACGTACTTATTTACAGAAGTACTTAAGTGTCAAGTTTTGAATAAATTAGTCTTAGACACCAGAAGTGAAAAAGGCTAAAAAAATAAACAGTATCACAATACCCACATCTATATAATACCACAGAACCTCAACATAATAACAATTACATAAGGTGTCTAAGCTAATAACATAACCACGACGTCCGAACCGTACGACGGCCACACGAAGACTGAAACCTGATACCCGCTCGCTGTCCGCTTTTATACTATCGAGCCCAGTCGCAGCGTGAGGGTAATTGGAAATATTCTAACATTAGACTATCTCATCTTGTTTCGCCATACAAATTTTGAATCCCCGTTCCGTATCCGAGAGGAATTTTTAGAAAATCCTTTCTGAGCTGATACCTACGTCGTAATAACTATCTGCATTCTAAATTTTAGCACAATCCGAAACAATATTGATTTTCAGACTTTGTTACGTCAGTTCAATGGCATTTTGCAAAAAGTATGAAACTCGTATTTACTTATTTATTTACAGAAGTACGTTACTTGTGTGGAATATTGAATAAAATGACTATCCAAACTTTGAACCCCCGCTTTATCGCCTTGAAGAGTGAATTTTGAAAAATCCTATCTTAGCGGATACCTACTAGTATAGGATCCCTTATACAACGACCTTCACCGAGCTGGTTAATGGACCAAACACATTTTTTATGTAATTATATCAAAAAATATATTGCATATGGGTTGCCTAGCAAATTTCAGTCCAGGATATTTTTAAATAATTTTTAATTTTTTTTTTTATAAAAATTTCACCGGTTTGGTTAATAGATAAATTCTATACCAATCGAAAGTATGCAACCCATAGTATATGCAAAAGTTAGGTTGCCTATTTTTTTCCTGTCACAACCCTGGGTTGTCAGGGTATGAACAGGTAAATCGATACTAGTAATTTGCACCGGTCTAGTTAATGAATGAAACTTAAATAAAAATAAAGTTTATTTCACTACGAACACGGTGATATAGGGTTGCCTGCGAAAAATCAGTCCTGAATACCGGTTGCCGAATTTTAAAAGATTAAATTTTGCTCTGAGTGAATGTGTGCGACTGAGAGGTCCCTACCAACCATCCCATGCGCTAGAAGAGGACACAACATAACATCTGTTTGTGGCCCGGCCTTTTAAAGAGAGAGAGTGCGTATGCTCTCTGCTCTTGAAAACAAAAAGGATAGCGATAGAATATAGAAAACAAAAAGGATAGAAATAGTATTTAAGTTCAAGAATTTAATGCTAGCTTTTATTGAATGCTATGGCATCAAGAACTGCACCAACGTGAATGATGCGAGATTTCGCATTTTCATGAAAAATTACTCTGCTACAGAAGACAGCGAGCAGTTTAAAAAAAAATAAAAGGTTTTGACTCCAATTCCATACCATCATGCTGGATATCATTGACTCAGAAAATTAAGTTAAGTTAATTCAATGTGGCTTAATGCAACGGATCCATAAGTGTAAAAATTCAGCCTGAGAACTGCGGTTGGTTCTTAGATGAATATTTAAAACCAATAGGATTCATTGGTGATCATACATCTCTAAGAATTGAAGACATTGACGAAACAACTGAAATAGAAAACGATGATGAAGAAGGTTCAGATGTTCCGATATATATTGGTGAGTAGAAGTAGCTTTAGTGTTATTGTGTAGTTAAAGCAGTTAGTTGCTCTCAATTAAAAAAATAGTATTATTATTCGCCAATAGATGTCGGGAACTAAGGCGTGAGGGATGATTTTGGAAAAACAGTGATACACGTAACTCACAATTTTATTTACAACGTATGTGTACCAATTTTCGGATTTTGACGGAGCAACCCGGGGTGCAAAGCGGCAGCGCAGTACAGATATTGTGTCACCTAGTAGCGTAGCTGTAGATAAGAAGGTGTGTATTGAAACCACCACCACCGCTAGCGGTTTTGCACCCAGGATTGCGAAGCCACCCGGTCTTGTAGAAGATAGAGGTAGCGCAGGAAAGGGAGCAGGTACTCTCTCGTATGCAGCTGTCGCCAGAGCATGTCACACCGTGGTAGTGCTTGATCAAAACCGCATGCCACTAAATGAGAACCAGGCAATGCAAGTAAGAATCGCGGTTGAGGATGCGATCCTCGACACTTTCCTGGATGGGGGATGCGACCAAAACGAGACTCTACCACGTTTCCACTTCCTAGCGAGGCTGCACCGTGGTGGAGTAAGATACATACCCAGGGACGACTACTCGCTAGCCTGGCTCACTAGCTTCGTGGGGCAACTGCCTCCGTTGTGGGAAGGCTCAGGTGGGCTCATGGTCGTCCCTGAAAGTCAAGTGCCGCGATACTGCACGGGTGTCGTCTTCCTTCCGAATTTCGGGAGAGGCAAAGGAGATATAGCAAGGCAGTCGTCGGTAGTTATGAAATTCCTGACCGCGTCAAACCCGGAGGTAAAGATGGACAGGTGGCGACTTTTCACCCATGACGTGAGACCGGTAGACAGCACCTACAATCATCTCCTCGTGGTGGGGATTCCACCCGAGGATATAGAACTACTGGAACGACAGAACTTCCGCCTGTACTACAGTGCGGCGGAAGTTTTCGTCAAGGTAAGGAGGTACAGAGCTGGGGGGGCCGCGACGGAAGCGCCGGGGGAGACGGGTGCGAGTCATACTGTTCTGCGCAGTGAGTCTGTACCCGCAGCCCCCGACGCCGACGATGACCTGGCCTCCACAGCGTCAATGGGATGGACGACGGAGGAGATGGAACAACTTCTTCTAAAGGGCGGCGACGGCGATCCAGATATTGCAGGCGATATTATGGGCCTGAATATCTTCTCGCCTGCGCCTTCCATGGAGACTGATGGGCCCGCTCTTCCCTCGACCAGCCCGAGAAAGGAATAGATAGGAATATCGTAAATCGCTCTCCTGTCTAACTGTACATATAGTTAAGTAGTATTAAGTCTTAATTATTTTTCTTTTTATAATGGATCCGCAAACTAGTTCATCAATTAATCACTCTAATAACTTAGTCGCCACTTCGCGGTCAAGTATACAAACGCTTACGATTGATAGCATTAACATCGTTCAAGCCAACATCCAACACAGCGTCACAGGTTTCGCCGCCTTACGAAGAAACCTGGAGGAAAATCCAAACACAATTGCACTGGTCCAGGAACCGTACTTATGTCGCAGAAAGGTAAGCGGTTTCAACGCCTTACGGGGAAACGTGTTCTCTCCTCCCTTACAATCAAAAACGCGTACTTTTATATACGTTCCAAATCTATACAAAGCGTCCTTGATAACACATTTGTGCACCGATGACGTTACAGTAGTAAAACTAGACACAGGTCTTGAAGGCAACTTAAACACTATCCTAATAGCCTCGGTTTATATGGATATAGGGACCGAAGCACCACCAGCAGCGCTTGAAAACTTGCTTCTATATTGCTCAGCCAATAAAGTGGAATGCCTACTAGCATGTGATGCAAATGCCCACAGCACCATCTGGGGATGCCCAGATACAAACGACAGAGGCAGAGACTTATTAGACTTCATTTTAAGGCACAACCTCAATGTTCTAAACCGAGGCTCTGAACCGACATTCGTAACCTCGTGGTCCAGAACTATAATTGATGTCACGCTTGCTACCAGTGGAATCACAGACTTGATACACGACTGGCGAGTAGCAACCAATGAAGTATCCTGTTCAGATCACAGAAGAATCAGGTTCAGCTTAGCAGTGGGCGAACACGAACCACGCACTTACAGAAATCCAAAAAAGACTGATGTCACACTGAACCTCGCGATCTCACCGCGTGACCTCACTCCCGAGGAAGAGCGACTGACTCGCTCGAAACCTAGGTCGAGAAAATTTGACTAAAGGTACGTGAATTACAGCCGGTATATAACAATAATGATTTCACACTCTTTAAGGAAAACCTAGAGAGAGATCTTAGCGACGAAAACTCTGTAAATACCGACACACAACTCCACCCAGAAGACATCGAAATCACCCTTGATGTTTTAACCAACGCTATAAGAAATAGCTACCACAAAGCATGTCCGCTAAAAACGGAAAAACAAGGCATTTTACACAAAAAAGATAGGTGGTGGAACAAGGAACTCAGCAGAGAGAGAAAAAATACAAGACACCACTTAAATAGAGCTATGAATACAGACCAGGCTGAAGACTGGGCGGAATATAGAAAAGCTAGACACAGATTAAAAGTAAAAATAAACAAGAGCAGAAAATGCTCTTGGAAAAAGTATAGCAACTCAATACAATCTGAAAGTGAAACTGCAAGACTGAGGAAAATCTTATCCAAGGACAAACAAATAAAACTGGGGTCGCTTAAAAAGTCGGACGGCTCCTACACAGTTTCGGAGCAAGAGCAATTTGAGCTCCTACTGCAAACTCATTTCCCTGACTGTCACCTGAATAACGATATCGGAGGATGGGACATGCAGACTCTGCATACACCCGGATACGAAGACTGGGACTTCGCTAACTCTATAGTCACTGAAGAATCCCTGCTATGGGCAGTGAGCACATTCAAACCCTTTAAGACAGCAAGGACCGATGACATATTTCCGGCGCTGTTACAATGGAGCATAAGCCTGCTAAAATCAAAATTAGTGGCTCTCTTCAGATCATGTCTCGCATGGAAATATGTTCCAAAAGCATGGAGATCAGTAAAAGTAGTATTTCTTTCCCAAACCGGGCAAATCAGATTATACGAATCCTAAGTCGTTCAGACCCATCAGTCTGAGTTCGTTCTTGTTAAAGACTCTGGAGAGACTTTGCGACAAATATATTAGGAATGGGCCGATGGTCACAAATCCCGTCCACAAACATCAACATGCATATCAATCTGGGAAATCTACGGAGACAGCGCTTCACCAGGTAGTTTATAAAATTGAATCTGCCCTAGAAAACAAACAATCGTGTCTTTCATAGGCATAGAAGGCGCTTTTGATAGGACAACCTTCACTAGCATAGAAAATGGCCTGATGGCACGAGGCGTAGACGAAAGAGTGAACAAATGGGTCACAAACATGCTATCCAACAGAGAGGCCAAAATCGAAGAAATGAAGAAGACACGCTGCCTCGTCACGAGAGGCTGCCCACAAGGCGGCGTGTTATCGCCACTACTCTGGGTAGTAGTGGTGAACGAGCTCATTGAACTCTTGAACAAGGATGGCATAACGACTATTGGTTACGCCGATGACCTAGTTATAATGGTGTCGGGACTATTTGAGACAACGCTTTGTGCTAAGATGCAACAAGCTTTACGCACAGTCGAAAACTGGTGCAAAAATCACAGTCTAACAGTGAACCCTCAAAAAACAGAAATTGTACTTTTTACGCGAAAAACTAAAATAGGTGTCTTAAATTACCGTCGTTATTCGGTACTAAGTTAGCACTCAGCAAAGAAGTAAAATACTTGGGTATATGGCTAGATAGCAAACTGCTGTGGGCAAAACATCTGGATCATATAACCACAAAAGCAACAAACATACTATGGCAATGCACGAGAGCGGTCGGGAAAGAATGAGGACTGAAACCAAAGCTATGCCGTTGGTTATATTGTAACGCCTGTTTTTCAGTTTTATTCATTTTTCTCACATTCCTTAAATCTATTAAATAAATAAGCCAATGGGTGTATATCACTTTAAAATATTAAATACCATAAATTACTAATAATAGGATAATTTCAAATGACGCGATACTACTTTATTTCCACGCCATCTATAGCATGTCTTCGGTACCCCGTTCAATAATTATGTTAGAATTTAACTAGAGATCGGTCAATGATCACCTACACAACAACATAGTTACGCCACCTCACCGGAGAGGGCGCTAACACAGCTTGATGTTCAGCGGCATCTCTCGGCGAATAACCGTAAGATAGGGGTGCCAAGTATTTACCTAGAAAGGAAATTTATTATTATAAATTATCAACTTTAAATTAAACTTTTATTTAACTTAAATATTGCAAGTGGAGATTATCGAATCTTTACCGATTACTAATCTCAAATCGTAACACTACCACATTTGATCCACGAAACTTATTCATTTTACCTTATTTCGTACGTTAATTATCTGTCAATCACGACAATCTGTCCTTTTCCTCTTTTTTAGTTCAATCCAAAGCGAACCAAATCATTTCAACTCTCTTTACCCAATGTTGACTAAAATTCCTCGCATTCAAGAAAGTCCTCATCTACCTAAGTCCCGAAGTTTCACCCGAAAATAAAGTAAAACTGCACAAGGGTAACACTTTGGAATGTTCTAGAAGGTTGTCGTACCCGTGAGTATGCATTTTGACACCCATCATCTAAGAACTTATCGGGTTCTGTGTTTGTTATGGATACTCGCAAAAGATGGCTTCGATGAAAATTTGTGTAGTTCCGAATGATTAAATACTTCAAATCAAGTCCTCAAATTGGTAATCGATACCTTCCAAATTTAACTTTTCTTTAATAAATTTGTCTACTAAGCCTTCTAAAACGGTGATCCAAATTCACTAATTATTATTTCATTTAAAGCATTCTTTTTAAACACTCCTCTACAAAAATATAAAAATAATGGCCAAATGAACTTCGATTTTATCGGCGGACGGGAGGTCAATTCGATCCAATCGATGCTTAATGTGTAAACGAGGTCTCGTCACTGGTGAGCGGCGAGTGGGATCTGTCACAAAACCGGGGCGTCATTCTATTCTCTACGTTCACCGCGCAAGGAGATATAATAATCAAAAAAATAAATACGACTGAACGGCGTACGAATTTAAAGATGTAAGAACCCAAACCCGGTAAGTGTTTATTTAATCTCTTGTTTGTATCTTAGTTCTCAATAACTTTGCACGTCTCACAAGACTTGTAAATCGTGGCTTGGCTTACCCCGTAATCGACCCCCTGCGTAGTAGCTCCATTGAGTGTTAATTATCTAAATCTAATGGTTAAATCGGGCTGCCATGCTTCAGGAAGCTTGAATCTTGATTCCCCGAAGCGATATATATCTGTTTTCCCGGATTTTTACAAAAGATTATCATGGAAATCGGTCAAACTTGTTGACCATGTAAATTACCACTTTTTAGCTTATGGAGGCATGCAGGAGCAGTATCTCTAATTTATAAACATAGTACAGCTCCCTGCGGTGGTGTTTCAAGTAAACTTTATTGATATTTCTCCATAGTTTTCAATAAAAGTAGCTCTTTGGATGGTTATGCATACCTCCCCTTTTCATCCCAAATTCACCCCTCCCAGTATTAAAACTACTTCTAAAAGGATCAGGGAAGCCTACTCTTCCTTGTGATATACTAAAAAGCCTCCCTTTTTACCTCTTAAGGGAAGAATTATTCAACCTTAAGTTTTAAAATTGTTCCCCGCTAACCTTTTTAAATACTTAAAAGATTACCATTATTGAATGAATTGTAATACCATTTAATCTTACAGCCAATGAATGTGGCCTTACAGGGTGTTCTGGAGCCCCGGGACCCTGGAGGGACGTGAACATTGGGGACGGGCCCCGCCAAAGCCACCGACATTAAGCTCGCATAACCGGCCGTGCTCCTCTCCCCCCATCCACGCTGCCTACCAGAGCGTCCCGGCTCTCTCGTGTGGGTACTAGTACCCCACAGGTACCCAATAAAATAGTTTTTTTATTCTATTTTCCAACAATACTCTCCGGTTGGCCCGAGGCCAACACTTAATCGCCCTCTCCATTCCAATTGGGATGTCGAGGCATAACTACCTTGTGCTACCGCTTAAGGTTCTGCTCGTCCGTTCCTCTGGATCGTCCTCCAGCGTTTAATGTTATGAGTAAGAGAATGGTACTGTAGGTTACTGTAGGTTACCGTAGGTTACCGTACTAGATATTTTCCTAACTTGACTGGGCTGATCACTAACTTAGTCCATCGCAGATCTAAACCTTCTACCATTGCATCTCGGAATGAGCCTCACTCGTTATCAATCTCTAAGTTTGTATAAGTTAAATTCCTGTAACCAGTAAGCATCGTGTGCGACAACTAGTGTAAGCATTTTGCATGTAACTATATTATATACTCCTTGAAATAAATTGTCATACTAGGTACAACATACCTGAAAATAAATTGTTATATTGGTGACAAAGTTGTTTCATTCCGAGTCTAGATTTTGCGGACTACAGTTTAAGAACCCTTACCTCACACGTAGCAGGGCTACCGGAGTTTACTCTACAATATACCGTAATCGTGCGTCCTGTACTCACCTATGTATGCGTGGTATGGTGGACACGCACAAACTTATTAACAACTATAACAAAGCTGCAACAAGTACAAAGGCTTGCATGCACACTCATCAGCGGGTGTACTAGAACGACACCGTCAGCAGCACTAGAAGTCATCCTGGGCCTAACACCGCTGCATCTACATATACAGCAAGAGGCCATGGCTTCTGCACTCAGGATAAAATCAACTGATCAGTGGAAGGGCACAGGGCCCATCACAAATCACTGCAAAATACTCGGCAGAGCAACAATGATAATCCCGGAAGCTATTAAGGGTACGGACAAGATAGCACCTGGATGGTAAAAAGTATGAACTTATCACGGCAGACAAGCAGCCGACAGAGATGCAATCTTCTCTATCCATAAAAATATACACGGATGCCGCAAAAAACGAAACTGGAGCAGGCTGTGGATATTATTCACGGGAGCTGGGACTCTCAGAATCGAAAGCGCTGAATAAGACTGTAACAGTATTGCAAGCGGAAATGATGGGTCTTTTACTAGCTGCGCGAGCAACACTCTCCATAGACCCTGAGAAAATAAGGAAAAACCAAGAACAATATGTTAAAGCAAGTCTTGAGTTAATCACAGACAGTGCTGCAACTATATACGCACTTAGAAGACCGACAACAAGGTCAAAAGTATTGGCAGAATGCCACTAAACTCTACAAACACTAGCAGACATATACAACATCAAGGTAAAATGGACTAGAAGCCATGCATCGTGTTCAGGTAACATTGAAGCTGACAAACTTGCAAAAGAAGGGACTAAACTACAGGTAAGTGACGACGCAATGGGCCTCTGTAAACCATCGTCTATGGAAGTAAGGAACCTATTGCGTCGCCACGCCGAGAAAGAGCAACAAAATTTGTGGGACAAGAAGTCGGACTGCAAACACACAAAAGCCGCTCTGCCTAAGTTAGATAGTAAAGTAACCAACAAACTGCTTAATCTACAGCGGCAAGACCTTCGTCTCACAGTGGGCCTTATCACGGGACACTGCAATTTAAACTATCATCTTCATAAAATAGGGGCCACGGACAGTCCTCTATGTAGAGTATGTATGCAGGAAAACGAGACTGTGGAGCATGTCATGTTCCGATGCACAGTCCTAGAAGACATAAGGGTCACGGTTGGCTTGCACGACCGTGGTATGGATGCAGGACACCAGCAACTGCCACAACAATTACTACCACCCTCATCGTCAACATCATCACTGCCTGTCGCTCTTCGTCGCACAGCTACACACACACATTTACCATTATCCATCATGTCATCTGCTTCGACATCATCAACACCATCACCATCTACTTCACTAGGAGCGCTATGCCAGCGACCCCGGGCCTACCTTCGTTTCATAAAAGAGCTGGGTTGGCTTGGTTAGTCGTTGTCAGGGGGGAATGCACAATACACCCCAAGCGGGACGTCAGTGCAGGACACATCGCCCCCACCTCAAATTAGAATTAGAAATTAGAATTACAGTGTCTGCTGTTTGCCAATAGCATAGAGAATGTACAAGATAAAAGTGAAGATGTTCACAGTGGCAACTTTAACGGCTTGGCAATAGCCGCCTGCCCCTATAATAATCAAGATGTGATTATTCGATTTTTCACGGAAAAATGTCGCCAGACGTTCAAGGCTTTGATGGGGTACTTGTCTCGAAGATGTAAGGTTATGAGCAGTGAAAGGAAGATAATCGGTGAACATTTTATAGTGTTATTTTAAGTAAAAATATAAATGTAATAACCTGTGTTCATATTTTCCCTTTTAGGTTCCATCCACATCAGGCGCTACATTACGTTACAACGGTGCAAACTTATGTGCTTTGAATAAAAAAGACGGCGGTGTCAGGCCTATAACCGTAGGTTGCACGTATAGGAGAAACATCCAAACTTTGCTGCCGTTGCCGATACATCGGAAACTAACGGAAAAATTTCAGCCCATTCAGTTAGGATTCGGCAGCAAAGGTGGTTGTGAGGCGGTCGTTCATGCACTTCGATCATTTATTAATCACGATGCTGGTGAGGTGATTTTGAAGGTTGATGTTAAAAATGCATTTAACTCTGTTGACCGAACCACTCTTTTAACCGAAATTCAAAATTGCATACCAGAAACGTTTAAGTATCTTTGGCAATGTTATAGAGTTGATACAAAATTACTTTACAGAGATCATTTAATTGAGTCCTGCTCTGTTTGTCAACAGGGTGATCCTCTTGGACCTGCTATCTTTGGTCTTGCCATACACCCGATCATTTCGAGTCTAAATTCAACATTGAATATGTGGTATCTAGATGATGGGACCCTAGAAGGCGATGCAAACATTGTTTTGAAGGATTTACAAATATTCATTGATAAATTTCATTCGATTGGTTTGGATTTAAATGTTTCTAAATGTGAAATCTTCTTTACGGACACTGTAACTATAGAAAAAAATGAGATGTTGGCAAAATTTTACGGTCTGGCACCAAATATTAAACTTTTAAATAAAATAGTATATTTCATTACAAGTGCGGAAAGGCTGTCATTGCAAAGAGTTCCGACAAATGACTACCCGAGCCGAGGCGCAGCCGAAGGCGAGGGTTGACAGTCGGAACAAGTTGCAATGACCGTTCCGCACGTGTACTGAACGACTATTTTTAATACAGTTGCGAAAAAATGAAGCAATTTAATAAAATAGTAAAAACACAATTAACTCAACTAACTTATAATTTCTCTCCACGCAATAAATTCGTCGTATGTTAATAATGTAGCGACTTTTTTACTTTTCCGGTAAAATGTTCTCAGAAGCATTTTGTGCAATTATACTGAGTTCCGGTGGTGTTAATTCAAAACTAGGGTCAAAATTACTCATTTTGTGCAACAAACAACTAAAATCGCAAAGAAAATTTCTGAAAAATGGCGCCAACCGTAGAATATAAGCAGAGTTTTTTTATCTTCACCCATTCTGGTAGGCAAAGGCAACTATGCCCATACAGCCAAGTCTTCAGTAGATTTTTTTTATTGATATGAAATGAAAATGAAATTTAATGAGATGAAATGAAATGAAACCTAACCTAAATCATTCAATCAAATCATTAAATCTGATATTGAAACAAATTAGTAGTTTCTTTTTAGAAATATACGTATTTGCATGAATCATAAAAACTTTTTTGAATTTTTTTTGTAAAAACTTCATGGTTGGTTTTTCTTTTTAATACACATTATTTTGACAGTTGGGAAAGAGAACGCACGAGTTCGGGAAAGGTAAAAAAAAAGCACGAGTATGTAATAGCCCACATCCCGAACGCTATACGTCCCTGCAATACGCCTCTTTTTGAGCAACTGTATTAAAAATAATCTTCACCTTCTTGGTGCACCAATTCTAGGAGAATCGTTCCCAGATTTTGTTCATGAACAGCGCCAAAAATTTGAAGATACATCAGAGCGTCTTACTAAAATTCATTGCCACATAGCATTTCACATAATTCGGTTTTGTCTTTTTGTACCAAAATTGACCTATATACTTCGCTGTTGCCCGTTCTGGAACCATTTTACCTTACTATCGAGCTTAGATGAAACTATTAAAAATATCCTTACCAAAATTCTAAATTGCTCTCTTTCGGACAGGTTGTGGTGTCAAGCTTCCTTGCCTATTCGGTTCGGAGGCATAGGCACGCTACTACGCCATAGCTACTGCGCTTTATACCTAAACTTTCGAGCAATGCCGGCGGTACTATCTGCCAGTCGGTTGTCACTGCTCACGCGCGCGCAACGTAATAATATATTATTATTCAAATGACGGGATAACTTCGCATTCGTTTTCTATATTAGAAACTATTTAAGTTTTTCATAGTCATTTTGCGGGTTTGACAAAAAACAAGCATAATATTTTTCATTTTTTTATGCTAACAATACTTAAATAAATGACAAGACGGCGTAAAATTCACTTTCTCGACTTCAAATTCGACTCTTAGGAATTTTGATGTTATTTTGTGAGGTAACTAAATAAAAAGAATTCGTAAACTTTTTTTATTTCATTGGTAATAACAACGGTAGGTCGAGCGCCTTAGGCACATTTTTGCTTGTATTGTCTGAAATAAACGTTGGTAACGTGTTTTTGTAGGGGAGTGAAATATCTGTTACGTAGTAACTATTATATAATCTGTAGCTTAGACATACGCAAAATTTCCAGTGATTCCCTACCGGCTTTTTTATCTTCTGTCCATGATATTACTGGTATTTTGATAAAATAATTCTTGGCATGCCCGGAGGAAGCTTTTCCGAGAAGTCTCCGTTCGCAACGGCAATGGGACGAACCCTTATGCAAAAATTTACAGAAATATCTTTTAGACAGTTGTTTAGATAACAGGGACCGGGCTCGTCTTCTTGCCACGCGCGATAGGAAATCAGGATACGGGTTGCAGGTGTTACCTTCGTCCAATATAGGGACGTTTATGGATAACAATAGTTTTCCGTCGCAGTGGGACTGCGTCTGGGCATCTCTAGAACAGCCGCACCGCTGTCGCTGTGGCGACGAGGTTGATCACCTGGGCCACCACGGCCTATCATGTCGCCGCAGCGCGGGGCGGCTTTCACGACACGCTTCACTAAACGACGTCATCCGTCGGGCCCTTGCCACCGTCAACGTGCCGGCTATTTTAGAGCCGAACGGTATCACACGTGACGATGGCAAGAGGCCTGACGGCATTACGTTGATTCCTTGGTGTCGTGGAAAGCCGCTATCGTGGGATGCAACCTGCGCCGATACGTTGGCAGCATCCCACCTTAACAGTACTTCACGGGCTGCAGGAGCAGCCGCAGACGCAGCAGAGGCCCTCAAGCGGAGGAAATACGCAGATATTAGAGACAATTACGCGATTCTTCCGTTTACCATGGGCTCGCAGGGTCAACAAGCACGCGGTTTTGTAAATGAGTTGTCCGTCTGACGTCTCCCATGACCAAAGAGCTGGCGTGTACCTCGGGTAACGAATTAGTCTTGCCATTTAACGAGGTAATGTCGCCAGCTTTTTGGGTACTCAGCCAGTGGACAGCGACCTTAATTAAAAATTTTATTTGTAGATTTTATATAGTCTGTATTATAGTTTTAGGAGTCGTTTATATTGTATATATAGTTTTAAATTAATTTTAATTTTGTACATGTATATATCTTTAATTACTGTTACTTAAATACTAACAAACAATATCACTATAAAATATACAGGATGATTCAACACCGATGGATCAAACTAAGCAGGGTGGTAGAGGACCTCACTGCGCATCTATTGGACCCCCATGTATGGTTCTACTATTTTGGATAGTTTATGAGAAATTGAGTTTTTTTTAATATTTTTACCTATTGCCGTTTGGTCCGCAAATATGTTTTTTTCTGCTGAACCCATTAATGGGGTTCTTCCAATAAATTGGTTTTGTCATTCATTAAAACGTATAATCACAACGCAGGATGTAAATATAAAGTTTGGCTGTATAATAGTAGTAGGTAGTGATATCATTGTAATATGATTACGGGCATAGCCTGAAATAAATTACTTTTTTATGTAATTTTTGAAAAAAAACGAGCATAAATATTATTTGACGTCATTTAAAGTCATACATTTACGAGTTAATCTAGTCTAAATGTAACCTTCATTGTATTGTAGTCTTCTTGATTGCCATGAACTAAGTGTCCTGTGTCGGTCGATGTGAGTCAAAAATCTAATAATAGCAGTCGTAGTAAAATGTGCATTACGACACAAATATACTTATAACCACTAAACATAATTACAGCTATAGTAGAAATGTCGCTCTGTTCCACGCCGTTGCTGTTGGATGTTTAACGTAAACAGAAATTATCATCAAGTGCCCATTGTCACCATCACACAATAATAGGTGAAAACACATTGTTCCCCTTCCCGTGAAAATGTTATATATTGTAATGGAGGTAATAGAAGTATTGCATATTTACATTGAATTCAAAATAAAACGTTACAACCGCGATCCTTGCCAGTTCTATACAATTTTAGATTGGTCATTAAAATGAAGTCGCTGTTCATCTTATTAGTATTGCTGAAATTATTCAAAACTAATTATTCGTTTGATGGTAATTATGGAAAGTTTTACGAAGTGCATTCCTCAAGGCTAAATAAAGGATATTCCTCCATCAGAAAAGGGCCTCAACAGGACACCACCTTCTGGCCAATGCAAAAGGAAAGTCGCTGTAAGTGTTTGAAATATAAAGGATTCATAAATCATTATTATTCCTGTGTTTTGATACGTGGGATATATGCTTTGTCACACACATCAATTGCTGTTACCTTTGATTGGTCACGGATATGCGCTGTTTGATATTTCTTTGTTAGGCGGAAAATAAATAAAGATTTATCTGAAATGCTGAATTCAAAGCGTTTCACGGCACAGTGCCTGTGTTTGATCCATGCTTGGTATTATCGTAGTACTACTATTTATTCTGAGGTCACGGTAGGTACTACTCGGTTATCAGATCTCATTTAGAGCCAAGCTTCTAACTCTACACGCCCTAACTGTACAAGCTCTACAGTCTACACCTTAGTTAAAATAAGTGGCTTGGACATTTCGTTACTACAATAACTATTGCATAACATATAAGTAATGAACAGTTAATGCATTTTTTACCTTAGGTGAATGTAGCAAAATGGCCAAGCCACATATTTTCACTAAGGTGTAGAGCTTATGAAGTTAGAGCTTGTACAGTTTTTTTTAAAATTATATTTTATTCCTGTCTACCCTCCAACGGAGTTGCGAGTTTTTCTAGTCTATGTTCGCTTTCATACCAGCTCTCGGATTTTCGCCGTTTACCGTTGCCCTTTCATTCTTCATACAAGTCTTTCTTTTATACATCTCTATCATACTCACATTGGTGGGGATGCCAATCTACTTGCCCTATTCTATGCTGCTCTAATTTTCATCTTATTCTATTTTGATTACTTTCTAGGGTTACAGTTCATACGATTTTGACATGATGTATTTCTGTTGCCGCTATAACAACAAATACTAAGAACAGAACTAAGTTAAAAATGAAAGAAAAGTAAAAAAAAAAGTTTTTTACGATAGCGCAGCGCCATATACCTAGCATCAAAGATGGCGCTATCGTCTTTACCTTAATCTGAATCTCAGAAGCGGCTCCAACGATTAAATAAAATTTAGTATACCTACAGGGGATTTCCGGGGCGATAAATCGATCTAGCTAGGAGTCATTTTCAGAAAATGTTGTTTTATTCGTGTTTTCAATAATCAATTTTATTGATAATCAACTTAAAATATGACTCTTCCCGACATCTATTGGCGAGTAGAAGTACTGTGTCAGTAAAGCAGTTAAGGCCCATTTAGACGGGGAGAGTTTCTCGTACGTTTCCTTACGAGAAACCATACGCTACTATCACAAGCAATAATCGCCATAACACAATCGTATCAAAATGTTAACATACAGGCAAGAACTAAAATCTCGCCTACTATGTCATACGAGATTGGCATATGACTTATCGCTAGGCGATAATTGCCTATGTTTCTTTACACAACAAAAGTATAGTAAGCAGATTCTTGCTTATGAGAGTCTCGACTTGTATAAACACGATCTCGTGTGACATTTTTCAAGTTCATACGAGTATAGTACAAATCGGGTTGAACCGTTTTGAGTGCGAGAATCGAAATACGAGAAAATTCTGTTTAGACCGACACTATCAATATTCTATTGCGAGTCAATTGTCGCCAGAGTGGAAGAGTGAATGTTTAGACAAATAATCTTTTTTATATTCCTTCCATAATCGTATCTTCGAGACGAGAAACTCTCCCCGTCTAAATGGGCCTTTAGTTGCTCTCAATTAAAAAAAATAGTATTATTATTCGTCAATAGATGTCGGGAAGAGTCATATTTGTCTCTTTAAGTGGCAAAAAATACCGAGCAAAGCTCGGTCAACCAGATATTTAATAATATTAATTACTACAATTACTATTACTACTATATGATACTATTCTACCTTTGTGTTAACGTTTACTTAGTTGGTGTTAGAAGTTCGTCAGAAATTCGATAGATGGCGTTCGGAACCCTCCGTGTGCGGGTCTGACTCGCACTGTGCCAGTTTTATTTTTAACTACTTTATAACAACTCTTTTACAACATTTTATCTCTTATGCTTTTGTCCTCTAATATTTTACAGATGTTGCTTATTTCTATCTTATAATTTATTTCTTGTTCGCAATCGAACGAATCGTATGAAGTGCACTCTCCTCGACTTGTGGGTCACAATGACATGATGGGCTTTCCTTCGGTAAAGGTAGTAAGATAAGCCCCCATGCCCAGTCATTAGTTGAACTAAAATTGGGTCTGGATTTAATTTTTTGATTTTAGAGTATGCTATTACTGCGTCGGCAAAAAATGTTTTTGTAGTGGATGCCGTTTCTTCGCTTTTGTAGCGCCGGTTCCATTCGTCAAGTGACTCTTTTTGACGACATAATAACTATCTGCATGCCAAATTTCAGCGCAATCCGAAACAATATTGATTTTCAGACTTAGTTACCCCACTTCACCCTCTTAGGGGAGGAATTTCGAAAAAGCCTGAAACCCGTATTTACTTATTATTTATTTACAGAAGTACTTGTGTGAAGTTCTGATTAAAAAAGACTAACTAATCTATTTTCTCCATACAAACCTTGAACCCCCACTGCATCCCCTTAATGGGTAAAAGTTCCAAGTTTTACATTTAGTGTTGTTTGTGTACTAATACTAGCTTGCGTACAATATATATATATAAGTAAATATAATACAATATATATAAAAGTAAATATAAGTAAAAAAAGTAAATATAAGTTGTGTACTAATACTAGCTTGCGTACAATATGTATATACAATATATATATATATATTATAATAATATATATATATATATAATATATATAGTCATAATATAGTAATCTGTCAATCCAAATAAGTACATTTATTCAAAAGAGTACAGCTGTTTCATTCCTACGGGCACAAGCCTCGACATAAATTCGAGCCGGAAGCAATCTCTAGCAATATTGACAGACAAAAGTTTACCTAAAAGGGAATCTATATCGTGCGTATTGCTAATAAAATCAAAGAACAGCTTCTCCTCATGTCCAGTAGTACACATCATCCTGGACAACATGTATCAAACTAAGGACATTCAGGACCTCTCTACAGTTACAGGATTCACCTCAGATCTGACGAATACCACGGTAGCTCATCCTAAGACATCTACTCATATTACAAAGAAAGGTTGGAGCCCAGAAGTGTGTAAAGGATACGCAAACAAATTAAAACTTCCCAAAGCAATCAAATCCTCAGACACTCAACGAGAGATAGCAATTCAATATATCAATTTTTATATAACAGGGAATGTTGATCAACATTATCACATTTTGGATATCATTCTAGCAATGGCATGTATGATTTTTAAAGAATCTGCTAAGACATCAGAAGACCTCATTTGGGAGTCAGAACAATACATAGAAGATAAGAAAGATCTCTTGTTTACCACAGAGAAAAGAGAAGGAATTAAGTTGACAGAAGGAAAAACATCCGAGGAAAGTTCAGGAACGAAGTCGCAACAGATTTTTGTGTTAAAAGATACAGACATAGAAACATTGGGAGCTAATTTACTTTACAATCCCAATGTATCTGCAGATCCGGCGGGCCCAACTCTAAGGACAGAGGAAGATATAGAGAAACTAACCCAACTGGTCAGCCCATTGCTAATCAAATATTCTTCAAATGCTCTCAAAGATTTTTATCAACAGTGTGAGGCAATCTTTAAACGATCTCCTCCTACAAATGCACCAACACTGGAATTACTAGAATTATATAGACTCCTCAACTTTACTGCTTTGACCATGCTAAGAGAGACTACTAAGACCAGGGCCCAAATGGTAACCAGCTATCTGAAGAAACAATATAAAGCCAACATCCTGAACTTTATTGGTCCAACCATAGGTGCAAGCTTCACTCCTCCCAGCCTTTCAGCATTGACTCAAGTGATGGCATACATTAATAAAACTAAAAAGTCGATCTCTTGTATGATGGCAAAGATTGTGATACTCGGTTGCTCCACTGATCCCGCAACAAAAGCTTATCTTGATGCAGCAGTACTAACCCACACATCATGGCATGGATTAGGTATTCTACAAATGATCTTTGACATTGTAGAATTCTTTGGAAAATCATGGATTGACATGTATTATCTCACTTTGCTGACCAGCACCTCCACATCTTGGAAAGCTGTAGTTGATTTCATGAAGACTCATCAGAAAGCAGATGGTGAAGATCACACAGTTCCCTGGGCTCGAGTCATCGACGATGCATACTTAACAAAATACAATCCACAAAATCATCCAACCCTGGCTGGGATCCTGAAGAGAAGTCTAGAATACGCTCAAGGGGAGGAAGGGGGCCTTGAGAATGCAGTGTGGGCAATAAAGCACAGCAGAATTGTTCAACACACAGAAGCTGGGTCAAATTGGCTTTTAGCCCAACTCAATCAGGAGGAGGTCGAAGTGACTGCAGGTCACAAAGATGCTTGTAAGCTGGCCGCAATAATCAATACAAGACAAACAACAATCATCAACCAAAAGCCATTCGAATACCTAGCATCAAAGATGGCGCTATCGTCTTTACAGGGGATTTCGGGGGCGATAAATCGATCTAGCTAGGAGTCATTTT
Source organism: Cabera pusaria (assembly GCA_954871355.1). Classification (NCBI taxonomy): domain Eukaryota; kingdom Metazoa; phylum Arthropoda; class Insecta; order Lepidoptera; family Geometridae; genus Cabera; species Cabera pusaria. The sequence continues at coordinate 26,083,505 of OX940885.1, read as the reverse complement.
CAGAAAATGTTGTTTTATTCGTGTTTTCAATAATCAATTTTATTGATAATCAACTTAAAATATGACTCTTCCCGACATCTATTGGCGAGTAGAAGTACTGTGTCAGTAAAGCAGTTAAGGCCCATTTAGACGGGGAGAGTTTCTCGTACGTTTCCTTACGAGAAACCATACGCTACTATCACAAGCAATAATCGCCATAACACAATCGTATCAAAATGTTAACATACAGGCAAGAACTAAAATCTCGCCTACTATGTCATACGAGATTGGCATATGACTTATCGCTAGGCGATAATTGCCTATGTTTCTTTACACAACAAAAGTATAGTAAGCAGATTCTTGCTTATGAGAGTCTCGACTTGTATAAACACGATCTCGTGTGACATTTTTCAAGTTCATACGAGTATAGTACAAATCGGGTTGAACCGTTTTGAGTGCGAGAATCGAAATACGAGAAAATTCTGTTTAGACCGACACTATCAATATTCTATGGCGAGTCAATTGTCGCCAGAGTGGAAGAGTGAATGTTTAGACAAATAATCTTTTTTATATTCCTTCCATAATCGTATCTTCGAGACGAGAAACTCTCCCCGTCTAAATGGGCCTTTAGTTGCTCTCAATTAAAAAAAATAGTATTATTATTCGTCAATAGATGTCGGGAAGAGTCATATTTGTCTCTTTAAGTGGCAAAAAATACCGAGCAAAGCTCGGTCAACCAGATATTTAATAATATTAATTACTACAATTACTATTACTACTATATGATACTATTCTACCTTTGTGTTAACGTTTACTTAGTTGGTGTTAGAAGTTCGTCAGAAATTCGATAGATGGCGTTCGGAACCCTCCGTGTGCGGGTCTGACTCGCACTGTGCCAGTTTTATTTTTAACTACTTTATAACAACTCTTTTACAACATTTTATCTCTTATGCTTTTGTCCTCTAATATTTTACAGATGTTGCTTATTTCTATCTTATAATTTATTTCTTGTTCGCAATCGAACGAATCGTATGAAGTACACTCTCCTCGACTTGTGGGTCACAATGACATGATGGGCTTTCCTTCGGTAAAGGTAGTAAGATAAGCCCCCATGCCCAGTCATTAGTTGAACTAAAATTGGGTCTGGATTTAATTTTTTGATTTTAGAGTATGCTATTACTGCGTCGGCAAAAAATGTTTTTGTAGTGGATGCCGTTTCTTCGCTTTTGTAGCGCCGGTTCCATTCGTCAAGTGACTCTTTTTGACGACATAATAACTATCTGCATGCCAAATTTCAGCGCAATCCGAAACAATATTGATTTTCAGACTTAGTTACCCCACTTCACCCTCTTAGGGGAGGAATTTCGAAAAAGCCTGAAACCCGTATTTACTTATTATTTATTTACAGAAGTACTTGTGTGAAGTTCCGATTAAAAAAGACTAACTAATCTATTTTCTCCATACAAACCTTGAACCCCCACTGCATCCCCTTAATGGGTAAAAGTTCCAAGTTTTACATTTAGTGTTGTTTGTGTACTAATACTAGCTTGCGTACAATATATATATAAGTAAATATAATACAATATATATAAAAGTAAATATAAGTAAAAAAAGTAAATATAAGTTGTGTACTAATACTAGCTTGCGTACAATATGTATATACAATATATATATATTTAATAATAATATATATATATATATAATATATATAGTCATAATATAGTAATTTGTCAATCCAAATAAGTACATTTATTCAAAAGAGTACAGCTGTTTCATTCCTACGGGCACAAGCCTCGACATAAATTCGAGCCGGAAGCAATCTCTAGCAATATTGACAGACAAAAGTTTACCTAAAAGGGAATCTATATCGTGCGTATTGCTAATAAAATCAAAGAACAGCTTCTCCTCATGTCCAGTAGTACACATCATCCTGGACAACATGTATCAAACTAAGGACATTCAGGACCTCTCTACAGTTACAGGATTCACCTCAGATCTGACGAATACCACGGTAGCTCATCCTAAGACATCTACTCATATTACAAAGAAAGGTTGGAGCCCAGAAGTGTGTAAAGGATACGCAAACAAATTAAAACTTCCCAAAGCAATCAAATCCTCAGACACTCAACGAGAGATAGCAATTCAATATATCAATTTTTATATAACAGGGAATGTTGATCAACATTATCACATTTTGGATATCATTCTAGCAATGGCATGTATGATTTTTAAAGAATCTGCTAAGACATCAGAAGACCTCATTTGGGAGTCAGAACAATACATAGAAGATAAGAAAGATCTCTTGTTTACCACAGAGAAAAGAGAAGGAATTAAGTTGACAGAAGGAAAAACATCCGAGGAAAGTTCAGGAACGAAGTCGCAACAGATTTTTGTGTTAAAAGATACAGACATAGAAACATTGGGAGCTAATTTACTTTACAATCCCAATGTATCTGCAGATCCGGCGGGCCCAACTCTAAGGACAGAGGAAGATATAGAGAAACTAACCCAACTGGTCAGCCCATTGCTAATCAAATATTCTTCAAATGCTCTCAAAGATTTTTATCAACAGTGTGAGGCAATCTTTAAACGATCTCCTCCTACAAATGCACCAACACTGGAATTACTAGAATTATATAGACTCCTCAACTTTACTGCTTTGACCATGCTAAGAGCGACTACTAAGACCAGGGCCCAAATGGTAACCAGCTATCTGAAGAAACAATATAAAGCCAACATCCTGAACTTTATTGGTCCAACCATAGGTGCAAGCTTCACTCCTCCCAGCCTTTCAGCATTGACTCAAGTGATGGCATACATTAATAAAACTAAAAAGTCGATCTCTTGTATGATGGCAAAGATTGTGATACTCGGTTGCTCCACTGATCCCGCAACAAAAGCTTATCTTGATGCAGCAGTACTAACCCACACATCATGGCATGGATTAGGTATTCTACAAATGATCTTTGACATTGTAGAATTCTTTGGAAAATCATGGATTGACTTGTATTATCTCACTTTGCTGACCAGCACCTCCACATCTTGGAAAGCTGTAGTTGATTTCATGAAGACTCATCAGAAAGCAGATGGTGAAGATCACACAGTTCCCTGGGCTCGAGTCATCGACGATGCATACTTAACAAAATACAATCCACAAAATCATCCAACCCTGGCTGGGATCCTGAAGAGAAGTCTAGAATACGCTCAAGGGGAGGAAGGGGGCCTTGAGAATGCAGTGTGGGCAATAAAGCACAGCAGAATTGTTCAACACACAGAAGCTGGGTCAAATTGGCTTTTAGCCCAACTCAATCAGGAGGAGGTCGAAGTGACTGCAGGTCACAAAGATGCTTGTAAGCTGGCCGCAATAATCAATACAAGACAAACAACAATCATCAACCAAAAGCCATTCGAATACCTAGCATCAAAGATGGCGCTATCGTCTTTACCTTAATCTGAATCTCAGAAGCGGCTCCAACGATTAAATAAAATTTAGTATACCTACAGGGGATTTCGGGGGCGATAAATCGATCTAGCTAGGAGTCATTTTCAGAAAATGTTGTTTTATTCGTGTTTTCAATAATCAATTTTATTGATAATCAACTTAAAATATGACTCTTCCCGACATCTATTGGCGAGTAGAAGTACTGTGTCAGTAAAGCAGTTAAGGCCCATTTAGACGGGGAGAGTTTCTCGTACGTTTCCTTACGAGAAACCATACGCTACTATCACAAGCAATAATCGCCATAACACAATCGTATCAAAATGTTAACATACAGGCAAGAACTAAAATCTCGCCTACTATGTCATACGAGATTGGCATATGACTTATCGCTAGGCGATAATTGCCTATGTTTCTTTACACAACAAAAGTATAGTAAGCAGATTCTTGCTTATGAGAGTCTCGACTTGTATAAACACGATCTCGTGTGACATTTTTCAAGTTCATACGAGTATAGTACAAATCGGGTTGAACCGTTTTGAGTGCGAGAATCGAAATACGAGAAAATTCTGTTTAGACCGACACTATCAATATTCTATTGCGAGTCAATTGTCGCCAGAGTGGAAGAGTGAATGTTTAGACAAATAATCTTTTTTATATTCCTTCCATAATCGTATCTTCGAGACGAGAAACTCTCCCCGTCTAAATGGGCCTTTAGTTGCTCTCAATTAAAAAAAATAGTATTATTATTCGTCAATAGATGTCGGGAAGAGTCATATTTGTCTCTTTAAGTGGCAAAAAATACCGAGCAAAGCTCGGTCAACCAGATATTTAATAATATTAATTACTACAATTACTATTACTACTATATGATACTATTCTACCTTTGTGTTAACGTTTACTTAGTTGGTGTTAGAAGTTCGTCAGAAATTCGATAGATGGCGTTCGGAACCCTCCGTGTGCGGGTCTGACTCGCACTGTGCCAGTTTTATTTTTAACTACTTTATAACAACTCTTTTACAACATTTTATCTCTTATGCTTTTGTCCTCTAATATTTTACAGATGTTGCTTATTTCTATCTTATAATTTATTTCTTGTTCGCAATCGAACGAATCGTATGAAGTACACTCTCCTCGACTTGTGGGTCACAATGACATGATGGGCTTTCCTTCGGTAAAGGTAGTAAGATAAGCCCCCATGCCCAGTCATTAGTTGAACTAAAATTGGGTCTGGATTTAATTTTTTGATTTTAGAGTATGCTATTACTGCGTCGGCAAAAAATGTTTTTGTAGTGGATGCCGTTTCTTCGCTTTTGTAGCGCCGGTTCCATTCGTCAAGTGACTCTTTTTGACGACATAATAACTATCTGCATGCCAAATTTCAGCGCAATCCGAAACAATATTGATTTTCAGACTTAGTTACCCCACTTCACCCTCTTAGGGGAGGAATTTCGAAAAAGCCTGAAACCCGTATTTACTTATTATTTATTTACAGAAGTACTTGTGTGAAGTTCCGATTAAAAAAGACTAACTAATCTATTTTCTCCATACAAACCTTGAACCCCCACTGCATCCCCTTAATGGGTAAAAGTTCCAAGTTTTACATTTAGTGTTGTTTGTGTACTAATACTAGCTTGCGTACAATATATATATAAGTAAATATAATACAATATATATAAAAGTAAATATAAGTAAAAAAAGTAAATATAAGTTGTGTACTAATACTAGCTTGCGTACAATATGTATATACAATATATATATATATAATAATAATATATATATATATATAATATATATAGTCATAATATAGTAATCTGTCAATCCAAATAAGTACATTTATTCAAAAGAGTACAGCTGTTTCATTCCTACGGGCACAAGCCTCGACATAAATTCGAGCCGGAAGCAATCTCTAGCAATATTGACAGACAAAAGTTTACCTAAAAGGGAATCTATATCGTGCGTATTGCTAATAAAATCAAAGAACAGCTTCTCCTCATGTCCAGTAGTACACATCATCCTGGACAACATGTATCAAACTAAGGACATTCAGGACCTCTCTACAGTTACAGGATTCACCTCAGATCTGACGAATACCACGGTAGCTCATCCTAAGACATCTACTCATATTACAAAGAAAGGTTGGAGCCCAGAAGTGTGTAAAGGATACGCAAACAAATTAAAACTTCCCAAAGCAATCAAATCCTCAGACACTCAACGAGAGATAGCAATTCAATATATCAATTTTTATATAACAGGGAATGTTGATCAACATTATCACATTTTGGATATCATTCTAGCAATGGCATGTATGATTTTTAAAGAATCTGCTAAGACATCAGAAGACCTCATTTGGGAGTCAGAACAATACATAGAAGATAAGAAAGATCTCTTGTTTACCACAGAGAAAAGAGAAGGAATTAAGTTGACAGAAGGAAAAACATCCGAGGAAAGTTCAGGAACGAAGTCGCAACAGATTTTTGTGTTAAAAGATACAGACATAGAAACATTGGGAGCTAATTAACTTTACAATCCCAATGTATCTGCAGATCCGGCGGGCCCAACTCTAAGGACAGAGGAAGATATAGAGAAACTAACCCAACTGGTCAGCCCATTGCTAATCAAATATTCTTCAAATGCTCTCAAAGATTTTTATCAACAGTGTGAGGCAATCTTTAAACGATCTCCTCCTACAAATGCACCAACACTGGAATTACTAGAATTATATAGACTCCTCAACTTTACTGCTTTGACCATGCTAAGAGCGACTACTAAGACCAGGGCCCAAATGGTAACCAGCTATCTGAAGAAACAATATAAAGCCAACATCCTGAACTTTATTGGTCCAACCATAGGTGCAAACTTCACTCCTCCCAGCCTTTCAGCATTGACTCAAGTGATGGCATACATTAATAAAACTAAAAAGTCGATCTCTTGTATGATGGCAAAGATTGTGATACTCGGTTGCTCCACTGATCCCGCAACAAAAGCTTATCTTGATGCAGCAGTACTAACCCACACATCATGGCATGGATTAGGTATTCTACAAATGATCTTTGACATTGTAGAATTCTTTGGAAAATCATGGATTGACTTGTATTATCTCACTTTGCTGACCAGCACCTCCACATCTTGGAAAGCTGTAGTTGATTTCATGAAGACTCATCAGAAAGCAGATGGTGAAGATCACACAGTTCCCTGGGCTCGAGTCATCGACGATGCATACTTAACAAAATACAATCCACAAAATCATCCAACCCTGGCTGGGATCCTGAAGAGAAGTCTAGAATACGCTCAAGGGGAGGAAGGGGGCCTTGAGAATGCAGTGTGGGCAATAAAGCACAGCAGAATTGTTCAACACACAGAAGCTGGGTCAAATTGGCTTTTAGCCCAACTCAATCAGGAGGAGGTCGAAGTGACTGCAGGTCACAAAGATGCTTGTAAGCTGGCCGCAATAATCAATACAAGACAAACAACAATCATCAACCAAAAGCCATTCGAATACCTAGCATCAAAGATGGCGCTATCGTCTTTACAGGGGATTTCGGGGGCGATAAATCGATCTAGCTAGGAGTCATTTTCAGAAAATGTTGTTTTATTCGTGTTTTCAATAATCAATTTTATTGATAATCAACTTAAAATATGACTCTTCCCGACATCTATTGGCGAGTAGAAGTACTGTGTCAGTAAAGCAGTTAAGGCCCATTTAGACGGGGAGAGTTTCTCGTACGTTTCCTTACGAGAAACCATACGCTACTATCACAAGCAATAATCGCCATAACACAATCGTATCAAAATGTTAACATACAGGCAAGAACTAAAATCTCGCCTACTATGTCATACGAGATTGGCATATGACTTATCGCTAGGCGATAATTGCCTATGTTTCTTTACACAACAAAAGTATAGTAAGCAGATTCTTGCTTATGAGAGTCTCGACTTGTATAAACACGATCTCGTGTTACATTTTTCAAGTTCATACGAGTATAGTACAAATCGGGTTGAACCGTTTTGAGTGCGAGAATCGAAATACGAGAAAATTCTGTTTAGACCGACACTATCAATATTCTATTGCGAGTCAATTGTCGCCAGAGTGGAAGAGTGAATGTTTAGACAAATAATCTTTTTTATATTCCTTCCATAATCGTATCTTCGAGACGAGAAACTCTCCCCGTCTAAATGGGCCTTTAGTTGCTCTCAATTAAAAAAAATAGTATTATTATTCGTCAATAGATGTCGGGAAGAGTCATATTTGTCTCTTTAAGTGGCAAAAAATACCGAGCAAAGCTCGGTCAACTAGATATTTAATAATATTAATTACTACAATGACTATTACTACTATATGATACTATTCTACCTTTGTGTTAACGTTTACTTAGTTGGTGTTAGAAGTTCGTCAGAAATTCGATAGATGGCGTTCGGAACCCTCCGTGTGCGGGTCTGACTCGCACTGTGCCAGTTTTATTTTTAACTACTTTATAACAACTCTTTTACAACATTTTATCTCTTATGCTTTTGTCCTCTAATATTTTACAGATGTTGCTTATTTCTATCTTATAATTTATTTCTTGTTCGCAATCGAACGAATCGTATGAAGTACACTCTCCTCGACTTGTGGGTCACAATGACATGATGGGCTTTCCTTCGGTAAAGGTAGTAAGATAAGCCCCCATGCCCAGTCATTAGTTGAACTAAAATTGGGTCTGGATTTAATTTTTTGATTTTAGAGTATGCTATTACTGCGTCGGCAAAAAATGTTTTTGTAGTGGATGCCGTTTCTTCGCTTTTGTAGCGCCGGTTCCATTCGTCAAGTGACTCTTTTTGACGACATAATAACTATCTGCATGCCAAATTTCAGCGCAATCCGAAACAATATTGATTTTCAGACTTAGTTACCCCACTTCACCCTCTTAGGGGAGGAATTTCGAAAAAGCCTGAAACCCGTATTTACTTATTATTTATTTACAGAAGTACTTGTGTGAAGTTCCGATTAAAAAAGACTAACTAATCTATTTTCTCCATACAAACCTTGAACCCCCACTGCATCCCCTTAATGGGTAAAAGTTCCAAGTTTTACATTTAGTGTTGTTTGTGTACTAATACTAGCTTGCGTACAATATATATATAAGTAAATATAATACAATATATATAAAAGTAAATATAAGTAAAAAAAGTAAATATAAGTTGTGTACTAATACTAGCTTGCGTACAATATGTATATACAATATATATATATATAATAATAATATATATATATATATAATATATATAGTCATAATATAGTAATCTGTCAATCCAAATAAGTACATTTATTCAAAAGAGTACAGCTGTTTCATTCCTACGGGCACAAGCCTCGACATAAATTCGAGCCGGAAGCAATCTCTAGCAATATTGACAGACAAAAGTTTACCTAAAAGGGAATCTATATCGTGCGTATTGCTAATAAAATCAAAGAACAGCTTCTCCTCATGTCCAGTAGTACACATCATCCTGGACAACATGTATCAAACTAAGGACATTCAGGACCTCTCTACAGTTACAGGATTCACCTCAGATCTGACGAATACCACGGTAGCTCATCCTAAGACATCTACTCATATTACAAAGAAAGGTTGGAGCCCAGAAGTGTGTAAAGGATACGCAAACAAATTAAAACTTCCCAAAGCAATCAAATCCTCAGACACTCAACGAGAGATAGCAATTCAATATATCAATTTTTATATAACAGGGAATGTTGATCAACATTATCACATTTTGGATATCATTCTAGCAATGGCATGTATGATTTTTAAAGAATCTGCTAAGACATCAGAAGACCTCATTTGGGAGTCAGAACAATACATAGAAGATAAGAAAGATCTCTTGTTTACCACAGAGAAAAGAGAAGGAATTAAGTTGACAGAAGGAAAAACATCCGAGGAAAGTTCAGGAACGAAGTCGCAACAGATTTTTGTGTTAAAAGATACAGACATAGAAACATTGGGAGCTAATTTACTTTACAATCCCAATGTATCTGCAGATCCGGCGGGCCCAACTCTAAGGACAGAGGAAGATATAGAGAAACTAACCCAACTGGTCAGCCCATTGCTAATCAAATATTCTTCAAATGCTCTCAAAGATTTTTATCAACAGTGTGAGGCAATCTTTAAACGATCTCCTCCTACAAATGCACCAACACTGGAATTACTAGAATTATATAGACTCCTCAACTTTACTGCTTTGACCATGCTAAGAGCGACTACTAAGACCAGGGCCCAAATGGTAACCAGCTATCTGAAGAAACAATATAAAGCCAACATCCTGAACTTTATTGGTCCAACCATAGGTGCAAGCTTCACTCCTCCCAGCCTTTCAGCATTGACTCAAGTGATGGCATACATTAATAAAACTAAAAAGTCGATCTCTTGTATGATGGCAAAGATTGTGATACTCGGTTGCTCCACTGATCCCGCAACAAAAGCTTATCTTGATGCAGCAGTACTAACCCACACATCATGGCATGGATTAGGTATTCTACAAATGATCTTTGACATTGTAGAATTCTTTGGAAAATCATGGATTGACTTGTATTATCTCACTTTGCTGACCAGCACCTCCACATCTTGGAAAGCTGTAGTTGATTTCATGAAGACTCATCAGAAAGCAGATGGTGAAGATCACACAGTTCCCTGGGCTCGAGTCATCGACGATGCATACTTAACAAAATACAATCCACAAAATCATCCAACCCTGGCTGGGATCCTGAAGAGAAGTCTAGAATACGCTCAAGGGGAGGAAGGGGGCCTTGAGAATGCAGTGTGGGCAATAAAGCACAGCAGAATTGTTCAACACACAGAAGCTGGGTCAAATTGGCTTTTAGCCCAACTCAATCAGGAGGAGGTCGAAGTGACTGCAGGTCACAAAGATGCTTGTAAGCTGGCCGCAATAATCAATACAAGACAAACAACAATCATCAACCAAAAGCCATTCGAATACCTAGCATCAAAGATGGCGCTATCGTCTTTACAGGGGATTTCGGGGGCGATAAATCGATCTAGCTAGGAGTCATTTTCAGAAAATGTTGTTTTATTCGTGTTTTCAATAATCAATTTTATTGATAATCAACTTAAAATATGACTCTTCCCGACATCTATTGGCGAGTAGAAGTACTGTGTCAGTAAAGCAGTTAAGGCCCATTTAGACGGGGAGAGTTTCTCGTACGTTTCCTTACGAGAAACCATACGCTACTATCACAAGCAATAATCGCCATAACACAATCGTATCAAAATGTTAACATACAGGCAAGAACTAAAATCTCGCCTACTATGTCATACGAGATTGGCATATGACTTATCGCTAGGCGATAATTGCCTATGTTTCTTTACACAACAAAAGTATAGTAAGCAGATTCTTGCTTATGAGAGTCTCGACTTGTATAAACACGATCTCGTGTGACATTTTTCAAGTTCATACGAGTATAGTACAAATCGGGTTGAACCGTTTTGAGTGCGAGAATCGAAATACGAGAAAATTCTGTTTAGACCGACACTATCAATATTCTATTGCGAGTCAATTGTCGCCAGAGTGGAAGAGTGAATGTTTAGACAAATAATCTTTTTTATATTCCTTCCATAATCGTATCTTCGAGACGAGAAACTCTCCCCGTCTAAATGGGCCTTTAGTTGCTCTCAATTAAAAAAAATAGTATTATTATTCGTCAATAGATGTCGGGAAGAGTCATATTTGTCTCTTTAAGTGGCAAAAAATACCGAGCAAAGCTCGGTCAACCAGATATTTAATAATATTAATTACTACAATTACTATTACTACTATATGATACTATTCTACCTTTGTGTTAACGTTTACTTAGTTGGTGTTAGAAGTTCGTCAGAAATTCGATAGATGGCGTTCGGAACCCTCCGTGTGCGGGTCTGACTCGCACTGTGCCAGTTTTATTTTTAACTACTTTATAACAACTCTTTTACAACATTTTATCTCTTATGCTTTTGTCCTCTAATATTTTACAGATGTTGCTTATTTCTATCTTATAATTTATTTCTTGTTCGCAATCGAACGAATCGTATGAAGTACACTCTCCTCGACTTGTGGGTCACAATGACATGATGGGCTTTCCTTCGGTAAAGGTAGTAAGATAAGCCCCCATGCCCAGTCATTAGTTGAACTAAAATTGGGTCTGGATTTAATTTTTTGATTTTAGAGTATGCTATTACTGCGTCGGCAAAAAATGTTTTTGTAGTGGATGCCGTTTCTTCGCTTTTGTAGCGCCGGTTCCATTCGTCAAGTGACTCTTTTTGACGACATAATAACTATCTGCATGCCAAATTTCAGCGCAATCCGAAACAATATTGATTTTCAGACTTAGTTACCCCACTTCACCCTCTTAGGGGAGGAATTTCGAAAAAGCCTGAAACCCGTATTTACTTATTATTTATTTACAGAAGTACTTGTGTGAAGTTCCGATTAAAAAAGACTAACTAATCTATTTTCTCCATACAAACCTTGAACCCCCACTGCATCCCCTTAATGGGTAAAAGTTCCAAGTTTTACATTTAGTGTTGTTTGTGTACTAATACTAGCTTGCGTACAATATGTATATACAATATATATATATATAATAATAATATATATATATATATAATAATAATATATATATATATATAATATATATAGTCATAATATAGTAATCTGTCAATCCAAATAAGTACATTTATTCAAAAGAGTACAGCTGTTTCATTCCTACGGGCACAAGCCTCGACATAAATTCGAGCCGGAAGCAATCTCTAGCAATATTGACAGACAAAAGTTTACCTAAAAGGGAATCTATATCGTGCGTATTGCTAATAAAATCAAAGAACAGCTTCTCCTCATGTCCAGTAGTACACATCATCCTGGACAACATGTATCAAACTAAGGACATTCAGGACCTCTCTACAGTTACAGGATTCACCTCAGATCTGACGAATACCACGGTAGCTCATCCTAAGACATCTACTCATATTACAAAGAAAGGTTGGAGCCCAGAAGTGTGTAAAGGATACGCAAACAAATTAAAACTTCCCAAAGCAATCAAATCCTCAGACACTCAACGAGAGATAGCAATTCAATATATCAATTTTTATATAACAGGGAATGTTGATCAACATTATCACATTTTGGATATCATTCTAGCAATGGCATGTATGATTTTTAAAGAATCTGCTAAGACATCAGAAGACCTCATTTGGGAGTCAGAACAATACATAGAAGATAAGAAAGATCTCTTGTTTACCACAGAGAAAAGAGAAGGAATTAAGTTGACAGAAGGAAAAACATCCGAGGAAAGTTCAGGAACGAAGTCGCAACAGATTTTTGTGTTAAAAGATACAGACATAGAAACATTGGGAGCTAATTTACTTTACAATCCCAATGTATCTGCAGATCCGGCGGGCCCAACTCTAAGGACAGAGGAAGATATAGAGAAACTAACCCAACTGGTCAGCCCATTGCTAATCAAATATTCTTCAAATGCTCTCAAAGATTTTTATCAACAGTGTGAGGCAATCTTTAAACGATCTCCTCCTACAAATGCACCAACACTGGAATTACTAGAATTATATAGACTCCTCAACTTTACTGCTTTGACCATGCTAAGAGCGACTACTAAGACCAGGGCCCAAATGGTAACCAGCTATCTGAAGAAACAATATAAAGCCAACATCCTGAACTTTATTGGTCCAACCATAGGTGCAAGCTTCACTCCTCCCAGCCTTTCAGCATTGACTCAAGTGATGGCATACATTAATAAAACTAAAAAGTCGATCTCTTGTATGATGGCAAAGATTGTGATACTCGGTTGCTCCACTGATCCCGCAACAAAAGCTTATCTTGATGCAGCAGTACTAACCCACACATCATGGCATGGATTAGGTATTCTACAAATGATCTTTGACATTGTAGAATTCTTTGGAAAATCATGGATTGACTTGTATTATCTCACTTTGCTGACCAGCACCTCCACATCTTGGAAAGCTGTAGTTGATTTCATGAAGACTCATCAGAAAGCAGATGGTGAAGATCACACAGTTCCCTGGGCTCGAGTCATCGACGATGCATACTTAACAAAATACAATCCACAAAATCATCCAACCCTGGCTGGGATCCTGAAGAGAAGTCTAGAATACGCTCAAGGGGAGGAAGGGGGCCTTGAGAATGCAGTGTGGGCAATAAAGCACAGCAGAATTGTTCAACACACAGAAGCTGGGTCAAATTGGCTTTTAGCCCAACTCAATCAGGAGGAGGTCGAAGTGACTGCAGGTCACAAAGATGCTTGTAAGCTGGCCGCAATAATCAATACAAGACAAACAACAATCATCAACCAAAAGCCATTCGAATACCTAGCATCAAAGATGGCGCTATCGTCTTTACAGGGGATTTCGGGGGCGATAAATCGATCTAGCTAGGAGTCATTTTCAGAAAATGTTGTTTTATTCGTGTTTTCAATAATCAATTTTATTGATAATCAACTTAAAATATGACTCTTCCCGACATCTATTGGCGAGTAGAAGTACTGTGTCAGTAAAGCAGTTAAGGCCCATTTAGACGGGGAGAGTTTCTCGTACGTTTCCTTACGAGAAACCATACGCTACTATCACAAGCAATAATCGCCATAACACAATCGTATCAAAATGTTAACATACAGGCAAGAACTAAAATCTCGCCTACTATGTCATACGAGATTGGCATATGACTTATCGCTAGGCGATAATTGCCTATGTTTCTTTACACAACAAAAGTATAGTAAGCAGATTCTTGCTTATGAGAGTCTCGACTTGTATAAACACGATCTCGTGTGACATTTTTCAAGTTCATACGAGTATAGTACAAATCGGGTTGAACCGTTTTGAGTGCGAGAATCGAAATACGAGAAAATTCTGTTTAGACCGACACTATCAATATTCTATTGCGAGTCAATTGTCGCCAGAGTGGAAGAGTGAATGTTTAGACAAATAATCTTTTTTATATTCCTTCCATAATCGTATCTTCGAGACGAGAAACTCTCCCCGTCTAAATGGGCCTTTAGTTGCTCTCAATTAAAAAAAATAGTATTATTATTCGTCAATAGATGTCGGGAAGAGTCATATTTGTCTCTTTAAGTGGCAAAAAATACCGAGCAAAGCTCGGTCAACCAGATATTTAATAATATTAATTACTACAATTACTATTACTACTATATGATACTATTCTACCTTTGTGTTAACGTTTACTTAGTTGGTGTTAGAAGTTCGTCAGAAATTCGATAGATGGCGTTCGGAACCCTCCGTGTGCGGGTCTGACTCGCACTGTGCCAGTTTTATTTTTAACTACTTTATAACAACTCTTTTACAACATTTTATCTCTTATGCTTTTGTCCTCTAATATTTTACAGATGTTGCTTATTTCTATCTTATAATTTATTTCTTGTTCGCAATCGAACGAATCGTATGAAGTACACTCTCCTCGACTTGTGGGTCACAATGACATGATGGGCTTTCCTTCGGTAAAGGTAGTAAGATAAGCCCCCATGCCCAGTCATTAGTTGAACTAAAATTGGGTCTGGATTTAATTTTTTGATTTTAGAGTATGCTATTACTGCGTCGGCAAAAAATGTTTTTGTAGTGGATGCCGTTTCTTCGCTTTTGTAGCGCCGGTTCCATTCGTCAAGTGACTCTTTTTGACGACATAATAACTATCTGCATGCCAAATTTCAGCGCAATCCGAAACAATATTGATTTTCAGACTTAGTTACCCCACTTCACCCTCTTAGGGGAGGAATTTCGAAAAAGCCTGAAACCCGTATTTACTTATTATTTATTTACAGAAGTACTTGTGTGAAGTTCCGATTAAAAAAGACTAACTAATCTATTTTCTCCATACAAACCTTGAACCCCCACTGCATCCCCTTAATGGGTAAAAGTTCCAAGTTTTACATTTAGTGTTGTTTGTGTACTAATACTAGCTTGCGTACAATATATATATAAGTAAATATAATACAATATATATAAAAGTAAATATAAGTAAAAAAAGTAAATATAAGTTGTGTACTAATACTAGCTTGCGTACAATATGTATATACAATATATATATATATAATAATAATATATATATATATATAATATATATAGTCATAATATAGTAATCTGTCAATCCAAATAAGTACATTTATTCAAAAGAGTACAGCTGTTTCATTCCTACGGGCACAAGCCTCGACATAAATTCGAGCCGGAAGCAATCTCTAGCAATATTGACAGACAAAAGTTTACCTAAAAGGGAATCTATATCGTGCGTATTGCTAATAAAATCAAAGAACAGCTTCTCCTCATGTCCAGTAGTACACATCATCCTGGACAACATGTATCAAACTAAGGACATTCAGGACCTCTCTACAGTTACAGGATTCACCTCAGATCTGACGAATACCACGGTAGCTCATCCTAAGACATCTACTCATATTACAAAGAAAGGTTGGAGCCCAGAAGTGTGTAAAGGATACGCAAACAAATTAAAACTTCCCAAAGCAATCAAATCCTCAGACACTCAACGAGAGATAGCAATTCAATATATCAATTTTTATATAACAGGGAATGTTGATCAACATTATCACATTTTGGATATCATTCTAGCAATGGCATGTATGATTTTTAAAGAATCTGCTAAGACATCAGAAGACCTCATTTGGGAGTCAGAACAATACATAGAAGATAAGAAAGATCTCTTGTTTACCACAGAGAAAAGAGAAGGAATTAAGTTGACAGAAGGAAAAACATCCGAGGAAAGTTCAGGAACGAAGTCGCAACAGATTTTTGTGTTAAAAGATACAGACATAGAAACATTGGGAGCTAATTTACTTTACAATCCCAATGTATCTGCAGATCCGGCGGGCCCAACTCTAAGGACAGAGGAAGATATAGAGAAACTAACCCAACTGGTCAGCCCATTGCTAATCAAATATTCTTCAAATGCTCTCAAAGATTTTTATCAACAGTGTGAGGCAATCTTTAAACGATCTCCTCCTACAAATGCACCAACACTGGAATTACTAGAATTATATAGACTCCTCAACTTTACTGCTTTGACCATGCTAAGAGCGACTACTAAGACCAGGGCCCAAATGGTAACCAGCTATCTGAAGAAACAATATAAAGCCAACATCCTGAACTTTATTGGTCCAACCATAGGTGCAAGCTTCACTCCTCCCAGCCTTTCAGCATTGACTCAAGTGATGGCATACATTAATAAAACTAAAAAGTCGATCTCTTGTATGATGGCAAAGATTGTGATACTCGGTTGCTCCACTGATCCCGCAACAAAAGCTTATCTTGATGCAGCAGTACTAACCCACACATCATGGCATGGATTAGGTATTCTACAAATGATCTTTGACATTGTAGAATTCTTTGGAAAATCATGGATTGACTTGTATTATCTCACTTTGCTGACCAGCACCTCCACATCTTGGAAAGCTGTAGTTGATTTCATGAAGACTCATCAGAAAGCAGATGGTGAAGATCACACAGTTCCCTGGGCTCGAGTCATCGACGATGCATACTTAACAAAATACAATCCACAAAATCATCCAACCCTGGCTGGGATCCTGAAGAGAAGTCTAGAATACGCTCAAGGGGAGGAAGGGGGCCTTGAGAATGCAGTGTGGGCAATAAAGCACAGCAGAATTGTTCAACACACAGAAGCTGGGTCAAATTGGCTTTTAGCCCAACTCAATCAGGAGGAGGTCGAAGTGACTGCAGGTCACAAAGATGCTTGTAAGCTGGCCGCAATAATCAATACAAGACAAACAACAATCATCAACCAAAAGCCATTCGAATACCTAGCATCAAAGATGGCGCTATCGTCTTTACAGGGGATTTCGGGGGCGATAAATCGATCTAGCTAGGAGTCATTTTCAGAAAATGTTGTTTTATTCGTGTTTTCAATAATCAATTTTATTGATAATCAACTTAAAATATGACTCTTCCCGACATCTATTGGCGAGTAGAAGTACTGTGTCAGTAAAGCAGTTAAGGCCCATTTAGACGGGGAGAGTTTCTCGTACGTTTCCTTACGAGAAACCATACGCTACTATCACAAGCAATAATCGCCATAACACAATCGTATCAAAATGTTAACATACAGGCAAGAACTAAAATCTCGCCTACTATGTCATACGAGATTGGCATATGACTTATCGCTAGGCGATAATTGCCTATGTTTCTTTACACAACAAAAGTATAGTAAGCAGATTCTTGCTTATGAGAGTCTCGACTTGTATAAACACGATCTCGTGTGACATTTTTCAAGTTCATACGAGTATAGTACAAATCGGGTTGAACCGTTTTGAGTGCGAGAATCGAAATACGAGAAAATTCTGTTTAGACCGACACTATCAATATTCTATTGCGAGTCAATTGTCGCCAGAGTGGAAGAGTGAATGTTTAGACAAATAATCTTTTTTATATTCCTTCCATAATCGTATCTTCGAGACGAGAAACTCTCCCCGTCTAAATGGGCCTTTAGTTGCTCTCAATTAAAAAAAATAGTATTATTATTCGTCAATAGATGTCGGGAAGAGTCATATTTGTCTCTTTAAGTGGCAAAAAATACCGAGCAAAGCTCGGTCAACCAGATATTTAATAATATTAATTACTACAATTACTATTACTACTATATGATACTATTCTACCTTTGTGTTAACGTTTACTTAGTTGGTGTTAGAAGTTCGTCAGAAATTCGATAGATGGCGTTCGGAACCCTCCGTGTGCGGGTCTGACTCGCACTGTGCCAGTTTTATTTTTAACTACTTTATAAAAACTCTTTTACAACATTTTATCTCTTATGCTTTTGTCCTCTAATATTTTACAGATGTTGCTTATTTCTATCTTATAATTTATTTCTTGTTCGCAATCGAACGAATCGTATGAAGTACACTCTCCTCGACTTGTGGGTCACAATGACATGATGGGCTTTCCTTCGGTAAAGGTAGTAAGATAAGCCCCCATGCCCAGTCATTAGTTGAACTAAAATTGGGTCTGGATTTAATTTTTTGATTTTAGAGTATGCTATTACTGCGTCGGCAAAAAATGTTTTTGTAGTGGATGCCGTTTCTTCGCTTTTGTAGCGCCGGTTCCATTCGTCAAGTGACTCTTTTTGACGACATAATAACTATCTGCATGCCAAATTTCAGCGCAATCCGAAACAATATTGATTTTCAGACTTAGTTACCCCACTTCACCCTCTTAGGGGAGGAATTTCGAAAAAGCCTGAAACCCGTATTTACTTATTATTTATTTACAGAAGTACTTGTGTGAAGTTCCGATTAAAAAAGACTAACTAATCTATTTTCTCCATACAAACCTTGAACCCCCACTGCATCCCCTTAATGGGTAAAAGTTCCAAGTTTTACATTTAGTGTTGTTTGTGTACTAATACTAGCTTGCGTACAATATATATATAAGTAAATATAATACAATATATATAAAAGTAAATATAAGTAAAAAAAGTAAATATAAGTTGTGTACTAATACTAGCTTGCGTACAATATGTATATACAATATATATATATATAATAATAATATATATATATATATAATATATATAGTCATAATATAGTAATCTGTCAATCCAAATAAGTACATTTATTCAAAAGAGTACAGCTGTTTCATTCCTACGGGCACAAGCCTCGACATAAATTCGAGCCGGAAGCAATCTCTAGCAATATTGACAGACAAAAGTTTACCTAAAAGGGAATCTATATCGTGCGTATTGCTAATAAAATCAAAGAACAGCTTCTCCTCATGTCCAGTAGTACACATCATCCTGGACAACATGTATCAAACTAAGGACATTCAGGACCTCTCTACAGTTACAGGATTCACCTCAGATCTGACGAATACCACGGTAGCTCATCCTAAGACATCTACTCATATTACAAAGAAAGGTTGGAGCCCAGAAGTGTGTAAAGGATACGCAAACAAATTAAAACTTCCCAAAGCAATCAAATCCTCAGACACTCAACGAGAGGTAGCAATTCAATATATCAATTTTTATATAACAGGGAATGTTGATCAACATTATCACATTTTGGATATCATTCTAGCAATGGCATGTATGATTTTTAAAGAATCTGCTAAGACATCAGAAGACCTCATTTGGGAGTCAGAACAATACATAGAAGATAAGAAAGATCTCTTGTTTACCACAGAGAAAAGAGAAGGAATTAAGTTGACAGAAGGAAAAACATCCGAGGAAAGTTCAGGAACGAAGTCGCAACAGATTTTTGTGTTAAAAGATACAGACATAGAAACATTGGGAGCTAATTTACTTTACAATCCCAATGTATCTGCAGATCCGGCGGGCCCAACTCTAAGGACAGAGGAAGATATAGAGAAACTAACCCAACTGGTCAGCCCATTGCTAATCAAATATTCTTCAAATGCTCTCAAAGATTTTTATCAACAGTGTGAGGCAATCTTTAAACGATCTCCTCCTACAAATGCACCAACACTGGAATTACTAGAATTATATAGACTCCTCAACTTTACTGCTTTGACCATGCTAAGAGCGACTACTAAGACCAGGGCCCAAATGGTAACCAGCTATCTGAAGAAACAATATAAAGCCAACATCCTGAACTTTATTGGTCCAACCATAGGTGCAAGCTTCACTCCTCCCAGCCTTTCAGCATTGACTCAAGTGATGGCATACATTAATAAAACTAAAAAGTCGATCTCTTGTATGATGGCAAAGATTGTGATACTCGGTTGCTCCACTGATCCCGCAACAAAAGCTTATCTTGATGCAGCAGTACTAACCCACACATCATGGCATGGATTAGGTATTCTACAAATGATCTTTGACATTGTAGAATTCTTTGGAAAATCATGGATTGACTTGTATTATCTCACTTTGCTGACCAGCACCTCCACATCTTGGAAAGCTGTAGTTGATTTCATGAAGACTCATCAGAAAGCAGATGGTGAAGGTCACACAGTTCCCTGGGCTCGAGTCATCGACGATGCATACTTAACAAAATACAATCCACAAAATCATCCAACCCTGGCTGGGATCCTGAAGAGAAGTCTAGAATACGCTCAAGGGGAGGAAGGGGGCCTTGAGAATGCAGTGTGGGCAATAAAGCACAGCAGAATTGTTCAACACACAGAAGCTGGGTCAAATTGGCTTTTAGCCCAACTCAATCAGGAGGAGGTCGAAGTGACTGCAGGTCACAAAGATGCTTGTAAGCTGGCCGCAATAATCAATACAAGACAAACAACAATCATCAACCAAAAGCCATTCGAACAGGATGATATGTACGATGACGGCTAAATCAACTCTCATCCCAAAACCATCATAAATCACCCACAAACAACCAATCACACATTTCCATTATACAGTGTAAATCTCACGACACTATTAAAAAAAAAAAAAAAAAATAAAAAAAACGAATGGCACTCACTAATTGCGTAAATTTTAGCCAGAACGAACTCACAGACGTTCTGCAAACCCTTTCTTGGTCGTGCTGCGCTGTCCACGTTATCCTTGGGGTGACCTCGCCCTTCCCGCGTGGCTCGCTGCGCCGCGTAGTAACTCGATGCGCGGCCGCGCGACGGTTCATCCGGCTCGAATTTATGTCGAGGCTTGTGCCCGTAGGAATGAAACAGCTGTACTCTTTTGAATAAATGTACTTATTTGGATTGACAGATTACTATATTATGACTATATATGATATAACGTATCGCGTGGTGCTTCTCGAGACCGAATGGCGGTGCGCTCGGGCACCGGCCTACGGGGGATTTGCAGCGGGGTGGTGGCAGAGACGCGCGGTGTGGTAGCTCTGCGGGAACCGGTCTCGCGCGTTAACATGCTGGCCGCCTTGGAACATCCTGTTCCAATAGAAGAGGGCAGAGCCTATTGAAAGCTCTTCGCAGCGTTCCTTGAGACGTCTTCACATCGGCGACTCGGGTGACGTCATCGCTGCCACTGTAGACTGCAGCGACTCGACCCAGCAGCCAACGGTTCGGGGGAAGACGGTCATCCTTGATCACGACCAGGTCTCCTAGAGCAGGTTGGCCTTTGTTCTGGCGCCACTTGTTCCTCCTCTGCAAGTCTGTAACGTATTCATGATAGAAGCGATTCCAAAAATGAGCCTTTAAGGCTTGTGTTCTCATGTAGCGCGACATAGTGCATATTGCGCCATCTTGGACCTGGGGAGCAGGTGACATCGTTAGAGTTCGTCCAACCAAAAAATGCGCAGGTGTGAGTGCCACAAGATCTGAGGGATCTGATGATAAAGGCGTTATCGGTCTAGAGTTGAGTATGCCTTCTATCTCTACTAGAACGGTATTCATCTCCTCGTAAGTGAGATGAGCCAATGCTAAGACTCGCTTTAAAATACCTTTTATAGACTTAACTGAGCTTTCAGCTAAGCCGTTGAAGTGGGGACTATATGCTGGTGAAAATTTAAAATTAATTTCTTGTTCTGCGGCGTATGAAATAAAATCGTGTGATTTTTGTTTTATAAGTTTTGCAAGTTCATTACAGCTACCCCTGAAATTTGTAGCATTATCTGTCCACAGAGTGTTAGGTTTGCCTCTGCGGGCAATGAAACGATTTAACGCTGACAGAAAGCCCTGCGAGGACAGGTCGGTCACAAGTTCGATGTGTATCGCACGCACTGCCAAGCAAACAAACACACATATATATGATTTTATTAATCTACACCCTCTCCCCTTTCTGTCGGCTATCAATACTGGACCTCCATAATCTACGGCTGTATTCGAAAAAAGAAAGTCAGCGTGAAGTCTCTGTTCAGGTAGGTTGCCCATAATCGGTTGATAAGTGACGCCTGAAAATCTACGACACTTGACGCAATTACGTGTGGTTTTTCGTGCCAAATTTCGACCGTTGACTATCCAAAATTTGTGGCGAAGCGTCGCCAATAACAGCTGCGGACCGGCATGTAAAAGAATTTTATGATAATATTCGACTAATAATCTTGTTATGTTGTGTGCAGCGTGTAGTAAAATGGGATGTTTTGTATTGTAATCGTAGTGTGAGTTGCATAACCTGCCTCCTACTCTTATGACAGCATCGTCAATAAACGGGTTTAAATGTAATAGTGTATCCTTCGAAGACAGACTACGACCGCTTCTCAGACTGGTGTACTGTTTACAAAACATATCCCGCTGAACTATTGTACATAGCACTTTTGTCGCGGAGTCAAGCTCTGACGTCATCAATGGACCTGTAAATTTATCACTTGGATTTTTGCAATTGTGAATAAATCGTTTTATGTAAGCTGTGACATGTTGCAATTTACTAAAAGATGAATATTTGTTTGAAAAGTCATCTTCGTGTGGCTCGACCGCTGATAAATGACATTGAAACTTAATCTCCGGTAAGTTTTGTGTGTGTATGTGAGGTTGTGTAGGTATCTGTATTTCCACCTGATGCAAGAAGTGTGAACCTCCCCACCACAGAGAAGAGTTTTTAAGTTGTGAAGCGTTCAGTCCTCTCGAACCTATGTCGGTGGGGTTTGACCCTGAAGGCACATAGTTCCACGAAGATGGTTGTGAATGTTTTGCTATTTCGATTACACGATTGTAAACAAACTGTTTCAGTGTTTGTTTGCTGCAGGTTTTAATCCAACCTAATACTATCGTTGAGTCGCACCAAAAATATTCAGAATCTATTTTTAGCCGCAAAGATTTTTTAACCTTATTGGCTAACTGGGTGGCTAGAAGCGCACCGCATAACTCAAGTCTAGGCATAGTGAGTTTGGCCTTGAGTGGCGCCACCTTGCTTTTTGCAAGGACAAGCTGAATATTTACTTGTCCGGCATTAGATATTGTTCTTATGTATGAACAAGCAGAAAACCCTTTAATTGATGCATCACTGAAATGGTGAAGGGTCACTTCGATATAGTTATCGATTAATACTTTACGAGGAATCTCAATATTATTTAATTCTGGTAAGTGCTGAATGAATTGATGCCATTGAGTAATAACGTCTGGAGGTAACTCGTCATCCCAGGAAATATTTTTTGCCCATAGGGTTTGAAGTATTATTTTAGCTTGCAGCATACAAGGGTTAATCAAACCGAGAGGGTCAAAAACCTGGGCTATAGTGGACAAAATACTGCGTTTGTTTATGTTTGTAGTGTGATCTAGATGAGTAGACGAGAATAGAAGTTTGTCCCTTTTACATGCCCACTGTAGGCCTAATGTTTTTGTGTATTCTTGTTTACTAAGGTTAACTAAGTCATTTTTGTGATTCTCCCCTACTATTTCATCGAGTATGAGTGCGTTGTTAGAATGCCATTTGCGTAAATGAAAATGAGCGCTTTCTAGTTCGCGTATAACTCCTTTACATTTTTTTATGAGCGTATGAGCGTCGTCATCGCCCGTTACGAAATCGTCGGCGTAAAAGTCAGATAAGATTGCTTCACTAACACCCTTATCAAGACAATCGCGTCCCAACTGAACGAGACATCGGAATGCTAAGTATGGCGCGGATGCTGTACCGTAAGTGATGGTGTTTAGTGTGAATATTTTTAGCTCCTGACTTGGATCTGACCTCCAAAAAATTTGTTGTAAATGGCGCTGATTTTCATCTACTAAAATTTGCCTGTACATTTTTTCTATGTCTGCCGTTACTAAGAATTTGTGTTGACGGAAACGAATTAATATGCTAATTAAATCGTCTTGTATAGTAGGGCCTATGTGTTGAATGTCGTTAAACGACTTGCTTGTACCTGGAGTGACAGCTGAGGCGTCGAAAACCGTCCTCAACTTTGTAGTGAGACTGTCCGCCCGCATAACCCCATGATGTGGTAGGAAGTATGAGGTTGACGTGTCTGATGTGTGTGTACTTTCACTCATGTGTCCTAAAGTTTCGTATTCTTGCATGAAACCCGTATATGCATTTTTAAAATCTGGATTTCGTTTGAATTTACGTTCTAATGATTGGAACCTGACGAGCGATAATGACCTTGACTCGCCTAGAGACTCCGGTGAATCCCTTAATGGGATAGTGACCTTGAACCTGCCGTCTGCCTGACGAACGGTTGTCTTTGTGAAAATTGTTTCACACTCACTCTCAACCTTTTGTGGAGTTTGTTGAGTGGTGCCTACGGACTCTAATTCGAAGAACTTATCGAGTTTCGCTTCGAGCTCAGTGTCGTGAAGAAAATTGCAATGGACTGTATTGTGTTTTTGTTTAGAGTCTGTGACGGTTCCCGAAACAATCCAACCTAGTTTTGTTTCAACCAGAGTTGGTTTGTTCCTGCCGAGGGGAACACGATTGTTCGATAAGACCTGCCAGAAAAGGTCCGCTCCCAACAGCATCTGCACCTCTGACGGAGTATTGAATGTCGGGTCCGCGAGGTGGATGTGTGGTGGTATATTAAAATCGTATTGAATTTTTCGCGTAGGAATTAACTGTGTAATCTGCGGTACAACGAAACAATTGACATCTGCTCTGTAATCATCGTGTGATAGTGACGAAATAGTGACGTCACATCGTTCAGTGATTTTCGAAAATTGATTATTCAATCCTTGAACGGAAATTGATGTAGAATAGGTAGGGATGTGCAGTTGCCTCTGTAATTGTTCGGTAATAAAACTTGACGTGCTGCCGTAATCTAACAGCGCGCGCACTCTGTGTAAATGACCTTGATTGTCTGCGATGTGCACGACAGCGGTGGAAAGCAGTACCTGAGCTTGATGCGTAGCTGATAACGTTATATTTTCTTGTGATTTTTTAATATTTGATTCGGTCTGATTTTGCATGGCAGGTAGTAAGTACTACACAGTCGCTGTTTGAATGTGATGATTGTTTATGTGATAGTGTGTTTGATGATGTATGCGTGGGATCTAAATGTAAGAGAGTGTTGTGTTTACGAGAACATATTTTGCATGAACCGTATTTGCAGTGTCCCTCGTCATGTCCCTTGCGTAAACAATTTGAGCACAAGTGCAATTGTTTGACCCTGTCGATTCGACTTTCAATTGGCAGTGCCTTAAATCTTGAACAATTATAAATTGTATGAGTGTTCTTACAAAAAGGACAAGATAATTGATTTTGTGAAGTGTGATTGGTAATGAATGCCTTCGGACGGTTAAAAGATGATTCACTGTGTCTACGGGGTGGTTGTTGCTTTGCCTCCTCCATAGTTTCAAGCAAGTCAGCGCGGTTTTTAATAAAGGTGTTGAACTCTTGTAAAGTCGGTATTTCCCGGCTGAGACACCGATGCTGTTCCCAGTCACGTACCGTGGCCGGGTCCAGCTTGCTTGAAACCATGTGAATAATTAAGACGTCCCAGTGCTCCGTAGGTATATTTAAAACCTTTAATGATCTTAAATTTTTATTAATAGCATCTATAATGTTGCGCAATGCCTTTGAAGACTCCCTATGAATTTGATCTATGTTGAATAATGCCTGAACGTGATTGTTGACCAATATGCGTTTATTATTGTATCTTTCGCATAAAAGATCCCATGCTACACTATAATTCTCCGAAGAGAAATCTAATGACTGAATGACTAACGCCGCACTGTCTTTTAGCGCGGCGCGCAAATAATGAAACTTGTGTATGTTAGGTATAGATGAATTCGAATGTATTAGTGAGTGGTAGGTGTCGTGAAATTCTAGCCAGTCCTGATAGCGTCCAGAGAATGTAGGTAGGTGTATTGTTGGCAATTTAAGGCTTGGCCCACCTGGCTGTGCGACATCACTTGAACCTGTGACCGAAGCGAAGTCCTGCGCCCCGGTGGCACCGCCCGCCGGCGCAGCTCTGCTCAGCAGGTCCTGCGCGGCGGCCACTGTACCGAAGTAGCTCGAGTCGAAGTTCTGTCGCTCCATGTACTCCTCATCTGGAATGTCCACCATATTCTCGATTTGAGTTTGAACGGAGTCGAAGTCGTCATACAGTTGTTGAATTTTGTTAAGTCTCGTGTTTAATTCATACACCTGAAGACTATTTAATTCTTTGCACGGTAAAAGAGGCTCAAGAAACGATTTAAATACTGTTAATTTTGACTTTTGAGAGCCTCTGTTCTTTTTTAATGTTTTTATGTTTTCCATAATTACGTACTACTGTAGTAACCAATTACGGATATAATGAAATACTATTGAACGAATTACAAAAATAATGACGACTACGGAAGATGGATACAGATAACGGGTAGGTACTGAAGGCAAATCAACACGTGCTATTTGAACTGAGAAAAAAATAAAAAATACGAATGGCACTCACTAATTGCGTAAATTTTAGCCAGAACGAACTCACAGACGTTCTGCAAACCCTTTCTTGGTCGTGCTGCGCTGTCCACGTTGTCCTTGGGGTGACCTCGCCCTTCCCGCGTGGCTCGCTGCGCCGCGTAGTAACTCGATGCGCGGCCGCGCGACGGTTCATCCGGCTCGGATCGAAGCTTCGAGATTGCTTCGAGAATATGGTGGACATTCCAGATGAGGAGTACATGGAGCGACAGAACTTCGACTCGAGCTACTTCGGTGCAGTGGCCGCCGCGCAGGACCTGCTGAGCAGAGCTGCGCCGGCGGGCGGTGCCACCGGGGCGCAGGACTTCGCTTCGGTCACAGGTTCGGGTGATGTCGCACAGCCAGGTGGGCCAAGCCTTAAATTGCCAACAATACACCTACCTACATTCTCTGGACGCTATCAGGACTGGCTAGAATTTCACGACACCTACCACTCACTAATACATTCGAATTCATCTATACCTAACATACACAAGTTTCATTATTTGCGCGCCGCGCTAAAAGACAGTGCGGCGTTAGTCATTCAGTCATTAGATTTCTGTTCGGAGAATTATAGTGTAGCATGGGATCTTTTATGCGAAAGATACAATAATAAACGCATATTGGTCAACAATCACGTTCAGGCATTATTCAACATAGATCAAATTCATAGGGAGTCTTCAAAGGCATTGCGCAACATTATAGATGCTATTAATAAAAATTTAAGATCATTAAAGGTTTTAAATATACCTACGGAGCACTGGGACGTCTTAATTATTCACATGGTTTCAAGCAAGCTGGACCCGGCCACGGTACGTGACTGGGAACAGCATCGGTGTCTCAGCCGGGAAATACCGACTTTACAAGAGTTCAACACCTTTATTAAAAACCGCGCTGACTTGCTTGAAACTATGGAGGAGGCAAAGCAACAACCACCCCGTAGACACAGTGAATCATCTTTTAACCGTCCGAAGGCATTCATTACCAATCACACTTCACAAAATCAATTATCTTGTCCTTTTTGTAAGAACACTCATACAATTTATAATTGTTCAAGATTTAAGGCACTGCCAATTGAAAGTCGAATCGACAGGGTCAAACAATTGCACTTGTGCTCAAATTGTTTACGCAAAGGACATGACGAGGGACACTGCAAATACGGTTCATGCAAAATATGTTCTCGTAAACACAACACTCTCTTACATTTAGATCCCACGCATACATCATCAAACACACTATCACATAAACAATCATCACATTCAAACAGCGACTGTGTAGTACTACCTGCCATGCAAAATCAGACCGAATCAAATATTAAAAAATCACAAGAAAATATAACGTTATCAGCTACGCATCAAGCTCAGGTACTGCTTTCCACCGCTGTCGTGCACATCGCAGACAATCAAGGTCATTTACACAGAGTGCGCGCGCTGTTAGATAACGGCAGCACGTCAAGTTTTATTACCGAACAATTACAGAGGCAACTGCACATCCCTACCTATTCTACATCCATTTCCGTTCAAGGATTGAATAATCAATTTTCGAAAATCACTGAACGATGTGACGTCACTATTTCGTCACTATCACACGATGATTACAGAGCAGATGTCAATTGTTTCGTTGTACCGTAGATTACACAGTTAATTCCTACGCGAAAAATTCAATACGATTTTAATATACCACCACACATCCACCTCGCGGACCCGACATTCAATACTCCGTCAGAGGTGCAGATGCTGTTGGGAGCGGACCTTTTCTGGCAGGTCTTATCGAACAATCGTGTTCCCCTCGGCAGGAACAAACCAACTCTGGTTGAAACAAAACTAGGTTGGATTGTTTCGGGAACCGTCACAAACTCTAAACAAAAACAATACCATAATACACATCGAACTTGTGACCGACCTGTCCTCGCAGGGCTTTCTGTCAGCGTTAAATCGTTTCATTGCCCGCAGAGGCAAACCTAACACTCTGTGGACAGATAATGCTACAAATTTCAGGGGTAGCTGTAATGAACTTGCAAAACTTATAAAACAAAAATCACACGATTTTATTTCATACGCCGCAGAACAAGAAATTAATTTTAAATTTTCACCAGCATATAGTCCCCACTTCAACGGCTTAGCTGAAAGCTCAGTTAAGTCTATAAAGGGTATTTTAAAGCGAGTCTTAGCATTGGCTCATCTCACTTACGAGGAGATGAATACCGTTCTAGTAGAGATAGAAGGCATACTCAACTCTAGACCGATAACGCCTTTATCATCAGATCCCTCAGATCTTGTGGCACTCACACCTGCGCATTTTTTGGTTGGACGAACTCTAACGATGTCACCTGCTCCCCAGGTCCAAGATGGCGCAATATGCACTATGTCGCGCTACATGAGAACACAAGCCTTAAAGGCTCATTTTTGGAATCGCTTCTATCATGAATACGTTACAGACTTGCAGAGGAGGAACAAGTGGCGCCAGAACAAAGGCCAACCTGCTCTAGGAGACCTGGTCGTGATCAAGGATGACCGTCTTCCCCCGAACCGTTGGCTGCTGGGTCGAGTCGCTGCAGTCTACAGTGGCAGCGATGACGTCACCCGAGTCGCCGATGTGAAGACGTCTCAAGGAACGCTGCGAAGAGCTTTCAATAGGCTCTGCCCTCTTCTATTGGAACAGGATGTTCCAAGGCGGCCAGCATGTTAACGCGCGAGACCGGTTCCCGCAGAGCTACCACACCGCGCGTCTCTGCCACCACCCCGCTGCAAATCCCCCGTAGGCCGGTGCCCGAGCGCACCGCCATTCGGTCTCGAGAAGCACCACGCGATACGTTATATCATATATAGTCATAATATAGTAATCTGTCAATCCAAATAAGTACATTTATTCAAAAGAGTACAGCTGTTTCATTCCTACGGGCACAAGCCTCGACAATTATCCTGTAAATATATCCTGAATATGTGTCGCGGCATATGTTCTTCATGTTGCGATATATTAGCCAATAGCCATGACTAGACGTTTTAATGTCGAGTAGTGGGTTTTGGCACATATTTTTATAATTCAATTCGCTTTCAGTCCTGTCATTGTTTACGGTAGTGACGTTTTCAAATGGCGCTTGTGCGGGTGCATCAGGAGACAACGGCACTTGTATGACAGCGCGTGAGTGCTCGGCAAGATCTGGCTCCGCTAATGGCTACTGTGCCAATGGCTTTGGATTGTGTTGTATATGTAGGTTATAGTTTTTTTTACAGTTTATTTTAATGCTACACCTATACCACCGATACCATGGTTAGGGCGCCTTCAAATTATCCGCAAAAGTTTGCGCCGCAGCAGCGTGGCTGTAGCGCTGCGGCTGCGCCGTTTCCTAAATCTATACAAATAAAAACGCGCGACTGCAGCGCTGCAGCCGCGCTGAAGCCGCGCATCAATTCATCGATTGACTAGAGACTGTGAGCAGGTAGTTTTGTTTAAGAAGTTGAAGAATTTATCAATGAGTCCAACGATTAACTAATATACAACCTATGATTTTCGAAACAAGCGACAGCAGCGCGTCACTTTGCGGCTAATTTGAAGGCTTTGACCACATCGTCACTTTTCACTAGATAAGATCGCGCTATCTATCTGAACTCTATACATGCGTTGTGAAGAATTATTATGCCACAAATATTTTCCAGATGTTAGGTGAGGACCTATCTCTACAATGCCTTAAGTCAATGACTTAAGTCAATGACTTAAGTTAATGACTTAAGTCTTTATAGAGTGCGTCCTACCCGTAATGACCTACGGTGCCAAGACATGACAGTACACGATGCACCTTTGCTCAGCAAGCTATGAAAAGGGCTATGCTCTAAGTCCTTCTAAAGGATCGATTTCGAAATAAAGTCATTCGTCAGAGAACCAAAGTTATCGATCGACATACCTCATAAGATAAGCAAGCTCATGTCGCAGTAGTGGCCACAATCTATCCTAGAACTGATAACCGTTGGTATAGACGTGTTCTAGAGTAGAGACTGCAGCTCGGCAAATATAGAGTGGAACGCCCTCCAGATAGATGGAGTGAGGATATACGCAATCTAGTAATATATGGAAAGTAGCAGATAAAAAAACAGTTGAAGAACGAGCTCAGTGGCGTACCATGAGTGTGGCCTATGTCCAGCAGTGAAAAAAAACGGGATGATGGTGACTATTTCCATACCAAACATTTCATTAATATCCGTACAGCCATTGTCGCGTCCATAAAGGGTGACTTTACATGGTAGACATAGCTTAGTCTACCGTGACTGGGGGATGCGCTGTAGTTGAATGATTATCTTGCTCTCGGTGCAATAAATATTAATATTATGTTATAAAATAACCTTATCTATTAATATTATGTTTCTTTGAAGTGTCACACACTTTATATTTTTGTAAATTGTTAAACACAATCCAAAATTTCATCGTACCGACGGGACTCGAACCCGCACCCCCCGGATTACACGTCCAGGTGCTCTGCCAATTAAGCCACGGTTCGATCCATCGACACTTATCTATTAATGTTATAGGCGCAGAGCTATCACGTGCAATAGTACTGACAATCTAGAGTTTTGCGTTCCACAGTACTTATTATAAGTAGACGAGATGTGCAGACGTCATTGGTACTGAATATCATATAAAATACTTACTTATGCTGCTTCAATGGTTGTTATGTTACAGTTATGACCTCATGCGGAAGTACCACGTCTGAAAATGGAACATATTTCGTCAATTCAGGGTACCCATCATCGTATGATGGCACTGGTTCCTGTGAACTCACTATTTTAAAGTCTCATCCAGATGTCTGCCAAATTCGGTAAAGTTGTGCTGCAGTTTAAAATATTTGAGAGACGCAATATTTTCTTTGTATACTGCAAAGAAAATTATATATTTTCGACCCATTTAAAAACGGTAAAGAAGTACTCGATTGATATGAATGTAGTGGTCATGGTCAAGTGCTCACCAGCTATAAAATAATTCGGTATAGAAATAGTAGATTGTAAACCAAGGGTGCAATAAAGTACGTTTCTGCGACTTCTTTCTGCCACTTTTTTGAATCCAGAGCGAAGCGAAGGATTCTAAAGTAGAATCCTGAGCGTAGCGAGGGATTTAAAGTACGTCGGCCGAGAGAAAATAATATTGCAGCCGAGTTTTACACTCTGCTTTTTATCCCCCTCTATGAGAAAAGGGAATAGATAAAAGGCTCTATAATATAGCAATTCAAGAGCATAATACTGTAAAAGACGCTGACTAACATAAACAAACGTAATAAAACAATAAACACATACAGATCCGAAAAAAATTTTGCACCATCTGCATTTTCCACCCGATTAACATTTTACCCTTAACTCATTGACATATTAGACATATTATACATATGGACATGAAATACCTACAAAAAAAGGTGCAAATCTAAACCTAAAACGTATGCCATTAATTGTCCATTGGTCCATTGCTAGAATTGTGTCAATCAAGGTCATTAATGGACCAATGGACAATCAATGGCAGTAATCTTTTTTAAGTTTTATTTTACCGTCTATATGACGTTGCGGCATTTTTTTTTTAACTTAATTAACGCCACGTGCTCTCTATTTAATAGGACAGTAACATTTTCCGTACAATATTATTATTGAACCTCCTTAGACTTGGCACTATAAAAGAAGTCATAAACCAAAAATTAAAAAATTACTTTCCGGCCCTAGGGCGGAAAAAAACTTATTTTGCGCGCACTTATAGAGGAACAAACCATCACTTTTCGAATAATTGGGATGAAAAATACGTTTCTGAGATAATTGAGCAAGCGAGCAAAGCGTCTCAGCATCGACTAGGCCAAAATGCTTAGGTCCGGATGTTTGTCTGTCTGTTCTCGCCCACAGGTCGCATTATTCAACCGATTTTGACGAAAATTGGCACACGAGTTCCTTGATTTTTTTAAGTTCGCTTTTTTTTCTTTTCTCTCTTCTCTTCTATCTTATAGGCTAGCGTTTGACTACTATCTCGCCAGTTGGTAAGTGATGATGCGGTCGAAGACGGTAAGCACACTAGGCCTGGAATGGGAACTGGCTCTCAAGGATAGCTGCCGGAACACATTAGATGTTTGGCGACTGATTTTCTAACATGAGAGTGGTAGCTGGCCAGGCGGACACTAGATACTGTCCAACCACCATGCGGGGTTGTTGGTTTCTTAACGATGTTTTTCCATCACCGGAGGGACGCTATGAAAAGTGATTGGCGAGAAAATAGGGGGGAAATCGGTAAAGTTTGCTGTAGCGTTATATATGGACGGATTTCAATTGTTATAAGGGCACGGGAAGTCTACTGTTCTCACAGAACTACTAGTATAGTATAGTTTCAACTAAATTCAATGGTTACTGTTTAAAAATACTGTACAGTCGATAGAAAACCTGTACTCTATTTTACTATTGCGTGCTTATAGAAAATATTGTCAGGGAGAATAAATAATTATCCTGTGTAGTAAATTTTGTTAGCTTATACCACCTTTCATCATGCGAACAACTGCCAAAGAATTAAATTCTTTACCGGTCTCTGTGTTTCCTTATAAGACTTAAAGACCCCTGGGCCCCTCATCCAGGGCCGGTAGTCTCTACATGAATAGCGATGAATTTCGAGCGATAATAATCGATAAGAAAAGATATGCAGATAAAAACTGTCTAGCTGCATCTCCTTCTACTAAACGTTTGCGATGACAGGACGCATCGCTATCAATGTAGACTTCCACTCCAGGTT
The DNA here is from genome assembly GCA_954871355.1 of Cabera pusaria. Classification (NCBI taxonomy): domain Eukaryota; kingdom Metazoa; phylum Arthropoda; class Insecta; order Lepidoptera; family Geometridae; genus Cabera; species Cabera pusaria. The sequence goes on along the minus strand of OX940885.1, from coordinate 26,050,081 downwards.
TCGGGTGAGCGGATACCTCCTCGGTAAGCGTGCTACATCGTAGATGGCATCATCACTTAACATCAGGTGACTACTACTATATTAATACTATTTTATTCCGTCAGATAAGTGTTAATTAACCTACCTGACGGAATGAAATAAGTAGATAACATGAGATTGTTTATAAATAATTTTCTTCCCAGGCTAGACTTCGACCGATTTTCTATAGCGGGTCCCGAACAAATGAACCATATTTGCAATCAAGACCAATTTATTGTGTCTGGTGGCAATCCAGTGCCGGCCATTTGTGGTATGAATCAAGGCAATCACAGTAAGTAAACTTCGCACTTTATTTAAACAATACGTATAGTTATTGAGTGTGCTACTGTTGAAAGAAAATTATTCCATTATTTTGTTAAGAAATCAGTTTCATAACTTAATTTTTTTTTTCAGTTAAACTTGCATAACGTCTTTCATTATAGTACTATTTTTTATTAAATTATCAGAAATGTATGATATGAGCGTAGACAAAATAATAAATGTATAGGGTGTCCCTTAACTCAACGTCAAGCGGGCACGAGGCTGATGGTTCACAGCAGCCCCGGGCAAAATAGAAAAAAAAACCTCAGTTAGTAAAATAAAAATAACGAAAACTGACACCTTACACCATATCTTTACCACAAATTTCACGACTTTACGTTGTTTTTTTCACTGACGTGGTGCTAAATAAACCTACTAACGAATCGCAGTTACAAATTAAGCAAAAAGATTTGATATGTTAGTTAAAATTAACGTAGACTCTTTGAGTCGAATTTGAAAAAATAGCATCACCCAAATTTGACTCTACATAAAGAAAAAATAAAGGCATACTGTACTACCCTTGGCATGTTACATCAAAAGATGGCCCATTTAGTTAAGATTTTAATGGTGCAACACTAACAATTTTCTATTCATAGCAATTATTTTTTTTTTTTAAACATCATCACATTAAAAGAATTTAATACTTAGGTCATTAATACTTGTTTGTGCTCAAATATTCGGAGATATTTAACAATGCACAAACATGTATGTATATATATATATATATATATATATATATATATATATATTGCTTATATATATCAGAATAATCTATCAGATCTAACAAGCAAAATAAATATAAATTCTACTGCACGTAGACCGTACAGACACAGTACGGCTGGACCGATTTAGATGAATTTTGGTGTGTATGTTTGAGTTAGTCCATAGATTGTTTAGATTCACAATTGGACCCGATAGGTGGCGCTGCGATCGGGGCGGACAACGTCTGCCGGATCCGCTAGTACTCGTATGTATATATATATTGCTTGTTAGAGCTCTGAAAGATAGTTTGTACAGATTAAGAATATTGCCTCTAAACTATCAAATGCCTCCAAGACGCTGATGACCAGGTGATATTAGCATCATCGGAGGAGGAGTAAGGAATGGTTAATATTATGCATGGTGCCTTTAAAAGGAAAGGGATGAAAGTCAATGTAAGCAAGACCAAAAGTATTTATTTTTTCAATTGTTTTTGAAAGAAAAGAAACAATGACAGATTGTAGAGTTACAATGAAGAAAAGAGAGTGGGACAAGTGAAAGAGTTGAGTAATGAGTAATAATGTGGGCCAGCTGGTAGAGGCCGACCCAGGCGAACGTATCAGATTGGAGACGTTTTAAAGAAATAAACTGTAAAACTACCTATAATCGGCGAGCATGTATGAAGACGCTCATGAAAGTGGAAGAAGCGAAAGAGGTATGTCGTGATCGTAGCATGTGGAAAGAAGTAATCTCTGTCTACCCCAACGGGAAAAAGGCGTGATTTTATTATATATATATACTTTTTCAGTGTATATTGATGCTGGTATCGGGACCACTAACCCGGTTAAGCTGACTTTCGTTACAAATGGAAATGCTTTTGCAAGAATCTGGAAAGTGAAGATTACTCAGATACCATGTTCAAGCATTTATAAAGGTCAGTGGAAGAATTTTTCAAAAATGGCTGAATTATGCTTACAAGTTTATATATAATAATTATTGCCTTCATTCTAGCTGACGAAGGATGTCTCCAGTATTTTACTGGTGTGTCTGGCCAGCTGCGTTCATTCAATTACGACCCTGCTTCAGGATTACAACTAAGTAATCAAGATTATGGCATTTGCATAAGAATGGAGAGAAACTTCTGCGGCATACAATATACTGCTTGCCCAGATACTGGTGAGCTGTTTTTATTCATTAACCAAGAAGGCCTTTTTGGCCATCAAAATACTATTATAGATTTTGAATATATTTGGTACAGTCAAGAACAAAGATCTCAAAAAATGGCGTCATCAGTAATATCAAAAATTAGGGAACATCAAAATATGGTATGTATACCTACGTTGTTTGAAAGATTTTTTTGCTTATAAAAGCAGCAGGTGCAATATTATGTCCTCATCTATAAAATTATAAATTCAGAAACACCATAAAATGTATAAATATGTATACGTTGCGTTATTAAAGGGGACAAGACGTGCGGCAATCCTTCATTTCCAAGTGGCCAGCCACTTAATTATAAAGAGTGTTCCTTCACGTAGGTAAGACAATTTATTGATAATATCGAGTCATATTAATCACTGGCCTTTAGATACTGTTCCTGACAAATGCACACTTAGGCTGAGTTGCATCATCTTACTTTAGCTATAACAAAAGTCAAAAATCTGTCAAAGTTCATATAAAAACACCGGTTAATAGTTGTAGTTACGGTTAAAGTAAGATGGTGCAACCTAGCCTAAAAAATTTCAGGCTTGAGTTAACGGACATCGGACTTTCTATTGTGGGTTGGTTTGAAAATACCTGTAAAAAATGTACTGCATTCTGAACATATTAAACAGAAAGAACTGTTGCTTTATGTGAAGATGGTATTTCTGTACCCGATATAGTTAATGAATTGGGCGTCTCTGTAAGTATTTTTTAAGCATTTGATATTCCCAAGTGCTCGTATACAGTTTCGATGTTTGATTTTCAGCGATGTTTACTAGGTTTTCTTTGTCACGTAAATATTTTTCATTTATAATTTATTTTTCAGAGAATAACCGCGTATCTGAAGAAGCAGAGATGGGTAGACGAGGGTGCTTATAACAAAGCAAGTATCGTTTAGCCATCCCAAAAAAATCTCATTATAACAAGTTCAGCAGTTGATTGAGAATGTTCAGTATCGCAGATTCGTCAACACGAGCACTTAAGCTGCCCAGTTTAATGTGTTTTCACATACAATAAGACGTCGCTTACACGATGCTGGGCTGCATCACAGAGTGCCTGCCAAAAAACTACAACTAACGGAAAGACACCAAAGAATGAGGTTGAATTGTGCGCACGAGTATTTAGACTACGATTTCAGTGATGTTTTGTTTTAATTTGAGAAAGTATTCACGTCTGCAGCATATGGACGTCTTAGTTTATGGCGTGTTAAACATAGCCGATATGCAGAGGGAAAATTTCTCCCCAATCGCAGGAGTGGCCGTATTTCAGTCGAATATTGTGGGGTTGGATGGGTGCGAGTAGACTAGAAGAACTCATTGAAATATCGGATCGATTAAACGGTCCCACTTATAAAAATATATCAGAGCAAGTATTAGATCCAACAGCAGCTAATTTAGCTAACGGACGCAGACCAATCAAATTTGTTCAGGATAATCCCTCAATGTACAACGCTCGAACAGTGAATACTGAATTTGGGACCAAAGTGATCGTCATTTAATCAAGATGCCACCAACATCAATTTTATCGAAAAATAGTGCGGCTTGATGGACCAACTCTGGGATTCTTCAATTTCAATGTATTCAATTCATAATCAAAGAATAATCATGCCAAAGTCAGTATGGTAAGAGGTGGAATAAAGAGGTGGAAAGTATGTATGAAGACATCTCCAGAGCCTTACATACCACCTTTAAGGTTTTCACTACAACGTTGTCATGGGAGACTTTAACGCCAAAACTTTGACGCCAAAATGGGAGTACAGACCTGCAGTGAATCGACTATAGGACCACATGGATTTGGGAGTAGTAATCACAGGGGGCAAATGCTCGTCAATTTCCTCGAGTACGGTAAGAACGAACCAAAACTTGAAGGATCACGGTCATGATATTTGGGATTCATTTAGCTGTACGGAATTAGGTATGCTTAAAAATGGTTGGCGCAATGAGAAGCATACTTCATGCGGTTATTTGCGCTGATGGTGGCTATACTCGTTATTGAGTTAGGTATTTTAACATTTTTATCATGAATATATATATTTTACGTTGAGTCTAGATAGTTAACAAGATGTTCCAAGTTCAAGTTTACCTTTAATATAATGAGTAACTTTATATATTTAACAGTTTTGTTATAATTATATTATTAAAAACCTATAACCAACCAATCGTGTTTTACTGAATTTCTAAATACAATTTCATTTTTTCGTAGCCAAGTAAGGCCTTATAAGCTTTAGATGCATTTTGCAGTGCTCATCCTGCAGAGACGGTCGCTCTATCAGACATTTTTAAATAAATGACATTTAACGAGATCGTATTCGAATGCTTGAAAAGGAACATGCGTCGCAACGTTCATAATTTTACTCCAAAGTGAATTTTTAGCTCGCTGGGTAGAATTTGTTGATGGTTAATAAGCTACGAAGTTAGAGGAAACACACTTAAAAATACAATCAAGTCGATCGAAAACTCGAGATTTTTTCTGTTTTAAAGTCGATTTAATATATTTATACACCTTGACAAAAATGTTCATTAAAATTATTTTATGCACACACATACATACACAAAAAGGGCACTGCATTTGTACCTTTTACTTAATTACTGTAGTTGGAAGAGGAGTTATTGACTGGAGACAAATAAACATTTCCTTTCACGTGTCACTAGTGTTCACTAGTCTAAAACTTTAACTATTTAAAATGATAACTATTTTGTAACATATTTATACTCGTATGTACCTATTATACAGTATACATCTATGTGGGTGGGATTTCCATGATTATAAATCAGCCATAGTCTGTCAGGGTAGCAGGGTTCAGTTTTCTTGATTTTGATTTTTAATAACAGTTATATCTAGATGGGAATCGTTCTATGCGTTCATTACTCATAGTTTCCATATTATTTGGGAAAAAAACTTCATACCTATCTTATCCATCAGAACGTTCACAGACGTAGAACTCAATCCCTACATTGATTTTTATTTCAAGGGATGAAAAAAAAGCCTACGGACTCAGGCGTATAACAATTTCTGAATGAAAAACTGATTTGTAGGATTCGCCCTTTCTACAAATAATCGGCGACATAAGTTATATATATGGCTTATGCCATTACTTTTATTTGGTGATATATTGCAAAACTATGTAAGAGACAGTATCTACTCATTATTTTAGTTTGTTTATTTTCCCTAACCTTTTGTTTCAGTCAACAATCGTTCGCGTTCGTTTACGCTAAGCGGAAACAGTAATAATCCAATAAACTCTATGGTAGGGTCAGGGGCTGGACCAAATAATTGCGCCAATGACTGGCTTTTGATGCCATGTGCTGCCAACGTTGGTCGTATCCAGCCTAACCAAGCACTCTGTACTGATAGAATCTGTGGCGGGACCTTTTCTGCGGATCTGTCTATGCAATCTTCGCCGGTGTTGAGTAAGTTATTTCTGTTATGTCCATGTCTATAAATAAGAAACTAAAAAACTGTAACTTACTGGAAAATAATCCTGTCACTAGGGTTATCTTTAGTTTAAAAAAACCTCTACACTTCCTAAAAACGATCTCGCACTCGCCTACATACTTATAACTAACTAATCTTCTCGTGGACAAATAATACGGGCCAGTGACAAAATCATCTGTATCTTGCAAATTAATAATGTTACGTGCGAACTAACTTTATATCGTGGAGGGAAATTAAATTTTCCATCTACGTTTTATATTTAAGAGAATTTAATATCGTATGACATAGGTCTAGACATAGACCGTACCGTACACGTATATGAAAAAAAAAAAAAGAAAAAAAAACTTCGATCTTGGTAATACATTCAAATCACGCATGTTTTACTTTTTCTTTTTTTCTCACTTATTTTCAATCTGTCGAATCAAACTGATAAAAGGAAGTCATCATCGTCTTTCACGGTTATTATTAAATTACTATCACGTCGCTAACACCAGAAGAATGTAGTCGAATCGTCACTATTCTGGAAAAAGGCAGAAGTCAAAGAAGTACCGCCAGAGTAACAGGCGTGTCACTTTCTACGGTACATAGAGTCGTTCAACGTTTTCGAGAAACTGGGCACCACATTAGAAGACCAGGAACCGGCAGACCGAGGTGTACTGCTGTTCGAGAGGATCGATTTATTGTTACGACCATGCTCCGAAATGGACACCTTACCTCCGAAATGGTCAGTTGAAGTAACAAATCAATTACGAGAGACCCGAAGACACGACGTTAGCGGCCGGACTGTAAGACGGCGGCTCCGAGAAGTTAATTCAACACCACATAGACCCGCAAATGGCCCAAAACTTGCAAGGGAACATCGAGTAGCAAGATTACGTTTTGCCCGCAAACATGCACAATAGGGAGACTAAGAATGGGCAAGAGTAATGTTTTCTGATGAATACTGATTTATGCTGTATGTTGGCGACCAGTTGACCAATATAACCTTTTTAATAAATATTCTATTTTTAATTTATATTTCTATGTTTTGTTAGCTTTGTTTTATATATGTCAAAATTCTGGTTCAGTCTGCAATATACTTTTAATGTGAAAACAGTGGTTTTTATTTTTTCTCGTGATAAAAGCTCATCATCTAGCAGGCTCAATATATTTTATGGTGAGTTCTCAACACTGTATATGCACAGGATGGGCGGCGAAGAGTTTACCGACGGCCAAGGGAACGTTTTATTCAAGCGTGTTTTGAAGAAATAGTATCGTTCGGCGGTGGATGCATTATGGTTCGGGCTGGAATCTCTTCAGAGAATCGCACGGAGTTAGTGCTGATAAAAAATGGCACGCTAACTAGTGCAAGATATGTAGATGAGATCCTTAATGAGCATGTCGGCCCATACTTGATTAATATGGGTGAAAATTCCATATTTATGCATGACAATGCTAGGCCACATACAGCACGAATTGTTAATGAGAATCTTCAAGACGTTGGCATCAATTGCATGGACTGGGTTTCGAGAAGCTCGGATTTAAATCCAATTGAGCACGCTTGGGACGAGCTCGGGAGGTGTGTAAGAAGTCGAAACCCCAACCCAGCTTCACTTAGAGACCTGAAACATGCGTTAGTGAAAGAATGAAAAATATCCCGCAACATCACATAAGAAACTTAATAAACACAAGCCCAATCGCCTGGCAGCTGTAAGAAGAGCCAGTGAAAGCAATACGAAGTATTATAATGGCTTTAAAGTTTGTTTTTGTGTGATATATGAGGTTGTGTATTTTAATTTTTCAACGCAAAATATGTTAATATTTTGTTTTTTATGTAATTTTTATGAATAAAGAAATAACCGTTTGCAACATATAGTGTCCTTTTATTAACTATTAAATTATCTACAACATACAGTTTCATTCATGTTGCTAGCTCTATTACTTTGAGAGTTATTCTAATTTTTCGTACTATCAACCCTTATTATTTGTTCACGAGTGTGTTATAATAATCTTGGAGCAACAATTTTCTCACGACGCAACAATCCACGCAATGAGTGTCTTGAGAAGACGAATTACCGACAAGGTAGGTCGCGGTCGGAGCGTTAATAAAAAAATATAGCGGTTTTTCGGACGCCCTGGACCAGTAGCAGTAATTCAGCTAGAATACCTTAAAAACAACCATTAGAAATCACGAATATACAGCACACATGAAAAGAATAATAGATATTTCAACACATTTGCTGAAAAAAACATTTACCAGTATACAATATCCACTAAAATTGCGCTTGCCCAATCCTTGTTACTCCCAATACTTGACTATGCCGACGTCTCATACCTCGACTTAACCGAAGAGCAGCTGAATAAACTAGAACGATTACAGAATTTCTGTATAAGATTTATTTATGGCCTCCGTAAGTTTGACCACATTTCAGAATTTCGTAGTAAGCTGAAATAGTTACCGATTCGTTTGCGCCGGAATGCACACATCCTCTCCCTCCTTTATTCTATACTCTTTATCCCTTCTACTCCTTATTACCTGAAAGAACGTTTTGAGTTCCTACATCAGTCACATTCTCTATCCCTACGATCTTCCGACACTCTTATCCTGAAAATTCCCTCCCATACTTCTGAGTACTACGGCAAGTCCTTTACCGTCCAAGCTGCACGACTATGGAATGCACTTCCCTTAGATATACGCCAAGCTAAATCCCTCGCTAGCTTTAAAAATATGGTTAAAAATCATTATCTATCACACTTGTAGTACTTTTCCGTTGACTTATGTATATGCATGTATGTATATATTTATATATTGTGTATGTGTGTATAATTGTATGTATGTGTAATTGTATGTATGGAATATGAATATTTGTGTAAGTATAAGTATGTTTGTATTTTGTATTGGTATGTAGTAGTATGTAAATGTATCTATATATTATTATAATGATTACATGAGTTTTGATTATTTTATTTATTCATTTATTAGCACTGTAGTTAGTATTATGTTACGCATTGTACCACCAGCAACTCCTTCTAAAAATTCGGTCCATCCAAAGGTTGTCTGGCAGAGATCGCTTTAAGCGATAAGACCGCCCATTGTATTACCTATAGTAATTTAAGTACGTTAATTTGCTGTCTGTTGTTTTTTGAAATGGTGTGCAATAAAGAATGTTTCTATTCTATTCTATTCTATTCTACATTGAAAGTTAAAAATTATATGGTTTATATGGATCCAGTGGTTTCTATAATGGGTAGGTAATGGGTGTCAAATGAAAAGGCAAGTCGAATACTGCATGGCCGATCGTAGAGTTTCGACAGTTTATACTTACATTAAAATAAAAATCTAGCCATCTAATCAAAACAAAAAACTTGGTCAAATTAGAATCGAGATTCAAGGCTGGATCTCCCACCCAAGTCAAAATTTCGTATCGTGTCTAGGACTGTGTGGCGTGGTGGCTAAAAATGATACGTCGTTAGCGGTACACTACACTAAGTAAAAGGTTAAAGCGGAAGTTTTGGCGGGAACGTTAAGAAGTGTGTGTGCTATTCTCATTGTTATTGTATTTTTTCCTAAAATTTGTGTTCTTCCCCGAGTCAATGTGTAATATATGTGGGTTATTAACCATAGTGCCGTTGAGTGTGTGTGAGTGTAAGGAAGCAGCTGTTGAAAAACATGCTGTTTTCCGTTCACCCGTAAATCCAGTGAAATTAATATAAGATTAAAATAAAAATGTTATGTTCTGGTCCAATATTGACGTATTGAAAGGATTGGTAAACGACGCTATCGCAATACGTTGGGCGGATACAAAATTGTAACGGCACGCTTCAGTAGGAGGGTGATACAGGACCAGGCGGATCTCAGTAACGGAATCCAACCACCAGAAATTTTAAGGTGGAGTTGTAGCCATAAAAGGACCTCAGTGGTTAAATGTGACTATTGAGGACCTTTCATAACTCGCAGGGAATGCGGCGAGCAGACTTCCACGCCCAACCCCATACAATATGTAATACAGATATGCCGGAAACAAGTACTTTTACTATTATTTTTGTTGTTCCAGGCACAGTGAAGCCGTTTCGTCTTTGGTTTCACACAGATAACGTGGAGGCGCCTGTCGATATGGGTAACAGAGGGTTTTGTCTAAACTTTATTCAGCAACCATGTACAAACAATGTTATTTAATGTCACAGTGAGCTAAATGTTTGTGAATTGTAAGTTCAATAAACAGTACGAGTAAGGTGTGAGCCGCGCACTGATTATACTTTTATCATTGAATTATTAATTATAAATATATTTACACTGTTCAATGATTTATTTTTGCCTATCAAGACTTCCCCCGCACAAGTGCATAGAAACAATTCATGTATCTCCTATTGTTAAGGCAGCTGTTGGTAAGGCCCGGCGTCCACCAAATCAGATTCCGTTATTTCCACATCTCCTCTCCGCTTAGCTTCGGTAGAAATAGATCGAGCGGAGAGGAGAGGAGATGATGTCTAATTTTTCTATAGATTTTTTTGCCGTGAGCGAGCAAGCGGCGCAGCAGAGCGGAGATGTGTGTAGTCTGGTAGCCGGGGCCGGGCGGCGCTCGCGCTCGCGCGCCTTGTTTCCTCTACCTTCTCCCCGCGCCTTCATTTTCTCACAGCTCCCATTTCCGCTACGCACAGCTCTAGGCTATATGCTCAGAGTCCCTCTGAAGGATCGAATTCGAAATAAAGTCAATCGTCAGAGATCCAAAGCCATCGATAATATATAATTAATAGCAAGTTTGATGTGTTTATCTCCAGAGATAAACCTCACACACAGAGTCACACCTCAAACTTGCTATCTATGATATTGATGCCCCTATCAGACTCTTCTCGCGAGGCGCCTCCTTGAGGCTCTCACCACGAGTCTTGGCGAGTGGAGGCGGCAGTAGTGTTAGCCATTCACACACTCTATTTATTCATTTGCCAGCTACGTCTACTTCAAGATGGACGTGATTCAAGTGACTGCGTTAGCTACTTTATGTGCCAAATAAAATAAGTGAGCGAGCGCGAGAGTGTGGTTGATTGTCACGCCTCGCCCCCTTGCGTACTTTGACTCGCGCCCGAAAAACCGACACAAAGCGGAGCGACAGCGAGGCGAGTCGAGGGAAGACAAGGGACACGAGCGCACCGTCCTCACTCTCGCGTTCCCTCGTGTAGCCACGTGGAGAGTCTGTATGGGGCACGATGAATTTACAATGGGACCGTCTTAGTACCCTACGTATGTATGATGTACCCTGCCCATACAGAAAGAATCATTCGAATCAGTTCACAATTGGCGGAATAATCGCGTAACATGCAAAAAAGAAAACAAAACATACAGACGAATTGAGAGCTTTCTCGTTCGTTAGTAGTTGCGTCAATGTCGTCAAAAATTGTTTCATACCAGTATGGTGTCCATTTGGAGAGCGTCATCAAACATCAAACTTTTTGGAAGGGTGGCAAAACAAAATTAGCTAAGAAATAAGTAGAATCCCATCATTGTACACCTGTGAAATGTGTTTCAAGACGACGCTTCTCTCTACAAAGTTCGATCTGAACAAAGTAACTAACCACTATGTTGTAACGAGGCAGAGCAAACGCTCAAATGCTACTATTATAGCGCGAAATATTTACTGTGAACACGCTCATAATACGGCAATCATTGAATGGTTAAATCAGTGTTGGGTTTTTTTTGGGATACGTACGATGAGGCTTTTTATATAAAATGTATATTACAGTATGTACACTTAAGAGAGCCCATTTAAGCCCATTGCCTGTCAAGTTGAGTTTAGTTCTCTGTACCACACTTTTTGTTAGTATCCCCATAGTACCCACTCCCGTATTGCCCTATTTTAGCGGGAAGGCGGAGGAATGGTTAGCATACAAAAATATGAAGTAGTTAGTTAGTTTTAGTTACACCAAGGAAGACTTAGCGCCCGAACAAAAAATGGCGTACCTGATGTAGACCATGCAGATGAGGTTGCTCATCCAGCATCTACGGGTCGAGGATGACCAGTATGGAATGTCATGGGAATTTTTAAACTCCCGTTACCAAAATGTCCGCCTATCGGCTGATGCACATGAGGCACACAAATTTAACCTACCGAAGGTTTCGAGCAGTTACACCTTACACACTATCTGTTGATGCCAGTTAAGGCAGCGTGCAACTCGCTGCGTGTTTTGGGGCTCCCAGTGGAAGGGTTGCCCTTCCTTACTGCTCGTCCAGATACTGTTGGAGGAATTTCCTGCCAAAGTGCACTCCAAGTTCGAGCGCGAGCGGGGCAATGCCAGCCCCGGCACTGTCCTGTTTTAATTACTATTGGTTAATTCTCATGAAAAGTCAAAAGTATAAACACATAATTCAGCTTAAAGCAAAAGCAGACTTCTAGAAGAAGTCGGCTGATGGATCAGTGCAGGATGACAAGTCAAGATAACGCGCATCAGCAGGAACGACCACAACCGGGACCGAGCAGTACACAACCAGTAATGGACCCAACGACTGCGGACAGAGAGAAGGATTCAACCGCAATCGCTCCGGCACAATCCTCAGCGAAACCCTCAGGTTCCAGGGGTCTAGCTGAAGACATGCAAGGTTGTATTTGAATCACTTGTAAATAAAATACGAATACATATTTGGTATAAGTAGTTCAATTACTCCTTCCACAGTAAATATAATTTGTAATTAATAGTATTTTAAGTACCTGATGCCGAGGTATTTTGTAGTAAGTATTTTAAATACATTCTTGTGGCGACCTTATGCCAACCTATTTGGTATGATGTTCAAACTCTTTTGACGATGTTTTTATCTTGGTGGTCAATCTTTTTGAATTATGTTTATGTTTCAAATATATCACCATTATCAGAAGAGTTTTGACACCAGAATTTTTATTTGTAAGTTCATACCAAAATTGATACAAAAGTAGTACATTATTTTCCCAAGTTAATGGTTGAAAAAGTGAATTGATTTCGATTTTCTTATCCAGTGCACCCGGTCTGTAAAGAGGCTGGGGCTCGTTGAGTTTCATTAACAAATAAAGTGAACTCGAAATTATTGAAAGAAATCGTCTAAAGCTCCATCGCGGTCAGAGAAACCTCAATGACCGCCTTCATCAAAGCTAAGTACCATTTGTTTAACATTTGAGCTAGCTACCGCAGCATGACCTAGTAATAAAGGGGTCATAGCTCGCCAGCTCTGTCCATAGCCGGGAGTTGTGAACCAGTTCTATCTCCCAGCTATCAGCAAACCGCTGGATCATCAAGTGCCTTTCCGTATCCTAACTTAATAGTACATTCTAGGGAAGGCACGTGCAAGCAACTGGGATTGGATTTCCCGGAGGTCCCATATTATCTTTAAAATTTATTTAGCGATCTTATTAATGGGTGCATTCTGCAAAAAAATATTCATACAATAAATAGAGTTATCTTAGGCCTATCGTGTTTAGCATCTTCGACCACACCACACACATCATCGCCACAAAGCAAAAAAGTGGTAAAAGGCTATAGCCTATTAGATATAATAAATGTATAACACAAATTTGTGCTCATCAGGACCTGTAGATTGTTTCCTTTAGCAAGTTTTATTAATTCTCCAACAAGAGGCTGTTTATCTAATGTTCGTAATAGGAAATTATTCTGTTACTGATGCTGTGCTAGAGCATTGAGCATCAGTAACAGAATAATTTCCTTCTAATCCTTCTAATCTTAGAAGATAGAATGGCCAGGTTTAGTTCTATTCTAATTACAAACATAACCGCACACACATTTTAAATATAAAATAAAATAAATAAATACAAATACAAATATCTTTATTGACATAATTTATGGTAAGTTCAGGTGTATCGTTGAATCCATAGACTACCTAACTAGTAACACTGTGTTTCAGGAACCAATGGCTTCTCCCATAGTTTAATATTCTAGTTAAATTATGTTCTGTTAGATATTTACCAAACAAATATTATAAATATTCTAATAAAAAAGTATCTATAATTAGTTAATTACTGTGTTTCTGTGTGTATGTATATGGTTGTGTGCAGGGAGGGAGTGTTAGAATGAGTGTAAAGGTGTGTAGATGTGTATGTGTTTTATGTATGAATGTTGTTGAGTGGATTTGTTAAGTGTTAGGGTATGTATTCAATTGATAAAATTTAAAAATAAAAACTTGTTAGGAGAGTTTCAATTTCAACGTAGTCAAAGGTTTTAAGGTAGGTAAGAATTATATTTCTTATTTATTTATTTTTTTGACATTATGCTTTTTATCTAGATAAATATGTTGTACCGATGTTTGCATTAGTCATAGAAACCATAGATGCGGTTTGTGCTGGCGCATTCGTGGAATTTCAGCAGTATTGGCAGTACTCCGGCAGTGTCCCGGGACGTGGTGCAGAGTCCCCTAACCTACGACTTCGACATCTGGGCCCCTAGACAAAATCCAATTTCCTGATTGCCTTCACGCTAACGCAAGTTCAAAATGTATGGGAATTACATCTTTATTGCGGAAAGATATATGTCATTCCATACATTTTGAACTTGCGTTAGCGTGAATGAAAACAAGAAATTGCACCGTCTTCTCGGTAGAGGTTTGTCGTAATCGGTTTTTCGCGTAACTACGTAGTTTCATGATTGCGCGTAAGGGCTAGCGCTTACATACAACTGTTGCATCGACTAAACTGTTTCGTCGAGTTGTGTACTTTTCGTGATTTCTACTCAACTGAACAGTTTAGTTGATGGAAGTGCGTATACAATCGATTTTATATCTTCTCAAATCGACCAGTCTTTATTCAGCAACGCTCGAGAGTCGCGGATCGACTGTTTAGTCGATGGTCTGCGCACATCAATACAATGCAATACAAATTGAGCGCGCGCGGTCAGTCGCGGATCGACTGTTTAGTCGATGGTCTGCCCACATCAATACAATGCAATACAAATTGAGCGCTTGATCGATAGTTGTCGAACTTTTAAATCAAAAGCAAATCGATATAGCTTTTTGGCTTTTTTGTCGAACAACTATCGAGTTGACTGTATGTGCGTTTTAATATATTCTTTTAAACATATGAAACACGACAAAATAGTTGTTCAACTAAAAATTGTATGTATGCGCTAGGCCTAAGCAGTTTTAAAAACGCTTATTTTTAGTAACCGGTTATTTCTACACAGTACACACATAGAGCTACTTCGGAAAACAGTTTTGCATGCGTACTAAAATTGATTTAGATTCAAATTCAGATGCTGTTAAATATCAAATTACAGAGATAAGAAAGCATCGCATTATTTTGGTAATACATTATTTTGATTTTATTAACTTTTTCGTGAATAATGTTATTAGGTTGTACACAGTTAGCCACAGCACACTGCCGTACAAAACTGTGCAAGCGTAATCTAATAACCATTTTGCATAACATTTTTGAGAAAAGGAACGTTTCTTATCACAAAACTGCTTACGAAAAATAACTGCTTATTTTTGATCCGCGAAACTACGTATATGGGTTATTAGCCTCTAGAACCGCTTACGTTAAATAACGCCCACCAATACTTCTCGGGCCCGCAACTCTCGTGTTTTAAAAAGCTTCTCATTCATCTACGATTTATATATTATTATTTATTGCTCCACGCCTAGTCGGTGCCAACTATTTCTTAGTCGGTACTTGCACTTCATAAAGAACACACCCTCCACATATCATGTCTCTAAGACCGGTGGTTTAGGCAGTGCGTTGATATATCAGGCAGTCATCAGTCAGTCAGAAAATCGCGTGGGAGATGATTTTTGAACAACTGTGATACCCGTTGAACTCACTATTTTCAGGTGTGCCAATGATTGATGATTAAGAGTATGTGTACCAATTTTCGAGACAATTGACTCAGAGAATGAAAAGTTTCATAGAAAGTTCAACCCTCCATTTCACCCACTTATGGGTGGAATTTCGAAAAACTATTTTTAGTGGATACTTGCACTTCGCAAAGAACACACCTTCCAAATATAATGTCTCTAGGACCAGTGGTTTAGGCAGTGCGTTGATATACCAGGTTTCAGTCCATCAAAATATTCAAAAAATTCATTCAGGCAATCACAAAAACGCGTGGGCGATGATTTTTTGAAAAACTGACACCCATTACTCATTATTTCAATTAAAGAGTATGTGTATCAATTTTCGAGACAATTGAAGACAATAAAATGTTTCATAGATTATTTTTCCGACCCAAATATCGACCAATAGAATTGCACCATTCGACGTCACGTGGTACAACCTACATGGTATTATACTGAAAATTTTTTGAAAATTTTCTCTGTTGTACCACGTGACGTCGAATGGTGCAATTCTATTGGTCGATATTTGAGTCGGAAAAATAATCCCCCGAATACCACACGAGCTTCAAAATTTATCTGGCATTTCCCTCAAGGTTCCCTGCAAACAAATGAAGTCGTCAAGTTTTTTAAAAAATCACGAGCGCGAAGCGCGAGTGATTTTTCCTGACTCCTTCATTTGTTTGCAACGAACCTATCGGGAAATATCCGATAATTTTGAAGCTCTTGTGGTATTATAAGTGAAAGTTCAACTCTTCATTTCACCCACTTAGGGGAGCACGGATGCACTCATCTATAAAAATATTGCGCAAAAAATAATTTTATCTGTTTTCGAGAAGAAAACAGTGAAATAATAACATCTCAAAACGCTAGACGGCTGGATCAAGGGCCAGATACAGAAGGCGCAACTTCTTGACACGGCACGCATCGTCAGGGCGTTCTTCTCTCTGCAGCCCTAACCACCGGTAGCTTGGATCCTGCCCCGTTCCCGGCGGCATCCTTGATTTAGGTTTTTTATATTATTTTAATATTTTTATAGTTGTTTTCTTTATTATTTTTATATGGAATATTATAAAGAACCTTAATTTAAGAAAATGAAATACATACATGAAAAATAATAATAAAGTTTTATTTATTCCTTTCACTCCATATTTTGAATGGCCTTCCTTTCCGACTTTTCTTGTGAATAGGGTACCTATTAGTGACAATTATGGACCATTTGTTCCCTGGTGATCTATGGACATTTTAAAGTTTGTAACGGCTATTATCACGTATAAAATGTGTAACTTTCACGATAGCTTTAATAATCAAATCTTTGGACATGCCCAGCCCATTTCCATTTTGGGGTCATTATGGTTTTTGCTATGTATTTTACCTTGGGAAATTTCCTGAGGTCTTCATTTCTCACTTTATCGCTTAGCTTAAGGCCTAGGAGAAGAAAACAAGGAAATACGAAACCTTAGTCAAAATTTGGTAGGTAAAATGGTTTGGATTTGCTGTAGGCTGGTAGCACTTAAATGGGTAGTTGTGCTCCCTTATACCCAATACCTCTACTCCCAATACCGATAGCTGATCTTCGCGTCTTCATTTTAGTCACTCCCCAACGCTATGCGGATATGGTCACCCTACGCTTGCCGATGTTTAAAGTGGATAAGTACGTTTATGTAATTTAATTATTTCGTAAATTATGGTATACCTAATGCATACAAAATATGCATTTGTCAACCCGAAAAGGAGGTAGGTAGTAGTCTAGAAGTCTTGTCTACCATAAACGTTGTGTCTGAAACTTATGGTAGACTAAATATTCACTTGGAACTATTTCCCAAACTACCTGTCTATATTTCAGCTTATAAGCAGGACTTATAAATAGAATAGAAAAGTCAGTACATCAACAAAAGCATTTTATTTGTACTTTCATCATTATAACGACATTTTATGAACTGTATTATATGTAATGTATTATGTACCACCAGGAGATTCAGGATCATTATCATAGACAGTATCGTTAAAGATAATTTTAGAACAAGCAGAACAGCAAATATACCAATAAGTATTAAATGTTCGGTTTCGGTCTTGGCTATATACAAGATCGTTAACCCGGCCCCAGGATAGACAGTATTCTCTGTATCTTCACTGGGGTAATTCCCGTCCGGCGCGTCCACGTCGCGGGGCTGGACGCTCACTTTAGTAGGCCGAAGTGAGATGGTGACTAAGTTCGGATGGGGACCCAGGTTCATGGGGTATAACATGAAACCCGTGCCCAGGGTTTCGGGTGAACTCCTCAACGGTGGAGAGAGCGGAGACAGCGGATGTCGGTACGGTTGAACCAGCGGTGGAGGCGAGCCACAGGGGGCGTAGTGCCTGGATCCTGATGGAGGGCAGCGGTATACATCAGTACCAGAGTAAAGCGCAAGGAGGAAGATCCAAATCGGTTTACTTATGGATTATTATAGCCATTGAGGTTATAATACCGCGATGTAGAAAGCAATGGGAAGCTACTACATTATTTATCCCACGAGAGTTGTCAAAAATGGTAGTACAATCTCACAGTGATAAGCAGCCTAGAAAACCCGCGTAGCGACCGGCGCCTCAAGCTTTCCGGGGCTGGAGGTGTGAAGTATGTTACCGGCCATGGAGATACAGGCAACCAGGTATCCCATGGAAACTATGCTACTGGAAAGACCATAAAGCTAAGGAATAACTATCGATTTGGTACATGGAACGTCCGAGGTCTTATTGCTGATGGGAAGCTTCAAATATTAGAACACGAGCTTGAGCGATGCAGTCTAACAATAACTGGACTTAGTGAGACGCACTGGAAGGATAGCGGTCACTTTGATGCTGATAAACACACCATCTATTTTTCTGGCACAGACAAAAGTAGCTTTTCCGGAGTAGCAATTGCAATCCCTAAGCAATGGAACGGCGCTGTATTGGGCTATAATCCAATAAGAGATCGAATAATAGCTTTACAACTCTTCTCTCAACATCTAAAGAAGATATGGAAGAACTATTAGGTCGCCTCGAAACTACAAGCCTCCAATTTGGTCTAGCTATTAATAGGGATAAGACAAAGATGATGATCGTAGACCGAGCTGAACAAAACAGACCTGAAGTGCTACGCGTGGCAAATTGCGAAGTAGAACACAACTACATCTACCTCGGATCTGCTATCTCAAACTCTGATGGCTGCGACCAAGAACTTAAGCGCCGATGCGCTTTCACACGATCGGCAGTAGAAAAACTGGGGAAGATTTGGAAAGACAGGAGAATAACTAAGAAAAATTTCACAAGAAGATACCAATTATGAGCAGCAGTACACCAAACACGAAAAAATATTTAATAACATCAGAAGATCAATCAACTCCAAAATGTATGCAGCCGTTCATAGAGAAAATTCTACGCCCACAATAGATATACCTGTATTTGGCAATTTTCATCAATGGGTATCCTTTAAAGACCTGTTTGAGGAGACCATACACAAAAATCCAGCTTTATCGAGCGCTCAGAAAATGCAACATCTTAAAACAAAGGTCAGCGGTGAAGCTGAGCGCTTAAACAACATCTGAATATAAGCTCGGAAAATTATAGCGTCTGTTGGGACATTTTAAACCACCGATTTAATAATAAAAAACTTATTTTCACATCCCATGTCAACATATTTATTAACCTTCCGAATTTACAACACCAATCGTATTTAGCAATCAAGAAACTGCATGATGTGACGCGAGAGAGCCTCCATGCAATTAAAAACCTAGGTGTCGACATCTCCACCTGGGACCCGCTTTTGGTTTATATCCTCTCTCAAAAACTGGATATCGAGACTTATTCAGAGTATATCGCGTCATTAAAAAATTCCAGAGATTTGCCATTACTGTCGGACTTTATGGATTTCCTAGAATTTAAATTTACAACATTAGAAGCATCCCGACGAAAACTGGAAGTTATGCCTAGATCCCAGCAGCCTCAGCAACCGAACATAATTCCATCGAATTATCACAACAATAGAAAAATTATGCAACCGGTTAACAATAATCTGAAGCACACTATTTCAACACAGCCTAAATTTCATACAAAAGCTATACATACGAGTATGTCAGCAGTTCAATGTCCAATTTGTTCAGCAGAACATAGTTTAATTAATTGCAAGCAGTTCGTAGAATTACCGAGCGCAAATAAATTAAGACTCATCAACAAATTGCGTTATTGCGTAAACTGCATATTCGACCATAATGGGAACAAATGCCACTCAGCAAAACGATGTCACGTATGTTAAGAGCATCACACCATCTCACCATCATCACCATCATCAACAATTGCTTCGCAAACAATTTAGCTTATAATAAGAATTTTACGACCGGACCTAGCAACAGTAAACCAGTTTTTAATGGAATACCGAGAGAGCCAACCACATCAACTCGATCACATTCCGCACAAAGGGATGCATCGGAAACCTTATTAGCGACCGCATTGGTAAAGGTGACAGCAGCAGATGGAAAGCAGCAAGTTATGCGAGCATTAATCGACCAGGGATCACAGACGTCGCTGACAGTGAGCGAGCAGCACAGCATCTAGGATTAAAGCGGCAACAATGCAAAGGCATCATTCTAGGAGTAGGCGAGAAGGAAAATAATTGTAAAGGAATGCTGAATATCACTTGTCAATCGATATATAATAGCTACACATTTAATACTAGCGTTTTAATCATGAAAAATTTAATTAAAAATCTGCCTAATCAGTCATTCCATAAACCTTCTTGGCCTTATATTTCCAATGTAAATTTAGCTGATCCAGAATTTTACAACAGCCGACCCATCGATCTTTTATTAGGAGCGGAAATATATTCAAATATTATGTTAGGTGGTATTATGAGAAGCCAGGAAGCAACACAACCGCTAGCTCAACAAACACAACTAGGATGGTTGCTATGCGGGGGGAGCATAAACATCTATCGTTGTAATGTTCCGTAAACTAACATCGACGATTTACAACAATTTTGGAAAATAGAGGATATTAGCGAGCAAAATGAAATGTCAGCAAAAGATCAGCGATGTGTAGAGTTTTATAAAGCTACAACAAAGCGTTTAGAAAGTGGGCGTTATGAAGTACGTATTCCCATGGAACAGGATTCAATTACAAACTTAGGAGCATCAAAATCAATAGCAACAGCACAATTTAAAAATCTCGAACAGAAACTTAATAAACAGCCTAACTTAGCAGAGCAATACAAACAATTTATGTGGGACTATGAAAATCTAGGACACATGAAACTAGCGACAGCAAGCAGCGGAAAGGAATGTTTCTTACCACATCATGCAGTTCAGCGAGCAGATTCCAGCACTACAAAGTTGCGTGTGGTATTCATCTGCCAGGACCTCTTCTGGCTACAGCCTAAACGATCTGATGTACAAAGGACCTAACCTGCAACAAGATCTGCAAGCTTTAATATTGAAGTGGCGACAATATCGTTATGCTTATACGGCAGATATTGAGAAAATGTACAGACAGATACTTGTGAATGAAGAAGACCAGAAACTGCAGCAGATTCTATGGAGAGAAGGATTAGACCAGCATCTTAAATCGTATCAATTATCTACAGTCACATGTGGGACCAAATCTGCACCGTTCTTAGCAATAATGAAACTTCACCAGCTAGCTCAAGACGAGGAGAAGAAATTTCCGATAGCAGCAAAGAGTTTAAAGGAGGAGTTTTACATGGACGACCTAGTTTCGGGCGCCCATACTCTGGAAGAAGGCCACTGCAAGATAGTAGAGTTGAGGGAAATACTGAGCAGTGCAGGTTTTCTATTGAGAAAGTGGTCAGCCACCGATCAAACATTATTAGAAAAAATAAGCATAACGGACCAACATATCACACCACAAAAATTCACATTTAAGAGTGAAGAAACTAGTAAGCAACCTTAGGCTTGAAATGGGATTCAGTGAGAGATGAGTTTTCATTTCAATGCGATTTAAACTCTGATATGGCTAAATTGATAAAAAGAAAACTATTGTCCGATATATCGAAAATCTTTGATCCTTTAGGTTGGTTAGCACCACTTACAACAAAAATTAAACTATTATTTCAAACGATTTGGTTAGAAAGAGGCTTACAGTGGAGTGACTCAGTACCGGATAATATCAAAAAGGAATGGATAAATATCAAAGGGGATTTAACCGCGATCAAACAATGCAGCATACCTCGATGGATACAGAGCAAAAAGAACAGCGTGATTGAAGTTCATGGATTCAGTGACGCATCTACCAAAGCCATGGCAAGTGTGGCATATGCTCGGATCATCACTGAGAGCAAAGCGTCTGTCGTATTGATAGCAGCAAAAACAAGACTCATCCCTAGCAAAAAAAATGTTAGTTTAGCCTACAAAGCGAAATAGATATAAGAGTGTTTGGTTGGAGTGACTCAATGGGCACTCTCGGTTGGATTCAGGGTGAGCCAGACCGATGGAAGCCCTTTGTAGCTAATAGGGTTAAGAAAATCACTGCAATAATGCCGCCTACATCATGGCATTACGTATCGACTAAACAAAATCCAGCTGACGCAGCTAGCAGAGGAATGACAGCATCACAGCTGAGAGACCACAGGCTATGGTGGAACGGGCCTGACTGGTTATCTGACCTGGACCTGAAAATCGACGACCAAAAAATTATTACAACCAACTTAGAGATAAGGAAACAAGCAAATGCAATACAGATAGAAACTGGGACAGAAAGCATCATAGACAATTTATTGGAGCGCCATAGTTCATTTACAAACATAACTAGAATATTAGCCTGGATAGTACGAGCAATTACACCACTTAAACATGAGCCGACGAATAAATATCTCACATTACAAGACATGAGAAAATCGAAGTCAGCAATTATAAAATACGTTCAATTAAAACATTTTTCAGCCGACATCGAGCGTATAAAAATAAACAAACATTTATCGTCACACAGCAACCTTTTGTGTTTATATCCATTTTTGGACGAGAACAACGTTCTGAGAGTCAGAGGAAGATTGAAAAATGCCAACATCAGCGAGGAGATGAAACATCCAATTATTATTCCAAGCAGCGAACGACTTACTGAACTACTCATCAGTTAAGCACACGAACTAGCTTTTCACGGCGGGGCTAGAATGACGCTATCTATATTACGCCAAAAATACTGGGTTATAAAAGGAAACCGAGCGACAAAGAAACAACTAAAAAAATGCGTTACCTGTAAAAAGCAAGAACCCAAAAAACTATATCAACTCATGGGTAATCTCCCGGACTGTCGAGTTAACCCAGCTCCGCCTTTTTACCACACAGGAGTGGACTTAACGGGATTTATTCGGGTGAAAGTCAACAAAGGGAGAGGCATAAAAACAACAAAGGTGTATATGGCGTTGTTTATTTGCATGGTGACGAAAGCGGTACACCTGGAAGTGGTGTCAGACCTGACTAGCGCGTCGTTTATAGCAGCACTACGTCGCATGGCAGCACGAAAATCTACACCACGTCATATATACTCAGATAATGGAACGAATTTCATAGGAGCTAATAAAATACTGCAAGAGGAGCAACAACAGCTAGAAGAAGTATTCCAGAAGAGTTTCCACACTGAGATAGCGGAAATGAACATTGAATGGCATTGGAATTGCCCCGCATGGTCAAGTGCGGGTGGAATATGGGAGTGTTCAATTCGTAGTATGAAGCAGCTTTTAAAAAGAGTTATTGGAGAGCAGGCCTTAACATATGAAGAGTATAGCACACTTTTAGCGCAAATTGAGGCTGCCTTAAACTCTCGACCGTTATTTCCATTATCTGACGATATTAATGACATCGACTATCTCACACCAGCCCACTTTCTAACGCAAAGAGCAGATACGACAGTTATTAAGACAGCACAGGACGCCAGGACACGCTGGCATTTAGTTAGCAAGACGTTCACTGATATATGGAAGCGATGGAAGACTGAGTATTTAAGCCAGTTATCAACTAGGAGCAAATGGTTAAAGCCGCAGCAAAATCTAAAAGTCGGGGACATGGTCACCATACATGATGATAATCTTCCAGCGGGTAAATGGCCAGTGGGACGAGAAGTTGAACTACATCCAGGAAGCGATGATCAAGTGAGAGTTGTCACATTAAAAACGAAAAATGGGTTAATGAAAAGGCCGGTCGTAAAACTATCGATTTTACCGATTGGAGAAGCGAGTGAACAAGAGAAGAAGCAGAGCGAAGCCAAACACATAATTAATGAAGCAGAAAAACTAGAAGACATAGATAATAAAAATCAACAAAGTTACCCGACACACGACGACGACGTACAAAAATATCTATCTAAGCTTAGCAGTGTAGCACTCTATCTCGTACTTTTTATGAGCTTATTCTATTCATCGGAAGCGAAATTTACGCAAAGACAGTTTAATAATAATCAATCCGTTTATTTTGATTCTCTCGGTAAAATGTTTCTGGTTAAGGATAGTTGGAAAATCGTGGCATACTATGAGATGTCTCCCTACTGGCACGGCAATACAGCAGCCAAATATTTTCTAGACTATTTAAATTATACGTGTTCACATTTGTGAAAGTTTCATTTGAAAGAGTTGAATCATTGCCAGACTATCCTATTACAAATACGTCACGATTACAATGAACTGCAATACTACAATCAGCTGTTGCTGAATCAACAAGGACCCGACATTCCATCGCGAACACGACGCGGGCTTATCAATGCGGTCGGCTCAGTAGCAAACTCATTATTCGGCGTATTGGATCAGAGTTTCGCAGTAAAATATGAGCGGGACATTGAACTTATAAATAGACACCAGAATCACATGATCCAGCAATGGAAAAATCAAACATCGGTTGTAGAAGCCGAATATAATATTTTGAAAAGAACCGAACAAACAATAGCGCATCAGTATTAAATGATGAATAACATTAATCAGCTGACCAACCGGACCAATACATTACAAAATGAAATTGAGACTATCCAGGAAATAATTAATATACATCTTCTCACCCCTCAGCAGTTACAGAACGAGCTCCAGATAATATCGAGTCAGATGCCGAAGGATGTTGACTATCTCGCGGAATGTGAAATGATAACTCTAGTACGCTATAAACTATTTATTTTACACGATATAAATAACGCTAATAATGGACTGTATGCTATGCTATAGATATATGCTAAATTAATATGATAGAGATGAGTGCGCTCGGTCGCTGCTGCTAATTGACACTGGTGTGACCCACTAAGACCGCGAGCCACACCAAAAGGTAAAAGCGCTGTTCGGTGCAATTTGTATCGAACAAAAACCAAAGTTCGACTCATGAAATCTCTTGTCTTTCCGATATTTTTCCATGGTGCAGAAACTTGGTCTCTGCGACTACAAGATCGCCAGAAAATTGATGCTTTAGGAATGTGGTGCTGGAGACGACTCCTGAGGATACCATGGACGGCGTTCCGAACAAATAACTCCATCTTAAAAGAGCTTAACATCAGAGATAGACTTTCGTCGCCTGTTCAACTATGAATTTTAAATTTTTCGGTCATATATCTAGAAAGGAAAACTCAATGGAGAGGCTCGTCGTCCAAGGTCCAGTAGAAGGGAGAAGAGCTCGTGGTCGTTCACCAACTCGATGGACAGACATTATTAAAAAAGCGACAGAAACCTCTATGGTCCAGTGCACTCGCAATGCCACAAATAGACAGAAGTGGCGTTGCATTGCAAAAGCAGTAATAATCGGCAAGAAGAACGAAGACGAAGACCCACCGTGTACGCCATCTTTTTCAACCACGACCACTCTGACAAGAGTGTACGACTAAGAAGAATTAAATGTTAAATCATATGGTTTTATATAAACTTTCAACAAGACACATCATATGAAAATCTATACCGATTTACATAATTTATACAAAGTATTATGGGGTTTCCCCGCTAGCCCCCGTTAGCCGTGTGGGCTAGTGGTGGTGGCTCTTTTATAACTCTATATCCCTAATAACTCCGTGACACTACGCTTCCTTTCTATCACATAGATTATTATATGTTTACATCTCCCTTACTCTAACTCCGTGACGCTCTCTTTTTAACGCATAGAGAGTTAAATGCATCTCGCTTACTCTAACTCCGTGACTCTCCCTTTTGAACGCTTGGTGTGTTATATGGTTACATCCCACTTACTCTAACTCCGCGAAATGAGTCGTTGCGTCGAAGATATAAGAAATGAATTGAAATGAAATTTATTTTGTTTTTACAAAAAGTGTACATATACAATCAGAGTATTAATATATACTAATATCATGCATAATTCACTTACTTACTTATATAAGAGTGTTAAAGACACGGTTTAGAAATGTAAGATATACTGAAATAGTCTTTGGTTTCAAGAGATATTTAGTTAATTACGTTTTAGTTAATTACTCCTGATCCACCACCCCTGATAGCCTTACCATAGGTGAGCCTTAGGTGAAACCATCATTATTGTAAACATATCCTAGGAAACCACATTCTAGCCACAATTATTCAATACATTATGTAATAAAAATACTTAATCTTCATAGAGTTGGACAGCACTTCGTCGTCTGAAAGGTATTCCCGACAAAGAGATGATGATAGCCCAAAGCATAGAAAAGATAATAATACTACGTATAGAACGGACACTGTTCCCCCCACCAATTCCGGGCTTCCTCACCCCGCCACCGACTCTGGAGCTGTCGAGGAGCTGCGCTGAGCAAGGACGCCACACGCGTATGACTATAGAACAATTACTACTCACGGAGAGAAGAACATCAACTTCATACATTTATGTTGGGACCAGTAGACATTGGAGGTTCAAATTTACGTAGGTTCTTATTACGTAGGTATATAATAAACACTTAATTATATTAGTATACATATTCGTATTTTAGAATTCATTTTCATAAATGAAACAACCATATATATGCGTAAATAACGCTTAATTTGTAAAATATTTAAAAAAACTTTCACGTTTAAACATTTTTATAACAGCAATTGGGAACTTGATGTAGGTACGTAGTATTTATATTCTCTTTACATCAAGTAAAAGTCGCTCTAACGTGCGAACAAGACACACGCGACATTGTTTCGTACAGCTCTGGCTGGCCGCCCAACACAGAATAAAAAATAGTTACTGTGGTGCAGTTTGTTCTATGTAAGTCGACTGGACTTGTACCCTTAGTACGAGTTTTCATACCAAACTCGATATCGTATATCGAACAAATTTTGTATGAAAAACAATACAGCGCCTCTAGTGGTTACTACACTTCACTAAATTTAGACCAATCAGGGAGCCAGAATAGGTCAAAAACTATGTGAGATCTGTCAAAAGAGTTTACTATGAAAACTTGTACTACGGGTACTGGAGATGATGGTTTACGAAATAGCGACTAATATTTTTAGTGTTAAACCCTTTTTAGGGTAAGTGTACAAAAAATATTCATACGGTCAGTACGTAGTACGTATGTACGAAGTAACTATTATATAATCTGTGACTCGGTGATTACGGGCGACAACCTTAGACATCACGCACACAAATGCACGTATAGAAAAACGACCCGTGTGTAGTGTCTGTGTCGGTGTCACAGTGTCGGTCGTTAAAAAGCTAGTTTGTATGGAGATTTAGCGAGTTTCCGGGGTGTGCCCAAAGGCTGCACGAGCAAAAGTGTCTCAACTAACATTACTACCGCTTTTATAATGCATCAGTTGAACAGAAAACCAAGATGGCGACTGTTAGCCTACGTTGAAATATATCTTTGGCTATAGATAACAGATTTAATAGTTTTATTTGAGGCAACATTAATTTAAAAATTAATTAATAATTAAATCATCATAAAACATTGGAAATATGTCGCAAATCGGTATGTATTATGAAAATATCTAACACGCATGTGATAAAATGTCGTCATAAAACAACTAACTAGTTTGAAATTGCATAATATGCATGTTTACAAGAAGTGGAGAATCACCCAGTCACCCACCGTCAATCGTCTGGGGGTGGTTGTTTGCTTAGGGTATAAAATATCTACCTCATACTAAGAATATATTCAGTTCGATGGTGGACAGGTAGTTTAACACACGCCGATTCGATCAATCGTTAACTAAAAATGGCTCATTACTATCGTCGTAACGACGAGCCCACGGTCATCCTCGATGCCGAAGGTTCGATTCGTGCGGTTTTATAAATATTAAATTGAAGTGACACCAGATTTGTGTTCCCACGTGAAACATTCACACCCGTTCCAACAACCCATAGAAGAGACCTTGTATAAAAGGAATTTTCACTATGGGAGCAGTCAGTCTATACTCAGACAGCGACAGCTCAACTACTATGATGGTAGAAATGTCAAGCAGACAACAGTTATATCCTACAATTACCTGTGGGTAACAGGAACGGGATTTCAATTCTCAAAACCCGATCAATATTGTTCAACATTTGTCGTTATCTCATACATAAATTTAATTTTAGCATCAATCGAAAATGTTGACAATGAGAGTAAAACATGTGGAAAGTTGCTGGTTGCGCTGTCATGGTTCTTAGTGGTCATAACTATGCCATTCTCGCTCTTCATCTGTTTTAAAGTAAGATTTTGTAAAGTGCATGAATATGATTGCGATATTTTTGTAACATTTTGTATATAAAATGCAAATGCAATATTTTCACTTCCTATTTCTAAGGTATCTTGCAGCAGCAGGCTCATAGTAATTTAATTTAGTGCCCCAAAAATAGTCGGATATGCATTAGCTTGATTGAATTTAATTGAATTATGCCCCTTAGAAACAAAATAGTCGACATCTCAGAAGTTTGATATCGTATAATATATAAAATGGGTGCAATAACTTTTCGATTTGATTCTGGTATAATCGTAAAAGCAGTAAGCAGTTTGAATAGCTGTAGAATATGTGAAAGTTTAATTAAGAAAGCTCAACATGGTTTTTTGTTTCAAAAGATGATTTATTTCACAGGTCGTGCTAGAGTATGAACGGGCAGTAATGTTCCGTCTGGGCCGATTGGTCGCTGGCGGAGCTAGAGGACCCGGTAAGTTTAATTGATGCTCTAACTTGTACTATTCATTATTCTGTGGCTCTAATTAAATATAGATGCTTCGCAACTAATAGAATCAGTTGGTAAAACAATGATGTACATAAACATTAATTTTATCTTTCTCTAACATTATACCTAAAAGTTATTATGAATCAAAATAACTAATTATGCAAGTCAGTTAGGTATTTATTCGTGTACATTTTAACTCTGAAACGATAAATAATTAAATTAAATTAACGGCATTTCAGGAAATATGTAGATTATGTAGTAAACTAGCTTTTTTATCTAGTCTTATTGTATAGCTTTCTCATTTGTGTTTTGCGTGTTCTTAGGCTCTATAACTTATTGCTCAAGTATACAGAATGTGTCATAAAGAACTGTATGTACTTGTTAATTACAATCCTACGAGGTCACCCCCCTACAACCAACCTCAAGGATACTTTTTTTTTTGCTGTTTTTCGACACATTTATATTCAAAGACATATTTCGTCATCATTTACCATCAGGTGAGCTTAGAACATGATTTATACATATTGTGTTCCGCAATCGTTACTACTCAAAAGGAATCGACAATATTTATTATTGACATCGTTCAAACGATTTTTGTTCAGGTAATTCATCGACTCTGGATCAAACCCAACGAGGTGGTAGAGGGAGAACTTTTCTGTGCATCTATTGTTTTTTGTACCTAACGTGTCTTCTTATTATCTTTATAATACGTAGTTCACACTATAAGTTTTGCGTAACTTAAAAAAACAACATGTTATAACCAAAATGATATGTTGATTGTTTTTCAAAATACTCTCCTTTACACTTTAAACATTTTTTCATGCGATCGAACCATTTTTTAAAACAGGATGACCCCTGATCTGAAGGCATGTTTTCTACGTGCTGATTGAACGCTATCACTGCCTCTTCGAAGTTGGTAAAAGTGAAACCTCCCATCAAATCTTTGATTTTGGGGAAAATACAGAAATCACAGGGTGCTAAGTCGGGGCTATGCGCAGGATGGGTGACGAGTTGTACTTTTTCGGAAGCTAAAAATGACTTTGTTTTGAAGGCCGTGTGTGAAGAAGCCTTGTCATGATGTAGGAGAACGCGGCTTTTTGGTCGGCTTACGCGAACTTTTTCTAACACCCTTAGTAAACAAATGGTAGAATACCACTCCGCATAAACACTCTTTGGATCTTCAAGTGGAATTGTATAGATGGGACCCGTAGCTGAGAAAAAAAACGCGATCATTTTTTTACCAACGTTTCTCGCCTGTCTCACTTTTGTTGGCCTGTTCTCTTTTTCAAACGCCCATTAACAAGATTGCTGTTTTTTATCGGGTATAAAACAATAAATCCACGTTTCGCCTCCTGTGACAATGTCATAAACAGCATTAGAATGTCCGTGGTCGTACTTCAGTAGCATCTGTGAGCACCAATCCACGCGAGGCCGCTTCTGCTCCGCTGTCTGTTCATGAGGAATCCAACGACAACAAACTTTCCGAACTTTCAATTCTTCATGTAAAATTTTCTGAATTTGGCTCATCCAATCCCGAATTGTCTCATAGGTAATCTAAATCTTTTCGACTTCATTCCATTTTCGTTGAACTTTATGTGTGATAAAAAACAATTGACAAATGATTTCCCGCCAATTGTTTTTTTTTTATTACTAAGAAGGTTGCAACGTTAAAAAAAAACAACATTTGAAATTCAAATAGTTCCGATTAGCTAGAAAAGCAAATCTATAAGTGTGCCCCATGTATGCTGTTTTACACAAAAAATAAATTAATGACTTCTGAAATCATATAAAAATAAATAACACAAAAATTACATAAAAAACATTCATTATATTTGTGCTGTTAATTAATGTTCCTATAACTCAGCTTTGTTTAATCTGGTTCGATCGATAAATCACTTTGTATTTATAACAATATACAGCAAACTTAAACAAAATTCTGCAATTAGTTAACAATGACGGAATAATCGCAAATAACACATTAAACAACTAAATATAATTAAGATCGATTAAAAAACTAAACATTCGTTTTCACATGCCGCGCTAGTCATAGCAATTTTGAAGTGTTTATCCTCATATCTCTAGAGATCAGATCACGATGAACTGTCCAATTGTATTAAAGGAGGCCCGAGGATTGTACTATTCATTATTCTGTGCCGAGGAGGAGATATTTGAGGGCCCGGTGCCGTAATCGGGAGAACGATTGGCTTTGATGCCAGAGGTACCGAGTTCAAACCGCCGTGCACCAATGGATTTTTCTATCGAAAAATGTATATGCGCTTTTCACAGTGGCCCTTCGGTGAAGGAAAAACATCGTTAAGAAACCAACAACTCCCGCATGGTGGTAGGACTCTACCTAGTGTCTGCCTTGCCAGCTACCACCCTCAAGTTAGAAAATCAATCGCCAAATATCTAATGTGTTCCGGCAGCCTATTCTTGAGAGTCAGTTCCCATTCTAGGCCTAGCGTGCTTACCATCTTCGACCGCATCATTACTTAGCAACAGGTGAGATAGTGGTCAAACGCTAGCCTATAAGATATAAAAAAAGGAGAATTATTTTTCAAAAACAAAAAATATTTTCCAAATCGGTTAATAAATGATGAAGTTCTAAGGTAACAAAAGACCTAATTATTTGAAGCTGGTTTAATAGGGTGTGAACCGACTGAATCATTAAATTATTTTTGTCCACCCACCCCTCACCGAGAGGATGATCAGCACGCCGAAAGCGATTCCGGGCAAGACAACAAGAACCCACCGCCCCCAACACTGCCTTCGCTCCCCTCTGATTCAGGCGCCGCACTAACAATGTTGGTCAGTGTGCAAAGAGACACACAGGAGATTCTCCGCCTATTGACAAACATGAGCTTACAAATGGCACAAGACCGCCAAAGACTCCACAACCTAGAGTGCAGGGTCTCCAGTCTTCAAGAAGCAAAAATGCTGAGACTCACCACCCAAGCACACTTATCGCATACCGTTGCACCAGCAAGTAGACAGACACTTCATGCGGCACCTTCCTCTGATGGCCCATTGCTCATCTAAAGTCCATCAGCTCTATTATTTATTAGATTAAAAAAAAACACGATGCGATACAATTGTCCGGGGACTTAATATAATGTTGTTAATATTATATTAAGTCCCCGGACGTGAATCCCGTAGATAAATATTATATTAATAGTCCCCCGTATCGATTTGGTGTTAAGTTTGGTCAAGTATAAGTAAATTTTACTCAATCACAGGCATATTCTTCATACTGCCATGCATCGATACTTACGCCCGCGTTGACTTACGAA
The DNA here is from genome assembly GCA_954871355.1 of Cabera pusaria. NCBI lineage: Eukaryota > Metazoa > Arthropoda > Insecta > Lepidoptera > Geometridae > Cabera > Cabera pusaria. The sequence continues at coordinate 26,018,273 of OX940885.1, read as the reverse complement.
CTCGGACATACGACGTACCACCACAGGAGGTATTTTATAATTTATTTTTTATTGAAGACTATATTTATATATACATATACAATACCTTTTTATTCGCACACTAAGAAATACCAAAGAAACAGAAACATATTAAGATTTAAGGACAAATAGGTACAAATAGCGGTATCATCACTAAAAGCGATCTCTTCCAGTTCCAGACTACCGAGTATGGAGAGGAATAGAAATTAGATATTTAACGTAGGTGGTGGTATTGCAAAAATAGTAATATAATTATAGTATAAAACAAAATGGCCTTAAATATAACTGATGTTTCCTTACTGTATGTACACATTTTGTATACTTATTTATACATACATACCCATACAAATACATACATAGATTCATAACATACAACATATATTTAGATACTTATTTATATCAATAATTTATTCAATATAAGTATCCATAACTTGGTACATTTAAAGTAAGTAAGTTAAAAGTTACAGTTTAATTTTGAAACTCAATAGACACTGACCTTGTCGTATTGAACTGGATAACAAATTCCATAAGCGAATATGTGATACTACTGTGATACAGTCATCAAAGTATCTTTAATATAAAAAGGCCAGAATTGGATAAAAAACGAGGACGGAGTAAGGAAGGAAGAGGATGTTTGTAATCCGGCGAAAAAGTATAAAAATAATATTAACCAACTGAGATTACTGCCAATCCCGCGACTAGAAAAACTGTAACCTATCGATTTGGTTTCATTATTATCTCCAACCGTCTGAAAAACATTTCTACAGTATGCCACTGAGCTCGGTGTTTAGTTTTCTGAGAGCTGGCGTCTGTCTTAGGTTTATAAAATACACAATAATTTCTAATCTTATGAGCATTTTACATATAGATCATCTAAGTCCAGTATCTAATGTTACCTAATCAAAATATTAATTTTTAGGTGCTTACAAAGGACAGTGTGACTGTGTCAGTCGACGCCGTAGTTTACTACCGCGTGCATAACGCAACAATATCTATTGCCAACGTCGAGAATGCGCACCACTCTACTAGGCTACTTGCCCAAACGACTCTTCGCAACACAATGGGCACCAGACCGCTTCACGAGATCCTCAGTGAACGGGAAACTATCTCTGGTAACATGCAACTATCTCTGGACGAAGCTACTGAAGCCTGGGGTATCAAAGTTGAAAGAGTAGAAATGTAAGAATTATAACTTTTAAACACGGTTTATTACCTTGACTTGTATAATATAAGGTGGCAAACAAGCTGACGGCTCGCTTGCGTTGCCTGCCTTTCAACACTCTTAAACCCTTCTCTTGAAGAACTCCATATTGTATCCCAGCGCGGGAAGACCGCAGTTGGTGGCTCATTCCTTATTACTCATAACTGACCTGCTGCCTAATTGCCGAAGCCGTAACGAATATCATTAGATAATTAAATAAAAGATAAAACAAATAAAAAAAATTACGATTACTTACAAGATTACTCGCAATGTGGGTTGCAAATTACTAGTATTTTTGTTAACCCTGCCAACTAAGCTTAATATGCTTGTGTCTGGAGTGGGTTCACGTCAATAGTACAATGGGTGGGGTGGGGATCGAACTCACGACCTCTCGATCGCCAGTCCGACACCTTATCCATTGGGCTATTGCCGCCTTAATTGAATGAACTAACTAATTCACGAAGAGCTTTCTGCTATCTTTGTCATTTTGTTTATTAAACCTGTCATTATGATCACGATATATTTTAAAATACGGCCTCTGTATGGACGAAGAGCGGCTGATACGTCCACGACCTAATAGTATAGGATCCCGTCACACAACGACCTTCACCGAGCTGGTAAATGGATCAAACACATTTTTTATGTAATTTAATACATCAAAATGTATATTGCATATGGGTTTCCTAGCAAATATCAGTCCAGGATATTTTTAATTAATTTAAAAAAAATAGTATATTTCATTACAAGTGCGGAAAGGCTTTCATTGCAAAGAGTTCCGACAAATGTCTACCCGAGCCGAGGCGCAGCCGAAGGCGAGGGTTGACAGTCGGAACAAGTTGCAATGACGGTTCCGCACGTGTACTGAACGACTATTTTTAATACAGTTGCGAAGCAATTTAATAAAATAATAAAAACACAATAAACTCAACTAAATTAACATTTATTTCTTGGAAAAGTTATAATTCACATATACATTGAAATTGGTACAGTTTTTTATACTAACTGGGGAATGTCGTTTTAATAAAGCGTTTAATTTTGGGTATTCACTTATATCCACGTTGTTCCTTATTTTCAGCATACTTTTTATCATCGAAAACCTCGACCATAACGTAGAAGGTTTTAATTTTGCTGAGAGTTCGGAGAAGTATGCCAACATAACATTTTCTGAAAAACTATTTGCTTTTTTCTCTTCTCTTCACGCAATAAATTCGTCGTATGTAGCGACTTCTTGACTTTTCCGGTAAAATGTTCTCCGAAGCATTTTGTGCAATTATACTGAGTTTCGGTGGTGTTAATTCAAAAAAACTAGGGTCGATATTACTCATTTTGTGCAACAAACAACTAAACTCGCAAAGAAAATTTCTGAAAAGTGGCGCCAACCGTAGAATATAAGCAGAGTTTTTTTTTTCACCCATTCTGGTAGGCAAAGGGAACTATGCTCATACAGCCAAGTCTTCAGTAGAATTTTTTTAATGATATGAAATGAAAATGAAATTTAATGAGATGAAATGAAATGAAACCTAACCTAACTCATTCCATCAAATCATTAAATCTGTTATTGAAACAAATTAGTAGCTTCTTTTTAGAAATATACGTATTTGCATGAATCATAAAAACTTTTTTGAATTTTTTTTGTAAAAACTTCATGGTTGGTTTTTCTGTTTAATAGACATTATTTTGACAGTTGGGAAAGAGAACGCACGAGTTCGGGAAAGGTAAAGAAAAAGCACGAGTGTGTAATAGCCCACATCCCGAACGCTACACGTCCCTGCAATACGCCACTTTTTGAGCAACTGTATTAAAAATGTTTTTAAATATTTCACCGGTTTGGTTCATAGATAAATTCTATACCAATCGAAAGTATGCAGCCCATAGTATATGAAAAAGTTAGGTTGCCTATTATTTTCCTGTCACAACCCTTGGGTTGCCAGGTATGAACTCGATACTAGTAATTTGCACCGGTCTAGTTAATGAATGAAACTTAAATAAAAATAAAGTTTATTTCATTACGAACACGGTGATATAGGGTTGCCTGCGAAAAATCAGTCCTGAATACCGGTTGCCGAATTTTAAAAGATTACATTTTGCTCCGAGTGTGCGACTGAGAGGTCCCTAACAACCATCCCATGCGCTAGAAGAGGATATGGGTACACATGTAATTTAATGTCTAAACGCAATTTTCACCAGCTTCAAAACATGGCCCGGTTAACTTAAAAATTGACACACTCATCAAGGACCGATGACTATACTATTATTGTATAAACAACTTAGGCCATTTCTAACGACTATGATACTTGGATTGACTAAGATACTTAGATAAATGGATTTAAAAAGCTCTCATCGTTATCAATAAAATAGCCGAACATACATTCCATCACTCCGCATCGATTTCGTGACAGATAGATAACGTGAAATAAAGTAATTAAACCAATTATAATACAATTCCAATTCAGTAAAATATAGTACCGCTATGGTACCGCTGAAAGGCGAATGCTGCTATTAATCTTGTGCTGGGAATATGCAACATTAATTATACTCGAGGTAATTCTGATTATTGAAGTAAATAAATAGAACTATCGGTATTTACACAAACACTATCAATATACATTTATCGCGTTATTTAATACAATAACAAAGTTTGACCTTTTTTATTATTGACGTTAACACTATAATAGAATGAAACAAGGTTCCATGCTATTGTAGCTTCGAAATAATTAATCGAGGCTTTATTTTGCTAGAAATACAGTAGATTGTATTAATAGCTCCATAAAGTTCAATTCTGTTAGGATAGTTACACTAGGACTGGAAGGTATTTGACATGTTATTAGTTAATCAATATGTTGGACGTGAAAATTGTATATTTCAAACCACGTGTTTCTGATCGATTTTTAATTAAGAGCACTTTGACTATAAAGTTTATTTTAGGTTGTCTTTCACATTCTGGTTGAATAAAATAAATAGTTTAGTAAACAACATCGAATTCCCATGAGAAATAGGGCACAGAACGCAACCTGAAACAATTACGTAGACACGACCTCAAAATAACGACTATGACCATTATCTTTGATATATCGGAAACCAACAACATTGTGAATCGATAAAAGGCACTATCAAGAAGTTTTGCATTATTCAATTATGCACCTGAACGAACATACGAGTTATGCTAGAAGGTAAGGTAAACGAGTTCATTTTGAATAAGTCAGTGAATAAATCGATTTAATAATAATAATTTTACTTTGAAGAGCCACTATTTTGAATCCAAAGCGAAGCAATGGATACTAGAGTATAAACCTGAGCGTAGCGCAATAGTAGAATCCTGAGCGAGATGATGAGTCGAGATTTAGCGACCGAGTGATACAATACACTCTACTTCTTATCCCCCGCTATAAGAAACGGGAATAGATAAAAGATAACTTAAAATATAAATTCAAGATATTTCAAGAGTAAATAGTATTGTAAAAGAGAAATCACAAGAGAAATTCAATAAGAGCCAAAAAAAAACATCGACTTTGTGTCACTTCGCACACCTTCAGTCATATTTGGTTTCGCGGATTTTTCTTTATCACCGCGGCGCGCTCTCTATTTAATATGACAGTAACATTACCCATCCGATTTGGACCTAGATCCGTACACTTACTCAAAAGCAATGAATCCGGGTCACTTAAAGAATCCTAAAAATCTCGCCAACTCAGAATGCTCTCATCTCATTGAAATAAATTGTGCTTAATAGACAATTAAATACTCCTTAAATTAAAGTATTAAAATTTATGAGTTTTTATTTTTTTATTATATGAGTATAAGTTTTATTTTGACATTATGAATGATTCATTGACATGATGAATTTGCTGTATTACATGCTCAAACCTTTACCGTTCTTTGCAGTTCGGGTCCGACAAAGTCAGAGATATCACCAAAAATGGATGAACCGAAGGAAAAGGATGATTCGAATGCTGATGGTGGTCTTAATGCAAAGATCATTGAACGTGCTTTTATTGAGATGGAGAAATTCAATATGATTGATACACTTAAGCTCGTAATATCAAATAGCACGAATATTGGAATAGAGGAATGTGATTATAAAGTTAATGGTTATGGTCCGAACAGTTGGCAACCAACTATTTCAAGCGATGTCACATCCCGATTCAAAGTAATAACGATTGGAGAAGAGAGAGTACTTTATATAATAAGAGAACCATTGGTAAGTGTAGCGATAACTAACGTCGATAGTACAATTAGTGAAATCTACAAAGTAGTGGAGAAACAACTGAATGATACGATGGTCTTCTTAAAGGAGCCGTCGAATGTAAGAATGCTCAATACTCAATATTCTGAACCAGAACATATTGGCTTCCCCTATAGCTCATTACTCGAGACGAACATAAACGTAGATCAAATACATAACGCTATAGTGAGGTTTCTTTCCCCTACACGGCGTCGTGAGAACTTTAACTTCTCCGATGGATATATTTTCAATGGATGCACAACGTAACTTCAATGCAAGACTTTTTTGACATTTCACAACGAGAGATGCGTATGCTATCACAAACACTTGAGCGTGAAGAACTTAGAACCCGTAAAGACATCCCCGCAGGCGTTAGACTACCAATTTTTGGGAACAACTACTCATTATATGAAGTCGTAGTGAGCCCATTCACTCTAAATGAAATGTTCCAACGTTTACCCAGACGAATGAGATTTTCATCATCCTTAATAACTGAGTTGCAAGCGTTCAATTTCGGTTTTGAAGTAATTGATACTTCAGTTTTACAGAAGTCTGCATCAATTTCGATTACACGCACAACTTCTATCAGCGCCATGTTCTCAATTAGTTACACGCCAGATATGAGTGTCGCATGCACTGCGTTCATGCTATCTCTTATTAATCCGGGTCTGATCGAGTTTGATGTTGATATGTCAGATATTGATCCCAACGACTATCCTCTCAGAATGATGTGCGCCCTATCCGCGAAGATCCTATTTTCTAGATCTGCAACCGCTCGGAGTAATAGTATTTCGAGAAGAGGATTGAAAGAAGTCGAACATGCTATAATGGAAGCTGCTCTTTCCTCCCGCACTTTCACGCTAAACGATGCTCACAATCCCAATGTATTGCGTCGTATTACTCCAATACCAGAAGCGAATCTACGCAATTTTGCGCACCTTGTTACTGATGACGTTGGACAAGGATGGAGAGAGGGTCCACGTGAGAGCTACGAGGAACATCCAGAACTTATGCCATATCGTTCGTGTTGCAGACGTCAGTTGTACGTTCATGAAATTGATGATACGAGCGTATTAGACAGTGATACAAGAATACTACAATTCCATGGGTGGGCGACTGCAAACGCTGCGAGCTCACTTCTCTCCGCTATGACTCGCTCTGGTGAAGATCGTTCAAACTACAATGGCGTAGCACAAGTCTTCAAAATATTAAGCGGACGTGTTTCCAACTTTTTCGCAGCCATAAATGAATATAATCGATATCATTGGTATTCATCATTACGATTACGTGATGAAGATCTTCATAATCTATACACAGATGGGACTGAAGAAGTCTGCAATGTCCCTATCAAAGGAAAAACAATACTATACCTTATGAAAGCGCTATCAGAGAAAGTGATACATGAGAGACGCGTTCCTTATCTTTCACAAGCGAAAGCTGAATGTGCAATCGCCCGTGACTGCGTAGAGAGTTCATTAAAGAGACACATTCTAGATGGCGTTTGTCGTCTACTGCCTGTACCAGAGAATTCGTTCACTAGAAGTGAAGTGTTGCGACAAATTATGCCTACGAAAGGTCCATTATCAATGCATTTAGACCTAGTGATCAAATCTGGAACGGCAACGTTATGCGAGGATTTTTATGCGTGTATAGCAGATTCTACAATGAATTTGCTCGTCCGTGATCTATCCACCAATGTACTTGAAAATCTGATCGAATACGGAGTATTATCCTCCGTACATCTGAGTACCCGTATAGCGAACCGAACCGTTGCGCATTTATCTGAATATACGACGAGAAATATGCCCTACACAAACATTGGCTTATTTGAAGGTGAAGAACAAAACGATGCGGAAGTGCATGAACTGAATCTTGCCCATCTCGGTCAATGTCTAAACGAGTTCAGAGTCAAGCAAACTCTCCGCGACTACAGTTGTGCAGGGATCGTGAACCTGAGTATACCAATCCCCTTCACAATCTCGACAAATACCATAGTTGGCGATATAAGTGATGATGTAATCCAAGTGAAATACGATACTGCACGTCGCGATAATAACGTACGCCACAATATAAGTTGGAAATCAGTAGTCCTCAATATAACAGATATTGACCGTAATAAATTACTGCGTCCTGATTTGTACGTAACAAATTTTTCCACAATAGACAAAATCGCTATTCTTAGGAATAGCGATTTCGTTAGCGAAATGGGAAGAAGAATTATGATGAAAGCAGAAGATTGGCTCAATCAAATTGGAGATGAAGGCATCCGATGCGTCTACATACGCACAGAGAACATAAAGATCGTATCTCCCTTTGAAAGGCAATAGTGGTCTCTGATTGGGCATTCGCACCACTGTGAATTTCGGCATTGGATAAACTTGAGATGTATTGGCAAATACAGTATATTATATTATATTTACAAAAAATTACATAAAGAAAAAACGGCTGGATCTCGCCTTAAAACAAAATAGGAAACATAACATTTTTTTACATTTCGATTTTCTTGAATTTTCAACCGACTTCGAGTTTCTCAATTCGACCGTATATATTTTTTATGTTTGTTCGCGGATAACTTTGTCGTTTATGAACCACTTTTGATGATTATTTTTTTGTTGGAAAGAAGATTTCCAAGGGTGGTACTATAGTAATTTCATCGAGATTTGATAAGTATCTCTAGAGATATGGAGATAAACACCTCAAACTTGGTACTTAAAATTAATAGCGCGGTATTAGAAATCGGTTGTTTTAGTTTTTTTATACGACCTTATTAATACTTTGTATTGCCTCCTCGTGCTTCCATTACTACGTTTACGCGGTTTGGCATGCTGTTCACCAAGTTCCTTAAACGATTTTGGGAAATATTCTCCCATTCCTCTGTGAGAGCAATTTTGAGCTCACGAAGCGTGATTGGGAGAGGGTTTCGTTGTTTTACGCACCTTCCTATCTCGTCCCAAGCATACTCGATCGGGTTGATATCCGGGCTGCGCGCTGGCCACTCCATACGAGTAATGTTCATCTCTTGAGGGTCATTCAATACAACCTGTATGAGGTTGGTTACTGTAATACATAAAAATAGCATCCAAATTGACTATAAATGGACCAACGTGTTCATTGAGGATTTACCCCACATATTTTTCGCTACTTAAAGAATCGTTTTCTATGAACAGAGACTCTCAGAAGAAATTCCGGCCCAAACAAGTACAGATCCACTACCGTAGGCTACTTTTTCTTCGATAAATACTTGCTTGAATCTTTCCCCTGGTCTTCTATTCACTCTGTGTCTTGCATCGTGCTTGTAGAGCATACATTTTGATTCGTCGGAGAACAGAACTTCTGGCCAATCTCAATAAACCAATTTAAGTGGTTCTGGGCATATCTTAGTCTAGAAATACAATGCCCAAGCTACAGTTTAGGTCCGTTTGCTAGTCTAAGTGGTTTCAAGCTAGCTTCAGCAAGTTGTCGTCTTACTGTCAATACGCTTGGGTTACTTCCTCCAAGGCGTCGAAATTGATTTGAAGTTCAATTCCTGTGAGAAAGCGATTTCAAAGCATGGTGTTCACCCCATTTGAGTATTCAGCTAGTCACTCCTCAGGGTGACAACGACTACTTCCAAAAATGACAACTTCCGAAAACGACAACTTCCGAAAACGACAACTTTCTAGAATATCAACTTCCGGAAACGACAACTATCTAGAATTTCAACTTCCGGAAACAACAACTTTCTAGAATTTCAACTTCCGGAAACAACAACTTTCTAGAATGTCAACTTCCGAAAACGACAACTTTCGAAAACGACAACTTTCTAGAATGGCATCTTTCGAAAACAACAACATCATAAATCGTCAACTACCGAAATTGACAGCCGCCAAAATTGAGGTCTTCTTGAAACGACAACGCGTATTCTCGACCCTTTTTTAAATTTTTGCCGCCGACTGTACTTTCATTTTTTTTGTCTTTTTTACCACTTTATTATACTACGGCCGATCAGAGAATGCGTTCCTGACACGACGCGATTGAACTGACGACGTAACTTTGTAATGGCGTTGCAGTTACGATAAAAATATTTTTGCTGGTTGTTTACCGTTTTAACAATTGATGAGCATTAAAACAACATTATTATATCAATAATCAATGAATGTTAATTAATGTTAATGAGCAAACCAACGATAACAAATATTAATAAAGAAAAGTTCGGCTCTACTGGCACGGAAGATAATATTTTACGTACTCCGAAGAAGAAACGTAGAACTAAACCCGTGACAGATATTGACACCTTTGACGCCGATGTAATAAGAAATCATATATATGGTTACTATTCCAGACATGAATAATCTCAACAGGAAGAAGCTTTTGACATCGTTAAAAGAAGCTGGACTGTTTAGCGAGGGTAAAACTGCTTTAACCAAAATCTTAAAAGATATTGGTTTTTCGTATAAAAAAACAGACAAAAGAAAAATTTTATTAGAACGATACGACATAATTTTAAAACGGATAAGGTTTTTGAGAGAAGCAAAAAAAAATTGATAACTGGGATAATGTCGTGTTCATTGACGAGACATGGCTAAACGCCAATCACACGGTTTCCCGTTCTTGGACGGATGATACACAAGCGTCGACGTCCTAAGTACCAATGGGTATGGGGGCCCGTCTGATAATATGCCACGCAGGTTCTGCAAAATACGGCTTTGTGCAGCACGCGTTACTGGCATTTCAATCAAAAACCACAAATGACTACCACGAGGAAATGAATGCCACTACATTTAAAGAGTGGTTCCAGAACGTGCTTTTGCCCAGCCTGCCAGAGCCTTCTGTAATATTCATGGATAATGCCTCCCATCACTCGGTTCAAATACAGAAACCACCTACCCAAGCTAATAAAAAAGAAGAAATGGTGGCTTGGTTACAAGCAAAAGGCATTGACGCAAATATGCAGATGCTAAAAGCAGAGCTATTTAAATTAGTTAAAGAAAATAAAGCGGCAAATGTGCGATACGAAATCGATGAACTGGCTCTGGAATACGATCATCGCGTTCTAAGAATTCCAACGTATCATTGCCAATATAACACGATCGAGCTTATCTGGGCTCAAATAAAAGGTTACGCCGCTCGCCACAATATTTCCACAATATTATAATGCCACAATATTTTAGAAGATGATGATGAAGACACCACCTCCTCAAGCGAATCGGAGTCTGATTAATATTCTGTACGCACATTCAATTCAATGTACTTTATTGCAAAGAAATACAGATTGTAACTTTGTAACAAAGAATAAATAAAACAATTTTATTATATTAATATTACCTTTTTTTGGTTTCCACTTAAATAACTAAAATATAAATTTTCAATGATTCCGCCAATTTAAAACGAAAATAATCTTATAAATAATGCGGCGGTTCATTTTGGAGGAACGGTAACGAACTCAGTGTTATGTTGTGCCCATCACTAGTCGTGACTATTTGATAGGTGTCAGGAACGCATTCTCTGAACGGCCGAAGTATAGTATGTAGTATATCAACAAAATAACAAACAATTCATACTTGAGTGAAGTGCACTTTACTTTTCTCAAAATGCTACTTCCAATGAGGAAGCCTCATTGAAACTCTATGATAAAAGTGCTATTGCGTTCCTCCTTGGTCTTACTTTGGCATATTTAAAATATGTTTAGGAAGAAAGCAGTATTTGTCAGTTTGACAATCCTTAAATGCAAATAGTGTTATTTGTGATTTCTTTCAAAAACAATAATGAATTTCATAAAATCACAACAAGGGAAAGACTGTTTATTAAATAATGGGTATAAATACAATTTCATGAAATTTAACAATAATAACTCAATTTTATGGAGATGTGCTAATAGAGATTTGTGTAGTGCAACTATAACTTTGGTTAGTACGAGAGCCAAAATTTTACGAGATGCTCATGTGTGCTTACCTAATTATTCCAAAAATATTGTTTTACAATTAATTAATATTTATAAAAAAGTTTGCGAAAGTGTTGATCCCATTCAGCAAATTTTTTAAAACAATGTTAAAAAAATAAATAAGAAACATCAAAATGTCACACCTGATATACCAACCAACAATCGAAAAAAATATAAATTGTATATACCACATCAGCGAATTCAAATGTATCGTAAAAATGTAAATTGTATGGCTATTAATGTGTATAATAAGTTGCCTGATGTATTTAAGGATATAAGTGTTTCTAAATTCAAAACAAAATTATTAAAACTGGTAATTGAAAAATGTTATTATTCGATCGAAGAATTTCTTGATGACAATATTAATCGATATTTTGTACAATAATAATAATTTTCATTTTTTTATTGACATTTAACTTTGTATTTTGACATTTAATTTAACAATATTTGTAATAAATTGACATGGTATCACTAGGTTAACGTTTATATACAATGTCTCTCTTGACAATGACATTTGAGCAATATTCGATTCTTTTGACCTTATTAATTTACTGTGTATCACACTTCACAAAGTACTTTTCTTACTTATTTAAGAAATAATATTTCACAACATTAATGCGACTTTGAATAAGCAGAAATAAATATTGTCCTTCATGTATTTCCTGGTGTGAATTTAAGAGGTTGTTACCAGCACTTTTATAAGGCAGTCTTCAAGCAATTCGAAGGCTTTAAATTACAAACTACAACAGAAGGCAGAAACGTATCAAGATTAAGTGCTATGCCATGTGCCTTACTACCATCTGCATATATAAATAACGCCTGGTTACATTTAAAAAAATATGATGCCTAATGATTGGAAAGGGGTTTGGGTAAATTTGTTCGGAGATTGGCTTGATTTTTTTTTGAGCGGACACTTTTCTAACTATTGCTAAAAATAATTAATAGTACTATATATAAGATATACAACTGTAAAAAAAACGGTTGTAAGTTATATCGGAGCTGTGATATTTAAGATAAAAATCATGCTGCTGGAACTGAAGAAATTAATGAAAAAGTAGATGATTATAAATATTAAAATACGGGACTTATCGCGCCTAAAACATAAATTTTTATTTAACTCGACGTTTTGACTAAGTTGCATTGATAGTGGTCACGAGACGACGTCGACGTTGAACGTTAAATAAAAAAATATGTATTAGGCGCGATAAGTCCCGTATTTTAATATTTATAACTATGTGTTCAAATCGCGAAAGTTTAAAGTTTACAAAAGTAGATGATTGTTTTAATTAAATACTTTTAATGTACAAAACATTTCGATTTCACTTCGCGCGCACATTATAAATAAAAAAATATTCGCTTCTCACTAGCACTGATCTTATTTATCAGCTTATACTTTGGTAATTTACTGCGATGCTGATAAAAGATTTTATACCAAACTATGTAATACTAGCAGCCCGCCCCGGCTTCGCACGGGTAGAACATATATGCCTACAAAATTTGCATCTGTTGCATCGAATATAAAATATTAACATATTTAACAATCATCGTCATATTTCAACCAATTTACACAAAACCTTAACGAATTATGCACCTAAACCTTCCTGATAAACACTGTGGCTATTGGTGAAAACCGCATGATAATCCGTTCAGAAGCTATTGAGATTATTGCAAACAGACAGACAGACGCAGTGATGGACATTGTTTTATTATACTTACGTAGTGATATTGGACGGCCCTTTGGCGTAAAGGATAGTTACCTTGATTCTGACCCGAGGGTCGTTGGTTCTAATCCTAGCTATATACCTACCAATGAAAGTTTTATGTACATTCATGAATCATGGGTTTTCGTGGGATCATTAAATCTACCAATAATAAAGATAGTTTAAAAACTAAAACAACTGACTTCAATGCCCCGCGAGTCAATTTCAGTAGCAAGTTCGAGACGTTTATCGTCATATCTCTGAAGATACTAATCACATCTCAATGAAATTACAATGGGACCAACTCGGAAACGTACCCTACCGATTACAAAAATAATAATTCGAATCGGTTCACAATTGACGGAGTAATCGCGTAACATACACACACAAAAAAAGAAAGAAAAAAGAAACGTACAGACGAATTGACAACTTCCATCTTTTTGGAAGTCGGTTGAAAAGTAGCTTACCACCAAGGAGAACATCTGCCGCCGTAACCTTACGGCGTTCCTCGTCGCAAAAAGTAGGGGTATTATACGTTTAACGTGTGTATCTGTGTGTCTGTCTGTAGCATCTTAGCACCCAACCGGATGAACCGATTTTGATTTAAAGTAGGGGTATTATACGTTTAATGTGTCTATCTGTGTGTCAGTCTGTAGCATCTTAGCACCCAACCGGATGAACCGATTTTGATTTTATTATTGATAGTTTCTTTTTAATAGATGTCTTCACCGAGAGTGTTTTTAGCTTTTGTATGAAAATTCGTTCAATCGTTATAAAACTATGAGCTTTAATCAACTTTCATAGGTCTGATCAATTCGAAAATCTTCTTCTTCAACGATATTGTAAGAACATGGAAGCATTGACGTGATGCTGGGACATCTCCTGGACTCTACAGAATACTCAAATCCTCACCAACTTACAGCTCAGATTTTAAATGTCGTGTTTAGAGTCATTGGAATACTTTTAATGAAAAGATTATACATAGATCAGTCGGGGTGGTTTAAAATATTATATTATATATATAGATCATTATTATTTTATACAATAGATGATATTATTATACTATATTGACTTCAAATTGATTGCGATCGGTGGGGATCTACAGAAAGGCTAAGCTTATAATAATATTTTCGTAGTAACTATGACCTATTCTGTGGTTTGCCTGCAAATATTTTATTAATTTTACGATGCGTGTATGTGAAATCCGTGATATCTTCTAGTTTTCATTAGAACTATGTACTGTAAAGGACAATTTTAATCTATAATATGTGGCCAAGCTAAATAACGTAATTATTTGGATAAGGATTAATACTATATACTTGAAAATAGCCCTGGAAGTTATGTAATATTTTTTAACAAAAAATTAAAGATTAAAATGGTTACTGTGTGTCAACCTTAAGAGATAGACATATGCTGTGTATATGTGTTGCGGAGTTTTTTGTAGGTCTTATTAAGTTGTACAACTCTTCCATAGAAAATATTCTTCCATCTGTTTTCAATTGAGCAGCGTTCGTAAGAAACTTGTTTTTTCGACCGTTTTTTTGTCGACTTAGGTTGCAAATTAGGTCTCCACGAATGTACCTTTCATTAAAACGGGATAACATATAGCCTATTTTCATTTCGAAAGTCCATTCTATATATTAGTGAAAGAACTTTTTAAATCGGTTCCAGTAGTCTTTGAGCCAAATCATTACAAACATACAAAAATACAAATGTTCTCTCTTTATAATATATATTATATATTAGTATAGATAATCGTATGACAGTGTCATAGTGCTTAAACGTCACCTAGAAGATTTGATTGTTGTTATTTCGTAAAAAACCTAGTGAAACTTTTTATTTGAACTAACACAGTTGCTTAATAGTTACTTCGAAACGAATACTACAATTTAGTACAAGTAGAAATGAGTCTTATGTGTATGAAATAAGGTTCAGTTTTCTAATTCAAACAACCGATGGAATCGACAGCCTAAAAATAAATATAATTTAAGATACTAATTATGATTAATACTAATTACTGATTAGGTGATAATTAAATATTAATAATAACCACCAAATCGGGTTCAGTAGCCGATTTTAAACAAATTATTTTCAGGTCTTGCGTTTAGTATGTTACACGTTGTATATGAGTATCTTCGACTTCAAAATGTTTAATGATTCTCTACAGAACATCTCAACGTAACCGGTGAAAACTATAACGTCATCCAAGTATGTATATACATATTTTTGTTTTTGTTCATTTTTTTTAATTGTGATTAGTCGATGCGCTCGAGACTCGCTTGCATACGCCGGGACCGGTCGCGAACAATAGGTAAAAACTATTTTTAAATAGGTTTTAAGTGTATTGTGCACGTATATCCAAAGACTAAGAAAAAATTATGCATATACTCAAAAAATCAAGCCACTTTTACCCAAACCCCTTTCAAAAGTTTAAACGTTATTTTGAAAAACAGTGGTTAGAAAAAAATAACATAATGTGTTGCTTATAATGTAGTTAATTAATATGGTTAATGTAGTGTTGCTTATTTCAATAATCCAGTTGAAGGTCCCACATCAGCCAATTTTTTTTTTATTTTCAAAAAATTGAAGCAGGAAGCTAAACAGTTCGACTTAAATATTAAAAAGAGTTATTTTAAAAAGTTCCAAAAAAACGAAGAAATACTGACATAGTGTTTGATATAAAATACAAAACGTTATTGCAGCAACTAGAAAACAACGATAGCATACAATTTTTGAAGAGAAAAAGTCAAGAACGACGACGACGGCGTTGATAGCCATCAAGACCGTTAAATGGATACAAAAGTCCAGTTTTGTTTTATTTGTTACATTTATAAAGAATAGTTCTAAAGCAAAGTTTTAGTTGTTTTAGTTGTTTTGAGTTTTTTAAGTTGTTTTACTTAATTAAAATATGTTCAGTAACAGAGCAAAGGTTATAATGTATAAATTAGACATTATTGTCATTTCAGGAATTTCTCATTTTTGGAATCTTGTCATTTCAGGACTGTCATTTTAGGAATTTGCCATTTAAGGAATTGACGAGTTTAGAAATACACGTTCTCGGAAATTGTCATTTTGGGAATTTGTCGTTGTACCCTGAGGGGTGTTTACCAAGTATCGAACTTTTCGTGCTGTAGTACACCTTGATCTGCCTGTTCCTGGTCTGCGTAGGTTAGAGCCAGTTGCCTCGTAACGACGGAGAACTCTTTGTACTGTTGACAGCGACACACCGACAGTCCTGGCCGACTCCGGCCGATTTCCAGCATTGTGAGAATTCTGGTGCATTCTTCAGGTGTATGCGACATGATTACAGCTTGAATAATAAATATTGAACACTATTAACATGGTTTATATGAACGATAAATGACAGATAAGAAACAAAAGCAAAAACAAATGCAGTAATTTTGTAGTTCCATCTTCGAAAGTATCTCTTTTTCATATTTGATTCTTTTATAAAATAGCTTTACAATTGTACTAAGAAGTTTTATTACTTTCATTTAAGGGGTATTCAGTGGTCTATTAAACACAATTTCATTCTTAGTTTGCGAGATTTTTAGGATCCTTTAAGAGACCCGGATTGATTGCTCTCGAGTGTAGATGGGTTCAAAATATTATTTGGAATTTCTTATAACTTACAAGGCTTTTTTCGAAAAGCTTTCACAGTGTGTGTGGCCTTATGGATAAACTACTTATTTTTCAGGTTCTAGCCTGTTTTTTTTCTATTGATTATAGTCAAGCGTTTGACCACTATCTCACCTGATGTTAAGTGACGAAATGGTCGACAATGTAGCACGCTTAGCTAGGTGAGAAAGTGGTCAATTGCTTGCCTATAGGATATAACAAAAAAGACACCTATTCACTTGCGACATGAAGACCCCCAGATGGTACCTTTCCGGAAACACAGACTCAGGCAAGGATATCCAAACCTATTTATCCTGATTGTAGCAAGTCGGCAATTGAGCAAGTTGTCTGTCTCGACGGTTCTTCCTTCGATGACAAATTTCTTAAGGTACGACCACGCGGCGACGTCATGCGTCCGCGTGCGCATGCGCGATCTGAACTTGTATTGTTTTTTTGATCGCCGTAGATCGCGTTTGGTGTGAACCAGTCGGTACAAATACTACTGCGCTATCTGATCGCCGTCTAGATCGTGCACGCAGGACACGTCGAAAACGATAAACGAAAATTAACGTCCCACAAGAATTATCTATATTATTAATTCTGCATACAATTTATTATCAATATCAATAATTGCACTAAGTAGCATAAGCGAGGCATAAAATATCACAGATATTCCCCATTCGGACAATCTAACAAACGACAATATGTCGAAGTCTCTGGACTTGTTTCTAAACTGGTGAAACCAAACATTGTGAAAGATTAACCAGATGAAGTTTACCGATTTCAGAAAATTTCTCTCCAATCTCAGTCTATCAATATTCACTATTATGCCTATGTATATCATTTTCTGCCCATTGTAACTGCACATTGCAGTTAACACAACTTGTGCTTGTACATTTTTAAAACTAGATGTAGCAAATATTACGTTAGAAACATTGCAGTCGTAGTAAGTCACTACGAACTGTTGTATTTATTGTTACATAACATAATAGTATGGATAATTGTAATGCTTATTATCCCCAAAGCAAAGACGTACGACTACCCGTTCAACTGCAGCGAGCTATGGCTGCAGAAGCAGAGGCAGCTCGTGAAGCTAGGGCTAAAGTGATCGCTGCGGAAGGTGAACAAAAAGCTTCTCGAGCACTACGTGAAGCCTCCGAGGTAATCGGTGATAGCCCTGCAGCCTTGCAACTCCGTTATCTACAGGTCAGTTATTAATTCAAGACATCGAAAATAGATTAATATACACACATCAACACTGTCTAGGGATATTAGATTTTTATTTTCATTTCTTTGGTTTTCAGAAAAACTACTCAGAATTAGGAAAAAGTTTATATGTGGGATTAAACCTCCTTGTTCCATTTTCAAACTGACATTGAAAAAAAAAACTAAAACTTATTAAAACAAAAGAAAACGCGGGAACACGCATTTGATTCAGTTAGCAGTGCTAGTTTTGTGTTGAGATTTGTTTAGAAAAACATTAATTAACTAACGCTATCAATTGTTTTAGTGATTTTTACTGTTTGTGTCATCTCGTTGGTGCCATGCAACGTCGACATTTGACGAGAGACGAAATGATAAGAGCGGTAGGAATGTTGGAAGCTGGCGCTATCCAAAACGTTGTTGCGGAGATTCTAGGCACCAGCCAGAATGTGATATCAAGGCTCTGGTCACGTTATCGTGATACTGGAGAAGTGGCGGAACGGCATGCTGGCAGAATTCGGGTGACCACCCCTAGAGAGGACCGTTTTCTCCAAAATACCGCCAGGAGAGAACCTACTCTGACGGCAATGGAAATGGTACAGAGGCTCCAACAGGAGCATCAGCTGTTGGTTAGCGACCAAACAGTCAGAAGAAGGCTACATGAAGCTAATCTTCATTCTCGCAGGCCAATTCGTGTTACTGCTTTGCGACGTGGCAATCGCGGAAGGCGACTATTGTGGGCCCATGAACACGTGTTATGGGATAATGAACAATGGTCGACAGTGCTCTTTACGGATGAGTCTCGGTTTGGATTTCATCCAGATTCGCGAAGAACACGCGTTTGGAGAGTTCCAGGCAGGGAAAGCCGTCTCCGGCATCCACAAGAGGTTCATTCGTACCAAGCAGGAACGATCATGGTATGGGCGGGAATTCGTATAGGCGCGCGAACCGATCTCGTTTTTGTAAGAGGCAACATGAATGCTCAGAAATACCGTGATGAGGTGGTGGAACCTGTCATTATTCCGCATAGGGTGCAAATCGGCCACCAATTCGTACTCATGCATGATAATGCCCGTCCACACACGGCGAGGCTGGTATCAGCCGCCCTTCAAGACAACAACGTCACGGTAATGAGATGGCCTGCGCAGTCGCCCGATATGAATCCCATCGAACATGCGTGGGACATGTTGCAGCGAAGGGCTATGCACGCCCTCCCTCCAAATCTGGCCACAGAAGAGCAATTTTTCCTGCACCTGCAACGAACCTGGGAACGCATACCACAGCAAGACATCGACACCTTAATTCACAGTATGAATAACCGATGCCGAACTCTAATTAACGTGAGGGGTGGCAACACTGATTATTAAGAGTTAAAATGTCTAACTTTCTGTTGTTATTTTTAATAAAATTATAAATTTTATTAATTAATTTCACTCGTAGACAGCACCATTTTTAGTCTCTTTGTTATTTTATTTTTTTTTTAATATTTGATTATCTAAAATGTTTTTTATTTATTTAATTAAGTTGGTCATTAACTGAGGTTTCATTCCATATATACTTCTCTGAACAAAATAATTATAGTTTATCAAAAAATTTAAGAAATACAAAATATCCCTAGACAGTGTTGATGAGTGTATTTAAAAATATGGCGGGTACAGATATTGTAATGCCACGAGCTGTAATTTGGGACCCATTTCTATTAAATGTTGCTCATAGACGTAATATAAATTGACTGCGCACAACGGCCTTGATGAGACCGACAAAGAACGGAGTTTGTCCCTTGCTTTTGTATGGACGACTCATTTATATTCTATACATATAGTATAGAACATATATAGCACTAGCAGGTTGTTAGACAAGGACACACTCCCACCCTGGTGCCTTTCGATTGGGCCGTTTTGTTCTACAAAACAATAACAACATTATTGTTAGATCATACGGATTAAATTGAATTTGTCAAAACATCTGCAGTACCCCATCTTTTTATATTACGTCTATGATGTTGCTAGACCATTCATAATGCAATAAGGTCGAAACTTCAGTGCGATAGTGTTGAAATGTCATGTTGAGACTTTTAAATGTCTTATCGAATCGACCCTCGAAATGATAACCTCTTTGCAAAAAGCAAATAATAAAACATGCTTGCGGCTAATCGTGAGCAAGTAAGGCTTCAAATTATTGATTTGCACTAACAAGGAGTAGGCATTCACGAGATATCACGACAAACAAATGTGACAAGAAACGTTGGGTTATGGTTAAATCTTATGGACTTACGGCGAAACAACCATCGCCCGGACGCCCGCATGTTATAACGCAGGAGCAAAGCCGCCGGATGCAATGGCAATACTTGATAGACGCCTTTACGTGCCTTTTACGCCGACGAGGCATTTTGCGGAAACGTTTAAAGTCCACCCTTCAACAGTTAAAAGGCTGACTCCATCACAGGCGGCCTGCAACAAAAATTACTTTGACGTCCAACCATAAAGCAGCTCGACTCTTTTTCGCACATCAACATGTAAATTTTGATTGGACGACTACGGTTTTCATCGATGAAAAGACGTTACTATCTTCCCAAACGGGCAGACTACATATGTGGCGGATTTACAACACGCGATACATGGAAGACGTCATAGCTAACAATGCGTCTGGTCGCATTACAGCTAACATGGCTGGATGGATTAATTCAGGAGGCATTGGAGAACTAGTAAATTTACAACCCAGAGCCACTACTAATTATGTTGATTTATTGGACCAGAGTGTGCTTCCAACATTGCGGTTATATTATCCACAAAAAGATGCTAGAATACATTTTGTTCAAGATAACGCAACCATTCATACATCAAGAATTGCTGGAAATTGGTTCACAATAATAGAGCGAATGTAAGTGTTATTCCGTGGCCTGCAAAGAGTGCCGATTTGAACCCAAACGAAAATGTATGGGGTTTAATGGTGTAAAAATTGTCAAATCGAAATGAAAGAACTAGAGAAGCACTTATAGATCACTGCCATCTGGGAAAGTTTTAGGGATACTGACATATGTCAGGAATTCATTGGATCCATGCGTGATCGGCTCCAGGCTGTTATCATATAGATAAGAGCACGGAGGATAGACTTCATCAGTGTATAAGAGTATATATTGACAACCAAGGTATGGATATACGCGGTTTTGAATATTTAGCGTAAAATTGAAGAGGATTAAAGTTACATATAATTAATTTTCGTTTTGGCCTTTGGTGATAGTGTTTGATTTCTGCACCGCTGATAATGCTAAGTTTATTTTGCTAAACATTATATAAATAAATATGACTAGAATCTGGAATCTCTTAATTAATAGGTTAGATTGCTAGCTTTATAGACTGTCATTTATTCAGTATGTAAGCAGTATTAATATACGCACATATACACGTCAATCATAAATCATAACCAATTATCAAGTAAACATAGCAAAAGCAGAATTTTAACGCTTTCAATTAGAAAAAAAAAACAAAAGTAATGAACCATTCAGCTGTCATCCAATCGTTTACGACAGAATATAAAAAAAATATATTAAAGTAGGAACACACACACTGAAAACACACACCGTGCGTTTTTTTTTATTTTTGGTATCGGGAGTAAAATTAAAAAATAAATATAATACATATTTTTTTAAATTTATTTTTTAACAATGGGTGCGTGTGATCTCCTTCTGTTGGATTTTAGTTTTGATTTGATGCCACAGCTAAGAAAAAATATTACAAAAAATAATCAAAAACATTAAAAAATATGCGAAAAAGTGCCGCAGTCAAAGTGTTAAAACCAACCATACATGAACTGTGTGTTTCGGTACTTCAGACAATTTTTATATAAAAAAAGTTAAATAGTGAAACACAACTTCAAGAAACGCATACCGATCACAGCACATATCATGATCCGAATGGAACTGATAGTCCGTCTGTCAGCTGCATAATATTTCGTATGTGGACCTCAAGAACAGCCTCGAACAAGCAAGAAATGTGCAAATTAGTCTATGGACGGTCAGGAATAGGCTTCTCGCTGCTAATATACGCAGAAATCGCCCGGCCCGCGTCCCTAAATTACTTCGTGAACATCGAGTTGCCAGGCTTAGCTTCGCTAGAAATTGTGTGTCATGGACTCATGAAGACTGGGATAGGGTATTGTTCTTCGATAAAGCCAGGATATCTCTGCATGGTGAAGATCGACGTCGGCGAGTGCTACGAAATCGAGGAGAACGCTTTGCAGCTGCATGTTTTGAAGAAATCACACCTTATGGAGGGGGCTCTGTTATGTTTTGGGCATTAATACATTATTTGGATCGTACGGAGTTAGTCTTCATCGAAAACGGCACACTGACTGGACACCGATACATAACGGAAGTTCTAATTCCTCATGCACAACCCGCATTAACCGCTCTTGACGAAAACTCAATTTTTATGGACGACAATGTTCGCGCACACCGGTCTAGCGAAGTAGAAGCGTATATGTTAGAGGTCGGAATTCGTCAGCTAGATGTCCCGACTTCCATCCCATAGAGCATATCTGCGACGTTCTGAATCGACGAGTGAGATCAGTGCAGCTGGCTCCGCAGACCATCAGAAGACCAAAGAATGTGATCACCGCGGAATGGGTACGTATTCCCCAAGAAACCATAAAAGACATACTCGCTAGCATGCCCAGACGAATGCAAGCTGTGATTTAAGAAAGATGAGGTCACAATCAAATTATCTGCTTGTGGCATATCTTGAACCACCTATTTCATTTTCAGATCATGCATATACTCTTTATGTTTCTTTATGACGGAACGATGTTAAGATTGAAAAAGAGAATGACAGTGAAAAATCTTGACGGTCGACAGAATAATAAAAAACAGGGAGGATGTAAAAATTTACAAAATCCTGGATAAATAAGATATAAAAAAAGCATTTAGAAAATGTATATAATCAGCTGATTTTTGTCTTCACCGAGAAGAGGAGACTCAGTGTTCAGGTGCTTAAGGATTCACATAATCGTATAAAGCTTGTTCGTCGGTATTATGGGCCAGTAAATAGGCTGCTGAACGGAGCTCAGAACCACCATGCCGGTGCTACGCTATGGTCGTGACAGCATCAGGCTAGGCGACCCTCGTAGTTTTCTTTTTTTCATGGAGAAAGCAGATCAGACTCTGAAGGCCTTGATTTAAGAAATGTCTCGAAGTTAAAAAGAAAGTTTGAACAGAAGATTATCGAGAAACGTTTAAAGCTAAGTAATAGCAATGTTTAGTTAAGTATTTTGATTCAATATAACTATGTTAATGTAATTAACCTGAGTTAATTTCCCATTTAGGTTCATTCCACATCAGGCGCTCCGTAACGCTGCATTCCGTTACGTTACATGCTTTTAATGTATTCAAAGAAATAAACGTGTTTCATTTTTATTTAGCGAGAACACTAGAAGTGTACCTGACACTTCTAGTGTTTTGATCTTAAACATTATTTCTCAATAATTTAATTAAAATGTTATGATAAAACTGATGAAAACTATTCCTTGCTAATTAATATACAAAATTCCGAGGATAACTATACCTAAAACTAACTAATAGTAGGAATAATAAAATTGGTTCTTTGCTTATGTGCCCGTTTTTTTTGCAAAAGAGTGTATTTACAAACCTGTAAATATTGCCATAAATATTATGTAAGGAAAGAGACAAACAAAAAGCTTTATAACATATATAAGTAACTTATGCAAACTTTCATGGATAACAACAGTTTTTGTATAGCGGTGGGACTGCGTCTGGGCATCCCTTTAACAGAACCGCATCTCTGTCGCTGCGGTGACCAGGTGGATAGACTGGGTCACCACGGTCTTTCATGTCGTCGCAGTGCGGGACGGCTTTCTCGACACGCCTCACTGAACGACGTCATCCGTCGGGCTCTTGCCACCGTCAACGTGCCGGCTATTTTAGAGCCGAACGGTATCGCACGTGATGATGGTAAGAGACCTGACGGCATGACGTTGGTTCCTTGGTGTCGTGGGAAGCCGCTAGTGTGGATGCGACGTGCGTCGATACATTGGCAGTTTCCCATCTCCATAATACCTCACGGGCGGCAGGAGCAGCTGCAGACGCAGCAGAGGCTCTCAAACGGAGGAAATATATAAGCATCGGTGACAACTATGCTTTTCTTCCGTTTGGGGTCGAAACCATGGGCCAGTGGGGTCAACAAGCACGCGGTTTTATTAGGGAGGCTGTCTAGACGCCTAATCGATGTCTCCCACGACCAAAGAGCTGGCGCTTACCTTGGGCAACGCATTAGTTTCGCGATTCAAAGAGGTAATGTCGCCAGCTTTTTGGGTACCCCACCAGCAGACAGCGACCTAAATTCCATTTATTATTTGTAGTTTTTATTTGAATTATTAGTTAATATTTTAGTTTAATAAGTTTTTTAAATTGTGTTGAGAAATATATTTTAATAATACTTATGCAAAACGTTAAGCTGAATAGATGATAATTAAAGTTGTGCTGCAGACAATTTTTTTTACATCCAACTTAATAGCACTTGACCACTATCTCCGCCTGATGTTTAACGCGCTTTTCAAGAAGACACCTATTCACTCTTTAGACACACACTTGTTTACCTTTTACGCGCGGACCGTTCATATTCAACATTCGCAATGCATTGCGATGTTGAACACGCTAGGAAACTGAACTAACTGATATGGAATTTCGTATTACCGGAACTGGTATGAACATTATATAATAAACAAATAAGTAACCTAAGGATGTATGTATGTGTATGTTTGCGACTGTCGTCCTTACATAAATAGAATAATTACGAATTACAATTTCTTACAGACCCTGAACACAATATCAGCAGAGAAGAACTCCACCATAGTATTTCCTCTGCCAATCGACTTGATTACGTATTTCATTAAAGCGAGAGAAGAGGTATAAAACGCTCTAAAAAGTTCTCATCTATGAGAAGTGGGACGCACCACGTCTTATTTTTCTAATTAAAAAAGCACATACCTACTAATTATCCGTAGAAAGTTTCCAGTTGAATAATATGTTTGAAATACCGTAACAGTCTCAAAATAACCATCACACAATTCGAACAGCGAGTTTGGCAGCTGTGGCGAGTCTAGATTAGGTGGCCTCATAAGGTCATACGGCTGAATGATCATCAGCCGCAGCTGGAGGAGGAGCTGAACCACATAAGATGGCACATCCTGGGGTTATGTGAAGTCCGAAGACACCAATAACCTTAGAATCGGGCCATCTTATGTATAGATCTGCCATACCAAGGCGGCGTCGGGTTTCTGGTCAACAAGGTTCTGAGTGACAATGTTGTAGAAATCTCTAGTGTGTCGACCAGGGTGGCGTACCTCATAATTAAGCTATCCGAGAGTTACAGCCTCAAGGTTATCCAGGTCTACGCGACGACCCTGGCACACTTGGATGATGAGGTGGAGAGCATGTATGAAGA
Source organism: Cabera pusaria (assembly GCA_954871355.1). Taxonomy (NCBI): domain Eukaryota; kingdom Metazoa; phylum Arthropoda; class Insecta; order Lepidoptera; family Geometridae; genus Cabera; species Cabera pusaria. The sequence goes on along the minus strand of OX940885.1, from coordinate 25,992,934 downwards.
TATCTCCAGAGCTTTACACACCACCTCCAAGGCTCACTACAACGTTGTCATTGGAGACTTTAACGCCAAAGTGGGAGTACAGACTTGCAGTAAATCAACAATAGGACCACAAGGATTTGGGAGTAGGAATCACAGGGAGCCAATGCTCGTCAATTTTCATTAATTTGCATTAAATAAAATTCAATTTGAAATCAAAAACTTAATACCTACTTGAATTTTAAACACTGAACAATTTTCTTCAGATATAGGGAATTTATATGTTTAGGACAAAACATGAAGTAGTATAAAAAAAATTAAGTCAATTGTAGGTACTCTTAATTACGTCTAACGAAAGCGTAACGTCCATGAGTGAAATGGAGTGACACCGGCCGATTAACCAGTCGAGCTTCGCTTATTTTTTGTCAAAATGGCGAATTGCCCAACAGTTGTTACGCACATTTTGTCAGTAGGCGCGGTCAATTAAAATGTCGATATCAATTAATTTTATCATCGAAACTATGTATTGTTTACTTTCCTTAGGATTGTTATGCAAAACGCCCAAACATAATGTATGATTTGTACAGGACATTTAAAAATTGTCTAAAAATATTGTAAAATAAACACACAATTTGTTTTATTTAAATTATAGATATCCCATTTACAACAATAAATCACAAGAAAACACTATACAACTTCTTATTTCATAGCCCCACCATATTAATAACAAGTACTACTTGCAAAACATCTTAGATGATAACGCCTTAGCCGAAACAACAGACATGAATATAGATTGGCACTTCAACGCCCCACATTGGCAAGTGCAGGTGGACTTTGGGAGAGGAATGTGAGAAGATTTCAGTGGTAAAGGGATAACATTGTTAAGAAACTCTCAATACCGGGGGGGGGTATTACCCCCCGCATGGTGGTAGAAGACTATCTAGTGTCCGCCTGGCGAGCTACCTCCCTCAAGTTAGAAAATCTGTCGCCAAACATCTAATGCGTTCCGGCAGCTATCCTTGAGAGCCAGTTCCCTTTCTATGCCTAGCGTGCTCCCATCCTCGACCGCATCATGGTGAGAAAGTGGTCAAAGGCTAGCTTATAATATAAAAAGATATCTTGAAGCTGCTTCTAATGGCAGAACCAGAACGTGGATAGTGAAACTTTTCAGTAGCTATTAGTAATCGCCTCATGTTTGCGGTCATTCGGTTTGACTATTCCAATAAATTGGACTGAGTTACGAGGATCTGATGATGGAGCAATCTTCTGTCTAGCAATCTGTCTACTCTACTTTAAAACTTATTTCTTAGTTTTCATACATATGAACCGATACCGCCACTCTACATATCTACCTGTATGAAAATTTCACTCTTATTTATATTAGAACATCGTATGTGTTCTCAACAAGGGTCAGATTCTCACTCAAAAGAAGGACTTTTGCGACACGCCCAAGAAGTTTGTAATTTAGTTAATGTCATTGTGAAAGAAATGCTTTACTGTTTGTAGTTTTTAGTTGTAGGGTGTCATTATACGTAATTACTTATATTCTATTCGAATCGCAAGGACGTGCATGTTTATTTTGTTTTACAAATCGATATTCGATATGTCAGCACTCAGCCAAAGTGAATTTATCATGTCTTAATAACAGAGCATCAGGGCTATTTCTGTGTTATGTGTGGTTTGATTAATGTCAGTGTCGTTTAAATGAACGTTTATGTGATGTGATATGATTTTTTTTCTTATTTTATGGACAAGAGAAGCCGATAATCAAATCTTAGGTGAACCTTAAGCGGAATACTATATTCAACAAATTAAAGCAGCTATCGATTTAAAATAGCAGCCGTCGGTCGGTAGAAGGAAAGAAACAAATCTTCAAACAACTCAACAGCAAAACTCTTACTTGTGAAAAAAGCATGTAACTTAAAAAATTATGATTTTGAATGATTTTAAAAATTTTGAGTCGGTTTATTGAGTGCCTTACAAAAAAATTAAGGTGTGTTAAGGATTTGTTTCAGAATGCGTAGGTAAAAAAGTCATACTACTACATGTACACTACTACAACATTTACAGCTAGTGACGTTAGCGGAAGAATATCGTCAACAAATTAACTTAACACATTTATTATAACCCAATTATCTTTGGTGGCGACAGCTATATATACATGTGTATATATATATACATATATACGCCAAATGTCAGTCAATCATAATATATATATTGGACTGCCATTTGGCGTAAAAGATACTTTGATCCTGACCCGAAGGTCGTTGGTTCTAATCCTAGCTATATATACCAATATATAATACACCAATGCATGTCTTATGTGCATTCATAAATCATGGGTGGCGTAAAAGATACTTTGATCCAGACCCGAAGGTCGTTGGTTCTAATCCTAGTTATATATACCAATATATAATACACCAATGCATGTTTTATGTGCATTCATAAATCATGGGTGATCGTACACAGGTAGTGGGATCATCGATGTCAAGTCTGACCTGCTACCAAAAGTAACTTACCACCAATGAGAAAATCAACAACCATAAACTTATCATAAGTAGCACAGCTCTCGAGTGTCCGGACTATTCTAGGCTTACCGTGTTCACCATCCTCGACGGCATCATTAGTCCCCGACGCAATACGAAGAGGTGTTATAAGTTTCACATATGTATCTGTGTACAGCGTATCTGTGTATGTGTGTGTCTGTGGTATCGTAATGCCCACGGATGAACCAATTTTGATTTGATAGGTTTTTCTTCGTCGAGAGTGATCTTAGCTTGGATTCATGTAAATTTCTTTTTACTGTTAACGCCTTCATCAATGGACAAATTGGCACACGAATATGGACACTTCATTTTGGACACCCCTTCCTCCCGGACCTCGGTAACGATTAGATGTCTCACTGACCGTGCATTTGTTTAGTCTAACCTAAGTAATAATAATAAATAATAATAATAATCCCGCAGGGGCGGCTTTGTGGCGAGCCGACGGTGAGTGGCGACACCGCGGACCCCTATCCCGTGAGGGCTAAATGAGACCCTCTGACCACCGGCTTGCCTTGACCGGCCGGCCGGTGGTGGGAATCGCAAGAGCTAAGACCTAAGCTCCAGGGTTGAAGTGTTAAAGCCATAAAGCCGCTAGTAGCGTTTAGTGAAAGTGCAGCACACCTCTCAATACCCTCAGCTATCCACGCCAATGTTGCCCCTCGGCGCCAATATAACGGTCCGCCTTTATGGGGGGCCCATTCAGTGGATGGCAAGTCACCACCCGCCTTAATATTTTGTAATGAGGCATAATTGGCGGGTGCCGTACCTCATCCCATAGACCAGTAAACAGACATCAAGCATAACACATTCATAGCCATGACAAAAATGTACCATCTTTTTATAGTTTTTCATCTCTCCATCCACAAATCATAGCATTTAAGTTTATCTTTGTAAAGGGCCTCTTGACGTTGGCTTTGGCTCCGTCAATGCCTTCCAAAGGACCGGGCGTTCAACGACTCGTGATGTTAACGAAATAAATAATAAAATAATAATAAAAAATATGGTATTTTTTAAATTTAAATAACAATTTATCCAACGATAATACGATAACAATAATAGGAGTGCATAACAAGGAGTAACGCGCGCCTACCTCGCCCCGGCTGCATGACGTCAGTGAACATACCAACCTACTACGTACACATCCGCGCTACGCATCTACATCGTTCTACATTACGGAGACAAACCAACACCCCTACTTCATTCATAGCCTCCTGGTACTTCGTGCGAAATTGCCGATTCGAAGTTGCTCTCAGTTTTTGTAAGGAGTTTTAAGCGAGCCTTCTCCAAACGATCCGAGCAGGTTGCTGTTAACTTAAATACAACTCGATAGTATGCCGCGTACACCAGAAAAGGTGGGGTCAGATTCTGATATCCCGCAGAAGTGTGAATCCCAGTCGCAGAGCCTTCAAATAACTGGCAGAATAAAACGGAAATATCAGGCACTACGGTCTTTGGAAATAGAGGAATTAAACGATAAACTTATATCTTTTGAAGACAGAATCTCTCAGATGTTATCGGGTTGGAAATCCGACGTAGACCTGAAATTTGAAAAGTTTGAGGAAAACCTCTTACGCATACAGAACTCATCTGAAGCATCCCTAAATCTCCTCGCTACGAGGTGTGATGTTCTTGAAACAAAAGTTGAAACACTACAAAACAACCATCTTGATCTTCAACACGACTATAAAGAGAAAATTCAAACTATTGCCCATTTTCAAGAGCAGCTTGAAGACCTGCAGCGAGAAGCCTAGAGTTTCGTGGCATCCCCACAGCCCAAAAGGAATTCAAAGAAGTGCTCACAAGCCACGTCACTAATCTCTGCAGTGCCGTGGGCATCACATTAGCCTCTGGAGAAATTAAAGACTCTTACAGAATCTCTGGAAAGCCGGAGGATAATAAGCTAATAATTGTAGAATTTTCCTACGCTTTCCTGAAGACTAAAATCCTCAAAGCGGTAAAGAACTTCAACTCTTCTAATTTAACTAACAAGTTATCTACTGCTCAAACTGGCCTTCAGAGTAAACCTAACCCTATTTACGTTGTCGAGCATCTTACAAAAACCGGAAATCGTTTGCGTTTAATGGGCAGAGAACTTGTTAAAAAAGGTCAGTTCAAATACTGCTGGACCTCGAGTGGTAGTGTTCTTGAGAAAAGCTGACGGGTCGCCGGCTATCCTTGTAAAATCTGAAAATCAGATTGATACCTATAAATCGGTTTCAACATAATATTTAAGAAATATTTGTATATTTGCTACATTTTATTTTTGCTAAAAAAAACTATCTAAATACCTACACTTAAGCAATACATCACAAACAACCATACAATAATTTTCATCATAATATAACACATTATTTATTAAGTTTATTTGTACATTATAATCAACCTTATCAAAAACATAGTATTAGTATATTCTACTATAAGTATAATAGTTTCACACATATCATCTTTATCATCCAACATTGAAACACATCACTCTCTTCTAGTATAAAATAATATAAAATAGTAATTAAAAAAAGCTATATATGTAGTTACTTATATCTTAACATAAAACTACTCTATTGTAAAAATATATAATATAACTAGACAACTACATATAATTTAAATATAGTTACATTATTAACTAAAATTAAAATTTTGTTAGTTTCGATATGACTCAAACATTAACGCAACAAAATATCTTTGAAGAGGTGGACGACATACAAATCGCTCGTTCATTTATATGCTACGAGTAACAATACACTGTAACAACCAAAAATAGACAGTACGATCTAAATTTGAGAGCTCATCGTGTGTACGTATCACAACAAATCATGATTCTGACTGAATTGCTTGACTGTGTCACTCATGTCAAACACACCAACGATCTTATTATAACGAACCGGATCATTAAGACCATGTACATGCACGCGTACGACAAGATGTTAAAAAGAGACCAGTACATACATGAACCGATTAGCCAATTCAGCTATTTTATCATGGATTCTGGCATCAATGTCTCTTAACATAACATCTCAGGAGTGGAGATTGCACAGACATATGCTTGCTTTTTGTCGTACAATTCTAGTGAGGGGGAAGGAAAGAGGAATCGATGCTTTGGATCATATGAAGACGTCGGAAACGAATGAATATAATGAACTTGATGAAGATTAAGAGACAAATTATATGTAGAGATACACACCCTATGTTAGAGTATATACGAATAATGCACGAAGAAAAGCAACAATAAAATCAAACTTGATTAAATAACAGTAGTATGAATAGTGGATAATGATCTCGTATCCTAAGGCATGTAGCAACTTAATTGGCAACCATACACAATTTATTAAAATCATAACCCAAAACATCAGAAGTATTTATAATAACTTCAGTTCCTGTAAAATAATGTTAGCTTTGCTGAACTTTTAGTGTGACTTTAGAATATTGGCTTAATGAAAATAAAAATATTCCTATCCTTCCGAATTATAGCCACAGCTATACTAAAAGATCACTTAACCAAAATGACGGAATAGTCATATTCTATAAAAACGAATTTACCTGTAAAATCGAAGAACCCATTTTTTCGGATGCAAACTGCGTAATTATTAGTATTGGTTCAAACACAGCTATAGTTGCAATATATTGATCTCCATCAATACGCAACGTGGAGAGGTTTTTGGAGTCCCTTGACTGCGTCCTTCAAAACCTAAAGCAATACTCGAACATAATAATAATGGGAGATATCAATATAGATAATATTAATAAATATAAAAGAAGGTAACTCTGACAACAGAAGCTCGGACTACTTAAATCTTGCAGCAGAACACGGACTTCTTCCCGCTAATTATCACCCTACACGATTCGAAAACTGTCTTGATCACATTTTAATGAAAACCAAATTGTCGGCACTCAGTTTTGTTCTTCAAATGGCATTAACGGATCATTTATCTGTGTTGTTATGTGTTTCAAAAACTCCCATCGGTAATGCACCTAAAAAATTCATTAAAAAAATAAATTATTCCAGTTTAGTTGAATGTATCAAACACCAACAAAATGAGCTTTCTTTTTGAAATAACAGAAGCTAACGTGGCTATAAGAAACCTCGTAAGCATCCTAATGAACGCAGTACATATTCATACAGTGTAGACCTGTAGACAGCGTATTTCTAAGCCTTGGATTACCCCAGGCTTACTAAGATGTATCCGCCAACCTACACCTTAAAATACGAAAGAATCCAAATGACAAACCCTTAGCTATTACCTACCGTAGGTATAGAAACTTTTGCAACAATCTTCTAAAGAAACTTAAGATAGAATACGAAAGAAGTGAACTACAAAAGGCGGCACATAGTACAAAAAGTACATGGAGAGTTATCAAAAATATCTCTAATTAATGTCGAAATAAATCTTCTTCATCTGAACTCCTCTCTATAAACCCTAATACAACACTTGCAGTCAGTGAAGTGAACAAATACTTTGCCAATGAGCACCTTAGCTGATAAGATATCTTCAAGAACAAACAATTTAGATCTTACGACTGAAATCTTGCCCCAATCGCACGATAGATCATTTGTTTTACTCGGTACGGACCACGAAGAAGTTACAAGAATCATGTTATCTCTGAAGAATGATTCGGCAAGTGGATGGGATGGCATATCAAATAAAGTATTGAAACTAGCGACTCACTATATCGTGCCACCTCTTACCCACATAATTAATCTATGTTTTAGATCTGCAACTTTTTCTGAAGTACTAAAGAGGTCACTCATACATCCAATTTATAAGAGTGGAGACAGAGACAGTATCGCTAATTACCGACCCATCTCTATATTACCAGCCCTTTCAAAAATATTTGAAAAGCTTTTGAACAACAGGTTGATGAAATATCTCGAACAAGATAATCTTCTTTCAATATCACAATTTGGATTCAGGGCTGGTAAATCTACAGAAGAGGAGTGTCTGGGTTAACCGATTATGTAGTAAAAAACGTTGACAAGAAACGAAAATATTTAGGAGTATTCCTAGATATGGCTAAAGCCTTCGATACTGTCTCCATCCCCACTCTTCTAAATAAGTTGGGAAATATTGGCATCCGAGGCTCCCCTCTCGAACTTTTCCGTGAATACTTATCTCACAGAAGCCAAAGAGTCATAATTGATGGCATCATCAATGACGATGCCCCAGTTCTTCTTGGAGTGCCACAGGGCGGTATCCTGGGACCCAGCCTTTTATTTTAATATTTATTAATGAACTGTGCAATTATAATCCACCAAATGACAAAATTTTTACCTTTGCCGATGATACCGCCCTCATTTTCGAAGCGAGCAAGTTTGATGTTTCGCGGAAAAGGCCTTAGAAACGTAATCCTCTGGCTACAAAAAAATCTTTTTACCTTAAATTTTGACAAAAGCAAATTCATTCAAGCCCACACATGCAACTCACGCTCAAAAACCTGCGACTGTGTCACTCGCAGAGTCAATTAAATATATCGGTGTGTTAATTGACCAAAAACTTTCCTGGACACCTCACATAATATTTACTATGTCTCGTGTCAGGAAACTCATATGGATATTTAAAAACCTACGCCATGTGGCATCAGTCGATTTACTCAAACTAGTATATTATACTCTGTGCCAATCTATTATTAGTTATTGCATATCTTGTAGCGTAAACTCCGGTAGAGGGAGCTACGTGTGAAGTAAGGGTTCTTAAACTGTAGTCCGCAAAATCTAGACTCGGAATGAAACAACTTAGTAACCAATATAACAATTTATTTCAAGTTGTCATGCAAAATGCTTACACTAGTTGTCGCACACGACGCTTAACTAGTTACAGGAATTTAAATTATACAAACTTAGAGATTTGTAACGAAAGAGGCTCATTCCGAGATGCATTGGTAGAAGGTTTAGATATGCGATGGACTAAGTTAGTGGTCAGCCCAGTCGAGTTAGGAAAATATTTAGTACAGTAACCTACGGTACCATTCTCTTACACATAACATTAAACGCTGGAGGACGATCCAGAGAAAAGGACGAGCAGAACCTTAATCGGTGGCCACAGGTAGTGGGGCCTCGACGTCCCAAATGGAATGGAGAGTGCGATTAAGTGTTGGCCTCGGGCCAATCGGAGAGAGGTGTTATAAAATAAAATAAAAAAACGATTTTATTGGGTACCTGTGGGGTACTAGTACCCACACGAGAGAGCCGGGACGCTCTGGTAGGCAGCGTGGATGGGGGAGAAGAGCACGGCCGGTTATGCAAGGCTTAAGTCGGTGGCTTTGGCGGGGCCCGTCCCCAACGTTCACGTCCCTCCAGGGTCCCGGGGCTCCAGGACACCCTGCAAGGCCATTTTGATTGGCTGTAAGATCAAATGGTATTACAATTCATTCAATAATGGTAATCTTTTAAGTATTTAAAAAGGTTAGCGGGGAACAATTTTAAAACTTAATATTGAATAATTCTTCCCTTAAGAGGTAAAAAAGCGTATTAAAAAGGGAGGCTTTTTAGTATATCAAAAGGAAGAGTAGGCTTCCCTGATCCTTTTAGAAGTAGTTTCAATACTGGGTAGGGTGGATTGGTGATGAAAAGTAAAGATATACATAACCATCAAAAGAGCTACTTTTATTGAAAACTATGGAGAAATATCAATAAAATTTACTTGAAACACCACCGCAGGGAGCTGTACAACGTTTATAAATTATAGATACTGCTCCTGCATACCTCCATAAGCTAAAAAGTGGTAATTTACATGACCAACGGGTTTGACCGATTTTCATGATAATCTTTTGTAAACAGCGGGGAGAACAGGTATATATCGCTTCGGGGAATCAAGATCAAGCTTTCTGAAGCATGGCAGCCAGATTTAACCATTAGATTTAGATAATTAACACTCAATGGAGCCACTACGCGTGGGTTCGGTTACGGAGTAAGCCAAGCCACGATTGACAAGTCTTTGTAATACGTGCAAAGTTATTGAGAACAGAGATACAAGCAAGAGATCGAATAAACACTTACCAGGTTTGGGTTGTTAGAATTTATTATTTACATAGCTCGTCTTCTTTTCAATCTTTTCCTCTGAGCGGAGAATGCAGGGAATCGAATGACGCTAAGGTTTTTTGACAGATCCCACTCGCCTCTCACCCAGTGACGAGACCTCGTTTACAAATTCAGCATCGATAGGATCGAATTGACCTCCCGTCCGCCGATAAAATCAAGTTCATTTGGCCATTACTTTTATATTTTTGTAGAGGAGTGTTTAAAAAGAATGCTTTAAATGAAATAATAATTATTGAATGGGGATCGCCGATTTAGAAGGCTTGGTAGGCAAATTTATTAAAGAAAAGATAATTTTGGCAGGTATCGATTATCAATTTGAGGACTAGATTTGAAGTATTTAATCATTCGGAACTACACTAATTTTCATCGAAGCCATCTATTGGCGAGTATCCATAACAAACAGAACCCGATAACTTCTTAGATGATGGGTGTCAAAATGCATACTCACGGGTACGACAACATTCTAGAATATTCCAAAGTGTTACCCTTGTGCAGTTTTACTTTATTTTCGGGTGAAACTTCGGGAGTTAGGTAGATGAGGACTTTCGTGAATGCGAGGAATTTTAGTCAACATTGGGTAAGGAGATGAAATGATTTGGTTCGCTTTGGATTGAACTAAAAAGAGGAAAAGGACAGATTGTCGTGATTGACAGATAATTCACGTACGAAATAAGGTAAAATGAATAAGTTTCGTGGATCAAATGTGGTAATGTTACGATTTGAGATTAGTAATCGATAAAGATTCGATTATCTCCACTTGCAATATTTAAGTTAAATAAAAGTCTAATTTAAAGTTGATAATTTATAATAATTAATTCTGTTTCTAGGTAAATACTTGGCACCCTATCTGACGGTTATTCGCCGAGAGATGCCGCTGAACATAACGTTGTATTAGCGCCCTCTCCGGTGAGGTGGCGTAACTACGTTGTTGTGTAGGTGATCATCGACCGATCTCTAGTTAAATTCTAACATAATTATTGAACGGGGTACCGAAGACATGCTATAGATGGCGTGGAAATAAAATAGTATCGCGTCATTTGAAATTATCCTATTATTAGTAATTTATGGTATTTAATATTCAAAGTGAATTACACCAATTGGCTTATTTATTTAATAGATTTAAGGAATGTGAGGAAAATGAATAAAACTGGAAAACAGGCGTTACAATCTGTATGGGGGGGAGCTTGCAAAACTAATATTATTTCTCTTGAAAGATCTCAAAGGTCAGTACTTAAGGTCATGATGTTTAAACCTTTCCGCTACCCTACTGAAGATCTATATTCTGAAAGCCAGCTTCTTACAGTCCGACAGTTGTTTATCGTCGCTATTATACTGTCTCAGCACCAAAAAATCGACACGGAAATTATTTCAAAATCTCCCGAACTTTTGCCGCACAGCATTTGCAAGTCGCCATTCTTCCTTCCTCGGGGCCTGCTTGTATAATAATCTTAATGAAATCCTCCATTTTCATCGGCTTACCAGAAATGTCTGCAAGAAAATCATTCAGAAATGGCTTCTAAGCAAAAAATACTCAGAAACGGAATCCTTAATAACTTTTATATCATAAACTCCTATCCTCAATAGATCATTTGATTAATATTAATGTACCTACAATGTGTTTAAACTATAAGCCCACCTTTCTGATTTTATATAGTAATGATTAAACATTGTATATTTACTTAACTTTATTTACATACTTTTAAATATTTTTTTTTTTACATTCATATATTAATATACATTTCGATACTTAGCTTACACATTTTATATTATATAACTTTTTTACACAAAACATAATACTCATACATACAAATTTACAAATTATACTCACACACACACACGCATACACCACTTTCCGTATTATTTAGTTTAGTACGATGTTGTTATGTTTAAGTACTTCTTCTAAGTAAACTTAATCTTAAAGTTACTTCTTATAGCTCTAATTAAGATTACTTGGTGTCTGACGAGGGGGCATTGGTACGCCATCACACAGGTTAATCCTAGTTTGGGTGTCAATGTTAAACTAGTCTAGATAATAAATACTTCTTGTATTTAAGCTAGTACATAAGTGTATGTTTCAGAAAAGTTTGTAATACATAAATAAATATCAATCATTCATTAATTCATCATTCATTCATTTATCATCATTCATTCATTTCAACGATTTTGTCGCCATCTGGTAATCCGTCTGGGCTTGCTCCTAAACAATGTATTTCTGGGTCAACAAATAACCCGCATTTTTTTAATGGCACAGCGAGAATTGTCAGTATTTCTCAAAACCGATGCTAACTGTTCCAGTGCAATATTTTCGTGGTCTTTTCCATGCTGTATCGATCTAACATTTTCCAAATTCGCTCCATGAAGCCAGTTTTTTACCAATGGTTTACATTTAATAAAGGCCTCTCTTGCAAACTTTTCCAAAACAAGAAGCAGTCAAACGCTGTCGTCTTTCTTGCATCCACTCCTTAGAGTCTGATTGTAAAACAGTTCTTCTTTCAATACCATTTCTTTCCTTTTCTGTGAGGTTAAGTTTTTTTTTAAATAATCATTCTTTGAAAATTCTTAATGAATTTCGTTTATGTCTGGTTTTTGGCAAAAATAGCCGTAGTCTTTGTTCATGTCTCGTTTTGAATGGTCTATTCAGCGATTCGTTTTATGACGTATTATATGTATACACATTTTTTTTTTAATTCTAGACGGTTTATTAAAGTATTCGGTTTTTTTGTGGATCACTTTATTATAAATATACGTTTGTGGTTGCTTTGTGTTAAATGTCACAACGGACGATGCGCAATGGGCTGAATATGATTGTCTATTCGAAAAGTTGATTATTTTTCCTCCCACAAACTTTGCTATTATACTGTTGAATACTTCCGCAATATTGCTGTTTACGTTGTAAATCAAACTTATTGAATTATTCACTAATCTTGAAACTAGTTTCATAATTGCATTGGAAAATGTACAAGCTTTCATTTCTGGTAAAAAAAATTTAAGAAGCACTATTTTCATCGTTTCTCTCATCTGCGGTATTTAGATGTTTACATATAGTACGACTTACAAGCTTCCCCCGTATCACGAACCTCGACAGTTGATCATTAAATGAACGGAATGAACTAAATGACGGGCACGCAGCTATGTAGGCTGTATAGCTTCATCTCTGTCATGTCGTTCATTTTAATCCGTATCAAACTTCGTGATATGCCTGCAGATTTGTTACCAAAAACGTCATTCGGTCCATTTAGTAACTCATTTTTTGATCGAATACTTTTTCATTTAATGATTTTTCCTTTTATGAATTGTTATGCTGGACAGCACCAGTTACTGAATTTCTTAAACGTTAAATATTTTGAAACAATACTCTGCGTAAGTAAAGTAAGTACAAGCCACCCCTTACTGGTATAGTACTAATACTAGTAACAAGCCGCCCCGGCTTGTATTTTTCCCTAGCTCATCCAACTTGGTGCAGTAGCTGCGAAGTAAATGATTTGTAAATTCTATTTTCTCGACGACACTTTTATAGGGACTAGAGTCTATAGTATACATTTTTAAGTACTCGAATCTCCATCATTAATCGATTTAGAATATATGACCCCATACACTTCTACAGGTTTTTTTAAAACCTTCTGTTATGGCTAGTGCCTCTATTCCACTTAAAGAGCCACTGCAGTTCTTGAAACAAACATGTTCTGGATAAGAAATATTGCTATTTGCTGATCTGGCACAGATCTCGCAGTACTTATTTTTTACTGCCATCCATTACAGTACTTTTTTAGTCTATTATACAATTATTGCAGCAGCACCAGATAAGGCTGTATAGTTCTTCCTATAGGATCTTTTAGACCAGCACGCATCAACTACTACCGTAATCATCGGTACCCCGTTAAAGTCTACGTCACCATTTCGTACTGCCAAATCATATTCCTCCTTTGCAGCTTCTTCCATCCACTTCTGTTTTGCCAATTCCCACAACTCACTAACTTTATACAAATTTAGCATAAAGGTTCATAGACATGCATGGTATCCAGAAAGAAGCTGATATCTGTTCTAATCCTGTGTAACCTGAACCTATCGACATAAAACTAGACACAGCTGTTTCGTTAACATCAAGATCTTTGCTATTTACATGAATTGGTACGCGGGCACTTTTCCGCAACTAGTTGTGCAGGCCTCTCGCATCGTCGTCGGGAACCCGAGGAGTGTCCGCCGCTGTGCTGCCACGTTACTGCACTCCAGTAGCACATGCGCGGCCGTCTCCTCAGCCTCCATGCATTCTCTGCACAGAAGGCTGTCGGTGACACCTATGGTAAATAGGTGTTTGTTTAGTGAGCAGTGTCCCGTGATTATTCCGACTATTTGTCGAAGTTTCTCGAGTTTAAGGTTCAGCAGTTTTCGGGAGTATCTAGAATTTAACTCCGGGAACGCCTCCTTCGACTGTCTGCATTCCTTTAGGCCTGCCCAGTAGTCTTGATGTTGTTTTTTAATGTTTTCAGGGATCCAGGCTTTGATTTGGCTGAATGGTATAGGCATCATCGGTTCTACTCCTGCGGGATGCAAGTTAGATCTTCTCTTTGCCAGTTCATCAGCCGCGTCATTGCCTCTAGATCCGCTGTGACCTTTGATCCATTGAAGAGTTATGCGATTATGTTAACATACATCTTCTAGTATTGGGTGGCACTGCATGGTTAGCCCCGATGAGTAGTCATTTGTAGGGCTCGTAGCACAGCTGCACAATCGGAGAGTATTCTGATGGTTTGGTCATAGACCTGCCGTTGAAGTACCGCTGATGCCGCCTGGATTATACCTACACATTCCGCTTGAAAGATGGAGTTGTGCATGCCCAGGGGTGTTGCTGTGTGGATGTTGAGGTCGTCCGAAAACGTCCCTGCGCCTGATTCTGCTATTTACAATAATATCTTTGCAATTTTTCACATGAAATTCGATTTTTGAATGCAAAATGTGTAACACAAAATGTGTATTCTCTTATAAGTTGTAAGTGGCTGAAATTACAACCTAGGGGTGAATTGTGTGAAGAAATCTTCAGCAATTGCATTCAAAATGTGTAACACAAAATGTGTATTCTCTTATAAGTTGTAAGTGGCTGAAATTACAACCTAGGAGTGAATTGTGTGAAGAAATCTTCAGCAATTGCTCATAAAAGTACATGAAGTCTATAATTCTGCACCCATTAACTTTAAATTCGCCGTTTTTTTGCATCTTGTCGATGACAAGTTCTGGCGTTATTCGTTGAATATTGTCTGAAATTATATTACTGTATAACTTGGTGAACTTTTCAATAACATAATGATGTGCTTTTTTTGGTTAAATACATTATAGTTACTAACAGCCTCAGTGGACACCGTATCTTGCAAGTTTTGAATTTCTCGAAATGGAATGCTGCTTGCTTGTTCGACAATTTTTTGGTGACGGTGCCTGAAAGGTATGACAGAGTTATTGAATAACAATATACAGGGTGATTCAGCATCGATGGATCAAACGAAGCAGAGTAATTGAAGACCTCAATGCGCATATATTAAACCCCCATGTATACCTACCGCCGGTTTGGTCCGCAATTTTTTTTTATTGGTTTAACTATTTTATTTTTATGAATTTTAATTTCATTCGGTTATTAAACTAAACTTGCTAACAAATATGTTTTTATCTACATTAAATAAAAACAGAGTTATACACTTAATCAATTTAAAACTTTCTGATAAAATATATTATTTGTATTTTTTTGCGGTGCGTAAATGTATAAAGAAGATGGTTTCCCGCGCGAACACGCGACGTATAATTGTCCATGCTCGAAACGGGGAAACTCCAAGTTGATTCAGCAAACTTGCAACGACTGACCTTGCGATTTATTTATGGTTATCGCAAAGGCCACACGTACGGGAAATCATAACTGCTTAAAATCGAATGGTAAATCCGTTGGATCATCGGTACACGCGGGTGATTTTGGCCTCGACGACGTTATTCATTAGCTTTTTCACAGCCAGTCTCGTTCCATTGCACAGTCGAAGTACTTGTACTATTCATTATTCTGTGGTCGAGGTTGATTAATGTATGTTACGCAACATGATCACAACTGATTCAACTTTTAATTTTAAATTTCGAGTTGGTAGTTCAGGCAATTCCAGTGAATTTAAAAACTCTGTGGGATAGTTTACTACGTTATCCTGGTTTGTAACTGTGTCAACTGATTTGCAAGAAAACAACTCTCCTGGTAGGACATTTTGAATAGTCACATTGAGATCATTGACATCTTTATTTTTGGCTGCCAATAGTGTTCTTTCACTAAGCCAATTACGGTTATTGCAGTGTAGTTCTACGTCCGGAAAAACACGCTGAACAAGCTCCTGTTTTGAGTCGGTGAAGTGACAAAAATCCGTTGCTAGTGTAGATAATCCGGTCTAGCTATCATTTGCGACCAATTCCAATTTCAAAATCATTTCCAATATCTAATGACCCAATTTGCGAGTAATCTTTATTTAAAAAAAATAATAACTGTTTCGAAAACACAATCGCAGATTGATCTTTATGCAAAAACACTCGCATGTTACTTGTTAATTGGAGTGTCTTTACGTGCTGCCACAAATGATTGCCGATGATTTTAGGCATGCTTTTAGTTCGTCAGCAACAGTTGATCGGGGAATAACTGTAAGAGTCTGACAAAAATCACCTGTTAACATAATAATGGCTCCACCAAAAATGTTTTGGTTGTCACGAAGATCTTTTAATATTCTATCCAGTCATCATCATCATCATCATCAGCCTGTATCAGTCCACTGCTGGACATAGGCCTCTCCCAAGATGCGCCACTGAGCCCGATCTTCGGCTCTTCTCTTCCAGTCACTGCCCACCGCTTTGCGTATGTCGTCGCTCCACCTGGTCACAGGACGTCCTACGCTACGTTTGCCGATTCGCGGTCTCCACTCTAGGACAAGTCTGCCCCAACGGTTATCAGTCCTGCGGCAGATATGACCAGCCCACTGCCACTTCAGCTTGCTAATCCGTTGAGCTATGTCGATAACTTTAGTTCTCTGGCGAATTACTTCGTTCCGGATTCGATCCCGCAGAGAAATACCGAGCATAGCTCTCTCCATAGCTCGCTGAGCGACTTTAAACTGGTGGACCAGTCGGACTGTGAGTGTCCACGTCTCGGCTCCGTATGTCATCACAGGTAGGACGCACTGGTTAAAGACTTTTGTCTTTAGACACTGTGGTATCGGCGACGAGAAGACTCGACGGAGTTTTCCGAATGCTGCCCAGCCCAGCTGAATTCTTCTCTGGATTTCCTTCTCGAAGTTATGTTTGCCTAGTTGGAGCGTTTGCCCTAGGTAAACATACTTAGTGACAACTTCGAGTGGGATTCCATCTACGGCAATCGGTTCCGGAACAACGTGCTCGTTGTACATGACTTTGGTTTTGTCCAAATTCATCCGGAGACCGATGCTACGAGAAGAATCAGCTAGGCCATTCAACATCCTTTGTAGGTCCTGCAGCGTCTCTGCCATAATGACGATGTCATCTGCGAATCGTAAGTGAGAGATGTACCTGCCGTTGATGTTAATGCCACGATCTTTCCAGTCCAGCGTCTTAAACATATCCTCCAAGGCGTTAGTGAACAGTTTCGGGGATATGACGTCCCCCTGTCTCACTCCTCGACGCAGGTGGACATGTTTAGCTCGCTGGTTCTGTACTTGTACAGTCATCGTTGCGGCATTATATAGACATCTCATCACTTCGATATATCGCCAGTCGACTTGGCAACGCTGCAAGGACTCGATAACAGACCAGGTTTCGATTGAGTCAAAGGCCTTCTCATAGTCCACAAATGCTAAGCACAGGGGCCGATTGTACTCTTCGGTCTTCTGTACAATCTGCCGCACCGTGTGGATGTGGTCTATGGTGCCGTAACCGCTTCGAAACCCGGCCTGTTCCGGAGGTTGAAACTCGTCGAGTCTTCGCGCAAGACGGTTCGTGATGACCCTTGAAAACAGCTTGTAGACATGGCTCAGAAGCGAAATCGGGCGATAGTTTTTCAATAGGGTTTTGTCTCCTTTTTTGAAAAACAAAGCCACCATGCTTCTGTTCCATGCCTGTGGAGTTCTCCCAGTAAAAAGAACGGAATTAAATAGCTGCTGAAGCTGTTGAACTGCTGGAGCTCCTCCGGCTTTTAAAAGTTCCGTTGTGATTCCGTCTTCTCCTGGGGCTTTTCCATTTTTAAGTTGTTTAAGGGCCATCACGATTTCGTCTCGGCTAATTTCGGGCAGATCTTCTGTGAAGTGGCGGTTTAAGGTGGCTCTAGAATCCTCAGTATCGGGTTCGGGCCTTGAAGCATGCGATGCGTAGAGCTTGCCGTAGAAGTCTTCGACTTCCGACAGAATCTCCGGCTTGGATGCGACGACGTTCCCCGTTGACGTTGTCAGCTTTGTGAGGTGGCTTCTACCCAGAGGCTGGACGAACACTTTCGACCCCCGATTCTGCTCAATTGATTCTTTAATCAAGAGCGTGTTAGAGGATCGGAGGTCGCGTCGTACCAGCTTCTTTATGGATTTGTTGCGCACCAGGTTAGTTGACAAAGCTGACAAAGGGTCTGTTCGTCTCTCTTCCATTAGCCGAAGTGTTTCTGCCGAGAGTTTGGACTTTTTGCCCGTACGCTTGCTCTCGCAAAACTTCGTCCCTTCATCCCTGAGGATTTCCACCACTTCTTCGAGTTTCTGGTCTACGTCATCTGTGGTTTCCAAGGCAGCGAATCGATTTTCCAATTTTAATTGGAATGTTTCGGACCTAACAACGGTTTGGAGTAGGTTCGGACGGAGCGTAGACTTCATCAATCGGAATCTCTCGGCTTTAAAGTCGATATCCAGAGTGCCTCGTACCAGTCGGTGATCACTTCCAGTATTAAACCTAGTGATCACTGAGACGTCTCTGAATATGCGCCGTTTGTCCGTAATGATGAAGTCAATCTCGTTTTTAGTCACAAAGTCGGGGCTTTGCCACGTCCATTTCTTTTGGGGCTGTTTCTTGAAGAACGAGTTCATCAAGAAAAGCCCCTCCCTCTCGAGGAAATTGACGAGCATTTGTCCCCTGTGATTCCTACTCCCAAATCCGTGTGGTCCTATAGACGATTCGCCGCAAGTTTGTACTCCCACTTTGGCGTTAAAGTCTCCCATGACAACGTTGTAGTGGTGAGCCTTGGAGGTGGTGTGTAAAGCTCTGGAGATATCTTCATACATGCTCTCCACCTCATCATCCAAGTGTGTCGAGGTCGGTGCGTAGACCTGGATAACCTTGAGGCTGTACCTCTTGGTTAACTTAATTATGAGGTACGCTACCCTGGTCGACACACTGGATATTTCTATAACGTTGTCACTGAGAACCTTGTTGACCAGAAACCCGACGCCGCCTTGGGATGGCTGATCTCCTTCTCTGTAGTACATAAGATGGCCCGATTCTAAGGTTATGGTGTCCTCTCCCTGTCTTCGGACTTCACATAGCCCCAGTATGTGCCATCTTATGTGTTTCAGCTCCTCCTCCAGCTGCGCCAGATGATCGTCCAGCCGAATCGTGCGTCCATTATAGGTTGCGAGGGTCAGTTTTTTCTGGCGGCCTACCGTAGCCCGGGGATTCTTAGCACCCCCTGCCCTGCCGTTACCGTGACCGCCGCCGTGGTCAGGAATAGCAGGGCGGCCGGGAACTGGGGGCCTTGGCTTTAGGTGTCCTTCCATAATTTTCCATACTTTTTTGCATCCCTTGGGAGGGATATGCCCTAATCGCCACGCTGGGCAGGCGTGTTGGCGATCGCAGGACGTAGCTTCTCGCACCGGTGACGCTGCTGCCCGTCACCGGCCTGTAGAATTTAGCTACGCCATAGATATGAGATGGTTATACCGCCATTTGTCGGTCGCCAGAGCCCCGTCTTTTGGTCAGCAGGATGCACCACGGGCAGGTGAGGTTGGCTGGGAGCACCGAGGTCGTATTTGTGCTCCCTTACATCCCCATCGTACATTCATCCCAAACGATCAATTTGCATATTTGTAGAATCTTCGCCATTGCGCTTTTTCGGCGATGTTGTAAACTAGTGCTTTGTTGATTTACATGTTTAGTGGTAATTTCATGGCAGAATGTTTTTTTTATATCTTATAGGCTAGCCTTAGCGGCTCATCTGTTGGTAAGTGATGATGCGGTCGAAGATGGTAAGCACGCTAGGCCTAGAACTGGGAACTGGCTCTCAAGGATAGCTGCCGGAACACATTAGATGTTTGGCGACAAATTTTCTAACTTGAGGGTGGTAGCTGGCCAGGCGGACACTAGATGTGCAGTTTGTCTACCTCCTAATAATGTTGCAGCTATTCCAGATGAGGCCAACGTTAGGGCTACTTCTTTTTGCGATCTAATCTTTGCCAATAGCAATGAAATTAGGAACGGTTTTCCAGTCCCCCCCGGAGCATCAAGGAAGTAAATTCCACCAGATCCATTGTTTACAGCTACTATCAAAGTATCATACGCAATCCTTTGTTGTGCATTCAATTGCGGAACATTTGCACGAACACGAACTGTTTCGGTCAATACTTCAGTATCGTACTGTTTTCTCTTTGTAACTCACGGTTAAATTCATCCCGCATGGGACGATTTGGTGCTGTCATGCCCAAACACGAGAATACTTTATTTGCCATCAATAAACACATAACATCTATCATGATCAAGAAGGTGATACATCTGTCCTTGTATCTGCAATTATTTTTTTAAATTATTATTTGTGATACAAACACAAATTTGAATTTTATCAAAAATAATTATGGTATACTACCTTAAAAGTGGCCATGCAATTTTTCTGTATAATACGCGTTGCGCCAAACGACGTCATTTGGAGGCAATTGTTATATTTTTGAATGTTGGCTAAGAAGTGTTTAGAGTCATTTCCCACCCCAGAAACTAATGAGCGTAATGGATCTGATGGTGGGACTAATTGTGGTAATTTTACTTTACCACCAACACAACATAACCCGGTTGATTCGCCGTTGTATTTATTTATATATTTATTTTCGATTTACAATGTTGACAAATCATTGTCATTTCCCCAATTGTCACGGATTTTTCGGAACAATAATCTTCTTCCGGATCGTAGTGGAATGCTACACGTTTTAGGTTCACAGGAGCACTGATCCTGCGGTATCGCTCGATTTCATTGCGTCGTGCTCGCTGTTGTTGTGTTTGGTGTGCCCGAACTCGTCGCATTCTTAGCCTGTCTACTTCATTATTATTAAATGAAGAACGCAATTCCGGCATACTAAATACTAATACGAATGTTATCCTTATCTATCTCTTGCTGGTCATCAGTGCGGTTTGCACGTGAGATAGCTCGTCCCACATTTGTTTGACTTCGACGACCAATGTCAGCTCATTTTTTCCTTGGCATTTTTAAAACAAGTAAATTGCAGTAAATAAAGTTCTCACGCACTGATAAACTGATGATATAAGATAACGGTATAATGGTGACAGAATGACGGTAACTTTATAACTTTTCGTCTGACGTTCGACAAACTGAAATATAAACATTCGACCACGGAGAATAGACTAGATTCGACAACCAACTGACATCAGAAATATATACCAATATAATATACATATATATATACGAATATATATTATATATTTGTATATTTTTGCATTTCAACAGAGACTTATTTTTATGACAACCATCAAAATAAATGTAGATCGTAGAGGGAGAAGGCATCTGTCTAAGATGTGGATACGATTCGAAACCTTTCAGTTATTTTTTTTATTATTAGCTTCATGACTTCTTTGGGCGCGATTTTGACCCACTTTAAACGGCCTGATTTCGTTCAAACTTTGTAGATTTATCGAGCACCGATGGCAATACACTAATGTGATAAAAAGATATTCCATTTTTCAACTAAAAAGTAGAAAATAAATAATAGTTTAAAAAAACTAAAAACTCGCTTTTTATAGAAAACCGAACAAAAAAATAGAAAAGTAATTTGAATAAATTTAAATTAAGAATAGTGTTAAAAATTTCTATAAACATAAATGAATAATAGTGTGAATTAAAAAAAGATATTTTATTTTTTAAAAAGCGTCAAATGTTTGACAGGAAAGTAGTTGAACAATTTATATGGAAAAATGAAATTGTTGTTGCTATTTTCCTCGCAATGTTTTCATATTTTCACAACCTTCCCTGGACTAAGAAAAACATTTCAAAACCAAAATCAGCTAGATCAGCCCAGCAGTTCTCGAGTTTTAGCGAGACGGCAATTGATTTTTATATATACAGAGATAGAGAGATACAGACAGAGATATAGATATATAGAGATAAGAGACATAGTAAATGATTAAATATTTAAAGTAGTTGTTAAGTATACGTCGCTCTTTACACGTGCTTGGTTACAAGAGCGCTGCATCTCGTAGTTATCACGTCGCTTTCATCTGATGCTGCTATTATGAGCCTACGGCGATTTATTGCTCGTCGAGGATCCTCGTCTACCATATTCTCGGATAATGGCACAAAGTTTGTCGGCGCTTCCCGTGAACTACGTTTCCAGCACAACGAGTCCATCGAAGAATTTGTCACAAACCATAAGGTTGAATGGTGTTTAATCCCACCCGCATCATCATTCATGGGCGGGGCATAGGAGATATTAGTCCGGTCCGTTAAAACAGCCCTTAGAGCCTCCCTGAATGATAAATCTTTAAAGGAGGAAGTGTTGACTACGCTCCTACTCGAGGCCGAAACAATAATTACTGCTAGACCGCTTACAAACGTCTCATCTTCATCTGACTCTCCAGAAGCGTTGACCCCATTCCATTTCATTCTGGGCACTTCATCAGTGACGCCGTGGACATGCACGCTGACAAACGCGGACTTAGTGCGACTATTTTTGGGCGCGATGGCTTCGCGAGTACCTACCTACGCTCTGACCTAGAGGACCATCCAGCAATGCACCGACGTTAAGCGAGGGTGCTCATCGCTGACTCTACTCTCCCTCGCGGTCTATGGCCCCTAGGGAGAGTAGTTAAGGTCTACCCAAGCCGTGGCGGAGTGGTCCGCGTAGTGGACATCCACACGAGAGGTGGCACGCTGCGGCGTCCGGCCCGGAAACTCATTTTATTGGAAGCAGAGCCAGTCACCACGGGAAGTTAGTGTTCCACTAGGGGTTGGGTATGTTGGTGACTCGCCTTCTTTCATATCATATCTTTATTTTTTTATATTTTTGAAGTTTGATGTTATGTTTTGTAGTTAGCTGTCAGGTTGCCATGACATTCAAGTGCTGTTTTATTTGCTTTCTTAGAATTAAATATTTATAAAAATATACTTTCGTGTCCTCATCAAAACCTACATTATCATCATACAGTCCACTAGCTCGTCAATAGTAATGTAAGTTTAATTCATAAACATTTATATTGTACGCTCTAAATGGGCAAGCTGTTGGAACGAATTATCATGAATACCATCTTGTTTACACGGTTATGCAATAAATATTTTCTGATCTAGATTCTTTCTTATCGGTGGCGGTGAAAAATTATGATGGGGATGATGATCATGACCATTGAATATGACTCAAATTATGCGATGGCATACCTGGTGAATCTAATGAGTTTAAAAACTCTGTTGGAAAATTTGTAGCTTCAATGGCATCGTAAACCGATGTACCTCATTGATCAGGTATCGAACGGGGTGATCAGGTATCGAACGGGGTTACAAAATATAATATGCTATTAAAAAGTAGAGGTTAACACTTAAAAAAATTACATTAGCTATAAACTTATTCTCATACTTACTGAATATACTCGTACATATAACATTAGATCAAAATCGGTCAAGCCGTTTCGAAGGAGTATAAACACTAAAACTGTGACACAAGAAAGAAAGATGTAGAACTACCCATACAACGTCTCGTTGCAACACAAAAGTACTGCTGTAGTTGTGGCTCTACCAAAGATTTAACAGTAGTACCAATTAATGCAAGATTGCAGTGCTATTCAGTGAAACATAAATTTACATTCCGATCAGTAACAGATGCTGCAAGACACATTTAATGAATAACAAGTTTTTCGAAGACGACATTTCCCAGTTACAGCTCCGGTACCTAACAGATTTGAGACACAGCTCCAGGATATTCGATGCAATATCAAATCATCTAATTACATAGTTATAAATATGAAAATACGGGACTTATCGCGCCTAAAACCGTTTCGACCAAGTTGCAGTCGTCTCGTGACCACGATCAATGCAACTTGGTCGAAACGTCGAGATAAATAAAATTAATGTTTTAGGCGCGATAAGTCCCGTATTTTCATATTTATAACTATGTGTTCAAATCGCGAAAGTTTAAAGTTTACAACATCTAATTACAGACAAACAATTATTTATTTTTACTGGATTAACATGGACAAATATTTACGAATTTGACAAAATATTAGACTTACGAAACTCTACCAGTAGAACTTCTATACAGGCCATTATAATTATTTTGGTGAAACTGAGGACAGTTATAATAGTGACGAATTATTAGCTTCTATTTTTGGATTAGAGAACCACCAAATAGTGTCTGACTATGTGGGTTCAGTACCCCTAGTACGAGTTTTTATCGTAAACGCTTTTGACAGATCTCACATAGTTTTCAACTTATTCCGGCTCCCTGATTGGTCTAAATTTAGTTAAGTGTAGTAACCACTAGAGGCGCTGTACAGTTTTTCATACAAAATTTGTTCGATATACGATATCGAGTTTGGTATGAAAACTCGTACTAGGGGTACAGTTGTAAAAGCTTTTGGTATAAACATGCTTCTATTAAATTTTGTATGATTAGACAATATTTGGTTAGATAGGTACTTAGTTATAGGAATAAACTTTCCTCGCGTCAAGGGGAAATGTAATCGTAAGTCCATGTTGTAATTTGCTGCCGGAACATACACACACAGAACAAGTGTGCACCATTATAATTAATGTTATCAACGATTTTCGTAATTAAAACTCGATCTTACACTGTCGCGGAAACCCGCAAAGTGCGAGTGCACAAACTAAGCGAGATTGGGGGCCGCGATCCGCGCCGCCCGCTTTCCCGCGAGTACCCCGCCGTTGCTCCGCGCAAGTAGGTACTATTCGATTCCAAACTGTATGATTGTAAAACTGTGCTATTATGTTATTTAAATATCGTAAAAAGAAACAATCTACATGATCTGGAGGACATCATAATCACAAAATCTCTACATAATACGATTTTTTATGGTGTATTTTGTTGGTTTTGAACGCACTCTCTGTCATGGTGATTTTATATAGGTAACGTAAACATTGCCTCATCTGGAATAGTTGCAACATTATTAGGAGGTGGACGAACTGCACATCTAGTGTCCGCCTGGCCAGCTACCACCCTCAAGTTAGGGTCAATTTATACTAGAGCAGAGTCGAAGCGCATCGAAGCGTCGATTCAAAACTGAACATAACAAATTCAACCTTAATTCCACAGCGTAATGCACACATTACTTCTGAGATGTTAAATCAGCGTTGGTCACGCGCGGACGCGCGAATTCGGAAGAATGCGCGCGTCTTTTTAAAATCTCAGAAGTAATGTGAGCGTTACGCTGTGGAATTAAGGTTGAATTTGTTATGTTCAGTTATGGATCGACGCTTCGATGCGCTTCGACTCTGCTCTAGTATAAATTGACCCTTAGAAGATCTGTCGCCAAACATCTTATGTGTTCCAGCAGCTATCCTTGAGAGCCAGTTCCCATTCTAGGCTTAGCGTGCTACCATCTTCGACCGCATCATCACTTACCAACAGGTGAGATAGTGGTCAAACGCTTACCACATAAACGCTAAAACGTTTTACTATTCACAGGAAATATAACAACTTTATCAGAATCGTAAATTTTGACAGATAAGAGTCGAAACAGAGTCGCTATTATATGGCGATTGTACGAACTGGATGAACGAAATAGACTTTGCGCCTCCGATTAGGTTTTGTTTTGGCGATTATTTAGTTGGTCGTTTTAATTGGATTTAAACGAGGTCATGGTACGAAAAAACTAAGCAGTTTATTTTAGGTTCGCAGTTGAATCGCAAATCGCAATAAGAGGTCATGGTAGGCCAGTTGGTCATCATGCAAAAGGAAAAAACGTGCGTACACCGAGCACTGTGTTTGAAACGTGATACGTCTCCAACGGGAAAACATGGTAACACGAATTCCAATACTTTTTCTGTGACAGGAACTTCAGTAACTGTCCTACAAACAACAGTAGTAAACCTGACAAATGAAGAAGAATCAAATCAATTAAAATTCGCATTCTAATGGATTGCGGAAGCAAACGATTATACCATATATCACTAAAAGGGCAGCTGATATATTGAAACTACCATCTGTAGAAGAGCACCACATATCAGTATTCACTTTTTGGACTGACCAACCATTGGAATATGATAGTCCTTATGTTAAATTACTAGTCCAGATTCGGAATATGATTAACATCGTTCTCTATGCTAATGTTGTTCCTTCCATTGCACAACAAGTATACGAGGTGCATTCAATAAGTACCTAGCCTCATCGCCAGAGGGCGCTGTAGTTTCAAAAGAGTTTTACCACAGTGTAGCACATTCTTTTTTAATTCTTTTTTCAAATTTTCATTCCAATCCCTTCATTTGTTTTATTTTGACAACTTATGGAAGCGAACGTATCGATCGGTTTTACAAAAATGGAAAAAGAGCAATATCGTTCGGTGATTCGATTCCTATTTTTGGAAGGGAAAACGCGCATCGAAATCAAAGAGTGCTTGGATGCTGTGTACGGTGACTCTTCTCCATCGATGGCCACCGTCAAGAATTGGTTCAACGAGTTTGCACGTGGCCGTACGTCGGTTTTGGATGAACCACGTCCAGGTGCACCGAAAACAGCTGCTACGGAGGAAAAAATTAAAAAAATCCATGATCTCGTATTGGCAGATCGCCGATTGAAGGTTCGGGAGCTAGCTGAGACTGTAGGCATTTCAGAAGGAACAGTGCATCATCTTCACGAGGAACTCGGCATGAGAAAGCTGTCGGCGCGATGGGTGCCGCGTTTACTCACACCGGAAAACAAGTGCAACCGTGAGACCACATCGGAGACGTGTTTGGCGCTGTTTAAGCGGAATCCAGCGGAGTTTTTGCGTCGTTTTGTGACCGTCGATGAAACCTGGATCCACTGGTACACACCTGCAAGGAGCAATCAAAACAATGGATCCAGACCGGGGAACGTGCTCCAAAGAAGGCGAAAACTGTAAAATCGGCCGGAAAAGTTATGGCCACCGTTTTCTGGGATTCACAAGGTGTGATCTACATCGATTACCTCGAGAAGGGTAAAACAATTACAGGGCTTTACTATGCCGGTTTATTGGGCCGATTCGACGCCGAATTAAAGAAAAAACGACCCCATCTGGCTAAGAAAAAAGTGCTGTTTCACCACGACAACGCACGGGTTCACACGTCTGCCGTTGCCATGGCCAAATTGGTCGAATTACGCTACGAATTGCTGCCCCATCCACCGTATTCTCCAGATTTGGCCCCTTGTGACTTCTTTCTGTTTCCTAATTTGAAAAAATCTCTCGCCGGGAATAGATTATGGATCAAATGATGAGGTCATCGCCGCCACGGAGGCCTATTTTGCAGAGTTTGACAAAAACTATTTTTCGGACGGGTTAAAAAAGTTGGAGCATCGCTGGGCTAAGTGTATCGAAGTAAAAGGAGACTGTTGAAAAATAAATTGCCACTTTTCCAAAATTTTCGTTTACTTTTTGTAGGCTAAGTATTTATTGAATGACCCTCGTACTGTCCAAAACAAGAACTTGGTAAGTGGAAGAATGCATACTTACTGGCTGACAATGGATCATTAGGCGATCAATAAGATATTCTCATTAGAAATGACTATTAGTTCTCAATTCTGGGTATAGAGCAGGTGCAATTAAAATACGGTCTGTTCTTAACTCTCAACTAGGATGGATGTTAACGGGTAAACAAGACTTTAAGACAGCTGATAACTTAACGGTCAATACATATTTTCATCCCCTTTGATAATATGAATCTAAAATCTTTATGGGATCTTCAAAGCACCTTTGATAATAATAATCTAAAATCTATAGGATCTTGAAATCTTTGGAATTACTGATTCACCAAGCACCAAAATAGAAGAAGCTTAAATTATTTCAATATTTCGGTGAAAATTGAAAACAATAGATACTCTGTTTGTTGGCCATTGAAGGAAAACTTAGCAACATTACCCACCAATTTAGGATTAGCACAAGAAAGATTAGTTGGTCTACTGAAACGAATGAAAAAAGAATCTTTGAAATCCTACGACGAGACAATTCAAGATCAACTAAACAAGGGAATTATTAAAATAGTTCCTTCAGAAGAGATAAAACACAGTGAATACAAGGTACATTACTTACCTCATCACGGAGTCCAAACACCTGGGAAATCTGTTCGAATTATGTATGATGCATCAGCCAAACGGAAAGATAAAGTCTAAATGAATGCTTGCACGCAGGACCTATTTTATTTTAGGATCTAACAGGATTATTGATAAGATTCAGGACACGAAAGATCGGATTGACAGCAGATGTAGAGAAAGCTTTTTTATAAATTGGACTACATAATGATAGTAAGGACGTTACGAGAATTCTTTGGATTAAAGATATATCCAAGGCAACTACTGAGGATAACATAATAAATCTACGATTTTATCGTGTGCCATTTGGGGTTATCTCAAGTCCATTTCTACTGAATGCCACGCAATTGATAACTGGGATAATGTCGTGTTCATTGACGAGACATGGCTAAACGCCAATCACACGGTTTCCCGTTCTTGGACGGATGATACACAAGCGTCGACGTCGAAAGTACCAATGGGTAAGGGGGCGGCCCGTCTGATAATATGCCACGCAGGTTCTGCAAAATACGGCTTTGTGGAGAACGCGTTACTGGCATTTCAATCAAAAACCACAAATGACTACCACGAGGAAATGAATGCCACTACATTTAAAGAGTGGTTCCAGAATGTGCTTTTGCCCAGCCTACCAGAGCCTTCTGTAATATTCATGGATAATGTCTCCTATCACTCGGTTCAAATACAGAAACCACCTACCCAAGCTAATAAAAAAGAAGAAATGGTGGCTTGGTTACAAGCAAAAGGCATTGACGCAAATATGCAGATGCTAAAAGCAGAGCTATTTAAACTAGTTAAAGAAAATAAAGCGGCAAATGTGCGATACGAAATCGATGAACTGGAGGCCAACTCCGAACCGGTCATTCGGTCGGTCGGCCGAAATTAGCGGGCATTTTCTACTACGAATCACGTTCGTTTCGGTCGGTCGGTTGCGATTTATCATTCGGTCCGACCGAACGTAAATTTGACGTTTGTTGTATCGTAAACCCTACTCTAAACAAAAAAAGCCCGACCGAAAATTTGAGTTTGACAAGAGCTTCATCGTTGATTTATGTCAAAAATTACGATAGCAAAATAGCTATCTTGTGCTCATCATAAGTATCGAATTGTATGAAAAGTTTGGATTTTAAGTGATTTCAAATGAAAAGGAGGCTCATAAATTGTCTGTTTTAGGGTTTCGTACCCAAAGAATCTCTATTACTGAGACTTCATTGTCCGTTCATCCGTCTATCTACACACTAAGGTATTAAAACTAAGTAGAAGGACCAGAATAATCAAACCTTGGATGACCTCTGGCATGCTGCGGTGTTTGATTTACCGTGATAAACTTCATATTAGGAGCAAATGTAATCCAGATAATATGATTCTTAAGATATCCTACATTCGCTACCGTAACTACTGTAAAGGAATGCTACGTAAACTAAAACAGACCTATGAACGAAATGAACTCAGTAAGGTAAAAAAAGACTCCAAAGCAACCTGGAAAATAGTAAAAAAAGTTACTGGTTTAAGCTCGGTCACGTCGTCATCAACAGATCTGCTTCAACTTTCAAATGACCCTTTTGAATCGGTGAACATGGTGAATACCTTCTTTGCTGAGGTTGGAGAAGGACTTGCAAATAAGCTTCAAAGTGTGTCCAGTCAATCTGCTCACATTTCAAATTCTGCAATAAGTTGTCTCTGTGATTCCATGGCTATTCTACCTACTAATTGTAGTGAAGTAGACTCAATTGTTACTAACCTTCGTAATGACTGTTCTACAGCATGGGACAACATACCAACAAGAGTAATTAAATTTGCGCGGCGTTATCTTGTTCCATCCATAACCCATATTTGCAACCTAAGTATTTCTACTGGGATTTTTCCGAAAGCATTCAAAAAAGCACTCATTCATCCGATCTTCAAGAGGGGTGATAGAAGCAGTGTCAATAACTATAGACCTATTTCCGTGCTTAGTACCTTATCCAAAATTTTAGAAAAAATTATTAATTCAAGGCTAGTAAATTATTTGGAAACACACACCTTACTTGCAGACAACCAGTATGGTTTCAGGAAAGGCAAATGTACAGAAGACGCTGTGAGTGACTTGACTAATAATATTGTCCATCAACTTGACCTTAAAAAAAAAGTTTTGTGCATTTTTTTGGATCTTTCTAAGGCATTTGACACTGTTTCTATCCCCCTATTAATTCATAAACTAGAGAGTGTAGGTATACGTGGTCTAGCTTTACAAATTTTTATAGATTACTTAACTGATAGGAAACAGGCTGTAAAAATAGACAATTATGTAAGTACGGACTGCAGTGTTGATTACGGCGTGCCTCAGGGTAGTGTCCTGGGGCCAACCCTATTCACAGTTTACATAAATGAACTGTGTAAACTATCCTTACCAAAATGTAAAATATTTACTTATGCGGATGACACAGCGATTTTGGTAAATGGTGATAGTTGGGAATCCGTTCGAGCGAATGCTGAAAGTAGTCTGACAACAGTGATGAGATGGCTGAAAGATAATGTTTTGACGTTGAATGTTGAAAAATCTACGTATATTCCGTTCTCCCTTAATACCCAACTTCAACCACCACTTCAATCATTTAATATCAAAGCGCATACATGTAATGAAAACTCTACTGACCTAAACACCTGTAACTGTCTTAGTATAACACGTAGCGAGCAGATTAAATACTTAGGTATTGTCATAGATTGTACACTTAGTTGGAATGGACAATTGCAGGTCTTAATTCCGCGAGTAAGGAAACTAATGTATGTATTTAAAAAACTGAGATCTATAGCTTCCCTAAAAGTTCTAAAAACTATCTATTATTCGCTTACACAGTCGATTCTGTCATATTGCATAAGTGTGTGGGGAAGTACTTATGTCACTAAAATGCTTCGCCTAGAACGAGCCCAAAGAGCTGTCCTTAAAGTAATGTATGGCAAGCCATTTAGATACAGTACTGCCGCACTTTACAAGGAATGCTCCCTGTTGACGGTACGACAACTCTTTGTACTTCAAGTAATATTACGCAAGCACTGTGAACTAACATATAACAGCAACATATTATCCGGTAGAAGACGAACATATCACGTGTGTGAGATTCCCAAGAGCAGGACTGCTTTGGCACGACGCCATTTTGAAGTCATTAGTTCTAGGTTATATAATAAGATCAATAAATCCATACCTATTTTCCCATTATGTAAAGCTAATTGTAAGAGAACGTTGGTCCTTTGGTTGACAAATTTGTCTTATGATGAAACGGAAAGTCTAATTAAAAACATTACTTAAATATGATCAAAATTAAAAATATATATTTAGCTCCAAAACACACACACACGCACAAACACACACACACACACACACGCACGCACACACACACACACACACGCGCGCACACACAACACCCACTCACATACGCACACGTGCACACACGCACCCAAGCACACTAATACCTAAACATAGTAACTGACAATTATTATAGATTTATAAATAGATGGAAACAGATGTGTACTAACTACTTAAAAAAAGTTTTAATTATTAATTTTTATTGACTTATAAGTTTCTCATTGTAATTTAATACTTGTGTGCAATTCAGTTTTAATAATGTTTTAATATTAATTACAAATATCAATAAATTTCTAATTGGCAGTAGTTAACACAACATTTTCTGCAATTCTTATTCAATTAGGTTATTTGTAGGTACTTTAATTTGAATTTATTTTAATTCTTATGTTAGTGCAATAAAATGACCATATGTATCTATCTACCTTAACTAAATGAAATGTAATGTAATAGTAATAGATTTTAGATAGATTAGATTTTTCATAATATTAATAATATCTTCATTATACATAAAATAATATTTCAAAAAAAAACACGTAGGAAATGTAATTTGTACAATATAGGTGCCTAAACGTGGGAGGAACTAGATCCCAAGATACGGGCGATCATTCGTCTAGTTTGGTATCTAGCCACTATATTATTAATGTGTTACCTTTGTGCAATAAAAACATTTTGAATTTGAATTTGAATCTGTCCGCATTTCACAGGGATGTATCTCCTTAACCTTTATAGGTAGAGATACATGACATTTTTATGAAGTATGTATTACTATGGGTGCTATAGGGGACATACAACATAGAGGTACAAAAAACAAAATAAAATTAAATATTACAGGGGGTCCCGAAACAAAAAACGTGTTTTTTGGCTTTTTTTGCTTGAACCTAAGACCCATAATAGATAGAGACTTGAAATCTTCCCAAATTTGTATTACTATAGCCTCTGTAACAAAAAATAATAAAAACAGAATAAAGGTAAAAATTAAAGGGGGTCCCCGTACAGGTAACATATTTCTTCATCTTACAAAACAGTAATAGATAGACTTGAAATTTGCTCATAGTGTGTATTTATTATACCTAATGGTTGCTATAAAATCAAATGATATAAACAAAATTAAATTATAGGGGATCCCCATACAAAAACTTATTTTTCTGGCAAATTTTGTTCATTCGGAATGCTAAGTGTGTGAGCCCGACTCGCAGTTGGCCAGTTTATTTATTTGCAATTCTCTGCTAATCATCATTGATTTTAATTGTATGTAGGTACATTTAATGATTACTTAGCCTACCTATATCTCAAGCGCGATTCTTTAATAATGTTATTAAGACTTTTTTTTTTATACGTTATAGGCTAGCGTTTTGACCACTATCTCACCTGTTGGTAAGTGATGATGCGGTCGAAGATGGTAAGCACGCTAGGCCTAGAATGGGAACTGGCTCTCAAGGATAGCTGCCGGAACACATTAGATGTTTCGTGACAGATTTTTCTAACTTGAGGGTGGTAGCTGGCCAGGCGGACACCAGATAGTGTCCTACCACCATGCGGGGGTTGTTGGTTTTTTTAACGATGTTTTTCCTTCACCGGAGGGCCACTGTGAAGAGCGCACATACATTTTTCGATGGAAAAATCCATTGGTGCACGGCGGTTTGAACTCGGTACCTCTGGCATCAAAGGCAAGCGTTCTCCCGATTGCGCCACCGGGCCCGCGAATACCCTGATGGGTATTTTAGTATGTATACAAGAAAGAGGCACCGTGAAGAGGCCCTCAATGTTGCTATTGTTATTATGTAGTGACTAGTCGAAGTAAATAAATAGTGTCAACGTCAATAGTGCCAAAGATAAGAATTAAAAACAATAAAATAGCTGTGCCTGTAATCAAGACAAAGCTATAACTTACTATTTGTCTTATTAAGATTTGGCCTTCTTTATTAAAGTGACATCTAAGTATGATTTACTTATGATATTATTTATACTGTGGTATGGATGAATTCTATATGTACTCAAACAATACAATAACTCAAGTAGGATTGCCAAAAAAGTGACTACTTTCTATGCCTAGCCCATTCTAGGCCTAGCGTGCTTACCATCTTTGACTGCATCATAACTTACCAACAGGTGAGATAGTGGTCAAACGCTAGTTTATAAGATATATAATCTTGTTTGTATGGTTGAGAACAGCAATAAGGTAATTAATAAAAGACATGCTTTTAAGGTATAAATAAGAAAAATACAATATACTTACAAAGGGAAGTAAAAAGGTTCAAAAGAGTGTAACAATAAGTTTTCTTACTTCACTTTTTTAATGAAAGTTTAAATAACGAAAAGCTTTTCTACAGTTGGTAAGAGCATTGTATAGATGTTCCACCCGACTTGCTACCAAAAAGTAGCTTACCACCATCAAGGTGAAAATCTGCACCACAACCTTACCGTGTTCTGGCAGCACACACAACTCTTGATGACCATTCTAGGCCTAGCATGTTCACCATCCCCAACCACATAATCACTTATCACCAGACGAGATACTGGTCAAACGCTAGCATATCAAATATGCAAAAATACTATCTTAACTGATACAGCTTATATATTAAAATTTGTAATACAATTAATTGACTCTCAACAATTTGTTTTAAAATAAAATCGTTTATAAGACTAAAAATAACCTGCCTTCAATGACTTCAATGCCGCATTATTAATTTTCAGTAACAATTTTGAGGTGTTTATCTCCATATCTCTGGAGATACTTATCAGACCTCGATAAAATTACCATGGTACCACACATGGGATATCTCCTTTCCAACAAAAAAATAATGATTGAAATCGGTTCATAAACGACGAAGTTAACCGTGAACAAACATAAAAAAATATACGGTTGAATTGAGAAACGTCCTCCTTTTTTGAAGTCGGTTAATTAAAATACTTTTAATTGAGAGGAAAGTAAGTACATTGAGAGTAGCATTGTTACATATTGAATTACAACCAAGAAAATATTTTCTATGCATTTACATATTGCATTACAATCAATCATCACTTACCAACAGGTGAGATAGTGGTCAAACAATATATATTCTATATATATGATATATAATCTTGTTTGTATGGTTGAGAACAGCAATAAGGTAATTAATAAAAGACTTTTTAATTAATAAGAGAATTTTAGGGTATAAATAAGAAAAATAATGCATTTTATTTCATCTGTATTTTTAATATCCTTACAAATGGAGTAAAAGGGTTCAAAAGAGTGTAAGAATAAATTGTCTTACTTCACTTTTTAATAAAAGTTTAAATAACGAAAAGCTTTTCTACAGTTGGTAAGATGATAAGCATTGTATAGATGTTCCACCTGACTTGCTACCAAAAAGTAGCTTACCACCATTAAGGTGAAAATCTGCCCCACAACCTTATCGTGTTCTGGCAGCACACGCAACCCTTGATGACCATTCTAGGCCTAGCATGTTCACCATCCCCGACCACATAATCACTTATCACCAGGCGAGTGGTCAAACGCTAGCATATCAAATATGCAAAAATACTATCTTAACTGATACCTACAGCTTAAATATTAAAATTTGTAACAAAATTAATTGGCCCTCAACAATTTGTTTTAAAATACTTTTAATTGAGAGGAAAATACATTGAGTAGCATTGTTACATTTGTTACATATTGCATTACAACTAAGAAAATATTTTCTATGCATTTACATATTGCATTACAATCAAAAAAGTATCTTCTATGCATTACGGCCTATGAGCTGCTGCTCGTGCCAACAAACTCTTTCATGGTCTTCACATATTTCTTTTATCCTCACATTCCTCATGGCGTCTTTCTATAAAGTCAGTAGTAAACTTTTTTCTGTACAGACTTGAGGAGAGTAATATGGTCACATCATGCCGAAAAAGTTGTCTTCTCTGTTGTGTTGCTGTAAAATAACATAAAAATGTATGAAGTGGGTAATAGGGTAAGTAAGTGGGAAAGTAGAGTTTAATGTGTCCAAGTAAGTTTTTTAATTTCTTTTTCAAACAAGTTAACAACCAACCAGATAGCACAGTAACCTATTTATGCATCAAAACTCACAAAATATCCTTATTTACAATGTGGTTGCAGTTTTGATGATATTTTGTAAAGATTCTCTATAATTTACTCTCTAATAGGATATAATAAAGTAGGTATACAGTACAAATTTATATTTCTATTCATAGAAATACAATAACATTCAGTAAAGCATGGGAAATTAAATAATAATACAGTACACAAAGATAGTTTCAAAACTAAAAATCAAATTTCAAATGCTGTAACAGGTTTAAAGTGTTAATCTCCATATCTCTGCAGATACTTATTAGATCTCAATGTAAATCAATGGGACTATCTTGAAAATGTAACCTACCAATTAAAACAAGAATCATTTAAATCGGTTCATAATATATATATATATATGTATATATATGGGCACTATCTAGTGTCCGCCTCGCCAGCTACCACCCTCAAGTTAGAAAATATATCGCCAAACATCTAATATGTACTGGCAGCTATCCATGACAGCCAGTTCCCATTCTAGGTCAAGCATGCTACCATCCTCAAACTGCACCATCACTAATTAGCTTAGATAGTAGTCAAACGCTAGCCTATATGATAAAAAAAATAATTATTGATGCAGTAGTCGCATAACATATAAACAAAAAAACATACAGACGAATTGAGAACCTCCTCTTTATTGGAAGTCGGTGGAAAATAATAATTCAATAATCATTTTGTACATAGAAATAATACAAACATTCTGAACAATAGCCGTTAGGTCCCTTGTTGAAGTTTCTGGTTCACAAATTCATTTCTCATTAATTTGTTTTTCCACTAGAAGATTTCGGAAGCTATTGACTATCGCACCAGATGCTGACCTCCATGCAGCTATTAATGCTGCCTTTATCAGATATTTCTATCTGTCCACACCTGTAAATTTAAATATGAAAATATCACATTACTTCAATTGATAATTCTCATCACTATATATTTTAATTTTACATATTTTAATTTTATGATAAGATATCATAAAATT
Source organism: Cabera pusaria (assembly GCA_954871355.1). Taxonomy (NCBI): domain Eukaryota; kingdom Metazoa; phylum Arthropoda; class Insecta; order Lepidoptera; family Geometridae; genus Cabera; species Cabera pusaria. The sequence continues at coordinate 25,956,563 of OX940885.1, read as the reverse complement.
AAAATATATAGTTGTATGAACATACACAAAGTGTATATTGTACTTAACGCAATGACACTAAGGAAGTACAATGTACCAGACAGGTAATACAATTTGTTACTTGTATGTATACCTAGTAAGATGGACAAAAAGCCATGCATCATCTGTCACAGCTGACAAACTTGCTAAAGAAGGAACAACACAACAGGTAAGTGACGACGTGATGGACCTTTGTAGACCATCGGCAATGGAAGTCAGACCTCATACTGAAAACGAACAATAAAAGTTGTGGGACAGCATGAGCAGCTGCAAACACACAAAAGCAGCTTTTCCGAATTTAGACAGCAACGTTAAAAAACAGATTGCTTTTTTTTGTATATATCTTTTAGGCTAGCATTTGACCACTATCTCACCTGTTGGAAAGTGATGATGCGGTCGAAGATGGTAAGCACGCTAGGCCTAGAATGGGAATTGGCTCTCAAGGATAGCTGTCGAAACATATTAGATGTTTGGCGACAGATTTACTAACTTGAAGGTGGTAGCTGGCCAGACGGACGCTAGATAGTGTCCTTCCACCATGCATTATAATATCTATAATAATATATCTTTATCTAATAATCTAACCGCATTAGGTATATAAAAAAATTGAGCATTCATTATGTTACAAGTTGAAAAATTATAATCCCAGGCCATAAGGCCACGCGGACACTAGATAGTGTCATGCTAAAATTACAAAGTCATGACCTTCGTATAATAGTAGGCCTCATCACGAGACACTGTAATCTAAATTATCACCTCCACAAAATTGGTGCTACAAACAGTCCTGTGTCGAGGCTGCATGCTTGATAACGAGACTGTGGCACAAGTGATCTCACAGAGCCCGGTCCTGGATGAGGTAAAAGACACAGCCGGGTTATACAACCGAGAAACAGATAAGAACACCAGCCGCAGCAACCACAACGACAAGTATTAACAGTGTCACCATTACTGTCATCATCATTGCTATCTGCCTTAGCACTGCCAGTACCATCAGGCACATAAAGTCATCTATAGCTTTCTTCATCATCGTCATTTTCACCATATATAATAACACCCACTGGAAGTACCACCACTTATTTAAATATTTACAAATATATATATAGACTGGGCACTGTATAATTTATTGCTATCTGCTAGGCTATTCTGTAAGCTATCTCGACAGCGGAATCCGCGGTGAGATTCAAATTACGTATTGTAATAAAAAAAAAATTTGTTTATAAAAATATAAAGTGCTACTAGTTGTAACATGAAGGTTATAGAGTATAAAAAGCTAAAAATTAATGTTAGGTAGACAGTATTTATGAATATCGAGCGCCCTTGTTCTACCAAGATCTAAAACGTACCAGGATATCAGCGGTGTCATTGAGACTTTTAATCTCGGACCGGGGGACAGGCAAATGATAACACTGTTTTGGGAATGTATGATAAATTTTAATACATGAAACGTCCCTTACCTCCAAAATGAGTTACACATTACTTAGTTAAAGCCGGAATACTATGTCTAAACATTTGATTATAAATACCATTCGGTTTTCGTTACTTTTTAGGTTAATTTATTTTACATTTTACTACTGAAATTTGGTTATTTCTTACTATAATCTTTCTTTCTAATGTCTTTCTTGCATCTTGCTAATATGAAATTAAAGTTTTAAGGGTAATAAAAAGAGTTATAATGAAATTAGCTTAGCTGCAGCGTCCGGGGGCGTCCGAGCACACCACTCAAAACAGACGACATCCATCGTCGCACCAACAGCTCAAAACAACGACGACATCCAAACGTTGTGCGTCGCACAAACACCTCAAACTAACGACGTCATCCAGCGTCGAACAAACATCTCAAAATAACGACGTCTTCCCGCGTCGCACAAACAGCGCCAAAGGCTGTAACCAAAAATCCGATTGTAAATATATTTGTCGCCATGAAGGATGACGCGAAACATTTTAGGTTATCAAAAATTGACTCACCGCAAAATCACGTCGCTATCGCATACTAGGACACTATATGCACGCCAATTATCATCGCAAAAGCGATTTATAAGACGGATTCTTCTTGTTGAATCCGATTTATAAAATTTACCAAAAATGAGCCCTTTGTATGCCTAGGGGCAAGAAAAAAGTGAAGTCTCCTATCGAGAATTGACAGATGTCAAATATTTTTTTTTTTTAAGATTGTCTATAGGATATTGAATGATCCACAGACCAAGTAGTAACTCGATTATTTAAAATCGACTAAAAATGGCTAAATACGAAAATGTTCTAAATTATTTAAAACCAAAAGGTAATTTTGTCAGTCTTAGAAGCTGAAATGTGCTTCCAAGCGAAAAATATGTAACGAGTCGAAATACCTCGTTACAGTACATACCTTCCCAAAAAAAATAAAAGAATGAAACTTCTTTTATTTTTGAGAAGAACTCCCAAAAAATTCCTAATAAAAACTTATTCAAAAAGATTAATAAACAGAAAATATTCCGCCACCAAAATATGAAATTTATTCAAACTAAAAGAAGACACTAATAAAGCATAACGTTACATCAGTTAAGCTTCTAGCCACTGACTAAGTTGCTCTAGAAAAACAAGTTATAAAAACTTTCTAACTAAGTGAAAAACAATGTAAAGGTTTACCAAAACTAATCCATCAATAGGACTCAATCCTAAAATCCATCACAAATTAATTATACTCAAGAGTGGATAAGCACCATAGCCTCCATCTATCTACTTATCTGTATCACAAACCAAATAAATATTTCTGAAATATTTAACAAAAGTGTAGATAAGCACCATCGCCTCTATCTTTTATAATCTCATAACGATTCTAACTAAATTAGAAGGTAATAACAAAGGTTATCCATATTGTAGTACGGTTAAGCATTAGCTGCCGACTTTAGATAATTATTCACTGCAAAAGATTCAGTGAACAAGTTTTCAGTGAAAAAGTTGAACAACAAAAGTTCAAATTATTCTCATAAAAATAGAGAACCAAAAATAATAAGTAGTGACCGGCTCAACTCTACCGACTTTCCGAACACTAACAAATTAATAAAAGGGTTTGTCAAAAAGACCAAAAATTGTATATTGTGACCGGCTCAACACCACCGACATTCCGTGCACAAAAACAAGTCAAAAAAAGTTTGTTGGGAAAACAACAAAGTTGTATTGTGACCGGCTCAACACCACCGACTTTCCGTTCACAATATCTAAAATGTTTTCAGCGCTTGAACTAAAAATGTCAAAGCGAGGAAAAAATGAAGAGTAAAAAATTACCCAAAAAGGTTAACTGAGACAAAAGCTCAAAAGAGTCAAATCCGAGAGGCAAATCCGGGTAAAAATCATGTAGAGCTCTAAGTGTCAAATCCAAGTCTTAGGTCTACAACAAACACAAACTAAATAATCTAAATAATATATAACATGCTTCACAAAGACTGAAACACATCTATATTAAAAATGTATTTACACAATGTGCAGGCTATTTGAAAAGTGGAAAGCTTTTCATAGCAATCTAAAACAATATTTATACTAGAAAAGTGGAAAACTTCTCAAAGTATCTAAAAGAAAGTTGAGTACTTGAAAAGTGAAAAGCTTTTCAAAGTAACCAAAGTAATAAAATATTCAAAAATATACATAAGATCTTTTGATGCCAAGAAAATTTCTAAAAGAAAATATAATTGTTAGATGTAGTTTTTAAAGTTGGGTAAAAGTTCAAAAGTAGGATGAAAGTACCAAAAATAGAATAAAGATATCAAAAATAGACCTAAGTTAGGTTTAGTATATTTAAAGTTGTATTTCAATAAAATGTTGGTTTCCTTTCAGATAATCATCTTTCATGCTGCGCGTCTTCTTCCATACATCAAATCTCATTCTTCCACAATCAACGCGCTTCCCAAAAAAATATCAAAACAAAGTTAAATAAAAGTTAAATCCAAAAATGAAAATTTTAATATTTAATTATATCTTTAACATGATAACGTCCAGTACTTGTTTTATTAAATTCCTTTAGTACATAAACGTTAGGAGAAATTCTCTCTACAATTTCACATTTAATAAACTTAGGTGCTAATTTAGCCGAAAAATATGCAGGTGCATTTGACTGTACAAAACTTCTACGCCAAACTACATCACCGACATCAAAAGAAATGACTTTTCTTCCCCTATTATAATAAAGAGCATTACGCTTATAAGCTTTCAAAAGATAAGCTTGAACTTAAACAAAAACTTCACTAAGTGAATTTAAAGAGTGAGCATAAGTATCTCTAGTACCAAGCTCAAGTTGATCTAAGTTATCTAAAGAGTTACTAAAACGGTGCAAAGATGCATCAAAAATAAGTTCTCTACCGAACATCAAAAAGTTAGGAGTGTACTCTGTAGCAAGATTTTCACTACTATTTAAAGCTAATTGGACATGAGGCAAAAACCTTGACCAAGTTCGATGATCATTTTTAACAAAACAAGAAATACATGTCTCTATTGTCTTATTATATCTTTCTACTGGATTATTCTGTGGAGTGTATAGTGCATTATAAAATATTTTAGTTATGTTGAAATTTTTTAAGAAATCTACAAAATGTTTAGATATAAATTGGGGTCCGTTGTCGGCCACTAAGATTTTAGGTACACCAAATTTAAGAAATATTTCTTTTTCAAAGATTTTACAAATTACTTTAGAAGTAGCATTTATCATAGGAAATATCCAACAATATTTAGTAAAAACATCTACAATTGAAAGAATGAAACTATGTCCAGAATAAGATTTAGGTAAAATCCCAATAATATCAACGGATAACATTACCATAGGTTGATCAACTTTCTTAGGGTTAACCATCTTACCAGCAGGTGCAGAAGTTGAATGTTTATAAGCTTTACAAATGTCGCAAGAAGAAATATATTTTTGAACGTCTCCGAACATTCCTTTCCAATAATAGTGTTGTTTTATTTTATTAAGAGTTTTATGTATTCCAAAGTGTCCAGAATTAATATCATCATGGTTAGAACGAATAGTATCTAAAACATGTTCTTTAGGTATTACAATTTTCCAATTTAAACGACTATTAGGGTCAAATTTATTTTTACAGTAACTATATAAAGTATTATTTTCTACTCGAAGGTTTTTCATTCTAGAAGGGTATTTTTGACAATTTATAAAGACTTTTCTATACCAAGGGTCTTCTATATCTTCATCTGGTGAGACAATATTTATAGCGGAAACTAATATTGAAGTAAAGCGTCAGGAACTCGATGTAAAGATCCTTTTTTATGAACAATATTAAAAGTAAATTGAGAAATACGTGCAGCCCATCGAGCTAAGCGTCCACTAGGGTTATTAAGTTTTAAAAGCCACTTAAGACTAGCATGATCTGTCACAACTGTGAATTTCATTCCTTCGACATAAGGTCTAAAATGTTCAATTGAATCTAAAACTGCCAAAAGTTCACGTTCAGTGGTACTATAATTTCTTTCACATTTATTTAAAGATCTTCAATAATAAGCAATTGGATGTTGTTCATTATTTTCGTCTTCTTGACTCAGAACACTACCAATTCCTACAGAACTAGCATCGCAATGTAAAAAGAAAGGTTTTTCAAAATCAGGACACTGTAAAACAGGTGTAGTTATTAAGGATTATCGACTCTGGTGCGTCTACTCACATGACTCCACATGCTGAATGGTTTAATAGTTACCGACCCTGTGATGGGAAGATAACTGTAGCAAATGGTAAATGTTTGCCGGCTGTGGGTTTAGGAGATGTTGATATTGACACAAAAAACAATTTTAAGAAGATTTTTAATGTTGTACATGTTCCTGGCCTAGATTGTAATTTACTCTCAGTAAAAAAAGCAGTAGAGAAAGGTTTCTCGATTGTTTTTGATACGAATGGCTGTAATTTTTATAATTCTAATGATGTTTCTTTTAAAAAAGATCCTGTTTTACATGGTTCTATTTGTGGTGGATTGTACACTTTAGATTGTACAGTAAAACCGCAAGGTGTTTCAGCTTATAATGTTCACACTAATTTGTCCCAGTTTCAGCTTTGGCATAAGCGTCTAGGACATCTCTGCCGCATTGGTATGGATCTACTCAAAAAAGGTCTAGCTGATGGTGTGGAGTATACTGATGTGGACAAAGAACCATGCGTACCTTGTGTAGAGGGTAAACAGGCCCGGAAGCCTTTCAAAGGGATTAAGTATAAAAAAGCTTCGTCACCATTAAAATTGGTCCATACGGACGTTTGTGGTCCCATGACCACTGAATCTTTTAAAGGTAATAAATACTTTATTATTTTTGTTGATGATTATACACGATTTATATACCTTTATTGTATGTCATCTAAGACAGAAGTTCAGAAGTATTTTTGTGCTTTCCAAGCACTTGTTGAGAGACAGACTGGCACGAAGGTTCGAACCCTTCGGTCAGACAATGGTACTGAGTATGTCAACAAGGACCTGACAGACTATTTCAGGCTCAAGGGATTCGACATGAAACGTCTGTAACCATACAGCCCTCAACAAAATGGGGTAAGTGAACGTAGCAATCGTAGCATTGTGGAGAAGGCCCGTTCCTTGCTGGCACAGAGGTCTCTGTCGAAAGCTTTTTGGCAGGATGCTGTTAAGACTAGTATTTATTTAAAGAATAGGTCACCTCATCGTGCACTTAATGGTCATATGAAATGTGGTGTGGTAGTAAACCCTGTCTCATTTAAGGGTGTTTGGTTGCCGTACTTTAGTTCATGTGCCTTCATGTCAGAGAACTAAGCTAGACATGAAAACTTCTGAACATATCTTCGTTGGATATTCAGACGATCCAAGGAGTTATTATTTCCGTAGCGCGGAAAACCCTCGAAGGTCGATTAAGTCAAGGGATATTTCGTATTTTGAAAATATTTTTTCAGGATTGAAGGATAAATCTGTTCAGCCTGGAGTTGCTGTGAGCCCTAATGTCATTAATCTTTTATCGCAAACTTCTTCAGATACCACATCGCCACGGGCGATTTCTATCTCTCAAATTCTTCACCTACTTCAGAAAGTGTGGACATGGAGGTAGAGCAAGTTGACGATTATGTGGACGCGATTGAAGAAGCTGGTGGGGTTTGTGACACGGAGTCTCTACATTCAGGTGAACAACGTGATCTGTCCCTGTTTCCTTCAGTAGAACCCAACGATGCATGTCCTGAGAGAAGGTATCCTGAAAGAGTACGTAAAGCTCCAGATTATTATTCATACGGCACTCACGGTGTTGATTTGTTGTGTTATGATCCGAAAAGTTATCGTGAAGCTGTTAATAGCGATGATAAATATAACTGGATCTCCGCAATGAAGGATGAGTACAACGCCTTATTGAATAAGCAGAATTGGACATTAGTGGATAAACCAAATAAAAAGGTTATTCCATGTAAATGGGTGTTCAAGATAAAGAGGGACCCGAACGGTGCAATAGTCAAGTAAGTATAAGGCGCGACTAGTTGCGAAAGGTTTTAGTCAAGTTTGGGGGACTGACTATAACGAGACTTTTGCCCCTGTGGTTCGAAATTTATCTCTGTGTACCCTTATAGCGTTGGCTGCAGAAATGGATTTAAAGATCCAACACATCGATGTCAATACCGCATTCCTCAATGGGGACTTAGAGGAGGAGGTGTACATGCAACAGCCTGAAGGATTTCCTGAGCAAGGGGCAGAAGGTAAAGTCTGTTTGATCAGAAAATCCATTTATGGTTTGAAGCAGGCAGCTCGAGCCTGGAATATCAAATTGCATCAAATTCTATCGAAAATTGGCTTTGCACGAACATCTGCGGAATCATGTGTTTACATAAAAAAGTTTGGTAATGAAACCATAATACTTGCAGTCTATGTTGACGATCTAATTGTTTTTTATCAAGAAAAAAGTTCGTTTGACGCTGTCAAACATGACTTGGAGAAATTTTTATCGCTAAAAGATTTGGGTGCATTGTCGTATTGTTTAGGCTTAAATGTTAACCGTGTTGACGATAAAATCGTGGTCAGTCAGAAGACCTATATCCAGGCAGTGTTGGAGCGGTTTAATATGCGAGATTGCAAGGAGATGTCTACACCTTTGGAGAATAACAAGTTGGAGAAAGGTAATCAAACATCTCTTGATGAATATCCTTACCAAAACTTGATAGGATGTCTCATGTACCTAGCTGTGAATACGAGACCCGATATAGCTTATGCCACAAGTTATTTAAGTCAGTTTAATAACTGTCATGATAAGAGGCATTGGTTGGCCGCTAAAAGGGTGTTACAGTATTTGAAAGGTACTATGGATTACTGTATTACTTACAGGAAACTCGGTGGACGTCTGTGTGGATACACGGATGCTGACTGGGCGAACTGTGTACATGACCGTCGGTCGTACACTGGTTATTACTACACGCTAGCAGGTGGACCTATTAGTTGGGAGTGTAAGAAACAGCCGACGGTAGCTTTATCATCTACAGAAGCTGAGTATATGTCCTTGACCAGTGCTGCAAAGGAGGCTATTTTCCTCAGACGGTTAGTGTGTGACATTACTGGTTTTGCTCATAGGGTGTTGCTATACAACGATAGTCAAAGTGCACAGAAAATTGTGCTCAATCCTATCCACCACAATAGAACTAAACACATTGATACGAGATATCATTTTAAACGTGAAAAGGTTACTGAGGGTCTTATAGATATAAAGTTCATACCTACGGATAAAATGACAGCTGATGTTTTAAGCCAAGCCCTTAAGGCGCATAGCTCATCTTAGGTGCGTTTTTAATATGGGTTTAGTGATAACTAAGTAGAATATTTTTTCTATTTATTTATTTTGCATCGGTTTATGTTTTATATTTTTGTTTAGTCTGGTAGTAATGTTTTATTATATTCTATTGTGTTTAGCATTACTACCTTATCTTTTTATTGATATTAAGGGCGGATGTTGTAAAACCTACTTATTGAACTTACTATTTGTTAGGTATTATGAATATTTTATAATGTCAATAATATGTACTTCTTTGAAGTTTGAAATATAGCATCAACAGTAAAACATAAAAATTAATTTTATTTCATTTTTACAACATAAATACATTTTAAAAATCAATAGAATTGTATTTATACAGGGTTATTGGTAATTCGACGTATTCCCGGCAGGAGCAGATAGGCGGGCTAAAATGCGACAAATTGAGCTTTAATCATCACTTTGACTAAATAGAACTTGAAGGCAATCATCACACTTAATTTTTTTGAAAGAAATTACACAATAATTCCAGCTATTTACTCTACGACCTTCTCTCCAAAACGCGAGAGATACATTTGACATTCAAAATCTAAATCATCCCGAGTCTTCTAAATCTACAGAAAATGTAGATTTAGATTTTCTGAATCAGAAATATTTTTGCATGTTTTGTATTGTTAATTTTAACGGCAGGAGAACAAATTATAATGCTTATTTTTTCTAAAGGAATGCAATTGGTTCCTGTGCTAGATATTGATAGGTAATTCTGTATGAATTAAAAGTTTTTTATTATTAACGTTTCAAATAGTCGCCCAGTCGGATTGTTTGAAAAACCACCGTGACTGCGGATTTTTGAAAACAATATTTCAATGTGGCCTTGAATTATTTTGTGATATGGAAGATTGCTAAACCCCCTTCTGGGATTTAGAACTAAATCTTTAAAATAAAGACTTGGCGCTTTCAATACAAACACAGAATTCCAAAAACCCTGTATAGCTATCTATACGTACGTGGCTTTTGCGTGGGCTTTGTAATGTATTCTTTTAATTTTTTTGGTTATATCGGTCTGGTACATAATCACTTAAGTTTTTTATAAATTATTTTGCATTATCAGACTTTGTAAAATATTTTTAATAATTATTCAGATAAATTGCTGAATTGTAGCCGAAACCATGCGTTTTGGAGTCCAGGATATCAAAACGTCATTTACGATTTCCAAAAAGGCTGCCGTTGAGTAAACATTTACGAAACCGAGAAATTTGAGATCTTATTTTAATCCTGTTTTTTGCCTTTTTACCTATGAAATATTCTGTAGATTGAGAAATAAAGAGCAGAATAAAGTAATTTTTTTATTTTTCATCTTCAGTTTTTTATACTCAACATAATGGTATGTAGTTGTAAAGTATTTTTCATTAATAGTATAGTCTCTATTTAAGTATTTTTTACTAGAAGTAGTTAAAGATGAAAAAAAACATTGATGGAACTGCCCAAAATTTGAAAATGGAAAATGAATGAAATGGAAATGGAAGTGGAAATATGACTAACTGTTCCTCGCGGCTTCGCCTGCGTTAAAAAGTACGCTTTAATAGTCTAATCTAGTACTGGATATCCCTGTGCAAAATTTTAGCTAATTCGGTCCAGCCGTTTGACCATGAAGAAGTCCCAAATAAAAAAACTGACTTTCTCATTTATAATATTGGCGTTGATATTTTTGCGTGTTCTTAAATCATCGAAAAATATCGATAGCACAATGTCGATAGCTTCAATCTCTAGTTCGTTTACAGGAAACGTCGTCGTGACGTCGTGCACCGATAGGACGCCTATGTTTGTGTGCGCGATAGTGTGCGTATAGTTAAGACTAGTGTTTATATTTTTCGTCGTTTGCGTGCGTAGCAACGTGATTTGAAAATAACGTATGTGGTAAATATTTTTTGTGTGCGTTTCCTCGTCCCCTTCAGTTTTTGGCGAGATTTTCTGGATGGACGGAAATGTTAGTAACTACTCCTTTTCTGGCTTAATACTCAAAGTTTGTGGGTAATTATTAAGGTTGGTGAACATTTTCTTTTAACTTAATAGGATGACGATGAGTATAATTAATGTTTAATGATAATGAATATTGAAGTTGAATAATAATGATATTTTATAAGTTTATAAGTAAAGTTTATTGTCAATTTAATTATAATAAAGTTGTATAGATTGATTTTCACCAACTTTTATCAACATTATATTATTATCTAGTATTGCGTGGAAGAATGTGCAAAGGGGTCGGACTACCATAATTGCATTAATGACCATGATGATATTAATATTATCATGTTCTTGATAATATTTTAATGTAATTAACCATTTTGTTTAAAAAAAAGATTAATGAATTATTTTAAATATGTTAGGTAGCCAGTCTGTCTGTTTACTTTCCTACATAATTTTCAAAATTTATTTTTAAAAATTCTTGATATTCGATGGAACCTAGATTACATTTTGTTTTGAAGCGACTGTTTTTATATTTGGTTTTGTTTGATAATTTTGATTTTTAATGTCTTTGATTTTTTTTAAACTTTGTTTCTTATCATTTTATGTTATGATTGTTTAGGTTTTATATCTATATTGTCACTCGCCTCATTTCATCCTATTAAGACATTAACTTTGGGTTTCTTTCGGTTTTATTAGTTTCAAACATTGATTTCGATTTTATTATTTTTTTTTTTTTTTAATTTGTTAGGATGGAGCAGTGGACCAACTCCCTAAAAAAGCTGAAAAGGTCAATAGGTTGTACATATTAATGTTAAATATTTAGGGAAGGTTAGGAATAGTATAGTTAGGAATTATTTTGCGTATGTATGTTAATTTAGACATTAATGATATATGTCTGGTTATGTCTCAGAGATAAATATATTTAATGTGTCTTCTAATAAGAAGGCATAATGGAGCAGTGGACCGACTCCTTAAAAAAGCTTATAAGGTCAAACATAGGTTTTCATTTAGTGGTGCAGCTGATCGACACCCTAAAAATAAGCTGTCAGATCACCAGGAACATTACTTCTTGAGTCTGGGCCATTGGATCTTTTTAAAGTCGTGAGCCCAAACCCAAACTTTTGAATGTTGTATGAATGGGGGGGTTTGAATGTTGTGTTGGAAAGGAAGGTACGAGAAATGGAAAAAGATGGAGAAGTTTAAAATTATAATAATGTGGTTATGATAATTATATTAAATTGAAAACATGATATTTCTTTAAAATGATAATGGAAAAATGTTGAAAGATGTTTTCAACAGAAAACTTAACAGAGGTGATGAAAGACGCCTTTGTACAGAGTAAGATATTCACAGATCATTGGAAGAAGATGATTTTCGAAATAGCGAAATAAACGCCCAATGATTGTTGACGGCGACTCTCACCTTTACCAGGATACAATGCAATGGACCCTAAGTGCAGTGATATACACTTAGTTTTGTTTAAGTACCGTAGCTTTTGTAGAATCTATAGGAATATAAATGTTATAACCCGTCTTTTGTAGTTTATCTTGTCTGGGTTCCTGGTTCCTTTAGGGATGTAGCGTGCGGTAGGCCTCCTCCAGGGCTCCGTTACGTGACCTTACGTTACGTGACATTACGTTACGTTACATGGTGTAAGAAAACTCTGCAAAGGTTCAACCGAGGAGAGTCAAATCACGTCTACGACATCATCAGTGGTGACGAATCTTGGATCTATGCCTACGATCCTGATTCCAAACAGCAATCTACAATATGGGTCTTTTAAGATGAGCCAAAGCCGACTAAAGTGGTTCGTTCTCGAAGCACTTCAAAGAAGATTGTGGCCAATTTCGTTGAAAAAACCGGTCATGTTGCGACTATTGCACTCGAAGATCGTAGAACGGTTAACGCAGAGTGGTATACCACAGTTAGTTTACCACAAGTCATCGCCGAATTTCGAAAATCTAACTCAAAGCGACGCATCATCCTGCACAACGACAACGCAAGCTCACACGGCGCTCGTCAAACGATTGAGTATTTGAAGCAGGAAAAAGTACCAATTCTTGACCATCCTCCACACAGTCCTGACCTAAGGCCTAACAATTTCTTTACATTTCCTAAAATTAAGAAAAGTCTTCGTGGTCAAAGGTTCCAGTACGGTGAAGAAGCAGTCGACGCTTTTAAGTCAGCCATTTTGAACACCCCTACTTTAGAGTGGAATAAATGTTATAATAACTGGATTGAGCGAATGGAAAAGTGGATTAAGCTACGTGGTGAATACTTTGAAAAACAATAATAAGTACTATAAAGTTCTAGTTGTGTTTTTTTCTTCAAACTACAAAACTTAAAAGGCATGCCTCGTATCGCGAAAAAATAGTCAATACTATCGATAACCTATCGACGCCTGTCGATAGTATTGGTTTAGTAACTATCGACGTGATTTCGATACTATTGACTGGGAATAAAACAACACCTGGTCGGTAACACAGGGACAGAAATAACGGCATGTTTATGTTTACGAAAGTATATTACACCCGAATATTACACGGTAGCGCGTGACGTATTGTCATCTAGCAATACTATCGTAAAATGTTCGCCTATCGATATGGCACGACTATCGATAGTGTATCGAAATTTATTCTATAGATAGTATTGATAGTATCGATACTATTGATCGTTTTTGTAGTGATACTATCGACAGTATCGATACTATTGATCTTGAGCAATAGTATTACTTATTTTTAACAACACTATCGATAGTATCGTCAAGGTTCGATAGTTTCGATAGGGCTATCATAGTACGACTGATTTTCAAGGTCACAATAGTATCACGATACTATCGATAGACTATCGCTATCGCAACATCACTAAGCTGTACCCCGAGCACGAAAAATCATCGAATTCGTATGGTAAAGGTATCGAGTCAACGATACAATAACGTGGTGTTACGATAGGCGGCAGCACGAAGCACACTCTGACAGCTATCGAGAGCTCGATACCATTATGTTAGTATCGTCATCCTAACGTAAATAGAGTGAAGGAAATGAACGTCTTATTGAATGAATTATACGTTTAAAAACTAAATTGAATGGTGAACTTTTTATTACTTCTGGCTTAGCTGTCTAATTATTGGCAATTTAATCAAAACATAGGACTTATAACGAAGAAACATCGTCAATTACAGTATGAGAGATATTAAAATGCATTATATTTGAAAAAATAAAAAAAATATTTATAAAATTATTTTTTAATAAAAATACGTAATTATCGGTTTATGAACGAGAATACTCCACTTGACAATCTTGACATAACGTCACCAAGGACTTTTTATTTTTTAGTTTTATTATAGCTCCACACAATATTAGTGTATTTAGCCAGTGTCAAGTATCATATTCTTCAAGTTTTTGTGATTTAATGTCATAAAGATGGGTCAAAGTCACATTTTAGGTCGAGTTGAAGTCATAGTCTGACAAGTCATACCCTCAGTAAAGATGAAGAGTTAAAAAATGGAAAAAAAAAATGAAAGAATTTAAATACTTTTTTGACACTGGCTAAATATAACTAATCGTGTGGAGCCATATTAAACCAAAAAAAGTTGATTTCTTCTTTGTTTGTTTACGCGGAATTTCTAAATTTCTAATTTACCAAAAGTATTATATACAGTCGTTTTCAATCGCTTTGAGTGCTTTTAAAAATAAAGAATGAGAACAAGTTATTTGCAATACGTAGTGATGGTGGAATTCATGGAATCGTAAGTTTAAAGTTATTAATTTGCATGATTATTGCATCAGTATATTATTGGTATAGTGTGCAATGGGAATCGGAATTTCTATTTCAGAAATGGAGATTTATCTAAGCCTTCTGGGGGTCCACGAGGTAGGCATTTCATACAATTGAAATGGAAAGAATTAACACACAAATTAAACAGTGATGGTACAGGCGATCCTAGGTCCGAGGAGAAATGGCGCAAGGTTTGTTATCTCAAGGCTCAGACCATATAAGAAAACTTCTTGTTTGGTCTGAATCTCAAGGTCTACTTATATTTTTATGTTGTTGCAACTTTAGACTGACTAAGATCAATTTTACCTATTCTTATTTAAATTATTCTACTGGCTTTAATTTTTCTGTTTGTTAATCAAGGTATGGAGCGACTACAAAAATAACTGCAAGAAGAAGTGTGCCAAAATTAACAGAGCCGCTAGTGGAACTGGTGGAGGGCCAGCACTTCAGTTATCTTTGACTGACCTTGAAAATAGGGTCATGCAGATAATTGGAGTGCAAGCAGCAACGGGTATGGCGATAGAAGAAGCTGGGTTTCAGCAGGTTAGCAGTATTTAACTTTATGTGTAAAACCTAATTCCAGTAGGAAAAAAGAACATTTATTAATCTTTCATTCATTTCAGGGTTTAGTGTCACCCGAGGAGTCGGTTCCTGGAGTTTCTTTGGAAGTTTTAATGGAGGGTATAAAATAAATCAAATTTCTATAGAATATAATTGTTCTTTATTGTTTCACTGTGTAGATACACGATACACTGTGCACTAAGATGGTCTTAAACGTATATCGTCTCTACAGCTATCCATTTCGGGCGTATAATATTCTGTACTTATGAATAATACTAAAATATAAATTAAAATTGCGATTCTAAACAATAACTAAAAATGGAAGTCTTAACCCTACTTTACAATAACAAAAAAATAACTTAATAACATTTATTTCCTCACTAGCTTAGATTAGCTTTGAGGGCCCGGTGGCGTAATTGGGAGAACGGGCGGCTCTGATGCCAGAGGTACCGAGTTCAAACCCCGCGGTGCACCAATGGATTTTTCTATCGCAAAATGTATGTGCGCTTTTCACAGTGACCCTCCTGGTGAAGGAAAAACATCTTTAAGAAACCAACAACCCCCGCATGGTGGTAGGACACCATCTAGTATTCGCCTGGCCAGCTACCACCCTCAAGTTAGAAAATCTGTCGCCAGTTCCAGCCAGTTCCCATTCGAGGATTAGCGTGCTTACCATCTTCAACCGCATCATCACTTAGTGATATAGTGGTCAAACGCTAGCCTATAAGATATAAAAAAAGCTTCTACCCGCGGCTTCGCTTGCGTGAACAACAGGAAATACATTACATTTTTTCAGAATAAAATATAACATGTGCTCTTACTCCCTCTCAATTGAATATGAAAACTGTGATACTCGTATCGCTCAAATAATAGTTGAAACTATCTTTCTGTTGATTGAACAACCGCGCTATTGCTAAACGACTCAGAGAATTAAAATTTTCACAGAAAATTCAATATTAGGAAATAATTTGACAGGTTTTTGACAACTTTTATACGGCGTCGTAGTTAAGTCAGATAACCATCTGTCACTTTATCAGAAACCGGTGAAACTGGACCTAAATGTTTTAATACATTTTAGATTGGAATACTCCGGGAACGAGCAGTGAACCCACAGTAGCTCCTCCATTAAATCGGACAAGCAGCCAACCGACACTAGACCCTCTGTTACTACCAACTGACACCCATCCTGAATCTCCTGCAGTTGCCCCTTTAGAAGAGGAGTGGAGGCCTCCGCCACGAAAGAAGAATAATAACGATATTCTAAAAATATTATTACAATCAGATAAACAGACTAGGGACTATGCTAGGGAACGTGATAGGGTTTATGAGGAGATGGAAAAGGAAAGGTTGAGAGTAAAAAATGAAGAATTGAAAGTAAGGGAGTATGAAATACGAGAAAGGGTGAGACAGAGGGATGTAGAGCTGCAAATGCAAGGTGCATGGCTGGAGTTTATGAGACAGGCTATCGAAGTTTTTGTTAAGTATATTGACAGACAGACAGACCCAAAATAAGCTTATTTTAAATTGCTGGTAATGCATAAGCATTACCAGCATATATTATATATAAACAGCAAGAACGATACTCTCCAATAGGTAATATTAATAATAATATTACCTATTGGAGAGTATCGTTCTTATTCTTCTTCGTTCATGCAATTGTCCCCACTCCACCCATTGCACTATTGACGTGAACCCACTCCAGACACAAGCATATTTAGCTTAGTTGGAGGGGTTAACAAGACTACTAGTAATGTGCAACACACATTGCGAGTAATCTTTCATAAAATTAAAAAAAAAAAAAAAATTGTGTACATTAAGCATGAAGTCTGTTAATTGTATTTACTAACACACGACGTAAAGCCCTTCCCCTAAGCAAGTCATCCCCTGAATTGTTTTCTTGAAATATATGTTCAGAGGAAAATGATGGGCGAAGTTGTGACATGCTAGGGTTTTGGGGTTCTTCTGGATCCTGAACATTAAAATCGATGGCTAAGTTGTGCAGCACACAGCAAGCTGTAATTATTTTTGCACATTTATCTGGTACATAATGCAGAGTGCGGTGTTTGCACAAACATCGCCATCGATTTTTTAATCGCCCAAAAGTATTTTCGATGGTCACTCTGGCTTTTCCATGAACAGCTGTATACTTCTGGGCTGAAGCATCATCCAGAATTGGTGTCATCAACCAGGGACGTTGTGGATATCCAGAATCACCTGCAAATAATAAAATAAGTATAGACTCGAATAATAATATTGTCATAAATTATGCTTTTTATATTTGGAATAATTATTGACATGCTCTATTTATTGTTATTGGATGTTTTAATGTGCCCATATACTGAATAAAAGCTTTATATTTGAGTTTTTTTTGTGACTATGATATATGGTAATCATATAAGTATGTGCCGTAGTTAATTAGTTATTTACCAGTTATATATATTATCTATAAGTTATATCTATTAGTTACTATTTAACTAGTATTATTTTATTGCTGCTAACCTAATAACCACACTTGCTCATTATTTTGATGTAACTCCTTCATGTAATTTTGTGTTAAACTATTTTCCCATATTAAAGCATCGTGGGTGGCTCCTCCGTATTTTGCGTTCACATTTAAAATTCGGCAGTCACTATCACATATCTGAAATTAAAGGAAATCTATCACTCTACTATGAAATATATTATTATTTTATTACCTATACTTAATTTCCTTACTATGGTATATACAATATCATTGAAAATACATGGCTATAGCATAGATACTTATTATACAAATCAGTGCTTACCATTTGAACATTTAGGGAATGGAAATGCTTTCTACAATAAAATAAATGTTCTATTTCCTTATTTGGCGTGACAATATGGAAATGACTCCCATCAATGCACACTATCACTCCAGGAAAGCCATACTTAGCAAAGAATCTGTAAAATAAAAACAATTTTTAAGATGATATGTATACCAACATTTATAGCTTACATGCTCATGTATATATCAAATAAAATTAACAATTAAATCGAATTATTACTACAATGTATATGATATCTCTGTGAATGGTAAATAAATGTTATATTATCAAATACTAACTTATTTTTTACTATATCTCTCTCAGCTCTAGTGTTTGGAAATTTGATATAGTGACCTAATATTGCAGGTGTGATTAAAGCTTCAGTTACTTCCTTTACACATTTGCTTACAGTAGTTTGGCCTAAGTATTTCGCCATTCCAACTATTCGCTGGTATGATCCACTGGCGTAAAAAGATAGTGCACAAAGGACCTGTAAAATTTAAATCATTGTAAAACAAACAACCTCACAGTGTGTGATAGATAGGTACCTTATATTCTATTTCAGTTGAAGTTATAGTTAGTTTCATGTACCTTAAGCTCTAGAGTTATCTTGGAACTCGATTTTAAAAATGTTTTTTGGGCTAGTTGTTCACACAAGCATTTGAAAGCTTCTTTGCTTAAATGATATCTTTTTTCGAATTCGGTGTTATTAATATCCATCGGATTCTCTGCTTTTCTAAGATTAGCTCTGCGACTAATTTCTCTAAAAAAAAAAACATTTTATTATAATAATAGGTATTCAAATAGGTAGGTATAATAGATTTTTTTCCAAAGAAATAATATTTATTTGCTGGCAAATTTCTAGTTTACATGAATTTATTTATTTACAAAAAACAATACGTATTTACTTACCTAGATTCTCTTTGTTCGATTCCCTCATTTTCAAGAAAACTTGCAGCAAGAAGATGGTAAAGGGGACTAGGTTGGTAAAGCGGCGGTCTTTGCATGTTGCATGCAAAAAATACTTTTTTATGCAGTTAAATAAGTGTCGAAACTATTCTCACCGGAAAATTCTAAGTGAAAAAATATTCGACTAAGCTCGATAGCCAGCCTTCGACATTAACATTACCGTACGTCAAATTTAAGTTCATGCTCGCATTTTACTTATAAAATCGAAAGTATCGTTTACGTAACGATACGTTAGCGATAAGAAAGTAAATTAAAATCGTTCGTGCTGCCAAATTTAGTTACTTTTACGCACGATAGGGGCGCTGTACAAATTTCATACATTTTCAAGTCGATGACGATACGAATACTTTTTCGCAAGTAGTTCGTGCTCGGGGCACAGGACCCAAAACAACCCAAAACTCGAACGTTATCATAGAATTTCAACATAGGATTTTGCGATCACGGAACACGCTGCTTCGGGTGAAGAAGTACGTAGTAGTAGGCACGCACGTGTATTGTTTACGGACGAGTCAAGATTTTAACTATATGTCAACGATAGATGGGTGTATCGACGACCAGGAATCGTTTTGCTTAGGCATGTTTTAAAAATACGGTTTCTTATGGTTCCTGGTTTTCATTGAAAATGGGAACCTGAATGCGGAAAGGTACATAATGGAAATTCTTAATGAACATGCAGGTCCTTTCCCATTAAACATGGGCGATGATTACGATTGTCGTTCATAAGTAATGAATCATCGCCCTTACACTGCATTTATCTGTGAGACGATATATTGAAGAAGGTAGAAGAAGTAAAAGTAGAAGAGAGGGTAGTCTAGTATCATGCTACCCTCTCCCTCACACTGTTATTGTATCGCGTCTACGGCGTACGGCGGTAATATGCCAGTGAAATTACGGCATAGATTCGAGTGAAACATCGCGTCGCGTATTAGTTAACTAAGTTAACTAAGTGGAAAAGTTTGCCAAAAGTAGGAATACATAGTACAGTAAAAAACGATTCCTGGATTCAGTTGATTTGGCACAAAATTTCATCAAAATTATTATCTGAACAACCAATCAGAAAATGGTGTATTGAGTTCAATTTTATGTATTCAACGGTTGAACTATTCGGAATAATATTTATGACTAGCAGCCCGCCCCGGCTTCGCACGGGTGGAACATTTATGCATACAAAATTTGCATCAGTTTGTTGCATCGAATATAAAATATTAACATATTTAACAATCATCGTCATATTTCAACCAATTTACACAAAAACCTTGACGAATTATGCACCTAAACCTTCCTCATAAACACTCTGGCTATTGGTGTTAACCGCATGATAATCCATTTAGTAGCTATTGAGATTATTGCGAACAGACAGACAGAGGCAGTGATGGCCTTCGTTTTATAATACTTACGTAGTGACATTGGACGGCCCTTTGGCGTAAAGGATTCTGATTCTAACCCGACGGTCGTTGGTTCTAATCCTAGCTATATACCTACCAATGAAAGTTTTATGTGCATTCATGAATCATGGGTTTACGTACAGAGGTAGTGGGATCATTAATTGGCCAAGTGCAAGTCGGACTCGCAGTTTTATTAGTTTTATAACTTTAATTTTTCGCCACCAAAAAAATAACTTTGTGTTTCATAGTTTGTTTTAAGTTTTTATTGAGATCTACGGAATATATTTTTTCTAGATTTTTCACTCCGTTACTTTATAAGTTAGAGAGAGGGGGGGGCACACAAATGTGACCTACGGACGGACAGACAGACAGACAGACAGACATGGCGAATCTATAAGGGTTCCGTTTTTTGCCATTCGGCTACGGAACCCTAAAAAGTAGCTTACCACCAAGGAGAACATCTGCCGCTTTAACCTTACGGCGTTCCCCGACACAAAAAGTAGGGGTATTATACGTTTAACGTGTGTATCTTTTTGCCATTCGGCTACGGAACCCTAAAAAGTAGCTTACCACCAAGGAGAACATCTGCCGCTGTAACCTCACAGCGTTCCCCGACACAAAAAGTAGGGGTATTATACGTTTAACGTGTGTATCTGTCTATCTGTCTGTAGCATCTTAGCACCCAACCGGATGAATCGATTTTGATTTTATTATTGATAGTTTTTTTTGTTTGATGGATTAGATGTCTTCATCGAGAGTGTTCTTAGCTTTGATTCATGAAAATTCGTTTAATCGTTATAAAACTATGAGCTTTTTTCTAGTTAATTGCGCTATGAAATCAACTTTCATAGGTCTGATCAATGCGAAAATCTTCTTCTACGATATTGTAAGAACACGGAAGCATTGACCTGATGCTGGGACATCTCCTGGACTCTACAGAATACTCAAATCCTCACCAACTTACAGGTCGGATTTTAAATGTCGTGTTTAGAGTCATTGTAATGCTTTTAATGAAAAGATTAAACATAGATCAGTCGGGGTGGTTTAAAGTATTATATTATATATATATAAATCATTATTATTGTATACAATAGATCATATTATTATGCTATATTGACTTCAAATTGATTGTGACCGGTGGGGATCTACAGAATAGCTAAGCTTATAATAATATTTTCTAACTATTACCTAATCTGTGGTTTCACTGCAAATATTTTATTAATTTTGCGATGCGTGTATGTGAAATCCGTGATATCTTCTAGAGTTTTCATTTGAATTATATACTGTAAAGGACAATTTTAATCTATAATATGTGGCCAAGCTAATTAACGTAATTATTTGGATAAGGATTAATACTATATACTTGAATGCCTTAGAAGTTATGTAATATTCTTTAACAAAATTTTAAAGATTAAAATGGTTACTGTGAGTCAACCTTAAGAGATAGACAAATGCTGTCGCGGACTTTTTTGTAGGTCTTACTAAGTTGTACAACTCTTCCATAGAAAATATTCTTCTATCTATTTTCAAATGAGCAGCGTTCGTAAGAAACGTGTTTTTTCGGCCGTTTTTTTGTCGACTTAGGTTGCAAATTAGGTCTCCACGAATGTACCTTTGATTTAAACGGGATAAAATAAAGCCTATTTTCATTCCGAAAGTCCATTCTGTGTATTAGTGAAAGAATTTTTTAAATCGGTTCAGTAGTTTTGAGCCAAATCATTACAAACATACAAAAATACAAATGTTCTCTCTTTATAATATTAGTATAGATATAGACAAGGAAAGCAAGGTGACGAAGTAGCTACCTACTTCGTCACTGTATGAATTTAAATGGTGCAAACAGAACTAAATGGTTTCATCTGCACCATTGATGGTGCAAGGCAATGGTGCAAACGGTACGACGGCCGAAAAAGAGCACATTATTCATCGATAGCAGTGAATAAAACGCTCTTTTTTAATATATCTTATAGGCTAGCGTTCGACTACTACGAGGGCGGCACTAAACGTATCGGGAATGGAATATTTCCACTGTTCCTGTCATATTCAAATCTTTTTAATTGAAAACTCCTTGGTTTTAAAAATCGAATACCAATTATTTATTTAAAAAAAGATTCTCGGTCTTGTCACAAGATTTTGTCAAACTCGTTTAGTCGTTGAAAAAATGGAATTGACTCGAGAAAATTCAAGAGCGATGATTTATTATGACTTTTGAAGTGGTTTAACACAAAAACAGTGTATTGACCGGATGATTTCTGCATTTGGTGATGAAGCCGCATCCAAAACCACAATTTATCGCTGGTTTGCTGAATTTCAACGTGGACGTGTTAAGCTCAGTGATGATCCCCGTCAAAGTCGTCCAAAAACTGCAGTCACCCAAGAAAACGTTGATGCTGTACGTAAGCTGATTGAGGAAGATCGACATGTGACATACCGCAAAATTCAGGCAACTTTAGACATTGGCATGAGTCAAATACAAATAATCTTGCATGAACAATTAAGTTTAAAAAAGTTGTTTTCCCGAGGAATACCGCATTCGCTCTGTGAAGAGCAAAAAGTGGCTCGCGTTACTTGATGCGTCAGAACTCTCGAAAGATCCCACGCGGGATCCTCAAATGCTGTATACAACATCGTATCAGGTGACGAATCCTGGATATACGCGTACGAACCCGAAACAAAAAACCAATCATGAGTTTGGGTGTTTATCCCAAATGGTGGGAGACCCCAAACTTCCGAATGGAATGGTTGCTTCAATGATGGTTCCATCGTATGGAAAAATGTGTCAAATTTAGAGGAGAATACTTCGAAAAGCAATAAATACATTTTTAAATAGTAATGTGTCACTTCCGTGATTCCCGAAATTTTCAGTGTGCCCTCGTATGTCACCTATTGGTAAGTGATGATGCGGTCGAAGATGGTAAGCACGTTAGGCCTAGAATGGGAACTGGCCTGGCTCTCAAGGATAGCTGCCGCTACTTTAGATGTTTGGCGACAGATTTTCTAACTTGAGGGTGGTAGCTGGCCAGGCGGACACTAGATAGTGTCCTACCACCATGCGGGAGTTACTGGTTTCTTAACGATGTTTTTTCTTCACCAGAGGGCCACTGTCTTGTGGGTTGCACATTACTAGTATTCTTGTTAACCCCTCCAACTAAGCTAAATATGCTTGTGTCTGGAGTGGGTTCACGTCAATAGTTCAATGGGTAGGGTGGGGATCGAACTCACGAACTCTCGATCGCCAATCGGACACCCAGTGCTGCCATTTAGCGCTTTCGGCGCTAGATCTAGCGCTTTTTTGCTATGTTCAGCGGGCACTTGATATTTTACGCCTAACGGATAATTTAGCGCTTTCTTAATTTTTAATATGGCAGCACTATTTGTTCCGTGGAGAATAAAATTATTGTCTATGTTCAATTTTGTGCTCTATGCCAGCTGGGTTTTAATATGGCAATAGAGCACGGGGAATCCCATGAACATTAATTACGGTTTGTTTTATGTTTGGTTGATTGACTTTGCTTCTCTCATTTTCATTCTGTCTATGTGAACGCACTGAATTTCAAGTTTAGAAATAACGTTTTAAGCACTGATTTTATTAGTTACTTTTGTAAGTGTTCCATCGTGTTGTGTTGGTTAACTCTTTTGAAATGGATGTACTATTATCAAAAAAACTGTGTACAAACAAAGATATAAAGTCGAATGGGAGAAATCGCCCAACTTTAAACAATGGTTGAAACCTGTGTCTGGAGATGATACAAGGGCAATGTGTTTGTATTGTAGGAAGGATTTTCTTGCTAAGTTAAGCGATGTTAAGTGATATCCAGAGACATTGTGATTCAGTTCATCACAAGAAGCAGGCGAAACCTTTTTTCTTGGACAAAAAACAAACATAAATCTCTTCAATGCTGCAAAAACCCGTCGATAAGCTCTGTGTTGAGGCTGAAGGTGCTCTCTCAATGTATGTTGCAGAACACACAGCTATACAAGCAATTGATCACCTAACCGAATTGTGTAAGAATACATTTTCGGATTCTAAGGCTACTACAGAAATGAAATTGCACCGAACGAAATGTACAGCAAAAATTCAGGAAGTATTAGCACCTCATTTTAAAGATTCTTTGAGAAATGATATTGGTGATAATTCGTATAGCTTGATTATAGATGAATCTACCGATGTTTCTGTTCGAAAATATCTCGGTATTGTTGTTAAATATTTTAGCAGCAGTCGCAACGAAATAGTTTCCACATTCTTAGGGCTGGTTGAATTGGAATCTGCAGATGCCGAAGGAATAGTTTCGGCGTTAACAGCACAACTTGAAGCTTTTAAACTTGATAAAAGCAAGTTAATTGGAATCGGAACAGATAATGCTTTGGTTATGACTGGAGTAAACGCAGGTGTCCATAAAATATTGCAGGAAAAGTATGCTTTACCCAATCTAGTGTTGATAAGATGTGTCTGCCATTCGATTCAATTGGCAGTGTCACATGCGTCATGTGAGACTATACCAAGGAATATAGAATTTATGATAAGAGAAACTCACAATTGGTTCAAGCTTTCACCGAAACGAAATAAACTGGCCAAGTGCAAGTCGAACTCGCACTAGTAGGGTTCCGTACCACACTACAGTATTTTATAAGATCGAGCAAAAAATACCACTATCATTTTTGCCAGCAAAAAATAATAATTAATAAACATTTTATTTCTTATAACGCCATCTAACGTCTAACATTTCAATCTTACGCCATCTATGGGACGTTTACCTAACTATGCGTTCATAGATGACGTGAAATGCCGAAGAAAACACGTTTCTTGTATGGGGACCCTCTACTATTTTTAACTTTATTCTGTTTTTAGTATTTGTTGTTATAGCGGCAACAGAAATACATCATCTGTGAAAATGTCAACTGTCTAACTATCACGATTTATGAGATACAGCCTGGTGACAGACGGACAGACAGACAGACAGACAGCGGAGTCTTAGTAATAGGGTCCCGTTTTACCCTTTGGGTACGGAACCCTAAAAACGAATATAAAAAATGTATGAAGCGATAAACTGTGGAGAGGAGCCACTTAAGATCTTAAAAGCTTGTGATACACGATGGCTGTCAATTGAACCCGCGGTAACTAGAATCTTAAGTCAATGGATAGAACTAAAATTACACTTTCAATTAATGAGAACTCGTGAAAATTGCTACCAAGCCGAATTATTATATAACACTAGCAGCCCGCCCCGGCTTCGCACGGGTAGAACATATATGCCTACAAAATTTGCATCAGTTTGTTGCATCGAATATAAAATATGAACATATTTAACAACCATCGTCATATTTCATCCAATTTACACAAAACCTTAACGAATTATGCACCTAAACCTTCCTTATAAACACTATGGCTATTGGTGAAAACCGCATGATAATCCGTTCAGTAGCTATTGAGATTATTGCGAACAGACAGACAGACGCAGTGATGAACATTGTTTTATAATACTTACGTATTGATATTGGACGGCCCTTTGGCGTAAAGGATAGTTACCCTGATTCTGACCCGACAGTCGTTGGTTCTAATCCTAGCTATATACCTACCAATGAAAGTTTTATGTGCATTCATGAATCATGAGTTTTCGTACAGTGGTAGTGGAATCATTAAATCTACCAAAAAGTAGCTTACCACCAAGGAGTACATCTGCCGCCGTAACCTTACGGCGTTCCCCGACGCAAAATGTAGGGGTAATATACGTTTAACGTGTGTATCTGTCTGTAGCATCTTCACCTAACCGGATGAACCGATTTTGTTTTTACTATTGATAGTTTTTTTTTGTTTGATAGATGTCTTCATCGAGAGTTTTCTTAGCTTTGATTCATGAAAATTCGTTCAATCGTTATAACACTATGAGCTTTTTTCTAGGTAATTGCGCTATGAAATCAACTTTCATAGGTCTGATCAATTCGAAAATCTTCTTCTTCAACGATATTGTAAGAACATGGAAGCTTCCTGGACTCTACAGAATACTCAAATCCTCACCAACTTACAGCTCAGATTTTAAATGTCGTGTTTAGAGTCATTGGATAAAGCTATTATACATAGATCAGTCGGGGTGGTTTAAAATATTATATTATATTATTATATATATAGATGAATATTATTTTATACAATAGATCATATTATTATACTACATTGACTTCAAATTGATTGTGATCGGTGGGGATCTACAGCACAGCTAAGCGTATAATAATATTTTCGTAGTAACTATGACCTAATCTGTGGTTTCACTGCAAATATTTTATTAATTTTGCGATGCGTGTTTGTAAAATTCGTGATATCTTCTAGAGTTTTCATTTGAATTATATACTGTAAAGGACAATTTTAATCTATAATATGTGGCCAAGCTAATTAACGTAATTATTTGGATAAGGATTAATACTATATACTTGAAAATAGCCTTGGAAGTTATGTAATATTTTTTAACAAAAATTTTAAGATTAAAATGGTTACTGTGAGTCAACCTTAAGAGATAAGACATATGTGCTGTCGCGGACTTTTTTGTAGGTCTTATTAAGTTGTACAACTCTTGCATAGAAAATATTCTTCTATTTTCAATTAAGCAGCGTTCGTCAGAAACGTGTTTTTTCGGCTGTTTATTTGCCGACTTAGGTTGCAAATTAGGTCTCCACGAATGTACCTTTGATTTAAACGGGATAATATATAGCGTATTTTCATTCCGAAAGTCCATTCTATGTATTAGTGAAAGATTTTTTTAAATCGGTTCAGTAGTTTTTGAGCTTACTCATTACAAACATACAAAAATACAAATCGAGGGCATCATAACATAGGGGCGTATACGCCAAATTGGCCATATCTTGATTTTTACGTCATCGCACACTTCTCACCGTCTTTTATCTTATATCAAAAGAACGTAAAAATCTAATAAAAACAAAATCAGTAAAGTATAATAAAAAATAGGCGTATTCTTAAAATACTTGCAAAGAGTTGTAACAAAAAGCTGTATACTAACTTAAGCCCCTACCGAAAATCGTTTACGTTATAACAAATAGGCGTATGTACATACGCCTATTTGTTGTAGCACGTCTTTACACCCGCCGCGCACCTCAGTCAACGCTTGTACAGCAACGAAGGTGTACGTACGTGTATACGTGTGAAATAATGGGACGTGGCAAAAAATTGTTGGATTTAGTTTTAACTAATGATAAAGGTAAGTGACTATTGTTTTACATTTAATAAAAAGTGTGGGTTTAATACTTTTATAAGATGTTTTGCTTTCTTTTTCAAGAGCTTGATAATCTAGCAAATGCATAATAATAACATTTAATTACAAACCGGTAGTCGCGGATTTGGCAATAACATGCACATAATTATATTATTATCATAATCAATTGAGAAAAGGTATGTAAGTTAGCTTGGTATTTAGCACAGTTTTGCACGTGGTTCCAAGGTTGCATAATGGCATACGTGTTTTTGTGTGCAATAAGGTATAGTTAAATTCTATCTATAGGTTTGAACTTCAAACCTATAATTATTAATCTGAGTTCTCCGCCCTAGCTCTGATATTGGTGATGGCAAGTGCACATAAATAATTATAACTTAGCTTTCGTGTAACATAATACTTGACTTAAGAAATTTTTCAAGATAGCTTATTTTGGATTTATTATATTAGTGTGATTAATAGGATCATTGTTATAATGGCTAACATTTGCCAGGTTGGTAAGTGAAGTTGTGATTGAAGGTGGTAGGTGCTTAGAATGGTAACCTTAGCAAAATTGGTGATGGTAAGATCAAATTAATTATTTAATTTTCAGGAAAAAAACATTCTACTATGGGCAACGACGACATCTGGCATAATGACGATAGGAACGAGAATCGAGATTCACCCGTTACCGAAGAACAAATAGCTATATCAAGCGAGTTACGACAAATTTTAGACAATGAAGATACTTCCTGGGAACAAATGGAATCACCTCCTCACTCGCCAGTAAAAGCGCCTTCTTCAGTACCATCAGTATCTGGATTACAAGAAATATGTTCTCCTCAATATGTATGCCCTCCATCACTAGAAGATTTCTGCAGTAATATTTTAAACTCAAGACCAGAACTCACAAATTTAGATTCAGAAGCACCAAGCCCACTATCTGAAATAGAACGAATTTCTTCCACTGCAAACAATTTAGAAGAAAACTTTCAAAGTCTGCCCGTAGTTAGAAACTTGGCTGCAACAAGATCAGAAAACTATACGCCAACCATATCTGATGAGTCATGCGATGATTTAGTAGCTGATCCTGATTATCGTGCCAATGACAGCCCTAGTCTACTTATGGAGGCAGAAATTAATAACTTGCCTAATTCTGAAGGGGAAGCTGTAGTGTCATCAACCTCTGATACTAGAACAGAATCATTAAATAACCCTGAACTTGAAGTAATCACTGCAAACAATTTAGAAGAAAACTTTCAAAGTCTGCCCGTAGTTAGAAACTTGGCTGCAACAAGATCAGAAAACTATACGCCAACCATATCTGATGAGTCATGCGATGAATCAGTAGCTGATCCTGATTATCGTGCCAATGACAGCCCTAGTCTACTTATGGAGGCAGAAATTAATAACTTGCCTAATTCTGAAGGGGAAGCTGTAGTGCCATCAACCTCTGATACTAGAACAGAATCATTAAATAACCCTGAACTTGAAGTAATAAAGCGTAATCGAAATAAGAGAAGATGTGAAGAGTCTTGGAAACAAAATATAAGAAAGAAGAAAAGAAATTTAGGAATGGCATATGAAACAAAATCAGGACCAAAACCAGCAAAAAAACCTAAACTGATCAGTTGTGGTTGTAAAAAACAGTGTGATCTATTATTTCAAAGTCCCGAGGATGCAAAACAGAAACTGTTCAATGGTTACTGGAATCTAGGCAATATTGAAAGACAAAGAGACTATTTAGTAAGATGCGTCAAAAGTGAGACAGCAAAAAGGCCGAGAATAAATGAATCGAGAAGAAAATTCACCTTAACATACACTTTTCTTTTTCAAGACATAGAATATGTTGTATGCAAAAAGTTTTTTTTAAACACGTTAAGTGTGACAGAAAAAGTAGTTCGCAATGCTTTATCAAAAAAAAAGAAGGAGTGTTGGAGGTTTACCATCACCTGATAAAAGAGGAAAACATAGACCTGGTATTGCACTGAGTGAAGAAAGACTGACTCATGCAGAAGCTCACATTGATTCATTCCCAGCGGTTCCGTCGCACTGGTGTCGCAAAGATACTAAAAAGGTTTATCTCGAACCGATTTTAAATCGTGAGAAAATGTACGATTTGTACAAACAACGATGCGAAAGTGATGGATTACAACCGGTATCACGGTCATCTTATAAGGAATTGCTTATTAAAAAAAATATTGCCTTTCACTCACCACGTAAGGATCAGTGCTGGTGTCAAAATTTTGATTTACTTGGTGAAGAAAAAAATGCCAAAAGAGATGAGTTCGAGAACCATAAAATAAGAAAAGATTTGGCGAAAAAGGAGAAAGATAATGACACAAAAGCACAAAGCTAGTCAGGATGCCAACATAACATGTGTTAATTTCGATCTTGAAGCTGTGCTTTATTGCCCATAGTCTTAGCAAAGCCAGTATTTTATTAAAAGGAAGTGAGCAGCCTATAATTTTACTGTTTTTGACCCAAAACGAAAACAAGAGAATTGTTATTTGTGGCCGGAATTCGAAGGCAACAGAGGCGCAAACGAGATTGCAACCTGTCTTCGATCATACATCAAAATAGAAGTCCCGATGAATACAAAACAATTAATATTGTATTCAGATTGTTGCCCAGGCCAAAATCGAAATTCAATTATGGCATATATGCTGTTATCTGAAATCGCTTCAGAAGACTGTTTCTTAGAGGTAATAGACTATAAATTTTTAGAACCAGGCCATACTTACATGGAATGTGATTCTATGCATGCTGCTATCGAAAGGGCATCGGAGTATGCAAAAATATACGTCCCAAACGATTGGGAAAATGTAATTAAACTTGCAAAAAAGTCTAAGCCTTATATTGTTACGCAGTTAAAGTACGACTTTATCGACTTTAAAAAAATGCGAGATGCTTTGCCTTCTAGTCTGAAGTCGGTTGATGGTCAAGCTTTAACATGGAGCCGCGTTAAGTGGTTGAGGTTTCAAAAAGAAAATCCCAACAAGATCTATTTCAAGCTCGAATTCAGTGACACGGATTTTAAGGAAGTGCAACTTCCAATGCGCACAAGAGCGTCAAGTGATTTACCAAATTGCTACACTAGACCATTGCCAGTTTCTAATGTAAAAATAAAGGATTTGAAGGAGATGCTCAAAACTGGCCTGATTCCGGCAATATACATGGACTTTTATAATAATCTGCCGTCATCCAGCAGCCGAGTTGATGATGATGATATCGCATTGGCCACATCCAGGGCTTCCTACATAAGGAGAAGACTAAGGCGATAGGTGAAAATATTGCTATCTACTAAAATAATTGTGTTAGATTTCATCTTAATAAAGTTTTTTATTACAATTAATTGAATTTGTTTAATTAAAGAACCTTTACGCCCGCTCTTTCTTAGAGCATACTGTAGAACAATAGGTTACTTTGGACAAAACATAAGGGCGCAACCGCCTTTTTTCCAAATCACATGTAAAAAAAATCATACTCAACAATGGATTTAATAGAAGAGCTAAAAAGTATACTACTGTTCAAATATCTTTTAATAATGTTAAGAAATGTTAAGTTTGCACTGTTTTTTCTTCCTCCTGTAAAGTTTGGAAAAATTCCATACGCCTCTTTGTTATGATGCCCTCGAAATGTTCTCTCTTTATAATATTAGTATAGATGTACAACGATAAAAGAAACAAAATTTATATGCAGTTTTTGTGTGGAATACTTAATAATTTACAAGGGGCAATAAAAACTTTTGAAAACAAAACTTCTGACCCATGTCTGCTCTACAATACGCTACATGATTTGATACGAAACATGTGCACGAAAATAATAATAGCGCAACCGAGAACGCAATTCGAAAGCATTAATGTGAAAGAACATCTGTCTATGTCACCATACCTTGGTTATTTATTTGAGAAAGAGATGAACGAGTCTTCATTAAATGAGGATAAAAAAAATGCAATGAAGAGGTGTGTTGATTTTATTATTAAACTAATAAATGAGCTGCAACAAAGACTGCCTGGAAATTTAAAACTACTTAAAAACTCTATGGCATTATCTGTAACCGTCATTTTAAAACCAAACAGAAATATTGATAGCTTAATACAAGTTTTGGAAAGTATAATGTTATTCAGCAGTGGCAAACTGTTATCCTACAGAACTAGGAAAATACCGAAGATACGGTGAAGTTCTGGACAGAAGTTCAACAGTCGAGGGACGCAGCTGGCTGTTGTCCATATAAAGACTTATTCAATGTCGTGACAAAAATAATGAGTTTGCCACATTCAAATGCTGATATTGAGCGGTGTTCAGCTTAATGAATGTGGTTAAAAGCACGTTGCGAAATGCATTGCATTTAAAAACTATTAACGCCATCCTATTAATAAGAACAGGATTAACCGCGGTTAACAGCAACTGTTATAATTATCGACTACCAGCTGATATTTTAAGTAAGATAGGATCATCCGAAAAATATAAAGTAAATACTACTGAACTTAACCAGCCTGGACCCTCGAGTTCAGCTGTGATGCAAGAAGAATTTTAATTTTTTTTTACTTGTTTTTTACTTAAAGTTAAATTTACTATACCCAAACTGTAGGTATAGAATAATATTATTATGTTTTCTCTTCTAAATTTTATTATTGTAATAAAAAGTTGTTTTTCATTACAATCACTTCGCATTTTATTTTATTTTTGTCGTGCGTATGACGCTTTCTCCACGATCAATGTGATTACACAATCTACCATACTAAACACATAGAGCAAAACAACGGAGCCGTAAACGAGATGCATTTATACAATTCGCAATCTGCGTCTCGCTTCCAAAACTTTATCAGAATTGTTTTAAGGGCTCATGGTTACAGCCCATGTTTAGTATGGGAGATTTATTTAATCACACTGATCGTCAAAAAAGCACCTTAGTTAAAAGTTCGAATTTAGCGCTTTATTGACGCGTTTGAGCCGATTTAGCGCTTTAATGGCTCGTGAATATATTCGAATCTAGCGCTTAGTGCACCGCTGTCAGCGCTGATTAGATTTTTTTATCTGGCAGCACTGCGGACACCTTATCCATTGGGCTATTGCCGCCATGAAGTGTAAAAAGCGCACATACATTTTACGATACAAAAATTTGGTTCAATTCAATTATATTTTGTTTTCATTATGGTTCCACACGATTAATGTACAGCCAGAATCAATTATTAAAATTGTTCTTGGTAAATTCAAGTCATAAAGTTGAGTCATTTACATTTCTGATCAAGTTGAAGTCACAGTCTAATCCCTTAGGTAAGATGTGAACATTATTGAAGATTTTCAGTGCAATTTTGGTGAGAACGCAATAGCATGTTTTCCAAGATTGTGCGGTTTCCCTGCACTCGTACACATTGATCGACACTAAATGGTTAATAATCCACATATTTTATTAAACATTGATAAATAAAATATGATAAATATAAATACTATAAGTAGGTACCTACTACTATTCATTACCTCGCAGTCAATGGTAAAAAGAAAATCACACGACTCGTGAATAAAAAAAATAATCTTGGTCCTTGTATCCTTCGCTCTGCTCAGGATTCTAAAATGATAATGATATGAGTAGTGCCACACTGATCAGATCATTAATGGAAATTTTTGCTCAAAAAGGAGTACCAGACTGCATAGTGAGCGACAATGGAGGGAGCTTTGTGTCAGAAGAATTCAAGAGTTACCTGAATGGCTGCGGCATCCAACAGATGTTAGTAGCACCTTACCACCCTGCTTCAAATGGACAAGCTGAACGCACAGTTCAGACAGTGAAAAACAAGCTGAAGAAGCGTACAATGGAACCTTGGCATGTCAGATTACCAAATATGCTGTATGGGCTTTGTGCAACACCAAATAGTGTAAATGATAAAACACCAGCTGAATATTATTAAATAACCGTCTATTTTGAACCAAATTTTATTACTTGAAACCACTATCGTTAAACAAAATAGGAGTTAGTGCAGATGAGAAAAATGAATCTGTGAAAGTTCGTTCATTTAATGTGTGGGAGTCTGTACATGTTCAAAATTATTGCAAAGGTCCTAAATGGTTACTAAGGGTAGTGGAGAAGAGAGTTGATGTGTGCAGATACTTGGTACGATGCAATGGAAGACTGCTGCTCAGACACATCAACCAGATACATTGTCATGGAGTGGTGAAGGCGGGGGGGCGCAAGGAGAGGGAAGGCAAAGGAGCAAGCACAGCAGACAAAAAATTTTGGATGACAGTGATGATGAAGGTCAGACGGAAATACCTTCAACCACAAAAAATGGGTTAATATCATTGGAGTATCAGGGTCGCAGGAGATAATATTGCCACAACAGCAGAATCAACCAACAAGAAGAAAAAGAACAATGACAGTCACACCACTAACATCAACTTCAATGAAGTCTAAATCTTGGACCAATACAAGGAACGTTGCAACTAGCCTGGATGACTGCAAACACTACTCCGATGAAGAATAATGAACTCTAAACAAAAACTCATCATATTAAAACCTCCCATAATAAATAATATAGAAGTAGGTATGTAAAAATAGTATAAGAAATAAAAGACTAATAACATAGTAAGTGAAAATCGATTTATGAAATGGACATGTGAAAATAGTTATGTGAATTATTAATGAACTGAATCAAGGGGTCATGTACTGTACTTTATTGAGAGTACATCTGAAAATATTTCAACTACCTACAGAGATATATAAAAGGGAGTCTGGATAGTACAGTGAGTAGGTTATTTACTAGATTACGCATATTATTTAGAAATGCAATTCAATAACCGAGTCACCACACCAAGTCAATGCCTTCACCATTGGTAGCGTAATGCCAGCAAGCTACAGCCATGCTCTGCTTCTTCGGGCAAACACTGGCAAGGGAAAACGCACAATTCACCGTGAGCGGGACATCAGTGTAAGTATTATCACCCCCTTTACCAATTAGAATTATGTCATCAAAATATGTGGACACTTGGAAAGAAACATATTCATATAGGTACATATATAAAATTATATTACCACAGACCTGAGGGCAAACATACATATGATAGCTTCCATGTGTTTAGGCTCGTTATAATATCATCACAGAATTATATAAGCAGAAGAAGCGAAAGAGGTATGTCGGGATCGTAGCATGTAGAAAGAAGTAGGCTCTGGCTACCCCCAACAGGAAAAATGGGGTGATTTTATGTATGTAAGTATTAATATGATATAATAGCGACGTGTTTACGGGCTTAATGGATCCAAAAAACTACTTACAAAGAATCTAGACAAACATGAAACATTTTTCAACAAAGTTTTTATTGGTGTGAATTGGCAAATGATTTCCACAACTACCATAAAAATAAACACAACCACCATCGAGCAGTTTCATTATTACGGGGAGATTATATGATAGATAAGACCAATAGGATGATCAAGAACTGACTAATCACATTGGAAGTGCTAAAAAAAGATGATGAAACGAGACCTAAATTATCTAAAGCATTTGGACGCCATGTTAATGATCCATTATTGTTGGTAGACTTTTTTTTTGGGGTTGGATTTAGAATCGTTTGGCACGAGTTTGATATTAAATGTCATTGCGATGGGTAGTTTTGGTCCCTGATTGTAACAATACCACTCTCACAAGGCATATTTTGCAAGAAAACGATAAAAAAGAAATTTAACCTAAAAATATACTATTATTATTTCTTTGTTTTTGGCTTTTGCGATAATACCACCACAATTTCGCCAAAAAAATATACTATTATTTCTTTCTAATAAACCATATAAACAATACGCCGCAGACTAACTAGAGATCAAAGAGAATATAAATTGGTAGAGATGCTACCAATACGCAAATAATAATTACAAGGGCAAGATAACTTTTCTGGCCCCTCCACACATGGACTGTAGAGTAATTTATAGTCTTGTTTACTTATACACACCATTCTTCATTGTAAGAAACTATCATTGTAGCCTTCAGTATATTAACATATTTAGAAGACACTTTTTACATTTAGACTTACATAATGTAATATTGATAATAAAAAGAAAATTTTTGTTTTGTAAATGCATGCGGTGCTTCCCTTAAAAAATAGTGCATTTAGTCATATATATTGTGTAAGTATAATTAAGTATTGTTTTAATGCAACTATTACTGGGTAGCCAAATAAATAAATAAATAAATAAATGGCTATTAGCTTTTCGTGATAGCTTATTGATATTGGACAGATGTGCGGTAAGGCATGTTCGTTATTTGCTATATATGCTAAATACGCAAATAGGCGAAATGCGAATAATTTACCAAATATACCCTCCACACATGAAAGTATCTGAACACATAAAAAATACGCATATATAAATAGCCATGTGTGGAGCGAAAAATAGTTGGCAACCTAAAAACAAAAAAAATAACTGTCATTGTTATTGTTTACGTCATTGCAGTTTTTATTTTACATTTTTATTATGGCTCCACACGCTTAGTGTATTTAGCCAGTATAGCAACATAAGTTTTAGAAAAAGCATAACGGCGGGAATTTTTCGTTTCATTTTTCACACTTTTCCACGTTCCCGCCAAAACTCATCGCCATTTCCTTACGAGTTGCGCGAATGTGGTTTTGCTATTTATGTGTGTTTTGTGGTATTTGACAACTTCGGCTTTGATTTTGGACTTGGATTGCTTGCCTTCACGATTGACCCACGCTATTGATATTCTGGACACCGATTGCTTCCCTACACGATTGACCCAAGCTATTGATATCCTGGACACCGATTTTCTGCCTAATCGACTGACTTGTGCATATTTCTCGTACTTCAATATGTCTGAGGAACCAAGACCATCGACGAGCCGTTCTGAAGGTCAATCAAGCCACGATGACGAGCTGCCCGTGAAACGGCATTTATATGTTGAAGAAGTGAAAGCAATGTGGAATGTGGTAAAAATTACCGCAAATTGGGTACCCGGGAACAGGCTTTTGCAGAAGAAAGAAATTTAATCCAAAGAAATAAATATTGCAATTACCATAAAAAGCCAATGAGCATTGAATATACTGCTAATAAAACCGTTGGGTCTGTGAGGACCTTTCTCTGTTCTTCCCCGGCTCTTACGCCTCAGCCGTAAAACGCCGGAACTGCAAGTGCCATCCCATTCCTGTCTCCATATTTAAGTAACAGTAGATAGGGTTGGCACACATAAAGTAATTGGGATTTCCCGGGAGTTTTCCCGGAGGTCCCAAATTGGTGACCAGCGACGGAGTGCTGAACAGTGCAGAGCTGCAACTAGACGACAGGAGCCTAGAAGATTCCGTCGTCTTACCTCTTTTAGTGTGTGAAAGTGTCAAGGTACCCAAATTCGTCAGTTCCTGTCCCGGATTGTCGCAAACGACATTCCGAGGTCCCTGTTTTTTTAAGCGGACGCTGCCGGCGCATTCCTTTTATGTGGCGAACTTAATTATGTGTTTTTAGAATTTTTGTTTTTCTATATCGTAGTTAGGCTATGCCTATAGGTGTAGATCGCCGCATCACGATCATTCTAGCCCAGAACAGCCTTGTAGAACCTAGAAAGGAATAAAAATTAATTTCCTTTGTTTTTTTTTCCCCTGTTGTCATTGTGCAATTGTTTTCTGTGCTTTGAAAATTTTCAGATTGGTACCTTCTGGAAGTTTTTTACTTCCCGGACGTGCAGTTGGATTGAAAGGCGTCGACGATGACGGGACAAGAGGCTCGTCCGTCGGGACCGACTGCAGAAAGGGAGGCGTTTTTCGAGGCATCGAATGATAGTCAGGATGGGCAAGTATGCGTCGGCCGGGTGAGTATTCGTACACCTGTTTTTTGTAAGGACAGGCCTGCCCTGTGGTTTGCCAGTCTTGAGTCGCAATTCGTTATTAATAAAATCACTCAGGAAGTGACAAAATTTTCTTATGCCGTGGCACACTTAGATATTAGTTGCACCAGGGAGGTCGAAGCATTGATTATTCGACCCCCTGCCGTTTCCCCGTACACAAAGTTAAAACAAGCGATTGTCTCGAGTTTCTCGCAATCGCATGAGGAAAACATCAGACAGTTATTAGATGGCGAGACAATCGGGGATAGGAAGCCGTCCTCGTTTTTACGGCATTTAAGGACGCTCGCGAATAAAAATTTCCCGGAGGAGGTTCTCAAATCGATTTGGCTTAGACAACTTCCTCTGCAAATCCAAATTGTTTTAGAGGCGCAGCCATTGCAAGAATTAAATATGACGGCACAATTAGCGGATCGCTTATTTGAAATTATATCGCAAGATCCGTCGCAGTCTTGCAGTGTGCGTACAGCCGAACCGTCCAAACCTTCCAAGATTTCGGAGTTGGACGAAGTTAGAAGCCAGGTTTCCACGCTGGCAGGGATGGTTGCATCGGCCATGGATAGTAGTTCTCAAGATGTCCGGTCGCTTAATAAGAATCATTCCTGTAACAAACAAAATCGCGGCCGAAGTCGTAATAATAATAATAGTAGGTCGCGTGTTAAAAATCAGAATTTGTGCTGGTACCATAATCGTTTTGCCGGTAGGGCTTCGAAGTGCGTTCGGCCCTGCAATTGGAAGGCAGCACAATCTGGGCAACGCATACCGCGGTCGGTAGCAACTATGAGCGACCGCGGATTTAAAAGTCGTAGGTTGTTCGTTAGTGATCGTGCAACTAAAATAATTTTTTTAGTAGATACAGGTTCGGATATTTGCTGTTTCCCGCGACGCTTAATAAAGGGTCGTTTAGGGGAGAGCGGGTTCGAGTTGTTTGCCGCAAACCAGTCATCTATTAAAACCTACGGCACAACCACTCTTCATTTAGACTTCGGTTTAAGAAGAGAGTTCACTTGGAACTTTGTAATCGCGGATGTTAGCACTCCAATTATAGGCTCAGACTTTTTGAGCCACTATAATTTGTTACCCGACTGCCGTCGACAACGGATAATCGATGGGATTACCAAACTGAACGTTGTAGCAACTGCAGCAAACGTTGCGCAGTCCAGTGTTAGGGCCATCGTACTCCCGAGTAACAGTTATACGGATTTGCTTTCAGATTTTCCCGATATTACGCGCCCACCAGGTATTGATAGGGTAGTCA
Source organism: Cabera pusaria (assembly GCA_954871355.1). Taxonomy (NCBI): domain Eukaryota; kingdom Metazoa; phylum Arthropoda; class Insecta; order Lepidoptera; family Geometridae; genus Cabera; species Cabera pusaria. The sequence continues at coordinate 25,918,100 of OX940885.1, read as the reverse complement.
GACATTCGACTAGGCACCACATCGAAACAACAGAGGGACCACCTATTTCGTGCAGACCACGACGGCTGGCCCCCGATAAACTTCGTGTGGCGCAGCAAGAGTTCGACGCAATGGTTCGAGCTGGTACAGCTAGGCCTTCGGATAGTCCTTGGTCATCACCCTTGCACCTAGTTTCTAAAAAGGATTCAACCTGGCGTCCGTGTGGCGATTACCGGATATTAAACGCGCGAACTATCCCGGATAGATATCCGGTTAGGCATATCGGTGATTTTGCTAGCAACTTAGCTAAGTCAACGGTATTTACGACCGTAGATTTGGTTAAAGCTTACAATCAAATTCCCGTGTTTAAAGGGGATATTTGCAAAACTGCGATTATAACACCGTTCGGGTTATTCGAATTTCCCTACATGACATTCGGTTTACGAAATGCAGGTCAGACTTTTCAACGATTTATCGATGAAGTCGTGCGAGGCCTCGATTTCTGTTACGCATACGTTGATGACATCCTGGTACATTCCGTGGATAAGCCGAGTCATGCGGAACACCTCAAAATACTGTTCGGTAGGTTACGACAGTTCGGTGTTGTTATTAACCCGGCAAAGTGCGTTTTTGGTACATCTGAGGTTACCTTTTTAGGTTATCAGATCAATGCAGAAGGCACAAAGCCGCCTAACGAGCGAATACAAGCGCTCGCAGAGTTCCCGCCTCCTAAAACTGTGCAGGGAATGCGACGGTTTTTAGGAATGTTAAATTTCTACCGCAGATTTTTACCCGGTGCAGCGAAATATCAGGCACCTCTGGTTGATGCGATTTCATCCACTCAAGGGAAAGGTACACAACCATTTCCTTGGACGGATGCCTTAGAAAAAGACTACATAGCTTGTAGGGATAGCCTCACAACAGTTACTTTGTTGTCACACCCTGATAGTAACGCGCAGTTAGGTTTATTTACCGACGCGTCAGGTACTCATGTAGGCTCGTGTTTACAACAACGTAAGAGCGAGAATGAGAGTTGGCATCCCTTAGTCTTTTTCAGTAAAAAATTAACAGAAAAGCAAAAGGAGTGGCCCGCTTATTATAGGGAACTCCTAGCTGTTTACGAGAGTGTTCAGCATTTCAGACATTTCTTGGAAGCGCAACATGTGACCATATTTACGGATCACAAACCTCTAATTTTCGCGTTTAAACAGCGAAGAGAAAAGTTACCACCGGTTCAATTAAACCAGTTGAGTTTCATTAGCCAATTTACCACTGATTTCGTGTACGTTAAAGGCGACGACAATGTAGTGGCAGATGCGATGTCGCGCATAGAGGCAATTTCTCTTACAGACGACTACGCTGCTCTGGCTGAAGCTCAGAAGGTGGACGAGGAACTTGTTACGTTGCGAGCAGATTCTTCTTTGAAATTAGAATCTGTTCCTATTCCAGGAACGGATATTTCTGTAACATGCGATGTATCAACGGGGAAACCGAGACCGTATTTACCCGCATCCTTTCGACGGCCTGTATTTCTCAGATTGCACAATCTCGGCCACCCTAGCGCGCGCACAAGCGCACGCCTGGTCGCAGATCGTTACATCTGGCCGTTACTTAGGAAAGATTGTATGTCTTGGGCACGTTGTTGTGTCTCATGCCAGCGTAGCAAAATTACCAGGCATGCTTCATCTCCGTTAGGCAATTTTGCCAGCACAAGTTCTCGTTTTCAGCAGGTACATTTAGACATAATCGGACCGATGCCGCATTCAAACGGTTTTACGTACTGCCTCACCGCAATCGATAGATTTACGAGGTGGGCAGAGGCATGGCCGATGTCATGTATCACTGCTGAAGAGGTAGCAAATACCTTTGTCAACGGGTGGATTTCGCGATTTGGTGTACCACTCGTTGTCACTACTGACCAAGGCAGACAGTTTGAGTCTACCTTGTTTAATGAGTTGTTACAGTTTTGCGCAACTAAGCGAATTAGGACAACCAGTTATCATCCGCAAGCTAATGGGATGGTAGAACGTTTACACAGACAGCTTAAGGCTGCTTTAATGTGCCATGCAGAGACATGGAGTAAAGCCTTACCGCTGGTTCTGCTAGGTATTAGAACAGCACTCAAGGAAGACTTGAAATGTTCTGCTGCCGAGTTATTATATGGAGAGCCTTTGAGACTTCCAGGGGATTTCGTGGTACCATCCTTGCCAACCAGTGATAGTAGTGCGCATGATTTTTTGGCACAGCTACGTAAGGTTATGGCAGATCTTCGACCAATTCCTGCGTCTCGGCATTCGTCTCCTTCAGTTTTCACTTTTAAAGAAATGTCGACCACTACGCACGTGTTTTTACGTGACGATACGGTCCGACGTTCTCTTCAGCCACCCTATACTGGACCATATAAGGTCCTCAGTAGAGGGGCAAAAACCGTCACGATTGATGTGGGGGGAAAAAGGCAGGAGGTAAGCGTGGACAGAGTTAAACCAGCACATCTCGAGGCTGAGGATGATCATGTATCGACCTCAGTGCAACCAGGCAGCAACCCATTGGACGTACCTCTCACGGTGCCTGTTCCTCCGGTCGGAAATTTAATTCCATTGCCTGCCTCGAAGGAGTCTCCTCCACCAGCCTTGGATCCTGTCGTTTCGACGCGTTCTGGACGTCGAGTCAAATTTAGGGATGTTTTGGATCTGTGAATCCTTAGTCCCGAGATAATTTGAGTTTTAGTTAATGTAAATTGTTATTTTGTATAATTTGGTTGACCTGACGTCCCGAATTTCAACTTCCTCTATGGTCATCACAGATTTGTTTGATTCTGAATGACTATGGGACAATTTTGTTCATCCTTCCGATTACGGGCGGCCTCCCTTTTTGGTGGGGATGTTCGTCTTCGTGGGGGGGTGATGTGGCGACCTCGCCTTATTTTATAATGTTCGAACTCCTTGTTGACAGCTTAATTTTCTCATCCGATATATTTGAATGTTTTCATATGTCGATGGTAGAATTAGTTGTCAGGGATTCTGACATTATTTTTGGGTAGTAACATATTTTTCTTCAAGCAAAAATGCTTTTCTAAGGATATAAGGAAATATTAAGTTTCGCGTGTTCTCAGCATGAAAAGCTGCTGCGATACGTTGACTGTATATAGAACATAATATTATATCCAATAAACAATGATAAAGTTGTAAATAACATCAAGCATTGTTATTATGTATTTCCTGAGCAAATGAAATATATCCGGTCCACTTCTGCGTAAAGGACCGCGCACTAAAAGATAAGTACCCAGACCTTCCTATTAATCTAGAAGAGGACCTTTCTCTGTTCTTCCCCGGCTCTTACGCCTCAGCCGTAAAACGCCGGAACTGCAAGTGCCATCCCATTCCTGTCTCCATATTTAAGTAACAGTAGATAGGGTTGGCACACATAAAGTAATTGGGATTTCCCGGGAGTTTTCCCGGAGGTCCCAAAGGTCTTTTGTTTGTAACAAAGGCCCATGTCGAACAAAATCCAAAGTTAGCCGAGGCAAAGGGACATGGTTTGAAAACATGAAAATCACACTAAGCCAAGTGTTTTATTTAATTTATGCTTTCGCAAGTGGACTTATGATGATACACTAAAAGAAGATTTCACAGAGAGGGACCAATGTCTCTCTAGAGCTACTGTGAACGACTGGTTTAATTATTGTAGATGAGCAGTGGTTCTTTACCATATAAACAAACAAACAAGCACCGGAAATGTAGTAGGCCCTGGAAAAGTGGTTCAAATTGATGAAAGCAAATTTGGGAAAAGAAAATATAATAAAGGTAAAAAAATTAATACACAAAAACAATATTTAAAAAAAAATTAAAACAAGGCTTCTAGTCATCATTTCTATTGTTATAGGTCGTCACATTGAAGGACACTGGGTAATTGGGATGATTGAGGATGGCAGTGAGATTTAAGTCTAGAAGTGTGCCCAGACAATGTAAGATGTGCTGAAGTTCTGGTGCCCTTAGTAAAGAAACACATAGCTGAGGGCACCACTATTCATACCGATTTCTGGCGGGCGTATTGTTTGGGAGATCATGGTTTCATCCATAAAAAGGTCAACTACAGTAATCCAGAAAATCCATTTGTGGCTTCAGATGGCACGCACACTTAAAGAATCGAGTCACAGTGGCGTATTGCCAAAAGGTTTTTTTCAAAAGACAATTATAATAAAACAGAGAAAATTTTGCCGGTTTAATGTTTGAGTACTTGTGGCGAAGAGATAATTTTAAATACAAGAGAGATGCCTTCGAAGAACTAATAAATGTTGTGAAATATGTTTACAATAATGTGAAACTAAATAAAATTTCATGTTTAGTAATATGATTTACCACTACTAAATGAGAATACCCCAGAAGTTTTGGCGGGAATGTGAAAAAGTGTGTGTGTGCTCTCATTGAACTTTTTCATAAAACTCATGCTCTTCGGTGTAAGGAAACAGCACTATGTTGAAAAACATGCTATTTGCGTTCTCACCAAAATTCCACTGAAAAGCTTCAGTACCGAAGTTCAACATCTTTACTAAGGGTATGACTTAGACTAGACTTTAACTTCAACTTGACCTGAAATGTGACCTTAACCCATCTTTGACTTCAATTCTCAAAAACTTGAAGAATTATAATACTTGATACTGTCTAATAACATTAATCCTGTGGAGTCTTAATGAAAAATAAACTGGCCAAGTGCAAGTCACAACTCATAGGGTTCCGTACCACACTACAGTATTTTTATAAGATTGAGCAAAAAATACCACTATCATTTTTCGCCAGCAAATAATAATTATAAATAAACATTTTGTTTTTTATAACGTCATCTAACGTCTAACGTCTAACAAAGGTGTTAGGGATCGACATCTCAATATAACGCCATAATTCGTGCGTGTGCGTGTAAACTTAAACAGTCCTGTTTTGATAGTGCCATATCTATTTAACAATTTATACCTGTATATTGTACAATAATGTGTATAAATACATCAGAATCGAAGGATAACCTATGGACGCTGAAATAACTGTATAAGTATTGCTGGAAAATTATTGACGAGAGAAATTTCACAGTTTAAAGGTATCCACATAACGATTATTTTTTAAATGAAAACTGCACTCACACATATACGTGTCTGTTTAATGATATGGATTACTCTAACCAATAATATCAATGTCTGAGATATTTTTAATGAATACCGACACGGTGAGCAAATTATTTAAAAATCAAAACACAGATACAGTGCCACAAGTATAACTTGGCGGTGGTGGTTTTTGGAACTAATTCCGCTCTCTTGAAACTGTGAGTTTGACGTTTGAGAGATTACCGCGACATTATTGTTGATAAATCTGCTACATTAAAATAGTTCAATAATGCCAAAAGTAATTAAAAGTGGTTTAAGAGAAACTGTTATCAAAGTACAAGTAAAAGCACAGTGGCGCACAGCCGCGCCAAGTTATACTTGCCGGACTTGTAGTGTTTACTTGAATTATTATGTGCATTTTTGATTGACCAATCCAATCCAATTGACATTTGACACTTGCCAGCGACAACTCAGAAAACCAGTGTTGCCATAACAAGATCGAAAATTCTTCCAAAACATTTTTTTTTTTATTTTTTTTTTTTTTTTTATTTATACGTTATAGGCTAGCGTTTGACCACTATCTCACCTGTTGGTAAGTGATGATGCGGTCGAAGATGGTAAGCACGCTAGGCCTAGAATGGGAACTGGCTCTCAAGGATAGCTGCCGGAACACATTAGATGTTTGGTGACAGATTTTCTAACTTGAGGGTGGTAGCTGGCCAGGCGGACACTAGATAGTGTCCTACCACCATGCATGAATAGAATTGCCATAAAATTTTAACTTTCTACGCATTCGTAAAAATGACAACTCGTTCACGTACAAGACGCTTAATGCAAGAAAACTGTAAGTCAGAAAGTAGAAGCGAAGAAATGAACACCAAACTGATACTTAAAAAATATGAAGATATTATTGAAAAATTGAATAAGGAAAATGAAGACAAAAGTCAATTAATAAAAAAACTGAGGACTGAACATGACATTAATTCAACAGAATTTGAGAAAACTTGTTTAGAACCGTTTCCGAGTAAAATTATCAGAATGTGGGAACACAAAAGCTGACTTGCTGGCAGACAGGGATATTATGGAACAAAAAATACTCGAGCTCGTGAAAGAAAATGAGGAATATGAAATCGATTTATCACTTATTTTAAAGCCAATACAAAACGAACTTGAAATGATAACAAAAGAACGAGACCAACTGCAATTAAAGTACAGCAAACTGCTGATTGATACCAATCTGACGAAAACACCAAAGGCATTACCTGTAAATTTTAAGCCTCATGTATCAGCGAAAAGCAGGAAGTCGCTGAACCTCTTAAAAAATAAAATAAGAAAGTTGACCAAAGAAGCAAGTAAGTACGTCGATCGATTTAAAATTATAAATGAAAACAATGAAGATATTAAAAAAGTTGAAAATGAAGAACTTGTTAAGGAAAATCAGCTCTTACTTGAAGAATTACAAAAGAGAAATTGTACTATTGAAGAACAGCTAGACGATACAACTAAAATATCAAGTAAAATTTAAGAAAAATGAAGATTCTTTGGTACATTTACATTTTGTTGAACAAAAATTAACTAGTCTTCAAAACTTTATAGATATATTTAAGTTATATAAAGAAAGTTATCAATCAGACACAAACTAATGCAACTAGTAGTTTATTGGCAACTCATCATACAGAAAATAACGCCATCCTAACAAGCGAAGGAAACCCGACCAGCTATGCCACTGAAGGTAAACCAGAGAGATATAATGACATTTACCTTTACACGGACAAGTCAGGACAGGGTCTCTCAAGCATTCTCACAAGTCGTACTTCAAAGAAGATACTTAATTACTGCAGTCCGGGGTCTACATTTGAAACGCTCTTAAGCTAATTATGCAACGGCATCAACTCATCCCAGTCCTCATCTACTTGGATCTTGGTTGTAGGCGAAAATAACAAAATGACTCGCAAAGACTTCAAAAGTTGTCTACAAAAACTAGTTGACACTAGTAATAATAATATATCCCAGAAAATAATGATCTGCACCCTTCCTTATAGAACTAATGACTATTATAATGCTTTGACTGCTTTAGTCATTGTTCCGAGGCTTTGTCATATACATTGAATACAGACATGTACAACATGACATGCAGCAGTGCTAACATTGCCATTATTGATAATAATCTAAATAAAGATATCGCAAATTGTAAACAAAACTTCAACTCTAAATATCGCCATACATTATGTAATTTTCTATTTTCTAATATTGACGCTCCTTTTGGTAAGATTAAGACGGTAATAGAATGATGTAACTATTACGCCGGACATATACACCTCTCAAGTTCAAGTCGACCTGATCGCGTTTATATTCACTGGAGAAATCGGCCCTTAGGGGTGGAATTTCAAAAAAACCTGAAACATTTATTTACTTATTTTTACTGAAGCACCTGTGTGAAGTTTCGAATAGAAAAGACTATCTAATCTTGTTTCTCCATACAATCTTTAAATCCCCATTTCATCCCCTAATGGGGTTAATTTTGGAAAATCCTTTCTTAGTACGTACTAAGACAAACATGCCCTCAAAATTTCAAGTCTCTACGACCAGCGGATTAGGCTGTGCGTTGTCTATCAGTCAGGTCAGACAGTATGTCAGGACAAAGATTCTTATAGTACTAGAAGATAGATTAAGGGGGCGGCAAAATTTGCCTCAGCCCCTGGCGGCACAATCCCACGCTACGCCACTGATTGATTATGATTTTTTGTAGCAGCGTTGCAAAACCTACCGATTTTTTGGTAGATCTACCGATTTTGAAAATGTTTTGCCGAAATACCGATTCATGGCAGTTTAATTTTTTACTTCCGCCCTAGCTGTAACCAATGCTGCCCTACCTCAAATTCTAGGTAAAGCCCTGATAAACCATCAAAGTTAGATTGAGTAATTTTACTTCTGCACAGACGCACTTATTATTCTGTTTTCATTGGGTCAATGACGCTGAATAGCTGACTTATCGTTGAATCTGGCTAAGTTTACGTAAAAGTTTAACATGTGATATGCTAACTCGCGATCCCATCTAGGTTCTGAGGAAAGGGAGACTTTGCAGGTAGACTATACATCAGACTAGGTATGCACAGTTTAACTATTACTACACCCTTTTGTTACACCTTGTATATTATACATACATATACATATATATTATATTATACATATATACATTATACATATACATTTAGTGCTGGATTTAGAGGTCTGGAGGCCTCGGGGCAACATTGGAGTGTTAAGTTTCCTGGCCCCAAATTATAGTAGAGTCAATTTAATAGATCACATTTGACACTACATCAAAATTCAACAACATGACCTTGTAATGGAAGGGCACATAAAATGATTAGGTCAACTTCAACTTCTTCTTTTTTGGCTTTTGCAGTGTTGCCGCAATTTTGCCAATGTCGCGTGGATAGAGTAGACAACAAGCGTATAAGTATGCCCGGTATGCTGCTAGGCTATTCTGTAAGCTATCTCGACAGCGGAATCCGCGGTGAGATTTGAATTTCGTACCACGAAATTCAACCGTATTACGAACGTGATAAGATTGAATTTCATAGTACGAAATTCTAATATCACCGCGGAATCCGCTGTCGAGATCGCTTACAGAATAGCCTAGCTGGTTTTAATCGGTTGAATTTGTCTGAGATCTGGAAATAAACATTTAAGGACAACACAAGACAACACAGTTATAATTATTACTATTTACACAATACTTATGATAATATTACTGTAATTTAATTAGATTATGAATTATTTATAATTTTATTTTATTAATTTTAATAAAGTTAGATATAGTATAGATAAAAGGAGTGGAAACCAAGGATAATAGGGAAACAAAGTTTGTAGGACGGGGTATTTCAGGTGGAAGAGTATCATATAAAGAGTAGCGCAGCTTCGAGCAATTGAAAAAAATGTGGTCTAGATCCCCTTCAGCTAGCCCACATTCACAAATGGAGTAGTCTCTTACACGAATTTTGGCTAAGAAGACAGGTGAGCAGATATGACCCAACCTCAATCGAATCAATCAAATTACTTTAAAGTAAGAACTGCATAATTACTTAACATTTTTCAGTTACAAATACATATTTATTATATTAATTACAAAAGAAAGCGTTTTTACGATTTACTTTGACTAATAATTAATTTTAAACATAGTAAACAATTTTTGTTCTAAAAAACTAAACGTCAGTACAAGGTTACGTCAGTGAACACTTTTCCTTTATAAACACTAGGGATGCTACCCAAAAAATCAAAAGATTGATCAATCGATAGGTTGAATCGAAAGCAATTATTACTTGTGAAGTATGTTTAACTATAAAAATAACTACACTGTGATTGTAATTAGCACATAATATTATTCTTTGACTAAAAAAACACAAAAATAATTGAATAGGAACTAAGATCAATAATAATTTGGGTTAAAAAATTATTGATAAACTACTCAACGTTAGATCCATAGGTACATTTGAGTATGTTTTTTTATTTTATTGGACCATTTTCTGTGGAGCTAAATTCTTCTCCATAAAGACATATACAATCGTTTAAATGTGTACAATCTCCGATTTCTATAATATGTATTAACGTGTCTTATCAATTTCATTTTAACGCAAAACAAACAAGTAAATAACACTGAATTATGTAAATACTAATTGTATGTCTCATTTAGAGCTGACGGAAAATTGGTTATTTCGAATAACATCAAACTAACATCATTCTTATTTGTGTTGATTCATATCGATTAATCAATTAAATCAATGTTTTACTATGAAGCTAAGACTGACAGATGTCAAATGTGATCTATTAAATTATCCATCATCCTAGAAATTAACCTACCTGACCTACCTATTGAGCCTACTATAATAAAATGGTCAATTTTTTTCAGTCGAGTTTTCCAATAAATAATTTATTCTGAAACCAAGAAGATTCTTTTATTTTTTAGCAAACATAATCCTTACTTCTTAACTATATAATATAATATATATTTATATATATATATATATATATATATATATATATATATATATATATATATATAATATTATAAATGCGACAGTAACTCTGTCTGTCTGTCTGTGTCACTTTCACGCCAAAACCACTGAACCGATTTAAATGAAATTTGGTACACAGATAGTCTAGAGCCTGAGAAAGGACATAGGCTACTTTTTAATGCGAAAATAGTGTATGTATGTATATAAATAGTATGGGGTTGAAAGAGGGGATGAAAAGTTGTATAGAAGTATCGTCATTTTAAGAGCTAGAAACTTGAAACTTATTTTGTAGGCTGTTGATTCGATACAAATAAATATGACATTCAAAGTTTGTAAAAGTTTTACCCTCAAGGGTGTAAAATAACAATAGGGGATGAATGTTTGTATGGAAATATGTAAGGTTCATATGAATGTTCTACTAAACGGATTTAAATGGAATTTGGTACACAGATAGTCTAGAGCCTTATGAAAGGACATAAGCTACTTTTTAATACGAAAAAAGGGTTGTAAGGGGTTGAAATGGGGGATGAAATGTTGCATGGAAGTATCGTCATTTTTAGAGCTAGAAGCTTGAAACTTATTTTTTAGGCTGTTGATTCGATATAAATAAATATGACATTCAAAGTTTGTAAAAGTTCTACCCTCAAGGGTGTCAAATAACAATAGGGGATGAAAGTTTGAATGGAAATATGTAAGGTTTATGTGAATGTTCTTCTGAACGGATTTATATGAAATTTGGTACACAGATAATCTAGAGCCTGAGAAAGAACATAGGTTACTTTTTAATGCGAAGAAAGGGTTGTAAGGTGTTGAAAGGGGGGATGAAAAGTTGTATGGAAGTATCGTCATAGTAAAATCTAGAAGCTTAAAACTTATTGTTTAGGCTGTTTATTCGATATAAATAAATATGACATTCAAAGTTTGTAAGGAGGAAGGGGAGGGGGAGGTGGAAATGAAGGGAAGGGGAAGGGGAAAGTGAGGGGAAGGGGAGGGTAGGGGAAAGTGGGAGGGGTGAGGGGAGTCAGGAGAAAAGGTAGGAGGAGAAGAAAGTGAGGCGAAGAGGAGATGAGGGAGTGGGGGGAAGAGAGAGGGGAGAGGAAAGTGAGGGGAAGGGGAGGGTAGGGGGAAGTGGGGGGAAAGGGGAGGGGGAGAGGGAAGTTAGGGGAAGATGGGGAGGAGGAGTGAGGGCAAGAGAGAAGGGAGAGGTGAGGGATAGGGAGAGGGGGGAGGAGGGATTACTGTGGTGTGGTACGGTTCGGTGTAGGTGGGATACGCATGTGTCTTATTTGTAAAATAATTAGCCTAAATAATTAAAAATGCTACCCAAAGACAGTGTTCCACGCGGACGAAGTCGCGGGTACAGCTAGTATAAATATAATTGGAAACAAGAATTATCTGAAATCAAATTTTAGCGTAAACGAACGAAACCTTCCGAGCTTTTTGAGCCGAAAAATCGTTGATGACTTAGATGTTTGATTTTTTTTTACAGATGACTGTATAATCGTTTGGCTGCAATCTCACCTGATAGTAAGTGACGATGCAGCCGAGGGTGTAGCACGATTGCTCAGTAGAAACCTATTCACTCTAGTTTTAAACATTCCGAGGTTGTATTTCGTAGGAAAGACTGTCGCGCGTAGAGTATTCAATTTTTTGGCTGTTCTGATAATAAAGGTAGAACTGAACCGCTTCGTGCGAATTTTAGGTTTGTCTACCATAAATGGATGCCTACCGGACGTCTGTCTCGTGGATCTGTAATAAAACGGAGATGCAGGGATAAGGCTGTGTAGTTTCTGTGCACACTCTCCAAAGTGCAACCGGTAAAGAACTGACAGACTTGCTACTTCACGACAGGGAGCCAGTCTCTGTAGGCTCTGTAGCTTAGATCTCACTAACATCGCTAATAAGCCTGACTGCACGCTTCTTGATTGAATCCAGAGCCTCAAGCTGATTTTTTTTCTATTGTGGGGGCCCTTCTTGTTGAGGCCCTGGGGCTGCTGCCCCGGTTGCCGTCCCCTCAATCCGGCCCTGTATACAACGTGTCCCAGAAATTAGTGTTAAGCGATAAACTGATAACTCAATATAACTTTACAGGTATATCGTCATCTTAAGCTGCTGATGCCGATGCAGATTGAGCGAACCCTACAGAGCATACTCCAAAAATAAAAAGCTTAATAAAATTTAATATTTTGTGTTACTGCCTATCATTTTCTCAAACTGTTTTTGTCTTAGTGGTGGATTTGTTAAACTAAAATATGAAAAATAAACCTTTACAATCTAACCACAAAAAACAAAATATAACCTTCTAAAGTTTTGACCAAGCAGTTGTATTTCAATCGTTATCGATATTTTTACGGACACGGCTCATCACTAGTTTTTTTTTGTTTGCCATTTAGAAGAAGCAGAACATTATTGCGCTATGTTGGCTACTATGTTAGTTAGTTAGTTTCTTAGTTTATTACAGTTACAGATTACTATATGTGGTCCATTCATGCTAGTTTCATAAAGCATGTGGAGAGTGTCTGTAAAATTAGAATATGGTCGGTGTTCAGGAGTGAGAATCGACCAGAATTTTACACACCATGATGATTTAATCTAAAACAAAAGACAACACAACTAATATAATATACAAACTATGTTACAGTACACATAAACTAACTAATTACACAAATGATACACATTATTTTACAATATTAACAACCAATATAGTTTACAATCTAATCTTATTTATTTTAATAAATTTACATAACATAGGGTTAACTACAGGAGAGAAGGTTAGGGATAGGAGGTATTTAAGTGTAGTTGGACGAGGAATACTAGGAGGAAGAAGATCGTACAAGGAACAATTAAGTCTAGGACAGTTAAAAAATATGTGGTTCACGCTCCCTTCCTCCAGACCACATTCACACATTGAGTGATCCCTGATCCTTAGTTTGGCTAGGTGAACAGGAGTACATGTATGACCCAATCGAAGACGGCAAATTGTGGAAGTCACAGTTTTATTTGCTTTGCGAAACTTAAAGAACCAGGGAAGTTTAGGGATGTCAGATTGGATATCACCGTAATGTTTGCCTTTAATTATTTTAGAATCTTCCCAATATTTGGACCATGAGTTATGGAGATGGAATTTAGGAAGAAGACATAAATCATGTGCATAAATTTTAAAATGATCAAGAGAACCAATTTGGGAAGCAGATTTAGCACATGAATCAGCTGTTTCATTACCAGGAATTCCAGAGTGTCCAGGAATCCAAGCAAGAATAACATTTAAACCACGATTATTACATAGAAAGAGTTGGTGTTTAATTTGAAAAATCAATGGGAACCGGGAAGAGGAGCGAAAAGGGTTGGACAGAATGCTTTCCAGACAACTTTTGGAGTCAGTAAAAATTAGGGAATTATTCAGATTGTGAGACTTAACAAACAAGATGGCTTCCAGAAGGGCCAGGGCCTCACCTGTAAATACGGAAGAATATGAGGGACATTTAAAGGGTAAGCAAATTTTAGAAGAGGGAATCCACACTGCCGCACCAACTACACTTTTAGGTGTTAGCTTAGAAGCATCAGTAAATAAATAATACCAGCCAGAAAATTGAGAGCTGATATGTTCATTAAACAAGGAGCAGGAGTTAGTACAACTTTTATCAATTCCAAAGTCTAAAAGTATGTTAGGCTCAAAGACAAGTGCTTCATAAGGCGTTGAGTATAAGGGATTGCTTGGAAGTTGAATGAGAGGAGCAGGGAGGATGGTATATGATATAAAGCTTCGAAGAAGGCATGGCATTTTGTCTAAATTTTGCAAATTATACAGGGCAGAAAGACGATTTAATTTTGGGAGTAAGGGATGTGAAGAATTTTGTACTAATTTGAAAAAGAATCTATCCGATAGAAATTGCCTGCGAAGGTCAAGAGGAGGTTCACAGCACTCAACCTGCATAGCATTGATGGGTGATGATTTCATGGCACCCAGGATAATTCGCAAACACTTTGATTGAATTTTACAAACTTTATCTTTTCCTATTTTATTACATTGATTTAAAAGGAAGGACCCATAATCAATAAAACTTCGAATAATGGCATTATAGAGCAGTTTTTGCGAGTATGGGTGGGATCCCCACCAAACACCTGAAAGAGATCTAAGAATGTTTATGGTTTTTTCCGCCTTTTGCGAAATGTAATTAAAATGGGGGATGCCAGACATCCTTGAATCTACCCTAATACCTAATAATGAAGTACTGTTTTCTTGAGGGATAGATTCCTGACCGATAAGTAAATTGATGGGAGGGATGACACGTTTTTTGGTAAAAACTACCACTGAACTTTTGGAAACAGATAACGAAAGACCATGTAGAAGCAACCAATCATTGAGATAGGAGAGAGCAGCATTTAGTCTATGAGTCGCCTCATCAATAGACTGCACTGTTACATACAACGCCAGATCATCAGCATACTGCAGTACTTCACAGAAAGAGTCCACAGATTTGTCCAAATCACAAGTATAAAGACTGTAAAGCAGAGGACTTAGAACAGAACCTTGGGGTAGACCTTTCCAAACGGTTTTAGGGGGAAGAAAGTTATTGATTTGTTTTATGACTACTGTTCGTTCCGTTAGCATGTTACAAATGATCTGAACAAGCCTAACAGGAATACTCAGCTGAAGAAGTTTATTCCTAAGTACCGGAAGCAGCACATTGTCATAAGCAGAAGCTATGTCTAAAAATACACCCACAAGATATTTCTGTTCCTTAAACGCAATGTTAATATCTGTTGATAACAGGCTTAAACTATCCATGGTACTAAAACCTTTTCTGAAACCAAATTGAGTTTTGGCTAAAATTATACTGTTTTCAACAAACCATTCAAGCCTATGCTTTATAAGGTGTTCTGTAATTTTAGCCAGAACTGAAGACAAGGCAATAGGTCTATAGCTCTTTGGATCGAAAGGATCCTTGCCAGCTTTTAGAATAGGAATAATTATTTGGGTTTTCCATTTCTCAGGTACTATGCCATTTACGAAAAAGTAATTAATTATACGCAAATAAGTCTGTTTACATTTTTCAGAGGATTTAACAATAAAGGAATAAGGGATTCCGTCTATACCCGGAGATGAATCTGTTAGTCCATCTAGTACCAGAGTTAGTTCGTGAAAAGAAAAAGGTTGATCCAAGTGATTATGAGAAGGAAGAAAGGCTGGTAGTGAAGAGAGGAAATCTGGTGAGGGAACAGAGGGAGGGGCAAGTCTATCAGAAAAAGCCTCCAGCCAAGATGTATGATCATTAGAAGATATATTCTCTATGTTAGTTGAGCACCTAAATCTCTTGATTTGCTTCCAAACAAGAGATGAAGGTGTTTTAGGTGACAAAGATTCACAATACTGGATCCAACCGAGCTTTTTCTTTTTGGAAGTAAGCCTTTTAACCTTTGCGGAAGCTTGCTGATATATCAAAAAATTGGCCTGTGTCATGTGAGTATTATAACTTTGCTCTGCTTCTTCTCTTTGTGTGACTGCAATTGTACACTCAGAATCCCACCATGGAGTTGATATTATAAAATTTTTAAAAGGTTTTTTAATAGGAATATGAAGTTCTGCAGCTGCAGTAACACTCTCCAGAAATAAATCATAAGAAACCAGAGGGTCAGTCAGTATCTAAAGGAAAGATAGTACTTGCATCTAATTTGTTATCCAGGGTAGCTGCGTATGAAGGCCAGTCAGCACAAGAAAGTTTGAATTTTAATGAAGGGCAAGGATTGCAGAAAGGTAAGACTCTATTAGCAAGAGAAATAATAATTGGAAAATGGTCACTACCATATGTAGATGGCAAAATTCTCCAGGAAAGGAGGGAAGCAAGTGAAGGAGAACACAAGGTTATATCTACTGCACTCTTAGGATTTTGCGATGGGTAAACTCGATGAGTAGGCGATCCATCATTAGCCACGCAGAGATCAACTTCATGTAAAATATCCAGAAGGGAAAGGCCAAATAGGCTTGAGTGGTAGGAACCCCACATTATATGATGCGCATTAAAATCACCCATAACCACCATAGGAGGGAAAATAGATGAGAGAAGGAGGAGCATATCGGGGATAAGACAAGAATTAGGATGGGGAACATAGATGGAGATGAAAGATACACCAATGGACCTGATACCGACTATGTTGATATCAGGGGGATGGGATGGAATGGTGATTTGTGAAAAGGACAGGCAACGCTTAATTAAAAGTGCACTACCTGCATACCCGTCAGACCTGTCATCCCGGAGGCAGGAGTATCCTGAAACCTTAAATTGGAAACCAGGAACCAACCATGTCTCCGAGATAGCAATGACTGACGGGTGGAATTTTGAAATTAGTCGGACCAGTTCATGCTTCCTTGGTCGTAGGCTCTGACTGTTCCATTGCAGGATGGACATTACATCCATTATTATGTGAAAAAATAACTAATTGTTGAAGTTTATCGGCAACGTTGGACGGTAAGGGATGGGGGTTTGTTAATATTATGTAAATAATTAAAGACAATAATGTCTCTAGCATATTTTCATTCTGAGAAGATGAAACTGTAGGTTGATTAATGTTCAAAGCAGCACCATTGGGAATCGAGGATGGTGGAACAGCTACAATATCCCTATGGGCTGCTTTGTCGTACGACTTTCCTAAGGGAGCTTTCGTACGAGGGCTGGAAAACACTGCTTTTGCGTATGAGTTTGAATACTGTGATTGTGACTTTGCTGGAGTTAAAGAAATAAAAACGTCAGAGGAGGCAGGTAGAGAATATTGGAAAACCTCAGAATAAGTTCTGGTCACTTTCGGAAATTGAGAAGCAGCTTCTTCATAGGAAACACTGCTTTGAGCCATGACTGATTTAATTGATTTTTGTCTCTCCAGTTCAGGACAAAACTTACTGATCGCAAAATGACGACCAGAGCAATGTAGACATGTAGCATTTTCGTCTAAAACCTCGCAGCTATCACCAGAGTGTTCCTTGGTACAGCGAAAACATCTTAGTTTCGACCGGCATTGAGCCTTTGTATGTCCGAATCTGCAGCATGCGTAACATTGGATGGTGGGGTAGTGATATAATTCCACTGGCAAAGAGGTGTAGTAGGAAAATACTTTATCAGGGAGGACCTGGCCTAGGAAAGTGACTACTACCGTTTCGGGTCGGAACCCAGGTTGATTTCCCATCTTCAAAAATTTTTCGGCTCAGACGTCGTGCTTTTAAAACTTTACCGCATCCTGCCGGAAACTCAAGCGAGTAGACAAAATCTGTCATTGACATGTCAGTAGGCACTCTCCGAATAAGTCCCATACGGGTGATATTGAATGAAGGTATAGATGCCGAGTATTTACATATGGATAGAATGGGAGAACTGATAAATTTATTTGCGGCATCAGCACTCGTAAATTCTACAGAAATTTTGTTCCGTCCTACTCTTTTAACGCCCTCAGTGCAAATGTTGTTCACTTTATGTGTTTTTAAAAATTGGCCAAATTTGATGGGTCTTAAAGTTGTTCCTGCAGAAAGATCTGGTTCAACCCTGGAAACGTGTACCACATAGGGACCTTTATCTAGGTTGGTGTAAGCCAGCCCACCAACAATTAATGATGCGTCTGTAAAAATTGTATCTATGGAGGCTGATGCAAGCTCAGGGGATGTAACAGCCTTCTTAGCAGGATGATGCTCCTCACTCACGATGCGTCGCTTAGTAGCGGTCGACCCGCTAGAAGGATCCGGAGGGTCCGGAGGGTCAGGCGGATCAATATCCATCCCTACCCTTAAAAAGTGTTTACTGATGTATTTAAAAATTACTAACTAAATAAATCTTACCGACACAAAAATATTACGACTAAACACTACAGTTAATCAAAATGGTGATTAAGACAGCCAAAAACCAAATTTAAACGAAAAATTGCTCCCACAAGTTTACTCGCTATCACTTTTCCTAGAAAAATTCTATTCCATTCTTGGCTACTATGAAAGCTTCGTGTTTTTGACATTTCGCTACTTGGTCAGTTTGCTCTATGGGAGTCCCGACTCTTCTTACCGTATATTCTCTTTGGGGCGGGCCATAAACAGCATTGCCGTTCTAGAGACTTTGTCGCTCGATCTAGCGGAATTTATGAGTGGTTAGCGGCAAAAAAATGGAGTTAGGGACAAAAAAATGTTTAGAGACTTCTAGCGGATTTGGAGCCATCGTATAAACGACTTTTTTTCAATTTTTTTTAATAATGTGTTTTTTAAGACCACCACTACACCTGAACAACCATAAACACCCCTTCTGGCACAAAATATCCTTAAATAGCCTAATAACTAATAGCCTTAATTCTTACAAAAACGTAACAGTTTCAGTGCCTTGGTGTGCAAACTTTGCAGGTTAAGTTGCCTATACATTTGAATAATTGTATTTTTTAGCATCCAGAACGTGTTCTGATTTTTTTAATAAATATGTTGATATTGTTTTTTTGTTATTTATTGCGAAAAATGTAAATATTTGCCAAAATTAAACGATCGGCGCCCTCTAATAACCCCAAGATATGAGGCGTGGACTCCAAGATTAGAATTGAGCGTCAGCGATACAATTTAGCGACATCTAGTGGATTTAAAAAAAATATATTTACCAATATCTAGCGGATTTTTTCATATTAATAGGGACTTTTAATCTCCCCGTGAGTAATAGTGTTCTGTGCTTTTAATTTTGTAGAACGGCAACACTGGCCATAAATAAATAGTTAAAATACGTTTTATTATATTCTCTTACGTAGTATTTATATTCTCTTTGATATTCTCTTTGTGATTTATTTGCATAAATATATAAATAATAAATAAATAATATAATTTATTGATCACGAGGAGCCCGAAGAGCTCTAAGCGTACCTTTACGTAGTAGTTCTGTTGTGTACTCTTTGGCGTACTATTCAAGATATTTAACTCGTAGATGGATGATTCTTGACTCAACTATTGCTTTCGCAACTTTAAAATGTCTACGCATAGAATTGTTTTGCTGTCTAATCTAGCGTTACAATGCAGCCGATCCAGTCCAGTTCTGTGCAGACATTTTCCGCAAAACTTGGTCAGGTACGCGATACTAACTTCTATCAAGCATATTTTTACACATTTCGCAAACACTAAAAACATTCCTAATCCTAATTACCAATTGTTTACCTGTCATAATCATCATCCACAGCCTGTGTCAGTATACTGCTGGACGTAGGCCTCTCCCAAGATGCGCCACAGAGCCCGATCTTCGGCTCTTCTTTTCCAGTCACTACCCACCGCTTTACGTATGTCGTCGCCCCACCTGGTCACAGGACGTCCTACGCTACGTTTGCCGATTCGCGGTCTCTACTCTAGGACAAGTCTACCCCAACGGTTATCAGTCCTGTGGCAGATATGACCAGCCCACTGCCACTTCAGTTTGCTAATCCGTTGAGCTATGTCGATAAGTTTAGTTCTATGGCTAATTACTTCGTTCCGGATTCGATCCTGCAGAGAAAAATACCGAGCATAGCTCTCTCCATAGCTTGCTGAGTGACTTGAAGTTGGTGGACCAGTCGAACTGTGAGTGTCCACTTCTCGGCTTCGTATGTCATCAGAGGTAGGACGCACTGATTAGAGACTTGTCTTTAAACATTGCGATATAGTCGACAAGAAGACTCGATGCAGTTTTCCGAATGCTGCCCATCCAGCTGAATTCTTCTCTGGCCTTCCTTCTTTAAGTTATTTTTGCCTAGTTGGAGCGTCCGCCCTAAACATACTTAGTAACTACTTCGAGTAGGATTCCGTCTATGGCAGGGGTTCCCAAACTTATAGGTATCACGCCTCCCTACTGCTTAAAATTAATATGCCCATGTCTCCACTCGGCCCAGGGCCCAGCAAGTAGCAGCAAGTGGGCTTGCCAAGCAATTGTAAAATAAAATAGGGGTATAATATACAAGGTTATTTCTACTTGAGGCTAAACCTTACAGAATCGATTTCAATAGTGTTTAAACCATGTTATATTTTTCATCAAAAATGTAAGAAAATGTTGAAAGCCTGGATGCTGTTAGAAGCGGCGCCCCCCTGTAGATATCTTCCTGCCTAACTAGTGGGGCGCGCCCGCAACTTTAAAAATCAATGATCTATGGCAATTGGTTCCGTAACAAAATGCTCGTTGTACATGACTTTGGTTTTATCCAAATTCATCCGGAGACCAATGCGACGAAAATAATCAGCTAAACCATTCAACATCCTTTGTAGGTCCTGCAGCATCTCTGCCAAAAAGACGATGTCATCTGCGAATCTTAAGTGAGAGATATACTTGCTGTTGACGTAAATGCCACAATATTTCCAGACCAGCGTCTTAAACATATCCTCTAAGGCGTTAGTAAACAGTTTCGGGGATATGACATCCCCCTGTCTCACTCCTCAATGCAGGTGGACATGTTTAGTTTTTTTTTATTTATGCTGTATATGCAAGTGTTTGACCACTATCTCACCTGATGTTAAGTGATGATGCGGTCGATGATGTAGCATGCTTACCTAGTAAATACATGTTCACTCGTGATTTGAAGACCCCTGGGTTGTAGCTATCGGGAAACACAGACACCGGCAAGGAATAGTTTGCTGGTTAGTGGTTCTGTACTTGTACAGTGATCGTTGCGGCATTATACAGACATATAAACTTCAATAACCTTGTAATTTTCAGATGCACTGCTTCTACAAGATACAAGCACACAACTATGAAAAAAGAGAAAGAGAAACTTCGCACCTATGTAGTTCAGCGTTACATTGATTATGTTAAAAACTATACAACATTTTTGGAAGAAAGATTTCCAACAGCTATGCACATGTACAGAGTTTTTAGCATTGGAATTAAAGATTTGTTAAAAGATTTAAAGACATATGTATCATTGAGAATAAAAATCATGAAGGATCGTGGCTTCTCACAGTTGAAACTAAAGGAAATTGAACTTTATCAGAGGATGCCTTCAGATATGCTTAAAATTACTCCAGTTTTAATATTATCTGCAATACCATTTGGCAACTATTTTATATTCCCTCTTGCGTAAGTTAATAATTTCTTCTCTAATGCTTATATTGTATACATGATAATATGTTAAATAGTAAGAATACTGATGTCTGGAACCATTTCCAGACATCAGTATTATTAGTCAGTAGTAAAATAAATAGCTGGTAAACTTATTTTTTTGCAATCCACATGCCGACTATCTAAAGATATCTTATTACAAATTTGTTGGTATGGAACATGGTGTTGAAATCGGTGACATATTTTTGTTCTGTGGGTGAATTCAGCCACAGTGATACTAGCAGTGGTTACCCCATTTAGAACCATCCAACAAGTGCTATAGGGGTAGTCCTAGGGACAGAGAGTGGTTAACTTTTTCTTTACCCTAAAATTTATTTATGGCTGATGTACTAATTCATAGTGCTGATTGTATTTTATTTATTTTTATATAAGTAAATTTAGACATTCATAGTAAATGCTAATTAAACCATACTTATTTATTTTTACATACAGTAGAGTCTCACATATTTAGCTCTTTTTAAAATTAGGGGGTGCCGGATTATTGGAATGTTCAGATTACTGGGTGGATAGAAAAATTCATGATAAATAAAATAAAGCTTTTCATAAAGAGGATACATAACATATATTAGTATTAATGTTTTTACTATCATCTTTTTATAACAGTGACATATCTTACAATTAACTAATTAGTCTTCAAATAATCCTTAATAAACTGGAGCGCCAGTGTGGAGCGGGAGTATGGAGGCACTGGCAGAGGGTGGCGAATTATTAAATGTGGCAGAGTAGTGAGAGAGTATATATATACTCAGTATAATGTTCAGTGCCAACCAACTTGTAATATGATATTTTATATATAAATCTGATAGGCTATTGTTCAACCACTGCCTGACCTGACGGTAAGTATGGGCCTAGTATGGTCTAACTCTCGAGGGCTGTGTTCTGCTGTAACATTGGTAGATTATGGTGGCAGATTTTCTCCTATTAGTAGATAGTCCGGCGTAACATCAATATAATGCTCCTACCTCCTGTGTTTTACGTTTATGTTGGTTTTAATGGCAAAGTATTGAGTAAAATTACAGGGCATGTTAGACTAACATCAATATGGCCTAAGGTAACAAAACAAGCTAAGTGCATTAATGGGGTTGGCTATAGGTATCCGGTAACTAATTTTAATAATGATGTGATAGGGGTTCATCATAATCCGTTAATACGTTTGGACCAAAGAAATGTGTTTTAAATTTGCTGTAAAAATGAAATTCTAAGAAAATATGTGAAATGAAACGTAATTCTGATAGATATGGTGTAACATCAAGGGTATTTTACATTGTTTAAATATTTACTTCCTTACCTACCCTACAAAGAATGGGTAGGTATGTTTGACAAATTTGACAAAACGCCCCGATAAGTAGATAGTTCGACTTGGATTGGTTAGGTAAGAAGGCTGAAGGCCTTCATAGTAGTTTTTTATAAAAATCCAAAATTTCTCCTACCGTTTCTTCTATAAGAGACCCAATTTGGTCTGGTTATGTTGGTGACAGCAAAAGTGAGGATAAAAAAAACCGGCCAAGTGCGAGTTGATATAAGTTTCAACCTGATATCTCTATGCGTTTCTGAGTAAAAGGGGTCTTGTCAGACGGACAGACAGACAAACAGACAGACATACGGACAACAAGGTGATCCTATAAAGGTTCCTATTTTCCTTTTGAGGTACAGAAACCTAAAAAATTATAACTAAAAACTAGGGAGAGGAAGGTGTTAGGGGAAGCTTCCCCATAACAAATTAAAATAAAAAAGTGCAAAATTCTCACAGTTATCAGTTGGCAGCCAGGGCTTGATTGGTCCTGGTTCCCATCAATAGTTAAAAGACAATTGAAGGCTTATTTTTATGAACATACATACACATGTATTCTTTTATCTTTCAGCTTTTGGAAACCAAGAACTCTCCTGTGTTCACATTTCTGGTCAATTCAACAAAAAGCAGAGTTTACCTCCGAAGATTTGAGAGAAAGGTTTAGATATAACAGACCTGTGTTTCGTGCATTACAATCGAAGCTTGATTCAATATCTGATAAGGATCTAAAAAGGAAATTCAGTAGAGTTGTAGCACTACTTGGTTCAGGAAGTCACCCAACTACCGACGAAGTCATTGCATGCAAAGACTTGTTCACAAGTGGACCTTACCAACTGAACTGCTTAACCTATCAGCATATAGTAAGTTTTTGAGGATATATATTTATCTAGCCCACATACATTGGTTTTTAAATAAATACATTAATAAATCAATGCCTGTATAGGTAAATTCTAAATATAAAAATTCACAGTATGAAACTATAACCTAATTTTAATTTGGTTTGGGAAAACTAAATTTACATTTTTAATGTTTTTTTTAAATTTATAGTATAATATATACCTTCTATTATAATAACATTTTACAATTGGCAGTTAAACATTTAATTAATGTAAATGGTAGGAGCATTATATTATCCTCTGTGATTACATTGATGTTGTCACCTGACTTGTTACAAAATCATTGACAAATTACTATCAAATTATTTTAATTTATTTAACTACGCTAATAGGAAATATGCATGTATTTTCATTGAACTGATTACATCTATATGATATATCATATTAGAAAAAGTTCAAATTACGCTACAAAAATATAGTATACGTGTCGAATAAATATATTAAATGTCTTCGTTTGGTTCGTGATGTCACAACATACACTGCTATCACCACATATTAAATCTGTCATAGAAATGATAATAATACTATGTATTATCGTACAACAGTACAAACTATTTCCCTCGCTTATTTTGTATTTTTCACATACACACAGCAAAGGAATACAGGTGAACAGGTATTTTCTAGGCAAGCGTGCTATATCGTCGATCGCTGCGTCACTTAACATCAGGTGACACAGTGCAGTGGTCAAACGCTTCCATATCTGTAATAAAAATTCGTGAAAAATTAACAAAAAGTACTTTGTTAACAAATCAATGATTCGATAAAAATATTTCATGTAAATTTAAGCCACATGCATATTCCGTATTAGCCCAACTATTCTATATAGTAAAATACAAAAAATGTTTCTGCTTATATCCGTTATTATATACTTTGACTTAGACTTTGTACCCATCCAACCGATGTGCCACAAACCGGTTTCATTAAAATAGCAATAAAACGAAGTTTAGACCACTAAAACAATGCACTAGGCACATTCGGTCACATATATTTTTCAGAGTTCCGTACCCAAAAGGTAATAAACCGGACCCTATTACTAAGACTCCGCTGTCTCATGAACCGTGATAGTCAGTTGAAATTTCCTAATACTAATACTAAAAAACAGAATAGAATAAATATTTAATTAAAGGGGCTCCCATACAACAAATCTCATTTTTTTGCTTGTTTTTTTCGATATTGATAACAGCAACAGCAGGGCGGGCTTGCATGGCAAGGGGACTATTTTGTCTTTCCACCTATAATACCTATATATATATATATATATAAAATATATATAATAATAATATATATAATAGTATATATATATATATAAAATATATATATATATATATATATATAAAATGTTAATATATTAATATGAGTAAAATCGTTTATTTCAGACATAACCTATAAATGATTTCCTACAGTTTGTCATACTCTATACAATAAAAATAATTAAATGGGTCACAATAATTAATTAAAATAAAATAAAAACTAAACATCACAATAATTAAAAGTGTACAAAAAATTGTGTATAGTTTAGACGGTAGCTCTTCACGCTGAACCCCGCCTAGAATGCTTGCTGCATTTCCGCGTTGTATGGCTAAAGAAATTTGCTGAATGAGGAACCAGCCCGATCGAGGGTCTCGTCCTCTTTCTTTCAAGCGACGACCCAGATTGTGTACGAATTTTACATATATATATGTACGGATATGTGTCGTTTGGTGCAGAAGGCAAATTATAAGTAAAGTTTTTCGACAATTATAAACGCCCGCTGACTTTTAATCAATTCTTTTTTTAAACTTTTTAATACGAACCAAAATCAAAAATCTGGGTTAAACTGCACCAAGCGTTTAAATTGTTGTGTTGATCTCCTGATCCTCCTGTCAGTGGCGAAAATTAGGGAAATAATTTTGTCTTTTCCCCAGGTATAAGGCCATGCTAGCCCAGCAGGTATAGGGTTGAAATATTCACAGAATATTGAGTCATATTATTAACTTAAAAAATAAATAATTAAAATACAATATCCATGCAACAGCAACAACATGATTTTTTTGCCGTTTTTATAGATGGTACGGAACCCTTCGTGCGCGAGTTTGACTCGCACTTGACCGGTTTTTTTAGTAGCACACGCCTGGTATCCTCTAGTTCTAATATAACATTTGTTAGATTTAATTACACTGTTACATTGTAGCAAAAAAAAAATAATGAATTATGTTTTTCAGGGATACTTGCTAAAAATGTATGGTCTACGAAAAAGTCTATTTAGAGTTGACAAACTTAAATACAAAGCATTCCTGCTCCTAGAAATGGATAAGGCGATTCTCAGGGAAGGTGGTGTAGCTGAATTAAATACAGAAGAACTTAGGAGCGCTTGTAACATCAGAGGATTACATAACAGGAACTTGTCAAATAATGATATGAGAGAATGGCTTGGGAAATGGATTACAGTAACCCAACATGTTGATAAAACGTCTTACTCTCTCATTCTTCATTGTCCTATATTTTTGGCTTACAATCACCCTCAGAACTGGGTATTAATTTATTGACTATAATGTTGTAATTGACTGTTGTGATTATAACGATCGAAGCTTGTACGAACTGCGATTCTAATGTACATTCTCATTGATGAAATTGGAATTTGAGGTCTAAACAGAGTAACTTGTCGATCGTCACTTTACATCAAGTAAGATGATCAAATGCATGCCTATCAAAAATATATTGCTTGCCTTTGTTGAAAAAAACTTTCTGATTTTTTGTGTTGAATCGAATGAAACATGCTTGCCAGTGGGTACTATTTATGTTCATGGCTTACACACAGTTAAATCGGCCTAAATTTCAACCATATTAGCTGTTGTCCCGGTAGACTTAACTTAAGCCAGTTTCACCGGTTTCTGATAAGCTTATTGGGAATGTATTGGACAGATTTTTGACAACTTTCATATACCTATATATTATATTATTTTATATCGTACAGGCTAACGTTTGACCATTATCTCACCTGTTGGTAAGTGATGATGCGGTCGAGGATGGAAGAAATGTCATATGGTGTTAATGTATCTGATAACTATCCCAAAATGTATCAAGAACCCGTGAAACTGGGCCTTACCGTCGGATTTAAACCGCTGGCTCTTAATGCGCAGGAGAAATAAGTAAGCACTTTTAAAGATTTTTGAAATCCAAAGCTAGTCCAAAGGTACATGCTTTTTTTGACGTGATAAATAAGGTTAATTCGCCGTGTGTTCTGTGTAGATGTAGATAATGTAGTGTCAACCGTAGTTTTCCACGGCAAAAATGAGGTATTAACAAGAGACCAAGACGGTTGACGTTCCTATCCAGTACCTATATTACTTTTATCATCTTTCAAGTTGATCAAGAAATAAACTTCTTGTCTGCTTGTACGATAATGCTTGAGACAAGACTGAACAAAATAGTTCTCTGACTGAGAGAAGTAGGTACTTTGGGATCGCAGTTATTATTTAAGTTCAATGTTTAATTTGTGCCTGGCTGCTAATATTTGTAAAATGTTACCTTTTATTTTAAACTAGCAAACCTAGAGCAAATAGAGTTATTTATTGCTATTTTTTTAATTTAGTATGTCTACATATATTTCGTGTCAGATAAAAGGTCTCAATGAATATTTTATTAATTGTTGTGTTTGAATTTTCTTCTTTGCTTTTAAACATATTAAACCTACGTTAGTACATATTTTGTTACTTTACTTTCATTTGGCTTATTGACAGTATTAAAATACATATGTATGGTGAGCTGCATTACTGGTTTTTCTACAAAACCTACAGCAGGCACCAGTCTCTCACAAAATATATATATAAATAATCTTACATTCAAACATAGCCCAAACTTACGTCTCTATATTTTTACATGTACAATAAAGTCCAAACTGTACCAATTTCTTATTGTGAGAGAGAAATAAATGGTTATTGATACAATGTGCAAGTAAATTATTCATAAAAACAAAATCCGACTGCGTGAAAAATGAATGTTGTTTTTTAGCATTTCATTCGAAATAACATTGAAATAATGATGTATATATTATTTTTCCATAGAAGTGTTATCTTCTCTTGTTTTTTTGTACATTGTTATATACAATCCAAAATTTCATCGTAGCGACGGGATTAGAACCCGCTCCTACTGGTAAACACACCCGGCGCTGTATCAACTCGTTAAAAATAATGGGATCGTATAAAACAAGTTGTATATATTTCTGTAAGCCATATATAAAACCCAACTCCATAGGTTTTACGCAAAATAAATGTGGCGCCAATATATGTTTATAAATAATATGTAATAACTTAATAAGCCATTATAATTTTTATAAACCAGTCTCACTTCCAATCTAACGACACCTATCAAGTCTTTCAAACTACAGAGCGTGCCAAATAAATATACATTATATTATAATATACATATACACTCTAAAAACAACACTCAGTTTGGCGCAGTCGGGTAATAAAGGCGCTAAGGTGTAAAAAATAGTCTCTTATTGAGTATTTTTGCTGTGATTTTGTTAAGTATATAATACAAAGATATGTCCTTCAATGTCATTGCTTAGGTTTACATGCCCAAATAATTTAAGATCGTATTTTAAGAACTGATTTCAAATGCCGCGCTAGACGTTTTCAGTACCAAGTTTGAGGTGTTTATCTCCACATGTCTGCAGATACTGAACATATCTTGATGAAATTTAAATGAGACCACCATTTACTTGGGAAGGACCCTTGCAAATAAAATAATAATTTTCTAAATCGGTCCAGTAAGTAGTATTTGAGTAATCGGTGAACATACATAAAAATATGTTCCGACGAATTGAGAATAACCTCTTTTTTTAAGTATGTTAAAAACGAAAATAATAACAGATAGCATAGCACGCATTTTTCAGCTCAACACATTTTATTTTTCTTTTCTATTGAAAACGACAATATTAGTGCCTAAGTAATTATCCAGAAACATAAATTAAATATTATTTGAACAAAACATTGCAATACATGTTTGCATTGATAATTTTCGGAACGGAACACACACTTGAATATCTTCTAAATTTGATTAATTTTAATTTATTAAACTTGCTAAAACTACGGAATAATGAATAGTACAACTAAAACTAAGCTAATGTTGCGGTATCTATATAGGCACAAGAAGTACAACGAGCCAAGGGCTTGTGCTAATAGGATAATACCTACATTTTGATGTTTCTGAAGAAGTATCTACTTACATTTTTGTTGTAATTCTAAGTATGTAGGTACAGGTTTCTAGGTACTAGGTAGGTATTATCTACAGTTTATTCCTATTTGTCTCCTTAAGAGCGTACGCGGGATGCAGTTTTCCATACAAACGTATTCCCCTGTTTCCTCCCCGGAAAATGCTTTTAAAGCAAAATTTGTATCTACGAAAAATAACGTCTGCTGTAGCTATGCCCCTATCATTTGCTTTTTTTGATCAACCAATTGCAATCAGAAATATGACCCTTCAAAAATTTCAAAGAGAAAATTAAAAGGCTTGTATTTCTTTTTGCAATTGGTTGGTTAAAAAAAAACAACATGATAGGGGCATAGCTACAGCAGACCTAGATTTTTTGTAGAAACAAATTTTACTCTAGAAGCATTTTCCAGGGAGGAAACAGGGGAATACATTTGTATGAAAAACTGCACCCCGCGTTTGCTCTTAAGTGGACAAACAGGAAAAAATAGTTCACGCTGTCCTCTTGCTACGAGCAAGGTGACTGGGTAAACTTTTTACCTACGGAAATGTTACTAGTTTGATAGCCAAATACTTTGACTATAATAACATTATTTACGAAAGAAATTACTGTTAAACATTATATTTTATTTGAACAGTGTTCACCTAAGGGTCGTTGTTTTAACTATTTTAAATGGTTTGTAAAATCAGTGTGATTATTTTCACTAATAAAATTGTGATATTAATTCAAAAATGTACTTTCTTCCTAAATAAACCTATCCTTCATTTTTTTAGTTGACGTTGTGATGGTTTGGTAGTTACTGATATCGATCTTGGGCCTCTCTTGCATCGAGGCTGAGTAAGTTTATCCCAAATGTCACACAGTGGAGCCCTGAGTCGGAGTATTCTAGGCCTAGCGTGTTTACCTTCTGCGATCACATCATAGCTTACCACCAGGCGAGAGAGTGGTCAAGCGCTAGCTTATACGATTTTTTAACTAACCTATTTTATCCCACGGCTAGGCTAAGGTCTCCCCCATTTTTTCCACCTCTCCCTACCCAATGCCGAACCATCAAAATCATCTCGCCACCGTTCTTTGTGCCTTTCTCTATATGTCTACTGCCGTCTTCAGGCAACCACTGCGTGACAATTATAGCGCACCTGTCGGGATGCATCCGACAAGTATGACCCGCTCAGTTCCATTTTTTACCAGCCTGGCAGTCTTGTCACCCACCGCCCACGTCAGCTATACCGCTTCTTGCGTACTCTGTTCTTTTCACTCCCAGTAAGTTTGCAGTGCACTTAGGCACACCTTGAGTTTGGACTTTTTAAATTAATTTATTAGGTATGTGACCATGTGTGGGCACCGTAGGGTCCGCAGATTAGGTTGGGCACTAATGGGTAGAATACAAGTGTCGAGTTGCCGATTGAGTGACACCGGAAGTTCACCCTTCATTAGTTCCTTCATGGACCAGTAGTTCCTCCAAGCATTATCGACTCGATTCGATTCGAGTTCGATTTCTTTCTATAGATGATTTTTTCAAATTCGTCGACGAGCGTCCTGCTTATTCTGTTACCTTTTATCATGAACGATGTTGTACCTATAATCCAGTCAAAATATACTAAATTATGATTCCATTTTTTATAACTTTTTGAATCGTTATATCTCAGAAACGGTGGCTCGTAGGGAAAAAAGTATTGATACAATTTTTATAGATAATTTTATGATCTACAATTTTATCAAAGGTAATTTTATGATAAAACTTACCGTTTTTCTGAAAATCGCGCAAAACGCAAATTTGTGACCTTTGACCTCGAATAAAAAACAACGCACAAGCGGGATCGATGGGGACTTTTGACATATCATTTGTTAAAGTCATTAATCAGTATGGTAAGGTAGACCAAAATGTACTATTTAAACGTTTGGCTCATTTTGATGCATGAGGCTTTTAAAACACAAAAAATAATTAAATATTTCTTTCAAAGCAGATAAGACGATTGGTTGCGCGAGCGCAGCGAGCGCGAAAGTTTTCATGACTTTTTATGACCCTACCAGTTTTATAACTTCATAACCTTTAGTTTAGTCATTAGAGAGGACTCCAAGGCCGAACTCGATATTTTCTATTATTAAAGTCATTAATCATTATGGTGAGGTATACCATGTTGAGAAGTAGACATTTTTAAGACTTTTTATGCCCCTTACAGTTTTATTATCTAACAATCAAGTCACTATCGATGACTCTAAGGTCAAACTTGATATCCTCTGTTGTTAAACTTATTTATCAGAATGGTTAGGTATACCAAGTTGTGTTCTTTAAATGTTTGACTCATTCTGATGGATGAAGCTGTTAAAACACAAAAATGTATGTAATATTTCCTACGCAAGTAGATAAGGCGAACGGTTGCGCGACCGCAGCGAGCGCTATTGGTGCGCGAGCGAAGCGAGCACGAAAAATTTTTATGACTTTTTGTGACCCTGACAGTTTTATAACTTCATAACCTTTAGATAAGTCATTAGAGAGGACTCCAATATCGAACTCGATATCCTCTATTGTAAAAGTCATTAATCATTATGGTTGGGGTATACCAAGTTGTGCGGTTTAAGTGTTTGCCAAAATTAAAGTGTCCTATGTCCTACTATGCTCTACGGACTATTTTTGTATAAAATTTCAGCTGAATTGGCCAAGTCGTTGATCTGATAAGACGTCACACATTGACAAAATTCATTTAAAAATCTGGACATCTAGGCTCCAAAACGTGTACTATGTCCTCGTATGTAAAATTGACTATCTTTGCGCAAAGTTTCAGCTGAATCGGTTTAGCTGTTTAGCTGATAAGACATCACTCATTTTCAAAGTTCAATGAAAAATCTAGATATCCACACTCGATTGTCAAAAAAAAAGTTACCATGTTCTTTTGTGCCTTATTGGCTATCTTTATACTAAATTTCAGCTAAATTGGCGAAGCCGTTTGGCCGATAAGTTCCACACGCTTATAAAATGCAATAAAAAAATCTCGACACCCAAACTCGACAGAAAAAAAAAAATCTCATGTCCTTCTGTGCCCTAATGAATATCTTTTTTATACAAAATTTCAGCTAAATAGGTCAGTCGGTTCAGCCGTTTATCAGTGAAGAGGCTAATATTTACAAAATTCAATTTAAAAATCTGGTTACCCAGACTCCACAGCCAGAAAACAAGTATCCTATATGCTATTTTGCCCTAAGAACTGTCTTTGGCCAATTTCAGCCAAATCGGTCAAGCCGTTTGACCGTGAAGAAGTCCCAAACAAACAAATAAACAAACTTACTTTCGCATTTTATAATATTGGTGTTGATCTCTAAGACCAGCGAATTAGGCTGCACGTTGATATATCAGTCATATAATTAGACAAAGGCGTGAGGAATAATTTGTTTTTTTTTTTAATTTTGGAAAACTGTAAAACCCTTGTCTCAAAATTTTAGTTGAAGAGTTTGTGTACATATTTTTAAGCCCATCGTCCCAGAGAATATAATGTTTAACAGAAAATTAAATTAAAAAATTACAGAAAATGAAAATTTCACCCACTAATAGTGCAATAAGGGTGCAATATAAATAAAAATATTTTTTAGTGGATACTTGCACTTCACAAAGAACACCTTCCAAAATCATGTCTCTAAGAGGTCATCAGTCATTCAGTCGGTCAGAAAAAAGCGTGGGGGGATGATTTTTGACAAACTGTGATACCCGTAAATCACTATTTTCATTAAAGAGAATGTGTATCAATTTTTGAGAGAATTGACCGAGAGAATAAAAAGTTTTTTTGGAAGATCAACCCTCCATGACATCCACTTAGGGGTGGCATTTCAAAAAAAAATCTTGGTGGATACTTGCTCTTCACAAAAAATACACCCTCCAAATATGTTGTCTCTAGGACCAGTGGTTTAGGCAGTGCGTTGATATATCAGGCAATCATTCAGTCAGTAAGAAAAACGCATGACGGATGATTTTTGAAAAACTGTGATACCCGTTACTCACTATTTACCCGACTACGGCAAAGCAATAAGGAGGATTATGTTTTTGACCGGTATGTGGATATGTATGTATGTATGTATGTTCATCTGTTCCCTCATAACTTCTAAATTACTTATCATAATTTAACAAATGAGGTGTTGTTGGACGCGTCTTATTTGTCCGCTGGTTATAGGCTATATGACGTCACAACAAATTGAATGTGGGAGACCCACATTCAATTTAAAGGGGACGAAGTTACGGTAGGTGACATACGACCACGGCTATCTTCTGAGCACCACTAAGAATATTTATGAAATACAATAAATATTTGTTACAAGTTAGTTGTTTGTATAATACACGATACATATTGATTAGTTTGTACTTAGCGATTTCAGATGAGAATATTTTCTTGTTTCATACTTTTTAGTGAGTGATTTTTCAGTAGTCGGGTTTTAGTTTTTGAACTTACTTTTTATTTTATTAAATAGTGTGTGTACCAATTTTCAAAACAATTGACCCATAGAATAAAAAGTTTCATGGAAAGATCAACCGTCCATTTCATCCATTTAGGGGTGGAATTTCGAAAAACTATTTCTCAGTGGATACTTGCTCTTCACAAAAAACATACCCTCCAAATATTATGTCTCTAGGATCATTATTAAACTAAGGTATGTATTTAACGATATAAAAACGTATCAAAAAATAAAAATGAGCGGAGCAATTTTTCAGTAGAAATTATAGCGCAAAATGTTAAAAGTTAAATTTGGGGTACTCTGATATCGAAAAAGTGTTGGATTCTTTTATATACATATTCTAACTAGTACATACGAACGTATATATTTCATATGAAATATTTACTGAAATATTTCAGTCTGAGGAAATAATCACAAAGAGTTATAAGCGATTTTCATGTTTTGGTAAAAATACCTAACTTCTCGTTAAAAAAAATGTTGGATTATTGTACATCTGTAATCTGTATTATCTAATGTCATTACATGCCAACTTTTATTGACGGGAGAATTTTTCAGAAGTCTCCATACAACAAATATCCTCGTTGACTGGACTACTCTTTGGAGTTGCATTTCGATATAACCTGAAACTCGTATTTAATTATTTATTTACTGAAGTACTTGTGTGAAGTTTCGAATAAAAAGACTATCCAAACTTTGCACCCCCGCTTCACCCCCTTAATGAGCGAATTTTGAAAAATCCTTATTAACAGATACCTACGTCAAAACAACTATCTGCATGCCAAATTTCATCGCAATCCGAAACAATATTGATTTTAGACTTTATTACCCCACTTCACCTTCTTGGGGTGGAATTTTGAAAAAGCTTGAGACACGTATTTACTTATCTATATACTAAAGTACTTGTGTGAAGTTTAAAAAAAAAACTATCTAATCTTGTTTCTCAATACAAACTTTGAACCCTCATTTCATCTCCTTAAGGGGTGATTTTTTGGAAAATAATTTTCAGAGGGAACTAACGTCGTAATAACTATCTGCATTCTAAATTTCAGCGTAATCCGAAACAAAATTGATTTTTAGACTTTGTTACCCCACTTCACCCTCTTTGGAGTGGCATTTTGATATAACCTGAAACTCGTATTTAATTATTTATTTACTGAAGTACTTGTGTGAAGTTTCGAATAAAAAGACTATCCAAACTTTGCACCCCCGCTTCACCCCCTTAATAAGCGAATTTTGAAAAATCCTTTCTTAACGGATACTAACGTCATAATAACTATCTGAATGCTAAATTTCAGCGCAATCCGAAACAATTTTGATTTTCAGACTTTGTTTTCCTATTTCACCCTCTTAGGGGTGGCATTTCAAAAAAGCCTGCCACACGTTTTTACTGAAGCACTTATGTGAAGTTTCGAATAGAAAATACGATCTTATCTTGTTTCTTCATACAAACTTTGAACCCCCATTTCATCCCCTAAAGAGGTGATTTTAGAAAATAACTTTCAGAGGGAACTAACGTCGTAATAACTATCTGCATGCCAAATTTCAGCGCAACCTGAAACAATATTGGTTTTCAGACTATGTTACACCCCATTTCACCCTTTCAGGGGTAGAATTTTGAAAAAGCCTAAAATAAGTAAATTCGTGTGTATTCACTTATTTTTTTACTCTTGTGTGAAGTTTCGAATAGAAAACACTATCTAATCTTGTTTCTCCATACAAACTTTGAACCCCTTATTTCATCCCTTAAAAGGGTGAATTTTGGAAAATCCTTTCTTAGTACACCTTTACGTACTAAGACAAATACCCTCCAAATTTCAAGTCTCTACGACCAGCGGTTTAGGGTTGTGCGTTGTCTGTCAGTCAGTCAGTCAGTCAATATGTCAGGACAAAGATTCTTATAGTATTAGATAGATAGATGATAAAATCAATTGGTATATGCTAGGCTTTGATTATATAGACGAGTTTATAATCAAAGTAGCTAGGAAGTCAAGGCAGCTATCCTTTATAGTCCAGTCAACGAGGATATTTTGTTGTATGGAGACTTCCGAAAAATTCTC
Source organism: Cabera pusaria (assembly GCA_954871355.1). Taxonomy (NCBI): domain Eukaryota; kingdom Metazoa; phylum Arthropoda; class Insecta; order Lepidoptera; family Geometridae; genus Cabera; species Cabera pusaria. The sequence continues at coordinate 25,883,052 of OX940885.1, read as the reverse complement.
CCGTCAATGAAAGTTGGCATGTGATGACATTAGGTAATACAGATTACAGATGTACAATAATCCAACATTTTGTTTAACGAGAAGTTAGGTATTTTTACCTAAACATGAAAATTGCTTATAACTCTCTGTGTTTATTTCTTCAGACTGAAATATGAAATATATACGTTCCTATGTACTGGTTAGAATATGTAGTATATAAAATAATCCAACACTTTTTCGATATCAGAGTACCCCAAATTTAACTTTTAACATTTTGCGCTATAACTTCTACTGAAAAATTGCTCTGCCAATTATTATTTTTGTATATGTTTTTATATCGTTAAATATATACTTTGGTTCAATAATCCAACATTTTTTCGACTTCAGAGTACCCCAAATATAACTTTTAACATTTTGCGCTATAATTTCTACTGAAAAATTGCTCTGCTCATTTTTGTTTTCTGATACGTTTTTATATCGTTAAATACATACCTTGGTTTAATAATCCAACATTTTTTCGACTTCAGAGTACCCAAAATTTAAATTTTAACATTTAGCGCTATATCTTCTACTGACAAAATTGCTCTGGTCATTTTTATTTTTTGATATGTTTTTGTATCGTTAAATACATATCTTTATTCAATTATCCAACATATTTTCCTTTTTAAACATATTTTTTTTTATTTTTGCTTAATTACGTAATGTGAAAAATTTCTCCGTCCATTTTTATTCCTTTATTAGTCATACGAATTTATATTAAAACAGATTTATCAAAAATCCAACAAATGTTCGAACGTTTATTATATTTTTACAAAAATTTGCTTATTTACGCTCTAGCGCAAGGGTTGACCTTGATTTGACCGTAGGCGAGGTTGGTGGCCGCCATTATATATTATTACAAATATATTTTTTACCATAAGGTACGTACATACTTTTGTGCATATAAATGCACAAAAGTATGTACGTACAGTCACTGAATTATTAATTCTTTTAAAATTATTATTCGTGTACAGTCAGCACATCGAGTTACTATCGGACATCCAGAGGCACTTAAAGGCGCCACCGATTTATGGTGGATATACCATCTACCCGAACGAAGCGATTTGCATCTTCGTTCATCATGCGAACCGCCAGGGAATGGAATGCTCTGCCTGAGTCTGTGTTTCCGGCTAAATACAATATGGGGTTCTTCAAATCGCGAGTGAATAGGTATCTTTTGGGTAAACGCGCTCCATCATCGACCGCATCATCTCTTAACATCAGGTGAGATAGTGGGCAAGTGCTACCCAGTTCTATGTAAAAAAAAGAGTTTGTTTTCTTTGTCTTTCTGATTTAGATTAACAGTATATCACTTAATCAACTTACATAAAGTAACTACTAAATAAAAAAATACATTCGTTAAAACAATTGTTTTATAATATGTAAAAAAAGACTATCTAAAAACGAACCTAGTAAATAAAACCCGACTACTGAAAAATCACGCTCTAAAAAGTATAAAACAGGAAAATATTCTCATCTGAGATCGCTATGTACAAACTATTCAATATGTCGACGCCCCAACCGAATAAAGCGGTAATTTCATGATACGCCAAAAACTTTTTATTGCACAATACGCTTCTATGCACCCAGACGCAAGACATATATTTTTTTCACAAATTTATAACCAAAACGTGCAGAGTTAGAGCTGGAGACGTCTTGTTCTGTCGAAATTTGGCATTATAAATACAACCAGCAAAGTCGAATTGGACTCGCCCACCGAGGCTTCCCTACCAACGTTAGTTAGTACCAATTAAGCAAGACCTCTAAATTGTAGAAGCGCTCATATAACTCAGAGCCCTATCTGAATTGGCTGGAACTATGTATGTATGGGGACACCCTTATATTTTCCTTATAACTTTTTTTATTTATGTAATTTTTATTTTATATCTATATATATAAAATCCAAAGTCTTGACCGACTGATTAACTGAATGACTTAGATATCAACGCACAGCCCAAACCGCTTATCCTAGACACTTGAAATTTGGCGGGTATGATCTTTGTAAAGTGTAGGTAGTGTAAAGTATTAAGAAAGGATTTTTCAAAATTCCACCCCTAAGTGGGTGAAATGAAGGGTTCAACTTTCTATGAAACTTTTTATTCTCTGGGTGAATTGTCTCGAATATTGTTACACATACACTTTAATAAAAAATTAAATTAAATTAATTAATTTAATTTAATTAGTTACGGGTATCACAGTTTTTCAAAAATAATCCCCCACGCGTTTTTCTGATTGACTGAATGACTGCCTGATATATCAACGCACTGCCTAAAAAAAAAAGAAATAGTTTTTCGAAATTCCACCCCTAAATGGATGAAAAGGACGGTTGAAGCTTTTATTCTATGGGTCAATTGTTTTGAAAACTGGTACACACACTATTTAATTAAATAAAAAGTAAGTTCAAAAACTAAAACCTGACTATTGAAAAATCACTCACTAAAAAGTATGAAACAAGAAAATATTCTCATCTGAGATCGCTAAGTACAAACTAATCAATATGTATCGTGTATTATACAAACAACTAACTTGTAACAAATATTTTATTGTATTTCATAAATATTCATAGTGGTGTTCAGTGGATGTATGTTATCCCGTATGTTACTTTGCAGAGTGTATAATTTTGTTACGGTAGGTGACATACGACCACGGCTATCCTCTGAGCACCACTAAGAATATTTATGAAATACAATAAAATATTTATTACAAGTTAGTTGTTTGTATAATACACGATACATATTGATTAGTCACACATAAACACAAACACATGCATACATATCCACATACCGGTCAAAACATAACATAACCTCCTTATTGCTTTGCCGTAGTCGGGTAAATAGTGAGCAACGGGTATCACAGTTTTTCAAAAATCATCCCTCACGCGTTTTTCTTACTGACTGAATGATTGCCTGATATATCACCAAGATTTTTTTTCGAAATTCCACCCCTAAGTGGATGTCATGGAGGATTGAACTTCCAAAAAAACTTTTTATTTTCTCGGTCAATTCTCTCAAAAATTGATACACATTATCTTTAATGAAAATAGTGATTTACGGGTATCACAGTTTGTCAAAAATCATCCCCCACGCTTTTTTCTGACCGACTGAATGACTGATGACCTCTTGGAGACATGATATTTGGAAGGTGTTCTTTGTGAAGTGCAAGTATCCACTAAAAAATATTTTTATTTATATTGCACCCCTAAGTGGGTGAAATTGGGGGTTACATTTACTGTAATTTTTTAATTTAATTTTCTGTAAAACATTATATTCTCTGGGTCGATGGGCTTAAAAATATGTACACAAACTCTTCAACTAAAATTTTGAGACAAGGGTTTTACAGTTTTCCAAAATTGAAAAAAAAAACAAATTATTCCTCACGCCTTTGTCTAATTATATGACTGATATATCAACGTGCAGCCTAATTCGCTGGTCTGAGAGATCAACACCAATATTATAAAATGCGAAAGTAAGTTTGTTTATTTGTTTATTTGGGACTTCTTCGCGGTCAAACGGCTTGACCGATTTGGCTGAAATTGGCTAAAGACAGTTCATAGGGCAAAATAGCATATAGGATACTTTTTTTCTGGCTGTGGAGTCTGGGTTTTTAAATTGAAAAATTGACCAGATTTTTAAATTGAATTTTGTAAATATTAGACCTCTTCTCGGCTAAACGGCTGAACCGATTGACCAATTTAGCTGAAATTTTGTATAAAAAGATATTCAATAGCGCACAGAAGGGACATGAGATTTTTTTTTTGCCGTTGATTTTGGGTGTCGAGATTTTTTTATTGCATTTTATAAGCGTGTGGAACTTATAGGCCAAACGGCTTCACCAATTAAGCTTAAATTTAGTAAAAACATAGCCAATAAGGCACAAAAGAACATGGTAACTTTATTTTTGACAATCGAGTGTGGATATCTAGATTTTTTATTGAACTTTGAAAATGAGTGACGTCTTATCAGCTAAACAGCTAAACCGATTCAGCTGAAACTTTGCGCAAAGATTTTACATACGAGGACATAGTACACGTTTTGGAACCTGGATGTCCAGATTTTTTAAATGAATTTTGTCAATGTGTGACGTCTTATGAGATCAACGACTTGGCCGATTCAGCTGAAATTTTGTACAAAGATAGTCCGTAGAGCATAGTAGGACATATGACACTTTAATTTTGGCAAACACTTAAACCGCACAACTTGGTATACCCCAACCATAATGATTAATGACTTTTACAATAGAGGATATCGAGTTCGATATTGGAGTCCTCTCTAATGACTTATCTAAAGGTTATGAAGTTATAAAACTGTCAGGGTCACAAAAAGTCATAAAAAATTTTCGCGCTCGCTGCGATCGCGCAACCGTTCGCCTTATCTACTTGCGTAGGAAATATTACATACATTTTTGTTTTTTAACAGTTTCATCCATCAGAATGAGTCAAACATTTAATGAACACAACTTGGTATACCTAACCATTCTGATAAATAAGTTTAACAACAGAGGATATCAAGTTTGATCTTAGAGTCATCGATAGTGACTTGATTGTTAGATAATAAAACTGTATGGGGCATAAAAAGTCTTAAAAATGTCTACTTAACAGCCTCCACAATGACTACTCGAAGAATGGATGTTGCGGCTAAATTAAAAGTGGCTCTTCTGGAATTGAAAACAAGTAAGAACTCCAACAAAGGACTGCTGCAAGAACTTCAAGATCACGAATCTGATATGGCAGAGATGTTGAAGAAGAATGCAGAACTTAAAAATCAACTAGCCGAGTATGATATCGCTATGGAAGACATGAGAGACCAGCATGACAGGCTCCTAGCGACAGTGGATGTACACACTCAAAACCAAGAACTTTTTGAACAAACTCTGACCTATATCCGGGACCTGGAGCAGGAGCTTTTGTGTACTAAGAATAAACTTGAAGAAATGGAAACTTCTCATGCGTTACAAAATGACTCTAATAAAGCTAACACTGTGGATTTATATACAGAGCTCATCCCTTCAGGTTCTAGTAGTGTCTGTATTAAGGGTTCTAACAAGATCAAAAAATATATTAAGTATAATAAAATTATTAGGAAAACTACTTATAAATTAAAAAAATATAATCAAATTAAACAGGATAATTTAAAGGCTTGTAAAAAAAACATAGATTTAAGTCATGAACTACAAAATTGCTTAGAGTTGCTTGAAAGGTGTAACAGTGATCTATTAGAATTCAAGAAGAAGGCTGATTCACTCAAACAAGAACTGCTTACCTCAAAAGATGTAATTGGGGCTCCCATCGCTAACTTGCAGAGTAAATGCTACCAAGGTCATAACAGTCTACCAAGTACAGTAAATACTGCGAGTTTACATGTACAGACTGACTTGGTTAGGCAGGAGGTAGCGTTATCGTTGCAGTGCACTGGGGCCTCTGAGGTGGACTCGGGCAGTCCTTTACAACTGCCGGAGCCTGCTAGAGAGACCATTGTGTACAGCGATGAGATTGGCATAGGTATGGGTAGCTTATTAAGAACAAGATTAAGCCAAAATGTACATAATAATTGCTGTCCTAATTTACCAATAAAAGATCTATGTACGAAAATTAGCAGCCACCAGTATCATAAAAATTGTACAATTATAGTGCAGCTAGGCAACAGCACAAATGTAAAAAAAACTGATATTAATAACCTAATTGAACTTTTATCAGACATTGCCAGCAAAGGTATTAGTAAAATAATAGTGTGCTCATTTCCATACTTAAAACACAGGAGTAGTACTGTCAATATCAATAATCATATACATAAATTAAATTTGACATTATATAATCAGACATGTCGCCTGAGCGACTTTTTGTATTTCGAATGTAATACATTTATGAGTAAGCTTTTATTGACAAAGGATACTTTGTATCTCAAAAAGACTGACATCTTGACCATTGCTAAGTTATTAGCATTCAATATATATATATTGAATGCTAATAACCAGTTTTATCAGATCACCAGTTATATCAGATCCAGTTTTACATGTTGTAGCGGATCACACAGACAAGCTCCAATGTAGTGGTGTTACTATGCGGGGTAATTGTAGTGTAGTTGACAAAGTTAGTTTAAACTAACGCTTAGGACAATGGGGAGGCCAGACTTAATCAACATTTTCCATCAAAATATACAAGGCCTCTCCAGCAAAGCCTTAGAATTAGAATTATTTCTCGACTTTTATAAAGTTGATATAATGTGTATTACTGACCACTGGTTTGTGAAAGGTACTATGTTACCAATAATCAGAAATTATACAATTGCAAGCACATTTATTAGAGAGAAGGCAATTCGCGGTGGCTCACTTATATATGTATCTGAAAATTGTAATTTTAAGGAGCGTAAAGACATTGTAGCTTTGTCTGTTGAACGATTGACGTATTGAATTATCTTGTATAGAGCTGGGGCAACATATAGTCATCTGTGTATACAGACCTCCATCGGCTGATTATAAAATGTTTGAGACAATTATGGAAGAAGTCATGATGAAAGTCTTCAGCACCCCGAAATCTTTGATAGTTTGCGGTGACTTTAATGTTAATTTAATTGAGCAGTCACCGCTCAGTTATAAGTTAAAACAATTATTTCTTAGCTTCAATTTAAAGCATCTTTTTAACCAGCCGACTAGAATCACTAGCTCATCAGCAACCTGCTTGGACAATGTGTTTTGCAACTGTGAACCTGAGAAAATTACAATCTTTGATAAACTTGGCTCCGACCATCTGGGACAGAGTGCCACATTTTCATGTAAAACATCCACCAAAGGTCAAGAATACACATACAGGCCCATTACAACCAATCGGGTTGAACAGTTTGTGGATATCATTGACAAGCAACTAATGAACCTAATATTTTCTGAGGATCCCGATGACCTATACAGCACTTTATCTCAAATGTTGGGTGCAGAGTTCAATAATATTTTTAAATTTAAAACTATTACAAGAGCTGGGAAAATTCGGTTCGATGACTGGGCTACTCCTGGTATTTACAAAAGTAGAAATAATTTGTGCAACTTATACTCACAAAAACAAATTAATTTACACAATACTAAATTCATAAATCACTTAAAACTATATTCCAAAACTTTTAAAGTGGTTTGTCAGACAGCAAAATCTTTGCATTTTAATAGAAAAATTAAGCATGCTGATGATAAAATAAAAACAACATGGAAAATCATCAATACTGAAACTGGAAAAATAAAACAAAGAGACAGTAAGATCATCTTAAAAGTTAACAATAAATTAATCATGGATAGTAATGAGGTTGCCAATACATTTGATGAGTTCTTCTCTCAAGTACCCATTACTACCACTCAGTCCATAAATTCTAGTCCCGCTGATGCTTATTCTATATTATCAAAGTGTGTAAATAAATGTGATACCTTGTTCCAGTTCAAACACGTAACTGCAGACTCAATTGTGAAAACATTTAAAATGCTCAAACAAAAGAAAACCGAGGACCTGTGGGGAATGTCAACCACAGTTCTCAGTTACATTATTACTGTTATTAGCCCATACTTAGCTTTTATTTTTAACAGATGCGTTGATCAAGGTGTCTTCCCGGATTTAATGAAAAAAAGTAAATTGATTCCTTTATTCAAATCAGTAAACAAAAATTATCCATCTAACTATAGACCAATCTCTATACTACCGGCATTGAGTAAAATTTTTGAAAAAGTAATATTAGACCAGCTTTTAACACATTTTAACATGAATGATCTATTAAATAGCAAGCAATTTGGATTTACTAAAGGGCGTTCTACTACTGATGCAGGAATAGGTCTTCTTAAACATATATTTGATGCATGGGAGAAAGCACAAGATGCTATTGGCGTGTTCTGTGACCTATCAAAAGCATTTGATTGTGTCTGTCATGAAACATTAATTTACAAATTAAAATACTACGGTGTTGAAGGTAAGGCACTTGATCTGGTATCATCATACCTCTGTAATAGAACACAGATGGTTGAAGTCAATGGCGTCAGGTCATCTGGATCCCTCATAAAAATGGGAGTCCCGCAGGGATCGATCCTAGGACCTTTTTTATTTCTAGTTTATATCAATGATTTACCGTCATTCGTACAGAACCTATGTGATATTGTTTTGTTCGCAGATGATACTTCCTTGATATTCAAAATAGATAGGACTACACCTAACTTTGACGATGTAAACAAATCAATAACACAGGTTCTGAATTGGTTTACAACCAATAACTTATTGTTAAACGCAAAAAAAAACTAAATGTATTAATTTCTCTCTACCAAATGTAAAAAAGGGTATCCTAAATAGAAGTATATTAATAAATGATGAACCATTAGAACTTGTTGAATCCACAACATTCTTGGGCATCACCCTGGATTCAAAGCTTCAATGGGGTTCTCAAATATCGGTTCTAGCAGGTAGGTTAAGCTCCGCTGCATACGCAGTACGTAAAAATACATTTTTAACGGACGAAGCCACTGCAAGATTGGTCTATTTCAGCTACTTCCACAGTATAATGTCTTATGGCATTTTATTGTGGGGGAAAGCCGCTGAAATCCAATCAATATTTGTTTTGCAGAAACGAGCTATTCGCTCTATATATAGTATGAGGTCGCGAGATTCACTTCGTGAAAAGTTTAAGGAAATTAAAATTCTAACAGTGGCATGTCAATACATTTATGAAAATATTATGTTCATACGTAAGAATATAAATGATTATAAGAAAAGGTCTGATGTACATAATTTTAATACAAGACATAAAAATAGATTAATTATACCTAATTTCAGACTGCAGAAAGTTAGTGGTTCATTCATGGGGAACTGTGTACGCTTTTACAATAAGCTACCTAAAAATATTGATCAATTGCCTATGAGCAAATTTAAAATCTATGTAAAATCCAATTTGATGAAAAAATCATACTATACAATAGGTGACTATATGGATGACAAAAATGCATGGCCTGAATGCCCCAAGTTCCAAGAACAAATATAAATTGTATTATAATTATTAATATATTGTTAAAATTTTAAAGCTGACATGTACAATTAATTTAAAAAAAGAAGATAAAATGACAAGACAAGCCCCATAGAGTTTCTTGGTGTTTCTTCTCTGATGGGAGTATTTCCGAAACACCGGTAGATTCAACAGCCATTCAGTTTTCCCCTTTTGTCCGCAGATTTTCTTTCTAGGCTTGCCATTTTTATTTTTATTTAAACAATATTATGCAGCTGACAGACGGACTATCAGTTCCATTTGGATCATGATATGTACTGTGATCGGTATGCGTTTCTCTATGTTGTGTTTCACTATTTCACTTTTTTTATTTTTTTTTTACATAAAAATTGTCTGAAGTACTGAAACACACAGTTACATGTATGGTTGGTTTTAACCTACTTTAATTTTTTTTAAATATTCTGAAGTAAACGATTGTATGACAGCTGAATGGTTCATTACTTTTTTTTTTTCTAATTCAAAGCGTTAAATTCTGCTTTTGCTATGTTTACTTGATAATTGGTTATGATTTATTTTATGATTTATGATTTTGACGTGTATATGTGCGTATATTTATACTGCCTACATACTGAATAAATGCTTTGATTCTTTGATTCTTGATTCTTTGACTTCTCAACATGGTATACCGCACCATAATGATTAATGACTTTAATAATAGAAAATATCGAGTTCGGCCTTGGAGTCCTCTGTAATGACTTAACTAAAGGTTATGAAGTTATAAAACTGGTAGGGTCATAAAAATTCATGAAAACTTTCGCGCTCGCTTCGCTAGCGCTATAATAGCCCTCGCTGCGCTCGCGCAACCAATCGTCTTATCTACTTTGAAAGAAATATTTAATTATTTTTTGTGTTTTAAAAGCCTCATGCATCAAATTGAACCAAACGTTTAAATAGTACATTTTGGTCTACCTTACCATACTGGTTAATGACTTTAACAACAGAGGATGTTGAGTTCAACCTTTGGGTCTAATGAACGAGGGAGAGCTTTATGGCAGAAAGTATACAATATGTACTGTCATAGTTTCACAACGAATTTCATTTTATTAAATAAAATATATAATATAGTACTTTAATTATAAGCTACTTCTTCTGAAAAAAAAATTACAATGTATTTTGTCATTGTATATATTTTTTTTACTTACTAGAAAGATCGTCAAGTAGGTAGATGCAATTTTAATACTGTAGGCGGGCAGCCCTATCGCCCGTGTACGTACCGCGCGGTACCGCCAGGTGCCAGGTGCCGTGGCTTTTGATCTCAACGACACGCCGAGTCACAATACTGTATTATAATATTACCGTGGTAGTTATAAATAAAATATCGAACTGAAATATTTAACTGTAATATTTAACCGAAACACTCAACTGAAATATTCAACTAAAACATTCAACATAAATATCTAACTGAAGTATTAAACTGAAACGAGTTGGGAGCGACGGAGCCGGCAGTCGCAGCGTCGTCGAGTGAAGGCAGCGACGCAGCAAGTCGGCGCGTGCACCAGGGACAACGACCTGCGATGCTCTGCCACCCACTGCACCCGCACGCACCACGAGCTCCACTCCCAGCCACCTGAAACATGAAATAGTTGGTAGTCCGCTATGGATGTGTTGTTGAGTTGGGAGCGACGGAGCCGGCAGTCGCAGCGTCGTCGAGTGAAGGCAGCGACGCAGCAAGTCGGCGCGTGCACCAGGGACAACGACCTGCGATGCTCTGCCAACCACTGCACCCGCACGCACCACGAGCTCCATTCCCAGCCACCTGAAACACTTAACCGAACATTTAACCGAAATGTTTAACTGAAATGTTCAACTGAGATTTTTAACAAACTTTCAACTGATTTTTTTTTTAACTGTAACTTTTTAGCTGAAATATTTAACCGAAACATTTAACTGAAATATTTAACTGAAATATTTAACCGAAATATTTAACCGAAATATTTAACTGAAATATTTAACCGAAATATTTAACTGAAATATTTAACTGAAACATTTAACTAAAATACTTTAACCGAATATTTAACTGAAAAGTGTAACTGAAATGTTTAACTGAAATGTTTAACCGAAATGTTTAACTGAAATGTTTTAACTGAAATATCCAACTGAATATTTAACCGAAATATTAAATCGAAATATCCAGTTATAAATATTTAAATACGGGACTTATCGCGCCTAAAACATAAATCTTATCTACTCGACGTTTCGACCAAGTTGCATTGATCGTGGTCACGAGACGACATAAATATATATGTATATAATAAATATTTCAGTTAAATATTTCGGTTAAATATTTCAGTTAAATATTTCGGTTAAATATTTCGGTTAAATATTTCAGTTAAATGTTTCGGTTAAATATTTCAGCTAAAAAGTTTCAATTAAAAAGTTTCAGTTAAAAAAATAATCAGTTGAAAGTTTCAGTTAAAAATTTCAGTTGAACATTTCAGTTAAACATTTCGGTTAAATGTTCGGTTAAGTGTTTCAGGTGGCTGGGAATGGAGCTCGTGGTGCGTGCGGGTGCAGTGGGTGGCAGAGCATCGCAGGTCGTTGTCCCTGGTGCACGCGCCGACTTGCTGCGTCGCTGTCTTCACTCGACGACGCTGCGACTGCCGGCTCCGTCGCTCCCAACTCAACAACACATCCATAGCGGACTACCAACTATTTCATGTTTCAGGTTGCTGGGAGTGGAGCTCGTGGTGCGTGCGGGTGCAGTGGGTGGCAGAGCATCGCAGGTCGTTGTCCCTGGTGCACGCGCCGACTTGCTGCGTCGCTGACTTCACTCGACGACGCTGCGACTGCCGGCTCCGTCGCTCCCAACTCGTTTCAGTTTAATATTTCAGTTAGATATTTATGTTGAATATTTCAGTTGAGTGTTTCGGTTAAATATTACAGTTAAATATTTCAGTTAGATATTTTATTTATAACTATGTGTTCAAATCGCGAAAGTTTAAAGTTTACTATTACCGTGGTATTTGTTACACAAAATCCCTCTTGACGTTTTGAGATGAATAAAGACGTAAACAATTACGCAGAAAAAAAAAGTACGGATTTGCTTCTTTTGATTTTTTTTTTATTTGTATACACCATTTTTTTCTTGAAGTGCTGTCTTCAGGTTAGGCTAAAATAAATTAAAAAACATATTCACATCATGTTATCGTATTTATTTATTTTACAGCTGCAGTACCTATACCTACATAATAATAACACCATTATACCTATTTTTAAAATGAGACATTCTAATAAAAACAATAATAATTCTAATTCTCAATTACTTCCATTTCACTATCTGTGCTCTCAATGAGATCAATATCACTATCAGCCGTATTTATCACCAGTCTATCAGTGTGATTGTCTAAACTGTGTTGAAATCTTCGATATTCATTCTCACGTTTGATTGCATGATCACAAACCTTTTTCCACTCTTCAGCTCCGATCATGTTTAATTTTTCAGTCAATAATGTTTTTACGGTAGTTAAATTACATATCCACATTTCTAGAGGCTACATAGCCTTTCAGTTGAGACCATATATTTTCAATCGGATTGAAATCCGGATGATATGGTGTCAATCGCAACACAGTGTGCCCATGTTCGGCAAGTACTTTATCCCCGGAAAACTCTGTATACCTCTCTTTGTGTTAACATATAATACCGTAAATCTGGGGTTTTGTCAATTTTGGGTCAACTGGAATTTCGTTTCTGTTTAACCAGTTGATCATTTCCTGTTTAATGGTGTTTGAATTGGGGGGTCTTTCAACATATTTGTTGTGATAGGGTGCGTTGTCGATAATTAGAACAGAATCACTGGATGTATTTGGGATTAGTTGATTAATCAGCCATTTCTCGTAGTTCTCGTTATTAATTTCATTGTGATAATCACCCGTAGTGTCGGTGGATTTATACATTTAAAAGGCACCAGGTACAGAGCCTTTTTCATTTCCCGCATGAACTATTATCAAAGGTTGACCTTTTGAAATCGGCTTTTTTACTTTTTTTTTCTTATCATCACTCTAAGATTTTCCTTTAGTGTGAGATATATGTATGTAAGACTCATCCATATAGATGATATTTTTTCTTGTTTCGCAAAATGACCTCCATTGTCATCCTCATTTTTTTTAAATGTCTCGGCTTCTGTTGCAAAATATTTCTATAAATATTTGTCTATACATTGTAGATGATTTCGCGTGACTGACCTCGTAAAGGTTTCCCTCTTTTTCCTACGGATGTCATAGTACAACTTTAAAATTATTTAAATTTGGGGGTGTTAACAACTCTATATATAAATATATTATATTTATATTGAATATTTATATTATTATAGTTATATATATATTGAACGGGACGCGACCGCACTCTATCACACTTGAACAACGACTGACAAAACGTCACATACATAGGTAGTATGACTGCCTGGAAGAAATCGCTATTAGCGATAAGGCCGCCCATTGTAACACTGTAATTAACTTGTATACTACTGTTTGTTATGATATACTGAGGTGGTACAATAAAGAATTTTATCTATCTATCTATGACTAGTATGCACAGAGATAACGCTCTACGAAACCGAAATTAGCCGATTGTCTCTTTTTAAAGGTCGATGTGCAATATTTATCGCCGGTATCTGTAGGTACGTAAGGCGTCCAGTACACGATAGGTTTTGCTGTCAGTTTGCTCACAGTCACGGCTGTGACTGATGGATTACTGATCGTGTAATGGGGTGACTGACCCATATTTACATACTTTGATGTGCTGCATGAGCAACCATCAGTCATGACTTTTGGTTTTGAATGACGGATAACCTACCGTGTAATGGACGCCTAAATATCGGTCAGTCACCTCCTTACACGATCAGTTATCGATCAGTCACAGCCGTGACTGCCAGCAAACTGACAGCAAAACCTATCGTGTAATGGACGCCTATGATAGCGTAGCGTAATTCAAGGTCTGTGACTTTGCCGCTATAAAGTTATGCAATGTAGACAGTTGGTAGGTACCAAAGAGAATATAAATACTACGTGTAGGTACATCAATGGTAGGCAAAGAGATATAAATAGTTAAATACTAAGTACGTATGGTAGGTATTCATCATCCGTGGTATTATTATAAAGATATCCTCTGTTGAATTTGAAACCTACCTAAAAATATACTAAAAACATAGAAATAACCGTGGAAATAACATAGCTGAATTACAGCATGATTTTTATTAGGCTTATAAATATTTTTCTTATATTGACTTTAGTTGAGACTAAAAAGCCAACTGATGAAGATCTCCATTCAGTATGGCGTCTTCAGTGCGAGCTAGGCATTATAACGGATACCGAGTGCCCGGTTGATGGAGGCTGGACACCGTGGAGCGCCTGGTCTCCTTGCACTGGACCTTGTGATGACGTAGGACATCGTCGCAGAGTCAGACAATGCAACAACCCCGCCCCTTCCGAAGACGGCATTCCATGTAATGGACCAGACCATCAAATTGAACCATGCTTTATTTACAATTGTACAGTAGAAGACTACCGCAAGCTTGTCGAAGGTGATACAATGCGACTTGAAGCACTGCGCCAACTGGAGGCAGTCCCCACTATTATGGAACGCTGCCTGCAGATGCAATGCCCTCTTGAAGCAATTGAAGCAAGCTTAGTTAACGACAACACTTGGCAAATCCACCCGGAATCCTTATACAATTCGTTTGAATGCGTGAAACATAATGTAGGTTGTCCTGTCGTAGGCGAATGGGGCACTTGGAGCGAATGGTCGGCGTGTGGAGCTCGTTGTGGTTACGGAGTTCGCTGGAGGATCAGGAAATGCGACTCACCTCCACCATCGAGAAGTCACTTATATTGTTCTGGAACTCCATTGCAAGTTGGCGAATGTCAAGGGGAACAATGCGCGGACTACAAGCGAGACGCTGGGGGAAAATGGAGCGTTTGGAGTGAATGGTCAGCTTGTTCTGAAAATTGTAGTGCTGGAATCAGACGCCGTAAACGAACATGTTTGGAAACGCAAACGCAGCGCTTGTTTGACTCTTGGGGGACGCATTGTAGAGGACAGCACGACCAGTTAGATGTGTGTGAACCTAAGGAATGTAAACTTGATGGAGGGTGGTCAGGATGGGGAGCATGGGGTCAATGCTCTCAAAGTTGTGGCGCTGGCAGGCGGTCAAGATCACGATCGTGTACAAGACCGGAACCAGCCGGTAGCGGCGCAAACTGTGATGGACCTAGGGTTGAAGTTGGCACTTGTCACCAAGGGCCTTGCGTGTCATTTTCACACTATGTAGCCATTTTCAACGGAGAATCGGCTTTACATTATGACTTTCTCAACAAGCGATCATCGTTATTCCATTTCTATGTAAGATTCTTACCACTCTCTTCTAATGGAATATTAGTTCGTCGTGAAGGCGAGAAAAGTCCCCTTGCTCGGTTAAGTTTGCATAAATGGCATATTTGCTTAGATACTAGCGGTCAATCCAGTACGTGTGCTATATCTAGAATATGTTCCCCAGCAATAGAACCAGCTAAGTGGCATACAGTTCTGGTATTCGTGACTAGTGAAGCTTCCACCATGAGAATTGATGATAAACCAATTGCCATTAAAAATACATTTGCATGTGACCCAGATTTGCCTAATGAAAAGGTCCATATAGTTGTTGGAGAAAAGTTACATGGCGAGATTCAAGAGTTAATCTTAAACTTCATTCCACTTTCATTAGAAATGTCGGATATGGATAAGCAGCCAAGTTTTTATCCGAGTAAAGTATCTAACGTAAGATACGATAAGGCAGGCCAAGAAGTAGGGCATTTAGAACTTGAAAATGAACATTACTTGCGATTACCATGTACAAGTGATCAAGATGAATGGCAAATAAAAATGTCGATCAAACCAAAAACAGACACGTGTACATTATTATTTTTGAAAGGTTGGGGCTCCCAGTCATGGGTTCATCTTTACTTACATAATATGAGATTGAAACTCAGAATGGCTGTAGGAGATTATCGTACAGAGAGTATAAGTTACTCCGATTTTCAACCGGATCAATGGCTTGATCTTGTAATTTCTAAACCCAAAGATACTAAAGCCATTGAAGTGACTACTAATGTTGTGGATCGTATGCATGTCAACTTTGAGGACCTTGAAGATTTTCTGAGAAAACGTAGAAAGCATGAAAATTTTACAAAATCGTGTAGTAGTAGAGGACAAGAACCTAGAGTAATGTTGTGTAGCGATGAATATTATGTCGCAGGAGTGCCTCATGAAGTCAAAACCACCATTACATTAGAGGATACCGATTCTTTTGAAGGTGTAATAGCTTCCATATCAGTAAATGATGAATACCTCAATCTCTACGAATACAACGTCGAACGATACAAAGGTGATAATAATGTACAGGTATCTTCGAGAACTGCCAGTGTTTCTGGTTCATATCACGAAATTGCTTGGGGTAAGTCAAACAGCCTGAATTTAATGTGCTTGCATGCACGGTCAGTTAGGGCGCCTAATACGGCACACTGGATGTTTTTAGACACAATAATCAGCGCTGCGTTTAACGTTAAAAAAATACGGTCAATTGACGATGGTAAGGTGCTGCGATTGGTTGCCACTGCGGATAATGATCTTAGAGGATTTTACACTTGCCGAGCACACAGTAACAAACGTACCAGAAATGTCGTTACCTACGGTGTCATCCGTCAAGTAAATTACAAACTCTCTGGCCCAGACTTAACAACTGCAATCGCTGTTATCACTACATTGGCGCTTTGTTTAGTAACATTAGGCTGTCTCTTCATCGAGGGGATTCACGATATTCGTAACGGTTATGGATTCTTCAGAGACGCCCATTGGTTTCCAGAAGAAGAAGCGGAGGCCATCTGCAAATATATTGATCAAAACAAAGACTCGATTGGCTGCACGCAAGCAGCAGATGCTGCTAAGACTAAAGCAAGACTTATAGGTCGTGAAATGGCTGGTCGGTCGAGTTTTAATAATGACGAGCGAGTTAGCTTGATGCACGTAAATAATATCGGGCCTAGCACAGAAGAATATATAACACCGGGAGGTTTGTCTACGCTTCGTGAAATAAAAAGCTCAATCGTAGAAAAAACACATGAAATATTTAGATGTGAAAATGAAGAAGGATATATAAGCTCACCTTGTCATGGTACTATTTCTTCTCTGCGAACTAAACCAACTTCGACGTCTTCTCTGGAACCAATATCTCCTCGAGTACTGTGTTCTCGTTTGCTATTATCTAGGCGCCCTTTAGGCAGTATAGGAATCAGAAATAATAGAACATCCATGCCGCGAAAAGTAATATCTAGATTACTTACAACAAAATCATCGACAAATATCAATAAGTCTACTGCTAAGATACTTCAAAAATTTCAGGATTTAAAAAGTGACGATACCTAATTTTTGTGCTTTTGCCGCCTGAGCGAGTGGTGCGATTTGAGGCACTAAAAACCGGCCAAGTGCGTGTTGGACTCGCTCACCAAGGCTTCCGTACAAACTTGTCAGAACAACCTTAAATTTATAGTTCGATTCCTAGACACTGTTAATGCACCAACCGCAAATAATAAGTTTGTAACAGTAAATAAGCTTTCTTTTTATTATTAAACTACATATTTACGGTTTTCAGATTTTCCTTTTAAGTGGTTCAAGACTGCTTCATGCCAAATTTCATGATTCTAGGTCAACGGGAAGTACCCTATAGGTTTTGATTCCCTTGTGTTCAAAATTTGACTTAAACGGTTATTTATATCTTTAACATACAAGTTTCATTTTTTACAGCTAAAAGATACCCTAAACTTAACCTGAGTATTTGATATAGTTAAGTAAGTCGCTACTTGACACCTTCACGTGTTCCTGAGAAAAAGTCTTGATAGACGGACAACAAAGTGCAGATCATGGGGCGCTTGTATACGTCCGTTGTTTTCACCGGATAACGGACCATTTTTTTCCAGACTAGTAGTGTTGTATCAGGCGACAAATTTACAACGGATGCGCATCCGCCTCCCCTCGGTGTGACGGACACCGGTCCGACGTAAGAATATGCGGCGAGGCATAAGCATAGATGCTGTCGCCTCGTCTATGCCGGCCAGTGAATGGGTGGGTGCGTATAAACGCTACCGGACGTATCGCTCGTTTTTGGGAAATAAGGTGCCGTCTGCCTGCTCTTTTTCTGTGATGGATATTGACGTGGAATTAAAACTGAGTTGATAAACCGCACTTGAACCCAACGGCCATCAGACAAAATATATACGTATACAAGAATGTCCGTTTATTTACGGTCCGGCGAAAACAACGGACGTATACACAAACACCCTGTGTTCCTATTGAGGACTCTAGTTTCTGCCGCTTGAGCGAGTGAGTGGTGCGTGTCGCTGCTCGTCGCTCGCCAAATAGTTTTTACTAGCTGGCTCTACAAGCTGGTAACGAATTCTGTGGTATGTTTTGTTAGATGACCTATTTTTACACACTATTTAAGTGGAATGGAATTAATACAATAATTCTACGACATACATTATTTTTATTAAATTTTATTATAGTATATATATATAATATTATGACATCAATTGAAATTACAATTTTCAATTTGTTTGGCGCATTGTATAGATAATAAAATAACTAGATAACACTGGTTAAAATGATGGCACAAATCATATCATTAAATTATAAAAATATTGGTTAAAATAACAATTAGCAAAACAATAGTTTTATTACTAATTACAGTCACCTTTCTTAAAAAGATGTAGGTACCTAAATAGAGATTTCATTGAGATTTACAAAATTCTGAAGTTTCGAGATACATATTTTATTAATATAGTTACTGAACATAAAAAAAAAACGGCCAAGTGAGAGTTGGACTCGCACACCGAGGCTTCCATACAAATTTGTCAATGTTTTAACATTAAAGGACAAACATAACTTTGCAGTTCGACCAATAGAATTTTTATTAAACTCGCAAATATGCGAAAATAAGCGACAAAAACGGTCATATCTTTTGATCGCGTTAACTTGATTTTATCACAGCCAAAAGACACCGTAGACCCAGGGCCATCTACACATCTCAACTATATACAGGTAAATAATATTGAAGTGTCTGTTTGTAATTCCAAATAACAGCTTTTCACTAAATTCATATTATATACGGTACTTACATAAAAAAATCCATTTTTAAAATTTTTGTCTGTCTGTTTGTTCCGGCTAATCTTTAAAACGGCTGCACCGATTTAAACGGGACTTTCACTAGATAGCTGATGTTATAAGGAGTAACTTAGGCTACTTTTATATAAAAAAAAAAGTTTCGCGAAAACAAAATTAAAACCAATGTTTACTACGGCGTACGGCCCGCGTGCATGTCACCGCTGTCACTAAACGCGGGCAAATACGCGGGGCACAGCTAGTTTGATATAAGTTTCTACGCATTCCTGAGAAAAAGGGTCTTGACCGACGGACAGACAGACAGACGGACACAACAAAGTGATCGTATAAGGGTTCCATTTTTCCTTTTGAGGTACGGAACCCCAAAACGAAGTAAAAAAACATCATTTAATAAAATATACCTATTTACATAGTGTCTTTTTGCAATTAGTATTTAGCTAGAGACTAGAACATTACAAATAGCTTAGGAACAGAAGAATGACAAAATCGTTAGCATTAAAAAATGCCGGCATTGAAGTAACAGAAAATAAAGATTATTAATGTAATAAAATGTGTTTGTTACTAACGTGTTTCATTTGGAAAAATGATATTAATTTTGCCTTAAATTCTTAACGAATATAGCATGTCATCATTGTAGCATTTGTTTGTTAAATATGCAAACTGGGGCGTCTGACTAAAAGTGCATCTACATATCTACATACTCTGAATGCAGACATTGTAAAACCGAGTTCACATCAGGCGATTCTAGTCGTTCAACTGGCTAGGGATGTACTTGTCTTGCGATTCCAAGTACTTTTAGTATCGATACTTTAGAATCGATACTTAGTAAGTACCTGTTATAAGTACTCGTTTCGTTAATCAATTATTTGTTTTGGAAGAACATTAAGGCGTGCATTATACAGCGATAATAGGGTTTCGAATGAAACTATTTGATTTGGTAATCAAGCGCGATTTAATCGATAAAAAATATCGATTGGGTATTTTTTGTAAATCGTAGGAAGTTGAACGACATCCCTAGGAAGTTGAACGACTAGAATCGCCTGGTCTGAACCTGGTATAACTCGTGATTACAAAAAAGATGGTCATCTTTGAAAAGGATTTAATACATCAGTAAATCACACGTTTTAATAATACATCTTTAAATCACTGCTTTTAGGATTCAATGTTGATCAATTGAAGCATGCAAAATGTTGAGTGATACGACTATTGCTGGGCATTATGATTCGAAAAGAGAGTGAAATCCACGGAAAACTATAATTACTATTCTTTATAATAAATTGCAATTCGTTCAGTTGTTGTTGTAACTTCAAATTTAATTTGATTTACTGGAGACCGTGATAACCACTTACTTTTCATATTGAACCTAAACAGTCAGAAGATTTAAAGATTTATATAATTACTAGCTGTGCCCACGACTTCGTCCGCGTGGAATAGTGTCTTTAGGTAGCATTTTTAAATATTTAGCGTAATTATTTTACAAATAAGACACATGCGTATACCACTTACACAGCACCGTACCACGCCGAGCAAATCCCCCTCCCCTCTCCCTCTCCCTCGCCCTTCCCTCTACCCCCTTTCTCCTCACTTCCCTCTCCACCTCCCCTTTCTTTTCCCCTCCCCTCCCCCCACTCCCCTTCCTTCACTTGCCTCTCCCCTCCCCTTTCCCTCATCTCCCACCCCTCCCCCTTTCCCTCACTTCCACCCTCCCTCCCCTCCCCTCATTCCCCTTCTCCCTCCTCCTTCCCCTTCACAAACTTTGAATGACATATTAATTTATATCGAATCAACAGCCCAAACAATAAGTTTCAAGCTTCTAGCTTTAAAAATGACGATACTTCCATACATCTTTTCATCCCCCCTTTAACCCCTTACAACCCTCTTTTCACATTAAAAAGTAGCCTATGTCCTTTCTCAGGCTCTAGACTATCTGTGTACCAAATTCCATTTAAATCTGTTTAGTAGAACATTAACATAAACCTTACATATTTTCATACAAACTTTCATCCCCTGTTGTTATTTTACACTCTTGAGGGTAAAACTTTCAGAAACTTTGAATGTCATATTTATGTATATCAAATTAACAGCCTACAAAATAAGTTTCAAGCTTCTAGCTTCTTAAATGACGATACTTCCATACAACTTTTTATCCCCCCTTTCAACCCCTTACAACCCTCTTTTCGCATTTAAAAGTAGCCTATGTCCGTTCTCAGGCTCTAGACTATCTGTGTACCAAATTTCATTTAAATCGGTTCAGTGGTTTTGGCGTGAAAGTGACACAGACAGACAGACAGAGTTACTTTTGCATTTATAATATTAGTAAGGATAACCACTTTAAAATTGACTACTCAAGATGCAATCTCGTATTCAATCCGGTGAATCAATTTGTTAAATCAACTCACAGTTGACGCATACTTTCAAAATATTGAGTGTCGTGTCGACCGTCCTAACAATCGACGAGTTGAATCGACAGATTGAATGCGCGATGAATGGTGAATATAGCAGTTGACTCAATTTGCTGTCATTTGCACTCCGGGCGCGTTCTATAATAGTCGTTCTTCTGACGCATGCTTGCACATCTGCTAAATAATTTTAAATTGTCAACAGGATTGATTCGTGAGTAGAGTACAGTCAATCTCGACTTCAACAAATTGAATCAACTAATTGAATTTGCATCGTAAGTAGCCACTTTAAACCGCGACCAATCATGCGAAACGATTATTCGCCGATTACCGAGAAGTGGGGATGGGTTTTTTTTTTTTTTTTTTTTTTTTTTTTTACCGAACTGGGTAGCACTTGATCACTATCTCACCTGATGTTAAGTGATGATGCGATCGATGATGTAGCGTGCTTACCCAGAAGATACCTATTCACTCGCGATTTGAAGACCCCCATATTGTACTTAATCGGAAACACGGACTCAGGCAGGGTATTCCATTCCTTAGCGGTTCGTATGATGAACGAAGAAGCAAATCGCTTCGTTCGGGTAGATGGTATATCCACCATAAATCGGTGGCGCCTTTTAGTGTCTCTGGATGTCCGATTATAAAATGGGGATGGTGGAATCAAATCATGCAGTTCCATTGCACACTCTCCGAAATGTATCCGATAGAAAACCGATAAACAAGCGACTTTGCGGCGATGCGCGAGACTCTGGAGTCTCTTGCTTACTAATAGGTCATCGCTGATGAGTTTTTTGGCTCTCCTCTCAATAGCTTCCAGTGTCTCCAGCTGGTATTTAGCAGAACCATCCCAAAGGTGAGAACAGTACTCCATACACGACCGGACTTGTGCTTGGTAAAGATTAAGCAACTGTCCCGGTGTGAAGTACCGTCTCACCTTAGCCAAAATGCCAAGCTTTTTTGAGGCTAGCTGGGCTCTAGACTCAATATAAGAGCCGAAATTGAGAGTTGGTGTCAAAGAGATGCCAAGAAGCTCGAGATTGTTACTTATCGGAACGGACACATCCCGGAAAGTAGGAGCCAGTAGAAATGGGCTCCGTTTAGCGGAGAAAAGACACGCCTGGGTTTTCGCAGTATTGAACTTGACCAGATTGGCATCGCCCCAATCAGAGACTGCCTTCAAAGAAAAGTTCAAGCGTTCGACCATCGCTTCTCTATGAGACTGGATTTGTAATGCACTGGTTCGTGCGTTGGATGTATAACTCTCTACAACAGTGCTGTCATCTGCGTACCCAAAGATACCGGGTTTAAGCAGGTCATTAATATGCAGCAGAAAAAGTGTTGCAGAGAGTACTGATCCTTGAGGGACTCCGGCATTTATGGCCAATTGGTCGGAAGAACAGCCATCGATGACCACTCGAATCGACCGATCCCTTAAGAAATCTGCTATCCAAACACATAAACCAGTGGGCAGGCCGTATGAAGGAAGCTTGCTAATAAGGCTATCGTGCCAAACCCTGTCGAAAGCCTTCGAGATGTCAAGAGAGACGGCCAGCGCCTCGCCGTGGTTCTCGATGGCTTCGCTCCAGATGTGCGTGGCATACGCTAGAAGATCCCCAGTAGACCGGTTTCGGCGAAACCCGTATTGTCGGTCACTGAGGAGATCGTTCACTTCTAGGTATGCCAGGAGCCTGTGGTTCAGTACACGTTCCATAGTCTTACAGAGTATGGAAGTGACTGAGATAGGCCTGTAATTGACAGGGTCTGCACGACTACCCTTTTTCGGCATGGGTTGCACGTTTGCTTGGGTGCTCGCAAATCGCCAATCAACGACTGTTCGCGCTCGCCTCGCTCGGGTAATTGTCGGTAAATTTGTCTACTTCAAATTTAACGAATACGAATGTTTTCGACAGGACAAGGCCCGCATGTATATGTATAAACATGCTCGCTACTCGGCGAGTACGAAGCGAACACATTCCACTAGCTAGGCGATTAATTAACATTCGGCGAGTCCCTGCATGTTTGGTCCCGGCTGTAGGCAATAACGGTCAACAAATAAATCGTTCGCTCGCAATTGTTCAATTAGCAAAGCATTGAACGGTTACAATCCCGCAATTTATAAGTGTCTATTGAGTATAGCGACCTTGCTTAAATATCAGCCTCATACATTAACTCTAGATTTTTTTCCCGCACGTTTTATTCTCCGACGTTGGTCGGAGTCTTTTTGAGCGGGTATACTTTAAAATAAATGATTTACTTATTACAGCTGATATCGAACATAGAATGAGTCTGTGCAAAAAGAGAACCGTCGTAGAAATTGAGGTCGCGTCGGTCGTTTCAATTTACTGTTTTTGTTGCATTATTGACACTGCTATCATTACTAGTACGCCTGATTGATACTTGGTAGGTACCTACTCTTATCATTATTGTGTGCTTCTAGGTAGGTACGTACCTTCCTTCCTTACCTTTGAATGTTAGTTCATCGTAACGCCGCATTTCTCTTTTTGCACAGGCTCCTTTGTTATATTTATAAATACATACTCAGATACAATTTATGCTTGTTTCATTGGTTAAAATTACAAACATTGACTAGCAATAGAATACTATAGTATAGAGTATTTAACACCAAATTATTTCGAATTCAACGCTGGTTCTATTCATATAATCTAGTAGTAATAATATTACTACTATGAGATATATTAGATATTATATAAATTATAGGATAAAGAACATTAAGTATACATAATTTTTCCAAAGCCTGTCCAAAGACTAACCAAACCTCTGCGCTTGTTGCCTTATTTGTATTTATCGTTCGTTAATAAATATTCGGAAGCAATAATGTGTAGTAACACTTATTAAAGAAACATAATAAATAAATTGTAGCTGTACAAATATATATTTAAAATTAACAACGATAGTATAATATGCTTTGATTCAGTATTCATTAAGAAAAACGAATGTAAAGATATTTGTACAAGTGTCTAGAACAGGCTTTAACAATACTTAATTATATAGACGATCGCACAACGGATAAAGTCATGATTACAACTAAGTTATGTGTGGTTACAGCTGCTCTATATTTTGTCTTTATAGCTTATAATATAAACCATTTTGGTTACAACACTAGTACTTACCTGTTATCTCATGTTGATTATTAACGAATTGATAGGAAAGCTGCAACTTTATTATGCACTTAAGTATAAACGATAAATATCTTTACTAATATTTAAATTAAATTATCATTATCATATTCAGATTATAATATCCCGCCTTACCCGTAAACCGACTACACTTTGTGCCTAATCTGGAGGTGTAAAAAATATAATATCAACATAGTGCTAGCTAGGTAAACAATTGTATGTCGCCAAAATTTGTCAATGGACTAGCAACCCTAATTTACCACTTTTACAGTCATGAAATAATCGCGGCAGAAGATATTACCCGACTACGGCAAAGCTAAACGGAGGGTTATGATTTTGACTCATACATATGAGTTATCGTTGGATGCGTCTTGATTGCCCGCTGGTTAAAGGCAAAGTCATGACTTAAAAACCATCACAAACAAGGTATAAAATAAATAGACCCAGATTTTTATATCTTACACCTTACATAATAAGGTTGTTAACCAATAATTTAAAATCATTCTAAAAACCGACTTCAAATGCCGCGCTAGTCATTTTTGGTACCAACTTTGAGACGATTATCTTTAAGTATCTGGAGATACTTATCAGATCTCGATGAAATTACAATGGGACCACCTTGGAGATGTAGATACCCTGCCAATTAAAAAAACAATCATTCGAATCGGTTCACAATAAAATTAAAAAAATATATATTGGAGGAGTTAGTCTATTCTCCGTGGGGGGAGTTATCGCGTAAAATACATAAAAAAATACAGACGAATTCCAAAAAAGAAGAGGTTCTCAACCTCATCCTTTATGGAATTCGGTGAAAAATAGTTGTCAGGATAATTAAAAAAATGGACCTGCCAGCTCTAGGTGAATGTTACATTCTACATCTATCGACTCTATCTTTGTTCCCATCAATTTACTCTTCTTAAACAATTCAAGTATTCTCATACCAATAAATATATCTGTCCATTATTAAATATAATTATAAATATTAACATTATTCTAAATAGGGTTCAAACCCTTGCTTATTCTATCGTAACCACCCATGTGGCATTGCGTTCCATTTTACTCGGATATAATTATTTATGCCTCATATGGCTATCAAATAATGGCACAGCCCATATTACAAACTGTAGAAAACGCTATCTATATCTAGCATTCAATCCTAATGTGTATTCTCTAAATTGATTTCTAATTTGAATTGATGATTTTCGATATAAAGTTTTATTAATCAAATTCAAGCAGAATACACATCGAAGTATGAGTTCTTCATTTTACTATCAGTTCAATCTTCTACCTATTCAAAATCCGCCTTAAATTATTGGGCATACAAAAAACACTAGACATCACCATCGTCTATAGTCTGGCCATAACTGCTGTACACTCCCTGAGGTATGCGCGCGGCGAGACGGGGGGGACGCGCTCCGTCAGTCTGCCTCTGTTTCCCCGGCTCCCACCTCGCCGCGCATACCTCAGGGAGTGTACAGCAGTTATGGCCAGACTATAATAAAAACGACGTGTAATAAGGAAAGAGCGCGATTTAATCCAAGTTATCGTCCGTGTCCCTATTTTCGGATTGTTCCGAAATGGATTTGGTCTTTTTGCGCTTACGACGTTTCTTTTCGCCGGGTGCGACTGCGGCTTGGGCTTGAATACGCTCTTTTCTCGACATTACGACTGTTTTCTTTCGAGCCTCGTATTTTTTACCGCGGCGTGCTGGGCACTTTTTGGGCTCTACACGCTTGGGTAAAGTTTGAGGAGTAGGTTCGTCAAGTGTTTCTGTTTTCTCTTCACCGGCATCGTAGGGTATATATCCGGTTTCAAGGCGGTCCGAGTAATACTGGAACGCAATTTGGTTGTCGTTCTAGTCGGCGTGACTGCGACGCCGGGTAGGTTTGTCCGGTCGCTGTGAGCATACTTTCTTATAGTACAGGGCGGTGCCGAGTACGGCCGAACTCAACACAGTCGAGATAAAGAAGTTAGCAATCAGTTTTGAATCCGACGAGTCGATGTACACTGTGAATACGCGAGCTGTAACCAAAATCTACTATCAGCAATATTACATTTATTTCAATAAGTAACTTTTGAATATAATAAAAATGTTTTGTAGTTTTTGTTTAGTTTCTTTGCAAGTTAACAAAACGTGTAACACAACATAAATTAAAGACTTACCCAAATTACTAAGCACAGATATGATCCATGTAGTCAGTGATACATTGTCAGCGTTGCCAGTCTGCACAATTCCGTAGATATAGGCTACTTTAGCAAAACCGCTTAAAGGAGTGCAAATGGGCTGCAACAAAAAAGAAATCATCATCAAAATCAATATTACAATACAAATGCACAACTCAGTTTGTTTGTAACCTCTGAACAGGTAAACAGATACACCGATTTGCTGAAATTTTGCACATAAATAGCTATGTTGTACTTTAAAACTATGGATTTTGTTGAACCATTGACTCATTGACCGAATTAGATTTTCAAAGCCAATAATTGAAGGAAGGTTTCTTATTATGGGAATAAGGAACAATACGACGTATAATTAAGATAATTTAAAAACTAAAACAACCGACTTTCATGCCCTTCAGTAGCAAGTTTGAGACGTTTATCATCATATCTCTGGAGATACTTAACAGATCTCCATGAAATTACAATGGAACCATCTCGGAAATGTTCCCTACCGATTAAAAAAAGAATCATTCGAATCGGTTCACAATTAACGGTTCACGGAGTAATCGCATAACATACATACGAAAAATACATACAGACGAATCGAGAACATCCTTCATTTTGGGAGTCGGTTAAAAACGATGTATTGAAGTGATGTAGCAATTACAATAACAGTAAGACAACTAAAAATGCAGTCTGCTCTTAGCAGGGATCTTCTGAAATCACAACTGAAATTGATAAATACAGGTTCACTCATGCCAAGCTTAGCATTAGCTTCACCTGTATGTTTGTAACCAACTTTTTGGGCGCGATTTTAACCCACTTTAAACGGTCAGATTTCGTTCAAACTTTGTAGATTTATCGAGGACCGATGACAATACACTAATTTGATAAAAAATTATTCCATTTTTCAACTAAAAAGTAAAAAATAAATAATAGTTTAAAAAAACTAAAAAACACGCTTTTTATAGAAATCCGAACTATAAAATAGAAAATAAATTTCAATAAATTTAAATTAAGACTAGTGTTAAAAATTTCAATAAATATAAATGAATAATAGTGTGAATAAAAAAAATAAAAAATTTAAAAATAAGCGTGGGGTGCTTTTAAGATATTATCAAAATGATAATCACTCTTCTCATATCTGTCAATAAAATATTTATAACTATTGACACCATGCACCTCACGCTTTTTTTTAAATAAAATATATATTTTTTAATCACACTATTATTAATTTATATTTATTGAAATTTTTAACCCTATTGTTAATTTAAATTTATTAAAATTTATTTTCTATTTTTTAGTTCGGTTTTCTATAAAAAGCGTGATTTTTAGTTTTTTTTAACTATTATTTATTTAATAGCACATCTTACACATGTAACTCCAACTCTACTCTAGATAAAGCATTGAAAAGTTAGCATCAGTACTTGAATTGTTTGTTTCTTTGTTTTATGGTATCGGGCACAAATATAGTTTGAACTTACCAATAAGAATGAGAGGACAGCCCTCGGCAAAATTTCCAGAAGAACTCCAGCGATAGCCGCAAAATATGTGGCAGTCAAAAGTGGCACAATGGTCATATTCAACATGCCTTTGTATTTGAGTACATAGTACAACATCACATAGACTTGCACCAAGATGATTGGGTACTCCATGTATGTCATAGGACTGTAACTACTTGAGTAGTTGTACAGGGTCATGATTGTGAATCTGAAAGTAAGAGAGATATTTACATGTCATGTTCTCCATCTGAGACTCACTAAGAGAGGAAACTTTTAGCTGGTCTAGAGGTTTCTTGTCTTCCAACAACAATATTTTTTTTATTCTTCATCACTTAACAGGCAACAACAGAGCAGGTTCTACTTTGTACTTTTTAAGACCAAATAGACATAGCACATTAATTATAGTACGGTATTATATTCCTAGCATGCTGCCATCTTCAACTGCATCATCATCTTACTAACAGGTGAAACAAATAGTAGTGGTAAACGCTAGCCTATTGGATATAAATGGTCTGACTACTAAGGGCTGTGTGCTGCCGAAACACCATAAAAGGTTACGGCAGCAGATTTTGACTACATGGTGGTAAGCTACGCTTTGGTAGCAAGTGAGGCAGAAAATAAATTCAATACTCACTGACCTGTAGTTCTTTCTAATAAGACAAATAAATAAAATAATATTCATAATCATCCAGTGTCAGTCAACTCCTGGACATATTACTCCTTCTAAATATCATCACTGCTATTACTACCGTCTCTAATAAATACATGCTAGGGGACTGCCCCTACTAAAGTCTATTATTAGACCTGCCCCTATTATTAGACCTAACATCAGTTCCTGTGTACTATACTCATACATGTCATGTAGTCTGCATAAATATATTACTAGACTATATATTTATCAGGGCCGGTATTCCCTAAATTAATTAAAATGAATAGTGATGAATTTTGGGTGATGATCATTGTTGAGAAAAGTGAAGCAGTTATTATAAATGTCTAACTGCATCTGCCTTTAATTTAGTTGTTTGCGATGACAAGTCACATCAATATCAATGTAGAGAGCTCCACCCCTGGATAGTTTATTAGCCAGGTATGCATGGGCAAATGTCAATCTATGAGTCAGCTTACTATTATTTATATTCAACTTTAAAAGGATTATTTTCAATTTGTCATCTATGGGATGGTCATTGTTTATTGCCTTTATGCAGCCGTGGGCCCTGATCAATAACTACCCTATATGTGATCCCTGGATGGTGCTAAATGGGTGACCACTTAGTCGCCCGTGACCCGAACATAGACATGTCGCCAATCAGGTCTCTGAGTTCTGGCCTGAGTGCCAGCCAGAATTAAAGACAGGTTGGGATAGTTGTGCTCTATGGATTGGACTGAAGTCAGTTTGTCCATCAACTTTTCTAGCTGTCTTCCAATGCAAAATAAGATAATAACATGCCAACAAATGCATCTCCACTTAACATCAGGTGAGTTTTTATTTTTGTTTTGTATAGGCTAGCGTTTGAGCACTTTCTCACCTGTTGGTAAGTGTTGATGCAGACGAGGATGGTATAGATATATGGTAGATCTAGATATATGGTAGATTGCAGGCAAGTAATTGTTTGCGAAAAATGAAAAAAATCTTACCCAATAATCTCCATTGCCATAGCCTGAATGTAGATCCCTTCAGCTGACTGCCGCTTTTTAATGTTAACTATCTGAGGTACCTTCAGGCAAAGGCATGACATGATGGTCAATGTACTCAGACAGTTGGCAAGAAGTTGCGTTGCTGCATCGAGTGTAAATGTTGCAGTCCACATGGTGGCTGTGGAAGCATAAAGAAGCTTAGGAAATTAACTTGGTAACAAAAGTAATGGGACTTTCTTTTCATTATTATCTAATTTCATTTGAAAATATGGAAGTAATTCTATAAATAATAATTATCAACATTGCTCTACTGAATTACTCTGTGTGATCATAATCACAACAAATGGATTTGAAGCAAGACAAATTAATGATATAGTAAAGAATGAAACCGACCAGGTAGAGTTGGACTCGCCCACCTAGGCTTCCATACTATCTTCTCAAGCTAGTTTAAACGACAAACTTTTCCTTGTAGATCGAGCCCTAGGTCAATGCCTAGACATTTTTCATGCACCAACCGCAAATAATTAGTAAAGTCAGTTATTTTTTTTTAATATTATTAAACTACATATTTATGGTTTTCAGATTTATTCATATATAAGTGCTTCAAAACCTTACTTCTTGCCAAATTTCATGGTCATAGGTCAAGGAGAAGTACCTATAGATTTTGATTCCCTTGTGAAATAACAAAATAAGCTAAAAAATGTGACTTAAATGGTCACATCTTTTGATTGCATTGACTTACAAGTTTAAGTTTTTAACAGCTGAAAGATACTGTGGATCCAAGAATTTGATATAAGTTTCAACTTGATATCTCTATGCCTTCCTGAGAAAAAGTCTTGACAGACAGACAGAGACACAGATGGACAACAAAGGAACCCTTATAGGGTTCTTTTTTTCCTTTTGAAGGTGCGGATTCCTAAAAATAGATCTTGGTAGGACACACATGCAAGAATGGATGTGAGTCATCGGACCAAACATGTCTTTGGGAGACCCTGGGCGGTAGATGTTGAGGATGTCCACCATAAGGAGAGTGGACAATATAAGAAAACATGCAGGATTGATCTGGATTAGTCGGGATTAACACTATCAGATATAGAAAAGACGGGATCAGGCTTACATCCAAGAATTGATCATTCACAGGCAACCACAATGATGATGGTGATATTGTTGATGTAACATCTATCACCAACAAATAATTTAGACGAGAGGGATAAGCCTGATGTCTCAACTATTTAAGAGATAGACCCATAGAGCAGACAAATTGTAGAACCTACAAAAATTTATGAAGTTATTTGCAATTTTAATATATACTCAGTTCAATGAATTAATGCTTCGGCAAGATTATAGGAAGAAAAATACTAAATAGTTAAATATATTGAAATATGTGTGACCCACAAATTCAATTTAAATTACAAAATAGGTCAACAGGTTGTCATTTAAAGTTTTAGATTAAATTTTACACAAAGTTATACCTATTAGGCCAAAATATGAGATTGCTTACCAAATAGTAAACACATTAGCATGGCTTTAGGCATGCTTGTGTATGAGAACACCCCAAAAATGTGTAACTAATTAATTCTAAATCTGAACACAATTTAGCCTGAGCTGATATAGATTCAACTATACCTGCCCTGTAGGAGGCTACCACAAGACCCTAAATATTATTTCAGATTAAGGTATACCTGAGAGGGAGATGATGCTATATGGCTGTGTAACAGCATCTCTTTCTTTTCGGCGTATGATCTAATTAAGAATGTTGGTGGTAGGCCCCCAGATCAATGATTTACTTACTACCTTGCGCGCGCCGGCACCAACCAACACTGCCAACCATGTCGCTGGGTATACAAATATACCTACCGTGTACCTTTGCTCTATTACACAACAAAGATCATCGATTTGTAAACCTAAAAATAATCTAGGGCCGTATAAAAATTTCTAAGTGAACCGCGAACGTTTTCTTTAAACTTTTAACTTTTAGGTAAAACCGTATAAATTTAGAATGCGTGCTCAAATGCGTGCTGTAAATCACGTGCATAAATAGATTGAATGCTGTGATTGAATGTAATGTGTGTCAAATAGCCTACACTACTATAGTACTGTATCGATATTGTACAGTAATTGAAATTTACAAGTGTCACCCAAGGTCACTGTAAAAAACCGCTGATTTTTCAACTTACCGGTTAGTTAATTATCGCTTCAGATCTGTTTCACTACATTTATTTTATTCTCAAAACCTGCCCTGAAATACGTGTCCGTAATCACACTTGCAATATAATATAACGCAAGTTCACTTGAAAATCGCATTCTCTCACATAATTCACATTCCATTTCCATACATTGAAAAATTCCAAACAAAATTCCAAAGCCAATAAGCCAAACCAAACCAAAGTCAAGTGAATAATATATATATATATTGGGCTGCGTTCACGTCCTCTGGGAAAACTTGTTTAGTAATTTAGATTTACTAGTTGTTTTGCTTTGAATACTCAAAATTGTTTTGCAATAGACATGTGTCAGCTATAGCGAAACGTAACTGAAATCGGTTGCCACTCCTCTAACGTACCGTATCGATATTGACATAGCCAGCAACGGTTTTATGGTTACCAACTACGGCAACTATACATATAGTAGTTAGGTACAATAACTGAAAACTACGATAGCGCGCGCGACGCTGCCAACATCTGGCAACAACAACCAAAATAATTATGCCTTCTCTTTTATTCTAATTGATTCATCACGTACAAGACAGGGACAGAGCGAATATTGGCTATCGCCAAAATCGCCATAGTTACCATTATCCAGCAACATTTCACTACTATTGATGAAACCAAAGACGACCTTATCTCTACTACGCTAAGGCTTAAAAAATGAGGTTCGTTAGATCGAACTGTAATGGACAGTTGGTTTTTGCAGTTGCACATTATAGCTTCAACAACTATACATATACATATAGGTAGTTAGGTACAATAACTACGATAACGCGCGCGACTAGGGTTACCATTACCAGATGAAAAAATCAAAAGACCGGAGAAAAGGCCTGTTTTCTATGGAAAAGTCCTGAGATTTTATACAATTTTTACCAAAAGAAGATTTTTTATCGACCGACTTCCAAAAAGAAGGAGGTTCTCAATTCGTCTGTATCTGTTTTTTTGTATGTTACGCGATTGCTCCGTCAATTGTGAACCGATTCGAATGATTCTCTTTGTACTCGGTAGGGTCTTACGATCCCGAGGTGGTCCCATTGTAATTTCATCGAGATCTGATATGTATCTCCAGAGATATGACGATAAACGTTTCAAACTTGCTACTGAAATTGACTCGCGGGGCATTCATGTCGGTTGTTTTAGTTTTTAAGCTATCTTCATTTTAGTTTGTTTTACTTGGATAAATAAGTATCGATTTTGACTGTTCAATTGTTACCAAAAGAAGTATTTTTTTAGATTGTTCAACTTTTAATTAATGTGATCTTTTAAGTGTAAGCTGTGTTTTATTGAAAATCCTGAGATATCACGAGATTTGCAAATTCCGGCCGCAATCCTGAGGAAAGTCGAAAAATCCTGAGATGTGGTAAACCTACGCGCGATGCTGCCAACAACAACCAAAATAATTATGCATTCTCTTTTATTCTAATTGATTCATCACGTTCAAAACAGAGACAGAGCGAATATTGGCTAGCCATAGTTACCATTATCCAGTAACATTTCACTACTATTGATGAAACCAAAGACGACCTTATCTCTACTGCGCTAAGGCTTAAAAAATGAGGTTTGTTAGATCGAACTGTAATGGACAGTTGGTTTTTGCAGTTGCACTTTGCTTTGCGCATGCGCAAAACCGAAAAGCGTTAATTAAAGCTTGACCTTTGACAGGTTTTTATATTTACAACTTTGCTCCTTACCGCTTTCAAAATAAGGTCGCAATAACTTTACGATAACTAGATAGAAGAAATGTAGAATTGGTTTTTAAATGCGCGCGCGGGTGGCGGTTCGCGCCAAGACGCGTGTGTTTGTTTTTTAATCACTTTTTTTAGTTTTTACTACGTTCGATCCGTGGTTCGATTGCTTTGAACGATTTGTGCGTGCGGTGAATTCCATATTTTTTGTGTTAATTGGTGTTGTGTTTTAGCCCCTAAGTGATTTAATTTAGGATTGAGTGTGTTATTGATTATTGACTAATTAAAAATGCAATTTAGAAGAGAGATTTCGAAGATACTGCCCTCTAACAGACGGACGGACGGACGGACGGAATGGACGGACGGAAGGTGAAATTTGTAAATAATTTCTTAGGGAAAGTAGAGTTAGAGAAGTTGTTAGCGCGCCTTGTATATAAAATCATTCTATACCTATATGGCGATTTTTAAATGCGCCACAATTTTTGCACTACAGGTAAAAATTGTGCTAGTTCTGAGTCCTAAGCCTAGAAAATCATGAAGGAAAATCGCCAATATCATACCTAGTAATCTTTTTGTAGTTCGCCTGCGGCGGATTTCTATCTTATTTTAATTACGTTACTATTACTACGTCTTAATTACGAAAATGAAGCGCGAATTAGTTAGTTGAGATCTGGCTTTGATATCGGTATTCGGCAACGGTTAACAAAACCGATATTGACTCCAAATATCGGTTAGAAAACCGTTGCCAGAAATAGCCAATAACGGCCATGTCTATTTTGCAACTCGCTCGAAGGTCCGTTCCGGACCTAGTTACGAGGAGCGTGTACGAATTGTTGTTGGAAGAAGAATTGAATGGGGTTAAAAACTGAAAGCGCTAAGTAGATAGATAGAATAGATAGGCGCTACTGTTGAGTGTTCCTAAAAACCGCCATATTGCCAATTTTGTATGGATTTTTCACAAACTTATTTCCTTAAAAAGATATTATGCATTTGATCTGGACTTTCAGCCAATTATAAGATGAAATAAAGCAAAGTGTAACATTTTTGATACATTTTTGTTGAAACCAAATTATTTAATAAATTAATGTATAACGTTACTTTTAATTCGGGAACACATTAATAACAGTGGTTTTGTGATTCATAGCTGCACATAAAAATATAATAAGTAAATATTCCAATACGAATTTTTTGTTTAGAAAATTACTATTGAAAATGACAGATAGCTGTCAGATGTAAGGAATACTCAACAGTAGCGCCACCTGCAGTGAGGAAAAGGCAGTTTTTAACCCCATTGGACCTAGTCAAGGCCTAGTTAGTGGTTTAGTTTTTTAGTTTATGGCTTCTGTGACTTGTCACAATGTTTTTTACTCAAATGACTAAAATTTCGAAGTTATGTTAATTTATTTTTAATTGACTTCACAGAAAAGGAGGAGATTCTAAATTCGTCGGAATCTTCCGACGTGACCACGTCTAATAAATCGATGAACGCCATCTCGAACGCCGGCTGCATGCACGAAAAATGTCCAGTTACTGTACTCATTGTACGCATGCGACGATTTCATCAATGTTTTGTTGTATGCATGTGAATATGCATATGAACATGAACATGGGCATAAGCATGAGGATGAGCATGACCATGAGTGACCATGAACATGAACGTGCGCATGAACATGATCATGAGCATAATCGATGCACGCTAGCTCCTTGCACGAAAAAGTGTCTCGTTACGCTCATTGTCCTATTAGTACGCATGCGCCGATTTCATCACTGTTTTGTTATAACGTTGTCACGTTAAACTATCGTCCTGTATCGTCGTTTTCTCGTTAAATTTCAATTTTTTATTACTTCCTAAATCTAATAAAAATAACTAAATATTCTCAATAATTACAAATAAGATAAACAATTAAAATAACGATAATTTCCATATTGCATTATATCCTTCTTTATTTCCACGCTATCTATCGACCTTACTCGGCATTACCTCCAAGACGCCTAGAAAAACCGTTCCATTAATTAAGCGGTCGCGCAACTGTATCTACGTAACAACTCAATAAATACTTAGTTACGCTGTCTCTTAAGAGAGGGCGCAGTAAAGATCTTGAATCAAGTCACCTTCGTAGGACGATAGGAATAGTCGGGGAAGTAGAGGGAGTCGAGATGAGTCTCCCCCCACTTGCTTTTAGGGTTCCGTACCCAAAAGGTAAAACGGGACCCTATTACTAAGACTCCACTGTCCGTCTGTCTGTCTGTCTGTCCGTCTGGCACCAGGCTGTATCTCATGAACCGTGATAGTTAGATAGTTGAAATTTTCACAGATGATGTATTTCTGTTGCCGCTATAACAACAAATACTAAAAACAGAATAAAGTTAAAAACAATAGAGGGTCCCCATACAAGAAACGTGTTTTTTTCGGCATTTCACGCCATCTATGAACGCTTAGTTAGGTAAACGTCCCATAGATGGCGTTATATTGAAATGTCGATCCCTAACACCTTTGTTAGACGTTAGATGTCGTTAAAAGAAATAAATTTTTTATTCATTATTATTTTTTGCTGGCGAAAAAGGATAGTGGTATTTTTTGCTCGATCTTATAAAATACTGTAGTGTGGTACGGAACCCTACTAATGCGAGTCCGACTTGCACTTGGCCAGTTTATTTCCTGCCGGAGAGGCGCAGTTTTTTTATTTTATTAATTGAAATTTAAATATTTTCATCACACATTTTGTATCATTTTATTTTCTAGCGCTTCGCCGGCCGCAGCCGCGGCACGCTCGCTACGATCGCTCGGCTCGCGCGATGTGTGGTCACTATTCTAACATAACCTAACCTTCACTTTAGGCACACCCCGGACACTCGCTAAATCTCCAAACAAACTAGCGTTTTAACGACTTGTATGAAGTCGTTTTTTTTGTAAAAAAATATGTTAACCGGGGGTTAAAATACTTAACTGACTTCTTTATAAATTGAAATAAGAATTGTCAAAATCGATTCAAAATATTAGGCGAACATGTTATAGTACACAAAAAATATAAGTACATAGATACAGATCATAAATCATAATTACTTGTTATAGAACCTACTTCATTTTCAATGTCGGTTTAAACTTGCAAAACTACTTGCTATGGTTTCAAGAGTATAGAAAATGAAATTATTTTAATTTACTCTACGCGAGACGCTGTTACAAAGACACTTGTCTCGCTGGGAACGAAGAACGATAATCCACGGATACATGCGTGCGAGTGAAACAGTTGCGAAAGTTTTTGCAATCTTCAAATCAAATCTTCTAAATTTATATATGATTACGTTATTTGAATAGTGTAGAGTTAGATAGGGACAAGTTACTTGATTTGAAAAAGCTATACATATAACTAAAGTAGACAATAGATAGCTAGGCACATAGGTACTTAGTGTACGTCATCGCGTTACCAAGAACTACCTACTTACCTCGTTTTATCCTTAGGGAATCTATAAAAACTCCTAAATATGCCTAAAAAATATGCTTTAGCTTGTTATAAGAATGGTATTGTTATAATCAGGGACCTAACCTCTACCCATCCCCATAACATTTTATGTAAAATTCATGCCAAACGATTCTAAATTCAACCAAAAATCCAAAATCAAACCCAACAAAAATAGGCATAACTCAAAAACTATGCATTACTTTGGGAGTGGTAGAGTAGTGAAGGGGGGACCCTCCCCTTCCCATTCCACCCCTCTACCCCCCCTTTTTCGTGCCAAACGATTCTAAATCCAACCCAATTTACCCGCCAAATTGACCGACACAAACGTCAGAGCGTTTTACAGCCATTGAATTTAATAGTTAAAAAGTTGCAACTGGAGGGAAACAAAACAACCGAGGTCGTGAACGACATAGTTGCTACAACCGAGTGCGATGCTCTAAGGTCGTGAACGCGGTTAGAACGTTTGATTGGAATCAAGGTGTAGGTCGTGAACGCACTCACGGAAGTTAGGTAGAACGCAGTTCTACCTAACTCTCTCTTCTCTCTCTACGATCTGTAATAAATGTGCATTATTAACCATTTAGTGCCGGTGAATGTGAGCGAATTTCGGGAAATAGCACAATGTTGAGAAACATGCTATTTGCGTTCTCATCAAAATTCCACTAAAATTTTCAGTAAAGTCCACATTATTACTGCATGTATGACTTGGACTAGACTTTGACTTCAACTTGACCTGAAATGTGACTTCTAGCCATCTTTTTAACTTGAATTCCCTAAAACTAAACTAAAACTTAAAGAATTTTAATACTTGACAATGGCTAAATACACTAACCGTGTGGAGCCACAATAAAACTAAATAAAATTGTGACGATATGACATTTGACATTGACAGATCACAGATATGTTTTCTCTCCTCTGGGTCATTTTTTTCTTCTTTCCCAGTCATTGTATTAAATATACTTTCTCTATGT
Source organism: Cabera pusaria (assembly GCA_954871355.1). NCBI lineage: Eukaryota > Metazoa > Arthropoda > Insecta > Lepidoptera > Geometridae > Cabera > Cabera pusaria. Next base: position 25,844,713 of record OX940885.1, on the reverse strand, counting down.
TCCCAGTGAAGGGAATTTTTTGGCGTCACACGTTCGGTGCATTTGCCAGAGTCTTGTTTTATTTCTTGATCTCTTGAATATGCAAATATTAACTTGTGCAAATGTTATTATATGAATTTTATAGAGGTGAGGTTAAAACAAAAGTGGGGAAACGTTTAACGCGAAAACTGTAGGTATGAGTCTTGCCATCGGAATTTAGAAAACTTTGGTAACTATTGAAAAGTAAAATGGATCAGTATATAAGAAATAAAGAAAAATTGAGATATAGTACAATATTTACGATATTAATTTAAATTTAGAGTATAATATGTATTATTATTATATTTACTATTATATTTATTATTAACACTAGACTTAGATAATTTGACAAGTACTTATCTAAGACACTAGAGTACAAACACTAGAATCATATTTACAATTTTATATTATTACTAGCAGCCCGCCCCGGCTTCGCACGGGTAGAACATATATGCCTACAAAATTTGCATCAGTTTGTTGCATCGAATATAAAATATGAACATATTTAACAACCATCGTCATATTTCATCCAATTTACACAAAACCTTAACGAATTATGCACCTAAACCTTCCTCATAAACACTCTGGCTATTGGTGAAAACCGCATGATAATCCGTTCAGTAGCTATTGAGATTATTGCGAACAGACAGACAGACGCAGTGATGAACTTTGTTTTATAATACTTACGTATTGATATTGGACGGCCCTTTGGCGTAAAGGATAGTTACCCTGATTCTGACCCGACGGTCGTTGGTTCTAATCCTAGCTATATACCTACCAATGAAAGTTTTATGTGCATTCACGAATCATGAGTTTTCGTACAGTGGTAGTGGAATCATTAAATCTACCAAAAAGTAGCTTACCACCAAGGAGTACATCTGCCGCCGTAACCTTACGGCGTTTCCCGGGGGTTAAATGTCGGGGTAATAAACGTTTAACGTGTGTATCTGTGTGTCTGTCTGTAGCATCTTAGCACCTAACCGGATAAACCGATTTTGTTTTTATTATTGATAGTTTTTTTTTGTTTGATAGATGTCTTCATCGAGAGTTTTCTTAGCTTTGATTCATGAAAATTCGTTCAATCGTTATAAAATTATGAGCTTTTTTCTAGTTAATTGCGCTATGAAATCAACTTTCATAGGTCTGATCAATTCGAAAATCTTCTTCTTCAACGATATTGTAAGAACATGGAAGCCTCCTGGACTCTACAGAATACTCAAATCCTCACCAACTTACTAATAACTAAACTTACTACTTATTAATGTCGTGTTTAGAGTCATTGGAAAAAGCTATTATACATAGATCAGACTGGGTGGTTTAAAATATTATATTATATTATTATATATATAGATGAATATTATTTTATACAATAGATCATATTATTATACTATATTGACTTCAAATTGATTGTGATCGGTGGGGATCTACAGCATAGCTAAGCTTATAATAATATTTTCGTAGTAACTATGACCTAATCTGTGGTTTCACTGCAAATATTTTATTAATTTTGCGATGCGTGTTTGTGAAATTCGTGATATCTTCTAGAGTTTTCATTTGAATTATATACTGTAAAGGACAATTTTAATCTATAATATGTGGCCAAGCTAATTAACGTAATTATTTGGATAAGGATTAATACTATATACTTGAAAATAGCCTTGGAAGTTATGTAATATTTTTTAACAAACATTTTAAGATTAAAATGGTTACTGTGAGTCGACCTTAAGAGATAGACATATGCTGTCGCGGACTTTTTTGTAGGTCTTATTAAGTTGTACAACTCTTGCATAGAAAATATTCTTCTATCTATTTTCAATTAAGCAGCGTTCGTAAGAAACGTGTTTTTTCGACCGTTTATTTGCCGACTTAGGTTGCAAATTAGGTCTCCACGAATGTACCTTTGATTTAAACGGGATAATATATAGCTTATTTTAATTCCGAATGTCCATTCTATGTATTAGTGAAAGAATTTTTTAAATCGGTTCAGTAGTTTTTGAGCTTACTCATTACAAACATACAAAAATACAAATGTTCTCTCTTTATAATATTATTAGTATAGACAAACAATAAAATCTGAAAGAGTTTTATATAGATTTGGATTAATATTGCAAAGAAGAACTTTGATGTTTGTAGGTAAGGGAACATGGAGATATCAAAGTGTCGTAAAAGAAACTACGGTAATATTTGGAACAAGCAAAAAATATATGGTCCAGATTCCCATAGTCATGACCACATTCACATTTAGTGCTGTCTATAATATTAAATCTAGCAAGGTGAGCAGGACAGGTGGTAGGGCCCAAACGCATTCTTATAATAATTGATGTCACAACCTTGCTAAACCTAATATGCGAAAACCACGGTCTTCGCGGAATATGTGGTTGTAACGTTGTATACTATAATAATATTTGCCTATAATTTGACTGCTGCTGTCCCAGTTTCTCGTCCAAGATTCTTGAAGCGAGGATCTGGGAAGTGCGGATAGCGGATAACGGTCTCCACAGTGGACAGCCTCTTTAGCTAGCTTATCGGCCTTTTCATTTCCAAAAATCCCTCCATGGCTGGGTACCCTAACAAAATGTACTTTAAGACCTTTTAAAACGCACAAATTTAGCTTTTGTCTAGCTTCTGCTATAAGAGGAAAACAAGGCTTAGCATTAAATGGATATATTTCTAAAGCCTGTAACACGCTCTTACAATCGCTAATAATCACAGTTTTGTCAAGTTTTAACAGTATAATATATTCTAAAGCTTTAACGATGCCAAGAAATTCACCAGTAAACACAGAAGACTCAGGAGGACATTTTATTTTCTGAACTATTTGCGCTTAGTATGAGATCCATCCGTTTCCATACCTGATTTAGTAGATACCACGTTTGTGGTGGGGATCATTACAAAATTAATAGCCGGGGGAACGTTGTCCCCCGTTGTCATTTCAAAAAATAAATAAAAACTTACTTAGTCTGAAGAAACTATACACCTGAGCTACACACTTAAAATTTAATTTATACACGTTTTAACAATATATACAGATAATTGTAACTTCACTGATCCTTTTTACCAGTTAAAATAAATAATTAAAATCGCCTTGGAAAAAATACTCCCGCCTAATTCGACGTTTCCCGCGCTTTTTTCCCTCTTGGTCTGTACTAGTTTATTCTCCGTGACTACGACTTAACTTGACTTAAGACTTTGACTCGATTTTACGACTTTTTTACTTTGACACTGGCTAAGTACACTAATCGCATGGAGCCATAATGAACTTAAAAAAATGGAGTCATGATGGGTTTTTTTGGCGCGAACGTGGAACGTGAAAAATTGAAAATGTGCTTACTGCTCGAGCTCGCTAGTCGCTTCTTACGTAGTATTACTAGTATTTATATTCTCTTTGGTCGCTTCGCTTTGTATTCCCAAAAACTTGTTTACTTCTGCGAGTATATTTTAAGTTTGTTTGCCGAACGAACGTTCGGCCCAGACGTGTACACAGAAAGAGACAATGAGGAGAGGCGTTGTAGAAAACAAAACAAACCCTTTGAATGTGAAAAGTTCAGATCAGGGCCCCTAGACAAAATCCAATTTCCTATTTGCCTTCACGCTAACGCAAGTTCAAAATGTATGGGAATGACATTTTTGTTGCGGAAACATAAGTATACACGATAGTATACAATCGACAAATCGCACAATCCAACTTGACCGAACTAAACTTGTTTCTGCGGGTCGACGAGCGACGGCAAATTAGTAACTCATGAGTCTTGAGGGGTTTGACCTGTGCGTTTCACCGTAGGAAGTAAATTATATTGTAATAATTTTATAGGCTAGCGTTTGACTACTATCTCACCTGTTGCTAAGTGATGATGCGATCGATGTCCGAGGATGGTAGCACGCTAGGACGCGGAACACATCAGATGTTTGGCGACAGCTTTTCTAACTTGAGGGTGGTAACTGGCCAGGTGGACTCTAGATAGTCCTACCACCACGCGGAGGTAGGGGGTTTCTTAACGATGTTTCTCTTTCACCGGAGGGCTACTGTGATAAGCGCACATAAATGTTCGATATAAAAATACATTGGTGCACGGCGAGGATTGAACTCGGTGCCTCTGGCGTCAAACCCGACCATTCTCCCACGACACCACTGGGCCCTCAAGCCCTAATATGTAAATTTTGGCTGGCTTCTTCAAAGTATCCTATGTACTATATCATATCATCACCATCATCATAATCAGTCGGTATCAGTCCACTGTTAGACATAGGCATCTCCCAAGCAGGGGCGTAGCTAGCTACCGCCGTATCCATGATTCGCCCCCACCCCCCGGGATACAGGCCCCAGGCCCCGATATTTAAAAAAAAAAAAGAAAAAAAAAAGTACTATGTTATCCACAATCTTATATCTCATCTAAACTCTTAGGAGTAGTAAGTACATCTCGGGAAAAAATCATACTTAATAATTTATTTTGTAAGTCATCATCGTTAGCTTATCTCTGTCCACTGCTGGGCAAAGACCTCACCTATCATAGTTTTACCACTGAGCTCGATCTTCAGGTCGTTTCCGTCTTCGGTCCATGTAGCTCGAGCGCCCTACACTACTGGTCTCCTCTATAAAACACGTCTACCCCAACGGTTATCGGTTGTATGACAGATGTGACCAGCCCTCTCCCACTTCTGTTTGCTATTCCTTTGAGCCATATAATCAACTGGTTCTCTGGTGGATGACTTTTTTTCTAATTCGATCCTTCAAAGAGACTCCGAGGATAGCTCTCTCCAGTCTCTCGCTGAGCGACTTTGAATTGGTGGGTGAAACTGCCGCACCGTCAGTGTCACAGTCCACGTCTCGACTCCGTAAGTAACTAGGATGATGGATTAAAATAGATGGCGTCAAAACTTTGGCAGCATGTCCATTTTCTGTTTGTGTTAGTGTCTAGAACTGCTAGAGTGTGCGTGAGTAGGGAAGTGATCACTAGTGTAGAACATATCGATGAAAAGGTGAAAAATGTAGAAAACTAAAACTTATGTAAAAAGAAAACAATTTATATGATAAAATACGTAGTTACTTTATTGAACTTATGGAAATTAGTTATTGTTAAAAAAATGCTACAGTACTAAACTGTAATTAGTACTACAGTATTAAACTGTAATTGTAATTATTAATCTTAAATCTGGCGGTATAGATTTCTTAGCTTTCTATAACACAAATCTTAAATGTTTTTGCGTTTTCAATACGTCAATTAAATATTACAAATTTGAGCTACAAAGCTATCTATACTTCTATACTAATATTATAAAGAGATAACATGTATGTTTGTATTGAGTCAGCTCAAAAACTACTGGACTACAGGACGATTATTTTTTTCGCTCATATATAAATATATTAATGGTCTTTTAGAATGTACATAGGCTATATATTATCCTGTTTAAAAGATAGGTATATTCGTGAAGACCTATTTTGCAACTTAAGTCGCCAATAAAACGGTCGAGAAAACACGTTTTTTTACGAAAGATGATTAATCTGAAATATATGTAAGAATATGTAAGAAAGTATGTATCGAAGAGTAGTACAACTTAATAAGACCTACAAAAAAGTCCGCGATAACATATGTCTATCGCACAGACTCACAGTAACTATTTTAATCTTTATTTATTAATAAAAAATGTTACAAAACTTTCAAGGCTATTTTCTTCTATACAGTATTAATCCTTATTTGAATAATTACGCTAATTATCTTGGCCCAATATCATAGATTAAAATTGTCCTTTACAGTAAATAATTTACATGAAAATACTAGAAGTGCCCCGCAGCTTCGGTCGCGTTAAAGACTTCTTTTATTTACTTAAAACTTTTATTTTGTGAAACCTTTCTATCATAAAAGACATCAAAGAAGTAAAAGCCTAATCGGTTCCCCGTTTTCAAGTTATTGCGAGACTAAGGGAAATAGGGATTCATATTTATAAAACCCAAAAAAAAACAAAAAACTATATTGACTGTCAGACTTTTTTACCAACCCCTTGCCAAAGTCTTGCAACACGTATTTACTTATTTATTTATAGAAGTACTTACGTAAATTTATAAGTTTTTATATATATAATTATAAATAATATCCGGGGGGGAATTTTTAGAAAATGCTTTCTCAGCGGAAACCTACGTAATAACAATATATATATAAATAAACTATCTGCATTTTAAATTTCAGCGCAATCCGAAACAATATTGATTTTCAGACTTTGTTACCCCACTTCACCCTCTTAGGGTGGCATTTTGAAAAAGCCTGAAACTCGTATTTACTTATTTATTTACAGAAGTACGGTTTGTGTGAAATGTCGAATAAAATGACTATCCAAACTTTGAAACCCCGTTTCATCCCCTTAAAGAGTGAATTTTGAAAAATATTTTCTTAACGGATAGATAGATAGATAGATAGATGAACTCTTTATTGCGACACCAAAGATACAGACACATATAACTTTTACAGCTTAAATTACTATATACTATATACTTATGTTAAAACAATTATCTGCATGCCAAATTTCAGCGCAATCCGAAACAATATTGGTTTTCAGACTTTGTTACCTCATTTCACTTTTTTAGGGGTGGAATTTTGAAAAAGCCTTAAACACGTATTTACTTATTTTTTTATTGAAGCACTTGTATGAAGTTTCGAACAGAAAAGACTATCTAATCTTGTTTATCCATACAAACTTTGAACCTCCATTTCAACCCCTAACGGGGTGAATTTTGAAAAATCCTTTCTTAGTTCACCCTTGCGTACTATGACAAATATACTCTTTAAATTTCAAGTCTCTACGACCAGCGGTTTAGGCTGTGCGTTGTCTGTCAGTCATTCAGTATGTCAGGACAAAGATTCTTATAGTATTAGATAAATTATCATATAAAATTACGCGCATCGCAAATAATAATAATATAGTTTAAAAACTAAAATATACGGTCGAATTGAGAAACCTCCTCCTTTTTTTGAAGTCGGTTAAAAAAAGAACCGACTTCAATGCCGCGCTATTCATTTTCAGTACCAATTTTGAGATGTTTATCTCAATATCTCTGGAGATACTTATCAGACCTCGATAAAATTACCATGGTACCACACTTGGGATTTCTTCTTTTGAACAAAAAAAGAATAATCAAAATCGGTTCATAAATGACGAAGTTATCCGCGAACAAACATAAAAAAAAATATATATATACGGTCGAATCGAGAAACCTCCTCCTTTTTTTGAAGTCTGTTAAAAAAATGCAGTGAAACCACAAATTAGGCCATACTTACTTTGTAAACATTAATCAGCTTTTTTATTGTAAAAGGTAACAGGACAAGCACGACTCTCACTTGATGGTAAGCGATGACGTCTACCTATTACAGATACAGCGATACAGGAAAATTCTGGCTGACCAGAATTTGAATATGAAAATTAGAGAATTTGAATATGAAGAATATGAAAATTAATTGGCAAAGTGGTGGTACCGGCCCAGGCGGACTAAGCTAGCAGAAGTCCTACCACTACAGAATAAAACTGGCTAAGTGCGAGTCAGACTTTTGTCCCGCACACGGAGGGTTCCGAACGCCATCTATCGAATTTCTAACGAACTTCTAACACCAACTAAGTAAACGTTAACACAAAGGTAGAAAAGTATTATATAGTAGTAATAGTAATAGTAATTGTAGCAATTAATATTATTAAATATCTGGTTGACCGAGCTTTGCTCGGTATTTTTTGCCACTTAAACAGACAAATATGACTCTTCCCGACATCTATGGACGAATAATAATACTATTTTTTTAATTAGGAGCAAGTAACTGCTTTACCAACACAGTACTTCTACTCGCCAATAGATGTCGGGAAGAGTCATATTTTAAGTTGATTATCAATAATGTTTATTATTAAAAACACGAATACAACAACATTTTCGGAAAATGACTCCTAGCTAGATCGATTTATCGCCCCCGAAATCCTCTGTAGGTATACTAAATTTTATTTAATCGTTGGAGCCGCTTCCGAGATTCAGATTAAGGTAAAGACGATAGTGATCTTTGATGCTAGCTAGATGGCGCTGCGCTATCGTAAAAAACTTTTTTAAAACTTTTCTTTAATTTTTAACTTTGTTCTGTTCTTAGTATTTGTTGTTATAGCGGCAACAGAAATACATCATCTGTGAAAAATTCAACCGTCTAACTATCACGGTTCATGAGATACAGCCTGGTGACAGACGGACAGACAGACAGACAGACAGACAGACAGACAGACGGACGGACAGCGGAGTCTCAGTAATAGGGTTCCGTAGGTACCCTTTGGGTTCGGAACCCTAAAAATTAGCTCATCTCTTTTGTACATGCTAACGATATAAAGTAATTTGATGTCAATATAGTATGATCTATTATACAATAGATCATCATCATCATCAGCTAGTGTCAGTCCACTGCTGGACTGTAGGCCTCTCCCAAGATGCGCCACTGCGCCCGATTTTCAGATCTTCTTTTCCAATCACTGCCCACCGCATTGCGTATGCCGTCGCTCCACCTGGTCACAGAACGTCCTACGCTACTCAAAATTTGAAATCACCCCGACTGATCTATGTATGATATATAATGAAAATTAAAAATATTCTAATGATTCTAAACACGACATCTCAGCTGTAAGTTGGGAAGGAATTGAGTATTCAGCAGATTCCAGAAGATGTCCCAGCATCATGTCAATGCCTCAGTGTCCTTTGTCGTTGAAGAAAAGGATACCGAATTTCGAATTAATCACTATGAAAGTTGATTTCATAGCGCCATCAACTAGAAAAATGCTCATAGTTTTACAACGGCTAAACAGATTTTCATGAATCAGAGCTAATAACACTTTCGATTAAAACACTTTCAAAACCGTTTCATCATCCTTCATTGCTCGCAGAGGAAAATTATAGGAAGATTTTCTATCTTGACTCCACTAGCTTCTATTCTGTTCCGTTTCCTCGGTGTCAGTTCCAGCTTGATTGATAATCTAGTAGGTACAAAATTGATTTTTCAAAATGTTTAGAACAAAGTCTGAAGTGTTTAGTTGGATCCTAATTTTCACGCCTTCCTGCCTTTATCCACTTGATTGGATTTTCGGACATTTTGGAAACCTACAACAAAATGATATAATATATTAATGTGGTAAACTGTCACACATTCTTCATAAAAATATTTATAATAGCAGTATCATATATTGAATAGGAGTAAGTATCAGTGCTGATAATATAAGTAGGTACCTAGTTACTACTAATTTTGCGCGACATTACTTTGATCACTTTTTATGATATTTTAAGATCGTTCACAAAACGAAAAAACCAACTTCAAATGCCACGCTATCCATTTTTAGTATAAAGTTGGAGGTGTTTATGTCCATATCTCTGGAGATACTTATCAGATTTCAAAAAAGTACAATGGGACCAAATGGGCAGAATAATCTCTCGAAAAAAAAATATTTTCCAATCCGGTTAAGAACTTACGGAGTTATGAGATAACAAACATAAAAAAGGCGAACTGAGAACGTCATCTGTTTATTGTGAAGTCGGTTAAAAATGTTCAAATTTCGTTCTAATCAAGGCCCTAAGCTAACCGTTCCATCCTAAAAAAAATCTTCATATTATAAATAAACTAGCTGGGTCCCGCGGCTTTATCCGCGTTTAATGACAGCGGCAACATGCGCATGGGCTGTGTGCGGTAGAAAACACTGCTTAATTTGCACAATAACCTTCCCTATTTGAATTAGATATTGTTCCCTATTTCATTAGCTTCAATTTTGATTTCGCGGAACTTTAGTTTTTTTCTAAAATAAAAGTAGCCAAGTTACTTGGTAGTTAATATTTTAACATCAGCATTCTGCTAGTGAAAGTCCCGTTACATTGGTCCAGTCATTTCAGAGATAAACCGGAACAAACAGACAGACAGACAAACATTTAAAATTTTATTTTTTATGTAAGTACCGTATATTCTTTCATATGCATTTAGTGCTGTTAATTTGGAATTACAACAGACACTTCAATTTTTTTATATGTATAGATTTAGTGTAAAATGTACATAAACGATTTATATATTTAAAGTTTTAAGTGTAATATTATAATATAACACTTAAAGGAATTTATATATTCCTTTTTATAAGGGTATCGACTATATTTATCGACAAAGTTTTGAAGGGTTCTCGTACATTACTAGCCGGCCGGCGTAAAATAATGTTTGTTATTTACATAAATTAAAGCTTTCAAATGATAACCATTTACCACCTCGGTAGTTATATGACGAAAATGATGTATATAATGTAAGCAAAATAAATATTTTGATTTAAAAAGTGGTTATATACGAGAATAAATGCCCTCAAAGACTTACTGGTGAAATGATAATTCTGGATCTTTTACGCCTCCTTTATTTGTTCTTGATGGATAAAACACAGTACAACACGACATAATTTTACCATGTAACAGGGTTTCAGTCTTTAAAGCTATGTTTCTATTTAATTTTTAATTTATAAGTATGATTCGTCGCTGTATTATGGCCTGCTAACCGGTCAAAAATGGACACGATCACCCATGCGCGAGGTTGTCAATTTGATATTAGCTTTCTCGTTTACTCTTATCTCGCGACCCCTGTAATAGAAATGGTAGCACAATGTGTTGATAGAATGAAAGTCGATGTGACAATGTCACATGGCTGACATGGCTCCATCCATTATAATCCATCATCCTAGGTAAGTAATAATAACAGGTGTTGCGAGGACGCACTGGTTAAAGACTTTCGTCTATGGTTTGGGGTATGCGCGATGGAAAGACTCGACGAAGTTTAGTTTTTTCATCTCCAATATGTCATGTTCAATATGTAATGCAATAAGTTTTTATTGTACGATATACGAGTAGGTACTTAAATATAATCATTAATGACCACTGTTTGAGAAGTCGATTATTCGGCAAAAAGTATTCTCAAAAGCTTGAGGCATGTAAAATTACTTACCATCGGCGACAGACAGCTTAATTAATTTCCTACCTTAGCAATTTTGGTTATATTCAATATATAAATAGGAGTAGTAAGCTGGCGTCATGGTGCCGCCAGATAGTCGGGGAAATGAGTGCTCGTTATAGTAGCTGCGCAGTGGGTTGCTCTTTACGGCGCAATAGCCCGAGAGCCTTCCCATCACGTCGCCTAGCTTCATCACAGCCTCAGCTATGAGAATCTTTAACACGAACTATACCAATGTGATCATTTATTTTTTTTAACTTGACACAAGACTTCGCGTACTTACTGATACTTCTTTGATACGTTGTGTTGCTTACCTACAGTTTCAAATGGTGATATATTAATAGACTAAAAATATATGCTTAGGTTAACTGTGTATTTTGCCTTATTTCGATGGCGTTTTTTAATACGTATTTTTATTAGGCTGTTGTAAGTGTGCTGTTTCGTTAAAGTGCCGTAAAATAGCAGGTAAGAACAAAATAAGACCTTAATTACCTATTTCTATAGTATGCCGGATGGCAAAAAACGGAACCCTTATAGATTCGTCATGTCTGTCTGTCTGTCTGTCTGTCTGTCCGTATGTCACAGCCACTTTATTCCAAATCTATTAAGATCACACAGTTGAAACTTGGTAGGTGTATTCTGTGAGCCGCTTTACGATTAGGTATATAAAAATAAAAAATTGATTTTCTCCACATTACATGGAACTGAAACTAAAAAAAAATTGTTCATCAATCCTGTACGCGGCTATAGATAGGTCTTTAAAAATGACATCGAGGTTCCTAAAACTATTTTTTCTCAAAGTCAATGATTTGAAAGATACACTTCTAAAGTGGTAAAATGTGGTCCTTCTCCACCCCCCGCCATTTTAACTTTTAAAGTAAGTGAGTGAAAAAATATATGCTGTCGATCTCAATAAACACTTTCAACGGAAATTGCTTTGAACGAGATATAGTTAGCAGTTTATGAGATATAGCAACCGCAAATATAACTTTGATTTTCATACAAACACTATGTAAAACAAAGTTAATTGTTAGCTGGGGAAATATGGTAGTTATATAATACTCTACTGTATTACGGAACCCTACGAGTGGGAGTACAACTAGCACTTGGTCAGTTTATTTATAAATATCGACGTGCATTGCTCGATGTCCGCTAAAGATAGCCAAAGAAAGATGAGCCTTGATCCTATTTATCAAAACGAGCAATTCTTGTAAGTCTTGTTGTTATCTTGCATATCATCGACGTCAATTGTTAGGACGTCGATGTTAAATTGTCTCAATTCTCCCGACCGATCTATTAACTGTTCATTATAACTACTTCTGTCCCGTAAAAGGGTCTGAAATTGCAGAAATTCCCGTTGGTAATATTTTTGCTGTGTGTGTAATCTTTAGGGATTTATGGAGTCCAAATTCCGCCGTAGTACGTAAACTGCTGTCATGAGTATAAGGAGGAATGGTTTCTGCTCCATCATCATCATCATTACCTGCCAATTTTCGTCTACAGTTACAGTTATTCATCATTTAATTTATTAATAACGAGCTGACCCGGCAAACTTCGTACCGCGAATATAAATAAACTGTCCAAGTGCGAGTCAACCCCGCACACGCAGGGTTCCGATTAAACAATATTTGCCGGAAAAATACGTTTCTTGTGTTAATTTTCCCCTTTTAATTTTTAATTTTTAAAAAAAGTTTTTATTATTTGCAAATTTTGTCATCATAGTTATCTTGCAGCCATTGCAATACACACCATGAGTAAATTTCAAGTCTTTTTCTATTAAGGTTTGTAAGATCGAGCATAAAAAGCCTCAAAAACACGTTTCTTGAATGAGGAACCCCCTTTATTATTTATTTTATTTTTATCGGTTTTTATATACAATTAACGAATACCCATGTATGGAAGCGCTATAATGACAACCATCAAAATATGTCAATACAATGACAAAATTTTCTGAACGAACCAACAATGACAACCTGGGACAACCATCAAAAAACAAAATATTAAAACTTAAATACCTACGCGATAATCCGAGTAATGTGGATATAATATGTTATTCTAAACCCTTAATTTTATACGTGCTAGAAGTTTCAATTCGAGAGTGGAACAAAGTCTACCCTACCGTACCGAAGGGACGAACGTCAAATGTTTGACAGGAAAGTAGGTACAGGTAGAACAGTTTATATGGAAATTAAATTATTGTTTTTACTATCTTCCTCTCAATTTTTCCATATTTTGTCACCGTTTAAACCTTACCTGGACTACGACAAACATTTCAAAACGATAATCAGCTAAATCGGCACAGCCGTTCTCGAGTTTTAGCGAGACTAACGAACTACAATTGATTTTTATATATAAAAGAAGAAGATAATTTGCTCAATATTCCGGCCATTTTCAAATTTTTTACCGATTATGAAAAGGAGGAGGTTCTCAGTTCGTCTGTATGTATATGTTGCAGGCAGATAGCTTAATAAACCGTTCAATCAACAGCCTGGGCTCTTTACTAAACAGCGCCGTTTAACTAGATTTCTGAATGATATCAAACCGTTTGATCGAAGAGCTAGGCAAATGACTTGGACCGATGACGTTTAATTACTTGCCTAGTGTGCCTTAGCGTTGACTAAGACATTATATGAATGGCCTAAACATTAGCCAGCTAGTTTATTAAATGTTGTAACAAACGCTACGGCTGGATATACCATTCAGGAATCTAGTTGAACGGCGCTGTTTAGTAAAGAGGCTAGGCTGTTGATTGAACGGTTATTAAGCTATCTGACTGCGACATATATATCTTTAATGTATTTACCTCTTTGAGTATTCACCTAAATACTCAAAGATTTACCTACACCGATTTCTCTGTAAATTTTGGTACGATTATGAGAATTCCTTTTTCATATATACTATAGAGTATATACTCCTATTGTACATTAATCGATATCTGACAAGTTGAAATGAGTATTTCCTATATGAGATGAAATGAGATGAGATGTGATGAGATGAGTATCTCCTATATGAGATGAAATGAGATGAGATGAGTATCTCCTATATGAGATCATATGAGATGAGATGAGTATCTCCTATATGAGATCATATGAGATGAGATGAGATGAGATGAGTATCTCCTATATCAGATGAGATGAGCATCTCCTATATGAGATGAGATGAGTATCTCCTATATGAGATTATATGACATGAGATGAGATGAGAATCTCATATATGAGATAATTGAGATGAGTATCTCCTATATGAGATTATATGACACGAGATGAGATGAGATGAGCATCTCATATATGAGATGAGATGAGAATCTCATATATGAGATGATATGAGATGAGTATCTCATATATGAGATAAGATGATATGAGATGAGATGAGAATTTCCAGAGTTATGGAGATAAACACCTCAAACTTGCTACTGAAAAATACTAGTGCGGCATTTATAGTTGATTTTTTGTCGTTTTTAAACGTTCTTAAATTATCAAGGGTTAAAATTTATTGTAAACTAGAAGTGCCTCGCCGCTTCGCCCGCGTTGGAAAATTTCTTTCATTTACTTAAAACTTTTCTTTCGTAAAAACTTTTCTATCATATAAACACATCAAAAAATAATTACCCAAATCGTTCTACCCGTTTTCAAGTTATCACGCGACTAAGGGACAAAAAGATTTATTTTTAAAAAACCCAAAAAATCATATTGATTTTCAGACTTCGTTACCCCATTTCACTCTCTTAGGGTGGTATTGAAAAAAAAAACAATTTACTTTTATTTTTTACAAAATGTACTTGTGTAAAGTTTCGAATAAAAAAGACTATATAATCTTGGTTCTCCATACAAACTTTGTTTCATCCCCTTAAGTACTTGTGAATTTTTAAAAATGTCTTAGTACACCCTTACGTACTAAGACGCTTTACGCTGACGACCTACAAATATATTCACAGGCATCCCCTGATCACTTGGTTGACTGTATTCAAATAGTTAACGACAATTTGAGCCGTATTGCTGCGTTGAGTAAAGATTTCGGTCTAACAGTTAATCCTACCAAGACCCAAATAATGATTGTAGGTAGCATTCGCATGTTATCCAAACTAGATCGTAATAACCTTCCTACAGTTATTTTTGATGGTGTCATAATTCCTTACAGTACGCAAGTGAAAAACCTTGGTCTTATAATTGATCAGACATTGTCATGGGGTCCACAATTAGAAGCCGTTAGGCGCAAAATGTTCGCTTCTGCGGGCGCCTTGAAACGCCTCCAGAATTTTCTCCCGACTGCTACCAAAGTTGCGTTAGCACAATCTCTTCTGCTTCCTATTCTTGATTACGCCGATGGATATAACGGAGGACCAGCTAAACAAACTTGAGCGGCTTCAGAATTTTTGCATAAGGTTCATATTTGGCTTACGCAAATATGACCACGTCTCGTATTTTCGACATAAGCTCAAGTGGCTTCCTATTCGACTTCGCCGTAATACTCACATTATCTCTATCTTATTCAGTATACTTTTCAATCCCGCTTCCCCGCGCTACGTTAAAGATCGCTTTGAATATTTACATTCACAGCACTCATTAACGTTGAGGTCATTAGAAAATCTAACGTTACAAATACCTACTCATTCAACATCTTTTCTCGATAAATCGTTTTCGGTACAGGCTGCACGCCTTTGGAACGATTTACCAGTTGAAATCAGACAATCTCCATCTCCTCAGACCTTTAAGGAACGACTATATAAACACTATCTTGCCAGTCTCCACTAAATTGCTAGGTATATTGTGTTACGAGTATGTTAATAATTGGTAGTCTCAATCATTGTATTGCTATGCTACAGTGTATTTTATTATTATATGTATGATATATATTATTTAATATTTAAAGATAGGTATGTATGTATGTATATATGAATATATATATATGTATATATATATATATATATATATATATATATATATATATATTATGTATGTATGTATATTTATGTGTAATGTATAGTATGACATTTGTTTTTTTATGTTTGTAAGCATATTTATTGATTTTATTTCAATATTGATACACCACCGTCCGTCACAGTCTCGTTTTCTTTTTTACTATTGGGTTGTCTGGAAGAAATCGCTCTAAGCGATAAGACCGCCCTTTGAATAGCTATAGTTAAAAGTTTAGAGTATATTTTGTTTAAATTGTTTCTATTCTTTTGGTGTGCAAATAAAGAGTTTATCTATCTATCTATGACAAATATACCCTCCAAATTTCAAGTCTCACGTCCAGTTGCGTTGTCTCTAAGTCAGTCAGTCAGTCAGTATATATGTCAGGGCAATGGTTCTTATAGTGTTAGATTAGATTGATATATCTACAATTTATTCTTTGCAATGTTTTTTGTGCGATAGATATTTTTCGAATTAAACGGTACTCGTAAAAATTGGATTCGAACTAGGTAATAATTCGATGATTCAAACCCTCGCCAACTGGGAAACATGCCCAGGCCGTAGTATTATTATCTTTTCTATGCACAGGCGCTGTAAACAACTGAGCCATTTTGGATTGAGTGCAATAATTGCAACAAAAATATGAAGTGTGTAACACTAAAAAAAATAAAACCAGCTATGTCGAGTTGAGCTCCCCCACCGAGGCTTCCGTACCAACCAATTAAGGTAGACCTCTAAATTGTATCAGCGGTCATATAACTCAGTGGTCTACCTTAATTGGCCCAAACTATGTATGTATGGGGACACCCTATAATTTTCAACTATTTTATTTTTGGAATTTTTCCTTAATTTGTGCTGTAAGACCTTGCTTCTTGCCAAATTTCAAGATTCTAGGTCAACTGGAAGTACCCTATAGGTTTTCGACCCAAAACCTATAGGGTACTTCCGGTTTACCTAGAATTGTCAATTTTGATTATAAGCAAGGTCTTAGAGCACAAGTAAAGGAAAAAGTCCGAAACATAAAAAAAGTTGAAAATGAAGGTACGTTTTGGTACTAACAAGTTTTCGCGAAAATCTAAATTTGCCCATATCTTTTTATTATGTTGACTCAAGACCTTGATTTTTATACACCCAATAGGGACTATAGACCTCAGTATCAGGTATAAATTTCAACTTGCTAGGTCCACCCGTTCCTGAGAAAATCAGTGGTGACACACGGACAGACAGACGGACAGACAGACAGACAGACAGACGGACAAGAAAGTGATCTTATAAGGGTTCCTTGTTTTACCTTTTGAGGTACGGAACCCTAAAAACAAAAGTATAAAGTGTGTTTCACACAAAGAAACACAAATGGTAAAAATTGGACCTAGTAAAATAATCTGGCATTGCATGAATAAAAAATAAAAACCGGCTAAGTCGAGTTGAACTCGCCCACCGAGGCTTCCGTCCCTACCAATTAAGCTAGACCTCTAAATTGTATAAGCGCTCATATAACTCAGAGGTCTACCTTAACTGGCTTTAACTATGTATGTATGGGGACACCCTTTAATTTTCAACTTTTTTAATTTTTTGGCATTTTTCCTTAATTTGTGCTGTAAGACCTTGCTTCTTGCTAAATTTCATGATTCTAGGTCAACGCGAAGTATCCTATAGGTTTTCGACCCAAAACCTATAGGGTACTTCCGGTTTACCTAGAATTGTCAATTTTGGTCATAAGCAAGGTCTTAGAGCACAAGTAAAGGAAAAATTCCGAAAAATAAAAAAAATTGAAAATTAAGGTACATTTTGGTACTAACAAGTTTTCACGAAAATCTACATTTGCCCATATCTTTTTATTGTGTTGACTCAAGACCTTGATTTTTATACACCCAATAGGGATCATAGACCTCAGTCTCAAGTATAAATTTCAACGTGCTAGGTCCACCCGTTTCTGAGAAAATCAGTGGTGACACACGGACAGACAGACGGACAAGAAAGTGATGTTATAAGGGTTCCTTTTTTTACCTTTTGAGGTACGGAACCCTAAAAATAGAATAGTTCTATAAGCGAAAGTACATTTTCTTTTTTAGGACTGAAACAATTCTTATATGGATTTAAAAGAATTCTGTCGAGTAGACTCCTTGAGAATGGTAGGGTATGGAATCATCCCCGCTATCTATGAAATTATAATTTATATTATAATTATAATAGTATGACAAATAAATAAACATATTATATGAGGTGAGGGGTACGATTCCGTATCATAATTATAGTGTAAAACGTATGTCTTCTAAAACTAGTAGTTCCCTTCCAGTAGACATCGCGTGCTCTTATAACCATGCAATAAACGACACTTTCCCCTTTCCTCTGGCTTAGCAAAGCCATTTCAGAGTTTTGGCAAAAAAGGGGTATAAGTTTTAGCGATTAGGTACTCGTTTTCCTTGATCGTAGGAGGTTGAATTGGGTTCTACGGGTTTGTCTAGTGAAGGCAAACAGGACAGCGTAGTCAGATTCGTATATGTAGGTAATTCATTTTCCAAAAAAAAAACCTTGATATCCGTCGATACACACTCTACCTCTGTTCCCCCTTCCGCTCCCTCTTTTTTTTTTTTTGCCACCTCTTGTGTAGAACAAAGTCCTTAGTATGCGTCTCTAATAGTAGCGGTAATATATTTCTTAAATAGTATAAAAAAGCGTTTTTATATAAATGTATATAATGTTTTATGAATTTTTTAATGTATTTGTCTATTTGAGACGGAGCCGAGACGTGGACACTCACGGTTCGACTCGTCCACCAATTTAAAGTCGCTCAGCGAGCTATGGAAAGAGCTATGCTCGCTGTTTCTCTGCGGGATCGAATCCGGAACGAAGGAAGTCGCCAAAGAACTGATCACTTTAGATCAACAAAGCTCAACGGATTAGCAAACTGAAGTGGCAGTGGGCTGGTTATATCTGCCGTAGGACCGATAACCGTTGGGGTAGACTGGTTCTAGAGTGGAGACCCCGAATCGGTAAACGTAGCGTAGGACGCCCTGTGACCAGGTGGAGCGACGACATTCGCAAAGCGGTGGGCAGTGAATGGAAACAAAGAGCCGAAGATCGGGCTCAGTGGCAAGACTTGGGAGAATCCTATGACCAGCAGTGGACTGATACCGGCTGATTATGATGATGATGATGATGCCTATTTGATGCGCAAACCCTACGAAGGATATTACGTATTCCACCCAAATACTTACCTTAAAACTGGCATAGACATCCTGATGCACTTGAATTGATGTTGGCATATTTCAGGGCGTTCTACTGCCCCACCGTCGGAAGCGGCTAGAATGCCTTACCTATTGCATGTACAAGGTGGTTGACGAGCATTCGCCTGTAAGCTATTATAGTCATAATTATATGTATTTTCTTTGTGAGCCAATACGAGACTGTCATGTAGATGTGTTTAGCCAAAAACGTCTAAATAAATATAGATTATAACCGGCCAAGTGCGTGTCGGGCCACGCGCAGTATAGGGTTCCGTAGTAGCCTGTTATTCAATGCAAGTCTTTACCCGTTATAAACAAGCAACTAGGTACTCCGTCTTTGTCACTTTAAAGGATTTACTCTAAGGATTTTGTATTTGGTACAAATATATCCAATACCCAAGTTCAACGACTATTACTGCTAAACTAATAAAGTTATCTGAACCGTTATAATTTTTCTTTAAAGTTCATGAAATGCGCTATTATCACGAATTTTTTCAGATTTTTCAAGCCAGTAGTTTAGCTTTTAGAGGTGGGGGACGCCCTACTGGAACAAAATTTTGCACTTTAAAGTTTAATATTTCGTAAATGGAGTATTCAATCGAAAAATGGTATTTGCAACCCTTAAGTCATTTTAAAAGACCTATTCAACGATACCCGACACGATGGGGTAGACGATGAAAAAAAAAATCATCCCAACTTCTCATATAGGGGAGCTACCCTAAAAACAATTTTATTTCAGCACTTTGTCGGCGTAATATATATACATACTCTCACAAAATTACAGCTTTCTAGTATTAACAGTCACTTAGCAAAACCTCAGACAGACAGACAGACGGACATGACGAAACTATAAGGGTTCCTTGTCAGAACTACGGAACCCTAAAAAACACAACAGGTACTCAATGTCCATGTCTTTTCTTTACTCATGTGTCCATGTTGTAGGATCGTATTATATTGGCAAGTAACTCTATGAACTTTCTAGAAGCTTCGTATTGATGTATCATAACATGATGAAATGTGTAAATGTCGGTACAGGTGTCCTTAATGTGCATGCGTATTGTATAAAGTCATAGTTCATCCAGATTGAGAGATATCGACCTGACAGGGAGCCGCGAATGGGCGGAAATCATGGCGAGCGTAGGTGTATCAGGAATCGCAGCATTTTCGTGATTTATTTATTACTTTTCTACAATAAAATGAGTAATAATAAGATAATAATTAGTGAAATCATATAATATATTATTAAACGTGTTGATATTGTGTAAAAGTGAGACTAAATATCACACTAAATATGTTGGATAAGTAACCCGTTACGTAATGGCCACCCTGCCCCACCCTGTCTAGACCCGGCGCCGCGGCGCGATAGTTACAGGTGTGGGGTTGCAATCGTGCACTGCTTGGGCTTGCAATGTGTTCGGTCCGGCATTACCAAACTGGTATCCTTCCAGTTCGGTGATTCTGGAACTAGTCAGCTTTGCCTCCATTGATTTTCTGTGAGTGTTTAAATTTTAACTTCTTTGTATTTAATTATGTTTAAAATCTTTCGATTTCTTTATTTTTCATGTCCTTCAGACCTTTGTTTCAGAATGTAATAGCGGTGATTATTTTTTGGTGGTTTTAAATTATACACGTTTATTAAAATAAAGAAATACCTAAATACAGTTTAGCAAGATATTCCAGAGTCTCGCGCATCGCTGCAAAGTCGCTAGCTCATCGGGATTTTTATCGGATGCATTTCGGAGTGTGCTATGCAACTGCATAATTTGATTCCGCCATCTCCATTTTATAATCGTAAATCCAGAGATACTAAAAGGCGCCACCTATTTATGGTGGATATACCATTTACCCGAACGAAGCCATTTGCTTAATCGTTCATCATACAAACCGCCAAGGAATGGAATACCCTGCCTGAGGCTGTGTTTCCGGTTAAGTACAATATGGGGGGTCTTCAAATCGCGAGTGAATAGGTATCTTCTGGGTAAATACGCTTCATCATCGATCGCATCAGGTGAGATAGTGGTCAAGTGCTACTCAATTTGGTATAAAAAAGACAGTTTGAAATGTATATCTTGCTTAAATTTATTTTTAACAAATATTACATAGCTTGCACTTCTTTCTCGTCTAACTTTTTCTATAACAAATTGTTCATACAATAAATCATACGTTCCTCTGTACCATGAGCACGTAGTATTATTATCTTTTCTATGTCCGTACTACATGCCAAATTCTGAAGAAAGCATCTCAGATTTTCTCATTATGAATTAATTTAAGTTAGCATAGTTAATGTAGTTGCTACTAAGTATTCATGGTTAGTAGAGAGTGTAGAGACTACGTAAGGTCAATATACTTACATATAATATATTTTTTAAGGGTCTTAAATTTCGGCGTACCTAAAGTTCAATTTCATTAAATATTTTTGAATAGTTCTGTTAAGTTTTGATTTATTCTAAGTAAAAAAAAAATACAGCAGTATTTGTGTGCTCTGATCTCAGACCCACATTGATAGTCAGAACTTAACCTTAGCTAATATATTATAATATTACCGTGGCTAAAGCTCAACAAAGTCTTTATTTTATTGACTTGCATAATGTCCCTCAGTAATATCCATTTATATTACGCGACAAAAATCAGTAGGTGAAAGACGTAGATGTGAAAGATATAAACTTCGGACCGTAGCACATTAGACAGACTGTCTACGCTTTGGCATATGCTTTGGACAGGTTTCACGTATTGTCAACGCCTCATCTCGAAGTTTCCAGCAAAATAGGCAGTGAAAATAAGTTTCAAATTATTATTTTGTTATCTTCGGTATTGATATTTGTTTTTCTGGAGGCTATAAAATAAATAAAACAACTAATATAATCTGTGATTGTGCGAAGTCTAATCTAAGGCCTATAGCGGCGCCAGCCACAGAAACTGCGTATAAATACATGTAATTATACGGTTTTGGTGTGTGGTCAACTCTGCAAGAATTTGAAATTTTGGATCGTTAATAACAATGTACAATATAAAGTGTTGTAATACTTAATAAAAACACATACATACCTACGTGATACAAGTTATAGATAACTAGCGAATAACTTCGGTTTCGTGCACGTGTGAGATTTTAATCTCGACAATAGTAATTCGATATCTAAAACTCCTAAAATATAATTGTCCATTTTAACCACAGAAATATGAATAATAAGGTATTATTATTATTAAATATGAAAAATAAGGTATTATTATTATATGAATAATAAGGTATTATTATTCATATTTCTGTGATTTTAACACGTTATAATGCATACTTCGCCGTGTTATTTAATAGTATAGAGTCGCGATGGAACAATAAAGAGTTTATATCTATCTTAAAAGCAGGAACTGAAAAATAAAAAATGTGTTAAATTAAAAGTGAAAAATATGAAGAGTATCATGAAACAAACAGTTTATTTACCTTTATCTGTTTACACTAATACACTTGACGGATCCCGCCCGGCTTCAGGTTGCCCTTGAAATAATTAAGTACTTACGTTACACGGGACTTTCGCTTCGCTACGAAGGCCGTCGGCTCGGTTTCGCTCGCCACGTCCCCTCCTTCTTACTCCTACAGGACCTCCTAGAAAGCTCCCGGCGCTCACCGCCCAACAACATTTTAGGGGTGCCCGCGCTTTTTAAACTATCTAGGAGTATAGCACCCGAGAACATGGTACGAGACGGAGTGACTTTGTCAAATCAGTCATATAATCTAAACGTTATAATCATGAATAACGTTTATAAACTCATTAAGCTAAAAAACCGATGTCACATGCTACGACAGTCATTTCTCAATTCGTCTGTATGTTTAATTTTTTTTTTAATATGTATGTTACGCGATTACTCCGTCAATTATGAACCGATTCGTATGATTCTTTTTTTAATCGGTAGGCTACCTTTCCAAGATGGTCCCATTATTATTTAATCGATATTTGATAAGTATCTTCAGATATATGATGATAAACGTCTTCAAATCTAACTTCAAATCCAACGAGAGACGTTGCACTGCTTAAATCAAATATTATGTTTCTGTTAGTCTATTAGTGTTACACACTTAATATTTTTGTTAATTTGTTATACACAATCCAACATTTTATCGTACCAACGGGACTCGAACCCGCAACCCCCGGATAACATGCCCAGGTGCTCTGACCAATTAAGCCACAGTGCGATACTATCAATATGACGAAATTCCGAAAACTCACACTTGACCCGTTTCTTAAATAATAAAATTATACAACATTTCTGTTTGTTTCAGCTGACGATATAAAATAATTCGAAAATCTGTTAGCTGAGACGGCACCCGTTATTGGGTTTGATTATATATCTCTTTAAAAGGATTGTATTGTAAGTATTTTATTGTCAAGAAAGAACTTAATATTAACAAAATATATACAGAGTGATTAAT
This sequence comes from Cabera pusaria, assembly GCA_954871355.1. NCBI lineage: Eukaryota > Metazoa > Arthropoda > Insecta > Lepidoptera > Geometridae > Cabera > Cabera pusaria. The sequence goes on along the minus strand of OX940885.1, from coordinate 25,821,159 downwards.
TAAAGATGGTTCAAACGAAGCAGGGTGGTAGAGGACTTCACTGCGCATCTATTGAACCCCCATGTATGTCCTATCATTTTGGATAGTTTATGAGATATGATATTTTTTAAACTATGTTTGCCTTTTAAAAAGAAAATGCCGTGTCAATAGTACCTATAACTACCGGTGAACATGTATGAAGGCGCAAGGCGCTCATGAAAGTGGAAGAAGCGAAAGTGATATGTCAGGATCGTATAATGTGGCAAGAAGTAGTCTCTGCCTACCGCAACGGAAAAAGGCGTAATTATGATAATGATAAAATGTTTATTTACCAAATGAAACCTTATTTTCTAATTTTAAACATTCACAGTACAGGTAATTATATGTTTAAACAATGTGTTCACTAACGCTTTAACTAGCCGTAGCTGTGCGATAATGGGCTTTATTTATTTGAGTTGTATAAACTATATATTACAAAAAAAACAAAGAACAAATTATATGAGATACAAGTGAGATGCAAATTGTTTTGTCGGCGAGACCCAAACTAGGCGGTAAGCCTATGACTTGGGGCTCTGAGGCTTTTGAATTGTATGTATATATGTATTTCCTTCCGCCGGTTAAGGCCACAAGTTTTTTTTGTGCTCATCCCTTAACGGCTTTAATTTTATTAACGTTGGTTAATAATAGACCTAACGAACGGATAGTATTATTGTTTACTCGAAAAGTAAATACTATCATTATAATAAAAAAACTTACAAAAATTAAAAATTTCATTGACCAATTCAATGTTACTGCGACAAAGTTTGCGAGGCTTATACAAAAAAAAAACACATGGTATTTATTTTTTCATAGCCATTTCAAAAACTTTAATATTTATCTAGCTACCACCGCTGAAAATTTTATTAATCATCATAAAATGGGTTCATAAAATGGTGCGATGAAGTCAAAATTAGTTTACATTATTTTTTTCAAATTTGCTTTCACATCATAGATGTTTAGGTACAATAAGTAGGTATAGGTTGCATCGCTATATGCAGCAGGAAAAAAAATGATTTGATATAAAATGAGACTAAATAGCTACTACATTACCTTACATTACATTACCTTTTTACATCTTCACATCTATTAGTTTTGAAAATATGTAGATTTGGCTAATTATGGTCACCTACAGGAAGGTCAATGTTGCCTTCCTGCGTCCGTAAGCTTAGACCTTAAACTACCCTACACGTGATCCCTGGGTGGTGCTAAATGGGTGACCATTAGTGGTAGAGTTTGTCCGTGGCTCGAACCACTCACCGGTAAAAAGACATGTCACTAATTCGTTCGCATGTTGTTAGGTGAGTTCCGGCATGGTATTAGGTGCTAGCCAGTTTGGAAGTCGGGGTGGGATAGTTGCGCTCTGTGAATTGGACGACAGTCAGTTGTCCAGCGCCTCATCTCAGTTCGTCATTCAATTCCATGAATCTAACTTTGACTGCATCTTCACTTAGTATCAAGTGCGGCAGAAGTCAAATGCTTATCTGTCAAACAATAAAAAAGTTGTTGAAATACAAAATAGAATTAGAGACGAATCCTTTGACGAATATTTTTCGAATGATGGCTGTGCCCTGCAAGTTCGCCCGAGTTAATAAGTATTTTATGGCCTACTCTATAATACTGGCTAGGCCTATGCAAACCTACAGCTAAATCGGTACAGCCGTTTGACCGTGAAGAATTCCCAAACAAACAAACAAACAAACAAACTGACTTTAACATTTATAATATTGGTGTTGATTTGAAACAATCATGTGTTAATAGCAAAACAATATAGGTACAGTAGTGTGTAATATCCACATATAGACCCTAAATACAACATTTTTTTTTCAGTGGTCGGCCTACCAATGTACGGCACAGGTGGTAGACGCCTATTGGCGCTTAACAACTCTGGAGTATATTCTCCAGTTACACTGAACAACGAATGGCCCACCTTGTGGAGGTTGATATTCATGACTTTTTTCACCACTGTCGGTACTATAGCCAATGGTTTCTTTGTGTCCAGTTTCTTCATCGAACAGTCCTTGAACAGGATTGGTGAGTTTATTGAAATATGTATTTTTTTCTTTTAAGTAATAGTTTATCCAATATTTGTTAAACAATAGTTTAAAAATATATTGGATTAGTCATGTTTCATTTTACCAAGATTATTTATTGAAATTTATCGTTTGGTACAACATACTCTTCCCAAAATAAAATAATTTACAGGTAATAAATAATTTCTAAATAAAATTCAAAGCAAAAAGAAAATAAGTTGAGTGTCAAGTGACAATTTAAATAAACAAATTCTTGAAATATAACATTTGACATAATAACATTTGCTATAATAAATTAAAATTTCACTTAGTAAAATGATGCCAAATTATAACTTGACCAAGTGAATAAAATGCGAAATGTAAATTTGCTAAAGATTTATTTGGGAAATGACAATAGAGTAATAAGTTTTTTGGAAAGTGTAAATAGCCCCAAATATCAATTGAGCGCCGGTTTGTGACCAGCCGCCGGGGGCGGGTGACGCGCAGTGACCAATTATGCTTTATCCATTTGTTGGGATAGTTTATTGATGAGTTTTTTTAGTTCTTTCTACTTAGATGTGTTCAAGATAATAGATAATAATACACTGATAACTCTAGTCTTTTTGGTGTATAGTATAGTCTATTTTCCGGCTTAGGTAGCCATCCTTAGTCCCTCGATCCATAATTTTGATACACTGGCGGATGATATAGTGTATATACGTACGCACAAAGAACGCCAAATTCGTTGAAACTGTTTGAGTTGGGCTGCGTTCACGACCTACGCTCGGAGTGCACCCAAACGCTCTAACCCCGTTCACGACCTCAGAGCGTCGCACTCGGTTGTAGCTACTGCGTCGTTCACGACCTCGGTTGGTTCACTCCGGTTGCAACATTTTAACCATCAAATCCGATGGTTAAAAAACGCTATGACGTTTGTGACAGTAAATTTGGCGGAAAAAGCCGTAATTATTTTACAGATTAAGGGGATCGGAAGAAATTTGCATTGTCGAGACCAAGACGTGATATAACGAGACATTAATCGTAAAAACAAACGGAAAATATTTAAAAATAGAAAAATAATTGAACATAACTCGAAATTTGAGTCTGCGCAAAATGTCAAAGTCACAATTTGAGTGAAAAACAAACACCTTTGAAACAAACAAAAAATCCAAATCGGTTCAGGCATCTTCGAGTAATCGGTGAACATACATAAAAAAAAAGATTCCGACGAATTGAGAACCTCCTCCTTTTTTGTGAAGTCGGTTATTTGTTACCTCAGGACTCCCTCTTTTGTTAACCGATTTGGAAAATTATTTTTTGTTTAAGAGAGTTACAGTATGCTTTCCGTGTGGTCCCATTGTAATTTTATCAAAATTTGATAAGTACGAGTATCTCTTAAGATATGGAGATAAACCACCTCAAACTTAGTTCTGTAGTAAGTTCGTAACACTAACAACGCCAATACTAGACCATTAGTTCCACCGACAAAAACTAGATGGCCACATGTAAAATAAGCACGTGCCATCGTTTCATTTGTAAAATCTTAGTGGTCTCGGATGATTTTTAACCGACTTCACAAAAAAGGAGGAAGTTCTCAATTCGTCGGAATCTATTTTTTTTTTTACCAATTATCATTAGCTGTTTTCAACCTCTTGAATATTATTAATATGACTAAATACTAGTAGTTATATGTAGTTACCGTAGTTATTCATATTTCTGTGCTAAATACAGTACTGAAAATGACTATCGTTGCAATTTGAGGTATAGTTTTTGTCGTTTAGTAAAAAACTATCTTAAATCACAGAGTACGGAATCACTCTACTACGTTATATCTTAAATATTATTGCGATTTCAACATGTGGGTGGTTGGCCATTTTAAAAGATCATTTTAACCATTTAAAATATTTTGAATCGGGTAGTGCATGGTAATTCTTCAAACTTAATAACTAAAACCTGTTGAGCCTATTGAACCTACTAACTTATTAAAAACCCTACCCAACATATCGTCTACCAATTAATGCTGTTATTATCCGACTTCACAAAAAAGGAGGAGGTTCTCAATTCGTCCGAACATTTTTTTTGAAGTTATACTTCTTTTGGCGCGATAGAGAAAAATTATGAGAGTGAATTTTTACGATGCGCGCGCACACCGACACCTAAATTTAACATCGTGAAGTTAGTTCTAGGTGGTACGATGCGCGCGCACACCGACACCTAAATTCTACAACGTGAAGTTAGTTCTAGGTGGCATGACTATGTTCAAGTTGTATATGTCATATTTAACGTCATATTTTTACGTTAATAAAACCTTTTTATTTAAATAAAATCTTTTTGATTAATTTTAATATTTATCGTTAATCACTACTGCATTTTAGTTATTTTTTTCCATTCGCCACAGAAGTATAACTTCTAACGCGTGTACATAAGTACACACACTCTTTTTTTTGTATGTATGTTCACCGATTACTCCGTGATGCCTGAACCGATTTGGAAAATTCTTTTTTTGTTTCAAAGGGTACCCTTCCCAGGTCGTTCCATTTAAATTTTAACCAAATCTGCCGAGCCGTTTTTAATATATCAACATTTGTATTACGACGCATTTACTTATCTCGACGACTTACACACTACTGGCACAGATTATGTAATAGTTACTACATCTACTGTCTACTTTGACTAGCGCGACGTTTGAAGTCGGTTCTTGTAGTTTTTTAAACGATCTCAAATTATTTTAATTTCAATTTTCAGGAAACGTTTACCTGGCATGTGTCGGTCTAGCTGATATGGTGATAACAACAGGAGTGATGCCAACGGCTGTAGTAGTGCTGATTTCAGGGTTATGGGATATACAGACTGTCTGCTACAGCTTGCAGTTTTTGGCTCAGGGATCTACGTACACCTACAGTCTTTTATTTACGGTGAGATAAATAATAAATAGTAGATTGTATCATACATATGTACAATCACGCCTTTTTCCCGTTGGGGTAGGCAGAGACTACTTCTTTCCACAGATTGTATCATAAGGGAGCGAAATAATATTTTTACGGCGAGAGATTCTTTAGTACCTAGGTACTACGTTTAGGATTCTAGAATCCTAAACGTAGCGAGGGATTCAAATTACGTCGCCCGAGCCAAAAATATATTTTGCGCCCGAGTTATACACTCTACTTTTCATCACCCACTATGAGAAAATAAAAAGCGCCATATTTTATTGTAATATTACACTCTACTTTTCATCACCCACTATGAGAAAATAAAAAGCGCCATATTTTATTGTAATATTATTTTTTAATAATTAAATATAGAGTAAGAACTAAATTGAAAAATTACCATAGGCTTTAATATATTTCTTCCGGGATTTTGCAGGTAATAGATTATCCATCACATTTCTTGCGTCAGATCTAATGCGTTCAGGATTAATTCTATACTTTCACTGTCACTTGAAGAACTCATTTTTCAAAACAAAACCACGAATTACTAACAATCCGTGAAAATTGACGAGAACGCGGACGTTATATTGAAATGCCGATCCCTAACACCTTTGTGTTAACTTTCACTTTAGACGTTAGATGGCGTTATAAGAAATAAGCACGCGGCTCACAACTCTGTTTTGATAAAATGTTTATTAATTATTATTTTTTGCTGGCGAAAAATGATGGTGGCATTTTTTGCTCGATCTTATAAAATACTGTAGTGTGGTATGGAACCCTACGAGTGCGAGTCGGACTTGCACTTGGCCAGTTTATTTTTTTATTCAACCGGCGGCGCGATTAGACTTTATTCAAACAATATTTGTGTTCGATTTCTTTGGTGCTGAACACTAACATGTTCCAAATTCAAAAAGTGCGCGGCAAAGATAATTGCAGATCACTTATAAAGAGGATTAAAAACTCATTACTGCCCGCTAAAAGCTTCTTATAGAAAACACCACCTTTGGGTGCACTTAGGTAAAGGCAAACCAAGTTGTCCTTTTCGAATAGATGAGATGAAAATATATTTCTGTTGGTTCATTAATGTTAATGCAATTTGTTAAGTGTTGTGTTTGTTTCAGATGGTTGCTCTGGAAACTTTCATCCGACTGTGCTGTACAGATGAGTGTTACAAAAAGTTGCTCGCTATTCCCGTAGGCTTTGTCTCCTTCATGTTGTTCGCTATTAGCTTCGCTACATCTGGCGTCGGTGTCTACCTCAGCATGGACTACGACTATTGCACTCGGATGTCATACGGCAATTATACATTTAGACTGATAACAGCTTTACTGTTCCAGGGCATCCCCTTTCTTTGCACCGTTACCTTTCTCGTCACCGCTTCTCTCATAGTTCGCTCTCGCGCTCGCCGCTTCCTCATGTACAAGAGATCGCAACAATACGGCTATGACTATAAATTCAACTTGGTAAACATCGTCTGTTACACCTTTTACGTGATCGCTTGGATACCGTATCTTGTAATCGTAAACAAGTATCCCGCAGCTCCCGATAGTAAATTCTACAACAGTGTCTGGCTTGGTTTATCTCGCTCAATCATTACCAGCTTTCTCTATAGTGGGTTGAATAGACACTTCAGGCGTGCTTTTGCTCACTTGTTCTACTATTGTTGCTGCAAGAGTAGTTTGACCGTACCTTTCAATAACCGCCACCGCAGCACATTTGGCTATAACTACCGTATCAAGAGCGGGGAAGTCAAGGTCCACGTGCATTACGCTATGCCATCTATACCGAGTCCTCAACGCCCTAGTTGTGCCGGTTGCTACAGAGAGACCATGTTAGAGATGTAGGTAGATCTCAGGGGCTCGCAGGGCGGTTATGTGGCTCGAAGCTATATGACACGCCCGTCAGTCCCTTCATATAATGGTGAGATGTCCAAAATCAGATACCAAGGTCGACGATCAAAGCATTCGCGAACAGCTGTATGGGTTTAAACATGTGTCATTATTTCTTGGTTACGTACGAATTCAACAAAAATATTACATTCTTGCTATATATTAACTAACTGCATTTCACCTCAAAACTTTAGACCTTATTATTAGCTAGTATTTTGTGTATGAATATAATATATGTGTGTTAGTAGCAAGATTATATACGATATTATGATAACAATTAGCTGGTTAGCCAATTTACTATTACCTACCCGTTGGACTTCCAGGGATGTGAAGCCTAAGTGTTGATTGTCTATTCTTGCTGCATCTCTTCATCTACGTGAGACTTATAGTTCAATGTTACGTAGTTTAATAAAAAAATCCTCAGTAAACAGCTTTCTATATAAACACTCCTTTTTGAACAATAAATAATCAACAATATTGCTCATCGACCATGACATGATGAGTGTATAGTATTGTTCGAGTATGTATAGTATAATGGTCTCAAATATTTGATCATATTCACATAAATAAAAAACGTAAGATTTAAAATAGTATTATCACAACACAATTTTATTGCACTTTTGAAACCGCACATCTATAAAAATTATTGACCTTAATATCTCTATACTCAGTGTACCGACTGTATTTTGAATATCTATAGGAATAAATAATTATTTCTATATAAATATATGAATCATTATACAAGTAGAATATTTTTAGAATCAAAAAAATATTAAGTCGACGTTTTTGAAGTGTATTTATTCACGTAGGTTTAAGGTCGGTGTTGTTAAGTAAATGTGCATGATATTTTTAATGATATTAAAATCCTTTAACTTGATTTATATCCCAGCGTGTCCAGATATGATTATAAGGGCATTTCTTGACTTTTCCTTTCAATGTTTAAATGTACGCACATAAATCTGTTTACGTATGGAAAATACATAAACGATGCCTTAGATACATAGTGAGATTATTAATGATGTTGTACTGTAGTGTTAATCAATTTTATTAGACTGTAAATTAGTCTTTTTGCTATTTTTAAGCTGAAACAGGGCTCAAACGTAGACTGCGTCATATTATAAGTCTGTGCAAACAATCATGTTTTCGTCTTAATTTATTTATTACATAAAAACTATAACGTCTATATTGGATTGTTTGATGACTCGATCATCCGTCCCCCACGCTACGAATAATAAAAATTTATTCGTAGCATATAATAAATAAATAAATAAAATAATTTTATTTCAAGTAACTATTAAAGACTCACATAAACAATTAAATGCATAAAACAATCAATACAATTAAGACACACGAATACACAAAAATATATACTTAAGGTAAATTAGGTAAAGAAAATGATGCTTTAAAACAATTTTATTGATGTTCCATTCCATCTCGTAGTCACTAGGTTTTAACCCTTATTATATGTTACGCAAAATATTTCTATTGAAACATTTGAAACCCATAGGGCAAAATTGTATATAAGCTATTGAGAGGAGAGCCAAGAAGCTCATCAACGACGACCAACTAGTAAGCAAAAGAATCCAGAGTCTCGAGCATCGTCGCAAGGTCGCTTGTTTGTCGGTTTTTTATCGGTTTCATTTCGGGGAGTGTGCATCGCAACTTCATAACTTGATTCCGCCATCTCCTTTTTATAATCGGAGTAGCAGGGATACTAAGAGGCGCCACCGCTACATGGTGGATATAACATTTACGCGCACAAAGCGATTCGCTTCTTCTTTCATCATACGTACTGCCAAGGAATGGAATTCCCTGCCCGAGTCTGTGTTTCCGATTAGATACAATATAGGGGTCTTCAAGTCGCGAGTGAATAGGTATCTTTTGGGTAAGCGCGCTACATCATCGACCGCATCGTCACTTAACATCAGGTGAGATAGTGGTCAAGCGATACCCATTATCACATAAAAAAAAATAAGGAATTGGAAAGCAGTAAGGCATTGAACTAGAAATTCTCTGCTCTGTGGTTTAAGTACTGAATGCGATATTATGGAATATGATTGTTATTTGGATAGGAAATGAGTGTTATAAAAACTATTATTATAAATACTAATAAAGACTATTATCAATATTAGATTACAATAATTTAAGCCCAATATTATCAATTCGTGGAAAAAACGATTACATTTTTAAAGTTTTAATTTTTTTTATCTAATAAATAATTATGTATATGTCGCAGCCAACAATCTTAATTAGCCGTTCAATCAACAGCCTAGCCTCAATTAGCAGCCTGAATGATACCTATTCAGCCGTAGCGTTTGTTACAACATTTTATAACTGGCTTAGTCTGACACTAAGGCAACACACTAGAGAACAGTTACCACCGCGTGACCAACGTGCGCCGACAAGCGTAGCTAGGAGAAGTACAGAAGACCTTCAAATGGCTGAATATCATTCAGGCCGTTAGTTGCACGGCGCTGTTTAGTAAAGAGGCTAGGTCGGCTCATTAAGCAAGTTAACTGCAACATATACACTGTTAACAACCACTGCACTCAATATTATGATCTGTGTTGACATGTGTTTACATTTTTATATTATTATTCACTTCGCGGATTTATATACATATAAAGAAAGGCTAACTGCTCAAGTCAGAGGAATGGATGGGTAAAAATTCAATGTTTGAAATATAGATGATATTAATATACTATTTAATAAAGACAAACCTATTTTTTAAGCATTTGGAGTTTGGACAGATAATGTAACTATTTATATACTTATATACGTACTTACTTTTGTATAATTACTGTTCAGACTAATCTTAAATTGGACCATTTTATATTTTTACCTTTTGTAAATTCCTATAACAAAGTAAAAGAAATATATTTAATATATATATTCATATATTTTGAGCTTTTACTATTACTAGTATAATATTTAAATAAGATACTAGTTCGGGAAATGCGCAACAATTTTGTATAGGTTTCACACTGAGTGAGTGCACCTCGTTTAGGACAGCTTTAAATCTTTTGCTACAAGAGCCACTGTTAAAAATAACTACCTACATAGTTTTAACAGTGGCTATTTAGCTAATTTGTTATTACATAGAAATATATTGCCAAGTAAAAACAGTGTAGAAAGTTAAAATTGGTGTCTATTTTATTATTATAGATATCACGCTTTCGTAGGAGAATTTGTAGGCTTCGTTGTTTAGAAGTTTAGATAATAGAAAAATATTTTCATGTAATTTTATTTGTAAATATTAGATTCAGTTGCTTTTTAGTTGAATAAAAGCTACATAACATTATTTTCATGTTTAAATTAATGTGATTTATACTCTTGGTGTGAACTAGATATTTAAATAAAAATGGCCGATTTAGTATTTGAGGATAACTGTTTCTACCACAGACAACTGGGCTTTATAATAAATAAGATTCGTCTTGATTTCGATGATTGATTCTATTCGATTAGTCTATGCATCGATAAAGACGACTGGGACTAGAACAATACATACAATCGGTCACAAGTCGGAGATTCTGTTAGAAGTTGAAGACTTCTATGGCAAGCTCTACGCATCGTAAACTTCAAGGCCCGTACCCGATACTGGAAATTCTGGTGGCTCTAGCCACCAGCCGAGACGAGATCGTGGCGGCCTTAAAAGTAACCGCTTAAAAATAAAAAGTGCCAGGAGAAAGACGAAATCACAACAGATCTATTAAAAGCTGGCGGCACTCTAGCAAGTCTTAGCTTCAACAGCTCTTTAATTCCGTTCTTTTCACTGGGATAACTCCACAGGCATAGGACAAAAGCGTGGTGGTCTTTTTTAAAAGGAGTCAAAACCTTCTGTGAAAAACTACCATGTCTACAAGCAGTTTTTAAGTGACATCAAGAACTGTCTTGTGCGAAGACTCGATGAGTTCCAACCTCCGAAACAGGCTGGATTTCGAAGCGGTTACGGCGCCATTGACCAAATCCACACAGGGCGGCTGATTGTACAGAAGACCGAAAAGAACGATCGGTCCTTGTGCTATGCATTTAGCAATGGAAACCTGGTCTGTTCTGGAGTTGCAGCGTTGCCAGGTTGATATATCAGAGTAATGTACCTGTATAATGCCGAAATGATGATAATACAATTCTGAACCAGTGTACTAAACATAGCTATCTACCTGCGTCGAGGAGTGAGACAGGGGGTCATCATATCCCTGAAACTGTTACATAACGCCTTGGAGAATATGTTTAAGACGCTGGACTGGAAAGCCTGTGGCATCAACATCAACGGCAAATACATCTCTCATTAATTATTCGCAGATGACATCGTCTTTATGGAATAGCAGAGACGCTGCAGAACTTACAAAGAATGTTCAATAGCCTAGCTAATTCCTCTCGTCGCGTTGGTCTCCGGATGTATTTGGGTAAATAAAACCAAAGTCCAGTTTAATCCCAAGTTCCCATTATCGATAATCTAAGGATCTAAGAGAAATCGCGTACACTAGACAGTGAGGCAGTAGGCAGCTAATTCGACATAGAATTAAAATAGAGCAGTTGTAAACGTTACGTAAAACTTTGACAAATAGGCTGTAATTTTGCTTTCTGCAGCCTAGCCGCCTTATGTACTAATGTCCCTAAACACTAAAGACTTACAAAATTTACACAAAAAATTTAAAATACGTTTGTAGCAGTATGTAAAACACACGGAATCAGTATAGAAACATCGTTATAATGCAATTGTGCAAGATGCCTCATGTGTTGGGTGCGAACTAAGCGAACAAGCGCTTCCGAAGGCTACTAAAGATCGCGATGTCAAAGCAATCCGTATAATTTCTTGACACAGCTAATTTTAACGCCAGGAAAATATACGTATTTGACGTCCTGACGTATGACAGAAGTGTCCATCGTCATTCGTTGGTAAAATCTTGTATTGCTGCATACGTGTATTTATACCTACTTTTAATTTTGTCATTCATAACAAGCAACAAGTAGTATTGTCATGTGTCAAATCTCAATTCATTTCATTTGTTAATTTAATATTTAAGAACATCTAATTGTATTATTAATAAAGTATTGATCGGTTCTTAATGTAGTTTATCTTTACTGTACCTTAGTTATAACATTTCTGCTGGGGCAGTACCACTCCTTACTCTGTCAGTTAATTAATCTGATATAGAGACGTTAATCGGTTTGAAGGGCAAAGTGGAGTTACAAATGTGACTCAACATGCTAGATTTAGATGTATCAGCGCAACAGACACAGTGCAGTGACGTGCAACATTATTGGAAACCAGAGTTCTGCCCTGTCTCAGTATCTGTTATCGGCAGACGTCATCGCTGATCATCATGGCATCATGCGCCTTGTTTGCCATGTTCAGTAAGTATCGCCATAAAAACCATGTTTCCCACACGATATTTATAGTGACACTGTTTTCGTGTAGTTATCAAATAATCTATGTCATGTAGCTTAGGTACCTAAGGGAATGCAGTACATCAATGAACGCAAGTTTTGAATTCGTGTCTGGCCTGAATTAACTGCAAATGTAGAACAACCTTACTTTAGAGAGACTTACTTAACTTAAGAGGGAACGCGGGGTGCACTTTTCCATACAAAGCTGCTGTAGCTATAATTTCCTTTTTTCTATTTTTTTTATTCTATACTCCTCTTTAAGATTTTTTAAGGGTCATATTTTTATTTGCAATTGGTCGGTCAAAAAAAGAAATGACAGGGGCGTAGCAACAGCAGACCTTGATTATTTGTATAAACATTTTTTTCTCTATAAGCATTTTCCAGGGAGGAAACGAGGGAATACATTTGTATGCATAAGTGCACCACACGTTCCCTCTTAATTTGAAGTATAGTAGAGCAAGGCATAGGCTCTCCCAGGACCACAACGGGTACGCGGCCTGCAAACGCGCTATTTCCGTGTGGCGAACGGATCGTTTTTGTTAAGTGTCAATCGTCATACAGCCTTGCTCAACGCTGTGTTTCTGGTTACGAATTGTAACGGTGAAAGGCGGCCAGCAGTGGGGGCAGCCAGCGGCCCAACCGGCAACCACCACAGTCCGCCGCCGCCTTACGTCAGACACCACGCTTGCGTCCGCGCCGTGCCCGAGCGAACGAGCTTGCGTTCGAAATCAAATGTCAAACTTTTACTTTCCTTCATTTTGAACAAAGTTGTCCAAGTTATTTTTTTTTTCAAGTGTACGAGTGCTGTGCGAGATGCCATGTGCGAGTGACAGTTAATTAAAATATATTCAAAATAAGATAACAATTGCAATATGTTGGTGTGTGTTTGCCTTTTTATTTGGAGCGCAGTTCTCGCACCGGCTCTAACCCAAGGTGAGTGGAACAATGAACAATACTTGGTTATTATGCGAAAAATCTGGTGTACATAAGCCGTCAGCGGCCGCCGCCCTAGCGCTGATATTAGATAGCTTTAACCTCCATTTACTACGCTATGATATGTAAGCAATGCCTGCTAAGTCGCCATTGCGTAACTTTGTCCTTAGGTATACAAAAAAATATAAGGGTGACTGACGGACATGGTAGTGAATGTTCCACGAAGTCCGTGTCCTCAATTAATTTTACAATTATAGAATGATGACCTAAGTTTTTATCAGCTTTATGTACCGTGAAGGATGTAAGTATAATGTTTTAAAGAACATTATTTTTATTAAAACTTTACAATGGGAAATATGCAAATACTTACAGAAAATAACAATAGTATGACGCGAGTATTAAATGTTTGTTAGATTATACTTGTATTCTACCAAACATTTTGCTCGGATACAACTGGTAAGTAAGTAATATGTAGGTTTTCTTACAAATTTACTAGATTAATACTAATATTAGATACTTTGAGTTTGCACACTTTTCACTCATTCGTAGAAATCGTAGATTGTGTTGTATTATACCGATAATGCAGCACGAATATTAATAAACTAAGTGGCTATATGTTTATTGGCATAAGAGGCATGGAAGCTAGGTACTAGAGTACCTACCTAGCTACCTACCTAGCTAGGTACTCTACAAAATGAAAATATGTGGTAGGAGGTGGCAGGAGTGCTATATCGATGTTCCGCCTTAAACTTGCAACAAAACATAAGCTTACCACCATCAAGGAGAAAATCTGCCGCCATAACGTTACGGTGTTCCGGAAGTAACAGCCCAGAAAGACCATTCTAGGCCCTAACTTAGTGCTCTTAGTTTGTATGTAATTGATATAAACCACGAATCTAAAACCGTCTAGGTTCAATTGCAAAAATTCTTTCATTTATCAACAGCTACATTATCAGGGAGTAACATGGGCCTCATTTTGCGGGCGAAGCCGCGAAGTTGGATTTGCATAGTAAGAGGTTGAAAAAAATTGCACCCTTTTATATTTTTTATTTTAAGGTCCAGCAGGCTTGAACCAAAAAGTTAAAAAGTTTAATAAGTTAAGTTAGATCTTAAAATTGACATTAGATAGGGCCAGCTGGGAAAATAAGTGGTAGCCCTTTTCCCAGCAGTGAGATTTTGAGATAAACAATAACCGGCCAAGTGCGTGTCGGGCCACGCGCAGTGTAGGGTTCCGTAGTAGCCCGTTATTCAATGCAAGTCTTACCCGTTAAAAACAAGCAACTAGGTACTCCGACTTTGTCATTTTAAAGGATTTATTCTAAGGATTTTGTATTTGGTACAAAATTATCCAACACCCAAGTTCAACGACTGCTAAACTAATAAAGTTATCTTATTCGCTATAATTTTCATTTAAAGTTCATGAAATGCGCTATTATCACGAATTTTTCCAGATTTTTCAAGCTAGCAGTTTAGCTTTTAGAGGGGGGGGGGGGGGGGACGCCCTACTGGAACTATAATTTGCACTTTAAAGTTTAATATTTCGTAAATGGAGCATTCAATCGAAAAATGGTATTAGCAATCCTTAAATCATTTTAAAAACCTATTCAACAATACCCCACACGACGGGGTAGACGATGAAAACAAAATTCATCCCCACTTCTCATATAGGAGAGCTACCCTAAAAAAAAATATTTTTCAAAATTTTATTTCAGCACTTTGTCGGCGTAATTTATATACATACCCCCACAAAATTACAGCTTTCTAGTATTAGTATCGGTCTCTTAGAAAAACCTGACATGATGCAACTATAAGGGTCCCTTGTCAGGACTACGGAACCCTAAAAAACCATATAGGTACATAATATTTTACTTCAAAGGCTTCTATTGTTGTATTACTTTTTATTCCTTAGAGAAAAAGGTCATAGCAGACATTGCTTTTTAACCGACTAATAAAAGGATGTTTCTCAATTCGTCCGTATATATATATATATATATATATATATATATATATATGTATACGGAAGAATTGTAAACGGAATATATATATATATATATTTTGATATTTTTTTATTTCTATTTTTTTATTTTTTATATCTATCCGATTTTGATATTTCTATTTTTGTTGGAAAGGAGACATCCCAAGGGTGGTACCATAGTAATTTCGTCGAAATCTTATTAGTATCTCCAGAGATATGGAGATAAACACTTCAAACCTGGTTCTGAAAATTATATTAAATAGCGCGGCATTTTTAGTCGGTTTTTTTAAAGTTTTTTAAACGATCTTATACATTATTGAAGTTTTCTATTTGAATTTGGCTGTATACACAAAGCGTAACATACATACAAAAAAAAAACATTCTGATGAATTGAGAGCCTCCTCCATTTTGGAAGCCGGTTGAAAAATGGTCATGATCGATTTCAGCGCTATAATAAAAATAGATTGATGCGTCGTTAAATATCGCGTCGAGGCACAGATTGCTTTCACTTATCCTTAGTGCGTGTGTAGAGCTCGCTGACACGTTCCACTGAACGATATTTCGACCGGTTCCTGCTGGGCTGGGAATGCGAAGGGCCACATGGTGTTTTCGTTTGTCTTCAAAGGGAATAGCGGAAATGGCATGTGCAATCTTTGTTTCACTACCATGCTGGAAACAATTGATTCCAACGTTGAAAATTTCATCTGTTCACTGTATTTAATTAGTTACGTGAATTCCTTGAAAATACAATTAAAGGAGATCGAAAATAGATTTAATAGAATTTATAATCTTAATTTAATTTTGTGGTAATGGGCAACAGTTTAATTTTATATAAAAACTTTCGCGCTATATTTAAGTTGGAATTTCCCAATAACTTATCTGTCAGGTAACCGTATAAGTAGGTACAGATCAACAAAAACGTATGTTTTTCTCTGAGTCAGACAAAGCAAATAGGCACGTTTCTGCACGGCTAGCTTTGCTGGACAATCATGATTTGTTAATGTCCAAATTATACAACAGTCGGCCGGCTTTCTCTAACGGAAGGTCAGCCGATGCTGCGAGTACGGTGACATACACAGCAAATTCAAATCTAACTGGATAGTGAATCTTTACATTTATGATTATGTTTAGTTTAGTCATTAGTAATATGAGTTTAAATACATTTATGCTTCTAAAATCAAAGCTGCATAACTTTTTTGCTTTCATTTTCTTACACGTAAAGGTACGGACACACCACAGCGTCCTGCGAGCGCGATCTAGGCGGCGATCAGATAGCGCCGTAGTATTTGTACCGACTGGTTCACACCAAACGCGATCAGAAAACAATTAAAAAGTACTGAGATCGCGCCCGCAGATCGCAGGACGCCGCTGTGTGGCCGTACCTTAAAGGAGAGTGGCAGTCTGGCTAGATACTACCTTTCCAGTAATACTATTGGTTAACTATGGTTTTCTTTCCATCTGGAGCAAACAGACCCATGTTTTGTCGATCTAAATAACTCAGTAATCGAGACAACAATCGAGAAATATCATCGAATATAAAAAAAAATCATACTTACTAGAAGGTACCTTCTAGTAAGTATGATTTTTTTGTTTTATTTTCGTCAGTTAGAATATAACAGAATTACCTCAATAATTCTGAGAAAAGATAGTCAGTAAAATACGGTCGAATTGAGAAAACTCTTTACTGAGATTTGTAAATACTATTATAATTTTGGAGTCAATCAATTACAGAATTTAATTTGTTTTTTAAATTGTTTTGACTATTGAGTATGTTAATAAATAAATCAATTACATAATCTATTGCAGTAATCCGTTTACTCCTTTCCCTTTACATCTTAGCCTAAAAAGATCCTTTTTGTTGGTTATTTACAGCTACATTTTTAATTGGGTCGCGGGTCAGATGTGTTCATATTTTACCTATTAGGAATTTAGTTTCCTCATAAATACTGAATTTCCTACGCAGAATATACTTATATTATAATGCTAAATGCCAAGATTCATAGTCATTCTACCTTCCTTGAATCTCAAGACCACGCGAGACCTTTGTCCGAGTCTTGCTTGTAACCTATTGTCTGATACACAGAACACGATAACCACTGTGGTCTGAAAGATGATATGCAAATAAAGAAGTTATTTTGTAATTTCCTAAATTAGTATGTTATAGGTAGATAATATCAGCAAAGTTGATTGTTTTGTGTATATCGTTCATTATGGCAAAGGTAAAGTGAACTACTTTTACTGCAATTTTGTAGTATTTATTTATTTTGAAATTTTATAGAAATTATATACTAATCTAGGCTAATCAACAGTTTAACACTGCATAACTCCATTTCCATACCATGTTTACATAGCGAGCGAGTGGTCAAGTGAAGTACGCATACTTTCTTTTCAATTTGCTAAAACAAGTACCTACAACTGCTTATTTAATAAGACGAAGCTGGTTTGTCATAAACTTTCTCCCGGCTTCCTTTTACTGATTGGCATTAACGTTTATCTACAGTTATATGCATATTAAAATGAATACATCCGTGAGATAAACCTATGTTCAAACCTCTGGGAATGCTAGACAGTATGTCAAGAACGGGACAATAATTGTTAATAGACACGATTAATTTAATGACAATATTTTTTAGTTTCATAAGTGGATGCATCACATATCTAGGTAGCACCAATTTTTTTGACACCACACTAACTTGATATTTTGCAGCGATTTCTTAGCACTCTGCATTTTTTTAAACCATTATTGCGTCAATTAATTGGCTTCGGGTACTTAATATGAATTACTACTCCTTAAGGTGCGGCCTCACCGCGGCGTCCTGCGATCTGCGGGCGTGATCTCAGTACTTTTCAAGGTACGGACACACCGCAGCGTCCTGCGTGCGCGATCTAGGCGGCGATCAGATCATAGCGCAGTGGTATTTTTACCGACTGATTCACACCAAACGCGATCAGAAAACAATTGAAAAGTACTAAGATCGCGTACTGCAGATCGCAGGACGCCGCGGTGTGGCTGTACCTTCAATTGTTTTCTGATCGCGTTTGGTGTGAACCAGTCGGTACGAATACTACTGTGCTATCTGATCGCCGCCTAAGTCGCGCAGGACGCTGCGGTGTGTCCGTACCTTTAATGTTACAAAAAGCTTGAGTTAAGTCGAGTAAACTGACCAATATCCAACCTTTTCCAACAAACAAAAGTTAAGTACGTTGTGAAACAAATCGTGACGATCTCTGCAATCGGTAATGTTACGAAAGGCCTCTATAGGTCGCATTAGTTAAATGATTAAGAAAAGTAGTTCAAGTTACTACGATATTGGTTCACGACAAAAAGAGTTGTTTTCTCAAAGCCTCGACAGTGTGAAGAATGGTTATCTTCTTCTCTGATGCAAGTATTATCGAAACACCGGTAGATTTAATAATCGTTCAGTTTTCCTCTTTTGTCCGCAGATCTTCTATTGTTACCATTTTGGCTTGAATAAAATTATAGGCGAAGCTTGCTGACAGACGGATAATCCAGGTCTATTCGAAATATTATTATATATTATTTATTTATTATTATACTAGAACAACAGAGTGGCGACACTGCGTACCCCTATCCCTTGAGGGTTAAATGTAGGGGTGTTAGTGTTACGTCGCTGGTTAAATGCAAAGACTCTCTGACCTCTGGTTTGCCTTGACCGGCCCTCCGATGGAGGGAATCGCAAGAGCTAAGACCTAAGCTCCAGGGTGGAAGTATAAAGGGCTTAAAGCCGCTAATAGCGTTTAGTGAAAGTGCAGCATACCTCTCGACACCCTAAGCTATCCACGCCAATGTTGCCCCTCGGCGCCAACATAACGGTCTGCCTTAATGAGGGGCCCATTCAGTGTATGGAAAGTGACCACCCTCCTTCATATTTTAAAATGAAGCATAATTGGCGGGTGTCGTAGCTCATTCCATAGACCAACAATATGACATCAAGCAGCACAAATTCATAGCCATAATAAAATGTACCATCAATACCATAATTTACATTTTTCATCTGTCCATCCTCAAATCCTACTATGTATTTAAGTTAACATTGTTGAGGGCCTCTTGATGTTGGCTTCGGCTCCGTCAATGCCTTCCAAAGGACCGGGCGATTCGTGATGTAAAATTCAATTAAAATATTATAATAACAATTAGTGGAAACCAATTGTGCTTTCGCTAGATTTAAAATATAATTATTATGATCTATTTAATGATTTTTTACTTGTGTTAGTGCATATTTTTATACTGTATATATTGTAGAATAAATGCTGTTTGAGTTTATCAAAATCTGTATTTAAACTTTGCCAAATAAGTACTTAATTTATTGTTTTTTGTACCTATATTGTAT
Source organism: Cabera pusaria (assembly GCA_954871355.1). Lineage (NCBI taxonomy): Eukaryota > Metazoa > Arthropoda > Insecta > Lepidoptera > Geometridae > Cabera > Cabera pusaria. The sequence continues at coordinate 25,801,665 of OX940885.1, read as the reverse complement.
TCTAAAAATATTATATACAAAGCAGTTTTATTACATTACCGTAACTTTCTTTGATGCCATTTAGTTCTACATACAATTCTTTGATGACGAAGTGTTATGGATGCCAAGTTGAAAGTAAAAACAAAGCAGTTATGCTTCGAAGGATCAGATTAGAGCATGACATTAAAAATGTTACGACGTACTAACTAGTACTATACGAATCTTTGACAGAGAGTGTGTTTAATATAGTAACGTTGAGTACCTAGTATTATTGTCTGGTTGTTGTCATAGGCTGTTATATGTGTGTATGTCATAGTGTAAAAAATGTTTTCATAAGAGCTGTGAAACATCCAAAATTTACATTCACGTGTGATAATTTGAAGCAAAAAAAAATCAGAAAGCATGTTGGTAGTAGTAATAAATTATAAGATTTTTTCAGAGCTTGAATTGTAGACGTTTAGCGAAGATGCAATGTAATATATTCAAGTATCAAATAAAGAAAAATATATATTTGGGTACAATGATGATTAAGACAAATCAACACATAACTGGTTTATTACTTAGGAATTTATCTTTGGTCGATGTGGAGAACTGTGGAGAATTTTCTGAATTCCAAATGAATCCAAGTCGATGTGACGATAAGATTTGTTAAACTAATCTTTGAAAGACAATAAAAATACCTAATCGAGAAAAAACAAACATAAAAATTAAGTAAAATAAACATGTATCTTATCTGCCATAAAAAATAAAAATAGATTTTAACGAATCCTATAAAATCTGTGTCTAGTAAGAGTTACAATGTTTATACATATCGTGTTGTACCGAGACTCTGTTGTGACATTGGTCTGCTGATATATCCATTATATTATGGACGTGTACGAGGTCAAACGGTCAGTTATTCTCCAAGGAACATTTTATAACAGGCTTGTCCAAAATAATTTAATATTTACTTAAAGAAATTGACAAATACATTAATTTGTGTTTTAGGTCCAACACTAATTTTAATAAATATTAGATCAATTATGCACATTCAATCAGAATCAGAATTATTTTATGGAAATAAGTAATTCTCTTCTGATTATGAGCTTTTAGTTTTATAGTTCACTAAAACAATTTTAGTAAGGTCATAATGAATTCGTCATAACGCTTAATATAGGAGACATTTCAGTATTTGCCTTGAAATACTGAATATGTTTCAATATCTGGACAACATTGACAAACAAAGATGTAGTTATTCGCAATCATACTAAATAGGTAAATTAATATGAAACACCGCCTCTTAAGGCGCTCCTCGACTGTAATACTCAGAGCTGACACAGGGCACGACATTTGGTTAGTTCCACACTGTGTGAATGTGAATGTTAATGAATGACCACACTGTGTCATAGCTGGAATCCGCAATACAACTGCTGTTGTCGACAGCAGCCCACGGTATGACGTCATCGGCGACCGGACCGGTTTGACAAACACCGAGTTCACTCGAAGAGGACATTGTGGACCTTTGGGCCTAAGTTCACTTAATGCATTTGCGTTTTAACTCATATTAATGTATAACTTTCTGTTTAATTTATTTTATAGTACTCAAATAAATCAGTAGGAAAACAGCTGTCTTATCTTGGCACAAGCTTATGCTATATGGAAAATGGGGAGTGAAAAGTGGTGAAGCGACAACATATAATGGAACTAATAAAAAATCCAGACAAATACTATTCTTAAAGTTATAAGATACATCAATATAGTTTATGCTCCCTGAGCTGAGGCAGTATAATAATTATCTCAGTTCTGAGGACACGGCGAGAGCCTCCGTTAAATCTTTTATTTATATCGAATAGGCTAGCGTTTGACAACTATTTCACCTGTTGGTCGAGGATAGCACGCTGGGTCTAGAATGAGAAGTAAGTCGTATTAAACAAACAAACAAAAACATTGCCGTACCATCCTTTTCTCAAAGCCATACAGGCCATTTTCGACCGCTGGTAGTTTAATTTCACAAGAAGCATCCTGCTAGCGTATTTAATTAATTACTTGGGTACCCTCTAGACTATGTTATACTGGATCGTGCTGCTGACACCTAGAAATTTTACTCCTTGCCGCACGATGCATAATATAATTAGATGTCATCTAATTCTACTGAGTAGAGTCCATTGCAACGTGGTGGCAGTTGCTTGATTTAATGCATATGTCACGCACAAAACCACTTTGAATAATACGTAACACTTTCACTATGTACCTACCAAGTATCAATATCAAGCCTACCGAAAATGTTATGCAGTACCTACTTACTATTCAACGTCGTCTGTATTGATTTCATGAATTATATTTAAATAGGGAGTAGGAAATATTTTCGATAGTACCTATACCACTATCAAACAAATAGATTGAGGTTAATCTGCTCAGTGATTTTTAAACCCTACAGTTACAGTATACCGCCCTTATAGTATATGTTAAAAATTGTGCATAATGGGTGTTTAAAGCAGGTCTTATCCTTACATTGCATATATTAAATGTTGGAAGTATTTCATATACACTTGAGTCCATACAGCGGAAAAAGGCAAGGTGGCGGTCGACCTTCATTCACTCGATATCATGGTCGTCAACAATGTCCGCTTTACTTGAAGACCACAGACCATCAGAAATACATTTAAAAAATTACAATCACTTGCTAAATATAACTTTTTTTTCATGCTGAATAGGCATAAAATGTCATTTTCATTGACAAGTCTCCATATATCTGGAGATACTCATCAGATCTTAGATCTCAATGAATTGTATAATGGTACCATCGTGGAAATATACCCTACCCATGAGAAAATAATCATTCGAATCGATCGTATTCTACAAAAATACTGATTCAGGAAATTCATTCCTGACCTGATGATATAGATATATATATTATTATTTAGACGAGATATATTATCTGATATGAAATTATTAATGTATATACATATGTATATATACCAAGTATACCAAGGCCTTATCTGCAACAACGAAGTCACATTTTAACAAAATCGTACAAAATATGAATCGTACACAAAATAGAATCTATAATTTGGAACAAATTCAATAAAACAACAACTATAAACACCTTTCAGCCCGAGCGCTTTTTGTTCCACTTTTATATACACTTTTTTTGGACATCCATCGTTTCTGATAGTGTGTCAATGGTGTTCAAAAGCAATACAATGCTATTTACCGTTGACCAATCAGAGTCGGCGTGTGGGTCTACTGATCGCAGGTGCTAACAGCTCGAAACTAGAAGATACCGCTAGATAACACCAATTATTATTGCTAGACACGCTAGTTTTAAAAACTATCGGCCCCTGCATATGTTATTCACCTATCATATCTGCTATTATCACAGCAATATAAATAATATACCTTATTATTAATATTTCTGTGGTTATAATTATATTGTATGTTTGGATATCTGTATTGTAGCTTCCGCACTTAATATATTGTTTTGGAGATAAAAGGTTTCGTTTCATAAAAATCATTATCACGTCTTATCCCATGTGTAAGTGAAAACTGCGAGGCAGGGCAGTCAATAATAATAAGGCCCATTATATTTCAGACGATTATGGCTTCACGAGTTGAGCTAGTTATAGAGCGTTATAACACATTACTTATTTTTATTTTATTGATTATGTTATTAATTACCTAAACATAAGCCTATCACAACGATATTACTGATCAAAATTATCGAGGCAACTGGAACGTACAAAACACATTACAGTATATATTAAAAAGGTCACTTCATGGCTGATCAGAAAATCTAGAGATCATCAATCCCGGGTCATCAAGGGTTAGTCTAAACTCTAAAGGTCAGTCAATACTTCACTCCTAAATGTATATTTAAAGATTTGTGTAGAAGAGATATTTTCAAAGGCATGATTAGCCCCACGGAGAATAGACTCTACTCTCGTGATTAGCCCAATAAATCCGACATTGACATCAGCTCAGTGAATACAAAAAAACAAAACTGCAACAAAAAATTAGATCCAATTTTTTTATACTAGTGAAACCCAAGTATCTAAACTTGAAGGTTGTCGACAAACAAGTTCTCATTTAACACTTTCGTAACGAGCTTAAAATCTTAATTGTCCATATAAATTGCCGTTGCACACGTAAGAATATTCCATTAACAAAAGTTGATGGCAATACTTTATGCCAATGACGTCGTTACGATTAAGGCAATTTTAGAAACGCGCCGCAACTTTCTCTAATCAAGTGGCGAAAGAAGTTTATTTACCTTATACGTCTATAAAACCCGACCGAAACATAGATAGATAGATTTTCATAGATTCATAGATCACGACGCATTTATGAATCAAACTTCTATATATAAAAAAAAATTGCTTAGTTTAAATTTAGAACATAACTTATATAGAGCTTGATACATTACGATACATTGCAAGTGGACATGATATGATATGATTCAAAATTTGTATCAGGAAAAATTTACAAAATAGAATTGCGTCAGGGGTTACCCCAATGTACATATCGTCTAGAATTTCTTTAAAAAAAATAAAAAAAACAGTAGATACAGTATTTATTCAGGCCGTGATTTGTGGCAATCCATGACTTAGGCTGAGTTGCACCATCTTACTTTAACTATAACAAACGTCAAAAATCTGTTAAACTCCATACCAAAACACCGGTTATAGTTATTGTTGCGGTTTAATTAAGATGGTACAACTCAGCCTTATATCCAAAATACATTGATAACCAAATGAATATTGATAAGTTGTATAATCGTTTCTAAACATTCTAAAGGTACGATCACATCGCGGCGTCCTGGGCTTGCGTGCGAGTTCGCGATCTGATTTTCAATCGTTTTCTCATCGCCGTAGTAGCGATTGCTGTGAACCAGTCTGTACAAATACTACTGCGCTATCTGATCGCCGCCAAGATCGCGCACGCAGGACGACGCGGTATGACCGTACCTTAAGAAACTTAAAAGATTCATACTAGACTATAGTCCGGCAATCTCGTGCGCGACCTTCCTGTGGAGTGACAGACGGTGGCGGCACATGAGTAAAGAAGGGTGGCGGGGACGAGGTAGCGGTAGTAACTATTACATAATCTGTGACACGGCTACACATGCTTCACTTCCCCGCTACACTACCCGCAACCCGCTGACATCTTGGGTACCTCGTCCCCGCCACCGTCTGTCACTCCGCAGGAAGGTCGCACACGAGATTGCCGGACTACAGCTGATTGATACCCGCGACTTTTTTTTTCTATCTTATAGGCTTGCGATTGACCACTATCTCACCTGTTGGTAAGTGATGATGCGGTCGAGGATGGTAAGCACGCTAGGCCTAGAATGGGAACTGGCTCTCAAGGATAGCTGCCGGAACACATTACATGTTTTGGCGACAGATTTTCTAACTTTAGGGTGGTAGCTGGCCAGGCGGTCACTAGATAGTGTCCTACCACCATGCGGGGTTTGTTGGTTGTTAACGATGTTTTTCCTTCACCGGAGGGCCACTGTGAAAAGCGCACATACATTTTTTCGACAGAAAAATCCACGGCGTGCACTGCAGTTAGAACTCGGTACCACGGCATCAAAGCCTACCGTTCTCCCGATTACGCCACCGGGCCCTCAAAACTTCGTTCACGAACATCAAGAATTTTATCACCGTAAAGCTCTGTCAATTAACATTTGTGTGATCACAGTTATTTAAGTTGTATGTGTAAAAATCATGACTTTTTTTTACAAAGATAAGCCTATGTTCATTCTCATGCTATAATACATTATCCTTCTTGTAAAATTGCAGTAAGATCGGATCGTCCGTTTAGGCGTGATTAAGTAACAAACAGTACCCCTAGTACGAGTTTCATCGTAAACTCTTTTGACAGATCTCACATAGTTTTCGATTTATTCTGGCTCCCTGATTGGTCTTAATTTAGTGAAATATAGTAACCACTAGAGGCGCTGTACTGTTTTTCATACAAATTTTGTTCGATATACGATATCGAGTTTGGTATGAAAACTCGTACTAAGGGTACAGAGTAACAGGGTTACAAACGTTTTTATAGTATGATGAAAGAAACATTAATAATGTTCTCTCCCATTCTTTTTAGGGTTTCCAACATCACACATGCAAAACCCAAACCCCTAAAATTCGAAATGTATAACTTAGCATTCACTCTTATTTACGAAACAACAAAGCCTAAACATTTTATTTAATACCCACAGTAAGCGAAAAATATCCGGGAAAAATAGCACTTACCTAATTTTGAGGACCAAGATCTCTGGTACCTTATTTTAAGTATTATTTAGTCCACGCAAGTTCAACTCGCACTTGACTAGCTTCTCATTATCCCACTAGCCATGCTACGACTTCTACGAGTGCTACGCAGCGCTACGAAACCTAGTCCCGTAATGCACACCCGCGTCACAGAATAAATAATAGTAGACCGCGTTATACCCTTATATGAATCCTTTATTTAAAATTTAAATAAAGGTTTTTAAATTGTATCTACATGAAGTCAAACTGGTTAGTTTACCAAGAAAATTTCGAAACATTTGTTTATTTTTGTTCACAGCATTAAGGGAGGGGTAGGGTTTATATAAATATTCGTAATTCGTTCTGAATAGATTAGCTTAGAAGTGTACATACTTTTGATTTGGCGTTGTAGTTCTGTTTATTTATATGTTCTATCTTACAAATTCAGGGTACATTTACATTGTCAGGACTTTGTTAAAGAGCCAAACAAATATCTACATATAAACACATCTTCCACCAACACAATATTTTGATCTCTAAAGTGTTGCATCGTTGAGATCTTCTGCTGACGAGATAAAGTACACTTTGCAATAACGAAACGTTAATCCTCAACTTGAACTTGAATTTAGGTAAATTAATATTGTTATGTCATGCTGGTATGTCGTAGGCGATATTTAATTGTCGTATGGGATGCTTCTTGTAGCGGCTAAATGATTGATGTAAAAGTATGTACATGTAGGTGTACAAGATAGCAAAAGTAAATGCAAAATCGTTTAATTAGTTGTCATAACAGTTGCCGATTGACTCGTACCGTGAGTGACGCAAAATTTTAATAGAGTGTAATCTATTACAATTTTGCGTAACTCACCTTACATAAAATTAATTTGGCATTCGTGGAACAATTTAATAAGTTCTAACATAGACCTACTGTTTTGGATACATTTATATAAGTCCTGCTATACTCACTTCTAATGTTTTGAAAGTTTGTTGTATGTTTAGATTTTTGTATGGTTTTTCCGTAATTACGCAAAGGCAGTTGAAACGGATTTGGAAGAAATTTGGTGTACAGAGAGTGTATAACCTCGATTAACACAGAGTACTTTAAGAAGTACTTTTTACAGCTAAGCTGCAGGATACATCTAGTTGTTTATAAACATTACAATTTGTACACTTGCCATGAATGAAACAAGCATATTATACTAATGTGCGAGTACACTAAATACAATGCTGTAAACTTGATGCATTTGTATTATAATATGCCACTTTGCATATCCATTTATTAGATGTTAAATATGAAGGGACAGTCGTATTAGGATTCTTTTACGATATCCTAATAAGATCTAACAATAGATCCAGACATCCTGTAATTAATGCAGCAGATATTAAATTGTACCTAAAATATTGAGGCCTCATATTGTTGATATTAATACCAGAGGTCAAGTCGTGGTGGTAAGGCATTACAAACAAGTTGCCATGTGTGGATTGAGTCAAAACTTTTTGCGATTGTCGCTACTGTCTCTTACACAAATCAGTCACGTCCAAAATTAGGGTTCATTCTATTTTTTTATCTGTAGTTTTTATTTTAATGATTAGTCATAGTTAAGGTACGACAACACCGCGGCGTCCAGCGTGCGCGATCTAGGCAACGATTAGATAGCGCAGTAGTATTTATACTGACTGGTTCACAACGCGATCTACGGCGATTAGATAACAATAGAAATTCAGATCGCGAACGCGCACTCGGACGCAGGACGACGAGGTGTAGTCGTACCTTGAGTATCAATATATTTTAGTTGTGAAATGCAATGATGTTGATGTCTTATACAATTCTAAAGTGTCCAAAATAAAATAATTGCAATATAATATTTACGTTATCATTGAAGGTTCTACGAATAAAGGTCGTTCACAAAGTAAAGATCTAAATTGGATTTTAATTCGATTTACAGCTGAATGATCAATGTATGATGATGTAGGCGAAACAAATCAGTTTGCACAGTAGTTTTGATAGAACGTTAGACGACAACGTGGCAGCTTAGATAGAAGTGGTGGGATGAATGAAATGCGATGAATTGAGCACCATCACTTTCCAACTAAATATAAAATATACTAGATCATGACGAGTGTAAGAGAAGAATGAATTGCTCTACAGTCAGTCAGGCCCACTAGGCGAAAAGTACGGCCACATCTGATTTTCAATCGTTTTCTGATCGCCGTAGACCGCGTTTAAGACAAGACGCTGCGGTGTGGTCGTACCTTAAATACTGGATTTTTCACATGGGATAAGGTAATAAGGGCTGGTACCTGTAACTGCGGAGACTGTCCATTATTTTTCATTTCATGTTGAGCGGTATGATATTGTGAATACCTACTTACTAATATAGTATAATGTGTATAGTACAGTGTGTAAATAATATGAATAGTTACCTGACCTGCCCTTACGGTCTCATCCACAGAACACAGATATAGTTCCCATCTCAAAAATCCACCCTACATAATAATGTAGGAACCTAAACATTAGCATCGCTTGAGTAGAACTTCATCGCTTTAAAAACTCATATTTTAGTTTAGTTCGAACTTATATCAAAATACACTAATTAAAATGATTTGAAATTATTATTTAGAAACTAATTGATGACTAAAATCATGAACAATTACTGCCCGGACTTTCTATAATTATGTATAAACTATTAACAACAATCAAATATATTTTAATAATTATGGGATGGGTATAAATATTATGTTAAACAAATAGTATAATAGATAATACTATATTTCACTAGTGACTATATTATGCACTAGATATATAAGCTGGTATCTTTATATATAAGACGATCAATTTTAATAAACTTCTAAAACAAACTTTCCGTTACGAATTGGAACAGTTTTGGCTTGACATCAGCTGAGTACTCATCTACTGAGCTGATGTCAAGCTTTGTTTTATTATTTATTCTGTAGTCTTTACTAAAAGTGTATATACTAAAAGTAATAACACGCTATAGCTGTAGCTATAGCTTATAACTCAACCCGGATTACAAGTATGAACGACCTCGTTGCAGATCTCATATCCTTTGTCTATTCGCCAATTAACAAGGACAAGCCAGAGGAATTAAAAGTATAACAACTGTTGCAATTGAGACTGAGTATTTTAACGTGTCTCTGGAGATGACCTCATTCCCGGATGAGACTAGGCTAAATATTAAACGCACTTAAATTACGCGTACAGAATTGTGCGCAAATAATTAGGTCTTATAAAAGCATCCTTTTATAAGCTTTACAAAGTGAGTTTGCCATAATAATTTTATTTTAATAGTACCTACATAAATCAACGAAGAATCAACATCAGTTTACTGATACATATTCTTTTCGTTATATTTTTTTAATAGTAGAATTGATTGAATTTATTACGAGTACAGTATGATAAAAGCTTCAGGAAGCGAGGAGCAACTAAATGGATCGCTGTCCTGCGCATGAAAAGAATTGACATCTTGTGATTTGACACAGTTAAGTTAAGCATATTGTTCACATTCTAGTCACGGACTCGTGCTGAACCTATTTATTGTAAAAACGTAGTAATAATATGCACAGACTGGTGTTTCGAAAACAAAGCCACCGAAATTGCTAACGCGTGACCCGCTGTATGTATGTATGTGTAGTGAAGCAATCATGTGGAGAAGAAATACGGAGCAATACTATAATGATTTCAGAATTGTATAGATTTGTCACTGAAAAGATTATTGACGCTCACTTGGGGCTTACTACGTTATACGAAACATTTAAATATGAAATAAATGGTTTAAGAATAAAAATGTAGAATCTACTGGATTGTAGATCTTGACTGTGGTGAATATTTTAATAACAAGTGCACGACAAAAAATACAGAGCGTACCCAATGTTCCCAAAAGAAAGTATAGATTGAGATGAATAATTAAAAGTAATATATTTAACCATTTTGTAAAATGTCGCAACTTTCAGAGAGCTTTTCTGCATAGAGCGTTTTAAATTGTGAATGAAATATACCTAAAGGTACTAGACACAAGTATCTAGTTGTTTGATGGATTTTGTTATGTTGCAAGAACTTGGGACTTCATACTTACATACCAAATAACCTTTAATTATTTTTTATTATCCCATTTTCCATTACTATATAAGCAAATGCTTCCATTTTTTGACGAATAATCGATGAAATCTTAAAAATTCCTAGATTCTGTTCTATATATAGGTTTATATAAGTATATAAACAAGGTTTTTAGTTACTTCACTACCTATGTATTGTGTCAATTGTGTACAGCTTATCTCTGCGGAAGTATTACTTTAACAAGACCGTAATTATAGATGTATGTGCTTATCGTAGCTATTGTGTAGGTACAACCGGTAGCTTTTGAGACGTGAATGGACACATTTAAATGTTGCCTACGCGCATACATAAAAATAAGCGCTAAAATGGTGCTGCTCAATCATTGTAAAAATCTTTAAGCACATCACTATTTCTTTACTTTTTTATTATCTTATGAAAAAACTCTAGGGGTGTAAGCTTAATGAAACTGCCTCCGGAAGATATAAGAATATATTATCTTATATATAAAAATCAATTGCTGTTCGTTACTCTCGCTAAAACTCGAGAACGGCTGGGCCGATTAAGCTGATTTTGGTTTTGATTTGGAAAAATTGCAAAAACAAAAATTTCATTTTCCCATATGTACTGTTCTACCTACTTTCCTGTCAAACATTTGACGTCCGACCTATTGTGTTCTTTTCCACTCACGAATTGAAATTTGAAGCACGTATTAAATTAAGGGTTTTCATTCGATAACATAATATATCCACATTACTCTGATATATTTTGAATTTTGATGGTTGTCCCAAGTTGTTATTGTTGGTCCGTTCAGAAATGTTTGTCATTGTATTGACATATTTTGATAGTTGTCATTATAGCGCTTCCATATATGGGTATTCGCTATTTGTGTATAAAAACCGATAAAAATAAAATAAAATCAAATAATATAGGGGGGTCCCTATACAAGAAACGAATTTTTGAGGCTTTTTATGCTCGACCTTACAATCCTTAATAAGCGAAGACATGAAATTTACTCATGGTGTGTATTGCAATGGCTGCGAGATCAAATAATAAGAACTAAATTAAAAATTAAAGGGGTCCCCATACAACAAACGTATTTTTCCGGCAAATATTGTTCAATCGGAACCCTGCGTGTGCGGGGTTGACTCGCACTCGGACAGTTTATTTATATTCGCGGTACGAAGTTCGCCGGGTCAGCTAGTAGGTAATAAATAAAGTATTTACACTAGATTCTGAGATTCTGTGACTATTCTAGAGGAATGACAACGGTTTGAAAACTTTTATTTTTTAACTGTGGCAAACAATTTTCGTGCCTACAAATAAAAATACATTTTTTACCATTGCCACTCGAAAAAGAACACTTTATTCATCGACAGCAGTGAATAAAACGCTCTTTTACTCACTTGGTGAATAAAAACATTTTGAATTTGGAACAAGCACGAAATACGAATTATGGTCAAAAAATAAATAAATCTTGCTGAAAGTGCCTACTGGCTGGCTAAATGGAGGTAAACGATAGAAGTTATATAATTAAATAAAAATAAATTTCCCGCTTATTTTGGTTAAATTCTTTTTTGTTTTTATTACGGCTCCATACGATTAGTGTATTCAGCCAGATTCATGTATTGAAATTGTTCAAGTTTTTGTAGATTCAAGTCATAATGTTGAGTCATAGTCACATTTCTGTGTTGTGAGTTCTGAGTCAAGTTAAAGTCACAGTCTAGTCCAAGCCTTACTAAAGATGTGAACTTAACTGAAGATTTTCAGTGGGATTTTGGTGAGTACACAAATAGCATGTTTTTCAACATTGTGCTGTTTCCCTACACTCGCACACATTTACCGGCACTAAATGGTTAATAATCCACATTTATTACATATTACTAATAAAATATGATAAACATTAATACCATATTAAGTAGGTACTACTATTTATTTTCTCGCAGTCAATGGTAAAAAGAAGATTACACGACTCATGAATAAAAAAAATAATCTCGGTCCTTGTATCCCTCGCTCCGCTCAGGATTCTAATCTAGAATCCTTCGCTGCTCTCGGGATCCAACTTAGTCCCTCGAATTAAATTGCCTTTTTATTCACTTGTTGTATAATCTACTATTTTTAATGTTGTTTATGTTGTAACTAAAAAATATTATTATGAATTAATAATTAATAATATATATATATTTTATTATTACATGATATTAAAATCTTCACGCAACGTTCTGTGGCACGCAACGTTTGGTATCTGTATAAATAAAATGCAAACGTTACTGACTGACTCACTGGCTAACAGATCTATCAACACACAACTCAATTTACTGAACGGATTGCGCTGAAATTTGGCATGCAGATAGTTATAATAACGTAGGTATCCGTTGAAAAAGGATTTTTCAAAATTCATCCCTTACGGGGATGATACGATACGGGGTTCAAAGTTTGTATGGAGAAAAATATTAGATAGTCTTTTTTATTCAAAACTTTACACAAATACTTCTGTAAACTAATAAGTAACATAAGTGTATCAGGCTTTTTTGAAATTCCACCCTAAGAGAAAATGCAGTAACAAAGTCTAAAAATTAATATTGTTTTGGATTGCGCTGAAATTTGACGTGCATGTAGTTATTATGACGTAGGTAGGTAAATATAAATCCACCCCTCAAGGGAGGAAAAAAAGTAATTTTTATTCAAAATTTCACATAAGTACTTCTGTAAATAAATAAGTGTCGTGTCAGGCTTTTGCCAAATTCCACCCGTAAGCGGGTGAAATGGGGTTAACAAAGTCTAAAAATCAATATGGGTTTTCGGTTTTATAAAAATGAACCCCTATTTCCCTTGGCCACGCCATAACTTGAAAACAGGTGGACTGAGTTAGTTGGCTAATTCTTGTTTTGATGTGTATATGCGCTACCTACGACATACCAGACCAAAGTTATAATGAAAATTTTAAATTTCTAAAATAGACGGTGCTACATTTTAACAACCTACGAGGAACTTAACAAACATGTAAAGGTGTAGGCGAACAAGTACGTTGCACTCCACAGAGCAGCGATAGTGCCTTGACTTTTCAATAAAAATGTCAGATATAATTTGACAGTTGAATAGCAAGTACTGTCCGCAAGCGTAGGCGCTGATGTAGGACATAGGCGATTAGAAGCTTAATGACGTTGGTAACTATAAAAAACGCTCATTTATTTTCTAATACCCTATCAACATATTTTATTCAGTATTATTTAAATCATCATATAGGATATAGAAAACCGATAACTTGAACACTACGGTGAATGAAATCACTTTCCATTATTATCATCATCATAATCAGCCGGTGCTAGTCCACTGCTGAACGTGGACCTCTGCCAAGACGCGCCACCTACTACTTCTATACAATAATTAAATTAGGTAGTAATGTATAATCGGATTTAGTCGTGTGTCCAATATATTATATAAAGTATACATTGCCTTGCCTAAATCGTAGTAACTATCCTTGATAAAAATTTTTTTTCGGCCCCCTTAGATTTAGACAGAGTTATTTTCACATTTAAATATTAATATGGCAGTACGGATAAACGGTTCTAAGTTCGAAACAATTCTCGTGTATAGTTTTACTAGTTTGTCTAAATATTTCTAAGAAGGTTCGCACAGATGTTAAGACAACCGGTCAAGCACACATGTGGGTGACCATTTTTTGTTTGTACATTCCAAGACAATGCTACCAACAAATGGTCTTGAGCAAATTATACATTCGCTTTGAAACTAACCTTGGTCAATTCATTGCCTTTTCTGTCTAGTGCCAGTCAAGTACCGAGGTAGCCACAGGTGGAATTTAAGTTTTATGTTAGGTTATACTATCTTTGTTTGTTGTTTTTATAGCAAAGGAAAACTTCATTACATGTTACTGCATTGAAAAATTATTCTTTTATAAAAAATTGTATCATAGCTCAACGGATTAGCAAGCTGAAGTGGCAGTGGGCTGGTCATATCTGCCGCAGGACTGATTACCGTTGGGGTAGACTTGTCCTAGAGTGGAGACCGCGAATCGGCAAACGTATCGTAGGACTTGTAAACTTCAAACTTTCGCGATTTGAACACATAGTTATAAATATTAAAATACGGGACTTATCGCGCCTAAAACATAAATTTTGAGTCGTCTTGTGACCATGATCGATGCAACTTGGTCGAAACGTCGAGTTAAATAAAAATTTATGTTTTAGGCGCGATAAGTCCCGTATTTTAATATTTATAACTATGTATCGTAGGACGTCCTTTGACCAGGTGGAGCGACGACATACGAAAAGCGGTGGGCAGTGACTGGAAGAGAAGAGCCGAAGATCGGGCTCAGTGGCGCATCTTGGGAGAGGCCTACGTCCAGCAGTGGACTCACACCGGCTGATGATGATGATGATGATGAAAAATTTGTATACAAAAATTATACAACTCGATAATTATATATAAATAAAATTTTCAAGAAGAACTCAATCACTTAATACCTGATTAAAATCATTATTACACATAAATTACTCGACATAAAAAAGTTTTTACTATGTACACAGTAGAACTATGTCTCGTTGCAATTTCTAAAATAAAGATCGAATATTGAAATTGAAATAAACAAAAATAGGTACTGTTATACATTATTTTTTATTGTGCAAAGGAATTCTCCGTAGATTTCAACCAATTTCTACTAGAGCTATTTCTGTCCATTTAGGCTGGTAGACCATTATTATATCATCACGCCATGTCACCTCTTTCTTAGTCGACCACGTTAGTGTCTAGGTAAAGAAATCATATAAACAACAAAATATTATGTTTTATGCACTATAACTAGAACCTCTAAATAAAGACTTTTAAAATAATAGTACCTATTGATATTATTTGACTTCAGTTGACAGAGGAGCGTTGCAACATAATTGTCGTTGCCTGCTTAGCATTCGTATCGACTCCCAGCATTGTCTGAACATTCGGACCAACCGATGAAAACATTTCGACACGACTACAGTAGCGATTGACTTTAAATCATAAACAATAAAGTATTACAAAAACAACGTCTTAAGACAATTGGATACGTTCGTTAGGAAAGCCAAGCCACTATAAAATCTGACAGGGTTGCCAATTCTTCTCATTTCTTCTAATAAAAATAAAATCTTAGTGTATATGATGATAAAGTCTTTATTTTCATATATCTGCATTTAAAATCCCTGTAATAACTATGTAATTACATAAACATCATGATCCATTTTCAACCGACTTGCTAAAAGGAGGAGTGTTGTATGGCGATTTCTCCGTCAATTGTGCACCGATTCGAATGATTCTTTTTTAAATCGGTAGGTTAATTTTTTTAATCTTCGAAGTGGTCCCATCGTAATTTCATCGAGATCTGACAAGTACCGTAAGAGATATAACGATAAACGTCTCTAACTTGCTACTGACACTGACTCGCGGGGCATTTAAGTTTTAATTATTATAATATTAATTTGTTGTTTTTTTTTGTATTTTTTAGTTTGTTAGCTCAGACATCATAGGAATCAGGGATTATAGGAATCAGGGAAGTATACATTCCCAGAAAAAAAAAGAAATGTACCAAATCGGTTAACAAATGACGATTCATTTGTTAACCGATTTGGTACATTTCTTTTTTTTTCTGAGAATGTATACTTCCCGTTTGGTCCTATTGTTCAATTCAATAATATGATAAATGATGATTATCTCCAGTGATACGGAGATTAAACCCATAAAATTTATTATGTTAAGGCAGCAGGATAGTTTTCTGATTCAAATTGTAGGTTAAACAAACTAAAGTCGTATATTCTTGTAAGTTTATAGCAATGATGAATGTATCGGCTTCAAAAAGATTAACTAAGACATTTGTGGCACAAATGCTACTATACAATTTTAAGATAAGTACATTTAGTTAGCAAGATTAGCGGTCGATGTATGTATATAAACGCTGAGAGAGCATTTTACGAAAATTCAAGATGTACATCTTGAATGTTGAAGGTATAAGTGGTACCATCGTCGACCACATTATCACTTACCAACAGGTGAGATAGTGGTCAAACGCTAGTAAATGATATAAAAATACGAAGTTGTAGGAGAATATGATGTCATAGTACATTTGCCTTCTCCCTCTACGCTGCATCCCCGTCACTTTGTTCATTTTCAATGATCAACTGTCAAACTTCGTGATAAGCCTCCAAAATTCAAAATTCGAATTCCAAATGAGGATTAAAATAAAAGCTTTCAATAAATAAAAGATAAGTAAATCACCCACAATAAAAATTAAAATGCGACTGGTATCCTTGATATGGTTCACGCACTCGTTGAATACACTGTATGTTTTAGATGTAGGTACGTATTATACCTATAGAACTCAATAACAGGTTTCCTGCAAAGGGGAGAAATGAAAGGGGGACTTTATAGTAGTAAGTATTCACCCGTACCCTAAATAACACTCTATGCAACTGACGTTCTTATTACATTTGTTTTAGTTTATTTTATTTATGAGTACGGTACTGTAAGAACGTTCTATAATTACTAGCGATATATTTTCTGCAACAAAGTGTAGATTTTTTTCTATTTATTAACATACTCAATTAGAAAATACATAACGTTTAAACCCTCACGGGTTTTCTTTACCGGGTTTCAGTTTCACATTCCATAACAGTTAGGTTTGTAGGTATAATAGATACTCGTATATACTCATTATTTTATATCATAGTTAATATAACATATTTATAGTTACCGTTATAACCAGGCTGGTGCAAGGCGAGCTATGGTGGAAACATTTTACCACATGATTACTACCAAATCGATATATCGTTGCCGTTAGTGTAAAATAACTGTAGAAAATATATTTTCTGTTACTGTGCATTTTGCGTCTGGAGTTTTAAGATTTCTCACTAGGAGAAAAGTTTAGAAAGGATGATCTTAAATTATAGACAATATAAACCTTAGATGCACTGTTATTTGAGTTACCATTTCAATATCAATATTCAATAATTAATATGAGTACTTAAGGGTAGTATTATTATCTTTTCTATGCTTAAGGTATGGACACACCGCGGCGTCCTGCGTGCGCGATCTATGCGGCCATCAGATAGCGCAGTCAAAAGTCAAAGCATACATTCAGTTTATGGGCAAATTAAACATTTGCAGTTACACACGTCAAATAACATGAAATAGATCATATTCAATAATTATTATCTAATACCATAAGAATCTTTGTCCTGACATACTGACTGACTGACTGACTGACAGACATCGCACAGCCTAAACCGCTGGTCGTAGAGACTTGAAATTTGGAGGGTATATATGTATTTATATTTGTATTTGTATATTTTATGTACGTAAGGGTGTACTAAGAAAGGATTTTCCAAAATTCACCCTTTTAAGGGATGAAATGGGGGTTCAAAGTTTGTATGGAGAAATAAGATTAGATAGTAATTTCTATTCGAAACTTCACACAAGTGCTTCAGTAAATAAATAAGTGAATACGTGTTTCAGGCTTTTTCAAAATTCCACCCCTAAAAGGGTGAAATGGGGTATAACACAGTCTGAAAACCAATATTGTTTCGGATTGCGCTGAAATTTGGCATGCAGATAGTTATTACGACGTTAATTCTCTCTGAGAAATTATTTTCTAAAATTCACCCCTTAAGGGGATGAAATTAGGGTTCAAAATTTGTATGGAGAAACAAGATTAGAAAGTTTTTTTTTTTAAACTTCACATACGAGTAAGTACTTTAGTATATAGATTAGTAAATACGTGTCTCAGGCTTTTTCAAAATTCCACCCCAAGAAGGTAATAAAAGTGGGGTAATAAAGTCTGAAATCAATATTGTTTCGGATTGCGCTGAAATTTGGCATGCAGATAGTTGTTTTGACGTAGGTATCCGTGAAGAAAGGATTTTTCGAAATTCACTCTTTAAAGGTATGAAGTGGGGGTGCAATGTTTGGATAGTATTTTTATTCGAAACTTTACACAAGTACTTCAGTAAATAAATAATTAAATACGAGATTCAGGTTATTTCAAACTGCCACTACAAAGAGGGTGAAGTGGGGGTAACAAAGTCTAAAAATCAATATTGTTTCGGATTGCGCTGAAATTTAGAATGCAGATAGTTATTATGACGTAGGATCCGATAAGAAAGGATTTCCCAAATTCACCTCGAACGGGGATTCAAAGTTTGTATGGCAAAACAAGATGAGATAGTCTGTTTTATTCGAAACTTTACTTAAGTACTTCTGAAAATAGATAAGTTAATACGTGTAGCAGGATTTTGGGTAGTTAACAAAATCTGAAAATCAACATGGTTGTTCGGGTTTTATAATTATGAATATTTTATTCGTAGTATGAATTCCTATTTTCCTTAGTCACGTGATAACTTGAAAACGGATGAACCGATTTGGCTTATTCTTTTTTGATGTATTTTATGATAGAAAGGTTTTTAAAAAGAAAGTTATAAAAAGTTATAAGTAAATAAAAGAAGTTTTTAACGCAGGCGAAGCCGCGGGGCACTTCTAGTTATAATAAAATATAACAGAAACATAACTTATTGCTTTTATCATACAAAAAAAAAAGTATTGAGCCATTCAGCTTTCATCTAGACGTCGAACGTCACACTTAAAACAAATGTTTAATTCCCCTGATTAATGTAGGGTTGCCAACCGTACTATTAAGTGCATCCCCAACCCAGTGCATGTTTCAATACTTCAGGCAATTTTTATCTAAATAAAAAACTTTTTAACAAAAAAATTATACCGCCGAAAAACTGTAAATTTGCGAGTGGTCGTGCATCTCTATTTAGTCTGTGGGTCGTGTGGAAGCGCATTTTTTGGAAAGTTTATGTTCATCGCTGGAGATTTCACGTTGCATTGTTAATTTGATTATTTCTTTAAATTTAAGAGGTTATTTAGTGATATTTGCTTATTGATTATTTGGCACCGACTCAAAATTACTTTGGTATACATACTTACATTAGTTTAAGAACTTAGTTTTTATGTTTAGTTAAAAACTCAAAACAATTACTAAAATATATACTTATGTATACTAACAGTAGTTTAATAAATTCGTTATTAAGGTTAATTAAAAAAGTTTAATTATTTCTTGCTTTTCAGTTTTTTCGGCTGTTTAATTTTTTTGTTAAAAAGATTTATTTTATAATTTTTTGTGGCCATAATCTACTATGTAAAAAGCAGGCGTCATTGCTTACCCCTGCCCTAGAGAAACGTTATATAGAACATTTATGAACTATAATTATAATAAACATAATTTAAGATCACATAAAAAACTAAAAAAACCGACTTACAATGTCACGCTAGTCAATTTCAATACTAAGTTTGAGGTGTTTATGTTCATATCTCTGGAGTTACTGAACATATCTCGATGAAATTGAAATGGTATCACCTGTAAAATATCATCATCATCATAATCAGCCGGTATCAATCCACTGCTGGACATATGCCTCTCTCAAGACACGCAACTGAGCCCGATTTTCGGCTCTGTGTTTTTCCAGTGTTTGTTGACATACATTGATGATATGATAAAATCATCAAAATAATGATACATTTATCTATTATTTTTGTTGATTCATTCAAAACGGCTCGTCCGGTTTCGTTAAAATTTAAATGGGACCCCCTTGGGGGTATACCCTTTCCAATAAAAAAAGAATTATCGAAATCAGACTACTCTGTAAAAAGTTATGCGTGGTCATACATAAAAAAAAAATATATACTCGTCGACTTGATAACCTCCTCCGTTTTTTTTTTCGTCGGTTAAAAATTGTGAAATAATGAAACACAATAAATATAGTATTATTTACACAATAGTATTTGTACCGACTGGTTCACACCAAACGCGATCAGAAAACAAGTGAAAAGTACTGAGATCGCGCCCGCAGATCGCAGGACGCCGCGGTGTGGCCCCTTTACCGATATTCAAACTACGTCCAGGACCAATTTCACCGGTTTCTGATAAAGTTTGAGATAATTATCTGAGATATGACGCATATACCTAGGCGAACTTATCACGACTAGATCGGAGACGTTTTAAAGAAAGTCCAAGTCACAGTACTCGTACCTATAACCGGCGAGCATGTATGAACTATGAAGTCGCTCAGAAACCAAAAGGGTATGTCGGGATCGTAACATGTAGAAAGAAGTAGTCTCTGCCTTACTATAACGGGAAAAAGGCGTGCTTTTATGTATGTAAGATGTCAGTATGGTGGAAGGACACTATCTAATGTCCGCCTGGCCAGTTACCACCCTCAAGTTAGAAAATCGGTTACCAAATATCTAATGTGTTCCGTCAGCTGTCCCGTCAGAGCCAGTTCCCATCCTAGGGCTGCGTCCTACCTGTCCTGCTACCTCCTCTATATATATTAAATAAACTGGCCAAGTGCAAGTCGGACTCGCACTCGTAGGGTTCCGTAACACCGTTAAGTATTCCATAACTATGATTTTTCGCAACTACAAAAATAACTTTGTTTTTCATAGTGTTTGTATGAAAAACAAAGTTATCTTTGCGGTCGCCATATCTCTAAAACTGCTGACTGTATCTCGTTCAAACCAATTTTCGTTGTTAGTTTTTATTGAGATCTACAACATATATTTTTTTTAGATTTTTCACTCCTATACTTTAAAAGTTAGAGGGGGGGGGGGGGGGGGGGGGGGACACACATTTTACCACTTTAGACGCGCCTATCTTTCAAAAGATTGACTTTGAGAAAAAATGATTTTAGGAACCTCAATATCATTTTTAAAGACCTATCCATAGACTATTATATATTGAAGAAAAAAAATTTTTTTTGTTTCAGTTCTATGTATGGGATACCCCCCCTTAACCTTTTATATTTTTTATTTTTGTATAAAAATCGGAAAGCGGTTCACAGAATAAATCTACCTACAATTCAATTCTATAGTCCTAACAGTTTCGGAATAAAATGGCTGTGACATACGGACGGACAGACAGACAGACAGATACGACGAATCTATAAGGGTTCCGTTTTTTGCCATTCGGCTACGGAACCCTAAAAAATGTATGTATGTATGACGCGATGCCGTATAAAAGCTGTCAACAATCTGACAGAAAAGCTTCTAATAGGGTTATCACTATTATCAGAATGGTGAAAGTAGCCCTCAGTCTGGTAAGTCGATAATCTTCTATTAAATAACGTTAAATTGCCAAACTCACAGAATAGTTAGAATAGTAATAGTCTTCACCTTTTCTGTGGCCGAATGTATGTCAGCGCAGTACTTCAGACGGCTGGACTGATTTGGCTGTAGCTGTAGCTTATATATCATGGATGTGATTTAAGTTTATATAAGAAGAAAACAAAAAAAAAGTGAATGGTTCGTGTATTGCTGCAAGAAAAAACTCCGCTTCCACAGACGCCTTTTTTTGGAACCAAACCAAGAAACTCGTTATTTATCTATACATAAAAAAATATATATAGATGTGTATGTTGCCTATCATAGAATAGTAGAATACTGTGTTTATATGGACTCCAAAACGGCTAGAGCGATTGATGAAATCTTCAGATTATTATTCCAGTGGCTGATCCTGTGAAGTTTGGTAGCGATCAGCAAGGTTATACTCAATCGTTCGAGCAAATTCGGATTGGGAAACTGCCTTTACTTCGACTTGGATCTTTGCAATTCACGATGCTCCGATAGGTTACTTTTCATATTTTAATTCGGAAAAATCAGTGATCCTAATCGGAAAGGTTTCTGCGACAAAATAGCTAGACAATAAATGTATTAATAAATGTATGATTTATAAATATTCTAAATTGAAGAAGAAGCTTCTGATTCAAATAGGTTTTAGAATTATTGAGAATCAGGAGGCAGATCATCCGTACGAAGCTAGAGCGGGTCGCTAGTTCACAAATAATTTAAAAAGAACACCCTTTATTGAAAACTGATAGGAATTGGTCAAACTCGTCGTCTTTAATGTTCTACCCTGACAACGGTCCCTTTGACTGAGGGAATTCAAAAAACCATAAATCTCAGCCACAAAAACAGCTACTGACCTGACTAAATGAGCAGTAAATCAATTCGCAGCTCGGCACATCTGTATCACATGCACGTGCGGCTATACATTTCCTATTGTTTTGCGTCCATTTGAGATTTTCTTGTGACACTGTGATTAACTGATTAATGATTAGTTCTTTTAAAAAAAAACTGGCCAAGCGCAAGTCGAACTCGCACTCGTAGGGTTCGGTAACACAGTATTTTTACCCACGACGGAGCGGAGACTGTATATGCGTTTTGGGTGAGAGGATGGTTGTTTGTTTCTTTGTTTGTGTGAGTGTGCAAATCCATGTTGCCATTTTTCTCCAAAACTACTACTCCGATGTTGATGTAGTCTTCAGTTATGGATTCGGGTGTAATCGGTGCATGTTTTTAGATAGGCGTTACGGTGACAACTCACCTGGGCATAATGCAGTAATCATTTGTTGGTGCCAATCGATGTTGCCATTTTTCTTCAAAACTACTAGTCCGATTTTGATGCAGTTTTCAGTTATGGGTTCGTGTTTGATTGGTGCATATTCTTAAATAGGTCGTACGGTATCAACTCTCCAGGGGGCGCTGCAGTAAACATTTGTTTGTGCAAATCCATGTTTCCATTTTTCTCCAAAACTAGTTCTATTTTGTCTTTAAACGGTTCGTAATTAATCAGTGGTGGTTGTTAGATAGATGTTATGACGTTAATTTTCTAAAGGACATTGTCGTGGGTGTTTATTCAAAATATTAATTTTGTTACTTGTATAACTATAGTTTTTCGCTAGCAAAAAATTAACTTTGTTTTTCATAGTGTTTGTATGAAACACACATTTTACCACTTTAGAAGTGTCTATGTATCAAATATTTGAGAAAAAATGAAAAACTTTGGAAAAAATGGTTTTAGGAACCACCTAAATTTTATACAAGAAAATATATGAAAATATCTGACATCGCTATGTACAAACTAATCAATATGTATCGTGTATTATACAAACAACTAACTCGTAATAAATATTTTATTGTATTTCATATATATTCATAGTGTTGTTCAGTGGATACCCGTGGTCGTATGTTACTTTGCAGAGTGTATTGTTTTGTTACGGTAGGTGACATACGACCAGGGCTATCCTCTGAGCACCACTAAGAATATTTATGAAATACAATAAAATATTTATTACAAGTTAGTTGCCTCCTTTTTGCTTCGCCGTAGTCGGGTAAGAATTGGTTTTAGTTTCATGTCCATGTATAGAGAGACACTCCAAAATTTATTATTTTTTTATTTTTGTAGGTATAAAGCGGTTCACACTTCACAGAACACACCTACCTACCAAGTTTCAACTGTAGTTTCGGAATAAAATGGCTGTGACATACGGACGGTCAGACAGACGGACATCGGGTTCCTTTTTTTGCCATTCGGCTACGGAACCCTAAAAAAAAACAAGTCCATATATAATATTTAAATTTCATCCAAAGTGTTTCTCATTGAGAAAGGATATAAATAATGTTGCAGATTTATAGTTTTTAGGGTTCCGTACCCAAAGGGTAAAACGGAACCCTATTACAAAGACTCCGCTGTCCGTCTGTCTGACTGTCTGTCTGTCTGTCTGCCTGTCTGTCCGTCTGTCACCAGGCTATAGCTCATTAACCGTGATAGATAGACAGTTGAAATTTTTTACAGATGGTGTATTTCTGTAGCCGCTAGAACAACAAATACTAAAAATAAAATAAAGTTAAAAATTAAAGGGGTTGTTTTACTTAAAATATGTGTACCCACCTAACGTCGAACTACCAGATCACAGATCAACCATTTATAGAAAGTTAGACGTTGCGTAGGGCTTTGTAAGTAATGTAGAGCAGTGACGTCACGCTCAAAGATGTCAATGACAGATTGTTTTGTTAGCTTGTCTAAATATAGGTTAGCTGTAGCTGTTGTCCTTTTTAGTTCCGACTGAATAGCGCAAGGCGGCAGGCCTTAACAATTAGATCTTGTTGTGACTGAACCCAGTGGTTCGGATAAACATTTTACAGAGCTATTTTATCTCTTGGTTGACAGCATCACATGAAATTACCCAGACACTGTTTGAGACAACAGCTTTGGTACCACACTCTGTGTGGCCCATTAATAGTTTCTTCAGTATGCATGCATAGTGATTATATTAAGACCCTTATTACTTGAGGAGACTCAGCCTTTTAGCGCCTACTTAGCTTGGTTAAAACTTAACCTATCATATCTCAGAATAGCTACTAACTAACAGCTAACACGACAGTTTATTAACAGTTAATTTATACACCTCTTTCTGTGTTCTGTGATAAAAGCTTTCGCTAAATTTAAGTTTTTATTAACATTTTTGAAAGTTGACGTATTTTAAAGGTTTTTTTTGCCTTCTCTACATAAAGCGTACGTGTCATATATCTTACCTATCACCGTGTTTACAATTAATGTTTCAAATTGTACGAAATATGAAATCATAGATTTGCTACTCTATAATTTTTAACTTCCATCTCTGGTCACATTTTTCCTGTCATTGTCCGCTTTAATTTGTATTACATAACTTAATATATATAAGTGCTAGTCAACACCCAAAAAGTGGATGTTTACGTGTGGTTAAAATCTATGATCTCTGAGAAGTCCGACAAGGCCATTGAATATAACTATGGTGTAGCGTAGACTATTGTTGTAATTTTCCCACACCTAGCGAATATTATTATGAGCTCTACAGGATATCACATTTTCATTGTTAAGTTAGACTTAAGTGATATGTAATTATATAAAACAATCGAGATGTTTCGTAAATATAATCATTGTATCATTAAATATATAGACAAAACATGTTTAGTTTAAAGAAGTCTACAAATAAGTAACATACTAGCTGATACCCGCGACTTCGTTCACCACGTACACCAAGAATTTTATCGCTGTAAAGCTCTGTCAATCGACATTTGTGTGATCTGAGGTTATGTGTAAAAATCATGATTTTATTTTCACTAAAGTAGCCTTAGTTCATTCTCATGCTATAAAGTAGGTATCTTGTTTCATTTCAGTAAGATCGGATCGTCCGTTTAAGCGTGATTGGGTAACAAACAGACAGCGTGACAAAGTTACAAACGTTTTTATAATATTAGTCTGGATTTTAATCGATTACTGACTGCGACTGATGCTGCTAAACTAGATGACTACTATTACTTGCTCTATTAGGAACATGCGTCGAAAAACTGTATAATTAAATTTGTCACGGCAATATGACAATAAATAAAATATGTACCATATGCGTGTCTCACTACTCACTACCTTATTTATTACTTACTATTATATTACTTACTTATTTTGTACTTACTACAAAATTCGCTGAATTATGGAAATAAACAAATCAACTATTTTTACCACTTACTTACTAGAAAGTGAATGTCATCCTAGCTACGTCATTTCAAGAGATATCAAAATATTAGGAATTCAGTTCGATAGAGAAAATAATTAACTCGACCTTTACGGCATTTGACATTTCGATATAGGTACACGGTGTGGTAAAAGAGTGTACATATTGAAGGATATGATAGTTAATATGCATATATGTATACCTACTCATAGGACTAGACATCGAACAGAAATACCGCGAAGGTTGAGATCGGAAATAAATAGATGGGAAACTAATCAGGCGCAAAGCCTAGCACGGGTTTTCGTCCATAGATAGTTAGGAGCATATTATGTATATAAATGTTCTGCCAGACTTGCTACCAAAAAGTAGCTTACAACCATCAAGGAGAAAATCTTCCGCCATGCGGTGTTCCGGCAGCACACGGCTTTGAGAGTCAGAGTATTCTAGGCCTAGCGTGTTCACCATTCTCGACCACATCATCGCTTACCACCAAGCGAGATAGTGGTCAAACGCTAGCCTATAAGACCTGTAGAATATACTTATATAATCTGTGCCGCAATGTTTATCTCCTTATTATGGATTACTTTTTGGCGCCAAAAATCCTTAATTTTGTTTATTTTTTATTTTATTTTGATGTACCCAGCGTCACTCTCACGACTAATACGAATCTATCGACACCACTGACATAAAAATACGAAAAGCCATTTAGGCTCTAGGGCATGCCAAAGAAATATACATACACTCGAAAAACATTCCTCCTCCTTCCTTCGCAGTCGGGTAATAAAACAAAGAGAAAGAGAATTTAATTTCATCTTTATATCAATCATATCAATCATATTTAATATTTATATCTAATTGTAACGTGGCACTTTTCATTGACCTCGTAGGTGTCTGACCGTTATCTGCTGATCTACCCGTATGACATATTATGGTGACGAACCAGTATCACTAAAAATCTATGAGTCAATTTGTACTGTACGCATGGATGACGCACCATATTGTAGGATCATTATAAGTTGTAAGTACTGTATGTAAGTAAGTACCATACAAAAACTGTTAACTCTGCCACAGTTTTACAATCATATGTGACTCTGCTAAAGCACCATTGACCACTATATTGTCTAGATTAACATTATCTCCATAGCTTAGACTGCTGCCTAAAAGACTGCCAGCTTAGACAGAACTTAGACGGCCAGTTTTACTATCAGCGTAATTTATAAATTAATGATTATATTTATGTAGTTTGTACTGCGATTAGTTTGCGTTTTATTTATTTATAGTATTTCATTATTTCACAATTTTTTGGATTATAATTGTCTGAAGTAGTGAAACATGCATTGAGGGTGCACATAATAGTACGGTTGGCAACCCTACATTGATCAGGTAAATTAAACATTTTTTTGAAGTGAAAACTTCTTTAGCGGCGTTGTGAACTTTTTTGGGAAGAGTAAAACATTTTAAACTCGCGTCAGGACATCGCGTCAGGACACGTGACCTGATCGAAAATTCATAAGACGAAGGGAGAGTAGAAACTTTTTAAGGGATGGGTAAAAAATGTTAAACTCGCGTCAGGACACGCGACCTGATCGAAAATGAATCGAACTCCCGGAGTGCAACCAGTTTTTTTTTATTAGATGTGACGTTCGACGTTTGGCCACATGAGTAAAGAAGGGTTTGGCTGAAGTCTGAATGGCTCATTACAGTCATTCCTTTTATTTTTGTTTTTAATCAAAGCAATAAGGTATGCTTTTGTTTTATTTTTATTTTTAATAATTCTTTGAGTTTCGAGCTTTTTTTGAGTTAATAATGTTGAGGTTATTTGACAACATAGAATATTACATTTTCTGTAATTTGCATATTACATAGGATTTCAAAAATCTATAATATCATCATCATCATCATAATCAGCCGGTGTCAGTCCCTCCCAAAATACGCCACTGAGCCCGAAATAATTCCCTATAACGTACAAAATGTGTACTATTATTTATTCTGAGCTACTGTGCACATATGCACAAAAACCTCAATTAACAAAAATAAGTAATATTTTAAAAATTTATGCTTTATGGATCTTAAGGGTCGATCCATGGAGTTACTAGAATACCGGCAGATATCAATTACGTTATTAAATATTCGATATTTACACGTTGCCTTACCTTAACAATAAAATAATATTATACGCTCCTTGCCTCAGTTGCCTCAAATCCCGGCAGTGAACATCCAAACAATGACCATTCACATAACATACTAGATACGTGTGAAGCACAGCTACTTCGGTCAGATTTCTAATGAAAACGGTGTTGTGTCACACAGATTCTTGGCTTGGTTTACTAGCTTCACCTGGATGCTTAGTCAAATAGGCACACATCTTGTAACTTCTAGGCCTAGGTTAATGCAACAATGCCTTTTTTAATTTACAACTCCGCCGCGACACATCGACCCTACATATCAAGAAGATACAAAATCCCACTGTGTTAGTACATTTGCTGATGGTCGCTAGAAACTAATGGTTTTTAATTTTCTATCTATGCAAATCTACCTAATCTGATAAATTTATTGACTATAGATATATTATATGACTGAAGATTTAATTTTAATTGAACTTCCACGAAGTTTATTTCAAATTTAATGTTAGACAATATACGGCTAGATCGATAATTGAAAACGGCTATTAGGCAATAGGTGAAGTAAGTAGAACGAACGTCTCTGCATATGGGTTTTGTGTTCAGAACAATCGGCTACCGTTATTGCAATGTGGGCCGATGCTGGCCATTCTGACCCGAGCTGCGTGCGACCTCCGACGTGGATCTGTCAGGAATAGCAATTTGTATTTTATTATGGACATTAACTGACCCAGCCGCAATTCTTTTATGTGTACTACGGCCTTAGATTAAACCAAAAGGGTTAATCTGAGCCTACAGCGATCAATATACATTTGCTAGGTTTTTTAAATTTCTATCGGACATTCTGTCTCTCTTTTTCTTTCGTAACAGTTATTTAAGTTTGTATTTAATAAACATATTATTTATATTTAGGCTAGCGTTTGAACCCTATCTCACCTAATGGTATGTGAGGATGCGGTTGAGGATAGTGGCTAGGCATAGAATGGAAATTGGCTCTTGAGGACAGATTTCGGAACACTAGCTGTTTCTCGACAGATTTTCCAAATTGAGAGTTGTAGCTGGCGAGGCGGACACAGGACAGTATCTTGCCAACATGCAATGCAGGGGCTACTACATTACTATTGGGCTTACTACATTGATACAAGCGCAGGTTCTTCATAAAATGTCAAAATTCTTCTTCAAAGCCGACTAACTGCCAATGCACAACCGGGCCTCTTGTCAAATTAAATGTTTGATTCCAGAATAGTGACACCTCCACTGCCATGTAGTTAGATCGGACATGCACAAATATGGCACTTATTGGTTCAAATGTTCTGACACTATATTTTTCTACCGGAATCATACACTAATTGTGTGGAGCCATTATGAAACAAAAAAAACAATAATTTATCGATATGAATTTCACTTCACTACTTCAGCCTTTTGCAATAACTGTCAATTTCATTTCAATAGTGGTAATTTTAGTTCCAAACACCCTATAATGCACCCTATCTATGTAGGCAGTGCTTCAAATGGAATCATGGAACAAATACAGCGTAGCATATCTAGCTTACTAGTAACTATAGGATATCTGTGCCACTGGCACACGAAACCCTTTGCAATTATAATGATTTCGATTTCTACGTGTTAAGTGTAGAAGACTTTTTCTACCTAGAAATCGGAAACATTATACTCGTACTGATTGTAAACTTATTTGGAAAGTTTTAATTTATTATGCCCGTAGAGAGTGGGTTCACTTTAGAGTGATAATAAAGGAAGGAAAAAATAATTCTATGATATTCTTAACCTAAAAAACAATTTATAGGTTTATAGTTTCACATTCAGAAACCCTACGTTTCTTTTAGAAATTACTCGTATATACCTATTCTTAATGTATACATATATATTTTGAGATAGGTAAGCGTTTGACCACTATCTCACCCATAAACGTAATAAAAAGGATGGTGCACTGCAGATGTTTTGACAAATTCAATTTAATCCGTATGCTTTAACGATAAGGTTGTAATTGCTTTGTAGAACAAAACGGCCCAATTGAGAGACACCAGGGTGGGAGTGTGTCCTTGTCTAACAAGCTGAACCTATATATGTTCTATAATATATATATGGTATACGTATGGTATATATATATAAGTTGTCCATACAAAAGAAAGGAACAAACTCTGTTCAAGGTCGTTCTCATGGGGGCCGGAGTACGCGATCAAGTTTAATATGTAGCAGGTCTGTGATCTCACCTGATGTTAAGTGACGATACGATCGATGATATAGCACGCTTACCTACAAGATACCTGATGTACAAAAGATAATAAATACAAATACTTTTAGTTTGATAAAAACTTAACAATCGCCGTGTAATGTCAGTAAACAAATTCAGTGTACTAGATATGTTTTTGCCCTCGATACTAAAAGAGCACAATGTTTACGAGCGGTGTTAAGTCTGACAAATTTTTCTCTTGTTGCGTGCCTCGAGTGTTTGTCCCATATTTAGCAAGGCGTTGTCGGTTACGAGGTGACTTCCAATCCGACACGCTTCAGTAAATACGACGTGACTGAATCGCTCCAATATTCTCTAGAATTTGCAGCACAATCTTCTACAATTATTGGAGACTAACTGTGCCCCGCGGCTTCACTTGCGTTAAAAAATACTTTGAGTTTTATTTTTTTTTTCTTTCATAAAATCCTTCTCCTGACAATTACAAACAACAATAAAATAATTAGCCAAATCGGTCCACCCACATACATATGAATAACCTTATTATTCAAATTTCTGTGGGTCCACCTATTTCCAAGTTATGGCATGACCAAGGGAAATATGTATTTATTTGTATATTTGATGATGACGCTATGAGAGCAACTTTCATAGGATTCACATTTGAAATTCAGTATACTCTTACTTCAATGATATTATAATAACAATGACTTGATGCTGGGGCATCTGCTGGAATCTGCAGAATACTCAAATCCTCACCATCTAACAGCAGAGGTGTCGTGTTACCGCTCATTCAAAAGGTCTCAATAAACAAATTGTACATATGTAGATTAATCGGGGGTGGTTTTAAACTTCGAATATAAGTAACATAATGTGAATCGATTGATTTTTAATTTTCGATGTGATCGACGATGTAGCACGCTTACCTAGAAGATACCTATTCACTTGCGATTTGAAGACCCCCGGGTTGTAACTAACGGGAAACACCAAGTCAAAATTTTGACCAGATTGGCTGTCTGTAAGGAAAATTTAATGCGCTCGACCATGGCCTCCTTAAATTTTAGCTGCACTGATCCTTGCATGTATGAAAGCACTCGTGAAATGGAGAAGCGAAAGAGGTATGTCAGGATCGTAGCATGTGAAAAGAAGTAATCTCTGTCTACTACCCCAACGGGAAAATTGTTATGTACACGTATGTATGATCCTTGCATTGGAGGTGTAATACTCTATAACGGTAATGACAGGGCTACTTGGGTTTTGGCATCATCCTATATTTTGTTACGCTACTAATATTTATTCATAGTTTTACACAATAAATCACCTGATAAAATTGGGACCACTAGGCAACATACAGTGCTGAATATGAACGTAACAGCAATACGTGAACGTAATAGTTAATTGACTGTTATGTAACGTCACCACCTATGAAAACTCGATTACTTCTGTCTAATATTTCGCTATTGTCCAATAACATTAACATAACATTGATAAATATTTGCATCATTCTAAAGCTATTATAATAAAAACAAATGAATGAAATAAATATCTGTATAAAACTGTATATCGGGGAATTCGTAATACGACGAGATACCTTTTCATATAATGTAGTTTTCATTTGTAGTGGCAAGACTTCTGCTAGTCCGCCTGGGGCGGTACCAACACTTTGCCAATTAATCTTCAGTCGTGAAATAGGTATGTTTTTCGGTTGAAATGGCAAGGTGTCCAGTGAAATTACAGGGCATGTGAGACTTAACATCTTTAGGTATGTCTCAAGGTAACAGGCGCAGTGCAGTGACATGTAAAGTTCTGGCAGTCCAGAATTTTGCATGCCGCTGTATCTGTAATAGGTAGACGTCATCGCTTACCATCAGGCGAGTGTGCTAGTCCTTGTACCTTTTACAATAATTTAAAAATTAGTAAAAAAAAAAATATTATGCGACATGGGCGAAATAATGCCAGTCTTTGACTAGGTCATTTTGTAGTGCCTCTTTTTGTGAAGTAATTAATTGAAGTCACTGACTTGAACTAACCCAAGGAGTTTTTGTTCAATTATATGCTAAACTCTTCATAATGACGGAATGACAATGATTATGTGCATTCTGAGATGCGTCGTGTCTTTATTGCGATTAGCCGCATTTCTACTTGATTGCCAGCTGCTACTTGCGCACGAATCTGCGAGCTAGGCAATTTGTAAATCTTTATATAATATTCGTCCCACGATGTTTTCCTTCACATACATAGTCATTGTTTTCGAATTGTAGGCTAAACAGTAGAGTTACAGCCCGTCGTGTCTCAAGGTATGACACGTTGTGTAGTGACCGACTTCAAAAAAGGAGGAAGTTCTTAATTCTTTAGAATCTTTTTATATGTGTGACATAGAAAATTCTTCTTTTGTTATAGTTCCTAGGTATATATGATATGTATATGATATGATAAGGTGTATATGATCTGATAAGTATCTCTAGAGATATAGAGATAAACACCTCAATCGTGGTACTGGAAAGGACTACCGCGGCTTTTGAAATCGATTCTTTCAGTTTCTTAAACGATCTTAAATTATTTGTATTATTTATCAGAAACCAGTTTTACTAAGTATATTAACTATATGCCTAAATGATGTCTCCCACCACCAAAGAGCTGGCGCTTACCTCGGGCAACGCATTAGTTTCGCCTTTCCAAGAGGTATGTCGCCAGCTTTTTGGGTACTCTACTTGCAAAAAACGATCGAATTTTTTTTTGTAGTTTTCATTTTAATTATTAGTCATAGTTAATATTTCAGTTTTATTAAGTATATTAACTCGTATAGAACGGTCCCAGGAAAACATGAAGAGGCAGCAATTACTTTATTTCTATTTTTGTCACAAGGTAAAGGACAAAAGGCTGTGTTTCAGGAGGCAGTAGCTTCTCCCATTCTATTCATTGAACTAAATTATGTTTATGAGACGCCTCAAAAGTTATGTTTATTATGTTTATGTTAAAAACTTTTAACATATGATACATTACCATAATCACACCGTTTTATCTACCACCACGTAGGAATACGTAATTCATAAAATTTGAATAAGCACTTGTATTATATTACATTGCCTGGTAGTAAGGATTTAAGCTAAGATTTTGCTAACCTAACACGCAATGAATTTTGCCGACTTCGATAAAGTTGGGTAATGCTAGAATGCAATGCAATGTAACAGCCTTCCGCGTTTCTTTCTGAATTAAATTAGTACTTACTAATGGACTGGCTGCAAGACTGAAGCAATAAAACTTTTGATGTCTACTACACTCTTTTTCCTTATAATATAGAATGTTAATCATGATATGCCGTTATAAGAGCAGTGTTTGATACTTTCACGACGGGACTTCAAATCACGAGTTAACAGATTTCTTCTAGGCAAGCGTGGCGAATATACTCCTAGTATATTGGTGTTGACTCCTTCAATTTCTTTGCTACAGGTGAACGCCGATGTGGTCACCCCGCCGTCCCGCCAAATGCCAGGGTCTCAATACCGAACGAGAACGAAATAGTACCAGGCACTGTAGCCACCTACGAGTGTGATGATGGCTACGAACTCTTTGGAGCACATCAAAGGGAATGTACGCTGAGGGGCGACTGGACAGCCGAACCGCCCTTTTGTGGTAAGTATCTATACAAAAACATTCATACCCGTACAAAGAACTTAGTACCTTATTTATATAACTTATATAGAAAATCTCTTAATTAATAAAGTATTAACCTAATGAATATTTAAACTAATCTAAAATGAAGGGATATCCAAGTGCCAAGAACGCTGCCTGAATTTCCGCGTTTAATCGCTTAAGTAATAATAAGTAATAACTAGTAATACTTAGTACCTGATTGTAAGAATTTTTTTTTCTACTAACTTGTAATGGTAAAATATAAAAATCAGTTCTTCTTTTACCCAAATATATGGCATCGCATTTGCCCGGCCATTCAGAAACAAAATTATACCGTTTCAGATTCACAACAAGCTTATGTGAGAAAATATCACTGACTTAGATTGTCACTTGTATTGTTGTTGTTGTTTAGGAGAAGTGCAACGAGCTGCACACTTCACATTAATTATGTGACACGCCATGTCCTTTAGCGGCCGCTTTGCTTACATGGATGCTTCTGTTATTATTTCCAACGCCTGCTCATGAGATAATACAGATCTTATTATTATCATCTTAAGGTTTATTTTAAGTCAAGGTTTAATAAAGGCTTTTAAAATAAATACTGAGTACTAAACCTACTAAACTAACTACCGAGAACTAAATAGGTAATCGACTTGGGATCTACCAACTTCTTGTATTTATAGATTTTTGATTACATTTTGTTGTTACACCTCGGATATTTTAACACCTTTTTGCAGCTGTTAAAGTACCTATAATTTATTTGAAGCCCTTTCCATCTTATAAAATCATTATATCTTAGGATCATTGAGACTGATTAGTTCAACGGTGGTCACACATCATCAGGGCCGTATTTCAGCCTAGGCCTACAAGGCACTGGCCCAGGAGCCCAGCATCCAAGTGTAGGCCATACCTACCCAGTTACCGCGACAGATTTTTTTAATCAATCTATTTGATCCGCTGCAGGACAAGACAAAGGCCTCCCTTTCCACCTTCCATACAATAATACATCACAGTCTTTTGCTTGATTTGTATGTAAATAGTAAAACAAATTTCTAACAGCTTCGGGATGTAGGTGGGAGTGGCATCAAATGTAAAATTCTTAAGAGCCCTAGATCTCCAAATCCAGCCCTGTGCATCATCATTAAACTGAATACGTCTACAACTGGACATACTAAAAGCACATTATATAGAGTCCTAACAAATAGTTAAATACAACTTGTATTTAATAGCTTCAACTATTTAAACTATTGCCCTATAAACATTCGTACTAGTTACACTGAGTTCTATATTCAGATCTTTGTTTCTACTCGTGAGATGATTAAACTTTATCAGCACTTTCACTCCATGCTAGGTGCTTATAACTAAGTTTATTGGTAATTATCAGGTACCAACGTCGCCTTTCGAAAGCCGGCGAATCAGTCGACGACAGTGCGTGGTGGTGCCGCTGCTAACGGGAACGATGGCGAGCGCACCACAGAACACGATGGGAAGAGGTGCACGGAGACACAGAGAGAAGCCTCGCCATGGTGGCAAGTCGACCTGCTGCGGCATTACGCGGTCAAAGTCGTCAGAGTCACCACGAGAGGATGCTGTGGTAAGAGCGTAGTTGTTAGTTTGATCGTAACACAATATATTCTTAGCTTATTGTTAATGCATAAGAAGAAGATATTACTATTCTTATTATATTAATAAATATTTGTAGTGGTAGGACTTCTGCTAGTCCGCCTGGGGCGGTACCACCACTTTGCCAATTAATTTTCAGCCGTAAAATAGGAATGTTTTTCAGTTGAAATGGCAAGGTGTCCAGTGAAATTATATGGCATGTGAGACTCAAGATCTTTATGTCTCAAGGTAACAGGCGCAGTGCAGTGACATGCAAAATTCTGGCAGTTCAGAATTTTGCATGCCGCTGTATCTGTTACAGGTGGACGTCATCGCGAGCGTCGTGCTTATCCTGTTACCGTTTACTATAAAAAAAATTAAGGTGAGATCCCTTTCAGCATTTGATCCCGGAAGTTGAGCTGGTTTGAAATTGCATGTGTCAGAGAAACTATTGCTTGTTTTGGTCGAACTCGAAGTATTCCTTTGCAGTAGTATAGGAGTCAAAATTATCTGATAGATACCATTCTAATACTGCCATTTCAAAATCAGAGACCGATAAATCGATAGCAAGGAAACACGACAACTTACTTAGCTTTTACTTTACTTTAACGTTACTTAAGCGCTATTAATAATGAGAGCCATAATATTAATATCATTGAAGGGCAGTCAGTTTATTTAATAGATAGATAATAAAATCGTTTTTGAAGTTAGATAAGAGGAGTCTCTATAATATAATCCCGATCCTTGTAGCTTGACACTGGCTAGACAGGCTAGACCGCAGGTTCAGTTCAGGGTCCGACTGATCTGACACCCAATCCGTCGGGTATTCGCACTTTCCTTTGATGAGGACTAATTACAAAGTCATTTACGTATGCCGCTGTCTATGACACTTTTACCTTAATAGCTATTTTATTACCCGTTATAGCCATAGTTACATGTTAGTTATTTTATTGGATATGATTATATATAGGAATATGTAACGGGAACATTATTAATCGATTAATAGACATTATTTTCCATTAACTGACGGAGGTGTTAGCTTTTTGTATGACGTTACATGAGCATTTTAACCGACTTTCAAAAAGGAAGAGGTTCTATGTTCGTCTGTATGTATTTTATTGTGTAGGTAGTATAGTGTAGGTGTAGGTATTAATCGATATTTTTGCCAATTGTGAACCGATTCGAATGATTTTAATCGGTAGCGTAGGTCATTTTCGAGGATGTATCATTGTAATTTCATCGAGATCTGATAAGTATCTTCACAGATATGACGATAAACGTCTCAAACTTGCTACTGAAATTGACTTGGAAGTTCGTTGTTTTCGTTTTTAAACTATCTTAATTATAGTACCTACCTATGTTGTGAAGTAGGTAATGTTGTATTATAAAGGTTTTGTGTAAATTCGTTGAAGTATGACGATGATAGTTGTAGTTGTTAATTCATACTCGACGCAACAAGCTGATGCAAAAAATGTAGGCATATAATGCTTTACCCGTGCGAAGTCGGGGCAGGTCGCTTCCAAGACACAAAACATTTAAAAATAATACAGAACTCTTTTTTACTTCATCTAGAATAAATATTTTCCTTGAAGAAGTTCAACCTCTGTACATATTCATCGCGTATGTCGGACGTGTTAGCGATCCGTCACAGATGGTCAGACATGTCGCAATGACGCCTGCGACTACGACGACGACAGTCGCATCTTACAACATCATGTCGCAAAGGATCGCAACTGTAATTACAGTACTTAGTGTAATATGCATAGCCACTTTCTAAATCTAAAGACTGCACGGCGATATATGTCTCAGTTCTTATTGTGTAGCTACAGAAATACCTTAGGTAATAATGAAGAGTAAAACCGGGGTAAGCCCCGACGCAATAATAAGGGTTTTACTAACTGACTTCCAAAAAGAAGGAGGTTCTCAATTTGTCTGTATGTTATTTTTGTGTGTGTATGTTACGCGATTACTCCGTCAATTGTGAACCGATTTGAATATAATTCTTTTTTTAATCGGTAGGGTACGTTTTCAAGGTAGTCCCATAGTAATTTTATCGAGATTTGATGTGTATCTCCAGAGATATGACGATAAACGTCTCAAACTTGCTACTGAAATTGACTCGTGGGGCATGGATGTCGGTTGTTTAAACTATCTTAATTTTATCTAGTTGATGAAGCTATACTAGCAACTTTCATAGCATAGCACTGATCAATTCGAATCGTTATCTTTTTACTTCAATTATATTGCAAGAGCTTGGTAACCTTGACCTGATGCTGGGGCATCTGGAATCTGCTCCAACGAACAGCAGGTTGTCGCAATAAGACTCATCTTAATGAACAAATACACATAGATAAGTCGGGAG
Source organism: Cabera pusaria (assembly GCA_954871355.1). NCBI lineage: Eukaryota > Metazoa > Arthropoda > Insecta > Lepidoptera > Geometridae > Cabera > Cabera pusaria. The sequence goes on along the minus strand of OX940885.1, from coordinate 25,764,087 downwards.
TGGTATTAAATGTAAGTATTATTTAATTTAATGAGGTACAGGTCGCACAAAAGTTCTAAAAATCGCAGTAAAATATAATATCATATGTCGATTACCGACGATTGATATAAGTACATTAATTCTCCACGAGCATTACCCTCGGTGTTAAGCAATCTTCTACCCGGTCGCTAGACTTAATTCTTAATTTTGACGAGAGTATCACATGTATACGTTCTTCACAGGTCACCAACCTCTTCAAGATTTGGAGATCAGAGTGGGGAACAGCAGCTCCGATCTACAACGTAACCCTCTCTGTGCCTGGTTCCCAGGAACTATTGGTAAGTTAAACATTCCAGATAAAATTCCAAATCTTATTCAGAAATAACAGAATTTAAATTCTGGAATTGTTACGGCGACTTCACATACCACGAAAGACATTTTCTAGGCAAATTATTCCCATTTGCTTTATACATGTATGTATGTACTTCCTTAGGTTGATACTTAGGTGGGCGACATTAAGAATATGTTTTAAAAAGTGCATTAAATTAAGGAATAATATAATATACGTATTAAAACCCCTTTTCAGAGTAACTTTATTTATTTATTTAAATACAATAAAACCAACATTTTCATTTTGTTTGCTCACCTGATTGATGCTCATAATTACTATGTTAAACTTTATAGATATCCACTCCTTTTAAAAATATTCTAAACAGACAAGCACTAGAACACTGTAGATAAAATTATACAAAATTAATTAAATTAAATCGTCAATTAAGTCTAAGATGGAAATATGCTTGTCTGGAAATTGAGTCATCAAATTATTGCCGGATTATCAATCACATCAGCACATACTTCGTGTCTCCTTCCTTTTCTTCGGCAGAATTAAAAAATATATATACATAAAAAAGTTAATCCGTGAAGTTAGAAGAATAAGTTGTAATGTCGTAGATTTCCGTCGCAAATATCAGTGAAACTATTTTTCCACTATTATTATAAGTATTTTTACGTTAATTACATAAATACTACACTAAAATTTGTGACTATACGTAATGACCACTGTCCACACCTTTTACACGGTCAAAAAAATTAAAATGCATATTAATTTGAATTTGTCACATTTTGGACATTTATCATGATTGCAGTGGACCCTTCATAATAATATTAGACCTTATATTAGATTACAGGTATAGACTATTACGTGACTTAGTTATAAATATTAAAATACGGGAGTTATCGCGCCTAAAACATATTTTTTTATTTAACTCGACGTTTCGATCAAGCATGCATACATCGTGGTCACGAGACGACGACGGTTACATGACCACGATTAATGCAAGTTGGTCGAAACGTCGCGTTAAATAAAAATTATGTTTTAGGCGCGATAACTCCCGTATTTTAATATTTATAACTATGTGTTTAAATCGCGATAGTTTAAAGTTTACAATATTACGTGACTTTTCATAAAAAGAACGTAAGTAAGTAAGGCTGTAGTCCAGTGGCCAGCATCAATGTCTTACGAAAGCTTGGCCAAAGCTCACAGAAAGCTTTCCGTTTCGCTCAAAACATCAAATTTCCAAACTAATACATTTATCGATGCCCTGTTTTACATTAATCGTCAATAGTTTATAATAATGAAGTTACATGCATAATACCAGGTTCAGACCAGGCGAATTTTGTTGTTCAACTTCTACGATACGAGTTACAACAAATACTCATTCGATACTTTTATTTCGATTAAACCGCGCTTGATTAGCCGATCAAATAGCTTATTTCTAAACTTTATTATCGCTCTATAATGCCAGCTTAAATTACCTTCCGAAACAAGTAAATAAATAACGAGACAGTACTTTTAACCGGTACCTACTCAAGATCGAATCCAAAATATCGATACTATATGTACTTGGAATCGAAAGAAAAGTACATCCCTAGAAAGTTGAACAACAAAAATCGCGTGGTGTGAACTCGACATAAGATATACATGAATAAAGATTGGTAACAATCCATAAAGTACGAGTTGCACCAGACGTCCATGACACGATTCCGTAAACTCTGGCTAGTGAATAAAGCTGTCTATAAACAATATGTAACAGGCTGCAAGCCGGCTATTGAGTTCACCTATTTTATAGAGCTGGAACAACTATGGCGAAACTAAGCCATGAAAACTATTGTGACCCAAATTTATATTTTGTAGAAAAAATATTATACTTGATTCAACGAAGATCTAAGGGAGGTCGACAAAGTATTAGGGTATTTACCAATAAGACGACGTTATGCGATTATGTCGGATGATATGTTCATTCCATTTGTACGTACTTAAGTACGTACGTCAACGTACACAAAGAGATACAGGGGCAATATAGTTCGACGCTGTTGCGCCTGACTTGCTACCAAAATGTAGCTAACCATTAAGGAGAAATCCTTTTTGCACGGCTAGGATCTGAACTGACGACCTCCAGCTTAGAAGTCGAGGTATCCTTTACGCCAACGGGCTGTCGAAACTCTGTGAATTGATGTATTTATATCAAATGTTTAATACAGAACGAAGGCATGCGAATGTTACTTGCAAATCGAACATTATATGCGAGAACTGGAGGTTTTATAGTTCGTACTTACGATTGAATATGTTTGATTCCATCGGCTTGTTTCTCATGACTAGAGAGTATGTGAAACGCCACTGACACGTTTTCCATTTTCTTTAGATCTGACTGTAGCTCTATTAGAACCGTCATGTACCTACTATTGGTTTTTAGCGGACTGTGTATTACTAAGTTGTCACACTATTAGTACTCGTTGTACTCGTTATATTTGAAGGATAAACGCAGTAATTTCAGTCATATAATTAATACTTTTTTTATAAATATTTTCTCAATTTACGCATTTTGTATTGTTTTGCACTCGTATTATCAAGTAATTAAACTCATAATAAATAAAACAATCGAAAATAAAGTGTTAACCAGACACGCTAAAGACCTAGATCCAAGATTTCTTCGTTACCTGGGTTCCTGACCTAAGTCATGACAAAAAAAATAATAGCACCAGTGAGGCGCAAATTATAAGGCTTATGTAATCGCACGAAGAAAATAATTATACATAATAATTGTAGCTGGTAACACGTCACAGTTTGTGAGTAAATAGACCAAGAACTCAATGTTGTCTACAAATAGTCCTAGAGATGACGACCGACATTGTATAACTGTGTAAGTTCTTAAATATGAGTTTATTTTGTTAACCCGCTTGCTAATGACCTATATTGTCCAGGGAAGGCACAGCGGTAGTTTTAATACTTTGCAGACTGTTTTACATTATTGAGTTGTGCGTAAATATCTAAAACTTGTATTTCCGAAGTCAGAGCCTATAAATAATTATACATTCTAAACATCGTTCCAAAGACTTCCTATAAGTTTGATCGCACTGCTTTATTCGATCTTGGTCGTAAGCTCTATTACTAGAAGTAAATTACCCATTGAGAATGTACCTACCAGGGTAAAGGATTTTCATTAACATATCGTATCTAATTTCCGAAATGTACGTACTTTATGAACGTAAATTGCGGAATAAGTAAATACTTCAAATAGTTTTAAAGTTTTGACATACCTACCTTCCTGTTTCCATTTAGTTCCTTGTATTAATTTCCGATGAGGTAATATGAAAATAAAAATTGTAGATAAAAGATGGGCATACAACGGCATAGTTCTGACTTTTAATTGTTACTTGGTTTTATTACAGTTCATAAAATAAATAATATTGATTAAAATACAGTTACGGATATTTCTTTAGATTGAGATAGCCTTTTACATGTGAAAACCCAACATAAGTGTCTTCGTACAAAAGTTCTTCGAAGCCAGCAATGTATAAAACTCTAAACAACAATATCGCGAAAGTGAAATAAACTTGCGCTTTCTAATCTACCCGTTTTCTAAGATGCATGTTAACAACAATTGATAATTCAAGCGATTCCCACAGTTAATATAAGTGTCGTTACGATAATTAATTTGTTATAAGAGCCGCCTGTTACACCGTGCCGTAATGACGCAACTGTTGCGTAAGTAACATTTTATTGTCTTTTGTTTTTCTAATTGTCACATTTCGGAGGTCACATACTTAAATTTTACTGTAACAGAGGTCACATAACTTCAATTATAGCATAATCACGTTACGTCAGCGTTTTGTTTACTGTGTGAAACATTATTATAAAAAAGATTTAATATATCTACCTTCATTTCCTACTCGAAACGTTCTGCCTATGGAATTAAATTTTTCCTGGTATTGCGCAATTCAATGGAATGCGCACGCAATTTGTAAACTATAGTCCAATTAATCGATTGCACAATCATTAAATTAAAACTGTGACGTAAATATAATATTTGGTGACTATAAGAATTATAAAAGAAATTATCAAAAAAGGTATCAATAATTATGTGTATTCAAAGTATAAATAAAGATTATGAACGTTGGGCAAATCTTGTCTACGATATTTTTAAGGATGACATTGTGATTTGAAAAAGAATAATGCTTATCACTAAATGTTCAAATGTTATTTAATATAAGGGTAGCAAAGATTTTTTCGGATTATCTGGATCTGTACCGTTTAATAGATAATTTTGTTGTTGAGTGAGATTTTTTTATCTAATGTATTCGAAAATGTATTATATGTACACCCATAGAACCTACCTACCTTTTATCATAAGGCAACATTGTAATCGTAGTTTTCTAACACATATTAATTCACTTACATTTATCTCTCTTCCAAATACTGGGTCAACTGTACATCCCGCAGGTGGCACGCGAATATTATATCAATGTTCCGCCTGACTTACAACCAAAAAGTAGCTTGCCACCATCAAATAAAAAGTATGCCTGCCGCCATAACCTTACGGTGTAGCGGCAGCACACAGCCCTTGAGAGTCAGAGTATTCTAAGCCTAGCGTGTTCCTCATCTTCTACCACATCAACGCCTACCATCGGGCGACATAGAGGTCAAACGCTTGCCTATAAGATTAAAAAAAGAACCTTATTGTGTGACAGGCGGTCGATAGGCTCGCGTGTGCTTGCGCATCCAAGCATTAAGCAGTGCTATGCAGAGAATTCATAATGAGTTTGTACTGTATTGTATTGTTCAATGCCGACTGGGACCAATGCCTTCTCTGACCTTGAAGACTTAGCAGCAAGCGGCGAGAGGGCGAGAGTTCTGTAATCAAGGCCTGGGTATTGCTAGATTGAGTTTGATTTAAGCAGCTGAGAGTAACCTCGAATGGGAATGTACAAGAAACGCTACTATTTATGAAATGCGCAATGCCAATACTATTTTAAAGGGATTTTCAAATCGAGCTCTTTTATCTTTTAAATCCATTTTCACGGCACTCATTTTAATACTAAAATCCAATCAATAAATTTTAATACTTAGATGTTTGCACGCTTGTAACTTAGATCGTAAAACGTTTACCGAGAAGAAAGGTAGACAGACTCTAATGTTTTGTTCTGTACTTTGTTTTTGGGTCACCTCATCATCTGGATACTTTTCATCTCAGTTTCAATTTTAGTTTTTTTATATATCTTATAGGCTAGCGTTTGACAACTATATCACCTGTTGGTAAGTGATGATGCGGTCTAAGATGGAAAGCACGCTAGGACTAGAATGGGAACTGGCTCTCAAGGATAGCTGCCGGAACACACCAGATGTTTAGTGACAGATTTTATTAGCTTTCTTTTATTTAGATAAAAGCTGAATAGCTCATTACCTTTTTTTTTAAATCAAAGCAATAAATTACGTTTATGTTAAATTTAGAATAATTATTATTGACTAGCAGCCCGCCCCGGCTTCGCACGGGTAGAACATATATGCCTACAAAATTTGCATCAGTTTGTTGCATCGAATATAAAATATTAACATATTTAGCAATCATCGTCATATTTCAACCAATTTACACAAAACCTTAACGAATTATGCACCTAAACCTTCCTCATAAACACTCTGGCTATTGGTGAAAACCGCATGATAATCCGTTCAGTAGCTATTGAGATTATTGCGAACAGACAGATAGACCGACGCAGTGATGGAATTTGTTTTATGATACTTACGTAGTGATATTGGACGGCCCTTTGGCGTGAAGGATAGTTACCCTGATTCTGACCCGACGGTCGTTGGTTCTAATCCTAGATACATACCCACCAATGAAAGTTTTATGTGCATTCATGAATCATGGGTTTTCGTACAGAGTGGGATCATTAAATCTACCTATAATTAAGATAGTTTAAAAACTAAAACAACCGACTTCGATGCCCCGCGAGTCAATTTCAGTTTACAAAAATAATCATTCGAATCGGTTCACAATTGACGGAGTAATCGCGTAACATCCACACAAAAAAAAGAAAAAAAACATACAATAAAACATACCTACAGACGAATTGAGAACCTCCTTCTTTTTGGAAGTCGGTTGAAAAGTAGCTTACTACCAAGGAGAACATCTGCCACCGTAACCTTACGGTGTTTCCCGACGCAAAAAGTAGGGGTATACGTTTAACGTGTGTATCTGTGTGTCTGTCATAGATGTCTTCATCGAGTGTTCTTAGCTTTGATTCATGAAAATTCGTTCTATTGTTATAAAAATATGAGCTTTTTTCTAGTTAATTGCGCTATGAAATCAACTTTCATAGGTCTGATCAATTCTAAAATCTTCTTCTTCAACGATATTGTAAGAATGCAATGAACATGGAAGCATTGACTCTACAGAATACTCAAATCCTCACCAACTTATAGCTCATATTTTAAATGTCGTGTTTAGAGTCATTGGAATGCTTTTAATGAAAAGATTAATACATAGATCAGTCGGGTCGGGGTTTAAATATTATATTATTATACATATAGATCATTTTTATTTTACACAATAGATCATATTATTATACTATATTGACTTCAAATTGATTGTGATCGGCGGGGATCTACAGAATAGCTAAGCCTATAATAATATTTTCGTAGTAACTATGACCTAATCTGTGATTTCACTGCAAATATTTTATCAATTTTGCGATGCGTGTATGTGAAATCTGTGATATCTTCTAGAGTTTTCATTTGAATGATATACTGTAAGGGACAATTTTAATCTTTAATATGTGGCCAAGCTAATTAACGTAATTATTTGGATACGGATTAATACTATATACTTGAAAATAGCCTTGGAAGTTATGTAATACTTTTTAACAAAAAGTTAAAGATTAAAATGGTTACTGTGAGTCGACCTTAAGAGATAGACATATGCTGTCGCGGACTTTTGTGTAGGTCTTATTAAGTTGTACAACTCTTCTATAGAAAATATTCTTCTATCTATTTTCAATTGAGCAGCGTTCGAAAGAAACGTGTTTTTTCGACCGTTTTTTTGTCGACTTAGGTTGCAAATTAGGTCTCCACTGATATACATTTGATTTAAACGGGATAATATATAGCCTATTTTCATTTCGAAAGTTCATTCTATATATTAGTGAAAGAATTTTTTAAATCGGTCCAGTAGTTTTTGAGCCAAATCATTACAAACATAGAAAAATACAAAAATACATAAATGCAAATGTTCTCTCTTTATAATATTAGTATAGATAAGACCTATTTAATGTTATTTGACGTCTGTAAGTACATATTTTTAATTTTAACCGTTACTGAATAAATGCTTTTGACTTTCTTACTTGAGGGTGGTAGCTGGCCAGGCAGATACCGGATAGTGTCCTACCTCCATGCGGGGTGTTGTTGGTTTCTTAACGATGTTATTCCTTCACCGGAGGGCCGCTGAGAAATAAATTTTACAATAGAAAAATCCATTGGTACACGGCAGAGATTTAACTCGGTACCTCTGGCATCAAAGCCGACCATTCTCCTACGTACACCACTGGGTTGCTGAATAGAATGTTGAAATGAAATCTTCTTTAGCGGCGTTGTGCACTTTTCTTGGGATGGTTAAAACATTGTAAACTCGCGTCAGGGTCACGTGTCCTGATCGTAAGACGAATGTTCGTAAGACGGAGGCGCTTGCGCGAGGTTTCATTACAAAATATTCAAAAATGACGTGTTCGTGTTTTCACTTCTGCCGGCACTCCCGGAGTGCAACCCGTTGTTTTTTTAAAATTGTTATTTAGATTTTCTCTTCATAGTAAACATTCTTAGCAATTGTCTAGGTTAATACGCTAAAGTTACCTACCCGCCTTCGCAGGAACATGCATATCCTTTCTTTCCTTTACAATATCCGATTCCTTCCTACGACTCCACTTTACCTAAAAGAGCGCTTCGAATTCCTCCACCTTACTAAATCCCACCCCCTTCGATCCCAGTATACGCTTCAATTGAAGACACCTCAACATCACTCCACGTCACTTTACTACAACAAATCTTATTCCATGCTAGCTGTCCGCCTATGGAACGAACTTCCTGCAACAATAAGACAAGCCCAATCTCCACAAGCTTTTAAAAATATGGTTTTTTATTTTTCCCATAGTTGATTTTATAACTTATTTTTTAAGGTATATGTATCTATTTTAATAATATCTACTTAGTTACAATGTATATGTATCTATGTTATGTATTATGTTTGTGTATATGTGTAAGTATTAATTTTAAGTATATTCATATATATGTTAACTTATAGCTGCACACCCTCGCAATATTATAATTTAGAAATCCTCTCCATCCAAAGGTTGTCTGGTAGAGATCGCTCTAAGCGATAAGACCGCCCATTGTACTACCGATATGTTATGTTCTTCTGTTACTTTTGTTTGTTTTTTGTTCTTGGTGTGCAATAAAGTATTATTCATTCATTCATTCATTCATTCAAGTTAATAGTACATATTGAATTGACTTTCCATGCTTATTTGGCTACATATTTTTATACCTATTAAGTTACCGCGCAAGTACAGATAAATACTTATAATATATAGTCATTACGACATAAATGCAAAAAGTCGGTAGAAAAGTTCTAAATGAATGCCGTTTCTAAATTCGTTCTAGATTCCACACGTGTCAAATGTTCGCCCATCCCGAGAGCCTACCACAAATTCTACTTACTACCTACATCAACAAACAACTAAAATATTTTATTTCTCATTCCAATTTCATTTTATTCTTACCCCCTAATTAATTGTAAAAATCCTATTAAATATTGAATTATTAACCTTTTATAATTAATTAAAACTATTCTGTGGCATGAAAAAACTCTCCCTTTTAAACTCAGTATTTCAAGGACACAAGCAAAGTCTCTGCTACGGTAATTTAGTCTCTGCATATATTTTCTCTCAGCTTCGGCTGCCTCCATTTCATCCAATTTACACAAAACCTTAACGAAATATGCACCTAAACCTTCCTCATAAACACTCTGGCTATTGGTGAAAACCGCATGATAATCCGTTCAGTAGCTATTGAGATTATTGCGAACAGACAGACAGACGCAGTGATGGACTTTGTTTTATAATACTTACGTAGTGATATTGGGCGGCCCTTTGGCTTAAAGGATAGTTACCCTGATTGTGACCCGACGGATGTTGGATCTAATCTTAGCTATATACCTACCAATGAAAGTTTTATGTGCATTCTGAAATCATGAGTTTTCGTACAGTGGCAGTGGGATCATTAAATCTACCAAAAAGTACCTTACCACCAAGGAAAACATCTGCCGCCGTAACCTTACGGCGTTTCCCGACGCAAAATGTAGGGGTAATATACGTTTAACGTGTGTATCTGTGTGTCTGTCTGCAGCATCTAAGCACCTAACCGGATGAACCGATTTTGTTTTTATTATTTATAGTTTTTTTTTGTTTGATAGATGTCTTCATCGAGAGTTTTCTTAGCTTTGATTCATGAAAATTCGTTCAATCGTTATAAAACTATGAGCTTTTTTCTAGTTAATTGCGCTATGAAATCAACTTTCATAGCTCTGATCAATTCGAAAATCTTCAATGATATTGTAAGAACATGGAAGCATTCACCTGATGCTGGGACATCTCCTGGACTCTACAGAATACTCAAATCCTCACCAACTTACAGCTCAGATTTTAAATGTCGTGTTTAGAGTCATTGGAATGATTTTAATGAAAAGATTATATATAGATCAGTCGGGGTGGCTTAAATTACTATATTATTATATATATAGATGAATATTATTTTACACAATAGATCATATTATTATACTATATTGACTTTAAATTGATTGTGATCGGTGGGGATCTACAGCATAGCTAAGCTTATAATAATATTTTCGTAGTAACTATGACCTAATCTGTGGTTTCCCTGCAAATATTTTATTAATTTTGCGATGCGTGTATGTGAAATTCGTGATATCTTCGAGAGTTTTCATTTGAATTAGATACTGTAGAAGACAATTTTAATCTATAATATGTGGCCAAGCTTATTAACGTAATTATTTGGATAAGGATTAATACTATATACTTGAAAATAGCCTTGGAAGTTATGTAATATTTTTTAACAAAAAATTTAAGATTAAAATGGTTACTGAGAGTCAACCTTTAGAGATAGACATATGCTGTCGCGGACTTTTTTGTAGGTCTTATTAAGTTGTACAACACTTGCAAAGAAAAAATTCTTCTATCTATTTTCAATTAAGCAGCGTTCGTAAGAAACGTGTTTTTTCGACCGTTTCTTTGCCGACTTAGGTTGCAAATTAGGTCTCCACGCATGTACCTTTGATTTAAACGGGATAATATATAGCCTATTTTCATTCCGAAAGTCCATTCTATGTATTAGTGAAAGAATTTTTTAAATCGGTTCAGTAGTTTTTGAGCAAAATCATTACAAACATACAAAAATACAAATGTTTTCTCTTTATAATATTAGTATAGATTTAAGAAAACGTCGTGCGTTGTAAATGGACTTCGGCACTCACACACATACCCTATGATTAATTTTCAATACGAAACCATAAGTGTTACCACGTTAGGGATACAAATATACCTTTCGAATAAGATTGATATTTTTTTTGTATTCAATGTGACGAATTGATTTAAAAAGCGTGCCAGGGAAACTATACTACACAGCATATCAACGAATAAAAGATGTCCATTTAGTTATATTGTTGAGATGGTTTTGCTGATTTGGATAAAAATATATGTATCATTAATAATATTTTATTTCGAAATATTTCCCTGAGGGAGCGGGAAGTCACGCAGGTGTCATGTACCATGTATACAATCTCAAGACTAAAGGTATTTCTGAAAACATTAAATCTTGAAGATTATTCTTAGCATGGTCTTATTGTAATAGGTACTCATTATTTTTATTAGTAATGAAGTGCCTACCATGCCATCTCTTTAATTCTATCTATTTAATAAACCTAAATATGTCAAGTGAAAACTCGGACCTCTTTTTAAGAATATTAGGCGCACGGAGGACGGTGACATTTGGTATACCTAGTTAAAATTTATAAGAAGTGCAGAAAGCCAAACGTTATAATGTAATATAATTTTAAGTGCTTTTGACTACTCTCTCATGAAGCGAAATGATCGAGGATGGAATTACTAGGTCTACAATTGACTTGTATCCTCCATTGTGCGATTAACTGTGATCGCAAACATACAATTTACGATCGAGATATTCGTAATATGTATGTTTGCGTTTTGTTCGCTATTGGTGCGCACCAATATATTTCTCGACTAATTGAATGAGTTCGGCCAAGTACTTGCCTAAACTTATTTAATTAGTCGATACGAGGCATAATCGAATATTATGGAATAAAGACGCCCAAATTATAGGCCTAGCCTAGTTTGGGGTCCGTGGAACTACGGTATTTGATCCTATGTGATCAGACTTTATTATGATAATAGATATTCTGCACAATTTTATTCTAATGTATGAATTAATTTGTCTTGTACGAATATTGCATTTTATTCTTTGGTTATGAACTGATTTATACTTTCGTATATGCACAAAATTATTTAAATATATCTTTTTATCTGTGTAAGCCGCCCTTAATCATTAATTATTGTTAAATATAGGATTTTACCCTTAAAAATATTGATTTACCGAATTGTAGGAAATATTTTTATTAATTGAACACTGATTTTCGAACCTCTTCAGAACTCATGAAACCCTGGTAGCACTAACTGAAAAACCGCCTCGCAAAAGCCCAGCTTGTATGACGCCTATCCATGTTTGTATGCCGCCTATCCATGAGTTACTGGGATTTCATAAGTTGCAAAGAGGTGGCAGGATGTTAAAAACGCCGATCGTGCGAAAGAGATAACTATCATTGTCTATCTCTCAGGCATGACGTCAGCTACAGTATTGATCTGGAGTGGGGGTAAAGTGTATTCTGATGCATTTACAACGCACGATACGATACTTTGACAATATTATTTGTTTATCCCACCATCTTTTCTCGTTGTACTAATAATATGTATGTATATGAAATAAATGTAAGTAACTAAATGCGTCTTAAACGGCTCGACCGATTTTGATAAATTTTGTGTGTGTTTAAGGATGGTTTAGGTTCAAAATGTGATCCGGTAAGTGGTGCTACGAGCAGGCAAAATAACGCTTGCCAGATCCACTAATAATATTATGAATGTGACAGTTTCTATGTATGTTACTTATATTACGCAAAAACGACAGGAAGGATTGCGATTAAATTCGACAGCAGATATATTTCTTTATAACCTTATTAACACATGGATACTTTATCCAAGTACTTTTAAACACGTTGGAACAGCGGGGCGCAGCTAGTGTGTTTATAGAAAGTTCATATTCAAATATAAAATATCCCTACCGAATAAAACCGAAATAACCGAAATAAATATTTTTCTTAACAGAGTTCCAATACTAACATTTTAGACATCTTCGTAGCAATTATACTTGCTTAGCTTGCTAACAAACTTGCAAATTCCACCCCTTTGTCAAACATACCCTCACGGATGTTTCTTTTATATCTGATAGGCTAGCGTTTAACCACTATCTCGCCTGATGGTAAACGATGGTGTGGTCGAGGATGGTGACCAGAATAAATAAGAGTCAAACCCTTCATAGGCATATAATGGTCTGACTCTCGAGGGCTATTTACTGCCGTTATGGCGGCAAATTTTCACAATGGTGGAGGTAAGGCGAATCAGGCGGAACATCGATACAGTGATTTAAAAAGGTAGTCGTTCACTTTTTTCAGCTTGCTTATATATTTTTGCAATCGCCTTATATTCTTGATTTATTTTATTTTACAGACGAAGGCGTCACGAAAACATTTACGTGTGCTCGTCCTCTGATTGGTCAGCATGTGTTTCTACAACTTGTGGGTGTTGAAGGATCTCTTTCTCTCTGCGAAGTGGAGGTTTTTACAACAGAAGGTATTAAATAATGAACCAGTGTTATAGAGCTCACTAAAACGAATAGTTTATGCGGCTTAAAATTATTACATTTATCTTGCGTCGTGCGTTGCCTGCATCACTTTGCATTTATTATTTATTTTTTTATAGTGTCGCAGGCCGATCATTAACAGTACAATACAGCACCAAAACTCTCTATTGATTACCTTTGAATTATTATAACAAATTAGTTAAAATATATATCTTCATATTTTACCTCATTTCTGAATTATTTGCGTTACATACCTACGTAGTCTTTTCGCTATTAGCAATTTTTCCAGACAACCATGGCATGGTAAAAATAACATATAAGTACCTAATTATATATAGGGGGTAATGCTGGTATACGAGTATACCAACATCATCTTTTTCTTTAAAAATCATATCAATTGCCAAATGTATCTACGTAAGCACATCACTTCAGACCAGTTTTGGCTAATTATTTGTTGTTGTGTTTTTAATTGTTAGGACAAGGTTTGTATAAAAAAAAAGTTATAAACAATTCTAAGAAGTTTTTGGCGCAGGCAAAGCCGTTTAGGCACAGCTTTGTAATATATGAATATGATTATCTACGATAGGTAAATTTGCTTGTAGCAACGATAGATAAGGCATTAAACTACTGCCTTAGTAAATACCATGAGGTTTGGCTACATTTATTTAATTTCAGAATAGTGAACTATCCTAAAACTGAACTGGCTTTACCGATCGCCATAGATAATTCGGCAACTCGGTGAACACATTGCCAACACGTCTTTGTTCGATGAGCGCGATCCCCGCATCACGGTCGAAGCCCTATAGCAGTGGTCGTCATTTCGCACCACTTATAGAAAACATTACATCATTTTTTCATACGTAAGTTCTGTGTATTATAAGTGTAAGATACCATTTTTATTGCAGAATTTTCAAACGATCGTTGTGCACCTGCCAGCGCGCCTGCTGACATAGAACTGGCAGCTTTCTCCAGAAACTGTTACGAGTTCAACGTGGCCAAAGGAGGATCCTTCGATGATGCAAGGAAGCAGTGTCAGAAGCATGGCGGTGATCTGATTCATGGATTTCAGGTAGAATAGCCATAAGTACATTATCCTTATACCTACTGTGTAAAATAAAGTCGCTTTCCGCAGTCTGAACGCTAAATTAGTTGGAGGGCGCCCACTACGTTGACCGAGCTCTGGTCTCAACTCTAAAACACGTCTACCATAGTAATAACAGCATAATAGCTCAGTTTTACAGTCCATATATGTATATGATTTTAGTTTGTAAGGACAAGTTGTATGTACGCCGGCCTCTCTGCTCTGAAATGATAGAATGAGATATAGGTATTCGTGACGTGAAGGTCAACCGTGACCAAGTGGTCACTTGTAGGTTTTCAGATTAGCGTCTACGGCTTGAGCAGAATTCCCACCGTCAATACAATGACAAAAAAGTGTGAAACCGCAGCAATATTGAATGGCACATAAATCAAATCAAAACGTATCTACTCAAATCCTACTAAAAGTATTTATTAAATTATGTAGGTAAGCGTTTTTAATAAGCCACTATATATATGATACCAATGTATAAAATTATAATAGCTAATCTTATTTACCATCCTACGACGTAAGCTTTATTAGAACTCAAATCTCAAAAAAATACATTTATTCTATAATAGGCAGCATCATAAGCATATGTACGTGTATAAAGATACTAAATAGATCTTATTTTGGAATTCTAAATTTAGAAAGCATACTTATTAGCAAATATATTCTAAAGAATAATAATTTAAGACTGAACTAAAAGAACGTAATGAACCATAGTGTAAAGATTCTATTCGTCGACTATTATTAATCTATTCGTCGACTTCACACTAGTAAAATGTTTTCTCCCTACAAAAATATTTTATTAACATTTCTGTGTGTTCTCCCTAATTAATACATGGTTGCAAACCGCACTATTTCATGCACCCCTATGTAGATTCAGTATTCATAAATGTATATATTATAACCTCATGTTATAGGCATTCTTTGTTCTCAATTCTCATTTCGACAGTTTCGACAGTTTCGACATCTAATTTCATCAGTTTAGTCTAAACTAAATTGCTATTTGCGAGATATTATCTCTGTGAATACCATTATTTACCAATAAACTACTTTAATTATGTTCATGGTAGAGGTAGAGGTACAAAATTGCTCTTGAATACAAGTTAGACAAGTTTTAAAGTTTTCCAAGGTCACATTGGCTTGGGATTTTGACATTCAATAAGATTGCGCTAACTGCCACTTTCCTGCAAGCATTGTATTTGAACAAAAACATATTTATTGACTAGCTAGCACTTAGTGCCCCGCGGTTTTATAAGAGCAAAGTATGATAATAAATGTTAGTCATAATTGTAAGCTATCTATCCTGCACGCCAAATTTCATGCAAATCCGTGCAGTCGCTTCACACACCACAAAGACGGTGACCACTTCTGATGGGAAGTGGTCACCGTCTTGGGTTGTTTCCTTGTTCGCTACCTATACTATCATAAAAAAGCCACTTTTGCGTGATTGAAGAACAAACAACAAACATCCAAACGTACAAACATTAAAATGCATAGTTGTTATAATCAGCCTGGTGTGTCCCACGGCTGGGCAAAGGCCTCCCTTTCCTCTTTCCACACATCGCGGTCTATTGCTTTTTGTGTCCACTAGTGACAAAAGGTAGTTCATCAATCAAAACTTTCTACAGACATTTATTTATTACAATTTATTACCTTTTAATTAGTATGAACACATACGAGTATACCTACGCCGAATAGCTCGAGTAGATGTTTTATTGATTTATGTTTCTGCCGTCCCTTATTATAATCAGCCTGGTGTGTCCCACGGCTGGGCAAAGGCCTCCCTTTCCTCTTTCCACACATCGCGGTCTATTGCTTTTTGTGTCCACTAGTGACAAAAGGTAGTTCATCAATCAAAACTTTCTACAGACATTTATTTATTACAATTTATTACCTTTTAATTAGTTTGAACACATACGAGTATACCTACGCCGAATAGCTCGAGTAGATGTTTTATTGATTTATGTTTCTGCCGTCTCTTATTATAATCAGCCTGGTGTGTCCCACGGCTGGGCAAAGGCCTCCCTTTCCTCTTTCCACACATCGCGGTCTATTGCTTTTTGTGTCCACTAGTGACAAAAGGTAGTTCATCAATCAAAACTTTCTACAGACATTTATTTATTACAATTTAATACCTTTTAATTAGTTTGAACACATACGAGTATACCTACGCCGAATAGCTCGAGTAGATGTTTTATTGATTTATGTTTCTGCCGCTCTTTAGGTAGGTACTTACCTATATTACATCAGTTCTTATTTTATATTTTAGAACATATTGTCCCTAAATAGTTTCAATGTTGCGTTTCGCAACCTTTGTTATGCATCACCGGCCTTGCCTTCTCGTCCATTCTATCCAATAAACTGGCCAAGTGTAAGTCGGACTCGCACTCGTAGGGTTCCGTAACACAGTTAAGTATTCCATAACTATGATTTTTCGCAACTACAAAATTAACTTTGTTTTTCATAGTATTTGTATGAAAAACAAAGTTATCTTTGCGGTCGCCATATCTCTAAAACTGCTGACTGTATCTCGTTCAAACCAATTTTCAGTGTTAGATTTTATTGAGATCTACAGCATATATTTCTTTTAGATTTTTCACTCCCATACTTTAAAAGTTAGAAGGGGGGGGGGCACACATTTTACCACTTTCGACGCGCTTATCTTTCAAATGATTGACTTTGAGAAAAAAAAAATTTAGGAACCTCAATGTCATTTTTGAAGACCTATCCACACCCCACGCTAATAGGTTTGAAGAAAAAAATATTTTTTTGTTCCAGTTCCATGTATGGGATGCCCGCCCTTAAACTTTTATATTTTTGATTTTTGTATAAAAATCGGAAAGCGGCTCACAGAATACATCTACCTACCAAGTTTCAATTCTGTAGTCCTAACAGTTTCGGAATAAAATGGATGTGACATACGGACGGACAGACAGACAGACATGACGAATCTATAAGGGTTCCGTTTTTTGCCATTCAGCTACGGAACCCCAAACATTGCCTGGAAGAGATCTCTTATGGTGATGTAAGACCGCCCAATCATTATCTAGATATATTTTATACATTGTGTTCTTTATTTCAACGAATTGTTTTCGTATCGTATTGTTGATATATTACATTATCGAAATAAAATCGGTCATCTTATTAGATTTGATTATTACATTGAAGTCGGTTAAAAAGAGCTCATAAAGATTTTCAAACGGCTGAACAAATAATATATATAATTGTATATTTTTTATCCGAATTATATCTAAGAACATTCCCGATCAAGTCACCTTTCAAACGAAATAAGCAACATCTACATCGGTACATTGGTTTGGGAGCTGTGGGAGTTACGATGTCACAGTCAGACACATATATGTACATAAACAGATACATACGTCCAACGTTTGTCTTTATGCTTCGATGTTAATAAAGGCAAGTTAATAAAAACTAAAGAATTTTGTACGTTTATACTATGTATGTTTAAAGAGCGATCATCGGTAAATTAAATGCAGATAATTGTTCGTCGTCCTATTAAATGTCATTATGCTCTAAAGTCTAATTTCTCCATTTATATCGGCCAATCAGAAAGTCATTTGACAAAGGTAACTGTGACTACAATCGATGTTTGTAATCAGCTGTGTTAGCATGTAAAGAGGACGGTAATGATCTTCATATGGGCTAGAGAAAGCTTATTAAGTGGCTGAGCCATGCTAAATACAAAACAATTGAGAGAAGTTTTGCGTGCTCACCATTATTAGGCCAAATTCTCACTTTAAATACATATAGTACATTTGTAAGTTACCGCAGAGATAAAATTGTTACTTTTCTGGTTAACGGGAGCGTAGCTAGTGAAAATAATGTTTTTGAAGTGAAAACTTCTTTAGCGGCTTGTGAACTTTTTGGGATGGGTAAAAAACGTTAAACTAGCGTCAGGACATTGCGTCAGGACACTTCACCTGATAGAAATTTCGTAAGACGGAGGGAGAGTAGAAGCATTTTTTGGGATGAGAAAATTTTAAACTCGCGTCAGTAGACGTGACCGGATCGAGAATTCGTTAGACGGAGGGAGAGTAGACCAAATGCACAACGTTAATGTTCAAGTTTTTACTTCTGCCGGCACTCCCGGAGTGAAACGCGTTGTTTTTATTATACACTAGCTGACCCGGCGAACTTCGTACAGCGAATATAAATAAACTGTCCAAGTGCGAGTTGACCCGCACACGCAGGGATCCGAATGAATAATTTAATTTTTTAAGACCCATGAGTAAATTTCAAATCTTTATCTTTTAAAGTTTGTAAGATCGACCACAAAAAGCCTCAAAGACACATTTTTTATCTAGAGACTTGAAATTTGGAGGGTATATTTTTCTTAGTACGTAGGGGTGTACTAAGAAAGGAGTTTTCAAAATTCACCCCTTAAGGGTATGAAATGGGGGTTCAAAGTTTGTATGGAGAAACAAGATTAGATAGTCTTTTCTATCCGAAACTTCACACAAGTGCTTAAATACAAAAATAAGGAAATACGTGTTTCAGGTTTTTTTGAAATTCCACCCCTAAGAGGGATGAAATGGGGTAACAAAGTGTGAAAATCAATATTTTTTCGGATTGCGCTAAAACTTGGCATGCAGATAATTATTACAACGCTATTTACCTATGAAAAAGGATTTTTCAAATTTCACCCCTGAAGGGGATGAAACGGGGTTCAAAGTTTCTATGGATAAACATTATTAGATTGTCTTTCCTATTCGAAACTTCACACAAGTGCTTCAGGACATAAATAAGTAAACACGTGTTTTAAGGTTTTTCGAAATTCCACCCCTAAGAGGGTGAAATGGGGTAACAAAGTCTGAAAATCAATATTGTTTTGGATTACGCTGAAATTTGGCATACAGATAGTTATTACGACGTAAGTGCCCTCTGAGAAAGTATTCTCCAAAATTCACCCCTGAAGGGGATGAAACGGGGGTTCAAAGTTTGTATGAAGAGACAAGATTAGATAGTATTTTCTATTCAAAAACTTATACAAGTGCTCGAGTAAAAAAATAAGTAAATACGTGTTTCAGGTTTTTTTTAATAACACCCCTAAGAGGGTGAAATGGGGTAACAAAGTGGGAAAATCAATATTGTTTCGGATTGCGCTAAAATTTGGCATGCAGATAGTTATTACGACGTAAGAGCCCTCTGAGAAAGGATTCTCCAAAATTAACCCCTGAAGGGGATGAAACGGGGGTTCAAAGTTTGTATGGAGAAACAAGATCAGATAGTATTTTCTATTTGAACCTTCATACAAGTGCTCCAGTAAAAAAATAAGTAAATACGTGTTTCAGGTTTATTTTAATAACACCCCTAAGAGGGTGAAATAAAGTGTGAAAATCAATATTGTTTCGGATTGTGCTGAAATTTGGCATGCAGATAGTTATTACAAAGTTAGTTCCGTCTGAGAAAGTATTTTCCAAAATTCACCCCTGAAGGGGATGAAACGGGGGTTCAAAGTTTGTATGGAGAAACAAGATTAGATAGTGTTTTATATTTAAACCTAACACCAGTACTTAAGTAAGTAAATACGTGTTTCAGGTTCTTTCGAAATTCCACCTCTAAAAGGGTGAAGTGGGGTAACAAAGTCTGAAATCAATATTGTTTCGGATTGCGCTGAAATTTGGCATGCAGATAGTTATTTTAACTTAGGTATCCGCTAAGAAATGTTTTCAAAATTCACTCTTCAAGGGGATGAAGCGGGGGTTCAAAGTTTGGATAGTCATTTTATTCGAAATTTCACACAAGTACTTCTAAGTAAATCAACACCAATATTATAAATGCGAAAGTCAGTTTGTTTATTTGTTTTTTTGTTTGTTTGGACTTCTTCACGATCAAACGGCTTGACCAATTTGGCTGAAATTTTGTATAAAGATAGAACATAAGGCAGAATAGGATAAAGGATATTTTTTTTTTGGCTATGGAGTCAGGGGGTCCAGATATTATTAATTTAATTTTGTAAATATAAGACTTCTTCTCGAATGAACGGCTTGACCGATTTCCCGGAAATTTTGTATAAATACATGTCATAGGGCAGAATAGGATATAGGATACTTTTTTTCTGGCTGTCGAGTCAGGGGGTCCAGTTATTTTTAATTGATTTTTGTAAGTAAAGGACCTCTTTTCGAATAAACGGCTTGACCGATTTGCCTGAAATGTTGTATAAAGACAGTACATAGGGCAGAAAAGGATATAGAATACTTTTTTTCTGGCTATCGAGGCAGGGGGTCCAAGTATGTTTAATTGAATTTTGTAAATATAAGATCTCTTCTCAAATAAACGGCTTGACCGATTTGCCTGACATGTTGTATAAAGACAGTACACAGGGCAGAAAAGGATATAGAATACTTTTTATTTGGCTATCGAGTCACGAGATCCAGATATTTTTT
Source organism: Cabera pusaria (assembly GCA_954871355.1). Classification (NCBI taxonomy): domain Eukaryota; kingdom Metazoa; phylum Arthropoda; class Insecta; order Lepidoptera; family Geometridae; genus Cabera; species Cabera pusaria. The sequence continues at coordinate 25,743,281 of OX940885.1, read as the reverse complement.
ATTTAATTTTGTGAATGTGTGGCCTCTTATCAGCTAAACAGCTTGACCGATTGGACTGAAATTTTATACATATTACAGTTCATATTGCATAGAATCACATAGGATACTTTTTTTTCTGGCAGTCGAGTCCAGTAGTCCAGAATTTTTAAATTGAACTTTGTAAATGTGTGGCCTACACTCGGTCAAACTGGTTATCCATTTAAGCTAAAATGTTGTACACGGACAGTCAAAAAGACATAGAAGTGCAACGAATACTTATTTTTTGGGTGAAAATTTCGGTTTTCTATATTTTTATTATGGAATTTTGTAAATGTGTGGCCTCTTTTCGGCCAAACGGCTTGACCAATTCAGATGAAATTTTGCACAGACATTTAATAGGGCATAAAAGGGCAAATAATACTTTTTTTCGGCAGTTAAGTGTGGGTGCCTATTTTTTTTTCTTGTACATAGAGTTTGCATATTCATAAAAGTTTGAGCTTAGGTTCATAGTTAATGAATTAACTTAATAAGTGCCTTAATTAGGCCATAAAACTGTCAGGGTCATTAAAAGTCATCAAAATTTACGCGATGGCTTTGCTTGCCCAACGTGTTTTATCTGCTTTGTGGGAAGTATTTCAAAAGCATTCGTGTCTTAACAGCCACATTTAACCTTAGGGTCATCGGTGTTGACTAAGTAGGTTATAAAAACTGTCAGGGTCATAAAACGTAAAAATTTTCGCGCTCACTTCGCTTGAGCATTGATAGCGCTCCCTGCGCTCGCGCAAATCTTTGTTTTATCTACTTTGTAGGTAATATTTCAGAAACTTTTGTATTTTAATAGCCACATGCATCAGAACGAGTCCATAAATTGAAACAGTACAACCTTCAATAATCATAATGATTTTTAACCTTAAAATAAGTGGATATCAAGTTTAACCTTTGTGTCATCAGTGTTAACTTAGTAGGTCATAAAAACTGTCAGGGTCATAAAAAATCGTAAAAATTTTTCGCGCTCGCTTCGCTCGCGCAGCGATTGCGCTTACTACGCTCGCGCAGTAATAGCGCTTGCTCCGGTCGCGCAAACTTTTGTAATATCTACTTTGTAGGAAACATTTCAGCAACTTTTGTATTTTCATAGCCACATTCATCAAGACGAGTCATAAATTGGAACAGTACAACTTTCAATAATCATAAAGATTTTTTACCTTAAAATAAGTGGATATCAAGTTTAACCTTAGGGTCATCGGTGTTGACTTAGTAGGACATAAAAACTGTCAGAGTCATAAATTGACGTAAAAATTTTCGCGCTCGCTGCGCTCACACAAACCTTTGTTTTATCAACTTTGTAGGTAATATTTTTGCAATTTTTGTATTTTAATAGCCACATGCATCAAAACGAGGCCATAAATTGAAACGGTACAACCTTCAATAATCATAATAATTATTAACCTTAATATAAGTGGATATCACGTTTAACCCTAATGTCATCGGTGTTGACTTAGTAGGTCATAAAAACTGTCAGGGTCATAAAAAGTCGTAAACATTTTTCGCGCTCGCTTCGCTCGCGCAGTGATAGGGCTTGCTACGCTCGCGCAGTAATAGCGCTCGCTCCGGTCGCGCAAGCATTTGTTATATCTACTTTTTAGGAAACATTTCAGCAACTTTTGTATTTTAATAGCCACATGCATCAAAACGAGTCGTAAATTGGAACAGTACAACCTTCAATATTCATAATGATTTTTTACCTTAAAATAAGTGGATATCAAGTTTAACCTTAGGGTCATCGGTGTTGACTTAGTAGGTCTTAAAAACTTTCAGGGTCATAAGAAGTCATAAAAAAGTTTCTCACTTCGCTTGCGCAGTAATAACGCTACATAGCGTATAATAGCGTGTTTTAACAGCCTCATAAATTAGACTGACTCAAATACTTAAACAGAAAAACTTGGTAAACCTTGCTTAGGTTTACCAAGTACCAAGTAATGATTAATAACTTTAACAATAGACGATATCGAGTTCGACCTAAGAGTCATCTATATTGACTTGATGATTAGGTCATTAAACTGTCAGGGTTATAAAAAGCCATAAAAAATGTTCACTCGCCCAATAATAGCGCTCGCTACGCTCGCGCAGCTATTCACCTTATTTTCTTTGTAAGAAATGTTTCAGGAACTGTTGTGTTGAGTCAAAAATGTAAACAGCACAACTTCGTATACCTAACCAAAATGATTAATGACTTTAACAATAGAGGATATTGAGTTCGACTTTGAGGGTCATCTATGTTGACTTGGCCTAAGAGATCATCGATCTAGACCTCAATGGTCATAGACACAAATAACGCGGGCGAAGCCGCGGGTAACAGCTAGTTTATATATACGTGCTTTAAATTTCTATTTGAGAGTGGAACAGAGTCTCTCTTCCGTACCTACCGAAGAGACGAACGTCAAATGTTTGACAGAAAAACTTACTTAGAACAGTTTATAAGGGAAAAATAAAATTGTTTTTTTTTTTAACTATTGTCCTCGCAATTTTTACAATTTTTCTTACCGTTTAAACCTTCCCTGAACTACGACAAACATTTCAAAACCAATATTAGCTAAATCGGCCCAGCCGTTCTCGAGTTTAAGCGAGAGTAACGGACAGCAATTGATTTTTATATATAAGATAAGTAATATTTATTAACTAGCACTACCAAACTAGAAGCAATACCATTTTCAGTATTAAGTTTGATTTGAGGTGATTAACTCCATATCTCCGGAGACACTCGTCAGATCTCGATTAAATTACAAAGGAACAAAACGGGAAGCATACACTCTCAAACAAAAAATAATTCTCAATCGGTTCAAAATGACGGAGTTCTGAGGTAACAAAAAAACAAGTGAACTGCATAGTGAACTGAGAATCTTTTTAAACTAATCCTTTGTAAAGTCGGTTAAAAATTATACCAGAACGCTGTGAACCCTTTTGTCCTCTATTTGCCTTATCAGCTTTAACAATCATACGGTGTCACTTCAGCTGATCTTTGGCATCAGTTCTGTAGCGTTTGATGGGTTTTTGGATAACGATGGACTATCGAAGATGTCAACCGAGGGTGACAGGAGTTTTTCCAGTGCCGTAGTACTATAATTTATTCTATGCCAGTGCTTGGAACCAAAGATACATTTGTAGCAAGTTAGTCCTAATCTGCCAAATCCAAATTATTTATTTTCTTGAATATCGTACCTACATTCGTACCACCTTTACCTTACATCAGCGACGGGGTATAAAGTCACTGCCTATGTAAGCGTGCTACACATTGTCATTTAACATCAGGATGAGATAGTTGTTAAGCGCTTACTTATATTTATAGTTTTTGTATAGTAGGTATTAAAAACCTCCCAGGGTTCATGTGCAAGATTAAAATTTGACCTATGGCGATGGTGATCCACAGGAATCACCATCAACCTAATATATTAAGTAGTAGCGGGGTCCCACGACTCCGCCCGCGTTAAAAAGTATCCTATGTGCTAATACAGGTCATAAACGAATTTTGAGGGCCCGGTGGCGTAATCGGGAGAAAGGTCGGCTTTGATGCTGTGGTACCGAGTTCAAACCGCCGTGCATCAATTGATTTTTCTGTCGAAAAATGTATGTGCGCTTCTCACAGTGGCCCTCCGGTGAAGTAAAACATCGTTAAAAAACCAACAATCCCCCCGCATGGTCGTAGGACACTATCTAGTGTCGCCTGGCCAGCTACCATCCTCAAGTTAGAAAATCTGTCGCCAAACATCATGTCATCATGCCATGTCATCATAATGTGTTCCGGCAGCTATCCTTGAGAGCCAGTTCCCATTCTAGGCCTAGCGTGCTTACCATCTTCGACCGCATCATCACTTACCAACAGGTGAGATAGTGGTCAAATTTCATCCAAATCCGTTCAGCCGATATTGTGTGAAACAGTAACAAACATATATCCATGATACTGATATTATAATATGTATTAGGATATGGTCAATATTAAATTACTAGCTGTGCCCCGTGGCTTCGCCCGCGCAAAAAACGTATCCCATAGCCTAATCCATATTACTCGCTATCCCTGTGCAACATTTCAGCGATATCCGTCCAATCGTTTGACCGTGAAGAAGCCCCAAACAAATTAACAAAGTGACTTTCGCGTTTATAATATTGGTGTTGATGATTTCCAGGGAGCTACATCCAGTTTCTTAATCCAAGAGTTGGAGCGCCGGAAGACACAACTGAAGACGCAAATGGTGTGGATAGGAGCTCTGAAAGACCCAGGTCTTACTTCCAGGACGTGGAAGTGGGTTGATGGTATGTTATTTTACAGACTTCCTCTGAAGACAACCATCTCTGTCTATTATTTTATTTAGGCTTTGAAACGCTGACCTTTATTCCGTGACTAAGCAAGAAATTTTCTTTTTCTTCAATTTTTGCAAGTCAATACAAATCAAGTCAGTACAGCCTGCAAGATCTCTTCTCAAGATAACTTACAAACCACTTGTTATTATTATTTCAATTCGATTTGATTTCATTTTTCGATTCGATTTATGAACACCGTCAGTGCACACGAAACAATATATTTTTAGGTGAGGTGGTATCAAAGCCGACATGGGGCAAGGACCAGCCCAACAACTACAATGGTGAACAAAACTGCGTGGTGCTCGATGGAGGCAGGGCCTGGTTGTGGAACGATGTTGGATGTAACCTCGACTATTTGCACTGGATTTGCCAGTACCGTGAGTGTCACCTTCCTTCATAGGTACATATCTGTTTTGTTTCGTTGCCACGCGAATGACTGCGAATTTATGGTGGTGGCGCGATGGTACGAACTGTATGTATTATATGCTCTTGCGACGTTATTACGTATACATAGGTATACGTGTATTTAGTATATACGTACATGTATATACGTATAGGTGCTTATGTGTTTTTATTGGAAACGGGCGAATTTAAAAGATCTGACCATAATCTCACCTTATGTTGAAATGACGCAGTCTCAAACATAATCGTGGCAGATGGTAATGAGAAGTGCTGGACTTTAGCACAATCTATTTTTATCTCCTTTTTGAAAGCGACAGGCAGTCCATTAAAAAATATGTAAATCAGCTCGGATATTACATAAAATTATGTATACTTATTTAAGTGCTATTTAAGTAACCTTGCCCTCATAATATGACTACTTAGATATACAGTGCGATGTTATAAATCTATTAGGTACCTACATGTTTTACTTAAAACTTGAATAGGCGAATATTTATAAATGTATTCTCGCTAATTAAAAATTATGAATATTTAAGTAAATACCTCACCGAAATAAAAAGTTATGTAGATTTGCAGTATCCTTGTGCTCTCATGCATACTATTATTTAATTTAAACTAAGACTTCTTTTGAATAATACACCCACATATTACAATTTATTATGTCATTATAAGTAATTCGCGGCTTCACCCGTGTTAAAAAACAGGCACTTTTAAAAGTAACATATAAGTTAAAGTAGGTTATTAACTATCTGTAGGTATACCAACATTTTATTAAAATCCGTTAAACTGTTTTTTCGTGATTGAATATTGTTGTTCAATATATAATGTATAATATAATATTAAATATATAATAAATTCGCATATATAATGTTATTATATGAGTATATAGATCTATTTACCTAAATAAAAATAATTCAGGCTGACAATCTAAGCGAAAATAAATGTAAACTGCACGTGGGCATTATACAGTTGGACCACGGCAATATAATCATCATCTTCATCATCAGCCCGTGTTGGTCCACTGCTGGACGTAGGCCTCTCTCAAGATGCGCCACTGAGCCCGATCTTCGGCTCTTCTTTTCCGGTAATATAATAAATAATAACTAAAATTACCTCAAATGTAACCTAACCAAAAGTCAAAAGTCAAAGCATTTATTCAGTATATGGGCATATTAAACATTTGCACTTACACACGTCAAATAACATTAAATAGATCATATTCAATAATAATTATTATAGATTATAACAGAAAAATAGATTATTGCTTTGAGTTTACAAAAAAAACAAAGGTATTGCGCCATTCAGCTTTCATCTAGACGTCGAACGTCACACTTAAAACACATGTTTAATTCCCCTGATTAATGTAGGGTTGCCAACCGTACTATTACGTGCTCCTAACCTAACTGGCAGCTGTCGCTCAGGTTTGCTCGCGTATGGTAATTTAATTATTTATATTGTGAAATTGTATGCAATACATACTACGAATAAATAACTTATGATTTATTCGTAGAATACATATTTATTTTGTAATAACGCCTACGCATTATATCTGAGCAATAAAGCGAATCAAAATAAAATGTATCGTACCTACGTATTTAAAATGCTATTGCGAACATTGCTATAAAAGATAAATATCGAGGTATCAACTATCGTCAAAGGTATTTATTTTTATCCAACACATCCTTGCAACAAATCCTTTGCAACACATTTCTCGCTTGTTTTGTATTTACAAGACCTCGCTCCGCTAAGCCCTTTTCCAGTGCTGCTAGGCTATTCTGTAAGCTATCTCGACAGCGGAATCCGCGGTGAGATTTGAATTTCGTACTACGAAATTCAACCGTATTACGAACGTGATACGATTGAATTTCATAGTACGAAATTCGAATATCACCGCGGAATCCGCTGTCGAGATCGCTTACAGAATAGCCTAGCTGCACTGAGCGAGACTAGGAAAATGAAGTGATATAGTTAGTGTATTATCTCCTAGTACGTCACTGAGCTTATTCGCACAGCTCTAGCACGCACCTTTACATAGGAAAAGTCTATTAAGATGACATTTAGAATTAGCACTATTGAGGAATACACTGGTCACATGCCTTATAAATTTATAATATGAATAGTTCGGGCTCAGTGGCGTGACTTGGTGTCTATGTCTAGCAGTGGTCAAAAAGTCTACATCATCTATTACCACCAGGAGAGATAGTGTGGTCAAACACTAGCCTACCTCTTGGAAAATAATTAAGTTATTAGAATGCTGGTTACCATTTGCGAATGTAATTGCTAGTGCAACATACTCAACCCTAAATCTGGCGATTGATTCTGCGAAGTCTATGCAAAACTTTTCTTCAAGCTTCATTCAAAAACATTTATGATGTTCTACAGTGCCGCCCTCATGTGGAAGCCCAGATAAACTTCTAAACACCACCATTGTTGGCAACAACTATCATGTGGAAGCTTCCATCGAGTACAAATGTCCTGAAGGTCATATGCTTATCGGAGACGGCACCAGAGAGTGTATGAAAGATGGATTCTGGTCTGGAACTGCTCCTAGCTGTAAATGTAAGTGTTTTATTTCTTGTAAGTTTACTCAGTTGCTAAATATATGGGGTCTACTACACGACGGGATACTCAATTAGATCACCAACATTTTACTTGAAATGATACCGATACCGATGCCATATTGCCATCATCGTATTATTCGACGCTTGCATTAAAAAAACTTCGTAAGCGAGAAGCATCTATATAGCTGTCTAGCAGCATCTTCTTCTATTCGACGCGAGCAAGCGTTGGTACAGTACGTGCCACCAAAGATGAGACTTGACGAACCACGTGAATTATATTGATTTATAGGTATTTTTAGCGGTACGAGGTCTGAGGCGGGAAGGAACCAGGTGTCACTGAATCGGCTCTTCCCGCGGCCCCAATGACGCCTGGTCATTTCCCGCCTCAGACCTCGTTCCGCTTGCCAAGTCTCATCTTTAGTGGGTCGTATTATATCTATGTAAGTACCTAGTAGGAACATACTTTAGTATTTTTGTGGTGACGATAATTTCTACTCTTTTTTAGGGTTCCGAACCCAAAGGGTACCTACGGAACCCTATTACTGAGACTCCGCTGTCCGTCTGTCTGTCTATCTGTCTGTCTATCCGTCTGTCACCAGGCTATATCTCATGAACCGTGATAGTTAGACGGTTGAAATTTTCACAGATGATGTATTTCTGTTGCCGTTATAACAACAAATACTAAAAACAGATTAAAGTTAAAAATAATAGAGGGTCCCCATACAAGAAACGTCTTTTTTTCGGAATTTCACGCCATCTATAAACGCTTAAATAAAATTTAGGCTCCAAAGATTAAATAAAATTTAGTATACAGGTGTTTTCGGGGGTGATAAATCGATCTAGCTAGGATTCATTTTCAGAAATTTTGTTTTATTCGTGTTTTCAATAATCAACTTTATCGAAAATCAACTTAAAATATGACTCTTCCCGACATCTATTGTAGAAATAGCATTAGTGTTATTGTGCAGTTAAAACAGTTAGTTGCTCTCAATTAAAATAAATAGTATTATTCTTCGCCAATATATGTCGGGAAAAGCCATATTTTTCTATTTAAGTGGCAAAAAATGCCGAGCATAGCTGTGCGGTGTTCAATCTGCAATCAACTACAAATAACTTACCTGTGTAATAGCCTTTGAAATTAATTCACCTCGACGCAACTAGATGGCAGCACAGGAAAAATTAGCACGCGCAAGCGTTTCATTTGTTAAATTTGTGGGCCTCGGTCGATTTTTTTACTTTAGAATTTTTGTAGTAGTGTACAGTCAGTGTTGAATATTGATTATTATATCTTCTATTTTAGTACTTTCAGAGTTTCATGTAGCTACTGCAAGAATCAGTGGAATATTAGTCACGTAGTATTTTATTTATATTCTCTTTGAGTTAGTCGTACGATTGCGAACACATGGTCTTCCAGATATTTAATTACCTTTGTGTTAACGTTTACTTAGTAGGTGTTAGAAGTTCGTTAGATATTCGTTGATGGCGTTCGGAACCCTCCGTGTGCGGGACAAAAGTCTGACTCGCACTTGGCCAGTTTTATTGTTTTTCTTTTTCTATATTTGAAATAAGTTTAGCACGATTAGATTATTTTATTTAAGTTACAATTTGTAACTTATTTAAGTATTGTCCAGCAGACAGCAACCTAAATTCCGTTTATTATTTGTAGTTCTTATTTTAATTTTAGTCTTAGATAATATTTTAGTTTTATTTTAATTTTTCAGATGTAAACTGCGGTGGTTTAACTGATATCCAAGATGGAGACGTTAATTTAGTAGACAGTCGAACCACACACGGCGCCCGCGCTGTATACTCTTGCAAAGAGAATCACACGCTGGTTGGAAGCCAAGACAGGCTTTGTGGGGACCAGGGTGTTTGGGAAGGCGAAGCACCTAAGTGTCTTTTCGACTGGTGTCCTGACCCGCCGCCCGTGGCTGGCGCAGTCGTCACAGTCAGTGGTCGAAATGCAGGATCGCTCGCTACATACTCTTGTCAGAATGGATTCATTCTATTTGGACAACCGGTGAGCTAAGTTCCTTTTTAGGGTTCCGTACCTCAAAAGGTAAAAGAAGGAACCCTTATAAGATCACTTTCTTGTCCGTCTGTCTGTCTATCTGTATGTCTGTCTGTCTGTCTGTCTGTCCGTCTGTCCGTCTGTCCGTCTGTCCGTCTGTCACCACCAATTTACTCAGGAACGGGTGGACCTTCGACCAATTTGAAATGTATACCAGATATTGAGGTCTATAGTCCCTATTAGGTATAAAAATCAAGGTCCTGAGTCAACACAATAAAAAGATATGGGCAAATTTATATTTTCGCGAATACATGTAAGTACCAAAATTTACCTTAATTTTCAACTTTTTTTATTATTGCGGTATTTTTCCTTTATTTGTGTTATAAGACCTTGCTTTTGACCAAAATTGACAATTCTAGGTCAACCGGAAGTACCCTATGGGTTTTGGGTCGAAAACCTATAGGGTACTTCCCGTTGATCTAGAATCATGAAATTTGGCGGCAAGAAGCAAGGTCTTCACAAGGTCAGTACAAATAAAGGAAACATTAAAAAAAAGTCTAAAATTAAAGGGTGTCTCCATACATACATAATATACAATACACATACATTAATACAGAAATATTTTTGGTTTCAAGAGAAGTGTAGGAACATTTAAATTAATGACAATGCCTTGACACCCAAAATATCACGGATGCAGTGCAGTGCCATACAACACTTTGGCAAAACATTACTCTGGCTTTCCATAATTTTCGTGATAAGCATATGCAATGCAATCGCTTACCATCAGGCATACATTTATCCAATACCGTAAAATAAGTAATATCAAATACATTGTTTTAATCCTTTCTAGAGTGTAAGCTGTACTCTAGGCGGCAGTTGGTCAGGTACTCCGCCATCTTGCAAATATGTGGACTGTGGTACTCCAGCGTTGGTCCACAAAGGGTCTTTCCGTTTGCTAAACGGAACAACTACGTATGGTTCGGTGGCTCGTTTCACATGCGAACCTGATTATTGGCTGGCAGGCGCTGAAGAGTTAACGTGCAACCGGGATGGAAAGTGGTCTCACGATATACCATCTTGTGAATGTAAGTTTTCTTCTATTCTTAAAATATCTTACATAGGTATTGGTTTAAAATTAATCACGTTTATTATTCTTTAAAACTATTAAGTCGATTTTTACCCGTCAATTCTTGTTTAAATCACGGCACATGCCTGTATAGTACTATATAGTAGCAGCCTGCATAGTATGAGGTGACCAGGCGTCATCGGGGCCGCAGAAAGAGCCGATTCGATGACGCCCGGTCTGGAAAGGACCGCGGTCCCTTCCCGCCTTAGACCACGTGCCGCTAAAGAGACCTATAAATCAATATAAACCACTTGATTTGCCAAGTATCGTCGTTAGTGGCACGTATTTTACCCGCAATGGTTTAAACTTGAACGAGCGATTAAACTTTTTAAAAATATGTAAATTTCACCATGAGTTGAGTGCAATTTGTCAAATGAACTAGATATTTAGTAGTCCAGAATTGTGTCTATTAAAAATATTAAATGCCCGTTCATACTTGTATCACCTCTGAGAGTAAATTTTGGCATAACTACTTGTACTATTATTTATTCTGTGGCATAACTGAGAATAATATTACGTAGTTTTTCTGCATAGCTATGTACATAGCTTGAATATTAAATATTGATCACAGTTATTTTACCTCTGACATTCACTTTTCATAGTTATACAATTTAGTCTTACACTCAGAGGCAATATAACTGTGAACGGACAATAACCCCAATGACAGCTTAACGTTAGTAATTATCACGTTGTATACGTTCTATCAATACCAATATAATAAAAGTGAAAGTTTTGTTTATTTGTTTGTACAGATTTAATTGAAACTTTGTACAGGGGTAGCCAGGTAGCCATGGATTAGGCATAGGATACTTAGTTATTTTCTTAGTTTATGGCTTCTTTGGTTTGTTGTTAATGTTACAATTGTATAGGATACTTTTAACGCGGACGAAGCCGTGGGCACATAGCTGTGCCAATGTGCTGTATCGTTTATAAGTAAGACTTTTAACACCATTATTATTTGCAGTGATAACATGCGACGACCCCGAAGTCCCTGCCGGTGGCTACATGGAAGCGTTCGACTATAACGTCCACTCCACCATCGACTTTCATTGCGAGCGTGGACACAAGCTTGTCGGAGAACATAGCCTCATCTGCCATACCGACGGCGAGTGGTCGGGGGCCTCGCCTAAATGTGAATGTAGGTTCATTTAATTTAAATTATCTTTATTGACACCACCATCATCATCTTTCTTTCCTAACCAAGAAACAGAAATAACTTACAATAGGACATGACTACAAGATTACGTCAATGGGCGGTCTTATCGCTAAGGGCTCTTTCAATTTATGCGTTTCGTATCGAACCGCTGCAGTGCCGAAGCGGTGCGTTTGTCGTACGGCGCACGGCCGGTCGTTTGTTTTCATACAAAATGCACGGTGCGGCAACAGTGCGGCGTCCGTACCTGAAGGTACGGTCCGATACGAAACGCATAAATTGAAAGAGCCCTAAAAGCGATCGCTTCCTGACAACCCTTGAATGGACTAAAACATTACGCATAAAGCAAGGAGGTCGTTGTTGGTATAGATATACACATCGTTCTTTGCTTCAATAACGTGACAATACCGAAAACTCACTTTTTTATTTGATAATTTAAATCGCCGTCGTGTTGATTTTATTTTCAAAGAAGAACGTTTTCGGACTTGTCACATTATTGAAGCAAAGAAGCGATTGTCAAACTTTTAACACCCTTCTGAATCTGATAACCGTGTACCTTATGCGCTGCCTACAAATCGCGGCACTAGCATACATCACTCCTAGACGAAAAACTATGAGAACAGAATGAAGAACGTTCAAAGCTGGTGGGAGTAATTTTCAGTAAATGTTTTTACTTTGTTCTAGATGTTGATTGCGGCAAGCTACCCTCACTACCTTACGGGTCAGCCGACCTCCTCAACGGCACCACACATCTGGGCAGCGTGATCCAGTACTCCTGCACCACTAACTACAGACTGGTTGGACCTGTTCGGAGGACTTGTACCGAAGAATTCCAGTGGAGCGACTCCTCGCCTAGATGCGAAGGTAAGGCGATACACACAGTACCCCGCGCCACGCTGCGGGGTGCGTGGCGGTGGAGCCACGCGTGCGGGTGCGCTACTCGAGATTTACATCATTATGTCAAAAGCAAAAGTCAAAGCTTTTATTTAGTATATTGGCAAATTAAAATCTGCACTTACACACGTCAAATAACATTATTATTAAAAACATAAATATTAAAAAAAAAAGTAATGTGCCATTCAGCTTTCATATAAACGTAGAACGTCACACTTGCACCCACGCGCGGGGGTGCGTGTTTCTCCTCATGTAGGCGCGTGACCTACAACACCGCGCGTGAATGCATGTTCAGTGTGTTGCACCACGCGAGTTTTCTATACAACAGATACTCGCAAACAACGTAAGACCACGCACTCCTGCACTACGCTGTGTGATGCGGTGCAGTGTGAGAATCGCCTAATACTTTTAATATATGGATATGCTGCCGGAACACCGTGAGGTTATGGTGACAAATTTTCTTTCTGACGGTAGTAAGCTACATTTTTGAACCGGCGATCTCTCGCTTAGAAGGCAAGCCATTTTACCATCCTTTACGCCTACGGGGCTCTCAAAACTATTTATTAAATCTATGTATTTCGCCTTTGTCTTAGTCCTAAATTGTTACGTTACTATTGATTGATAAATACATTATCTCATCCATCGAATAAAAACAAACGCTGCACAATGTAGGACAGTCTATAAATTACAACATTCCAATATCTTATTCCAGAGATTCGATGCCCGGATCCATTAGTGCCAGAGAACAGTATAGTCTCGGTGACAGGTAACGACCGTATGCACGGACGTACGTTGATACGTACTTCAGTTAGCACGACGTCTGGGAATACGTACAGAATCGGAGCGCTTGTCAAATACAGATGCGAGAGAGGATACAAGGTGGTTGGGGAAAGTCTTTCCACTTGCGAAGATAATGGACAATGGAGCGGTGTCACTCCTAAATGTCAATGTAAGTAAGGATTTCGGTTTATTTTTTGGGTGCCTGTGGCAGCTGGTTCGGTTCAGCAGGTCTATTTCATAATCATTCGCAAAAAATCGGATTCAAAAACTCCTCTCTTCGCTTTGGATTTCGTATATATCAATCACAATGCTACAATCGACAACTTTTCACATCTCAATTCGAAACTTCAGCTAATTCTAGTTTAGGATGTTACTGCGACTAAATAACCCTCAGATTTATAGCCGTGATACAAATGTTGTCCAATAAAGCAACAAGCACCCTGATGCTTCTTCACTTTACAAAAAACTACTACTAAAAAACACTATTATTACAGTGGAGTTAATAAAACTGTTGCATACCTAATCAGGGGTACTAAAACACGATTTTAATAGTATCACACGTGTTGTTCTGTGCTTTAGTTACATACACTTCAATGCAATATGTATATTATTTTTTCAACTTCATCTCAAAGAGACTACGTTAATTTTAACTAACTTATCAAACTTTTTTTTGCTTGATTTGTGACTGCGATTCGTAAGTACGTTTATTTAGCACCACGTCAGTGAAAAAAACAACGTAAAATTGTAAATTTTGTGGACACAGGACCTAAAAATATAATATAAAGTGTCAATTTTAGTGATTTTCATAAATTTGCCAGTTAAAAATCCACTGACTGATAAGGATTTTTTTTCAATTTTTGCCTACTGCTGTGACCCATTTATGTGCCCCCTCTCTCCTCGTGCCCGCTTGACGTTGAGTTATGGGACATCCTGTATATGTACATTATACATGTAGATATAATACAAAGTTAGCTGATAAACAAACACATAAATGGCTTCGTTACCATCGGTCAACCGCGCTTGCGCCCGGTCAATAGCGCGGTCCTCATAAACAATAATAAAATTGAACTGAGAACTCCTTGGAGTGTGTAAAAGTGTGCTATCATACTAATATTATAAAGGCGAAAGTGTGTGTGTATGTTAGCACATGCAAGTATGTCATTATATTTTGGTATTCATAATCAGTATTTTATGATATATGTGTAGAAAAATCTGACTCATTTCACTCATTATGTTCAACAGACGTTGACTGCGGAAACCCAGGTCGAATCGACAACGGTAAAGTGACCCTAGCTACCAATGCTACGTATTACGGCGCCGCGGCATTGTACGAATGTCACGAACATTGGCAACTTGATGGTGTTTCAAGAAGGCTCTGCCAGGATAACGGCACTTGGAGTTCTGAAGCACCCATATGCAAAGGTACGACTTTCTTCTTTAAGCAGGTTTGACCACTATCTTACCTGTTGGTAAGTGAAGATGCGACCGAGGATGGTAGCAATTAGCATGCTAGGCCTAAGATGGGAACTGGCTCACAAGAATTACTACCGGAGCACATAAGATGTTTTGAAGACAGATTTTTTACAAAATGACGGTGGTAGTTGGCCAGGCGGACACTTGACTATCGGACTTGGATGGAATTTGGCACAGAGGCAGTTTTAAAGTCTATTTCAACACATAGGACTTATGTTCCGGTAAATGTCATAGTACTTAGATTATTTTCTCATGCAAAGCCACGTGGCACAGCAGGTATAAAAAATACAGAAATGGCAGTTCAGTCGTCTCACAAACGCTTCTTCTTATCGTATCGTACCAGAAGAAGTAATTAATTTGTTAATTTTTAGAAATCACGTGTGTCGACCCTTCTATCCAGCTCAAGGGTAGTATTGGATTGGTAGTGGCTAGATCTACTCTAAGCATCGGTGGGGAAGCCCACTACCGCTGTGAACGTGGTTACAGTCTGAAGGGAAACCAGACGAGGACCTGTCTGCCACGAGGACAGTGGAATGGAGCACCACCTGTCTGTATACGTAAGTTTAATTTACTTTTGATCTTCTTTTGTCAAGGTATTTTTATGAAGGTATTGTATTCAACGTTGCTGACGAAGAATGAGATCCAATTTAACTAGTTCCTTATAAGATTTTATATAGTTATCTGACATAAATATAACGCCATATAGAATTATCAGAAATCTGCCAGACAAGTTCCTATCAGGAACCGGTGAAACTGGCCATTAGAGCACGGAAAAGATAATAGATTGGAGTCCTTGTTCTTAAATAATTTCCCACTGAAACTAATTAAATAAAATTGTGGTCTAGATATCATAAATTATATATATATATATTTCTTCTTTCTGCCTTTTTACACTCAAGCACATTAATAATACACACTCTTGTAGGAATAGATAAACATATCTTCTAACACAACTCCTAATATTAATTTCAAACAACACGAAAGAATGTATTTCATTTAGAATCAAACAAACTGATCCCTGATTTCCATCCACAGCAATTGATTGCAAGTCTCCAGGCACGATCGAGAACGGTCGCATTATCATCGCAAACAGTTCGACTCTATTCGGCAGTTCGATCGAATACCACTGCCTGCCTCAGTTCCAAAGAGTAGGACCTTTTCTGAGGAAGTGTATGGATGACGGAAAATGGTCAGGCGAAGAGCCTAGCTGTGAACTGGCCAGCAACGAAGCGGCGGAAAGTGGAACTTTACCACTTAGCGTCGGTGTTGGCTGTGGTGTGGTACTCTTCTTATTGATGCTGCTTGGAGTCATCTATTTGAGACTGTGAGTATTTTTGTTGCTTTAAGATGTCTCGAATTATATCGTTTACTTACGACCATGAAGGCTAAGCAGCACTGTAAGTCATGAGGTCCCGGAAATTGGTTTAAACCGTGGACAATAGCACTGCGCTTTCCATTCAAAGTTGAGTCAGTGCCAGACAGACAACTGCCTGTAAAATTTGCTCAATTATTTGGCAAATTAGTTACTCATTCTGCTACACATTTTCCCAATTACAGTATCCGGTGGTAAAAATATTGCACTTCAACCATTGAGGGAGATAACCGGCTAGTTTCGGTTTTGTAGAACGTAGTCTCGAAGTGCTTTATTTTATGTAATCGCTGTTCAACTTTCTTTAATATGCAGATAGTTATTGCAACTTATAAATATTGTAGTATACGATAAATTATTTGTTTAAGAAGATAATAATGGAAACGAAACTAACTTAACTTTCTAAAACATTACAGTCGGAAAGCAACACCAGTCAAGAACACGGAAAATATCGAAGGCGCGGAAAGGAAGGAGGACCAAAACGCAGCGGTGATGAGTTACGCAACTCTTCACGACTCCAACGGCCGCCACATTTATGACCACGTCAGTGATAATGTTTACGACTCGCCCTACAGTGACCATTTGTCCGACAACGTCGCGTACGGAAGACGAAGTGATACAGATTCAGCTTACGAACCAGAACCGACTGGCCCCAGTGCAGTAGTCACTATAAACGGTGTCGCGGTGCGCTGATGTGATATGGAAGACGTTTTGACTTGGCGGTGTTTTTGAACCTAATTTATTCGGTCGCTGAATTTCCAAATGCAGTTAGTTGTTTCTTATTGCCTGAGCTCGATCTGAACTTTCTTGGCCTTATTTTTAAACGTGTTCCCAAATAGAAAATATACCATATAGGTACCTAAGGTTATCTGACATAAATGAAAATAAAGATTTTTATAAAGAGTGACCCATATTTAGATGACTTACAAAGCCCATCAGATGGACGCTTTCACCAACCCATAATGGAGTTTTTTTTTTATTTTTTTATATAGAGTTATAGCAAAGGTTGTCAAAATTACAAATTTTAGAAATATCAGGAAAGAAAACGATTTATAGATATGAATCGAAAACGAATGAAAAGAAAACAAGGTGTTTGACAGAGTTATTCAGTATGACAGTGACAGATCAGTGAGTTCATTTTGTGAGCCATCTGTTGAGTCTTCAGAAACTGTGTTTTTTTTAAAGGAAACGCCTCATTCGATACAATTTTTAATTCTAATCGAAAAGATTTCCGCGACCAGATAACTCACGGATTAATCAATATTCGAAATGACGCTTCAGAATATGAGTGTATTATAAGTGTAAGTAATAATTCGAATGTATTAGAGAATAGCTATGCTGAACGAGGCTTCAGGCTTATATCATTGATGTGATATATTTTTGTCTTTATTGCTGCGTTCATTTTGGTGAGCCAGTGGTCGTCAAAACTCCGCCAACTTTTAACGTCTGAACCAATAAAGTGCTTGCTGTAGGTAACCAATCTGTGTCATATACCATTCAAATTGGTTTCTATTATTTCATGTTCCTTCGAACAAAAAAGTTACCCTTAATTATGTATGAGGCGAGATATTATTTATATTCCATTTTGAGTAACAACCCTGATACAAAAAGTTTGAAAAATGTAAATTGAATAGGAAATCGTTCAAATCGTTGCCTACGTATATGACCTATTATTACGGCAAGGCCAAAATAGATATGAAAATACAGGCTGATTGTAAGTTTTTGTGAGTTAAAAATAGCTAAGTTTAAATAAATTTCCATTGTTTAATCTGTACCCCATCTCGGTTTCGAACGATTGGAAATGTGATAACACAGTCAAAATAAACGATACCTAAATTTTTATGTTGAAATATCATTAAAACCTACATGCGGAAATTGATGTTTACTTAGGTATATAGATTTTTAATTAATTTTTAATGGCCGTGCAATTTGGGGACGTGTTCCATTAAGTTTTTAAATAACTGTACCCACTACCTGCAAACGTAGTACTATCAAAACGAAAAATAATTAGACATAAATGTGTGTAAATGTAATAACAAAAATATGTTACCGAAGTTCTTAAACTACAAATAATTAGGTATTGGCCTCTGAATATCTGCGCTGAGACTAGTTTAGGATAGCTTTAGATGTATGTTAGGAATGGTAAGATGTGTTCGATGCGATCACCGTTTCTGTAGGTATCGTACCAAAGATGTAAATGTGTTGGGTTCCAATGGGATAGGACTGTAACCTTGTTGTACCTTTCAATGTTGTTTTTCTTATTCATAGTCATTCGATCACAAATTCGGGTACGGAAACTGCCTCTCCTTCGATTCGGATGTTTGCAATTAACAATACTCCCATCGGAAATGTTTAATATATTTCAATTCCTGCGACCAAATAGCTCGAGAATGAAACAAAATTCAATGTGACCACAGAAATATTATTCATATTTCTGTGAATGTGACGATATATATATATATAAATGTTTACGTGGCATAAGAGTAAGTACCGCATCATCTACCTTTTTAACCGACTTCACAAAAAAGGAGGAGGTTGTCAATTCGTCTGTATGTTTTTTTTTTTTGTTAATATCGATGGACGCTATTGAATTGCTGGCGATTTAAAATTAGAATGCATTTGCAGGTCGTAAAAATAACGCAAATTTCTCAATAACTAGTTTTAGGAAAAGCTTGTCATTTCTAAGGTAAAGTTTTGCAATTTTTATTATATGTTGAATAGTTAATTATAAATTTAATATGTTGTTATACACCTTGCCAACGAGTTACAGTCCTAGATTTATGTTAATACTTTTGATAGCTTCAAAATAGTTGGTAAGACTACATTTAAAATTAGTTTTAATAAGATTATTGTGTTTAGGTAAACACTACACAATAATATAATCTTAGTATAAGTAATATTATAATAAAAATATTTATTATTGTAAATCGATAAAATAATTGATGCCAAAATTGTATCTGCTTCAAACACTAATTAACATAAAAGCTTAAATATTATTTAAGTTCTTTTAAAAGTATATGTTTTCTAAAACTTACTTTAGCATTAAATTATCATACGGTAAAAAGGCGAGCGCATTTTTCTAGTTTGGACTGTAAGCAGTATTGAATGTTACAAACGCTTTTGATATTTCAGCTTGGTAATCATAATTATAAGTAATGTTTTGTTTGTAAATAATAATTTTAGTTACTTAGTTGTAAAATTATTTTAGTATATATCTATACGAATATTATATATCACATTATCTTCATTGATTTAAAAACGGGAATTTAACGTGACTTACGCGATGTCGATACAGCGATCGACAATTGGTTCGGCCGCATTAAGAGGCGGCCTTCTTCAGGATTTCGAATGAGGGGCGTCACGTTAAATTCCAGTTTTTATATCAAAAATGTTATAATGAGCGCGAGTTTTATAATATCACATTATTGTTGTATTTAATTGTTGTTGTAACACTCGCCACTGCCTTTAACAATTATACATTTTAGACGCATTGATATTATGGTTTTGTATTGTTTTTTTCAAGACCTAAATTTTTTGTATTTTTATTTTTTTTTATACGTTAGGAATTTTATTTCAACAGTCATGTGTTTAACTTAACGCTAAGTAGACCATTATAGTAGGGATCATGATATTTTACATAAAGTGTATGTTAACTTAAGTCTCGAATTTTCAACGGTACAATTAAATTCCATGGTAAATTAGCTTGAAAAAATATTTTTGAATGTGAAGACTTTTTCCTAATTACTGTGCTCAGAATGCCTACTTTATATTTTTGTTATCTTTTATATAAAGTGTAATAAATAGACTGGATTTATTCGTTAAATAAATGAATGTCTTTGTACGACGCTCGTATAATTTAATAACTACGTTTCTTTTCGTTTCTTATAACGATTTATCTACATGACGTTGTATATCTGTATAGATATGTTACATCACTGATGACTGTAAGAATATTCGCATTTCGTCATCATTATCAGACGGTATCAGTCCACTGCTGGACATAGGCCACTCTACTCCACTGCTGGACACCAAGACATGCCACTGACTGAGTCCGATTCTTCGGCTTCGATTCTTTGATTGTAGTCACTGCCTACATCTTTGCGAATGTCGTCGCTCCACTTGGTAACAGTATTCGCAAATAAATAATCGAATAAAATATTAGAATTGCTATTGAAATATTTAAGTAAGAGTCTTATTTTTAAAGTACTTCCAACAAGAATTTTCAGTTCTCTATACGTCTGTATGTTTTTTTGTTGTTACGCGTTATCGCGACACAGTAAAAAACATACACGAAGTAATCTCTGCCAATTGTGAACCGGTTCGAATATATTATTTTTTAAATGGTAGGGTACATCTCCAACCAATGTGGTCCCATTGCAATTTCATCGAAACTGATGAGTATCTCTGGAGATATGGAGATAAACATCTCAAACACAGAACATGACGAGAGTAGCATTTGAAGTCGGATTTTTTCGTTTTGTAAACTATTTCAAATTAAAGCTTAAATTATTATCATTTTGATGAATTTCTGTGCTCTGTTTACTTATTAACGTAAGTTAATTTATCATTCAATATTTTAACATAAAATGTATCAAAATTTGTGCCCCCAATAAATAAAATAAATTATTGGCTTCAGAATAAACTCGTGCGTTACCTACAAATGGAATACGTAACCCACACTCACACATTTACACCCTTTTGTATACGGGCGGATGTGCGGGCGGGGATTGACGGCCATCAGTAACATAAATATATTACTGAGAGAGAACTGCCATGATTGCGAAATCATTAAAAATGTTACCATGTTCATGAAAAAAATATGCCTAGGTATATATAAAAATAAAGAAAATAGTAATTAATCTTAAGAACTAACTAATGATAATATTAAACATATATAAACTATACTAAAAAATACCTTGAACCAAGCCATAAAGTTTTTACACGATCTAGGGCGCAGCTTGAAAGATAGAGGTCGAGATCACGTTCAGGCTGGTTTCTCATCCAATAAATTTCAGTGCAGCTAGCATCCTAGAGACATTTAGGCCGGGTTCACCATGAAAAATATATAACGACCAGACTACATATATGTTTAGTATTACTTATACAATTTATATGTTTGCAGTGGCAGAGTAGTCGGCTTTGACGTCAGAGGTAACGAGTTCAATCCCTGCCGTGCACCACTGGATTTTTCTACTGAAGAAATGTATGTGCACTTTTCACAGTGGCCCTCCGGTGAAGGAAAAACATCGTTAAGAAACCACCAACTCCCGCATGGAGGGTAGGACATTATCTAGTGTCTGCCAGGCCAGCTACCACCCTCAAGTTAGAAAATCTGTTGCCAAACATCTAACGTGTTTGGGCAGCTATCCTATAATAGCTATAGTTCCCATTCTAGGCCTAGCGTTCTACCATCCTCGACCGCATCATCACTTACCAACTGGTGAGATAGTGATCAAAGCTGGCCTAAACTATATTAAAAAAAATTGTTTGTGATTAGCATTTTTTATTTATAATTATTGTAATGAATTATTTAATTACTCATAAGACTTACTCATAAGACGAATAAACAAAAAAAAAGTTGTAATAGAAACAGAAAAAGCACTTGAACTGGCTAGGAGGAGAAAACAAATACTAATATTATACTACATAGTCTAATTCTCCGGCTTTAACGCAACAGTAAAAGCTTTTTGAATACAATTATTTAAAAAAGTATTCTTTCTAGTCCACACCGCTTTCAGGCCGATTGTTTTCGGGATATTTTCAAAATAAATAGTGTTAGGTACCTATACAGTTACGCCGCTGCACAGCTGCATTTCATTTGCAACATAATATATTGGCCAGTTGGCAGTTGGCACAGATATCGCCAATCATATTACAACAGCAATTATCAATCCTAGTAGGTATATTCGTATTTCGTAGGTTGTATTATAGTATTCGTAGGTTCGTTAATGTAACATTGTAACCAATATCACTAATACGAAACTCCGTTTGTATAGATATTTCTTCGATTGAGACCTCTTCACGTTTAAACAGAGGGACCGATTTGGCTGAAATTTTGCCTTTTCACTCTCCTTCCAAGGATGAACATCCTTGAATGGAGAGTGAATCAGCGATACCTTAAACAAACCATACGTGTGCGAGTCCAAATCGCACTTGGCCAGTTTATTTCTTACTTAAATTATATCGTTTACTACCAATTCTATTGAAAGTGTCGTCGCACACAAGGTGTAGATAAACTTGTTTAGCTAAAGCTGTACTTTTAAGCGTTATTCTGAAGCGTCGAATAAGTTTCAATGGTCGGGATACACAGCTACCGAGCAGTTACCAAAACTTAACTATTGGCCATTTTTTATTTATTTATTTTAGTTTCTTAAGATAAACCCATTTTTCCCGAATTTAAGAAAATATTTTTCTAATAAGAACACCGATATGTATAACGTCTTTCAATTGATGAGACCCTGGTAGCAAACCTCTGAATCCACGGGTTATTAATCCCAATACTACTAGGAGTTCATGAATGACTAAGAAGCAGTAGATAGGGCTTTGAAATAATGGATAGTGCCAAAAACAATTTGTGATCGTAAAAAGCGAAAAAACTGGCCAAGTGCAAGTCGGACTAGCACTCGTAGGGTTCCGTAACACCGTTCTGCATATTTTTTTTAGATTTTTCACTCCCATATTTTAAAAGTTAGAGGGGGGTGACACACATTTTACCACTTTAGACGCGCCTATCTTTCAAATAATTGACTCTGAGAAAAAATGATTTTAGAAACCTCAATGTCATTTTTGAAGACCTATCCATACTCCACACGTATAGGTTTGAAGAAAAATTTTTTTTTTTTGTTTCATTTCCATGTATGGGATGCCTCCCCCTACACTTTTATATTTTCTATTTTTGTATAAAAGTCGGAAAGCGGTTCACAGAATACATCTACCTACCAAGTTTAAATTCTGTAGTCCTAACAGTTTCGGAATAAAATAGCTGTGACATACGGAC
This sequence comes from Cabera pusaria, assembly GCA_954871355.1. Taxonomy (NCBI): domain Eukaryota; kingdom Metazoa; phylum Arthropoda; class Insecta; order Lepidoptera; family Geometridae; genus Cabera; species Cabera pusaria. Next base: position 25,720,180 of record OX940885.1, on the reverse strand, counting down.
GGACAGACAGACAGACAGACATGACGAATTTATAAGGGTTTCGTTTTTTCCATTCGGCTACCGAACCCTAAAAAACTACATGCCGCGATAGCCAGGCTTAGATTATTTATAGGTATAATCTAAGCCAGTAAGCAAGCTTTTTGTCATCAAGGTATACAAATTTGTTTATCTCCGTATCTCCGGAGATGATTATCAGATCTTGATATAATTTAAATGGGACCGAACGGAAAGCATACTCTCTCAAACAAAAAAAGAATTTGTAAAATCGGTTAAGATTCGGCGGATTTAGACGGAGTTCTGAGGTAACAAGTATAAGGCTGGGCATACACGGACAGCTTGAAGCAGTTAGGATCGACTCCTTCAAGCTGCGACTGCATAGTGAACTACAGACTTCTACGTACGTACATACACGAACCACTCGAGCAGTTTCAACTGCTTTGGGCGGTTGGCTGCACGGTGAAATTTCATCGTGCGGTCAAGCAGTCGCCAGGCATACACTGATTGCTCGAGCTGTCGACTACTTTCGCGCAGTTACTTCCGCCCCGCCCGCGCTCTTCATTCCACGTCACATATGCTTCCCGCTCGCCCGCTTCGTTTGTTTATTGAGAACAATAGACGATAATGTAGATTGTGACGCGTTAATAAGTGCAATAAAAACACAAGAACTTCTATGGAATGGAGACGGGATATATATATGGAGTTATAAACTCGATTTGATAAGACTGATTTGAATTAAAAATAAAATTGCCAACTGCACGAGCAGTTAAGGCAAATGCTCGAGCAGTTATCAATGGCAGCTTCAAACTGTTGAGTCTGACTGCAAGCGCGGTCCGTGTATGTTGATCACTGGCTCAAGCTGTCCGTGTATGCCCAGCCTAAGAAATAAATTATAATTAAAAAATATTTTTAAACACAAGCTTTTTGTCTGGGACAATGAACTAAAATTTTGAAAATAAATCCTAGTAAGTATTTGGCGTGTAGGTACTTACCTATATTCTTAAAAGCTTGAAGCACTACCCGTTTTTCAGGCTAGGTACTACTACTACTTATTACTACTACTACTACTACTACTTACTACTACTTAGAGTTACGTTGATTTATCACCAAGATGCCGTGGCCACCTTCCAGCTTCATCATCAGACCCTGGATATCATCTAGGTGAAACGTTCTCTTCAAGACGAATCAATCGAGCCCAAACTCGGTAGGGTCATGTTGATTTATCACAGAGATGCCGTGGCCACCTTCTAGCTTCATCGTCAGACCCTGGATATCATCTAGGCGTAAAGTTCCGTTCAAGACAAATCAATCGAGCCCAAACTCGGGGGGTTATGTTGTTTTATCACAGAGATGCCGTGGCCACCTTCCGTCTCCATCATCAGACCAGCTCCATGGTACCATATCATTGTATTGTCACCGAAGATACATACACCAGATTTGAGTCCAATCGGACATCAGGAAGTGGATCTAATTTAGCTTCCAAGATTCCACCCGAACATACATAGTGACATACATACATACATACATTGCAAGTTAAATAAAAGCTTGTAAAAAAATAACCGTCGAATTGAGAACCTCCTCGAATCGAAGCGGCAATAGCCCAATGGATAAGGTGTCGGACTGGCGATCGAGAGGTTGTGAAGTTCGATCCCCCATTGCACTATTGATGTGAACCCACTCCAGACACAAGCATATTTAGCTTAGTTTGACTAGTAATGTGCAACTCACATTGCTAGTAAGCTTTAAAAAACAACCGACTTCCATGCCCCGCGAGTCAATTTCAAGTAGCAAGTATGAGACGTTTATCGTCATATCTCGAGATACTTATCATATCTCGATGAAATTACAATGGGACCACCCCGGAAACGTACCCTACCGATTAAAAAGAAGGATTATTCGAATCGGTTCACAATTGACGGAGTAATCGCGTAGCGTATGTTTTTTTTGTATGCCTATACAAAAAAAAACATGCAAACGAATTGAAAACCTCCTTCTTTTTGGAAGTCGGTTGAAAAGTGTATTTATTCATCAAGCAATTCTGACTTAAATGTCTAAATTCTTCTTGGCTTGGAGCAATTCGCAAGCCAGGAACAATGAGTTGAACTATGAAAGCACTGGCTTGACTTTTCAGATTTCCGAGAAACGCAATGTAACTAAAAAGAGACACACATATTTCAACCTCGTCTGCCTTGAAATGCAAGACAGATGAGGCTGAAATATGTGTGTCTATATTATTCTATGCATATATTATCAAGCTTAAGCTTTATTTATCCGAGACCTTATATATATAACACTACCGTGATATTTTAATATGATAAATAATACTATTTATTATTTCGGCTAAACTGATTATTCTTCTTAAAGATTTCATACCTTTTAAATAATTAAATTAATTACTACTACTTACTAATTTAAGAATAGTCTAGTTCTCATATAAGTGAAATGTATATTTCTTAATGAGAAATAAAGAATCTTTAACCACATACCTTTTCTCAATGTTTAAAAATTACGGTGTTTTGTCGATACAGGAGCACAGGAGCAAGCACTACCTTACTTCAATAAAAAAACCGGTTTGATGTCGTTATATGCCAAGTCGATTGCAGCGTGTTGTCTCTTTCTATTTCACTAATAAATAAGTATTATGAAAGAGTACGCAACTACATTAAAAACGTTCAATTCAATGCTCCCTCTCCTTTAAATAATTACTGCGCCGAGGGGTAATTATTGTGAAATCAATAATGTTACCAAGTTTGCGAAACAAAAATGCTTATATCCACACTAATATTATAAAAACGTTTCTAACTCTGACACTCTGTCTGTTTGTTAACCTAATCACGCTTAAACGGACGATCCGATCTTACTAAAATTTAACAAGGAAATACTTTACAGCATAACGATGAACATAGGCTACTAAATTCTTGGTATACGTGAACGTATTCGCTGGTATCAGCTAGTCTTTTAAATATAATATACTAGCTTCTCCCCGCGGCATAGCTCGCGTGGACTACAGGAAACAAATTACATATTTTTCTTCAGAAACAAATATAAAAACTGACAATAACCCAAAGAAAAGCAGTCCTCCCTAAGTCTACCCCTGTAGACTAGAGGACAAACAGGGGTTTGTACTATTCATTATTCTGGTCCCCTGTTAAATATGGCCTTGAGATTTATTTATGATCATAGCAAAGCAGACATTGAAGGAAAACTGCACACTTTTGAACTCGCAGGTGTAGTTCGATAAAGTCAGGGTTTCGAACAGAAAGAAATGTGTTAAGGATGATTTTTGGATAACTCTTATACACGTTTCTCATAATTTTAATTGAAGAGTTTGTATACCAATATACCAATTTTCAAGTCGATCAAGCACCCCTGAACATAAAAAGTTTCATTACAAGTACAAATCCCCATCACCCCTTAAGGGTCGTAATTTTGTAAAAGCCTTTTTATTGGATATCTGCACTTCACAAATAATACACCCTACAAATATCATGTCTCTAAAACAAGCGGATTAGGCAGTGCGGTGATATATTAGACAATCATTCAGTACGTCAGACAAACGCGTGGGGGATGGTTTTTGAAAAACTGTGACACACGTAACTCACAATTTTAATTAAAGTATGTGTGTAACAATTTTTGAGACAATTGTCCTAGAGAATAAAAAGCTTCATAGAAAGTTTTACCCTCCATTTCACCCTCTTAGGGGTGGAATTTCGAAAAATCCTTTGTTAGTGGATGCCTACAGTTCACAAAGAACACACCCTCTGCTAGTTTTGATTTTGATGATAATGTTTTAGTAAAAAATACCAACTGATAAATCAAATTTAGTTTTAGCCAGTTTTGCATTTTATTTCCTGTTTGCAAATGTAGTGCAGTCTCAAGCTTGATTCGTTCTTGAATAACGGCCAGATAATTGTCAGATGGCCTCCCGTTTGGTCCCATTCAAATTATTGTTACGTGCGGGGTGGTATAAAAATGCCAATCCGATGAGATGAACGTTTATTTCCACTTGATCACTAGGTTAGCACAATGTTCCACAGTAGTTGTCCAAATCGTCTTGCACAATTATCAAAAGTCCGTTAACACGCACTGAGGTCGTTAGTTCACAATCACTGATTTCACTGTTCACAGTTCACAACACGAGTTCACTGATAACACTTAACGATCACTTGGTCGCTATCCGCGCCTAGATAGTAACACTGTCGCTTCCAAAGAAATGACTGCCTCAAGCCGCGGTTTCAACGTCTTATATAGGACGAGAATATTTCTACAGAACTTTCTAGTATTGACTCGAAACAATAGACAAAAGACGTTCAAAACAAAGCAATAACAATCACAAACAAACGGGGCGGCTTTCCTTTGAGCATCTGACGTAAACAACTTTACCATACATGCTAATTTGATCTCTAACTACTTATGAATAAGGTTCAATCTTAACTACAAAACTAGGTACATTGACTAGGGTCTGAATTCCCGGAAGGTTAACTTTTATGACGGTCGGGTCGGGTGTTTATAGCCCGTAATTAGTCTATTCTTTCCCACGGTATTTTTGTTCGAGAAACTTGGCGAAACATCGCGACTCGACGACGCGATGTAACATTATCCCCTTCTTAGTTATGATCGTCCCGATCATCATTTGTTCCATGGTATCGTGTAAGTCGATCGATGTGTACTACCCTCGGCTTTCCTCTCTGGCCTCGTTTAATGCGGTAGGTAACGTCGTTTATCTTCGTGATAATCTGGTATGGTCCTTCCCAATGAACCTGCAGCTTCGGACTTTTTCCTTTCCTTCGTAGTGGGTTGTGCAACCAGACGAGAGTTCCTTCTTCGAAACCCATCGTATTCGCTCTACGATCGTACCGGGTCTTCATTTTTTCACCAGTTTTTAAACTATTCTCTCGAACTATCCTGTGCACTTCGTCCAGCTGACTACGAAGATCATTGACATAGTCGGTTACAGGCTTCGGAGCATCTGGCGGGGAACCAGTGATGGCGTCGATAGGAAGTCTTAGTTCGTGTCCAAAATTCACATTTGCAGGAGTCATACCAGTGCTGTCATGGGTAGCGGAACGGTATGACAACAAGAACAGAGGTATGTACTGATCCCAGTCACGTTGATGTGCGTCCACGACTTTAGCCAGGTGATTCTCCAACGTCTGGTTAAACCTCTCAACCATTCCGTCTGACTGTGGATGAGCTGCCGTTGTCCGCGTCTTTTGGATCCCGAGGAGGGTGCACATTTCCTGAAATAGGGCAGACTCGAAGTTCCTTCCTTGATCGGAATGCAGTTCCATCGGTACACCAAATCGACAGATCACTTCTTGCACCAACTTCTTTGCAACTGTCTTTGCTTCCTGGTTTGGTGTCGCGAAAACTTCGGGCCATTTGCTGAAGTAATCTTGCACTACGATGATGTACTTGTTGCCTTCTTCAGTCTCGGGAAATGGCCCGGCAACATCCACGGCAATGCGCTCCCATGGTGCCCCAACATTGTACAATTTTAGTTGTCCTTTACTTCTTGTCTTCGGTCCTTTTACTGACGCGCAAGCGGTGCACTTCCTGCACCAATCTTCTACATCCTCGCGGCTGTGTACCCAGTAGAATCGTTGACGAACCTTCACAAGAGTTTTCTTGACTCCTAGATGTCCACCAGAAACTCCATCATGAATGTGTCGTAGTAGAGATGCCACTTTACTCCGGGGAACAACGACCTGCATCGTAGTTTCTTTTCCATTGCTGTTTTCCCATTTTCGGTACAAGATTCCTTGTTCCAGAGTCAGGCTGTCCCACTGAGCCCAGTAACTTTTTGTGATTGGGCTGCAAGCTGACACGTCGCTCCACTGGGGCTTGTTTCCAGACTTTATCCAATCCAGTACAGGTCGTAAATCTCTGTCCTCCAATTGTGCTTGTCTCATATTTTCGCCGTTCCATTCGTCATCTGTTCTGTCCATCCTGATGACTCTGACTTCTTCTTGAGACTCGTGCTTCTCGCAGTGTTTACAGTCATCTGCACAAGGTCTTCTTGACAGGGCATCGGCGTTGCTATGGCCCTTTCCACTGCGATGTTCTGTCACGAAGTTGAACTCTTGAAGTTGCTCGATCCATCGTGCCACTTGACCTTCCGGGCTCTTAAACTGTAGAAGCCATTTTAGAGCGGCGTGGTCAGTTCTGAGCGTAAACTCCCTTCCGATGAGGTACTTGTTGAAGTGCTGAAGAGTCTTTACCACGGCTAGCAACTCGCGGCGGGTGACACAGTAGTTTCGTTCTGGTTTGGATAATGATTTACTGAAGTATGCTATGACCACTTCTTTGTCTCCTTGGATTTGTGAGAGAACTCCTCCAATTCCCGTGTTGCTGGCATCAGTGTCCACAATAAATCTTCCATCTCTGGTAGGGTATCCCAAGATCGGCGTTTCACACAGTCGCTGCTTTAGATCGTTGAAGGCGGTTTCACACTCCAAGTCCCATACAAATGTGCGCTTTTCTTCTGTCAGCCGATGTAAGGGTTTGGCAATTCCAGAAAAGTTCTTGACAAACCGCCGATAGTAAGCGCATAGTCCCAAAAACGACCTTACATCAGTTTTATTCTTCGGGGTAGGCCAAGTTTGAACAGCCTTGATTTTGTCAGGATCAGTTTGTACCCCGTTTTCCGAAATGATGTATCCAAGGTAGCTGACTTTGGATTTAAAGAAGTCACACTTTTTGGCACTCAGCTTCAGGTTTGCTTCACGTAGACGGTTCAAAACCTTCTCCAGATTCTGCAGATGTTCAGTAAAATCACGGCCCAAAATGATGACGTCATCCAGGTACACCAAGCATACGTCTCCCAGTAATCCAACCATTACTCTGTCCATGAGACGTTCGAACGTTGCTGGAGCATTACACAGTCCAAATGGCATGACGTTGAATTGCCAGAGTCCATTTCCAATGCCCGTAGTGAATGCTGTCTTCTCTTTGTCTTCTGGACTGATTTCTACCTGCCAGTAGCCACTTTTCAGGTCAACCGTTGAAAACCACTTCATTCCACTGAGCATGTCCAGTGTATCGTCTATTCGAGGCAAGGGGTAGCTGTCCTTCTTTGTGACTTCATTAAGCATTCTGTAATCTACGCAGAATCTGGTGGAGCCATCTTTCTTTTTCACCAGAACCACTGGCGATGACCAAGGACTTGTAGATGGTTCGATGACTTTTTCTTTGGCCATGTCTCGTATCATGTCTGCAACTTCAGCTTCTTTCGCCCATGGAATCCTTCGTGGCCTCTGTCGTATAGGTCTTGCGTCGCCAGTGTCAATTTTGTGTTTAACAAGTCCGGTACGTCCACAGTTGTTTCCAGCGGCGAAGACGTCTTTAAACCGCATCAACAGACGTTTTGCTTGTGACAGCTGAGCGAACGTTAAGTTGTCTTTGGATGATTCCAGCAGCTGTGATATTTGGTCTTCCGAGCTTGGTTCCGTAGAAGTAATATCCGTTCGTCGCAGCTACTTCACTTCTTGACATTTTCCAATTATGCTGTTTTTCTTCAGATGAACTTCTTCATTGCCAAGGTTGAGAATTTGCACACTGGCCGTTCTGTTTGTCATGAGCAATGTTCTTGCAGTAATACAGGTCGGATGTGTGCCCTCATCTTCGGCAACTACACATAGTCCACTCTTGACTGTATTTGGAAATTTCACTCGAACAATATTTTGCGATTTTGGAGCCAACACGACGTCCTTGAGACAGTAAAGCTTACACGGTGCCGTTCCTTCGAAGAACACTTCTTGCTCGGGAAACCGGAGAACACCACGGGCCACGTCCAATATGCACTGCTGCTTCTCCAAAAAGTCCAATCCCAGAATGCAATCATCAGTTATGTTGGCAATCAGTACAGGATGAATGTATGAGTGCTCACCGATGACTATCTCCACATCTGTATCGCCAAGGACAGGTACTGACTGGCCGGTTGATGTCCGTAGTGAGCATGCTGCAGATCGATGTTTCCGTGATATAAATCGTTGCAGGAATTCAGGCTTCACAATTGTGCGCGATGCTCCTGTGTCCACTGTGAACTTGCAGGTCTTGTTGTTCAAGGTGCCCTCGACGATTAAGCTGTTCCCGTTGCACACTTGTGTCACAGTGATGGCGGGGCTCTCTCTCGATCAGACGGCGCCCGTCCCGCAGCTATGACGACGTTTCTTCTGCCACTTGGGTCCTGTTTCTTCGTCTTCGGGTAATCAATCCGAATATGCCCCTTTTCTCCACACCCGTAACATGTCGGTCCATAACGGGGCTTCCTGGGTTCAGTAACCAGTTCTTGAACCCTATACGGTTTGGTGTCTCGTCGCACAGTTTCCACTTCAAAAGCATGAACCAGAGCGTTCTTGAGTGTCTGATGATGTCCCAGTCGTACAGGTACTTCGCCATCCCTGATTCCATCCACAAAGTGCTGCAGTGATGTAACCTCGATGACTGATGGTGTTGACACGTAGGCTCGTCGGACCAACCTCTCGATTTCATCTGCCCACTGTTGCAATGTCTCTGTGGGCTTCTGGGTGCGCTCTCGTAGTTGTGCCCTGAACGCATGCTCCATGTGTTTGTCGCCATAGCGTGTTTCGAGGGCTTCCAGCAGGGTCTTCAGCGTCCTTTCGTCTTCAGGTATGCGTTCCAGGACAAGCTGAGCGTCTCCTTTCAGCGCTAATGTGAGCGCTGTATTTGCGTGCTCATCTGTCCAACCACAGCTTTTGGACAGCGTCGTAAACTGGAATTTGTAGGCTGCCCACGAAGATGTTCCGTCGAAGTGTGGTAGGTCCAGTTTAAAGGGCGAGGTCGTAGCGGGAACCTGGCTTATCTGTCCAACTCCTCGTAACTCCAGTTTCTGGACCTTATTAGACAGGTCATGCATGGTTTTCTCATGTACTTCAAGCCGCCCTTCCAAACAGTCGGTTTTCATGGCGACTTCCTTGACACCGGCTTCCACCTTTTTGATTTTTTCTCCCATGCTGGCAAGCCCGCTCTGCAACTCACGTGTAATTGCATCTTCCAGTTGGCGGCTAGTTTCTTGTTGTACCGCCAGTACAGCTTCTAGTGCAGCCTGTGTAGCTTGTTGATCTTGGCGTGCAGCTTGTTGTCCTGCTAGGAGAGCGGCTAGCATGGCCTCCAGGCCTCCATCCGTAGTTAGACTCACCGGCGGTGCTGTAGGTGGCGCTGCCATGGTGGGTGCCATCGGTGTTGCCGCTGGCTCTTCCAATGTGGATGTTCCTGCTCCCGATGCTTCGAGCTCCTTCTGCCGGGTTGCATCCATCTCCGCCTGGCGCCTGGTGCGTGGAGTACGCGTATCTTCCCTCGGAGTGATTGGCATCCCACTTCTGACACCAATTGTTACGTGCGGGGTGGTATAAAAATGCCAATCCGATGAGATGAACGTTTATTTCCACTTGATCACTAGGTTAGCACAATGTTCCACAGTAGTTGTCCAAATCGTCTTGCACAATTATCAAAAGTCCGTTAACACGCACTGAGGTCGTTAGTTCACAATCACTGATTTCACTGTTCACAGTTCACAACACGAGTTCACTGATAACACTTAACGATCACTTGGTCGCTATCCGCGCCTAGATAGTAACACTGTCGCTTCCAAAGAAATGACTGCCTCAAGCCGCGGTTTCAACGTCTTATATAGGACGAGAATATTTCTACAGAACTTTCTAGTATTGACTCGAAACAATAGACAAAAGACGTTCAAAACAAAGCAATAACAATCACAAACAAAAGGGGCGGCTTTCCTTTGAGCATCTGACGTAAACAACTTTACCATACATGCTAATTTGATCTCTAACTACTTATGAATAAGGTTCAATCTTAACTACAAAACTAGGTACATTGACTAGGGTCTGAATTCCCGGAAGGTTAACTTTTATGACGGTCGGGTCGGGTGTTTATAGCCCGTAATTAGTCTATTCTTTCCCACGGTATTTTTGTTCGAGAAGCTTGGCGAAACATCGCGACTCGACGACGCGATGTAACATTATATTGAGATCTGACAATTATCTCCGGAGATCTGAAGATAAACAATATAAGCAAATTTGTATACTTTGAAGACATGATAACTAGCCAGTATTTAGAATATCGCGGCATGTGAAGTCGGTTTTTTCGTTTTGTACGATCATAAATTATATTACATTACCTAGGTAATACTTTGATGGATATCATAGTATTATTTATTACTTATTTTCCCGAAATTAAGGATATATTTTTTTAGTAAGAACACTGACAGTAAATATCTCTTATAACTTATGAAGTCCTGGTAGCCACTAAAGCAAAACACGAACCCAAATAATGCATAAATTTCACCGTCATTCCAACTGCTACCAGGACTTTATAAAGTATGAAGAGGTGGCTGAACCTAGAATTGTCGAGTGTGTGAAAGAGAAGACATGTCTGTCCCTCTCAGGAGCACGACGTCAGTAGGGCATAGACGTTTATATTACGTCTATGCAGTAGGGATAAACATCGAATTCGAAAGCGGATTCCGCTTCCGAGATGTATTAACGAGCTTACAGAATAGCCCTTACTGCTCTGCTGCAGGATCAGGTGATCCGGTGTGGGCAAGGCGAATACATTAAATTACAATAGGAAATAATAATTCTGATGCCATTCTATGACAAATGGCAGCAGTGATGTTGTGACCTCTCTTTTAAGTTGACAAGTGGTGATGTGTTTTGCAAATTAAAAATTCCCTCGCTTATGCATTTGTCACATAATATTTATCTATACTTCTATATCTATATCTATACTAATATTATAAAGAGAGAACATTTGTATTTTTGTATTTTTTATTTTTGTATGTTTGTAATGATTTGGCTCACAAACTACTGATCCGATTTAAAAAATTCTTTCACTGATGCATAGAATCGACTTTCGGAATGAAAATAGGCTATATATTATCCCGTTTAAATCAAAGGTACATTCGTGGAGACCTAATTTGCAACCTAAGTCGGCAAAAAAACGGTCGAAAAAACACGTTTCTTACGAACGCTGCTCAATTGAAAATAGATAGAAGAATATTTTCTATGCAAGAGTTGTACAACTTAATAAGACCTACAAAAAAGTCCGCGACAGCATATGTCTATCTCTTAAGGTTGACTCACAGTAACCATTTTAATCTTAAAATTTTTGTTAAAAAATATTACATAACTTCCAAGGTTATTTTCAAGTATATAGTATTAATCCTTATCCAAATAATTACGTTAATTAGCTTGGCCACATATTATAGATTAAAATTGTCCTTTACAGTATATAATTCAAATGAAAACTCTAGAAGATATCACGAATTTCACATACACGTATCGCAAAATTAATAAAATATTTGCAGTGAAACCACAGATTAGGTCATAGTTACTGCGAAATTTTATTATATTTATATATATATATATATATATATATTATTATATTTATTATTATAGGCTTAGCTATGCTGTAGATCCCCACCGATCACAATCAATTTGAAGTCAATATAGTATAATAATATGATCTATTGTAAAAATAATATTTATCTATATATATAATACTATAATATTTTAAACCACCCCGACTGATCTATGTATAATCTTTTCATTAAAAGCATTCCAATGACTCTAAACACGACAATTAAAATGTATATATAACCGTATTACGATCCTGATACGATTGAATTTCGTAGTACAAAATTCGAATCTCACCGCGGATTCCGGTGTCGAGATAGCTTACAGAATAGCCTAGCTGAGCTGTAAGTTGGTGAGGATTTGAGTATTCTGTAGAGTCTAGATGTCCCAGCATCAGGTCAATGCTTCCATGTTCTTACAATATCGTTGAAGAAGAAGATTTTCGAATTGATCAGACCTATGAAAGTTGATTTCATAGCGCAATTAACTGGAAAAAAGCTCATAGTTTTATAACGATTGAACGAATTTTCATGAATCAAAGCTAAGAAAACTCTCGATGAAGACATCTATTAAACAAAAAAAAACTATCAATAATAAAAACAAAATCGGTTCATCCGGTTAGGTGCTAAGATGCTACAGACAGACACACAGATACACACGTTAAACGTATATTACCCCTACATTTTGCGTCGGGGAACGCGTAAGGTTACGGCGGCAGATGTTCACCTTTTTTTTTATATCTTATAGGCTAGCGTTTGACCACTATCTCACCTGTTGGTAAGTGATGATGCGGTCGAAGATGGTAAGCACGCTAGGCCTAGACTGGGGAACGGGCTCTCAAGGATAGCTGCCGGAACACATTAGATGTTTTTGGCGACAGATTTTCTAACTTGAGGGTGGTAGCTGGCCAGGCGGACACTAGATAGTGTCCTACCACCATGCGGGGGTTGTTGGTTTCTTAACGATGTTTTCATTCACCGGAGGGCCACTGTGAGAAGCGCACATAAATTTTTCGATGGAAAAATCCATTGGTGCTCGGTAAGGTTTGAACTCGGTACCACGGCATCAAAGCCGACCGTTCTCCCGATTACGCCACCGGGCCCGGGCTCCTTGGTAGTAAGCTACTTTTTGGTAGATTTAATGATCCCACTACCACTGTACGAAAACTCATGATTCATGAATGCACATAAAACTTTCATAGGTAGGTATATAGCAAGGATTAGAACCAACGACCGTCGGGTCAGAATCAGGGTAACTATCCTTTACGCTAAAGGGCCGTCCAATACCACTACGTAAGTATTATAAAACAAATTCCATCACTGCGTCTGTCTGTCTGTTCGCAATAATCTCAATAGCTACTGAACGGATTATCATGCTGTTTTCACCAATAGCCAGAGTGATAGATAGAGATTCAATAAAAGAGTATCTTATTAACAAAAAATCGTTTTACATATATATTACCACAACGGTTATGATTCGAAAAAAAAATTCAAGTAAATTTATAAGCCACATGCATAATTGCATATTCCCTATTATTATAGAAGATGCAAAATAAGTTATTAAAATAATAAAAGAAGAGCAACTGCAATTTTTTAACTAGCTGCGACCCGCGGCTTCGCCTGCGTTTAAAAAGTATTCTTTGAAAGTATCTGTATGCCAAATTTTATCTAAATCTGTTCAGCTGTTTTTGCGTGAAAGAGTAACAAACATTCATCCATTTTATACTCACCTAACTTAACATAAAAATCATGTAGATGGCGCTTGAGTAGGTTGCACATCTCCTTGTAAATATTGTTCACGACCTACGCTCGGAGTGCAACCAAACGCTCTAACCCCGTTCACGGCCTCAGAGCGTCGCACTCGGTTAGCGCAACTGTGTCCTTCACGACCTCGGTTGTTTCACTCCGGTTGCAACGTTTTAACCATCAAATTCGATGGTTAAAAAACGCTCTGACGTTTGTGACAGTAAATTTTGCGGGAACAGCTGTAATTTTTTTACAGATTAAGTGGATCGGATTGATCGGAATAAATTTGCATTGTCGAGACCAAGACGTGACATGACGAGACAGTAATCGTAAAATCAAACGGAAAATATTCAGAATAATAAAAATAAAAGAAATGAACTTTTCCTCGAAATTCAAGTCTACGCAAAATGTCAAAGTCACAATTTGAGTGAAAAACTACTGTGGTCGTTCCGGACCTTCGAGCGAGTTGCAAAACAACCAAAAAATCTTCTCCGGAGGACGTGAACGCAGCCCTGAATGTATGAGATCTTGCATCACGCAAACGATATTTTCCGTGATGTTAGAAACAGGTGTTAACTGACATCTTAAAATTTGATCTCTTTAATCATCACTTCACAAGAAATGAAAAAAGAAGAAAAATTGAATAGTAAGCAGGATAATAAAGATTTTCTCTTTCTTTGAAAGACGCAGTAATGTATGTTATCTTTATCATCTCTTTTCTTATTGATGAGGGTATAAAGGCAATTTCCACGGGTTTGATAGATTCTTCATATCCCTGCTCTTCAATCAATTACACAGTGCAAGAGCATTGTATGGTAACCTTGACCTGTCAGATTTTCTGTTTATTTTTCAATTTAAGTGGTTAAAGATATTTATGTGTTCGTAGGTTTTTTTTCAGGTAGTAGTTACCAGCTGTAGTGTGAATTATTTACAGTGCTACAAGGATCATTTGGCACGTGGCCAAAATCAGTACTAACACCGTCATCTTGTAAAGTGTCACATATGATCACTTTGACAGGCAGCTGGAGATGATATTTGTTGTGGATATTTCGTGCTTTTATTGTAATAAAAATATCTCAAAATGTGCCAGAAGTGAGAAAAATTGTGTTAGAGAGTTGATACTAAAAGTAGAAGATTTTTATTTTAAAGAAAAGCAGTCTAGCGCTTCGATTATTCCGTTTGAAAAAGTAAATGAGCGCGTCGCAGCTGCAACAGGTATGTGTTACCATACCATACCTTGTTAGTGTTATTACATTACATACAGTTATTAGAGTTATTACCAAAAAATACTAATTCATATTTTGTTGGCTTAGGTAAATATTGTACTTAGGTATTAAATTAACTTTACGTATGGTTAAGTACCTATCTACTTAATTTTGCCACCCTTTTTTATGGTTCCGAACCCAAAGGGTACCAACGGAACCCTATTACTGAGACTCCGCTGTCCGTCTGTCTGTCTGTCTGTCTGTCTGTCTGTCTGTCTATCTGTCCGTCTGTCACCAGGCTATAGCTCATTAACCGTAATAGTTAGACAGTTGAAATTTTCACAGATGGTGTATTTCTGTTGCCGCTAGAACAAATACTAAAAAAAAAATACTAACAAATACTAAAAACAAAATAAAGTTAAAAATTAAAGGGGGTAATTAAAGGGTCCCTATATAAAAAACGTGTTTATAAACGCCATCTATCTAATTAGTTTCGGCAAAATGACATAGATGGCGCTAGTAAACGAGCCCCGTCTTTCTAGATCGCGACCTAACCAAATATTCTTGGTAATATCAATTAATCAAATATATGAGGTTGAAACTCTGTTATGTTTCGTATTGTACGGAACCCTCCCTAAGTGTGCGATAAGAGACGCGATGCTGACTCGCACTTGGCCAGTTTTATTCTCAGGTATTGCGGTTACCACCATATCATTGTGATCCTATTGAAATGGTCTGGGCATCCATGAAACGAAAAGTAACCGACGCAAATATTTTGAAGTCATCCAATCAAATGCCAGAAATGGGACAGAATGCTTTTGATTCCATTACTGTCGATATATGGCGCAATCATTGCGCCCACGCCAAGAAAGTAGAAGAAGAGTATAGAAAAAGAGATGGATATTTGGACGAACCTTTCATCATACAATTATGCTCTGACAGTGAAGAAAGCAGTTACGATGATGAATTATGATGATGATGATGAATTTTAAAGATACAGATGGTGAAGAATTTCGTATTATGCAATCTCTTCTCAATAAAGTTAATGCAGAGCATAATTACAACAAAAAAAACTGTTTTATTATTCACTTATAATACCACAAGAGCTTCAAAATTATCGGATATTTCCCGATAGGTTCGTTGCAAACAAATGAAGGAGTCAAGTTTTTCAGGTTAAAAAATCACGAGCGCGGCGAGTGATTTTTCCTGAAAAACTTGACGACTTCATTTGTTTGCAGGGAACCTTGAGGGAAATGCCAGATAAATTTTGAAGCTCGTGTGGTATTCGGGGGATTATTTTTCCGACTCAAATATCGACCAATAGAATTGCACCATTCGACGTCACGTGGTACAACAGAGAAAATTTTCAAAAATTTTTCAGTATAATACCATGTAGGTTGTACCACGTGACGTCGAATGGTGCAATTCTATTGGTCGATATTTGGGTCGGAAAAATAATCAATAATATTTTTATTTTTTATTTTCATGTAATAAATCCTATCATCAAAACAATTCCTAAGTTTAAATTTCATTACGGTCGAGTTACAGTTCCCTAAAACTAGGGAGATTTTATTAGCTGCTAATTCTAATCCAACACCCACGCCCTCATGGCATCCACGTGCCAAATGATCCTTGCCTTGTAGCACTATACTCGAAGGAAAGACAAAAGGTAAACATGAAGCATCGAGTAGGTATAGTCTGGCCATAACTGCTATACACTCCCTGAGGTATGCGCGGCGAGGTGGGAGCCGGGGAAACAGAGGCAGACTGACGGAGCGCGTCCCCCCCGTCTCGCCGCGCGCATACCTCAGGGAGTGTACAGCAGTTATGGCAAGACTATACCTACCTATGTCACGGATTTCATAATTCTGCACGAAGTTAAACTTCAGCGTCACTTGTTTTGTTACTTTCTTGACAGAAAAACCTAAGCTTTTTTTATGTTCCGTACTTTGACGTACTAAAAATTTACAGTTGTATTAGGTACATATTTATATTGTAATACCTACATCAAATTGTTCCGTAATTTGATACAAAAATGGCTTCTAGTTCTGTTCTGTTGATTTTTTTATAGTAGGCAGATAAGCAAGCGTTTGACTGGTTTGACCACTATCTCATCCGATGATCGACGATGTAGCACGCTTGCCTAGAAGATAGGTACCTATTCACTCGCGATCTAAATACACCCGGATTGTACTTGGCAGGACAGGAAATAGACTCTGGCAGAGAATTCCATTATTTTGATGTGCGTATGATAAATGTGGATGCAAAGAGCATTATGCGGCAGAACGGAATGTTTTATTAATTTTATTGGGAAGTGAAAAACAATTTTATCAGGAAAGTGATACTTTTTTTTTTTACTAAATATACGTTACACGTTTAGACATGTAGTTTAGATACCTATTTGGTTCCTAAGACGACATCGTTGTGCTAATGCGGTTAATCGCTTGCCTCTTGAAAGTTAAGACCCTTTATGTTTACAAGAACCGAATACAGTTGTCTAATATAGCCTAAAAACTTTATCAAGGTTTATTATTTCAAGCTTTTATTTAACTTGCAAGTGTCAGTTGTCCGTCATAGTTAGCAAATACTGGATTGAGTGGAAATTTAGCATTGGTATCTACTAGGTAAGTAGGTACCTAACCACCTGGGAATGCATTATTACCTTCGAACTGATCTGCCTGATCGCAATGAACGTACTTGCGATAACACTGTGATATGATGACGATAGTCAATAATTATTATAAGTAGTAACTTTGTTTTTCGCTTTCGCCTTTCTGGATTGTTGCTTCTCGATAAGCCCCTCACTATGGCCCATATTATAGGAAGATTCTCGGTCATATATTGAGAGTAGGCCCGTCTGCTCTTGACAAGGTTTCATCCATTTATTTCATTGTGTTCCGGCAGCTATCCTCGAGAGCCAGTTGCCAGTTCCCATTCTATGCCTAGCGTGCTACCATCCTCGTCCTCGACCGCATCACTTACCGGCAGGTGAGATGGTGGTCAAATGCTAGCCTATACGAATGCCTATATGATATAAAAAATATTAATTGATTAACTAGGCACGATTTAACCAATCAAATGAATAAACTCATCTCATTCTGTGCTAGGAATGGATCGCGCTTGAGCGTAGTTCTATATTACCTTAGGACGACGGTTGGTGGTTGGTTATAAATAATTCTTGTCAGATTGAGCAGTAAAAAATATTTGCTTCAACTTTATTTATTTTCATATCAAATAACATTCTGTAACTTCAATAATAAAATTATGTTAGGTATCTAAATCATACGATGAATTAATTACAAATTATATTGATGTCAAGGTACAAGTTGTGATTTGGTTGTTGTAGAAATTAACATTACTCGTAAGTATTTTAATATTTTGGTTAATATGCCTTTTATCTCCGTCTCTTCATGATGTAAGGCGTCCATTACACGATAGGTTTTGCTTTCAGTTTGCTCACAGTCACGGCCGTGACTGATGGATAACTGATCGTGTGACCGATGGGGTGACTGACCCATATTTAAATACTTTGATTTGTTGCATGAGCAACCATCAGTCATGACTTTTGGTTTTGAATGACGGATTACTTACCGTGTAATGGACGCCATAATATTTAGTTAGGAAGTCATATATTCTATCTACTTTTATTGACAGTAGTTCTTTTAGGTATATAGTACGATTACGTAGCTGACAACTGGTAGGTATTTACTACTTTTTTATTACTACTATGGACTGAGAAGAGCAGCAGTAAGATTTTCGCATTTGACTTCGTAAATTAGTATGTACCTATCTAATGTTAACAAGGCATTAATATTTCGAGGAGCAGCGCACACCGGCGGACGGTTGGGAGGCCATCTATTACCTACCCAGCTTCGCACGGTCGATTAGATAGATGCCTAAAGCTTCCTGAATCCTTTACTGGTGTAAAGTATATAAAAATAATTTGCTAAGAAGAATCTATAAACCTAGCGTATTCGCCATCTTCTCTTCAAATTCTGAAGATAAAAAATAATTACTATCAAATTATAACAAATTATTCTATGAATAGCAAAAAAAACACATCAGCAAACGAAAGGGGATGCGAATATGAGAAGGTGCAAGAAAAAATTAAAACAAAAATGAATGAAGAAATGTATTTTAATCAACTCTTAGTTCATGAAATAAATAAAAAACTTTAATGAACAAAACTTTCGAAACGCTATGTTGGATACAAATTTATACATTTATAATTGACCTACACTAAGTAATCGAAAATCATTTTACGATAGTTCCCAATTATACAATACATCAAACTTATACAAATGCTACTGTTTACACTACATTTCATAAAACTCTTTACTAAAAACTGACATTAAATCATATATTATTCTGATATTTATAAACTCGATATCTGTTGTATAAGAAAAACGAGATGTCTTTCTTTCTACACATAGTTTGTAAACATTTATTGAACATATTAACAAGAAATAATTTTCTATTTATTGACATATGACATTGTATATACCAGTCATAAATATTTATACAAACAAATAAGTTTACGATTGCATTACATAAATTCAAAACTAGTAAGTTATCTCTTGGCAAGTGTTAAAACCATACTCATTCATTTTACGTAGGTAATGCCACATTATAGATAATTTAATTGATCGATAGTGTTCGTACGTCACACCGCGACCATGTCACTTTGTATAATTAGTGAAAAATCATTACAAACATTTATTAAAAATTAACTGGCCAAGTGCAATTTGGACTCGCACTCGTAGGGTTCCGTAACACAGTAAAGTATTTTATAATTATAATTTTACCCCACCAAAAAATTTACTTTGTTTTTGTATGTGATGAAATATTTTTTTACTTTCCGTTCCATGTATAAATAATAGCATGTATAGCCCCCCTTAATTAATATTTTATTTTTGTTTAAAAATTGTAAAGTGGTTTACAGAATAAACCTACTTACCAAGTTTCAACTGTTAAGACTACAATAGTTTCTGAATAAAGTGGCTGTGACATGTGACACAAGTGTTTCGTTTTTGCCATTTGGCTACGGAACCCTAACTAGGGCCAATACGTCTAAATTTAATCAAAATTCAATAACCATATAATTTCATAAAGGGTCAATTTATTGAACACGAGTTACGTAATATTATGTAATTTACAGTACCCTTCGTACGAGTTTTCATACCAAACTCTATATCGTATATCGAACAAATTTTGTATGAAAAACCGTACAGCGCCTCTAGTGGTTACTACACTTCACTAAATTTAGACCTATCAGAGAGCCAGAATAAGTCGAAAACTATGGGAGTTATGTACCCCTAGTACGAGTTTTCATCGTAAACGCTTTTGACAGATCTCACATAGTTTTCGACTTATTCTAGCTCCCTGATTGGTCTAAATTTAGTGAAGTGTAGTAACCACTAGAGGCGCTGTACTGTTTTTCATACAACATTTACTCGATATACGATATCGAATTTGGTATGAAAACTCGTACTAAGGGTACTGTCAAAAGCGTTTACGATAAAAACTCGTACTAGGGGTACTGATAACATTATCATGTCACATGCACAAACGAATTACACATTTAACATTAATATTGAATAAAACATTTAAATTTCAATATTAATTGTATTCTATAGTGATGTCTATTTTAACTAGAATAACTGAATGCGAAGGTATTTTAAATAGTCCTAAATTTGTTTTAGAAGAAACTAAGGCTGAGTTGCACCATCTTACTTTAACTATAACAAACGTCAAAAATCTGTCAAACTCCATATAAAAACACCGGTTAATAGTTATAGTTACGGTTAAAGTAAGATGGTGCAACTCAGCCTAAGACACTCAAGTAAGTAAGTAAGATGATAAGTCAAGATGACAAATTATATTTTGTGAACATTTTCACATAATTCTTTTTTTATTATCTTATCTTATCGGTTTTTCCACACATTAAATTATACTGCCAAACATAATGATTGTACTAGATAACTTTCAAGTATATCATTTTATAAAACTTGGTTAGTTCATTTATAATGGGTAACACAAATCAAACATCATATTTGAAAAAAAAGGTATTACAACAGAAGATCGATTACTATCCAACATACGACGATCAGGCATTTCGTGAAAATACAGTTACTTTACACCTTCTTTACCTATACTGACATACGTAAGATACATATAACATATTACAGTATTTATATATATCAAGCTAGACAAAGGCGAGAGACACCAGTCCCGCGGTTTACATTTAATAATAACTAAACCTACTTTACACTTAACTCATTTAGGAATATTAGCATACAGAAACATTTTTTTATGGTTTGCATACCTATACAAATTAAAGTGTATTATTCGATATCTGTCTGAAAACAATTTAATTTATAAGTTATAACGAAGCAAGTGCTACAAGACAGTGCCAAACTTAAAAAACGCGCATAATTATGTAAAACCACTTTATTTAACTCGATCAATATTATATTTTTTATTCTGTGGTGATTGCGCTGACTTTTGTATAGCATCGAACTATACAACTAAGTACAAGAGACATAACGATTCGTCAAAATAAGTACACAGATACTTCGTTATTTTCCAAACAGAATACTATGATAAAGGCACTTTCAATAAATAAAGTATTATGTTTAAACGCATAAGCGGAATACAATCACTAAAACTATTCTATACAAAAAACGAAAATGTCATCGGAAATCACAACTAATATTACAATAAGGACTTAGGATTACCATTCCACGATGAGTCTCGGAGTAGACTCAACATCTTTGTCTTATGGCCGAAGATTTTAGACAGTAACTACATATTATCGATGCAATGTTAATGTCATAACATAATAGTTACACAGTTCAAAAACAGTTAACAATATAAAGCAGCTATAACTTAGTCATTTTTTCAAATTACTACATGCAATAATACTATAAAATAAGGCATGTTTGTGACGTAACATTTCATCAGATAACGGAACTCGTGAACATATAACTCTAAAATAAACATACAAACATTATAAATACGAGGAACCTTTTTTAGGCACGTTTTTTATAATATTAGAGTCATTTGCCTATGTTTATTTATTAAATATGTTATATTATACACATTACATTGAATACATAATAATACTACTCATACAAAATTACGACTTCAGTTCATTCTTTTTGTTGTAAATTAGAAAATAAATATAAAATAAATTAAAAAAAGTCAATATGGTTTCAAATGTCAAATTAAACAATATACTTAGGTAAACAACCCTAATCAAGACATAAAATTGCAAATAATAATTATGTACACGTTAGAATTCCTACTATAATTCTGCGTAGTGTTGACAATCTTTTACATACCGTAGCAGCTATCCAGGTACATTTTGGATCATTTTGGTATTTTAATATTAGAAGAGTTTTTTGAGGGGCGCTGTATTTATAATGCAAAGATTTTCAAGCACTTTTGACGTATTTTATACGGTCGCAGCTCTTGTACGAATAATTTTACACATCCAAAAGCTTGCGTCGTATCTACGTCAATAATTCATCATCAGCAAAGAATTTATATGCGAAACTAAATGAAAATGTTTTGTTAAGTTTGGAAACCAATTCATTAATTGCAAATTAACCTACAGACCGTTGTATAATATACACCATATGATATATTCGAATAGAACCACTCTTAAAACTCTTCCAGTATGTTATATGAGTAATGATCAAGGTTCCCGATGACTGGGTGTAGGTTGCGAAGGGCGGAAGGTGCGGTAATTGCGAGCTGCGAAAATGCGCTTATTTCGACAGCTTACTTATCACACGGATCAACGCGCCGTTTTCGTCTTTCAACCGCTGATTTTCGGCTTGTAGAGCCTGTTGAAACTGAAACCATGAAAATAATATTATTATGTGGCTTTGTGTAGGTAGAGAGTATGATTATGTCGGTGTGTATGACGAACGACGACCTTTCATACTTTGATAGGAGTCATGCTACGGAATACAAAGTTCTAAATATCTCGATTTATCTGAGTTCTTTTTAAAATATGCTAATCTGTGAGGTATGTACAAACGTGTACAAAGGCATGATAAACCACCTCTTATAGAAAATTACCTAGATCCTAGCACCAAGATGTGTACTGAGTACACTTCTTGGTGCATTATGCTTGACTTGATTCGAATCACAAATAAAGGTGCTTCTTTTATTGACCATTATCCAACGAAGTGTTCTATAGTGGATGGTAACTTTTCAATACAATTTTTACTGACGCGTATTAATAAATTATTATATTTACGTAGGTACAGTTTTCTGTGTGTTTCTGTACTCGAAAACCTTTATCTAGATGAGCATATAAAAGTAGAGCTTAATTATATTACATACATAATATAGGGGAAGAGCATTTACTTGAAACAATATAAAATCGCTCTTATGTGTTACCATTTAGTAAATTGGCATTGCTCTAGAAGATACTGTAGTGTATACACATCTTTAGAAAATCGATGTCAACTACAATTTGACACATTGTGCTTTAATTATTTATATACTTGTTTAATCACATATGTAATCTCCAGAAGTTTAAAACAACTAGAAGATACGCATGTCATCGAAATTGTTGCCCTGTGTATACTTGAAATTATCTAAATCGAAAAGCTTTATGTACATGTGCGTATTTGTTAGTGAATTCGTGAACCTAAAAAAACTGTTATGTAGGACCGACAAAACAACAATCTAAAGCAGGTATTATGGATCACATTGAACTAAGATTTATAATATGTACAAAAAAACAGGGTAGGTGACATGTTTTAAAAACAGTAGCTTATTTACGCAAACCTAATGATGTTTTTGTTAGTTTCTCAGCTAAACTAGAACTTAAATGTAGTGTGTTTAGTGTTTGATGCAATTCATATGACTGAATAGTGTTATGATACTAACAGATCGGCCTTCTGTTGCCGGGACGCTAGGAATAATCTTTCTTTTAAGAAAATTACGCGGCACTAAATATTCATGGAAGTTGTATGTACTTATAATATTTAAAAATAAATTATATATATAAAGGTAATTTTATTAAACTCCAATCCAAGACACGAAGTTTGAAACTTACATTAGTATAATAGCAGCAGTTTTTAAAAATTAAATTGAATTTTATCCTCTAATCACTCTAATGAGCCTGGTATTTATATCTTGATTCAAGTATTTTTTGTGCGTATGTATATGTTCGTTGTACGATTTTTTTACGGACACAGGGCATGCAAAACACTCTAGCGAACATTTTGCTGGCATTGTGTTTCATCGGATTTAATCTATAAAGTTGTCTCTAATCACTAATATAAAAGTAGGTATCACTAATAAATTGTGTCTGAGGTAACCAATATAACTTATAAACACAATTAAGGGGATACCATATTATATTGTTCGATCTTAATTATATCGATAATTCACACCCAATTAAAACAGGGTATTGAAATGAAAATGAAAAGTATGTAGTAACATAACAGATTCTGTTAGTTTTCTTAATAGAAGATTTCATATCTAACCATGAAACATGATAATCACAATGACATAATTGTAGAGTTAACAACAATATTCAAGATTATATAGAACTGTATTCTTATTCCTAGATAACATTTTATTCATTATAATTACACTTCAGTAGTTTCAGATACTTTAAGATCTGTTATATTATAATGGGCCCGATGGCGTAATCGGGAGAACTGTCGGCTTTGATGCCGTGGTACCGAGTTCAAACCGCCGTGCACCAATGAATTTTTCTATCGATAAAATATTATGTGCGCTTCTCACAGTGGCCCTCCGGTGAAGGAAAACATCGATAAGAAACCAACAACCCCCGCATGGTGGTAGGACACTATCTAGTGTCCACATCCTTGAGAGCCAGTTCCCATTCTAGGCCTAGCGTGCTTACCATCTTCGACCGCATCATCACTTACCAACAGGTGAGATAGTGGTCAAACGCTAGCCCATAAAGTATAAAAACAAAAAAAAAAATTAATGATTAATCATAATATGATCCTTCGTCAACCAGGTGGTGAAGACAGCCCCTCTGGTCCGCAGGGCTTTATAAGGATTGAGCGAGGCATCTTCCAGGGTGATAGTTTGAGTCCTTTGTGGTTCTGTCTAGCTCTGAATACTTTCAGCACTTTGCTAAAGGATTCAGGGCTTGGCTATCGGCTTAGAAGAGAGGGTGAAGTCATTTCACACTTGCTGTACATGGATGACCTCAAACTTTTTGCACCGAAGCGCCATGAATTGATGGAGTTACTGAAAGTCACTGAGACTTTCAGTGTTGCCATCAACATGGAGTACGGTGTAGATAAGTGTGCGGTTATGTACGTGCAGCGGGGGAAAGTTGTAAATTCAGTGAATTTTGTAAATTCAATGAATTTACAACTTTCTGTCACAATGACTTTCAATCTTTCAGATACCTTGGATGTCCGAGTCGTTGGGTATAGAGAGTGGGGGGATAAAACAGTCAGTAAAGGAGCGCTTCTTTAGACGCCTGACAAAGGTACTTAACAGTCTTTTGTCAGGGGGCAACAAGGTGCGTTCCTTCAACGGCTGGGTTATGCCCCTACTTATATACACCTTTGGCATACTAAGGTGGACTCAGACTGAACTAGACGCCCTGGACAGAAAGGTTCGACAGCAACTGACGTCACATCGCATGCTTCAACCGCGCTCGTCTGTTATGAGACTGTATATCCCACGGAAATGGGGCGGTCGAGGCTTTTTAAATGCCAAGACTCTCCATAACCGTGAGGTGTGCAGTCTCCGGGAATATTTCCTTAACAAGGAGTGTGGGATGCAGGACCTTCACGCTTCTCTCCTTAGGCAAAGAGAACTGGCGCAAACCACCGGTACTGAGCACCGAAGACCGCAAGGACGTATGGAAGAGCAAGGAGCTGCACGGCAGGTTCTATCGAACCTTAACAGGGCCCGATGTGGACCTGCTCGCATCGGTGAACTGGCTACGATTCGGGGACCTCTTTGGGGAAACCGAAGGTTTTGTTTGTGCAATTGCCGACGAAGTTATCAAGACGAACAACTACCGGAAATATATCATGAAGGACGGTAGGGTCGACATATGTCGGGCATGGCGCCGTCCCGGAGTCACTCAGGCGGTTTTTTATTTCCGGTTGTTCTCATCTTGCTAACGGCGAGTACTTGCACAGACATAACCTCGTAGCTAGGATCATCCACCAGCAACTTGCTCTGCAATACGGCCTTGTCGAGTCCGAGGTGCCATAGTATAAGTACGCACCTGAGCCAGTTCTCGAAAATGGTCGTGCTTTGCTCTATTGGGACCGATCTGTTATCACGGACAGGACTATTGTCGCCAATAAGCCTGATATCGTGATAGTCGACCGGTCCCAGCGGCGGGCAGTGTTAGTCGACATCACCAACCCGCATGACGAGAACCTCGTGAAAGCCGAGAAGGATAAACTCAGCAAGTACCTTGACCTGGCCTACGAGGTTACCGCCATGTGGGATGTTGACTCGACTATCATTGTCCCGATAGTTGTTTCTGCGAACGGCCTAATAGCGAAGAGTCTCGAGCAACATCTCAAGAGACTCTCGCTAGACGGTCGGATCAAGGGCCAGATACAGAAGGCGGTACTTCTTGACACGGCACGCATCGTCAGGAGGTTCCTCTCTCTGCAGCTCTAACCACCGGTAGCTTGGGTCCTGCCCCGCTGCCGGCGGCATCCTAGATTTAGGTTTATTATATGATTTTATGTTTTTATAGTTGTTATCTTTATTATTTTTATATGGAATATTATAAAAAACCTAAATTTAAGAAAAAGACATACATACATGTATAATAATAATGATTAATTATGAATTTATGATTAAAGAAAAGTCAGTAGCGTACGATTGGAGAGGTCTATGTCCAGCAGTGAACTAGTATAGGCTGGTGATTATGATGAAATAAAAGTCGTGGGGTAAAACACGAGTATAGAGATGGCCAATTGCCATCTCTACAAAAGCTGTCATATACAAAACAAATGCATATATACTGTCCTTTACATTATTAAATTAAATTTTACTATACAACTAAATCACATCTGATAAAACACAATGCTTATAAGGCCCGACTGTGGTGCGTGGATTAGGGTACTATTCCGAAGTCGAATGTCAAACCGCAGCTGAGGGTACCGTAATAGAGCTGTACCAGTGTACTTGATGGTAATGGTAAGTTAAGTACCGCTCAATTCAACCTCGTCAACTGATCTATTTAGCTCTCCTTATAAAATAAATTGTAGGGGAAAATGTAGTACGATTTGAAGGTTGCGGAATGAATTGTTTCGACGCCTTCGAATTTCCCCAATGTGTAGTAAGCACACGTGCGCAGTCGGACCGAATGCAAGTTAATCACGTTTCAAAACATGCTCGCCGTAGCACACTGTTAATTGTGGAGCCGCGCAATAAATCGTAACGCTGTGTGATGCCTCGTTTACAATTATACAAAACATAAATCTACTCTTAATTTTTAGTGTAGTTATAAAATAGCGTCACTAAGTGTTCATTAAAAGTAAAGTAAGGGGAGCTCCAATTCGACATTATGCTCGCTCTTTGGATATGTTCTTAGTACAATGTTTAACCCAGATTTATGTTAAGCACGTGTTTTGTCTTTTTAATTGTTATTCACTAAAAAGTTGGCAAGTCTTCCGTCACTGTATACACATGCAATTTACAACTGAAAACATACTATAGAGACATTGTTTATTTGACTTGTTTTTTGTTGGGTTGGAAACAAAATTCATTTTCCCAAATAAGTAGTTTCTCAGGAGGCTTTTGCACCACACAACGTCACACGGGCACGCAACGCTCAAAACACATTTACCTATTTGGCGGCAGAGTTGGTCAGTTTGCTCACGACCCGCGTTAGGGCGCGATTCTCGGCCCTCAGCCTTTCGTTCTCGGCTTTAAGTTTTTGTAATTGCTATAAAACGAACACCAACAAATATCATTATACGATCTTTGGCGGCGCACATCTTGACGATCGCCATTATCATTATTTAAAAAGCTGAACGTCAACGGTTAAACTATGAAAACTCACTATTCTTTGTAAACTTGTGTTTGTGTTGTGTACGTTATGTGATTTAAACAAATAGAAATGATACCTTTAACTCTTCCTCCATTTCTGAAAGCTTTCTCTCCATGGCTCTCTTTTCTCGTTTCTCGATTTCAGATAACGAGTTTTGGTTCTGAAAATAATGTTATATGAAACATTAATACGAGGTTAACAGTCTGTACTTTGGCATTAAAAACATGTCAAGTATGTTTTAGCAAATTTCGCTAAAAGCGGCAAATGCGAGTGCACGTAAATATGAAACGAAGGTCATACAACGCATCAATCTGTCAGCTGCCTCTTGTACTTAATTAGTTCTATAACTGTGGGCGGGGATTAGTCAATTGCTAAATTTGAGGATATAACTAAAACTGCTCACTTGGACAGAATATACAAACTAGTATATAATTCATTGAGCTCGATCTTCAGCTAGATCGAGCTCAATGAAGATCGAGCTCAGTGGCATGCCATGGGAGAGGCCTATGTCCAGCAGTGGACGGAAATTGGCTGATAATGATGATGATGATGATATAATTCATTAATTCATATACAATCTTGCTTGTCATGTTACCGTTATACCATAAAATATATCATAATAATATTATAAAAATAATGATAGAATGCACTTCTTAACCTACTAATAATACAAATGTGATAATTTGTTTGTTTGTTGGTCAATCAAAACATTTGATACCTCTAGGGTGACCTAGGAATAGAGTAAGTAGGTAAACTTTGAGCATTTCTAATGATATAGCGAAGCATACCTAACGCATCAGACACCAACTCGAATCAAAAAATAAAACGTAGATGTGAGCTGTTAATAATACATCGTGCCTAGGGCTAGTCATGTTGATATGTTAATATTAGTCAACGATGTACAAATCAAACGTGGATCACTATGGTTAGGGATCCGGTCAAGAACGACCTTCACCCATCTGTTTATTGGATGAAATTATTTATTTTATAATATGTTAGAAAATACATTGCGAGTGGGTTGGCTAAAAAACATTTGGCCAGGATGTTAGAAAATACATTGCGAGTGGGTTGTCTAAAAAAATTCTGGCCAGGATATGATTTATATGTGAAGGTCGTTCTTCAAAGGATCTTAGACCACTAGTCTTTCCCTTCAAACTAACGTCATTCCGCAAGCGCTCGGTGTCTACGCGTTTCCAACTTGTCGTATACTTGTGAACCATGCGTTGTGGATTAGCAACGCCTTTGCCTAAATAGTTACTGATTTAGTCTTGTTACCACGTATTGACGACTTGTTGATGACGCGTAGTGGAATAGTAGAAGAGTTGACAACCTAGTGGCGGTCAAGCGTAGGGACTAGATTGTGAGTTTAGAGTTCGAAAGACGGCGTGTTTCGAAGTCAAGTTCATGCGATGTATACTACCATCATACTAAAATATTTATTGCAATGGCGGATGATATCATAGGTTTATACAGTTGAGCTAAGAAATACACAAATCGCAAAATTATACTGCATACATAATTTTTTTGATTCGCGGCGCAAGCCAATCTTGTGAGGTAAGGCATAAACAAAGTAACCAGCACTATCTTCTTTTAAAGCTTCGTAATAAGTGTTAAATATGTCTATCGTTAACTTTAGACAGTTCTATATTCAAGTATATCGATGTTTATCGACTCTAAAAGATAAATGCTATTTTATACACTTCATAAGTTTATAGAAATAATATAGCACGCTGCTAATATAACAGTTTCTAAAACAATAATATAGGTGAACAATAGCAGCAGCGCACGCAGCCCAAAATATGTAGAAATTTACCATTTCTTATAAAGACTTTTCTTTCTATCATTGAGAGCCATTTCCCATTCTAGGCTTATCGTTCTACCATCCTCGACCGCATCACCACTTACCAACAGGTGAGATACTGGTCAAACGCAAGCCTATATGATATAAAAAAAGACTCCTATGAAACACTGGATAAAGAGAATCGCCACGAAAATTCTTTGACAGGGATTCTTTTCTCTTCTATGCTAATTGCTAAATAAATTAAATAATGGGGAGACTCAAAAGGTTCGTACTCACATACGGTATTACCAAAAAGATTATATTCAAAATAGGTTGCATGTAGAATACACTCATGAAGATAATATAATGATATGATCTTTAATGATTTTAGTGTTTGACAGAATATTATAGACTGTTCTTACGGCAAATGTGAGTGGGATAGGAACAAAACCGAGTTGAATTAATTTGTCTCCGCCGCAATGGTCTGTGGTAGACCATTGCAAGCTCCGGATAAAGTTTAACCTTTAAAGATATTCAAAAATTTATTATTTTATCGAAATGTCATACTTCCTTAGTGAAAGATTTATTTAACAGATATTTTACTTTTATTAATAATAACAATTGATATATTTATTCTATTTACAATGAACACTAATGAACTATTTTATATTTTTTAACCGACTTCAAAAAAGGAGGAGGTTTCTCAATTCGACCGTAATTTTTTTTTTTTTAATGTTTTTTCGCGGATAACTTCGTCGTTTATGAACCGATTTCGATTATTCTTTTTTTGTTCGAAAGGAGAGATCCCAAGTGTGATACCATGGTAATTTTATCGAGGTATGATAAGTATCTCCAGAGATATTGAGATAAACATCTCAAAATTGGTACTGAAAATGAATAGCGCGGCATGGAAGTCGGTTGTTTTTTAGTTTTTAAACGATATTATGGCTTATTATTGACATGATTTAGAAACTGACATTAAATCATTTGTATTAAAAAAGGCCTCATTAGACAT
Source organism: Cabera pusaria (assembly GCA_954871355.1). Lineage (NCBI taxonomy): Eukaryota > Metazoa > Arthropoda > Insecta > Lepidoptera > Geometridae > Cabera > Cabera pusaria. The sequence goes on along the minus strand of OX940885.1, from coordinate 25,690,003 downwards.
AGGGCCACTTTCACCGATTCCAGGTATTCCTAACAGGGACTTATCTGACGGATAACTATCTAAAACTTAATCAGGAACCGATGAAACTTGCTTAAAATGCAATCTTGTATATAATGTTAATAATAAAATAAACGTTTTAAAGCTTTTTAGTTCATTTGGCTCGTTTTATTTTCATCATGAATTCTTTCCATTCACACATGACTTATAATCACTCTTTACAAAAAAAATCAAGTGTATTTAACCGACTTCACAAAACTGGAGGAGGTTCTCAATTCGACTGTTTATGTTTGTTACCTCAGAACTCTATCTTAACCAAATAAAAAAAAAGTGTTTTTTGTTTCGGAGATTATAATGCCTTCCGTTCGGTCACATTGAAATTTTATCGAGATCTGACAATTATCTCCGGAGATATGGAGATAAACCATATAAGCAAATTTGTATACGTTGATGACATTATTATAATTAGACAGTACTTTGACTATCGCGGCACGTGACGTCCTTTTTTTTTCGTTTTGTACGATCATAAATTATTTTTAGATATTATTTATTTTGAACTGGCCCTAAATGTCACATATTCCAATAAAACATTTCTGTGAACAGAAATGAATGAACAATATCTTTGTTTTCACTAAGAATATTTTGAACGGGGAATAGTCTCCCCAAGACAGGGTGTCCTAGTGGGGAACCTATTTAATCACAGCGATATTTTATGTAACGCAAAGATCTGGAGATAAACGTTATTTTTATTAATTATATAATTGATTAACTTACCACTTGCGTAAGCCTTGTGATAGTTCCACGCGCATCCCTCAGCTGCTGCTCCGAAGTGTCGAGGAGTGCACGCAAACGACGCACTTCAACGGCGGACGCTTCGTAAAGCGCTTTGTAGTCCAATTCTTCCGTTTCCTCTGTGCGCTCGCTGCCAGACTGAAAGGAAACAGCATCAACTATGTATTAAGAGAAAAAAAAAATCATCCACGTTCGTAGTTAAAGTTCGTAGTTCGTAGTATACCAGGAAAATACTCCAGCATCGATTTGCTTTTTCCGGCATCTTTGTTTCGAACGACCCGCATGGTTCACTCACTAGGCGTAATATAACCAATCAATTGACTCCTTTGTATGCAAATATATCGATCTCTTAACACTCGAGTATTATTCTAGAATATAGGCCTCAGTAGCCTCATATACCCTGGCGGTACACAAGGCCGAAGTCCCCAGCTCGAACTACCTGTCAAACGAAGACATAAATTCCAGTTTCAGCATGATGTTCTCTGTCGGCCCGTTCAGAAGATGGATAAGGATATTTGCAAATGTAGTTACTGTGGATTAAAGTTCATTGTCAACAGCTGCTCATCTCAATAAGGTCTTTCAATTTGAGACAGACGTGATTACATCTTCTACGATATTTAGTGACAATAAGGTTTATCGCATTGCCATCCAACCATAGGTTGAGATCGTGTTATGAAGAATGGTTTTCATGGCAGTTTATTTTCTCGCTAACACCAATGGCTTGTTGGCGAAAAAAAAATGAGCAAGAAATGTGAGACGCTTGTGTAAAGAGAAAATTTCCTTTGTGTTTCTTAGACCTCACGACCTGGTAATTTTTGAGAAAGAAGAAGAAACGACACATATTTCTAAATCATCATAATAATACAGTTTTACACTTCATAAATATAGCCTACTAAAATAGCATTGATTTTCTCTCAATAACCGCTCATCGAACTTGCAATCCCTTAATAAAACCAATAGTGCAGAATGCGATAGCGATCAGATCTTCAGATTTAAATATTGATGATGCCATTACTATTGATAAAAATCCATATCCGAAATATATATTCCTTTTAGATATTAATTATATTATTGTAATAGTTTTTGGATACTTCCGGAATATTTCAGTTCAATACGAGTAGGGTATAGCTTTCAATAAATTACGTTTAGTACATTCGTTTGTTTTTGTTATAAATATAGTTGATAGTGACCAATATTAAAAACTCGTTTAACAAACTTTAATTGGTGTATAATGACTTCTTATCGGTAATCCCTACACGACGAATGGAGTGATGTAACTTTACTTGAATAGTTATAAATGGTATGTAATAGTTAATCTCGCAAATATTATTTAAAAGACAAGAATAAAAGACATACACAATATCCGTCTGAGGCTATGGAGCTGAGGCTGAGAGAGCGAGAGTTCAGCGTTCCCGATGTATCGAGGGAATTGAGCGATCGCGAGCGCTCTTTGTCTAAGTTCCCGGCTTTATTAGCCCGCGACTTTCTCTCCGGTCGCACTGGAGGCACCTCCGGATTAACCGCAGCGTCGACGGTCGCATCCGCCACCGAAGCCTCCGGGGCCACTTCCTGCACTTTCACAGGCGGTACTGTCTTAAGCTTAAAGTTTTTTTGACTAGCTAATATTTTTTTGTCCAACTTTTTCAACACTGGCGTCATCAAATTCATCGACCCCAAGGAAGCACTGCTCAAGTAAACCCCTCCGTACCCCGAACTCGTCCCTCCATAAATCCCGAGATTGGAGGAAGGACGACCGATCCCCGCCGTATACGGATTAAAGTTCCTGTACTTGCTCGGACTGTAATTCGAGTAATTGTTACTGTAGGAGCCATACTGGCTGCCGAGCACCGAGCCCAGCATGCTCGGCGAGGAGCCATAGTGCGAGGTGAGGCTTCGCGGCCGCGTTGAGTACCTATCCTGTTTCCTACTCATTTCGATCGCATCTCACTCGTGAGCTCATCAGTAGCGAGCGGGCGTACACCGCGCGTTTCGAATACACACTGACTGTTTCGTCGAGTTTTAATTCTAGTGAAATGATTGTCGACGCCCACGCCACACGCCGGTAGGAGAGCGCGCAAGAGTCGCCGGTGACGCACTGCCTTGTTGAGGCTGGGAGGCGTCCGCGACCACGTGAGGAGCATCACCTGTAAATATACCGGCCGACATAGATGCGGGATCGATGCCCGATATCTAGGAGTGTGGTCAAGTCGGTGGCTCAAGGACGCGTCGCAAATAGAGATTACGAGTATCCCATTATCGTCGGTTACGCCTCATCGATCAGTTAACAGTTCCTCAAAGTTGGCAAAGCCGCCGCGACCCCGCTCTTTCCACAGGTACGCACTTGTGCATACTAAAAATACGCATTAGCGTTTCGTGTAAACATTGATTTAAAGAACTTGAGTCCGTCACAGCCTTTATTTTATTACTTTATTGCTAGACACGTTATCAGGTAAATAGAATTGTGAAAACTGTTACTCTATAAAACTCTGTAAGATGTTATTTCGTTCATATATCCACATTCTATTTTCAAGTTTACGCGTCCGTTCGGAACAGTGACCCAAATTCTACGTTGTTTGGTGCTGCACTATAACGTTTTACTGTAGTTCAGAACCGAATGAGATCGACATGAATGCGCTGCGCCGACAGACGTGAGAGACCCGCAAACTGATCTCGTGTTGCGCAAAATTGTATTTCAAAATATATTTTATTTTTGTCAAGCTGTCCTGACATCCGGCAGATGATTAAATGGACGTCTTCGTAAAACATTATTTTGTGTTAGGCGACGTCAGAGATCGATTTTCATTGAATACCTAATTTAGTGACAGAGTAGACGATCTACAGACAATAAGTAAACATTTCTTTGTCGGCACGATGTCGCAAGTGTCTCGTGAGTAGCTAATCGCTGACCACGTGGGCGACATGCTAGTCTCTCCACACCGAGCTCTGTCCTATATTGTGGACATTGACAAAGTACTTGTAAATTGGACGTACATTATAAAATCAGGGTTTTACGGCTTGCTCCGAATTAGCTGTCAAAAACCAATATATTTATCTACATTAGACGAAGCGTAGGGTATAGACTAAAGCGTAGGTTAGGAATTATATCATTGCCAACATTTAAACATATTTTACAAGGTGTTAATTATGTACACATCCTCGGTCGTGAATTGTGATTTAGGGTTGTTTAGTAAAGTGCAGTGAAGATGGCGACGCGTTTAGACAAGCGAAAAGCCTGAGTTTTATTCAATAACGGGTCTTATACATCTCCACTTGTGTGGAAACATTCGAGCTATTAATGTGAAATGGGGTTTATACAATGTAGAGTGTGTTAAGACGTCAGTCCGGCCATGTGTGCATTCGCAGCTACCGTCATCGGCTGAGAGGAACGCCAAAAATAATAAGGTTCCAGGCGAACATCATAACGCACCATTACTTCTGGTGTTTCACGCGCGTTAAATGTTATGAAATATGAACCGAAACTTAAAGACAGTTTAAACTCAGTTTTAGTAGTATTGTTTTGTACACTTACTGATGTTGGCAACTTAACACAATCAAGTCAATACAGGATAGACAAAACGAATAACAATCGGATGGTGCATGACAACATTAGTAATAATACCTATTTATGGTTCGCAAAAAAATCACCAAAAGCTGCCAAAAAGGGGAAAATATTTTCAGTAATAGCTCTCAACAATGAACCTTGAAGCGACCATCAAATTGATACAGGTCGATGCACCGTTCCAGGAAGTATAAAAATTGAAAATCACGCAGAGTCACAAAAGCACATCGTATCTGTCTGTAAGCATCATTCAGCCATAATTTATTGCTGTTCATAAGACTGGATTACCGCCAATGTTGTCATAATAGCTGATATTTATCACTACCATCGAACAATGTATTATTCCTACAGAAAATGTATGTTTAAGTAGTAGAATTATCTTAGGAAAGAAATAATTTCTATAATTTATCCTTCTTTGTTAGTAGTTAACTCTTATAAATTCAAAATTATTCCAAGGTAATGCCAAAGGTCTTCTGTTTTTAGGGTTCCATATCCAAAGGATACTTACGGAACCCTATTGTGAGACTTTGCTTTCCTTCCATCCGTCCGTCAGTCCAACTGTCAGAGGAATGTATCCTTAACCTTAATTAATATGTACACATGAAATTTAGACATAATATGTATTACTATGGCCGCATATATAAAAACAAATAATTTTAAAAAAAGGTGGTCTTTATACATGAAATGTGTTTTTCCGCATTTTTTGCTCTTTTGCTCGTTTGTAGCTTAGATCGTTTTTGAGCCAGGACCAGATCCAGTTTCACAAGCCGCTTAACTCTATTTACCCTTCAAGCAAAAATAAAAGTTTTTTATAACAAAACAGACAGTTGGGTTATTTTAATTACACGGACTTAGACGGACGCTGCTACAGTTCCGCCTGTGTAGAAAGAGGACGTCAATTTGGTAACAGCGATCGCGTTGGAGCGTCCCTTCCCTAGCTCACCACAGATCGACCTTGTTCCCGGCCGCGTAAATACATCTTGCCGTCACGTCACTCATATCGCCAACGTTGTGAATCACTGTTGCACGAGCGAGAAAATAAACGGTGACACGGACGCAGAGAATGCGCGAACAACTCGACGCCTTTTGTGAAGAACATTTTGTAAAAGTCTACGCAAATCATTTTAGTCATTTACAGCATAGTAAGATATAGTAGTAAAATGAAATACAATTTTAAAATGCAGCGACAGCGATCTATTTGAATCAAGGACTCCTTAGATCGCGTTATTATGGAAATGGGATTATGTGAATGCTCTATGAAGGCTACGTGCAGAAATGTTTTCCCCTTTTTGCATCTCTTTTAAAATCGTGGTTTAACAATCAGTCATAAAAATCTTATTTACAACATATTATAATATTATTTACATCTATATATATAAAAGAAAGTCGTGTTAGTTACTACACTTATAACTCAAGAACGGCTGGGCCAATTTTTATGATTTTTGTAATTGTCTTTGACAGGAATAGGATAAATAAGTATTAAAAACAATGAATAATTGACCTAAAAAAATTACATAAGAAAAAATATTTTGCCAAAATGTTCCTGGGTTTAAAAACTGCCAATCATTTGATGTTCAATTGTTTATCCCGCCGTAATTTTTTTTGTATAATTGTGGCTCCACACGATTAGTGTATTTAGCCCGTGTCAAGTAAGTCAAGTAAAAATTCTTCAAGTTTTTGTGAATTCAAGTCACGTAGATTTTAAAAATGTTAAATATTGTCAGTAATGATAATTGTTTGACATATTTATTGATTGTCAAATATGCGTGCGTTCAGAAATGTATGCTTACAAGCAACTTAAAAAAGTTTATATTTCCAAAAACCATTTTTACCAATTTTTATTCTATATCCGTATTGCCATAATATATTAATAAACTTAATATCTCTTTTGTATTCATTTATTACGTTCATAAAAGCCTAAAACAAGTTCATCTAAAAGGTAACACGACATTCATTGTCTGTTAGGCGGTACGAAGTTCGCCGGGTCGGCTAGTATTATAATACTTATTAAAGTTGTCGTTGTTGCGACCAGTACCACAGATTATATAATAGTTACTATGTAAGAGATATTTCAATCCCCTACAAAAACACAATACCAACGCTTATTTCAGACAATACAAGCAAAAATGTGTCTAAGGCGCTCGACCTAGAGCTGTTATTACTTCGTTCGGTCCGCGATGTACCGGCGCGCGCCCGATCCGATGTGCATTAGTGAAGGGTTGACTCAATGAAATAAAAAAAAGTTTATGAATTATTTTTATTTACCTCACAAAATAACATCAAAGTCCCTAACTAAAAGTCGAATTTAAGTTTAAAAGTGAATTTTACACCGTCTTGTCATTTCAGTAACGTTAGCATAAAATAACCGGCCAAGTGTGTGTCGGGCCACGCGCAGTGTAGGGTTCCGTAGTAGCCTGTTATTCAATGCAAGTCTTTACCCGTTATAAACAAGCAACTAGGTACTCCGTCTTTGTCACTTTAAAGGATTTATTCTAAGGATTTTGTATTTGGTACAAAATTATCCAACACCCAAGTTCAACGACTATTACTGCTAAACTAATAAAGTTATCTTAACCGCTATAATTTTCCTTTAAAGTTCATAAAATGCGCTATTATCAATACGAATTTTTCCAGATTTTTCAAGGACAGACAGACAGACGGACATGACGAAACTATAAGGGTTCCTTGTCAGGACTACGGAACCCTAAAAATGAACAATATGATGCTTGTTTTTTGTCAAACTCGCAAAATTAGTATAAAAAACATAAATCGTTGACGAATGCGCAAGTATCCCGTCATTTCTATAATAAAATACGTTGCGCGCGCGTGAGCAGTGACAAGCGACTGGCGATACCAACGCCGGCGCTGGCCGAAAGTTTAGGTATAAAGCGCTGTAGGGCGAGTGGGGGAGGCCTGCCAGTACCTACATATTGTGACAAACTTTGTGTTCAGTTTTTTTTTTTAACACGTTAAACGCCATGTAGGTCACCGGTGACCTCACCATGCCTTAATCTAAGCGCCACGTTGGGCACCGGTGACCTCAGAGCAGACCTGTTTTTAAAGTGAATTTGTGCGCTGCCGGTCAAGTTTACTATGGATTTGTCTTAACGGGGTGACCGGGATGGCGTTGTAGAACATTTCACCAAGTGGTTTTTGCCTGACTCAATATTTTGGTAGTCTTAGGCACTTTTTTGTGAAGAAAAGTTTGTAAGTGATGAATTGAATATGTTTTTTTACCACTGAATACTGATACAACTGATTCCTGTGATATATCGAAGTTTACGTCCATAAACGCATTTGCAGTCGTTTTCGCGAATGAAACAGACGTGCGCTCACTACGAATCACGACGCTTGACTGCGGGGTGCGGGTGACCGGAGTGCGCGACCTCATGGCGCCACGATAACGAAATTGCCTATTTCTACATTAAAGCGCCACGACGGTCACCCGTGACCTCGTGGCATTTTTCAGGCATATCCTGATCCTGAAATAAACGATTAGATCGAAACGAAACTAAGACGTAAGCACGAATCTTTGCATACTGCATCAAAGGGCAGAAAAAAAATTATAATGTAAAAACCATTTTTTCAACATGACGATTAACGTGTTAATATACTTTATAGGCTAGCGTTAGACCACAATCTCACCTTTGACAGTGACACTCGAATATTATTTAGATATCAATTGGCGTTGTCTCCAAATATGACAGTTCCGTTCGCGCTCAAATCCATTCCACGGTGTACAAATTCGTGAGATCTAAAATTACTCCTTTATAAACCTCAGTATAGTAGCTACAAACATTGCACTAGACTACATTAGGAGTACTATAATAACATCAATTTACGTTCTTCAGATAGATTAGGTGCAGCTGTTAAGAAAGGGATGAGATAAGCTTCTCTATGGTACTATTACTTTGGCTATATTCATGTACTGCGCAGTTTTGTGTATTTTGCGAGTCACTATACTTATTAGTGTCTATTGGTGTATGTTACACGAATTCAACAAAGTATTTTTTGTCTCAGTTTGTTATTTATTGTAATTCTATACCAAAAGTTTCGATCTTTTGATTCAAGATACATAAAAACTGTCTATGATTTGAACCACCCAAAGGACCCAATTAACAAATAAGATCACTACATAGTATTATTTTTAATTAGTAGAAGAATAAAGAAAAAATAATAATAAGATAAATAGTGTGTCAACGAGCTGTCAAACTGTCAAAACAACAAAATATATTCTAACTAATGTGTTCTTTACCGATTGGTAAGATTACATCGTCCAGCGGCTTGTCATACGGCACAAGTTTGACGGATTCCCTGTTACGAGTTCACAGAAATACACCGGGGACTATTGTTTGCTTACGTCAATACGTGGCGAGGCTAAAATAGCCACTAGTTTATTTTAGAACGTGATTTTCATGTAACATTACAAATTACAACGCGGATTAACGTTTTTATCAAGGTAAGGTCAAAGAATAAGAACTTTTTAACTATTCCTGTGACTATGATTATTTCTACGGAATACTGGCTGGTTGACAACGTACTGCCTAAACTGGTGGCACATGCGTTCTTCTTTCTCCATAAGCGTAAGTAAGCAGGCATAAAAAAATGATAGTTATAGTTTCCTCAAAAGCAAAAATGTGCATTGTAAGTACATCTTGGGCACACCAGAAACATACACGTATTTCTTTTACTCTACTAGTATACAGTTTAGGAATAAGATTCGTGACCATATACGAGATAAACATATCATAATTTTAAACTAGTGCCTTGTAAAGCGGAATCGCAAGAAGGTTGATACCAATAATGCTAAGATTTTAGGATTAACTTTCATACTTTTTTTTCTGTTTCCAATAAGCTTAAGCTCTACTGTTTATTTGAACGATCAGAGAAGGAGCTAAGCATGCGTGACCTATCCTGCGTACTAAGGGTAGGTCATTTATGCAAGCTTATCACAAAGACATAAACGCCGCGTCATAGTAATTGAATGGACCACACAGATGACAGCCGAGAGAGCATCACATTTAATTACATACTAAACACAATCAATAAACCTGACAAAGCTACACTGATAAATAATGTAGTTCTAATTATTGTATGTAGTGCTGTTTAATTAATAGCGGACGAGCAATGTTGCACCATCGATGACCCACGCCAAAAGAAATTATCGAGTTGGTGAGACTTTCAATAGGCGGCGAACCGTTTTTAGGGTTTCGTAGCCGAATGGCAAAAAACGTAACCCTTATAGATTCGTCATGTCTGTCTGTATGTCCGTCCGTATGTCATAGCCACTTTATTCTGAAGTATTAGGACTACACACTTGAAACTTGGTAGGTAAGTGTATACTGTGAACCGCTTTACGACTATTAAACAAAAAAAAAAACAATTGTCTTTTTTTAAGTAAATATTAACACAAAGGTAATTATTGTAATTAAATATCTGGAAGACCGTGTGTTCGTACGACTAACTTTCTACTGATTTTAGCTAATTGTCGAAGCTCTTTTTATACTAAACTAATTCAATACTGTACACTACATATGTGCTAATAAACTTTATCTCAACTAAGTAAACAAATCGACCGAGGCCCACAAATTTGACAAATGAAACGCTTGCGCGTGCTAATTTTTCGTGTGCTGCCATCTAGCTGCGTCGAGGTGAATTAATTTCGTATCGTATCGTATCGTAAACAACACGTTTTTTGTTTTAAAAACCCTTTAATTTTTAACTTTGTTCTGTTCTTAGTATTTGTTGTTATAGCGGCAACAGAAATACATCATCTGTGAAAATTTCATCCGTCTAACTATCACGGTTCATGAGATACAGCCTGGTGACAGACGGACAGACAGACAGACAGACAGACAGACAGACAGACAGACAGACAGACAGACAGACAGACAGACAGACAGACAGACAGACAGACAGACAGACAGACAGACAGACAGACGGACAGCGGAGTCTCAGTAATAGGGTTCCGTTGGTACCCTTTGGGTTCGGAACCCTAAATAGCTCATAATTTTATAACGATTGAACGAATTTTCATGAATCAAAGCTAAGAAAACTCTCGATAAAGACATCTATCAAACAAAAAAAACTATCAATAATAAAAACAAAATCGGTTCATCCGGTTAGCTGCTAAGATGCTACAGACAGACACACAGATACACACGTTAAACGTATATTACCCCTACGTTTTGCGTTGGGGAACGCCGCAAGGTTACGGCGGCAGATGTACTCCTTGGTGGTAAGCTACTTTTTGGTAGATTTAATGATTCCACTACCACTGTACGAAAACTCATGATTCATGAATGCACATAAAACTTTCATTGGTAGGTATATAGCTAGGATTAGGACCAACGACCGTCGGGTCAGAATCAGGGTAACTATCCTTTACGCCAAAGGGCCGTCCAATATCAATACGTAAGTATTATAAAACAAAGTTCATCACTGCGTCTGTCTGTCTGTTCGCAATAATCTCAATAGCTACTGAACGGATTATCATGCGGTTTTCACCAATAGCCAGAGTGTTTATGAGGAAGGTTTAGGTGCATAATTCGTTAAGGTTTTGTGTAAATTGGATGAAATATGACGATGGTTGTTAAATATGTTCATATTTTATATTCGATGCAACAAACTGATGCAAATTTTGTAGGCATATATGTTCTACCCGTGCGAAGCCGGGGCGGGCTGCTAGTCTAACTATAAATTGATTAGGGAGCGAGCGTGCACCAAACTAGATATCGAAATTATCAAAGACCTTCACTCGATCTATTTCGGTTGTTTATTCTTCGATATTTTTCTTTGAGAAAATTTAAGCAGAGATTAAAAAGCATAAACCTTGTAAATTGGGTACTGGGTAGACTAGACATGTTTTGATGCCAATTAATACAGGAAGCCAAGCGGATGCTCCAATATTTTATTTAGTTTAACACGCACAAATATTGAAATTGAGACACCGTCACAAAAAGGCTAAGTGCTATAGATAATTCGACATGACTTTTGATACTACAGTGAATTATATATAAAGGTATATAATCACTACATATTATAAAATAAAGAGCCCACCCCGTTTGTATGTCTGTTTGCGACAAACTCAAAAACTACTGAACGGATTTTAATGCGGTTCACTAATAGACAGAGTTATTCATGAGGAAGGTATAGGAGTATAATTCGTTAAAGTTTCTGTGTACTATTGGTTGAAATATAGCAATGATTATTGAAGATGTAATCATAATCGACGGCACAAGCTGATGTCAAAAATGTCATGTATGATCTACCCGTGCGAAGCCGGGGCGGGTCGCTAGTATACTGTATGTCTGAATGTGAAATTTGGCAGAGCCGCGTGAAATATAAATAAATTATACACTTACTATTGTTCAAGACCACAAAGAGTCGACGGTTAGTGACCGGGGACACACGCATCAAAACAAATCTAGTTTTCTTGACATTTTTACGTTTTACAGGTTAGTGATCTTATCTGCTATTAACGTTGTCTTCAAACGAAATGATAGATCAAAATTACAGCCATGTGATATTCAAATACATGCATTCATATGGGTATTAATACTAATTGATACCCATGTGAATGCTCTATTCATACTAATGAATCTGAATATTTAAGCTACGAATATTTTCTTTGACGGCTTATCTGTGACCCTGATATACAAATTCCGCAATTAAATAGGGCTCGATTGCCGATCGAGGTAAACTTTTATGTGATTGACATAGTTGTTTTGCTTTTGGTTCTTACATGTTTGTGTAGTGTCATACCTTACCTATAGTAGAGTTAATTTAATAGATCACATTTGACATTTCATCTTAATTCAACAACGTTACCTTGTAATGAAGGGCACATAAAATTATTATTTATTTCAAAGTCAGAACTGCATAATTACTTAACATTTTTCAGTTACATATACATATTTATTCTAATAGTTACAAAAGAAAGCGGTTTTTACAATTTATTTTGACTAATAATTCATTTTAAACATAATAAACAATTTTTGTTCTACAAACTAAACGTCTACTACAAGGTTACGTCAGTGAACACTTTTTCTTTATAATCACTAGGGATGCTACCCAAATAATCAAAAGATTGATCAGTCGATAGGTTGAATCGAATGCAATAATTACTTGTGAAGGATGTTTAACTATAAAAATAACTACACTGTGATTGTAATTACACATAATATTATTCTTTGACTAAAAAAATACAAAAATAATTTAATAGGAACTAAAATCTATAATAATTTGGGTTAAACTAACGGAATACTACTAAACGTTTGAACCATAGGTACATTTGAGTATATTTTTTATTTTATGGGGCCATTTTCTACGCAGCTACATTCTTATCCATAAATACATAAAAAATCGTTTAAATATGTACAATTTCCGATTTGTATAATGTCTATTAACGTGTCTTATCAATTTCATATAACCGCAAAACAAACAAGTAAATAACACTGAATAATGTAAATACTAATTGAATTTCTCATTTAGAGCTGCCGGAAAATTGGTTACTTCGAATAACATCAAACTAACATCATTCTTGTTTGTGAAGATGCGTATCGAATATCGATTCATCAATTGAATCAATGTTTTGAAGCAAGTCACCTTACTATGAAGCTAAGACTGACAAATCTGTCAAATGTGATCTATTAACTTGACTTTATGATACAAGATTTACTTTGGGCTCCATCAAAGGCGATTGCTAAAGCACCATACGCTTACGTAACTAAACGTGAAGGCAGAAACACGAATACCGTGTGCATTTTGCACACTTCACTGTTTACTACTAAAGACCGTTAGAAGAATGGCCGCAAAGCTATAACTCCATATATCGAACCCACGCCTAGTAAATGTGATATGAATATTTTATTTATTGATACCTTACTAGGAAGATGTGGTCAATTATGTATTTAGTTTAATTGCCGTATCATTAGAGATACAATTTATTTAAATAAAGCTTACCTGAGGCGTATCTGTTTCGGGTTCGCCCTCACCGCCTCCGCCGCGGTCGTTCACGATATCCTACAAACAAGAAGTATTATTAGCATTGATCCTAAAGAGTGTATCAAACATTAACCAGCCAGTGTTTGGAGTTAAGTGAGATGGCTGTGAAATGTTGGACTGTATACATATCAAATAACTATTTTGATTCCGACGCAGAATGGCACGAAATGGCTGGATTCTAATATTTCCTAACTGAATTTATTTTGCTATTTTGAGAATTAGATATTTTTAGACTTTGCCATTGTGAGAGTTTGGTATTTTTAGAATATGGCAAAAAAAACATCTTATATAACCTAAACGCCATTTCGTGCCATTCTGCGTCGAAATCAATGTGGTAGAATTACTATTTTTAGGGTTCCGTACCCAAAGGGTAAAACGGGACCCTACTACTAAGACTCCGCTGTCCGTCTGTCTGTCTTTCTGTCCGTCTGTCACCAGGCTGTATCTCATGAACCGTCATAGTTAGACAGTTGAAATTTTCACAGATGATGTATTTCTGTTGCCGCTATAACAACAAATACTAAAAACAGAATAAAGTTAAAAATAATAGAGGGTCCATACAAGAAACGTGTTTTTTTCGGTATTTCACGCCATCTATGAACGCTTAGTTAGGTAAACGTCCCATAGATGGCGTTATATTGAAATGTCGATCCCTAACACCTTTGTTAGACGTTAGATGGCGTTATAAGAAATAAAATGTTTATTAATTACATATTATTTTTTGCTGGCCAAAAATGATAGTGGTATTTTTTGCTCGATCTTATAACATACTGTAGTGTGGTACGGAGCCCTACGAGTGCGAGTCTGAATTGCACTTGGCCAGTTTTTAAGACTCATATGCTAATTTGAGAATTGGACATTATGAGCTAAAACCACTATTTCATTCTTACACTTAAAGGTTGTACACATAATTATAATGCTAACATAGATAGAGTCAATTGTACTATTATTTATTCTGTAGACATATAGAGAAATAATAATAACATCAAAGAGACTAAAAACGATCGCTGTGCTGGAGCTAAGAACAGTAACCAAGTTAAAGTCGCCAGCCATAGCGACCCTAAAGATAAATCATCTAAATTTATCTGACTAGAATCGAATTGTCGAATTTATAAATACTGCCACTGATAAGACTGTACGAATATGGTAGTATAAACCTTTATATATTCTTAACATATATTACACCCGTGTTACACGAATAATACTACACACAGATAGTTGTATAGAAACTGGACACATGTCATTTCTGACAAACCTTTAGAATTATATCTTCGACAGTACCATCAGCTAAAATCTTGCTAAAATGATTCACCGTAAATAGAGAAAAAAATCAGTTATATCTTTTTCTTTAACAAATACAGATTTTATAAACATTCCAGTGATCTAATTCTAAACTCGCATGAAATTTTCCCGACTACACTCGTACAACGGAATGCGAATTGGTGATTTGTCAATTGACATTATCCGATAAGAGTATTTTCGGTTAGCCATCTTGGTCCTTGACACGGATTTTGATTATAATTTTGAACTGTATTGTGCAACGCACCAACGGCCAATTTAACACGATTATTTTAAACTCAGTTGGTATAAAATAGACAATCTATTTTCAAAATATTCTATAGCGCCGGGAGAAATGACAAATTTCATATAATGAAAATTACTTATAAGATATGCGTAAATAAATTACGTATGAAATATGCACTAACCTTTCAGCGCGATTTTTGACGGAGCAGTATGTGAAAAATAAATGATAGGTACTTCTCGTATAGTTAACTAAGCATTTTTCTCAACATTCAGATTATATGCACTTGACTTAATTAACGGAAGTTGAGTTAAATGTTGTAGGCAAACATATTGGTAGACTTTGGGTAGGTTGTTGGCAGAAATATCTTTGATTGTTGGAAGGTTCGAGTCACGGTGGAATGAAAGCCAACCACCAGTGGTCATATGCACCACCCAGGATCACGTCAGAACCTGCAGTCGTGGTAACAATGAAGTAATGGAAGCTAGTACGGTAAAAGTTAAATGAGATTAGGTATGTATATTCATATTCATTCATATATTCCTTTAGAAAGCATCGTCGCATTTCATCGTGGGACATAATTATGTTTTTTTTTAAATAATATAGGTTAGCGTTTGACCACTACCCCGTTTAGTGATAAGCGATGTGGTCGAAGATGGTGAACACGCTAGGTCTAGAACTCTCCTATTCTCAAGAGCTGTGTGCTGCCGGAACATCGTAAGGTTATGGCGGCATATTTTCTCCTTGATGGTGGTAAGCTACTTTTTGGTAGCAAGTTAGGCGGAACATCGATATAATATGCTCCTACTACCTACGAATAAATCATAACTCGGGAACTCTAATTCACAACAAATTCCACACAAAAAGTGGCCCTCCTTGAAACCAAAACGACGTTGATTCAAAATAAGAATCACTTTCGAAGTTACAAATGATTGGCTTGGAGATTGATTTAAATTCGAAACGAAAGCAGGGACGGGTTGCGCATGTGCTGCAATGTCTGTTAAGACAGTTGAGTCAAATAAGACAAATGTCCGACTAATGACGCGCTGGACACGACTTTTAACCCCGCCTGCTTGGACACGACTTTTGTTCATTTGTTGTTTGTCATTTTTATAACGCAGTTTTCCTGACTTATGATTTATTCGTAGCCTACTATCTGTAAACCTGTTAGTCTTTCAACGTTCTGATTTATAAAAAAAGCTTACATCCATGTCAACATGTCCGACACCCGTGGACCGTCGCTTAGGTCGACGCCGGCGCTGTATTACATTGAGAGCAGCCTGCGTGCTCGCCGGCGATGAATTACTCGACGTTTTGCTTTCCGTGCTGCTTTCTCGTTCTTTTTCTTCTTCAGCTGGACAGAGAAACGTATATCAATTACACTACCAATATTGATTTTAAATTCAGTTTCTGTATTTTAATTAACGATTAATCGGGCAGATGTTTTGTTTGTATTTACGGGGACGTATGTAGAGCGTGTGTTTAGTGTAGTACTTATGTGTTTGAAGCGCGCGTGCGTGTCGTGTTTGTACGAGTGTGTCTAATCATTTGAGTAGGTTCTGCTGAGCTGTTGGAATCATTGCTGCTAAACAAATTTGCGAGTAGTGATTAACAAATAATGGATAGTATTGTTTGCTATTACCTGGCCGAGTATCGTCTTTAGACGGCGGTGAGGCGGTGTTAGCCGTAGAAGCGGCTGGTGCTCGACGAAGCGGTAACGTGACCGTCGCCTCAGTAGCCGCGCCCGTCCGTGGCGATGACCGACCCGCATCTTCTAGCTCGAACTATAATTTCATACAACACTTTATTGCAAGAAATTAGAGAGCCCGCATATAGAGACATCTTCACAAGCATCCCACGGCAAACGCGATAAAAAACTTAAGGAAAGCTGAACTTGAGATTTTATAATATAAGCCTTCCTTAGTTATAAATCAAAACCTTAGTTATAAATGAACCTTAGTTATAAATCAAAATTTGATTAGAAGTTTTTAAAAGCATGCCAGAGTTCATTTCCGATTTGCCAAAAGGAAAACTTGAGTTTTACGTTAGATATAGGTAAAAAAGTGCGTTGTTATGAACAAGTGCCTTCACTTGAAGATAATTTTATAAACATTGACGTTTATAAGTCAGATATACAGTAACTAAAACAAAACTTAATCAAAAATCTACAAAACTAGAGTCGTCCTTATCTAACCTTTAAAGCAAGAAAAGGACAAAGAGAGTTTCGTACCTGCCAAATTAGAATAATGCCAATTTTTCAAACAATGCGAGCGAGATAATAGCTTTTTGAAGGGCTTTTTGAAGGGCTTTTTAAACGATTATGACCTTTTATTTCAGCATAAATCAAGCAATAATCGAATATCGGTCCGACACTCCTTTCGGCTGCTGAAACTTTAATCGATGGTGTACAATTATTTATTATTATTAAATATTAATTATTCGAGCATGTTTCGACTGACTTTATTCTCTACTCGGTTACTCCGGAAACTCTCAGTGTAAGCCAGGCTTTAGACATTTTTAAAATTAGCACCCTCAGTAAAAGTATATGACACAAAATAATCAAGTTAAAGCACGTGTTATTAACTTCAGCTTAACATCTGAATAAAGCAGTTTTAATAATGTGAAATAATAACATAAATAGCACGAGTACTTAGTACAAACAGAAACACAAATTAATATTATTTATATCATGATACAAGCTACGAATAAATCATAAGTCACGAAAAGTAATACCGCGTTATAAAAATGACCCAACAAAAGTCGTGTCCAAGCAGGCGGGGTTAAAAGTAGTGTCCAGCGCGTTATTAGTCGGACATTTGTCTTGTTTGACTCAACTGTCATAACAGCACATGCGCGAACCAATCCCTGCTTTCGTTCCAAATTTAAATCAATCCCCCAAGCCAATCATTTGTAACTTCAAAAGTGATTCTTATTTTGAATCTACGTCGTTTTGGTTTGAAGGAGGGCCACTTTTTGTGTGGAATTTATTGTGAATTAGAGTTCCTGACTAACGATTGTTTCGTAGGATACAAGTATACATGTTGTAGTTACGGTTATCATCGTCGAAACCCGAGTCAACTTGTTTTTGTTCCGTCATAGCTAGAAATCAGATAATGGGATGCATATTTACCAAGAGTGAATTTTTAGGTAACATATTAATGAAGAGCATAAAGGCTTCTTAGAATATTTTGCGTCATCTAAAATCAGTTAATTCCCTATAACCATATTACATTATAACATGGCAACAGTCATTTGTGTCAATTCCGGTTTATTACATCTCACGGACTACTATATACGGAAAAGGCTTTTTAGAATATTTAGCGTCGTACTATAAAAAGCAACCATATTATAACTTTGTTACAGGGCAACTGTCATTAGTGTCAAATTGGGTTTATTACATCTCACTGTGTTAACACTTAAATTTGTTAATCCCGGGATCGCGGGTTTTTTCGATAAAAAGGTGCCATCTATATTAATTGTCAGCATCTTAACTTTTGGTAATTTTACATCCGAATATGCGATATCTAGTAATAATGCATTATTTAAGATTATTTTCAAGGTTTCGATGTATTCCTAACTACAATTTGTAACTTTTATTGGATGACTTTAGCATACAGGATTTTACATTCAGCCAAAATTATGTGATCAAATGAACACATAGTTACGGTTAATACACCTAGTTAATGGCAGGTAACATTCATCAACGCATAATACTTGTAATACATTCAAACAGTTAAACACAAGACAGAAATGACTACTTCCTTAAAAGAAAAATTACAGACAAACTATATTAATCATAAAAAGTAGGTAGTAACGCTTGCTGATAAATTAAACTTACTTCTGAGTACAAACAAGGCTTTACATACAACACAAAATGAAAAAAAAAAACCTACTTTAAATTGCCGCGCTAGTCATTTTCAGTACTATGTTTGAGGTGTTTATCTCCATATCTAACAAAAATAAAAAATACGAGGCGAATTGAGAATATCCTCCTATTTTGTGAAGTCGGTTAAAAATCTGACAAAAAATTTATTACTATAACGTAAGTACTTATAAGAACAACGACTCATTAAGAAATAATAACGTTAAAATAAAAAATCGATCATGCAACATTCAATGCAATGTGGGATCGAAACTGTTCTCAACTTAAACGTGTACTAATTTATTAGCGCTTTAACAAAGCTTTTAAAGTAGGTGGTATCTATTCTGATGCGCCACTAACTTAAACACAACTAAACCACAGAATAAATAATAATACAAGTAACTACACCTAATTCGATAGCTTTAAAAATGTTGCCGTTCCATTCTTAGTTTACAAACTGATTGCCCGCTATAGTTGTGCGTTGAGCGAGGCGGGGCGTGCAGCGTTCGTTTCAAACTGATGCTAGCGCGTAATGGTGTACAAAATGACTGAGTGCCGGACGAGCGGGGCCCGCGAACACTACTACGCTTTACCATGTGTTTGAAACGAACGCTGCACGCCCCGCCCCGCCCGACGCCTGACGCTCTCGGCACTCAGGTCGTACACTTAAATATGTTTGGTTAGGTTTATTATGCCTTATGTGAGGCCTATGTGTCCAGCAATGAACAGAATCAGCCTGATGATTATGAATAATTCATAGACGACATAATTTTTAGAGCCATTAAGTTGTGCTCTTGGTCAGGGTCCAACAGAATAGTGACTTATACAGTTAATTGAGGCAATAACATGAAATGATGAAAGCTAATTTGAGGTGATTTTAACTCTTACATTCGGTGTGATACGCTTTTTAATTTAGTGTCCCAACGGTGCGAAGTTACCAAAGCAATGCCAATTAACGCAATAGATTTTAGGTATTATTATTAATTATTATTAATAGATACATTTCCAGTTTTTCATTGCTTTATATCACA
Organism: Cabera pusaria; assembly: GCA_954871355.1. Classification (NCBI taxonomy): domain Eukaryota; kingdom Metazoa; phylum Arthropoda; class Insecta; order Lepidoptera; family Geometridae; genus Cabera; species Cabera pusaria. The sequence continues at coordinate 25,670,234 of OX940885.1, read as the reverse complement.
ACACGAGGTATACATGCCTAGAGCAGAAAATTATAATAAAAAAATAACACTGAACATAAACTTTGTATAACCCACGTTTTCTAGCACACCATGCGTGTCGGTTGTATTGTAAGGCGTGATCAAGCAAGATTTTCGATCGACATATCGAATGATTTGAATTGATTTATAGCACTTTAAGCGTCATTATTTATCAGAACGCAAACGTTGCTGAAGTGTGAATGACTGCATTATTCTATTCTATTATTTCCTGAAATTGGTTTTACCATAATTGTTTTAGTCGGCTTCAAAAGTGACTAGTAATATGACTTTGCAGACACTTTTATTCAGAAAGTTATATTTATTTAAAAGCTTACTAACAATGTGGGTTGCTTGCTATAGTCTTGCTTTACTGACGAAGCCTTATGAATTACTTACTATTCGTACTATAAATACTTTTTACAACAATTTTGGGAAAGAAATTTTACATCTTCAGAATAAATCAAAGCGTGTCAATATGAATCGTGATTTTTGTTGTATCCAAACGTGAATTCTGCAAGTCTAGTAATGGTTTCCTAATCGAAAATCTCGCTTGTTTCACAGTTCTTAATCACGCTATCATAAGGACCTTATTAGTGGGGTCAAGCCTCAGTCGCCACGAAGGGCGACGCTCGCTGTTGGCGGCGATGGTGGCGGTAGCGGTAGCGGTGGCACAGGCTAGCGCCAGACTGACCGCTACATCACCACTGTTGACCGCGCGCGCCTATGCGAATACCCGAAATACTTGTACATAACGCTGATACTATATCTAAACGGTGGCAGTCGTTGATGAGATTTTTTTTGTTGTGGACAAGGACCAATAATAATCACGATCTCGTCTGATGTTAAGTGGCGTTGCAGAGTAAGCTTGTCGTGCTTGTCTGAATGTGGAAATATTGTACGTCGTAAAAAATATATATTAATAACTGTTTTTCCAATAACAAATGTTTTGGGTAGAAAATTTAGGAGCCTGGATAGGTAGTTTCTACATGAATACCGATTCTAGTAATGAACGTAATTATATCATACGTCGAGTAAAGAGAGAGGCATCTATACAGTTGTAGAGCTGCCTCGCTCTTGCTTGTATCGTATGACTTATTTATTTTTGTATGTAGAGACTATCTACTCTGTAACTCGAAACATATGCAATACAACTAACTATCCTATCCTATTACAATCATTTCAACGAATAGGTTTCGTGCACTTTTTTATCGTTATCGTAAGAGAGATTTTGTTACATTTTTCTTAACACATAATTTACATTTGCATGTAATTCACAGACGCAATATTCGCGTGCAAAGTCACGCTTTTATCATTTGTCATCACTGTAATGCTTTTCCAATATGAATAAATACCTTATTCATATCATCTACAATATACAATATATATTACTGAAATTTTAATGCAAATATTTAGTTACTTTCATTAAAATTAAATTGTTGTAAATGCAAATCCGTATAGATATAAAGGGACATGTCTATTGCAATATTAATGATAATATTGAATCTGTTATGCACAGAAAACCATCGAAATGAGAACATGGACAAATCTGTTACGTGACTCTATTATTACGTGACGTATTATTGACGTATGAATCTATTATTATTTAATCTACTGTAAAGTTAATAATAACATGTTATCGGCTCAACCGTAACACATTATTTGTAAAACCACAACAATCGCAACATATGTACAGGTTTTACTATACACAATAGTTATTGAACACTGTAAGAGTATACTGTTAAATAGAATAAAATCTGTTCATTCGAGGATATGTATTGGTTTTGTATTTCCTCTATTATTTACAAGAGTACCTAAATTGATAAGATTGTGAAATATTAGGAATACGATAGAAAAGTTTGGAAAACTTTCGACTTCAATACAAAAGTACCAATATATACACTTTCAAAATTGTATTATATAATCCCACCACTAACATAATACTTAATACAATTGAGCATTGTATTACATATACTTGTATATACAAAAAAAATATGGTACTTTTGTAGAGTTGTTAGAGTCGTACATACCAGTCCGTTGTCTGTATTTGGAGGAGTGTTTTCATCGTTCTTCTTCTGACTAGGTGGTGCTGGCGTTTCGGTGGTGCCATTTCCCGTTTTCTTTTTGACAAGTTGTTCCGCTGATTTTATCTCGTCGAGCGTAACTCCTTGCGTAGAGCGCCGCGTTTCACGCACTCTTTTGGCGTGCGCTTTACGCTGCGTCTCGCTTTCTTCGTCGCGCACCGGTGGAACAAACGACCTGGGACATCGTAGCATATTAATATAACGATATTAATTAATTAAAATAAAGCTCGTACTAAGAGACACTGACAAAAAAAGCAAGATTAAAGAAGATATACAGCTATTACGCCTGCATAGCTTCGACTATCTTTATTCAGCCAAAATCGCAAGAGAAGTATACTTCTATGCTCTCGCAAATAATGCTTTTATTAAAACAAAAACACATGCACATAATATAAAAGTATCAAAGGCGTAAATGATTTGCAAATAATTTCGTAAGGCGAGCACAAAATCTTACGCAATATGAGTACACAAAACAAATGTGAGTTAACATGTTTCTATATCTAGTACATTTAGAAACAAAACATGCAATCAAACTAGGTACATTGCGTTAAATTAAACTGCAAAGTAAATCGTCTGAGCACAAACAGACGAAGCTTCGAACCACTATTACACACACGGATTGCTATCTTCACTTGAACACGAACTACAAACTAATCAAATGTTCTTTAAATTAGGTAAGTTAGGGCTTGACTCATTGTTTCGACGAATCATTGATCAATCTATTTAAGTACTACATATTACTTCAATCCAACGAAAAACTAAATTGCTGTAAATTTTTTTTCTTGTTGTCTGGAACTTCTGAATACGTGTTTAAGCAACACCATCTTGCGCCTGACCCCTATATTGCAATATGATAAATATTGTCTTAATTTATGAGTCGCCGCGTATTGCGCAATTTAAGTGTTATGTTAAGCAACGTAATTTACATAAGCTTATCCTTAATAAGTTACTGTTTATAAAAGGTTGATATAAATTGAGAAATTCTCGTGTTAAAGTGAAGATAGTATAGCTACAACTGGTATGTACTTGAAAAAGTTCTTGAAAATGTTGCCAGGAGACAGTTTGGTCGGCGTAGCGCCGCTCGGCGTTGAATTGCTACTGTTCGACTCTGAATCCGTAGAGCTGGCGTAAATAAGGACGCATTCATTTATCTAATCCACATTTAGAATAACCATCTCCTAAGACTTTTGGCTATAGCCTACGCAACAGCTAACATACAAAAGTCGTACGTTTTGAGAAGTTACAGTTAACGCACTGTGATAAATAAGATAGTTTGCTGCATATCAGCTGTATCATAAAGAAGAGACAAAAGGGTTAACACCGCATCATTAAAATTAGCTGATGCGTACGTAAAAAAATACAGACCACAAATATATTGACTTAAAATACCACCCACATTTACCAAAAAAGATATTTCTAGAGCGATGTAGAGGCACAGATTCAAAGCCTATTTATATTCTTTCTTCCTTTCTTTCTTTTTTATATTCGCTTTTTTCCTTCATTAGTAGGTATAATAAAAAACACAACATAACACAATACAATCATCAGTAAATTCGATTTTTTTAATACATCATCTAACAATGCAAATCGATTTCAAAATAATAAAGAAGAATACTCTACAAGAGTTTTCTATCTAATTTTGAATGAGTAAGGCAATAAACTAGTCATAGTATTAGTGTTCCTTCTCCAGCTAACAGATCCTGCCTGGTAATACGTGTCAATGAAAATCCATTTCGCTGTTTTATATCTCCTTATATTTCTTCGGTTGCACAACAGATTATTATATTTGTATAGCAAAGAGTATAATAACTGTCCTGGTTACACTATATCCTCGATTGATTTGCTTAGTCTTTTACAAATATCCAAAAATTTCCAAGGGCTTTTGTCGGCCATAGCAAAAACAAGATAGCACAGATATATATTAACACATAGAGTAATTGCCCGTTTATAACAAAAGTGTTGCCAATGTATAAGAAACTTTATCTGCTACACACTCGTCCGACATACCGCCCACCAAGGACATAGACATATGTCCTTACACAACTTGCGCATGCTGTGAGTTACAAAAATATATTATTTATCTTTTACGAACTAATTCAAATTACAACTGCTCACCATGAGATGAGGGCAACCTTAAACAAATCCATTTATAATATATTATGAATTTACAATGTACAATTTACAATATATGGTATACAAAGTATTTACTCAAATTACAACCGCCCACCGTGAGGTGAGGACAACATTAAAGGAACGTATTTAGAATATGTTATTAAACTACAATGAAACAGGGAGAACACACAGTTTAGATGTTGGCCTTTTGATGATAGAGCCGTTGCATTTAAGAGTCACCACTCGCGTGAAACCATCACCACCAGAATGCTTTGTCACTACTCTACCCATAAGCCACCGAGAAGGAGGCAGACCATCTTCTTTTACGAGCACTACATCTCCAACATTGGGTTCAGGTATTTGCTTAGTCCACTTGTAGCGTTGCAACAAGTGGACTAAGTATTCCTTGGACCAACGTCTCCAAAAGTGCTGAACGATACGCTGCGTCACCTGCCATCGTCTCAAACTACTGACATTAGAGTTTTCATAATTTCGGTCAGGCAACGTGATAAGTGGTTCACCAACCAAAAAATGACCCGGAGTCAGCGGCATTGGATCGCCAGGGTCCTCAGACATCATTGACAACGGCCGAGAATTTAAGCATGCTTCTATCTGTATCAACACAGTGGCAAGTTCCTCATAAGTGAGTGTTGAATTTCCAATAACATGTCTTAAATGTCTTTTTGTTGCCTTAACTCCTGCCTCCCAAAGACCACCAAAGTTTGGAGCATGTGGTGGTATGAAATGCCATGATGTCCCGTTGTTTCCAATCCATTCCCTTATCTCTACAGCCACAGTTGATTGTTCTACTGCAACTAAGTGTTTCAATTCCTTAGCAGCTCCTACGAAGTTGGTACCGTTGTCGCTCCAGATGTCAGTTACTGCTCCCCTCCTAGCTACAAATCTTTTGAATCCAGCAATGAATCCTTCAGCTGACAAGTCACTAATTGCCTCTAAATGAACCGCCTTGGACACCATACAAACAAAGACACAAATGTATCCTTTGTAGGACTTATTTCCTCGACCTTTAGCCACTCTTATTTTCACTGGACCTGTAAAATCAACACTGCTCCGGCGAAATGGTCTAGCTGGGGTAACTCTGCAAGTTGGCAACTGACCCATTAATTGAGTTTGGCTTGATGTGGCAAACCGTTTGCATTTGACACATTTATGTACATATGCCTTTACTAATGATTTTGCAGATATGATCCAGTACTTAGTACGCAATTGGTTTAACATCAGAGTTGGACCACCATGGAGAGTTCTTTTGTGACAATCAGCAATAACCAAATTAGTGAAAGAACTATCTTGCGGCAAGATTATAGGATGTTTTGTATCTATGTCTAAGTTGGAGTTCTCGATTCGACCACTGACTCTTAAAATTCCTCTGCTATCTATTACTGGACATAGTGGTTTTAATTTACTCCTCTGTTTCACATGTCCCATCCTCTTCACATCATCAATTTCTTCCTTGAAATATTTATTTTGTACATATTTTATGCATACCACTGTCGCTTCCTCTAATTCTTCATTTTGTAAACAGACTTCATATCTTTTCTTTCCGTGATACTGTTTTTTCCATCTCAAGACTCTTCTACAGTAAGCTATCACTCTCAACAATCTGTTCAATGTTGAATATTTAGACCACATCGGATTTTCTTCTGGGTCTTCAGTCGCTACATGAGCCTTAACTGTTCTCAGTTCCATGTTGGTTGCAATTGACTTCGGTCTACAATATTCAATTGTATTATTCATAAGCCATGAAGGTCCTTCAGCCCACAACTTATTTGTTGACAATTCTTGTGGTGTACTACCTCTTGAAGCAATGTCCGCTGGGTTCTGAGAGGACTGCACATGAGCCCATTGTGTATTGTCAAAACTAGTAAGAATGGTAGAAACACGGTTTCCAACAAAGGTTGTCCATTTACTAGGATGTCCACTGAGCCACGCCAATACTACTGATGAATCTGTCCAGAGATGTACATTTTCCTTTGGTATCTGCATGACCTCCGCCACCTCACATGTCAAATCAGATAATAATGTTGCTCCCATCAATTCGAGACGAGGAATGGACTGTTGCTTCACTGGAGCGACTTTAGTTCGAGCAGTGACTAAACTGACCCTTATCTCTCCTTGTCTGGTGACAACTCGGATATATAAAACTGCTGCATAAGCGAACATTGATGCGTCGCTAAATCCATGAAGAGACACAGAATCATCATCCACTGTCGTTTGTATCCACCTGGGAACATGAAAATTACAAATTTCTAATAAATTATGACGGTAACCTTGCCATTCTGACATCAATTCTGGTGTCAACTCATCATCCCAGCCTAACCCGGAAAGCCACAGCTTTTGAATAAAAATCTTGGAAACGACAACACAAGGCGCCGCCCAACCCAGTGGATCAAATATGCGGGAAATGTCTGAAATTACTCTTCTCTTTGTAATTGGTGTTTGCAACAATGGCAGATTGACTGAATACTTAAATTCATCGCATTTGCGATCCCAAGAAACTCCCAGAATTTTCATCACCTCATCTAATTTTATATCCTTAACTTCCTCGTTATCTCTTTCTCCTGATACTCTCTCTCTCTCTTTTCCCTCTTCCGAAATTTTGGCATTTAAATCGTTGCAGCTACTCACCCATTTTTGCAGCTGAAATCCGCCTTTGATAAGTACCTCTGATATTTCTTTATATAACTTTAGGCCTTCTTGTACTGTTTGACATCCCGTCATCAGGTCATCTACATAAAAGTCCTTTTTTATTTTTTCAGATACATCAGGATACTGTTCTCCTTCATCAGCTGCGGTCTGCTGCAAGGTTTTAACTGCAAGATAAGGTGCTGATGCTGTTCCAAATGTTACTCTTACTAATTTATATTCTTCAATTTCAGCTTCCGGATTATCACGCCACACTACCCTTTGAAATTCAGCATGTTCAGAGGCAACCTTCACCTGCCTGTACATTTTCATAATGTCAGCACAGAGACATATGGGATGCATTCTCCACCTCATAATGATGTGACGTAACGGCAACTGCAAAGTAGGACCCACCAGAAGATCATCATTGAGAGATACCCCATTGAAGCCTTTCATCGATGCGTCAAATACTATACGTACTTTGGAAGTGGATTTGTCATCACGGATGACAGCATGATGTGGCAAGTACACTGCTGCTTCATTAACAGTTTCATCAGCTGACACACGTTCAACATGTCCAAGTTCTTTGTATTCGTTGAACACTTCTGCATATCTTCTCGCTAATTCTGGATTCTTCTTGAACTTGCTTTCCAGATGCAGAAATCTTTTGGTTGCTAAGGACTTGGAGCCTCCAAATCGACATTGCGGATCTTCACTGCGGAATGGAAGTTGAACAACATAACGACCATCTTTATCCCTGACTGTCGTTTGATTATAAATATCTTCGCATTGCTGTTCATCTTTGGATAATATTTTCCGTTGATTTTCAGGATTTACTGACTCAATTTCCCAAAACTGTTTCAGTAATGTATTTTCATCGACGTGATCTGGTTGACATAAGACAACATGATGACAACTAATAATGTCACTGGTCGATGAAACCTTCCCTGACAATATCCAGCCCAATGCTGTGTTTTGGGCGACCGGCAAACCCGGTGGACCGCGGATTAATCCTTCTCTCAAAACCTGCCCGTAGGCCTCAGCACCGAGTAAGATGTCAATCTTATTTGGTGTGTGATACTCAGGATCTGCTAATCCAATTGCCTCCAATTCAGGCCAGTTTCCTGGTACAATCTGTGCTGATGGCAAGAGTGATGTTATGTTACTTAAAACAAATGCATTTACCTTCAAGCTAAACTTGGGATCTAGGTGTGAGTTGATAGTAACAGTCACCGTATGTTCTGAGGCTAACTCGCCTTTCTCACCACCTATTCCTGAAATCACTGATCGAGTAGGCGTCCTCTTCAGTCCCAGTAACTGAACTGCTGAATTTGTTATGAATGATGCCTGAGATCCTTGATCCAATAACACTCTCAGCAGCTGTGTCGAGCCCTGCTTTGTCTGCACCTCGACAAGAGCAGTGGCCAACAAAACCTGTGATGAGGAGACTGACTCTCTGGAAAAATGTGACACTACATTAGTTTCACTTGGTGATGACGCTGCCTGATCGGTTGTTGAATTCATTTTAACTTCTATATTGTTACAACTGTTTGAACTTGAAACAACTTTAGGATGCAGCAACGAATGGTGTTTACGGTTACATATGCGACAAGAAGTATTTTGGCGACAAAACTTAGCGGAATGATTAAAACCCAGACAATTAAAACATAAACCGTTGGTTTGGATGAAATTTCGACGCGAGTCGCAACTCTCTTTTGCAAATTGTTTACAATTGAAAATCTTATGTTTATCCTTACAAAACGCACATGACTGGTTGTTGTTATTAACCTTTTGTTCAGATGTCAAACTATGATATACATGCTTGTTAACATTGGCATTAGACTTATTTTTGCTGGCTGCTGGTATACTCAAAAATTCTAAAGCCCTAAATCGTGCTTCCAGAAACTCCTTAAATTGTGAGAGTGTGGGTAACTCATCCATACAACTTATTTGAGTCTCCCACTGCTTTCTCGACTCAGGATCCAGTTTAGCACCGATTATGTATATTATGAGAATGTCCCATGTACTGACATTTATACCTAGATTTTTTAAACCGTTCAGACATTCCATTGTTGTATCCAATAGATTTTTAATGGCAATTGAATTCTCTGATACATTGTTTTGGCTCATTAAACGCCTTAGAAGGCAATTAGACAAAAATCTTTTGTTGTCATAGCGACTCTTCAAAATAGACCAGCATTCAGAGTAGTTTGACGATGTGACTAAGATGTGCCTTACAAGTTGCTCTGCTTCACCTGTAAGCAGGCCCTTCAAGTAATGCATGCGTTGAACATCATCTAAACCTTGATTGTTATGAATTAATGACAAAAATAAATCTTTAAACGTTGGCCACTCCGAGTATAATCCAGAAAAATTTGGAATATTTATTTTTGGAAGTTTTACATTATCATGATGTGAATTAGACTTAAGCTCATCATTCTTACTGCCTAGATCCTCCAAGGCTTCTAACAACTCAGTTTTATATAACATATATAATTCTTCCGTTACCTCATAAGTGTCACTAGTAAAATATTCACATTGCAGATCTGATTTTTGTGATATGATATCATAATGTGTAGCTAGGAAGCTACTCCATGTATTTTCCAATGTCTCTAACCTGGTTTTGATATAAACATGAGTGATACGATCTCTTGGTGACTTCTTGAAATTTACTCTTGCTTTACTGATGACAGATTTCTTATCAAATTGTAGCTTGTATAACGACTCCATCTTGATGTCTTTCTGTACAACGAAATAAACACAACTTGAGACCGCTGACCGAATACCAGACTTCTGATTGGTGTGTTACACTTCACTTTCTTCACAAATTGATGAATGGACTGTATAATTCAATAATCCGACTACGTGGGACCATGTTCCTTCTCCAGCTAACAGATCCTGCCTGGTAATACGTGTCAATGAAAATCCATTTCGCTGTTTTATATCTCCTTATATTTCTTCGGTTGCACAACAGATTATTATATTTGTATAGCAAAGAGTATAATAACTGTCCTGGTTACACTATATCCTCGATTGATTTGCTTAGTCTTTTACAAATATCCAAAAATTTCCAAGGGCTTTTGTCGGCCATAGCAAAAACAAGATAGCACAGATATATATTAACACATAGAGTAATTGCCCGTTTATAACAAAAGTGTTGCCAATGTATAAGAAACTTTATCTGCTACACACTCGTCCGACAATTAGTCCCATTTCTGTCCAAACGCAATTTTCCGAAACAACTGAGAATCAATAAGCCAGAGATTTTTACAATTACGTACTCACTTCTAGTAAAATGGACAAATAAAACATCCTCTGTAATTATCATATAAAAGAATTATCGTTTAAATAACTTAAAAAATCCGACTTCAAATGCTGCGCTTGTCATTTTCAGTACCGAATTACATTGTTTTTGAAATTTAAATGTGACCAATTCGGAATAACTCTCTTTCTCTCTTCCAAAAAAACAATCTTGCAATCTTTGATATCATAAGTGATAGTATGCATGTAGGTATGTCCCTAAAACAACTTTTATTCTACCTCCTTTAACTGAAATCCATCACTATATCAATAAAAAACGCATCCTTTCGTTATTGTTCGCCAACAAGACCTTTACAAGAGTAGTCGAATGCAGAATGATGACTAAGGTATGAAGTGAAAAGGTTATAATTACCTTCTGACTGTGGTCTGTGTATTGGTAGGACTCGCATTTGTCGAGTTAGAAGACGTCCAAGTATTAGCTTCTCTTTGTGGTCTCTCAGGTCTCTCATTCGGACTAACTCTGTACATAAACATTACACGTTATATTACAAATAATTATAGCGATACAAAGAAATAAGAACTTTGTTAATGCTCTTATTATGGATGAATTAAAAAAGCACGCTTTAGGAATAAGCAGGGATCATAATAGCACAAATGTACGTTTAAATACAATACAAGAGGGGTGTAGTCTAGTAATCTTTAATAAATAGTTTTGTTTATTAAAAGAATGGCACTGGAGACTTGTGAATGTTAAAGCAAGGTTTTTTATAAATACACATATGATAGTAAACAGATAAAAAACTCATATTTTTATATTGATTTCATCAAAAGGAAAAAATATTTTTAAGTGATGTGGGTGGATTTTCGAGATGGGACCGTAAGAGTACATTTGTAGCTGTAGCTACACTATAAAGTTTTGAAGACAATGTCCAATATTTTTAATTACATTTTGAGCTGCATTCACAAAACATGAAGAAAAATAAATAATAGTTTAAAAAAACTAAAAAACACGCTTTTTATAGAAAACCGAACTAAAAAATAGAAAATAAATTTAAATTAAGAATAGTGTTAAAAATTTCAATAATTATAAATTAATAATAGCGTGAATAAAAATATATATATTTTATTTTTAAAAAAGCGTGGGGTGCTTTTAAGATATTATCAAAATGATAATCACTCTAGTCATATCTGTCAATAAAATATTTATAACTATTGACACCATGCACCTCACGCTTTTTTTTAAATATTTTTTTTTATTCACACTATTATTAATTTATATTTATTGAAATTTTTAACACTATTCCTAATTTACATTTATTAACATTTATTTTCTATTTTTTAGTTCAGTTTTCTATAAAAAGCGTGTTTTTTTGTTTTTTGAAACTATTATTTATTTTCTACTTTTTAGTTGAAAAATTGAATAATTTTTATCGTTTTGTGTATTGTCATCGGTCCTCGACAAATCTACAAAATTTGAACGAAATCTGGCCGTTTAAAGTGGGTCAAAATCGGGCCCAAAGAAGTCGGTTACAAACATACAAACATACAGGTGAAGCTAATAAAAAGCTAATAATAAACAGCAATAAAATGGGTCATCGACACTTTTTTTCTTGGTGGCAGTTGGATCCGGTTTCTTTAAAGGATCTAAACACTCTTTTGGGACCAGCAAAGTTAAGGTATTCGAAAAGTCAGATATCGCAAATAATTATTTCCATTCCATACATTTTGTAGGAGATGGAAAAGTGAATAATTTTCACAAGCATATTTTTGGCCAGAGTGATTTACTGTAGCTACAGTGGAAGAGGTGCCTGGCTTTACGGTCACATCGCAAAAATCATCCTGTATATGCCTGCTTATAAATTGCCTAATATCTACTCATTGAACACCAGTAAAACTATGTATATTTACAGATAATATATTACATTAATACTTATTACAGATATAACAAATACATATATATAGTACAGCAAACGTAGACGTTAGGTGGAATGATTAATCACAATAATGAAGGTGAAAACTGTGTTGGTGCGATTTTAGTCTCACTTGTGAGACAGTATAGAGATAAACAAGAGTGTATTTTCTGTATATTGAAGTTTTCTGTAGGATTAAAATCTAATATCAATATGAAAGATATGTGTTTATGTGCCTATGTATAATATGTGTGTATGTATAACCTTGTAATATCGAAATTCAACAATCTAAATCAAAAGCTAGCATACTTTTTTCATCAAAGTTTTCATAAGCGTAGGAACATGTCTGCAATTATGACACTTTCTTTACTGGACAAATCGAAACCGTACAAAAAATATACTTGAAAATGAAATGTTCTGCTTTCTCCCATTCGAATAAGATGCAGTAATTATTGTTTTACTTGATTTTCCACAGGATCACGACCAAATTTTTAGTTGCCAAAAATAAATTTAGTTTATTAAATAGGTATTTATGTCGTTTAATTTTGAGCAGTACGATACTTGCATACATAAACCTATGCTTATGAAATTTTTGTAAGCGCAGACTACTAACAAACCGATCGGATTCCAGCTTAATATGTTTATTTTATATTTATCTAATTGGCTAGCGCAACCCGGCTTGATAGTTTGACCACTATCTAGCCTGGTTGCAAGTGATATTTTTATTAATACGTTAAAACGCTCGGTGGAGTTGGTATGGCCCGGAATGAGGCAGAAACTCTAAGTTAGACCCGAATAAATATACATACCTAAAACCACGCCTTTTTTCCGTTGGGGTAGGCAGAGACTACTTCTTTCCACATGCTACGATCCTGACATAACTCTTTTGCTTCTTCCACTTTCATGAGCGCCTTTATACATGCTCGCCGGTTATAGGTACTTTTGACTTGGCCTTTCGTTCGCCAACGTTTCCGATCTGGTCATGATGCGTTCGCCTAGGTTGGCATCTACCGGCTGATCCATTCACACTCGTCTATACGTATATCGTACATACATTTGTTTCGTCAATCTTTCTTCATCCATCCTTTCTAGATGTCCAAACCATTTAAGCATTCTTTTCTCTATATTTGTCACTACATATTATACCACACCACAACATTCCCTTATCACACTGTTCTCCACCTTATCCATCAGAGTCACTCCCAAACTTATCATTTCTACAGCATTAATTTTACATTTATGCTTCTTCTGCCATACCCATCATTCACTGCCATAGATGAGTGTGGGAACCAACACTCCCCTATGTACAGCCAGTCGTTCTTTAAAAAAAAATTGCTAATAAAAAATTAAACATGTCCAGCATATACAAAATATAAACACAGAGCTACAATGACATTAAAAAGAGAAAGTTAATAAAGCTACCCGTGAACCGATCGCTTAGCCAGCAGTCTGCCATGAGGCCCAATATTCACCAAAGCTGAAGTAAGTGAAGCCGAATTGTGATGTGTCGAATAGGATATGAACCAATAGGTTTTCAGATCGCAGCTAGATTTAGCGATGTGACTCATTACTATTGGTCGTTTACGACACATTCTCCTCCACTCCGCTTAGTTCATCTTTGTTAGATACCGAGCATAATCGTGAATAGTATCAACCTCGTCTGAATGTCCTCATTAGTGTCAGTCGCGTTAGTCGGCTGCTTTTTTCTTAGCTCGATGGCGGCTAACGTTGAATGCGGGAGCGGCGGTATCGAAGGGCAGGAGGATGCCTTGATACGCGCGGTCACGTCCCGGTACCGTTGGTAGAAGCTGTGCACACACACAAGCAAGCTCACAGCTAACGGTGCGTGTAGAACGCACGACGGAATCTATGATTGTTAGTGACGCGGCAATGAACGTGACATTGTGAAACACTAGTCTTGTAATATTTATCACAGTTATATCGTTTATTTTCATATTGCTATGTCGCATTGTCACGGAGTTATGTCAGTTTATGTCACTTTATCACATTTTCTTGTCATTTTGTCACATTGTGATGTTACTTTGTCATGATCATGATAGTTTATTTTAGTATTTGTATGTGATTGTCGAATTATTGAGGCAGAAATATCACGTTCATAGTTCACGTTTTTCATGTTTATTTATAATCAGCACTGTACATTGCATGATCTCGTCTCGATGAGTTTCTATCGCGCATTTGTTTAATGATGAGTATGTACTCAACTCTGTACGTGTGTATAATGAAAGTGAGTTTGAATTAAAAAATACAACACAAACGTACAAAACTGATAACGCTCACAATACAACAACCAAAGCTGGTCCCATCATACAATCCACAATGTGTTGCTTCCCACACCGCAAGGACAAAATAACAAAATAAAGTTGAACGGCACTATTATATAGAAACTATACAAATCTCTAACGAATATAAACACATATATTGACATTGACTAACTCGGCTCGAGTAAGATCTTCAAAAGCTCTTGGCGACCGCATATGCTTATCAAATCTGCTTATTAGTAAGCTGACAATGGTTCTTTGCTCTTTTACTCTGAAAATAGCATTATATGATTGGTATTAAATTAGACCGATGTTATTTGAATATTGCATTGAGAGTTGCCTTTAAATGTAACGCTGCCGAACTTAATTACATCGTTTAGTGCTGGCAAAATGTAAGCTTAAGCAATAAACCCAAGATGTGCAAGTAAGTGACAAAGTGTTGTTGCCCAATGAAATGATTTTTTAGTAATTGTTTTAGATACACATTGCCTGCACCAGTAAGTTTGTAAATTTACTATGCCAGCACTATACGTTTCAATATCAGTCATATTTAACGAATTTAGATAGAGTTTCCACATTATTTGATAGTAATTTATTTAAAAAAATTATGGTTTGTTACATAGTTTTGCTTATTATAGTTACCGTAAGGCTTCGTTCACACGGCATTGTCCTGCACGTTTTTTTGTAATCGTTTTTTTAACGTTTAGTCAACCGGGTGTTCATATGGTAAATTTTCGTTCGTGTAAAAACGAATAGCCGCAGTTTTCACACAGTTGTCACAGTGAGTATTTATTCGATAAAAAACGTATGACATCGTGTCGTGTGAAGGAGACAAAGTTATACCATATGCCACTGCGAACCGAATACGTCAAAGTTCATTCGATTTGCTTGACAAGTCCGTTGAGTATGCGTTTAAACGTATAAGCGGTACACGTTTTTTTGCAGTACAATCGACGTGTGAATGGATATATGTACGTTGTATGGTCACTATTTATACGTTAAGACGTATACTGCAAAAAAACGTGCAGGACAATGCCGTGTGAACGAAGCCTAACTGTGACGCTTAAAATGATTGTGGGCAGCGACTGAAACTAGGTTCACGTTTTTACATTATGTTCTATTTTTCCCGTCTCAAAAGCACTGATCAATCACACACTTGTCTCTGAACTAAAGTGCGGCAAGTACATAAATATCGCTACTAACAATATCTATGTCATGTGCATGTTTTTTTTTACTTTTTGGTAACCAGGTTCAAAGAAATCAAAATGCAGCAGGAAGTCAAAATGCAATAGAAGATTATATTAGAGAGCAGAAGTAGATGAAAATAAAAAAATCCCATGATTTTAGTTTGCCAATATTTGAAGAGACTTCGGTTGGGCCACTATTCAACATAATAATCACAAGACTGTATAGAAATTAATAATGAAATTTTAGTTTAGTACCATGCTATAAAAAAACTTTATTAAAAATGTAAATTGTAAACAAAAGCAACAAAAGTTGGTGTAAAAAACTTACGTCTTGTCATTTTCGAAGCTGTGTGTTCTGCGCAATATAGTGTCGTTATCTACGTTATTATTGGCGGGTTTGTTGTTGTCTCCTGTAATACAACATAGAAAACCTTACAAGTTACGATCTCAGAATATCATTTAAAAATCTGAAGAACCGACTTCACATGCCGCCAGAGTGATTTTCAATAGTAAAGTTCATTAAGGTGTTCATAGAGATAAACACTGAATATGCTCATAAGATCTTAATAAAATTTACTGAAGAACAACCATACACACATACACAAAAAACAAATGAATCCTCCACCACAATCCATCAATCTTGATAGCTGCTATGTCTTCCAACAAATAACCTTTGAAAATTAAATTTAAAGAAGACAACAGGTTTTTCATAAGTGGTAGGAGCATATTTTACCGATGTTCCGCCTGACTCGCTACATAAAGTAGCTTACCACCATCAAGGGGAAAATCTGCCGCCATAACCTTACAATGTTCCGGCAGCACACAGATCTGCATGCAGTCAGAGTATTTTAGACCTAGCGTGTTCACTATCTTCGACCACATCATCGCTTACCAAGCGAGATAGTGGTCAAACGCTAGCCTATAAGATATAAGAAAAAAAAAACAAACACTGATAAATACATTTTATAATTCGGTCGCCTTGATCGACAATTCAGTTATATAAATGTATTATGTTTATCAACGAATCAAATTGATTAAAACATATCAAATAAGCTTAGGACTCTCTATTATGAGACGAAACAGTAAAGTAGAGTTACGAATAACATGCAGTTGCCTTGATGCCTGACAAATGAAAACACAATGTATCTCCTGGAACGATTACTTACTCGGTGCATCGGTTTGTCTGTTTCTGAAGGAAGATGATCTACGCCAGGATGGTGATTCGTCGGTGGCCGGGGCGTTATCAGAAGGTTCTGTGGCATCAGGCGAAGGCGCCCGGCCCTTGGGAGGC
Organism: Cabera pusaria; assembly: GCA_954871355.1. Classification (NCBI taxonomy): domain Eukaryota; kingdom Metazoa; phylum Arthropoda; class Insecta; order Lepidoptera; family Geometridae; genus Cabera; species Cabera pusaria. Next base: position 25,653,452 of record OX940885.1, on the reverse strand, counting down.
TTTGAGTCAGCCACTTTGATAATGTCTGGAGTTGGCGGCTTGTCTGGTTACATAAACGTGATGTGAGTACGATACAGTTTTGGACAACAATTAACTTAGCTTCCTTAAATACCTACTTGTCATTATAAGGTTATAGATTTTTTTTATACTAGATAGGGTTCCGTTGGTACCCTTTGGGTTCGGAACCATAAAAACATCGCTTATTACATACACTACTCTGATATAAGTTACTAGTAGTATGTATATACTACTAGTAACTTATATCAGAGCACTTTTATATAATTTTATTGTAAAATAGATTTATTTATTGTAAAGAAATAATATTATTTTATAGTTTGAAATGATTAACTATTCACACTCATTGTTCATTCATCTGATTGAACGAGAACTGAACGCATCATATATGGCAACATTATTTTACAAAGTGACATTAGCTACTGTCAGTTGGCTTCGTCTAATTAAAAATACGACTATAGTGAATTGGTAATAAGGTAAGTTATAATGGACAGCTCTATTGCTTTAATCGATGTCATTCTGGTAACCTTTGAATGGACAGAATATCAGAAAGAACTAAAGAAGATCGCGTTGTAGTTCAGTTAAAATACACAAGTTCCAACGGCTGAATGGATTGTGATATTATTCAGCAAAGACAGTCCTTAAATTCCGGGAAAGAATATAGCAGATAAAGCTAAATTATATTTTTTAGTTTGAACAATAATTTAACAGCTTATTTTAGTCCACTAATCGATACATATATTATGTCAGATCATATATTTGGTAAATACTGTAATTGCTGTGCAAAATAGATTAGATTACACAATGGATGTATTTCGTCGTTACGTCGAATCTATTTGCCTGCCGTTCACGAGGCAGCATAAAAGGATGGAAATGTAGTAGGTACAGTATTTAATAGAGAGAACAAATTATTCAAGTAGAATGAGACTATTTATATTCATTGTAGCTGATACCCCCCGCGACTTCGTTCACGTACACCAAGAATTTATTAGCCTATGTTCATCCTCATGCTATAAAGTATGTCCTTGTTAAATTTCAGTAAGATCGGATCGTCCGTTTAGGCGTGATGAGGTAACAAACAGACAGAGTGAAAGAGTTAAAAACGTTTTTATTATAAAAACTCACGTTCATTTTAGACTTATAGATTTAAGACGGGAATTTCACGTAAGTTACGCGATGTTGATCGCTATATCGACATCGCGTAAGTTACGTTAAATTCCCGTCTTAAATCTATAAGTTACAAACGTGTATATAATTTTAGTCTCGATTCTAGTCTGTATAATAGATAACACAACTTTACCGCAATCTCGCAGCGTCTGGGCATTATAATAATCTGTATTTAAATGGTTAGGGTACCGATACTAAAGTATTCATACCAATAATAGTTAATGTGCACATCGTCACAAATTCCCTTGACACAAAGTTCGAAAAACTCTCGTGTCAATTACCCCAAACTCTGGTCTTAAATTGAATCTTTTGATAAAGCTGACTTAGAGTAAGGCCACACAGGTTCGTTACGCTACGTTACCGACTATGCGTGTCCGTATTTCATACAAATATCCATGTTATGTTATGCCACATAGTGTGCTGCGACGTCGACATACTATACATATATGGATAAATCATAGTGTTGCCACCACACAACGCATCGTGTAGCCACAGTTTTAAATCTCGGTTAGTTGTCGGTCATTTCAAACGTTTATATTAATAATTAATTATAATGAAGGCTGAGCTGAGACTTATATATAAGTTACAAAAGCGATATAAGTGAATGCTGTGATTCTTTTTGAGAAATTATATCTTAAACCAGACTTACCGTTAACAACTTTATTGTCCGTAGAACCAGTGATTTCGATATCGACACGTTTCACGTCGTGGCGCGGCGGGCTGAGCTTGCGTTTGTTTATGTTGTTATTATTGTTGTTCTTGAGACGACGCGGCGTTGCCTTGAGAGTAGCATCAGCCAGCCAAGCCGATATGGACGGATCTGCCAGATCTAGGCAAGTTTGACCCTGAAATGTTTATACATACATTTTGTAGATGAATTTATATAAGTATAAGGATCCTGTTGTATGTTGGGAGGCAGTGGGGTTCAAATCACATCGTCCACCAAAGGGATTTTTCTATAGAAAAATGTATGTGCGCTTTACACGGGCAATTGTGTACTGTAGACGAGTTAGGATATCCGTGCTGTGCTGATGCTAGACCAGAAGTCCAACACAACACAAAGTGTTTAATTTTGCTTTAAATGTCAAATAATTATAATATAATACTGATGTTCATCGAGTGAAATCATTGCGCTATTTTAACGATTCCAAAAACATTTTTTTATATTTTTCAAATACAAGGCAAATGTAATACAGATATCAAATACCCGCTATCACTAACTGCCTGTCTGCTGTGTTTTTCAATCTTATTCATAAACCGAAAATACTCTTCAATACACTTCCACAAGAATGCACTTACAGAGTAGTTCTTGACTTGTGGATCAGCGCCGTATTTTAGTAACAATGCGGCAGCTTCCTTTTGTCCCCAAAGAGCGGCTGCATGAAGCGGAGTCCAGCCTTCATAGTCCATGCAATCAGGTTCCGCATTACATTGCTCAAGCAAGGTCTTGGCCACCTAAGAAATATAAAACAAAAAATTATGAAGTTATTTTAACACAACGGCAACTGATGATTTTAGTGTAGGGCGCCCTCCAGCTAGATGGAGCGATGATATACGCAAGCTGAAAATCGAGCTCAGTGGCGTTTCACAGACCTAAGGCTTAAGTCCAGCAGTAGACAGAGAAAGGTTGATGATGAACTGATGGTTGATAAGTTCAGAATAGGTGAAGAAGGACAGAATATATTCACAGCTAAATTCAAGTTCAAATTTAGTTTCCACAATGCCAAAAGTTTATAATGGAAAAATATACTTTATCAGCTATCTTATAAGATAGCTAAGACATGAAAAAACATTAATAAGAGCTTATGTGTCTTCATCACCTAGGCAAATGCACTGTATTAAAGTTTTATTGCTATTACCTTTGAGAAAAAGCAACCATCTTTTTAGCCCTCTCAAATGTAATTCAACTAAAATGCTTTATAGCTATACAAATCTTTTTACAGCATTTTACACTGGGCCGTTATCAATGCGAGTCAACCGAACTGATTTATAACCATAAAAAATGCGATTAAAAACTTTCGCATTTATAATTTTCTAGCTGCGCTCCGCGGCTTTGTCTGCGTCTAATCCTGGTTTTAAACCTCCCTCTTGAATCACTTGAAAAAACTGCATTAACATCCGTTGCGTAGTTTAAGAGATCTAAGAGTACAGACAGGGAAGCGACTTTGTTTTATACTATGTAAAGATTTGTAAATAGATTCTAAATTTGTTAATTGTACAATTGTAATTAAATAAACTTTAATTTAGTTTTTATTTTAAAGCATTGGTCAAATATTTCAAAGTTAGCGCGCCAATTCCGGCTGAAAATCGGTGCGCCCGATTGCTCGCTCGATGAGAACCTCTAACCCACGGTACTAACCTTTGACCGCTAAACTTGAACAGTCCCACTACAAATACGAGAAAATGTACGAGTAAAAAAACTCTATATCGCACTTTTATAACTGACCCCCTTTCTTTGTGGAATTTACGAGTACAAGGCATTTTATTATCCAATTACTCCAGTCCTCGAAACAAAGTCTAGCCAACATTTAGGTCATCGAGTAACAATAAAATTTGATGAGCAGTGCCGTCCGTCCCAGACAATATTTATAATACAAACAGTGGACTGACAGCGGTCTAAGTAACTTTGTCCGTTCTATTTTTTTATCGATCTAATTTTGATGTTTCTCTTTGAAAACAGGGCATTAGTGTGTTATGTTAAAAAAAAACTATGTCCAGCTGTGCGACAACATAAAACCATCTAAGTAAAACATAAGAATATTTAAGCACTTACAAACGAAAAGATGTGATATAGTAGTTTGTATCACGAGAGAGCAATAAAGTACCTATATATTTTTGAGGCCGCTATTTTGAATCCAGAGCGAAACGAACGATTCTAGAGTAAAATCCTGAGCGTAGCGAGGGATTCAAAGTAGGTGGGCTGAGAGATAATAATGTTGCGGCCGAGTGATACGCTCAGTTTTGCATCCTCCTCTATAAGAATAGGGAATAGATAAAAAGCTCTATTAAATATCATTTTAAGAGTATATTATTGTAAAAGATACTGACTAATATAAATACACATAATAAATCAATGAATACATACAGTTTCCGACAAGTCAAGCCTCGCAGCTTTTACACTTTTTACTTGATATAGTTTGTTGAAGGTACAGCTTTAAATTATTTTTTTGGGCAAGCAGTCGTAGGTAATGTATTTTTTAATACAGTTGCTCAAAAAGTGGCGTATTGTAGTCGTTTATAATTAGTCAGGTAAGAAAATGAAACTGGAGGGTTGCCCTGAAGATACATGGCGCTTATACTTGTTTCGACTCCTGTCAATAGTGATTCTAATATACCTATGTCGCGAATGATTAGTAGCGTTCACGCTACGAATAAATAGCCATGTATAAATAACTCCAGCTATGTTTCCCAGTAACTTCAATTCGGGGGTCTTCAAATCGCGAGGGAACAGGTATCTTCTAGATAAGCGTGCTACCTCGTCGATCCCATCGTCATTTAACATCAGGTAATTTAAGATAGTGGTCAAACACTTACCTACCTAGTATACAGATAAACTGGTCAATGCAAGTCGGACTCGCACTCGTAGGATTCCGTAATACAGTAGAGTATTTTATAACTGTACTTTTTGGCCACCAAAAAATTAACTTTGTTTTTCATATTACAAACAAAGTTACATTTGCGGTTGCTACATATCAAAAACTGCTGACTACATCTCGTTCAAACCAATTTTCGTTGAAAGTGTTTATAGAGATCTACATACATGTATTTTTTTAGATTTTTCACTCTCTTACTTTAAAAGTCAGAGGAGGGGGAGAGGCACACATATTTTACCACTTTAGAAGTGTCTTTCTTTCAAATGATAAACTTTGAGAAAAAATGGTTTTAGGAATCTCAATGTCATTTTTAATAGACACCCCGCACGTATAAATACAGAGTACTATTAAGTATTCTGGTATAGATATGATGCATTTTTAGGGTTCCGTAGTCCTGACAAGGAACCCATATAGTTTCGTCATGTCCGTCTGTCTGTCTGTCCGAGGTTTTGCTTTTTGAGACCGTTAATACTATAAAGCTATTATTTTGTGGGGGTATGTATATATATTACGCCGATAAATTGCTGAAATAAAATTGTGAAAAATATATTTTTTTAGGGTAGCACCCCTATATAGAAGTGGGGATGTTTTTTTTTCATCGTCTACCCCATCGTGTGGGGTATCGTTAATAGGTCTTTTAAAATTAAGAGTTGCTAATACCATTTTTCGATTGAATGCTCCAATAACGAAATATTAAACTTTAAAGTGCTAATTTTTGTTCCAGTAGGGCGTCCCCCCCCCCCCCCCCCCTCTCTAAAAGCTGAACTGCTGGCTTGAAAAATCTGGCAAAATTCGTGATAATAGCTCATTTCATGAACTGTAAAGGAAAACTATATCGGTTGAGATAACTTTATTAGTTTAGCAGTAATAGTCGTTGAACTTGGGTGTTGGATAATTTTGTACCAAATACAAAATCCTTAGAATAAATTCTTTAAAATGACAAAGACGGAGTACCTATTTGCTTGTTTATAACGGGTAAAGACTTGCATTAAATAACAGGCTACTACGGAACCCTACACTGCGCGTGGTTCGACACGCACTTGGCCGGTTATTATTTATTTCAATTCCATGTATGGAGGAGCCCACTTATTATATTTTTTTAATTTTTGTATAAAAATTATAAAGCGGTTTACATAATACACCTACCTACCAAGTTTCTCTGTAGTCTTAATAGTTTCGGAATAAAGTGGCTGTGACATACCGACGAACGGATGGAGAGACAAACAGACAGACATGACGAATCTATAAGGGTTCAGTTTTTTGCCATTAGGCTACGGAACCCTAAAAATGGGCGGGCTGGGAAATAGTGAAACATTAAACACACAGCATGAGGCGGGGGTTTATTAACCAAACCACACGTGTGAACATTCTCATTGGACGCGTGGCGTTGTAAAGACGTTAATTAGTTAAAATGAAATTACACTAAACAAAATTTAAATCATGACTGCAAGCGGGCGAGATGGCTAGTTGCATTATAATTGATGTGAGGTGAATGAACTGTGTAATATCTACGAAATGTTAAAAACGTTGTTGAAAATAAATGTGTTCGCCAAAATTAAGTAGTAAACGATAAAATGTAACGGCTTCTGCATTTCCATTTTATCGGCGCTTTGCTCTCAGCGTGTATTTATAACAGAGCATAAGCTTGTGACTCGTAGAGGAACATATTTTTTTGTTTAATAATAATTATTTCAAATAATTTGGTTATTTTTGTTTAATATCAGTATCGGAATTAGGCAGTTTTTCTTTGTCAAACCTAGCTGACCAGTAGCCAATTCCACCGTAGCCAGACGTAGCATGTGGAAAGAAATAGTGTCTGCCTGCCCAACGGGTAATGTAAGTAAGGCGTTATTTTATGTATGTTTGTTTAGAGTCTAAACATACATTTATAAATTGTCTAAACTTTAGACATTTTAATTAATATATAACGCCTGTAACGGATGAATGAATGAATGAATGAATGACAACTCTTTATTGTACAAAATATAAAGATAACAATATAAAGGTTCTAAAACTAGTACAATGGGCGGTCTTATCGCTTAAAGCGAACTCTACCAGACAACCTACGGATGGAGTGGAGAGTACGAACATGTCAAGGGCTGAGTTGGATGTCTGTCAATTAAGACTTTCTTATTTGTGTAATTGTATCAAAATACCAAACGCGATTAAATTAGACTCCTAAGGATTATAGTTTTGGAAAAAAATATTAAGTAATCACATTTTATGTACTGATAGTGTTAATAGCACGCTTAGTTTCATCTGCCAAAATTAAAGTAAATTGTTTAAATTCACATGATCTCGCACCATTAAAAAAAAAGATATATTGTGTACTAAGGATTAGGTAAATAACTAATTGTTTGAAAGTTAATTAAAAGATCATCTGTAGAAAGAAATCACATTCGAATTGAACTTAACGAGTATATTATATATATATAATAAATTCAATAATATAACAAAAATGCAAAAATATAATACATTTAATTAACTTGTGGATATATGATGTAATTATAATAAGCTTATCACACTCGAATATTTGTTTTTCATTCCCTCTTCGCGGTCAGAATGCTCGACCGGTTTAATGGTGGGATACAACATAGGATCTTTTTATCGCGAAATAGTGTTCATATTTTATTATGTGTATGGTTAAACTCACGTGCAATGGTCGACTGTCTGTTAGACGTCCGACCGGTTAATGAATAATACTCACGATTCTTTCAATAACGAAATAGTCTTCTTTCTAATAATCCTTTATTTACCAAGGAGCGGAACTACGGAGTTCCATATTTTATAGATAAGTGTATGTGTAACATGTTGCACGAACCCCACGTATTGGATAAGGATGTTAAAATTATGATCATGATGAGTATGCAAGAGTAGAACACAGAAAAGAGACAAATATTTCATCATCATCAACCTGTATCAGTCCACTGCTGGATGTAGGCAGATATAGACCTATAAATATTTAATCTCTGATATTTAATTATTTATGGTTATATTGGCTGTCACGCCCCAGCTACGATGGGGCAGTTTTGAGAGACAGTAGAGGGGAGGAGGCAGAAAGAAGGGCTAACAAATGCTCACATCAAGGTATCCCTTAGCAGCAGCGACGTGAAGCGGCGTCCCACCAGTCTTGAGGTCTCGCACCTCAACGTAGCCATTGGCAGCCCAGTTGCGTGCGTCAGCTATCAGCATATCGACCTCAGCGTTACGGGACTTTTCACAGTCAACACCTGAAATAATAAAACGTTTGCGTTAAGCAGTTTCATCAACAATACCAATTACAATCATCAAAATTATTCTTGATGTTACAAGCGCCATGTTCAAAATGACGATAAACATGGTAAATATCCTTCGAGCATTTACCAATGGAGATGTCATTGCAAGGTGTACCCCTCTGCTGGCCATATAGCCATTATTGGCCATATGAGCGTGCGTAACTACGCTGTATTTTTAATACTGTGTGCGTGTTTCAAGCTAGTGTGCGGGATCGTTAAAGTGAGTGGTTTGTGTGTGTGCAATGCGTGTTTACCTCGTCCCCCGTAAGTATCGGCAGAAAAAAATGTTTGCAGATTACAACGTTAACATCTCCATTGGTAAATGCTCGAAGTAAATATCCCATAAATTATTTTAATAACAGTGCCCCGAGCACGAACTACTACTATTCGTATCGTCATCGACGTAAAAATGTATGAAAATTGTACAGGGCCCCTATCGTGCGTAAAAGTAACTAAAATCGGCAGCACGAACGATTTTGATTTGATTCGTATCGCAAACGTATCGTTACGTAAACGATACTTGAGATTTTATTAACAAAATGCGAGCATGAACTTAATTTTGACGTACGGTAATGTAAATTTCGAAGGCTGGCTATCGAGCATAGACGAATATTTTTTCACTTAGGATTTTCCGGTGAGAAAAGTTTCGAAACTTTTTTTAACTGCATAAAACATATTTTTTGCGTGTATTTAATGCAAATTCCGCCCGCTTTACCAATGTCGTCCTCTTTATTATCTTCTTGCTGCAAGTTTACTTGAAATTAAGGGAAAATAAAAACATAAAAACAACATAAAAAATCTTTCCTCATAGTTAATCCTCCTTTGAGTTAGTAAAACCTTCGTTCCAAGTTGACAAGTTTCATCGTTGTCAGCGACCATATTTGATTATCAAACTTCAAATTGGACACTGTCACTATGTCATCCATCCATCTAAATAAATAAAATATACCAAGTGTGAGTCGGGTTTCCACTAAGGGTTCCGCACAACACAATGTAATAATAAATATATGAAACTCTTAATTCACCACAACACTCTTAATTATATGAACACTATGGCTCAATGCATATTGAATAGGCAGCGACGCGACGCGCCAAGACGATCAGAAATGACAAGACATTATAAACCTTATGAACAATGTTACAAGACAAAGAAACGCTTGATAAAATGAACAAGGTGTGGGTACGTAGTACTATTAAGTATTATGTGGTGTGGGGAACCCTCGCGCCGTCGTTTTCCTTTCGAAGTACGGAACCCAAACTCCAAAGAAACATGTCTTTGGTGACGCTATGTTTTTTGTTCATAAACTGATATATTTATTTTTAAAAGAATAAATTAATTATTCTATTTTTCAAATACAATGCATTTTAATATCTCTCATACCGTATTTGAAGATGTTTATTCTGTTAAAGTACTTTTTTAAATATAATTTCCGATAAATAGAAAGATAAGCCAGAAGTAATAAAAAGTTCACTGTTCAATTTAATTTTTGAACGAATAATTCATTCAATAAGACGTTCATTTCATTCACAACGGCTCGTCCCTACTTACATTATGACGCTACTAACATAATCGTATCGAGCTCTCGATAGCTGTCAGAGTGTGCTTCGTGCTGCCGCCTATCGTAACACCACGTTATTGTATCGTTGACTCGATACCTTTACGATACGAATTCGATGATTTTTCGTGCTCGGGGTACTGTAGTTTAGTTAGTCACCATGAAAACTTAAAAATGTATATAATAACCATTCAAATGGCTCAACCCTAACTCATAAACTGAAGACGATAAAATCATATTATGACACTCGTATGTCAGAACTATCCATAAAAAACCCACGTAGTATCGTATTCGTAGCTTGCATTCTAAAAAATTTGTCTGCATAAACTAGGCTTTAAATAAACCCTTATAATGCTGTACTTAAAGAAAATGATAGTGACGAAAATATACATAAAAAGTTTGGAAGAGTCCGGGATAAAGACAGTCATAATTAAGTACATGATAAATAAAGTTAAGTTAAGTGGGAACGCAGGGTGCATTATACCATACAAATGAATTCCCCTGTTCCGTTCATGGAAAATGCTTCTAGAGCAAATTTTTTTTCTACAATAATTAAGATAGTTTGAAAACTAAAACAACCGACTTCAATGCCCCGCGAGTCAATTTCAGTAGCAAGTATGAGACGTTTATCGTCATATCTCTGGAGATGCTTATCAGATCTCGATGAAATTACAATGGGACCACCTCAAAAACGTACAGTACCGATTAAAAAAAGAATCATTCGAATCGGTTCAGAATTGACGGAGAAATCGCGTAACATACACAAAAAAAAAATATTTAAAAAAAACAGACGAATTGAGAACCTTCTTCTTATTGGAAGTCGGTTGAAAAAACCAAGGTCTTCTGTAGCTACGCCCGTCATTTGATTTTTTGACCAACCAATTGCAAAAAGAAATATAACCCTGCCAAAACCTGAAAAATGACTTTACTGTCCTGACCTAAAAACGGCTACCACAACTACTACTACAAATTTGAAAAGGTTTTAAGACAAAAAAATATGATAGGAGCATCTGCAAAAATGTGTGAAAAAAATACTCGGATCAGTTTTAGAGGAGAAAATAGGGGAATATAAAACCTTATTTTAGTCAAAATTTTGTAGGTATATGGGTCTGAGTTTCTGTTGTCCCTATCGCACTCTTGTTGGTTGTTCGGGCACTGCGCGACGGCAATAGTTTCTTTAATATACCTATTTTTCAAATTCCTCGCAACTGCATTACCTCTTAAGTATGTATAGTCATAGTTAATTTTTAAACCATACAATATACTGATCATCACCAAAAATAAAATATAAGAAACCAGTTACATACACCTCAGGGATTAATGATGGTACATTCCTTAAGAAACAACTAATGTATCAGTTACCTTTTTCGTCGATTGCTTTCTGCAATAGATCACCCATAGTGTCGCTCTCGGCGATATCCACGGGCAGCTCACCGTCATAGTTGACCGCAGCCACATCAGCGCCACTCTCGAGCAAAAATCTGAAAATAAAAGATATTTTATGAATCTAAATAGTTTATTAATTTTAATTCACAAGACGGGTAGAGATCTTTTAGCACCAAGTTTCACAGCGGTCTATTAGTACCAGACAAGCATGACTTCACCTAACCCTGAATCTTCACTAACCAACATTAAGTTTGTGTTCAGTTTTTGCAACCAATAAATCTATGATGTACAAGAGTGTCAAACAGTTATAAAATCCATGTTACGCCGGATTTAGTGATACACGGATAGCTCGTACGGATGTCCGTCATCCTTATGGTCCTTGAAACACTAAACGGTCGACCGAACCGAATGCGCCGTATACAGGACCGACTATCCGCGTCCGTGTAACACTTAATCCAGCCTTATGCTTGTCAAAGATCTTAACAGGACAAAAAAGGATAGATATATTAAACATTTCGACGTCGTTTTTAACAGGGCTCCGAGTCCGACCTTCGGTCATAACCGCAATTTCAGACGATTATTAGGGTCCCCGCACACGGGCCACGGGCCACAACCACTAAACGCCGCCACCGGCATATTTCCTATAGTTTTCATACATTTTATCATGTAGCGTGTGGCGGCCACCGGCGTCACCGTGTGCGGCGAGTCCATATAAAATGTATGAAAACTATAGGAAATATGCCGGTGGCGGCTTGTGGCCGGTGGCCCGTGTGCGCCGAGGCTTATTGAAAATGTAATATTTTCGCAATATTTTTAGATAAAACTACTAATAAAAAGTAAAATCTGTGCGCCTGAATAATAACTATTACGATATTTACCAATTTTAATGCAAGACAGAATGAACTAATTCGATTAACGTAGAGTCGAAGATCGGGCTCAGTGGCGTGTCTTGGGAGAGGCCTGTGTCCAGCAGTGGACTGATAACAGCTGATTGTGATGATGAGGAATACAGTAAAACTAAAAAACAAATATGCCGTATTAACCATAAAAATAAATAACTAATTATTTTAGATTTAGGTATAGCATTCATGGTAAAAATAAAATACTGTTTAAGGCCGAATAACAGCATAGCATAGTGGTAATTATGGTCCAATATGAAATTATTTTGGTATATCGTTTGTATGCAAAGTCGCTGTAGGCTGGCCTCTAAACAACCACGCGTTCTTTGATTCAGTGAGGACGGACACAGTCATCATTGGAGTAATCTCTCATCGTCATACGTCGGACGAAATGACTGGTTATCTTCAAGTCTTTAAATTTAGCCTCATTTGAACTTCAGTGGCATGTCACACTCGCAAGTGACCGTGCGGCATGTCAAAATGTCGCGGTAACCTTGGCTGAAGACGATCGCAGTTCGCAAGTCGCGAAACTGTGTACAGCAAACTCGGTGAATGTTGATTTTATTTCTAACTTTGTCATTGGTTTTAGAATATAAAATCTTATTTGCTAAATGATATTATAAAGAGAAACATTTTTTTTTGTATACTTGTTTGTAATGGAAAAAGTTTTAAAATGCTTTCACCTATCAAAAGCTACATTATCAACGAGTAACAAGGGGCGCATATTTCGCAGGCGAATCCGCGAAGGAGGGTTTGCCAGTATAATATAAACAGCAAAGCACATTCTACAGATTTTAGTGAGAATTATTATTGTATAATGGCATGTTCAGAAGAGAGTCAAAGCAATGGACCGGTTGGGAAATTATTAAAATTGGGCCATTGACATTTCTTGGTGCTTATAATGATTATTCTAGGCGATGAGTCATAAAATGCGTAATATGTTATCAATAGAAGTGTAGTTGTTACAATTTATTGAAATCCCGTTATTTTTAACAGCAATATCCCGACTAATTAATACAGAATACTAGGGAAAAATGGTTTGAACGCACATAAATTGAAGAAAAGAGATTCTTAACCTGAGACTGTGCTACCCGCCAATTACGACCCTTATGTGAAATAGTCTGAGCAAGCGTGCAACATCATCTTAGAGATAGCAATTGATACCTCATTTGTTGAGTATAAAGCCGATTGACCGCAATTACTAGTGGATCTGGACATTACGCGATCTATTGTCCTAGTACGAAGAAAATTGTTATTCACACGAACTTCTGCCTACCAGGTCACAGTGAGTCAATCTTTGTTTACAATGCACCGAATGTCATACGTCATCACGCGGCGGCTACTTTTAAATGCTGGTCGATTAATCAATTGTAATGGTTATTGGAAATTAGAGTTAAAAATACATACATACATTAACAACTTGCCTTTTACCAAAATGCATAAAGTCATCGAATAAAACAGTTAGTTTTTCAAATAGTAAGTATTAATATTTTCATTATGTTTTTACTACAGAAAACATACTAACCGCTTACTACCAGGCGGGCCGTCAGCTTGCTTACCTACCATTTCATTTATACATGGGTGGGGTTGTATTCACAACTTCCGGAATACTGATAGAGGTCGTCTTAATACTCTACATAGCTCCAAGGGATCCTTAAATATTATCGCATGTATCCCAGTATAAGTAATCGAGAACCTATATAATACTTTAAAATGTTTTGTTATAAGAATTTCAGTGTTCGCATCGTCAGTATTTTATTGTACGTTATAACTATGTTAAAGCTGTAAAGATTTTTATTTTTTTTAATCAGACAAATCACTACTATAAGCGCACAGCTATAAAAACGGTGGTATATACTTCACCATAGGGAATCCTCATAATCACTACTGTATTATATGGCAGTGAAATTTCTTAATAATAGTCTGAGTACGAGAATGATGAACACTGGAGTTTTAATATTCCAGAGTGAAGGAATACCTGGCTATGCTGATGAAGCCGCAAGAAGCCGTAGCGTGGAGAGGAGTCCAACCCTCGTTATCCCCGCGGTTCACATCTGCTCCGTGACTGACGAGAAACTCCACCATATCCAAGTTGTCATCTATGCAGGCCTGGAAAGTAACATAATAAACCTTAATGTTGGCCAATATAAGGCACAATGACGAACAGTCTTTATTGGTACATCTCGAATGTAAGTACGTCCTAAACTAAAAAAGCCTTGAGTTTGACAGCCGCGTCTCAAGCGGCTGTTCGTAATTTTTCAGAAGCACAAAAGCTACTTATCGAAACTAGTGTGAATCGAAGAAGACCAATAGGTTATTATTAAATATGTATTAACACCAATATAATATATGTAATGTATAATATTGCGAAAGGTCAGTTTGTGTATTTGTTTTTTTGTTACATCCACACGGAGAGAACTGGACCGATTTGGTTGAAATTTTGCACAGTGATAACCAATATTATAATATATGACATATAATACCTTAAGACGCGAGCAAATGCGCTAGCCGCGGGGCACAGCTAGTATACACACATATACTCAATAAGCTAGATGCTATATATAACTTAACAGGGGTCTTCAAATCGCGAGTGAATATTAAGGTACCTTCTACGCAAGCGTGCTACATTGTACCTAGATCGCATTGTCACTTAACATCAGATGATATGCGGTAAATACTTGACTATATGACATTAATATCCAATATAGTTAATGATATTAGCCAAAACCATTGTGCCGTAGGTACTTAGGCCGTAGGCCTATACATTCTGGAAAAAGCAATGTTTGTAAAAAAACATCCATACTTATTCGATCCAAACAAAATTCCACGGAAACTGTTTACCCTAGTACTACCTGAAAGAATCTCAATATCATGTTTCTCCATTAAAGTAAAATATAATAGTAAAATAATAATTATTGTTTAATTAATTAATTAACTTAATGCATAATGTACATACTCTAGACATGACAATATTATAATTACGTAGGCTTGTCAAATAGTACAAATTAACTAAGAGTAAGTTTAAGCATATTATGTAGTTCCTATTAGATTTAACTTGTAACCGTATTGATAATAAAGAAATAATATTATTAAATAATTCAGATTTTTATAAATTATGCACAATATTGCTCTACACCCTAAATAGTATAGGGTACATGTCAATAGTAATAAGTAGATTAATTTTAGTCTAAGATACAACTATTGTACATTGTGTTGCAATAAATAATACTGAATACTTTTATCGGCGATATTCATTACTTAAAGCGTCCTTAGAAAGTTTGCTTCAAGCTTCTTAGAATGGGTTATACAGGTGTTTTATAGGGCTACAGAGCTAATTAATCCTTCTTCTTCACGTTGTACACCATATATTAGCTCAATTTGAAGTCTGGCCCATTAATAGGCCCATCTAACACGCTTTTTGTTTCTTTTACCAATAATAAAATCTTAAAAAAAAAAACCGACTTCATTACCACAAACAGGCACTCAAAAGCGAAAAATAAATGACTTAATATAATTATTATAAGCGCTACCCACTTATCTATTTGAAGTCGGTGCCAGCCAAGTCTATTGAATAGTAGATAGATACTATGTATGTAGTAGTAGTAGTAAGTAGGTAGATACATGTAGGTAGTATCTATCTACTATCCAATAGACTTGGCTGGCACCGACTTCAAATAGATAAGTGGGTAGCGCTTATAATAATTATATTAAGTCATTTATTTTTCGCTTTTGAGTGCCTGTTTGTGGTAATGAAGTCGGTTTTATTTTATTTTTTTGAATCTATAAAATTTCGTGTCTCGGCCGTTATACACTGACGTATATATACTTTGTGAAAATTTCAAGTATGTACCTATTACGGTTAAGAAGATACAGATCTGTATAGTGCGCACATATAGACACACGGACGTACGGATGGACGGACGGACGTACGGACGTACGGATGGACGGACGGACGAACGGACAACAAAGTCTCAGAATGTGTTCAATTGGTACCCTTTGGGTTCGTAACCCTAAAATACCGCGGTAGTGAAAATATTCACTAGTCATAATGATGTCATCAAGGTATCAAAGGACAATGTCCAAAATGGCCCTGTGCAATAAAAGCATCTGACACATACGATAATTAATTGTCTATTTTATTACAATAATTCCAAATACTTTTATAACACAGACTAGTTGTATTCCAAAAAAATATTAAAAAGTATTATTTGCGATTATTAACATTAATTGCCGCCATATGGCCCACACAGTCTGAATCATTCTACTACGTTATAAGGGTTGGCACTTCCTTACATTGTTAATACCCGAATTAAGAAAGCACTGTGTAGCCAACCTAACAACGAAAAGTATTATTTACGTAGTAACTATTATATAATCTGTGGTATTATGCTTATATTTTTTTGCAGTGTTGGTTGGTACAAAGTTCGTTCATAATTCTGAGTTATTTATGTATGCAGTTTCACGGGCGGGACTGGTATGGCCGCCAACTTCGCCAAACGTTATGTCATGTTAAAACATATTAGGTATGCTCAAAAACTTTGTACATTAACAAGACTTTGCCTGATAGACCATTCCTGTGAAGAAAAATTAATTCTCCCCACCTTTGTTTCTATCTTGCTCACAATTACCGTAAGAATATCTGTCTATAATAATTAAATTCAAAAAATTAAAACCACCCCCGACTGATTTGTATATGTAATCCGAGTTTATAATCAAAGCATATGTATAACTTTGTACATTGAGACCATTCTAAGGAGATGTCTCAGAATTAGATCAAGCTAACCATATTTTCGCAATATCATTGAAGTAACAAGATACTCGTACTGCGACAGCGCCATTTTGATTTTTTGACGTCCGCGGTCAAAGGACTACGAGCTTACGTAAGTTGCTATCGTAGTTTTTTTAACCAATAATATCGTTTAAAAACTAAAAAAGAACCGACTTCAATGCCGTGCTATTCATTTTCAGTACCAATTTTGAGATGTTTATCTCAATATCTCTGGAGATACTTATCAGACCTCGATAAAATTACCATAGTACCACACTTGGGATATCTCCTTTCGAACAAAAAAATAATAATCAAAATCGGTTCATAAACGACGAAGTTATCCGCGGACAAACAAAAGCGGAAAAAAAAATACGGTCGAATTGAGAAACCTCCTCCTTTTTTTGAAGTCGGTTAAAAAAGAGCTGATAATATTTAAACGGCTGAACAGATTTTCATGAAATAAGCTAAGAACACTCTATCAAACAAAACAAACTAAATCAAAATCGGTTCATCCGTTTGGGCGCTACGATGCCACGATGACATACACACAGATACACAGATACACACGTCAAACTTATAACACTCCTTCGTTTTGCGTCGAGGGTTAAAAACCAAAATCAACGTGAAGAAAGATGTAAAAACATTATTCAAGGTCATATTTTTTAGTCTTCAAAAGTATATGCAATAGCAACCTCCATTGTGCATAATTTTCTTGGGACTCTTCTTCTATAACCAGTACATTCTCATATGTTTGAGATATTTATCTCCATATCTCTGAAGATACTAATCAGATCTCGATAAATTAAAATGGGACCATCTCGGAAACGTACCCTACCTATTAAAAAAAGAATAATTTGAATCCGTTCACAATTGACGGAGTAATCGCGTGACATACACAAAAAAAAAACATACAGACGAATTGAGAACCTCCTCCTTTTTTGCGAAGTCGGTTAAAAAGGATATGATTATATCCTTTTTATTGGTAAAAGAAACAAAATATACCTATTTGGCCGTATTCCATCAAAATGAGCCACAGAATAATTTGTTGTTCAATAAGTATAATATGTTTCGCGCAGGGTAACATACGAGGGTCATTCAATAAATGCCTACAAAAAGTAAACGAAAATTTTGGAAAAGTGGCAATTTATTTTTCAACATAGTCTCCTTTTAGTTCGATACACTTAGCCCAGCGATGCTCCAACTTTTTTAACCCGTCCGAAAAATAGTTTTTGTCAAACTCTGCAAAATAGGCCTCCGCGGCGGCGATGACCTCCTCATTTGATCCATATCTATTCCCGGCGAGAGATTTTTTCAGATTAGGAAACAGAAAGAAGTCACAAGGGGCCAAATCTGGAGAATACGGTGGATGGGGCAGCAATTCGTAGCGTAATTCGACCAATTTGGCCATGGCAACGGCAGACGTGTGAACCGGTGCGTTGTCGTGGTGAAACAGCACTTTTTTCTTAGCCAGATGGGGTCGTTTTTTCTTTAATTCGGCGTCGAATCGGCCCAATAAACCGGCATAGTAAAGCCCTGTAATTGTTTTACCCTTCTCGAGGTAATCGATGTAGATCACACCTTGTGAATCCCAGAAAACGGTGGCCATAACTTTTCCGGCCGATTTTACAGTTTTCGCCTTCTTTGGAGCACGTTCCCCGGTCTGGATCCATTGTTTTGATTGCTCCTTGGTCTCTGGTGTGTACCAGTGGATCCAGGTTTCATCGACGGTCACAAAACGACGCAAAAACTCCGCTGGATTCCGCTTAAACAGCGCCAAACACGTCTCCAATGTGGTCTCACGGTTGCACTTGTTTTCCGGTGTGAGTAAACGCGGCACCCATCGCGCCGACAGCTTTCTCATGCCGAGTTCCTCGTGAAGAATATGATGCACTGTTCCTTCTGAAATGCCTACAGTCTCAGCTAGCTCCCGAACCTTCAATCGGCGATCTGCCAATACGAGATCATGGAATTTTTTAATTTTATTCCTCCGTAGCAGCTGTTTTCGGTGCACCTGGACGTGGTTCATCCAAAACCGACGTACGGCCACGTGCAAACTCGTTGAACCAATTCTTGACGGTGGCCATCGATGGAGAAGAGTCACCGTACACAGCATCCAAGCGCTCTTTGATTTTGATGCGCGTTTTCCCTTCCAAAAATAGGAATCGAATCACCGAACGATATTGCTCTTTTTCCATTTTTGTAAAACCGATCGATACGTTCGCTTCCATAAGTTGTCAAAATAAAACAAATGAGGGGATTGGAATGAAAATTTGAAAAAGGAATTAAAAAAGAATGTGCTACACTGTGGTAAAACTCTTTTGAAACTACAGCGCCCTCTGGCGATGAGGCTAGGTACTTATTGAATGCACCTCGTAGTTTTGGACGTAGTAACTTTAGTAATACGTGGTTTTGGTTCAGTTTTACACATATGTCAGCTATCATAGCCGCTCCTTAAAAAACATCATCGACATTTTCCAAATTAAATATGACCAAGTCAATTGAATGTTTACATCGCCAACCACAAGTAAAGCTTGTTTATATTCAGAATCTAAACCATATTAGTAAAAATGTTTAAGCTAACGCGCATACAGTTGGAAAATTTCTGAGAAATATTTTCAACAAATATCGTTTTCATTTACATTTTTAATTACTTTCAAAATAACTTGGCTGTTAACCAAATACTAACTAGTATTTGGTAGTATTAGAACGGCATAGATACAAAAATCATCAACTACGAACCGCGTACATTTCAGCGTTAAGTCGTTAACATTTTCAGCAAGGTGAATGACCTCGTTACTGCTAAATTAACATTCAATTCATGATAAAATAAATAAAAAAGTATACAGGTTTGGTAACCTTTTATGCATGTTGAGTTTATGTACCTAACTTTGAATACAAAGGCTGTATAATTCACAGGCATAATCATCTTGTGAGTATA
Source organism: Cabera pusaria (assembly GCA_954871355.1). Taxonomy (NCBI): domain Eukaryota; kingdom Metazoa; phylum Arthropoda; class Insecta; order Lepidoptera; family Geometridae; genus Cabera; species Cabera pusaria. The sequence continues at coordinate 25,633,855 of OX940885.1, read as the reverse complement.
CACCCGCGAACTACAACAGCCTGCTTAAATTCACTGACTCTAAGTTGAAAGAGGAAGTTAATATTTTTGAAATTTCAAACATCTGCAACATTTTTATAAATTTGATAATGTTATGATTGATTGTTATGACTGGTCAACCTGCAACTGATCACAGCAATTGCATGTAAATAGGTTTAGTAGGTAAGTAACCAATAACCGTCGTGTAAAAAAATCTGGATTGGTGTAAAATTATATACGGTTTCTTTGAAAGTTTTTAAATATTTACGCAGTCATGCAATAACTTCAACAATATCTTTAACAGATTGCAGGATATGAGATGAGACAAGCACGATCAGTTGATCACACACCAATACCATACACATCAAAGACCTGCCTATCACCTACGCGTTTTTACTGCCGATTTACATCCTATGATTATTAAAGAGTAGCAATTATCAACATTTTTAAAAGTTAGAACATGATGAGAGATGTTGCTTCTCTAAAGTCGTAACTGAATAATGGCTCAGCTCAATGATTTGTAAAGATCGAGGAGGTTCAATTTCTAGAAGTAGATGAGATGAGAACACCAGCATCATCAGTAACTACATAAATGAATAAAGGTTATCGCCGACTGGTCCAACACCGCTCCCACCCGGCAAAAAATGTTCATTAAAATGTAAGCTATATGACCATCACTGTTGACAGACAGCGCTGCCGGGAGGAAGCGGTATTGGGCCAGTCGGCGACAATCTTAAGACTAATTAAATCGTAGTATTTGGCAAAACGATTGGAAAAACTTAACAGCAGCTCAGCAGGGGACAATAATACACTGAAAATTAGCATTTTGAAGAATTGGTCAGATTTACGGAAGCCTTAAAGAAGAAGTGAATCGCAACACAAAACAATATTGAGGAAATCGGCAGTCGCATAAATTACAAATCTAATTGAGATATTAATAACATTCGCTTGCAAAGCAAACAGATAATGCAGACCCAAGAACAACAATAGAAATCAATATTTGCATTTGCTTTTAACCTGCAGCGCCATGATACAATTATGTGTTAGTGACAAGTGAGCAGCTGCTGAATTATCATGTCTTTTAAACTTACATCAAGTGAGATATCCTTGATGGGGATACATGAGATTTACGAAGGGCCTAATCATTCTTAGTTTCTTATTAAATAACAGCAATGCGCAGCATTTACTATTTAGAGGACACAATATTTTGGTACTAGTGCCAATAGTTAATACTCTTTTGGATACATTCCATAAAGTCACACCGCTTTTGCCAATTACCATTTCAAAGTAGAAACAGGGTTAATCAATAACCCTGTTTCTAATTTGACCTGTTACATATTATAATGTTATATTAGACACTTGACTTCTCGTCTATATCGATGATTTATTTAATAACTAAACATAAGTATTTCAGATGTAAAGTCAAAGCAGCGACAGTTTCAATAGTGACACAGGTATCAGAACTAGAAACTGGCATGATGTTCGGTGAAGCCAGTTAAAAGACGTGTTTGCATCTATTAAATCTAGTAAACCCCCATGTGTGTTCTACCATTTTGGATAGTTTAATTACACTAAATCACCCTGTATATTATTTAACTGGATTCAATCTTCTAGACGAATATTTCTCTATTACATACACATTTCAGTTTGGTCCCTTTCTTCAGGTGCGATAACGATAATCATAAATTTGTAGCCACATGCTACAAATTTATGATTATTAAATTATGTATCTTTTTAAAATTACTGTTACCTATCTCATATTTTTTATTATTTTTTTAATATCTTATAGGCTAGTGTTTGACCACTATCTCACATGTTGGTAAGTGATGATGCGGTCGAAGATGGTAAGCACGCAGGGCTAGAATGGGAACTGGTTCTCAAGGATAGCTGCCAGAACACATTAGATATTCTGGCAAGCTGATTACTTGTGACTCATTCAGTCTCGCCAGTGCTCGACGTTTCAACATTTTCTGGGACGCTTTGTTTAGAGGCGACCAATATTGGTTTTCCTATTGTTAAAGTTTGCATCACCATTTTTTCATTGCAATTCTGGTCTTACTGTCTTTTTGACAGTAAATAATTGTTATCCTTCTGCGGTAGTATGTTTACCTAGACTTTAATCCTATACGAGATCCCCAGGGTAGTTCAAAATGGGTGACCATTGGTTGTAAGCTTTAGGCGTGGTTTGAACAACCCATCGAGCAAAGACATGTCACTGATCGGTTAATCTAGTTCCAGCATGATGTTCGATGCCAATTAGTTTGGGAGACGTGTTGGGATAGTTGCGCTCTATGTGATTAACTCAGTTGTTTAGCGTCTCGTCTCTGTGTCTTCCATTACCAGAAAAGCACGAATTTAACTTAATCCGTATCATCGCTTAACATCAATTGAGATCGTGGTCAAGTCAATCGTGGGCATGTCTGTCGGAATAAAAAATACCGTAAAACAAAATTTTCGCACAACTGATAGTTAGCGATGGTGTCTGCCTAAACAGACACGTAAAACTCTGGACTACAAGAACTTTACGCGTCACTGACTACGCCCACGATCCTAAGACAACTAGACGTTGAATCTTACAATTGCCATAATTTTACTAGACACTGCACTTCAAACCGAAAAATTTACTACTTCACGGTTGAACAACCGACAAAGCTATGGTACCACCACAGACAACCTAGCAGACTAACGTAAATCTATCGTAACAACTTTAACCAACTAAGTAATAATGTGATAAGATGATATCCTCATTAAAGTTCGAGTTACACTTGTAGTAGCGGTAGCAGTGTGTTGCATGAAATGCATTGTGCATCGAACGGAACCGCTGCAGGGTCAGTGCCATGACCGTTGGCATTGGCGCGTGGCGAGAGCTGCGTGAGCGACTACTGTTTTTTGCGAGACGGACCACTGCTTACCTCATCATGTAGCGCATAATGAGCTCCAGAGGCCTACCACAGAGTCTGAAGATCTTTTTAACCACTCCTTACAACGCATACTGATGAGAAGGGAAGGCTGCTTGATGGTTGTATTGCAGCACCCCACTCTCCAGCATAGTAAGAATTACATAAGAACATTTTTGAATGTTATATCAAAACCAAGTAAAATATGACGGATACTAAATATAGTGGCACCCGGTTAAATCAGTAATAGTTGACGCATGCTTCCTTCAAATGAATCATGGCTTTCACTGAGAATTACTAATAATTACGAGGAATTCGCTAACATGACACATTATGTAACATTCGCAGAGCCAGCAGAAAAGGTAACTTAAAATGTTATTTCCGTGCCTATTGAAAGTAATAATAGGGAATATGCATGATTTTTTTTATATGTTTATTTCACTGAATACATCCATTTAACACAGTAAAAAAAATTAATAGTACTGAAAGTGTTCAAATTAAGCTACAAAATAAAGTTTTAGCATTGAAAAAATATGATGTATCTAAAACGCTGCCAAATTTTCGCGCGCCTTTGTGACGTCACAGTGCACAACACAGTTTCCACATATTAAATATTTTAATAGAAATACTAGGTATTCGTACTACAGTGCATACTATTTCTATGAAAAAGATTTACTCTGTGGAGACCTTGTTGTGCACTGTGACGTCACTTTCTAATTGACAAGTGGTGATGTGTTTAGCAAATTTAAATTTCCCACGCTTTTTTTTGCACTTTTCATATAATATTTTAACACATGTAAGACTATTTTATTTATAAAAAAATGTCTAACTTACAACACCAGAGCAATAATGATTCGAAAATAAATGATTTCAAGTGAATTTATACCACATGCATATTCCCTATTGTGAGTCTATAAGGGTATAGGATTCAACGCGACACTCAAGATTACTCTTCTGACCATTTTCGTCTAAAATAATGATTATCTAGACGTTCACACGACATACTAAGCTACTGTTTTTAGGGTTTCGTACCCAAAGGGTCAAACGGGACCCTATTACTAAGACTCCGCTGTCCGTCCGTCTGTCTGTCTGTCTGTCCGTCTGTCACCAGGCTAGAGCTCATTAACCGTGATAGTTAGACAGTTAAATTTTCACAGATGGTGTATTTCTGTTGCCGCTAGAACAGCAAATACTAAAATCAAAATAAAGTTAAAAATTAAAGGTGCATACATACAAAAAACGTGTTTTTAAACGCCATCTATCTAATTAGTTTCGGTAAAATGACATAGATGGCGCTAGTAAACGAGCCCCGTCTTTCTAGATCGCGACCAAACCAAATATTCTTGGTAATATCAATTAATCAAATATATGAGGTTGAAACTCTGTTATGTTTCGTATTGTACGGAACCCTCCCTAAGTGTGCGATAAGAGACGCGCTGCTGACTCGCACCTGGCCAGTTTTATTTAATCTACATGATCTCATTTTAACCAATTGCAAAAAAGGAGGAGGTTCTCAATTCAGCTGTTTTATGTATGTTGGGGTATAACTCCGTCATATCATATATATAGATTTTCAGAATTCCTTTTTTTGTTCGAAAGAGGTTAATGCCGATATGGTATCATTTCAATTTAGTGATGTGTTGATGAGTATCTCCAAATATACTAATGGAGATAAACAAAACACCTCAAACTTGGTATTTAAAATGACGCAGTATTTGAAGCGGTTTTTTTTGGTTTTTTTAAACGATCTTAAATTATTGAGTGACTATTTGTGCAGTTTTTGATCATTTGCACTGCTGTTGATTTCGTAAACTAGAAGTTATGCAAAATAAAGTACATGCACCTACATATACCTATGCAATATTGGATTCTTAGTATGTGACGCAAAACAGTGATAATAAATTTCTAGGACTATTATTTTTATCACTCACTTATGTGCCAATAGGTGTAGAAACGTACAGCAATAATACAATAAACACTTACGTTGGTACAATTTGACAGCACTAGTCTCCAGGCAATTAAAATATTAATTAACCTGGTTTATATGAGCCAATTACTAATTACTATCTATTACTAACCTAATATAAAATAAGTAGATTAGATATCTACTTACTGCTTTAATAAAGTAGTTGGTAGTAGGACGTAAAACTTTAGCCTTATATATTATGTCGGTATACGGAGTCGGGTAACATCAATTAGCCTATATTTAAATTCATCATCATTATTATAATCAGTCAATCAAGCCAGTGACTGGACGTAGGTCTCCCCCAAGATGCGCCACTGAGTCCGATCTTCGGATCTACCTTTCCAGTCACTGCCCACCGCTTTTCGCATTTAGCCGACATTCGAATTTTATCCATACTAGGTACTAATAGGTACTACTACTAGGTACTACTAATAGGTACTAAATGTAGTTGATTCTCGAGTTAGATTTAGACTCAAACTACTAACTACAGTGAACAATGAACTAGTAATATCAGGGTCAACACTATCAGGGAACTCCGGATGCGAGTACCATTAGTGTCGTGGAAGCGTATGCGATACGCATTTCATTATATAATTAACGCTAGTTTTCAGGACTAGTTTATTTCCGGGCGTTAAAATAAGATTACGCTAGATTATTATATAACATAGGAAACGTCCATGCGTTAAAATGTTAGCCGATTAAAGTATGTCTAATACTGCATATGCATATTAACAAACTCTGTTTGGGCAAGATTACATTAAAAATATTCGATTTTAATAATAAAATAACAAAATTACAAATGTGTGTCAATGCTTAGCCTTAAAATATTTTGAGCAGACTGCCAATACCCTCTGAAGATATCTATTTTGTTAACAACACATGCATACGTTATATATTAGAATATACAATTCTATTCTATTAGAAGATATACATATACAACAGTCCGAATTTTCCACTTATTAGGCAGTACATATTACAATATACCGTAACGTGAATATAATTTTAGCATCAACCGCAAATAATAGTACAATATATAAATGTAATAATTACTAGAAGAATCTGGTTTCGTATTTCGACAATAGTAGATGGTTGATAACATTGATTTATAAGATTAAGGGCCAGTTTCTCCGGTTCCTGCAGATAATGCGTTAGATAGTTATATGACACATATCGCCATACAAAATCTGTCAGATTTCTTCATATTAGCAAATATATTTTAACTCGACAAAAACATAAAGGAGTCATTTTTTATGCATGGTACCTATACTATATAACATTTTAATTTTACTTGATAGGCTAGCCTTTGACCTCTATCTCACCTCGTGGTAGGCAATGATGAGATCGAAGATTGTGAACACGGGAGGCGTATATTATTATAGTATTGTTATATTTTTTAACCGACTTCACAAAAAAGGACAAGGTTCTCAATTCGTTTTTTTTTTTTTTTTGTGTGTATGTTACGCGATTACTCCGTCAATTGTGAACTCAATCACATGATTTTTTTACGAGTACGTTTTCGAGGTGGTCCCATTGTAATTTTAACGAAATCGCCCGAAGCGTTTTTAATATATCAACATTTGTATTACGATGCATTTACTTATCTCGACGATTTACTGCTTCCTACTGGCACAGAATATATAATAGTTACTACGTTTACTGCCTACTTTGACTAGTTTTTTAAACTATCCTGAATTATTAAGGATAGTATGCAGAAACTTTTTCGTGTAGACATAATCATGACAGAATTATTCGCTGCACATTATATAATATATAATACCTAAATACGGTTCATTGGTCGTATATTTTACATGTGATCCCAAATCGACGTACGCATAACATTTGACGAATTCAAATATAAGCGGTGATTCGATTCGAATACAAAATAATCGCGCAGGTATGACGTCAGCACATAATATACGAATCCCAATCTCTATACCTGACCTCGATATGAATTTTTTCTCGCACAATTCTAAAATAACGCGGCGCTATGTCATTCAACGGAGCACACGTCACACCATCGAGGAATATTTGGGTCGGTCAATGACAGCATAGAAATTTGAATCTAGACTAGTGGAATCTAGGCATCTTTACAAATACCTATGTAATTGGGTCGCTCAAGTTTCCAAGCTGTTGCTAGTATGATTTGTATGATTTGTGTGTGTTTCAGGCTGTTTTAGGGTTTCTAATTAACTGATCCACAGCGACCTAATTTAAAGATATCTAACGAGCTGATAATCGCATACATATCTATAAATACCTACCTGTCTTATAATCAGTAGGTACAGCAAGACAAAATGCATCCGCGATCTAACGCTGCCAAATAATAAGCCAAGAGACGATGGCAATAGATATAGCAGTGTTTACTTAGATATTAGCTTATTTGCTATTTATAAGTAATATGCTATATAAATTAAAGTAGTTATGTTACATACTTCCAACATAAGTGAATTTAATTTCACATGACACAATGAAATAATGAGTATTATAATAATAACCAATAGATATTATATATATATATATATATATATATATATATATATATATATATATATATAATCATCTTGACAGAGAATCCAAGTAGGAGAAAGATATTCTCATGCCCAGATCTTCACTTTTTTATTAAAACTTATTGTTGGCATGTAACCGGTTGACGTTAGTAATTAGTTTCAGCTTTAAGAGAGCAAAGGACACTTTTATTTAAATTATATCGTTAATAAAGAGAAACAAAAAACCATAATGTCACAGAGAGAACGTGCCAAATGATCGGTAGCGTCCCAGACTAGCTGCAGACGTGTTCGTTCCCTGCTCGATAATATTTTTTCGAACGACAATCTCGCACAATAATTATAACCCTGACGTAATAGGTAATCGACACATCAATCAGGCAGTCGTGAGTGAGATTATTCAGAGAAGATCCAAAACAGTTTTCCATCGATCATTGCTCTATAAGCCATTCTCCACGTTAGATTGCACAACAAGATTTGTCAAATGCAACATGCAACATGCACACATGACTACTATAAGGCATATCAGCTTAAGATCATTGACACAGCGTATACATCGATAAAAATAAAGTGCAAAATTTATACGAATCTACCTAGATAAGATGTTGTCATAGTTTTCGATAGCGTTGCATGTTGTCGTATTATATCTGATCTAAGGTAACTAACCGCACTTTATAAATAGGGCAAGCACACACGCCAGATGCGGTACGCGTATGCACACGTGAAAATATATAGCAATCGATAAAATGATCTGTGCGCCGCGGTTCCGATGATGTAAACAGCAGAGATGAATGCGTATCCACCTAAGATACAAGTCCGAAACGTGTTGGATATAGGGCAACACGATTAGAACTTACTGGAATTGTGTTACGCAGTCAAATGTAAATCTTTGTTTATTTGCAACACGATGCATGTTGTAGAATGATGATGATGATGATGATGATGATGTGTCAAATTTAATCCAAATCCTTTCAGCAGTTTTGTCTGATCAAGTAACAAACATACACACATTTACATTTACATTAATATTATGGTAAGATCAGTAAGATGCAAGTTGCTATTTTAGTTCATATCGTAATGGTTGGAAATTGATATTTCATTTTATTTTATCACTAGAAGTGTCCCGCGGCTTCGCCCGCGTTAAAAACTTCTTGTATTTACTTAAAACTTTTCTTTTGTAAAAACGATTCTATCATTAAAGACATCAAATAAGAATTTGCCAAATCGGTTCACCCGTTTCCATGTTATCGCGTAACTAAGGCAATTCGGGATTCATATTTATAAAACCCGAAAAACCCAAATTTTCAGACTTTGTTACCTACCCCATTACGAAAAATCCTACGACACTTACTTTTTCTCATGTTGGTTCGCCAAAGCAACTTTGAATCCCCGTTCCGTATCCGGGAGGAATTTTCAGAAAATCCTTTCTGAGCGGATACCTACGTCATAATAACTATTTGCATTCTAAATTTCAGGTCTAAATTCAGGTCAAGCAATCCGAAACAATATAGATTTTTTTACTTTCTTACCCCAGTTTATCCTCTTAGGGTGGCATTTTGAAAAGTCTGAAACTCGTTTTTACTTATTTATTTACAGAAGTAGTTGTGCGGAATGTCGAATAAAATGACTATCCATATTTTGAACCCCCGCTTCATCCCCTTAAAGAGTGAATTTTGAAAACATTCTTTCTTAGCGGACACCTTAATCAAAATAACTAACTGCATGCCAAATTTCAGCGCAATCCGAAACAATATCGATTTCAGACTTTGTAACCCCACTTCACCCTTTTAGGGGTGGAATTTCGAAAGAGTCTGAAACACTTATTTACTAACTTAGGTACTTGTGTTAAGTTTCGAATATAAAAGACTATCTAATCTTTTATCTCCATACACACTTTGAACCCCTGTCTTATCCCCTTCAGGGATGAATTTTGAAACATCCTTTCTCAGAGGTAACCAACGTCGCAATAACTATCTGCATGCCAAATTTCAGCGCAATCCGAAACAATACTCATTTTCACACTTTGTTACCCCATTTAGGGGTGGAATTTCAAAAAAACCTGAAACACGTATTTACTTATTTTTTTACTGAAGCACTTTTGTGAAGTTTTTGACAAAAAAGACTATCTAATCTTGTTTCTCCATACAAACTTTGAACCCCCATTTCATCCTCTTAAGGGACGAATTTTGGAAAATCCTTTCTTAGTACACCCTTACGTATTAAGACAAATATACCCTCTAAATTTCAATTCTCTACGTCCAGTGGTTTAGGCTGTGCGTTGTCTGTTAGTCAGTCAGTCAGTCAGTCAGTATGTCAGGACAAAGATTCTTATAGTATTAGATGACCTACTTAAACACCAATTCTTATCGCTTTATGATCAAAAACAATGAACTTTCTTACAAACGTTTTTACTTCATTTAACCCTCTTCGCGGTAGAATTTCCAAAAATCCGTTCTTAGTACACTCCTGGTACTAAGACAAATACACCCTCTAAATTTCAAGTCTCTACGACCAGTGGTTTAGGCTGTGCGTTGTCTATAAGTCACAGACAAAAGTGTCCCACGGCATCACCCGCGTCATTTCGTTTACTTAGTTTTTTTTTTCAACCAAAATCAAAAAGTATTAGCCATTGTGGTCCACCCATTTTCAAGTTATCGCGTGAGTAAGGGAATTAGGGGTGACATTTTGAAAAATCCTGAAGCTGTATATATTTATTTTCAGAAATACTTATGTATAGTTTCGAATAAAAAAGACAATCTAATGTCGTTTATCAAACTTTGAACCCCCGTTTCACCCCCTTAAGGAGTGCACATTAAAAAAATCATTTCTTAGCGGATACCAACGTCATAACCAACTGTATGCCAAATTTCAGCGCAATCCGAAACAATATTGATTTTCAGACTTTGTTACCCCATTTCAGTCTCTTAGGGGTGGTATTTCGAAAAAGCCTAAAACACGTATTTACTTATTTATGTACTCAAGCACTTGTGTGAAGTTTCGAATAGAAAAGACTATCTAATGTTGTTTCTCCATAGAAATTTTGAACCCCTTCAGGGGTGAAATTTGAAAAGACTTGATTTGACAGACGGACTATCAGTTCCATTCGGATCATGATATGTACTGTGATCGGTGTGCGTTTCTCTAAGTTGTGTTTCACTATTTCACTTTTTTTATTTTTTTTTATATAAAAATTGTCTGAAGTACTGAAACACACAGTTACATGTATGGTTGGTTTTAACGTACTTAATTTTTTTTTTTATATTTTGACGTAAACGATTGGATGACAGCTGAATGGTTCATTACTTTTTTTTTCTAATTCAAAGCGTTAAATTCTGCTTTTGCTGTGTTTACTTGATAATTGGTTACGATTTATGATTTTGACGTGTATATGTGCGTATATTAATACTGCCTACATACTGAATAATTTCTTTGATTCTTTGAAAAATCCATTGTCAAAGGTAACTAACGTTGTAATAATTATCTGCATGCCAAGTTTTAGCGCAATCCGAAAAAATATTGATTTTCACACTTTGTTACCCCATTTCACCCTCTTAGGGGTGGAATTTCAAAAAACCTGAAACACGTATTAACTTATTTTTGTACTGAAGCACTTGTATGAAGTTTCGAATAGAAAATACTATCTAATCTTGTTTTCCAATACAAACTTTGAACCCCCATTTCATCCCCTTAATGGGTGAATTTTGGTAAATTATTCCTTAGTACACCCCTACGTACTAAGACAAATATACCCTCCAAATTTCAAGTCTCTACGACCAGCGGTTTAGGCTGTGCGTTGTCTGTCAGTGAGTCAGTCAGTCAGTCAGTATGTCAGGACAAAGATTCTTGTATTAGACCAGCGGTTTAGGCTGTGCGTTGTCTGTCAGTGAGTCAGTCAGTCAGTATGTCAGGACAAAGATTCTTATAGTATTAGATTATTAGTAGTATTGTTGCATAAAAAACAATAATAACGCAGTTATTTTTAGCACATATTGTTCCACTTATTGTAGACTATGCTGGCAATGAACATCAGTTTCTACAAAGAGTAAAGTTCGAGATTATTAGCTCTCGTGTGTTTAGAATGTATTTTAAAGAGGTATGAAAATTCAAATTAAGATCGAAAAGCATGATTTAGACATAATATCATAAAAAAGGTGTGAAGGAAATAATAATATAGAAGAAGAAGGTAATACGATTATTTTGAGGGTTGGTCACAAACATTGTTACTCGAGCAACAACACAGACACAAACAAGGAAAATTGTTACAATACGGAACGGCACATTTTTACGTCATTCACCTATAAAAACCGCAATTCTTACTATCAAAGCGATGGGATGGGAGTACGTATTATCATTTTCCCTAGCATGACGGGCTATTTTCCACTCCATAAGAATGAAAATGTCAGGGATAAGGGATTAGTTTCATTAGGTATTTTTAACCGACTTAAGATGGAGGAGGTTTCTCAATTCGACCGTATACATATATCTAATACTATAAGAATCTTTGTCCTGACATACTGACTGACTGACTGACTCACTGACAGACAACGCACAGCCTAAACCGCTGGTCGTAGAGACTTGAATTTTGGAGGGTATATTTGTCTTAGTACGTAGGGGTGTACTAAGGAATAATTTACCAAAATTCACCCATTAAGGGGATGAAATGGGGGTTCAAAGTTTGTATTGGAAAACAAGATTAGATAGTATTTTCTATTCGAAACTTCATACAAGTGCTCCAGTAAAAAAATAAGTCAATACGTGTTTCATGTTTTTTTGAAATTCCACCCCTAAGAGGGTGAAATGGGGTAACAAAGTGTGAAAATCAATATTATTTCGGCTTGTGCTGAAATTTGGCATGCAGATAGTTATTATGACGATAGTTCCCTCTGAGAAAGGATTTTCAGAAATTCGCCCCTGAAGGTGATGAAACGGGGGTTCAAAGTTTCTATGGAGAAACATTATCAGATAGTCTTTTATATTCGAAATTTAACACAAGTACTTAAGTAAGTAAATCCGTGTTTCAGGCTTTTTCGAAATTACACCCCTAAAAGGGTAACAAAGTCTGAAATCAATATTGTTTCGGATTGCGCTGAAATTTGGCATGCAGGTAGTTATTTTGAGTTAGGTATCCGCTAAGAAAGAATTTTTCAAAATACACTCTTTAAGGGTATGAAGCGGGGGTTCAAAGTTTGGATAGTCGTTTTATTCGACATTTCACACAAGTACTTCTGTAAATAAATAAGTAAATACGAGTTTCAGACTTTTTCAAAATGCCACCCTAAGAGGATAAACTGGGGTAACAAAGTCTAAAAATCAATATTGTTTCGGATTGCGCTGAAATTCAGAATGCAGATAGTTATTATGACGTAGGTATAGGTATCCGGTCAGAAATGTTTTTTTGAAAATTCCTCCCGGATACGGAACGGGAATTCAAAGTTTGTATGGCGAAACAAGATGGGATAGAGTACGTATTGTAGGATTTTTCGAATGGGGTCTGTAAATTTAGGTTTTATAAATATGAATCCCGATTTGCCTTAGTCACGCGATAACATGAAAACGGGTGAACCGATTTGGCTAATTCTTATTTGATGTGTTCAATGATAGAATCGTTTTTACAAAATAAAATTTTTAAGTAAATAAAAGAAGGTTTTAACGCGGGCGAAGCCGCGGGACACTTCTAGTGTATATATATATTTAATGTGTGTTCGCGGATAACTTCGTCGTTTCCAAAACTATTTTGATTGTTCTTTTTTTATTGGAAAGTAGATATCGCAAGGGCAAGGGTGATAGTACGGTGATGAACGGTGACTATGGTAATGTCATCGAGATCTGGCCCGTTAATCTCTGTCTGTCATAGCGATGAATTTCGAGCAATAATCGTCGATACGAAAGGAGATGCAGATATCAACTGTCTAGCTGCATCTCATTTTAGCAGACGTTTGTGATGACAAGACGCATCGCTATCAATGTAGAAACTTCCACCCCTGATAACTATCTCCAGAGATGTGTCGATTAACGTCTCAAACTTGCAACTGAAACTGACTCGCACGGCATGGAAGACCGTTGTTTTAGTTTTTAAACTATCTCATATTATATTAGTTTTGTTTAAGTGGCGAAAGAAATTTGCCAATATGCGACATAAACGGTCATATCTTTTGATCGCGGTCTCACTCACACGTTTGATTTTTTCACAGCTAAAAGCTAAAAGGTCTTGACAGACGGGCAGACAGACAGACAGACGGACGGACAACAAAGTGATCGTATAGGGTTTTTTTTTCCTTTTGAGGTACGGAACTCTAAAAAGTAAAGCAACGTGCGAGGAAATAATGTAGATGCGATTGTGAAAAATCAGAGGAAATTCAGTATTATTGTATATATGTACTATGTATAATGAAAGAGCAAATCTGTACTAAACAAGAGCAGCTTCACAATGCGATAATATTGCTACGTAATAAACGTTTGCGCCCATTTGCACCAAATATAACTCTTCTTGACGTAGAAGTGAGTAAAACCGATACGCTACTGTATTTCCGTTTCATATCCACACGTCCCCCGCGAGCTTTTAACACAACTCTTTTATTTTTAAACACAAGGTTGTTACAATATATTTATTTTTTTATTCTACAGATTCACAGTTATCGTTTAGTCAGTTTTACAAGAGTTGTTAATCTATTATAATAAATTACGTGCGTTATTGAACTTTTATTGACAGCCTGTAAGTGATTTAAATTTTCAATTAACAAGTGGGTTTAATCAGGGGAAATGTCAACAAAATGTATTGGACACATCAATTATTTTCAATTTCATTTACTCCTTTGAAATTAAGAGTAATAGGTGTCAGTGTAAAGTGAATGCAAACAATTTACCGTTTTATCAAAACAGGTGTTATCTCAATATACGCAGAACAATAATATAGTTTAAAAAAAACCGGCCATGGGCGAGTTGGACTCGCGCACCGAGGCTTCCGTATTCATTTCTCAAACTAGGTTATAGGACAAACTTAACTTTGCAATTAGATCCATAGAAAATGTATTGCACCAACCGCAAATAATCCCACTAATATTATAAAGGCGAAAGTGTGTGAGTGTGTTTATATGTTTGTTACTTCTTCACGCTCAAATGGCTTAACCAATTGTGATGAAATTTGATATGAAGGTAGCTTAACCTCCCGGATTAACACATAGGCTACAAGTCATTATCATCGTCATCAGCGTTTTACAGCAGTACAATAAAAACTGTGAAAATACGACTTTAATTTGATTTTTTGCTCTAAAACATGTTATGATACATACTTTAAGGAACAGATTATAAGATACAGATTATAAAGGCGAAAGTTTGTGAGTGTGTGTTTTTATATTTGTTACTTCTTCACGCTCAAACAGCTGGACCAATGTTGATGAAATTTGGTATGGAAATGGTTGAAGATCGACATTGGCCTTAGAGATCATCAATCATGACCCTGAAGTTACGTCATAAATATTCAAATAACGCGGGCGAAGCCGCGGGTAACAGCTAGTAAGTTTATAATAGTTAATTAACTGTTTTTGTTATTAAACTATATATTTATGATTTTCAGATTTATTCCTAACTAGCTGTGCCCGCGACTTCGTCCGCGTGGAATAGTGTCTTTGGGCAGGCCTGTCGCACTCCGCGGTGTAGCTATGAAACTACAAGTACCTCCGCGCACCCGCTAGGGTACAAGTTCAGTCAGTAGAGACACGCGCGCTCTCGAACGGCCGCGCGCCTTACTTGTACCTACCTCAATATTATATTCCTTCCTATATATATAAATATTTAATGTTTGTTCGCGGATAAGTTCGTCGTTTATGAACCGATTTAGGTAATTTTATATATATATATATATATGGTATTTTTATGGTATGGTAATTTTATATATATATATATATATATATATATATATATATATATCCAAATAAATTTACCATTACCACACTTGGGAAACTCCTCTCCAACAAAAAAAAATTAATAAATCGGTTCATAAACGACGAACTTATCCGCATTGAGAAACCTCCTCCTTTTTTTGAAGACGGTGAAAAACGACGAGGAAGATTGTATAAAAAACTACTAAAAGCATGATGTCAACCTAAGGTTTTTAAAATTGGCGTATAATCCTAGATAGATTTTATACATTAAATAGATTTCTGAATGAGATGTAAAAAAAATCACTTTTATATTTATAAGAACTATATGTAGATATCACGATGCGAACGTAGATTTATTAGATTGTATAATTGTGTTTTTGTAGTAGAAGAAGCAGTTCAATTAGAAGTAATAATTTGTTAATATTACCTTACTACTAATTAATTAACTATGAATTTAGCCTAAGTGTCACGTAACGTAAACCTTACATACATATCATACATACGAGTACATATCAATGCACAGGCAGAAATGTTGAAGAATCAAACTTAGCTCTTATTAAAATATAGAAAAAAAGAATAAGGTAGTTAACCAGGTTTACGAATAGAATCCTTAGCTGCTTTATGATTAATCAATACCAAAACTTCACTTTCCTTGAAGACTACAAAATGTGTTTCCAAGTTATATGCCAGGCATTGGGCAGCTGTCATATTTAGCTATCGGCTATCGCAGTTATAGGTCGGTGGCACTCGGTAGCAGCAAAGACAAGTCGCGGCGTCAGTGCGGCTGCCAACCGGCACCGTCTCGTAAATCTCGCTTTACAGCTGTCACACTAACTCAGATTGTATTTAGAGCCAGTGGATGAACTTCACTCACAAACGAAGCGAGTTCAGTTTCTGTGTTGTATAGTATATAGTAAAATATTAATTAGCATGTCCACTTTCGGGTAGAATATTCCAAATTGTAGAGTTCGTGAAATACACGGGTTTTAAATATATGACAAACTAGCTGTGTTTGGGTAGCATTTTTAAATACTTAGGCTAATTATTTTACAAGTAAGACACATGCGTATCCCACCTACACCGCAACGTACCACGCCGCGCAAGTCCCCCTCCCCTCTCCCTCTCTCTTCCCTCCACCCCCTTTCCCCTCACTTCCCTCTTCCCCTCCCCTCCTCTCCCCTCTCTCTTCCCCCTCCCCTCCCTCTCTCTCTTCTCCCCTTTCCCTCCCTCCTCCTCTTTCCCTAACTTCTCATGCCTCTCCCCCTTTCCCATTCCCCTCACTTACACCCTCCCTCCCCTCCCTCATTCCACCTTCCCCTTCCCCCTCAAAAACTTGAATGATATATTAATTTTTATCGAATCAACTGTCTTAATAATAAGTATCAAGCTTCTAGCTCTAAAAATGACGATTCTTCCATACAACATTTTATTCCCCTCTTTCAACCCCTTACAACCCTCTTTTCGCATTAAAAAGTAGCCTATGTCCGTTCTCAGGCTCTAGACTATCTGTGTACCAAATTACATTTAAATCGGTTCAGAGGTTTTGGCGTGAAAGTGAGATAGACAGACAGACAGAGTTACTTTCGCATTTATAATATTAGTTAGGATAGGATTGAACTAGAGCCTACCACAAAGACATACATGTAATATGTATCTTGAATTGTTATTTATATTTTTGTTCATTGTGAGTGCGGGTTCGAGTCCCGTCGGTACGATGAAATTTTGGATTGTGTGTAACAACATACATATATATATATTTATGATATAAGGTAACAGAACAAGCACGACGCTCGCCTGATGTAAGCGATGACATCTACCTATTACAGATTCAGCGGTATGCAAAATTCTGGACTGCCAGAATTTTGCATGTCACTGCACTGCACCTGTTAACTTGAGACATAAAGATGGTTAGTCTCACATATAGCGAAACAATATGTCTCTACTCTCTAAGGATCGCCTGACTACCTGCTCTTTAATAAATATTTATAATTCAAATACCATAGGTTTTCTAAAATATTAATAAAACAAAGTGTTTCCTAAAAACTACGGATGTTTCCATTAGCACTTGGGCTTGCTCTTGGCACGAAGAGGCGTTACAACATTAGAGATATTAGCAGACACGTAAAATTGGTTAGCGATATGTTTAATTATACTTCATAATGAAAAATTCGATGTTCATAAAAGTTCACTATAAGCCAATATGCGTATTTCATGTTTTTTGAGGTCAGTGAAAAAGATCCGCAATAAAGTCCCGTTTGGGGTGCATATTGCATTTTATCCCAATAGCAGGACTGCTCCGAGGCTCTTAGCAACAGCCTCTTTTATGAAGTGAGGTATGAGACTTGGGAATCTTGATATTATACGTGCAGTGGATACGATAGTCTTTTACAGGCTTCTACCTAAGTATCTGCCGTTAAGAAAACTCTGTTTGTCTTGGCCAGATTAACATCAACTGATAATTTAATCACCGGCCGGCAGTGTAATAAAAGAACACACGAAGGGCAGTAAAATTGGCAATAACATGAATACACGCCACTACTGTTACATTTTGCACGCACTCAGGCCCCCCGTTCTACCCGTGTCGTGTTACTATGCGTCATCGGAGATGTGATGCAATCCACAGACGCAAATCAGGTTGAGAGTACCATCAGAAAGACGTTTGTAGGTTTATAGGGGTCGAATTGATACTACGCTCTGTTTTATCTGGAACACAATATTTCAAGAATAATGTGTTTACTGCAAGGCAGGTAATAACGATCTCATTTGATAGTAAGATACGATTAGTGGCAAATTTTAACGTATACTCTCCAATCATGTTGCTTTTCCCATGTGACTTATTGAGGTGAATAAAATAACAAATAATATTTATAATTTCCTTTCTCGTCACACTTATCAGGTAACATAGGGTCACACGCTGGCCTCTGAATAAAGAATAAAAATCTTATTCTAAAAATAAAAATATTTTCAATTCAGTTTTAAGTAACATCTTAAATAATTATGTACCTAGTAGTAGTACGGGTCTTTAAGTTGAAATACGGTCCCATCCGGAAGAAAGCATGAAACTTTGCATACATGTCATATATGTGATTCAATGACGATATGGAAACAAGTCGAGAAATAACTGCCGTAAAAAAGATTTTTGTTACGACAAAGGAACCGTACTATAGGTACTTAATAATGTTAATTAAGTTATTACACTATTAATAAACGATGTGGAAAGAAATAGTCTCTGACTATCTCAACGGGAAAATGCGTGATTTTATGTACGTAAAATAACGAATTTCTTAAATCTTAATTAAGTTAATCGTATACACATAATAATAAGTGTCACCGTAACATCTCAGTATTAAGCAATTTCTAACAGTGTATAATATTTGCTAACCAATATTTGCTAAAAATTATCATGCCTTTCAGTTACAATCAATCAGAATCAATTTGACCATGTGAATTGTACCGTGCAAGTATCTACGTACTTCAGTAAAATTGCGGTGTCAAGTGCCATGAGACCTGGGTAACTAACAATCGGCGATTGTGTATCTAACGAGGATATCTTCATTACTGTCAAATGCAATACGAGAACTTCATTACGTGGCTTCTGACAATTTAAACGATGATACTCAAGACATTTTATATAGGTGTAGCAGTCTAGTTATGTACAAATAAAACAGAATTTTCGTTTCTCCTACATACTACAAAGTTTTTGGACAAAGACCAAAGTTCAACTTACGGCACATGCTTCAACCGAGCCGAGCGTCGCCGATGAGTTCTTAATCCTTATTTGAATGTTGAAATTGTTCTATACTTATATACTATACTATACTTGCCACGATACAAGCACTTTCAATGCCTTATATTCGACTCGACTCGACTCTGGGCAAAGCGATGAAAGTAAATTTTAGGGTCAGGCGAGTAGTTGCTAATCATTCGGGTAACCTTAGACCCGCGATGAATGTGAATCATCCAGAACGGAGGTTTAGTTCACTGGTTCTGAACTTGTAGTCATCGTTACGGCATTATCTGACATCTCATCACATTGACATATCGCCAGTCGACTTGGCAGGAGCTCCAGAACGGACCTGGCTTCGATTGAGTCGAAGGGCTTCTCATAGTTCCCAAATGATCAGCACAGGGGCCGATTGTACTCTTCGGTCTTCTGTACAATCTGCCGCACTGTGTGGATGTGATCTATGGTACCGTAACAGCTTCGAAACCCGGCCTGTTCTGAAGGTTGGAACGCGTCGATTCTTCGCGCAAGACGGTTCGTGATGTGATGATGAACCTTGAAAACAGCTTGTAGACATGGCTCAGAAGGGAAATCGAAACTGATTCTTTGATATAATTATTTTATTTGTATAATTTAATATACGAAAAATATTTCTGTCAAACTAATTAGGAATGGCCGTTTATTGCTTGTGTGAACGATAAATTGTTGAACAGTAATAATAATATAATTTGTGCATGAAAGCGTAACTGAATACAGGCGTACTTATATCTTATTGAGTGAGTTATCTACTTTCCTTTGCATTATGACAAGATGAAACGACATTTTAGATATAATATTACATAGAAAAAATATGTAGTCGATCATTTTTATTCTTAGGTTATTGAGAGAACCAAATGGTGAGGCCGAGGCAGTTTGGTTGTTAAATGTATATAATAGCTGAAAACCCAGACTTCGTTTACGTAAGTACACCAAGACTTTAGTAGCTTATGTTCATTCTCATGATATTCAAGTAACTCTTGTTAAATTTAAGTAAGATCGGATCGTCCGTTTACGCATGTTAACGTAATAAACAGACAGAGTGACAGAGTTACAAACGTTTTTATAATATAAAACACGTGGACACATAATACGGTTCAGTGCGAAAAATTAGAATAACTCTCAAAATAATAGAGCTAGTAGATAATTTAATAGTTAATAAAACGACACTAAGGGCCAGTTTCACAGGTTACTGATAGCTGACAGTTTTTTGACAGCTTTTATATGGCATCATCTGTCAGATAACTATATGTCACTTTATCATCGGTTAAACTGGCCCTTAATGTTGGAAACGTTTATTTCTTTATTTATAAAAAATACATAAAAAAATTAAATATCAACATGTTTTGCGATGAAAAATTAAAATACGCAACCTCATATATCACACAAAAACGAACTTTAAAGCCATTTTAATACTTTGTATTGCCTCCACGGGCTCTTCTTACAGCTGCCAGGCGATTGGACATGCTTTTTATACGGGACGGGATATTGTTCCGTCGGTAAACTCTTCGCCGCCCATCCTGTGCATACAACATAAATCTGGATTTATCAGAAAACATTACTCTTGCTCATTCTTCGTCTCCCCATTGTAGTATTGTGCATGTTCGCGGGGGAAACGTAATCTTGCTACTCGATGTTCCCTTTCAAGTTTTGGGCCATTTGCGGGTCTACGTGGTATCAAATTAACTTCTCGGAACCGCCGTCTAACAGTGCGGTCGCTAACGTCGTCTCTTCGGGTCTCTCCAAATGGAATTGTTACTTCAACTGACATGAGGTTTCGATTTCGGAGCATGGTCGTAACAATAAATCGATCCTCTCGAACAGTAGTACACCTCGGTCTGCCGGTTCCAGGTCTTCTAATGATGTGCCCAGTTTCTCGGTAACGTTGAACGACTCTTTGTACTGTAGGAAGTGACACGCCTGTTACTCTCGCGGTACTTCTCTGATTTCTGCCTTCTTGCAGCATAGTGACAATTCGAGTACATTCTTCTGATGTTAGCGACATGATAGTAATGTAATAATGACCGTGAAAGACGATGATGACTGCCATTTATCTTTTTGATTCGGCAGATTCAAAACAAAAGTGAGAAAACAAGCAAAAGCAAAACATGCGTGATTTGAATTTATTACCCAGTTGGAAGTTTTTTTTAAAAAATACTTATAGGTACCTATACAATTTAAGGTTCTATGTCGATATTAAATTGTTGAATATAAAGTTAGTTCCATGCACGTAGCTATTAATTTGAAAGATATAGATGATTTTGTCACACCCGTATCACAGAATACTTAATAGTACTGGGTACAGAAGGCTCACTTTTTCATAGCAAATATGCGAGATTAAACCTAATTACAATGTTGGTAACGTTCAAATGTGACCTTGAATATAATAGCTTACCGCTTGTTGCGGCGCTCGTACTGAGTCAAAATACACCTTAAGCATCGAGAGTCTGCTGAATTACTCAGCCCGTCACGCGCCTTTGATAAGGCCGCTGCTACTGTAGGGTTGGTTATTGCCGATGTTTATTGTCGAGGTAGTTTATAGATACTTTAATTATACTGTGATGCGTTACTTTTTTCTTAACATTTACTAAACTTTAAGCACAGCATAATTAATAGTACTACATTTTAGATTGCTTACGTTAAAAAACAAGAAAACGTTTAAATGAATAAAGAAATTTCCAGTCGCCATAATAATTTTAACACAAAATCAATTCGGAAATCGAAGCAATAAGCATACGACCGCGTCGCGCAGCTAGCGGCAATCGCACCGAATAATTAACGCCTGCGTTGTCGCGGCCGGTAGGTGAATAACGCCGCAAGTACATGGAGTGAGACAGGCCTGCCCGTATTATTTGTCCACGAGTGTGATCTGGATTGTATTTAGTGTATCATTATTGTAAAAATGTATTAAGGTAATTTATGTCTGCATATAGTTTTGGTTAATGTTTTAGAATTTATAAGTTACTAGCTGATACCCGCGACTTCGTTCACGTGCACCAATAATTTAGTAGCCATGTTCATCTTGGTGCTATATAGTAATCTCCTAATTAGATTTTAGTTAGATCGGATTGTCCGTTGACGTGTGATTAGGTAACAGACAGAGTGACAGAAGAATCACTAACGTTTTTACAGCATTAGTATGGAAGTATGGATTAGTAAGAATTTTAAACAAGGACTAGGTACAGTACAACCCGTCTCTATAATTAATTTTCGATCTTCTCCATCTTCATCGCTATTGGCGATAAGAATGCCGATTGTAACCCATTTAAATATTGTATGTAACTAAGCTTGTAATAATGGCAATAAAATGATATAAGATATTGATATTGGATTAGACAGGTAGAACGAAGCGAGTGTAAGTCAGTTATTTAACACCTCGTTTCACATGCCTTTCAACCAGGCAATCACACTCAATCAGTACAGCCCCCTGATTCTCCTACAAAACCTACTCGGATTCGGAGGCTTCATTTTTAATTTTGAATATTGATAAATCTTTGAGCTATTTTGTCACGGAAACCTTTCCTATTAGAATCACAGATTTTTTCGAATTGAAACATCAAAAGTAACCGATCGGAGCATTGTGAATTGCAAAGATCCGAGTCGAAGTAACGCCAAAGTGGGAGTACAAAACAGCGGCGAATCGGTAGTAGGATCCCATGGCTATGGTAGCAGGAATCATAGGGGGCAAATGCTCGTTAACTTTCTCGAAAAGGAGGGGCTTTTCTTGATGAACTAATTCTTCAAGAAACCGCCCCAAAGGAAGTGGACGTGGCAGAGCCCCGATTCTATGACAAAAAATGAGATCGATTTCATCATAACGGACAAAAAGCGAATATTCAGAGACGTCTCAGTGGTCAACAGGTTTAATACCGGTAGCGATCACCGACTTGTCCGAGGCTTTCTGAATATCAATCTTAAGCTTGAACGTGTCCGTCTGATGAAGTCCAGGCTCCGACCTACCTTGCTTCAAACCATGGTGGGATCTGAAACGTTCCAGTCAAATCTGGAGAACCCATTCGCTGCCTTGGAAACCACACACTGCGTTGAAATTAACCAGGCCCTCGAGAATGTGGTCGGAGTCCTCAGGGAGGAAGGTGCGAGATTTTGCGAACTACAGCGTACAGGCAAGAAGTCTACATTTTCAGAAGAGACCCTCGATCTTATGAAGGAACGACGCGATGGTCCACCAGTCACTTCGTCAGAAAGGCATGCTCTAAACAAGACGATTGGCAAACTGGTACGACGTGATCTCCGACGCTCCAACACTCAATCTATTGAACGAGCAATTGAGCATAATCGGGGGTCAAAAGTGTTTGTCCAGTCTCTTGGGAGAAGCCATCTGACGAAGCTGACCACAGACGGTGGTGCGATTGTTGCTTCCAAGCAGGGGGTTCTCTCGGAAGTTGAAAACATTTATGGCCAGCTGTACGCTTCGCATGCATCTCAACCTGATCCCGAAAATGAGGATACCCGGGCCACATTAACGCGCCATTTCACCGAGGACTTGCCAGAGATCAGTCTAAGCGAAATCGAGATGGCTCTTAGAAAGCTTAAAACTGGAAAAGCCCCCGGAGAGGACGGTATTACTACAGAGCTCCTGAAAGCAGGTGGAATACCTATAATGAAGGAGCTCCAGCATATCTTTAATACTGTCCTCTTTGATGGGAGAACTCCAGAGGCGTGGAGCAGGAGTGTTGTCGTGCTGTTCTTCAAAAAGGGTGATAAAACTCTTTTGAAAAACTACCGACCTATTTCACTCCTGAGTCACGTCTACAAGCTGTTTTCAAGAGTCATCACGAATCGTCTTGCAAGAAGACTCGACGATTTCCAGCCACCGGAACAGGCCGGGTTTCGAGGAGGATACGGCACCATAGACCACATTCACACAGGGCGGCAGGTTATACAGAAGACCAGTGAGTATAATCAACCCCTGTGCTTAGCGTTTATGGACTATGAGAAGGCCTTCGACTCCATCGAAACCTGGTCTGTTCTGGAATCTTTGCAACGGTGCCAAGTCGATTGGCGATATATCCAAGTGCTGAAAGGTCTTTACGATGCCGCTACCATGACTGTCCAAGTTCAAAACCAGCAGTCTGAATCTATCCCCATGCATCGCGGTGTGAGACAAGGGGATGTTATATCCCCCAAATTGTTCACAAATGCTTTGGAGGATATGTTCAAGACACTGGGCTGGAAGGGACGTGGTATCAACATAAACGGCGAGTACCTCTCACACCTGCGATTTGCAGACGACATCGTCATTGTAGCCGAAACGTTGCAAGAACTGCAACATATGTTGAATAGCCTAGCTGATTCTTCTCAACGCATTGGTCTCCGGATGAACTTGGATAAAACCAAGGTCATGTTCAATGAGCATGTGAGTCCTGAACCAATCGCAGTTCAGGGCAGTATTCTCGAGGTTGTTAAGGAGTATGTTTACCTCGGGCAAACTCTGCAGCTGAGTAAAAACAACTTCGAGAAAGAGGCTAATAGAAGAATACAGCTGGGCTGGGCAGCATATGGGAAATTACGTCGAGTCTTCACATCGCCAATCCCACAGAGTCTAAAGACAAAAGTCTTCAATCAGTGCGTCCTACCCGTCATGACATACGGAGCCGAAACGTGGACACTCACGGTTGGACTTGTCCACAAATTTAAGGTCGCTCAGCGTGCTATGGAAAGAGCTATGCTCGGAGTTTCTCTGAAGGATCGAATTCGAAACGAGGTGATCTGACAGAGAACCAAAGTCACCGATATAGCTCACCGAATTAGCAAGCTGAAGTGGCAATGGGCCGGCCATATAAGCCGAAGAACCAACGATCGCTGGGGTAAACGAGTTCTTGAGTGGAGACCGCGAATAGGCAAACGTAGCGTAGGACGCCCTCAGACTAGGTGGAGCGATGATATCCGCAAGGTGGCTGGCAAGAGCTGGATGAGAGTAGCCGAGGATCGTGCTCAGTGGCGTGAAATTGGAGAGGCCTATGTCCAGCAGTGGACGAGTATAGGCTGATGATGATGAGTCGAAGTAAAGGCAGTTTCCAAATCCGATTTTGCTTTCGAATGATTGAAAATAAGCCTGCAGATCGTAACTTTCCATCAGTCGTGCTACATTACAGACTACACTACATCGTCATTTAGCATCAGGTGCGATCGTGGTTGGTGCTTGAAATGGCATACATATCACGTCGACAACGTGCTCAAACAAAACTCAGAAAACGAAAATATTCAAATCGTTTTTTGCGTGATTTAGTAACAAACACAAACTTTCATAATTATGTTATTTGTAGTATATATATATTAATAATGATTAAATATTTATTTACACAAAAAGTTTTAATTAATTATGAGACCGAGTTCCTATATAACCATCTATAAAATCATCAATATACGCCTAGAGTATCAAGGACTTGTAAACATTGTCTTTCACAATATTCCATTAGCTCTGATATAGGCTCATCATGAGTTAATACATAATATTTCCTGCCAACGTTTTACAATGTCAGATTGACGATATGGTTTTCTCAGAGCCGATCTCGCCGGCTCATTTTAATTACCTACATCTATTAAAGTTCATTAAACATATCCTGTGGTTGAAATGACCGATCCCTTAAACCCAGTGGATTGTTAAAGGAGAATTATGTATAGCAATGGTGTAGCCTTCTTGAAAACTTTGCCTGCGGATTTACTCCGGTGATGATCTTAAGCGGTAGTAAAATGTAACCTAAAACTTTTGAATCAAAAGACAACTGAAGCTGTTCCACTAGTTTAATACTCATAAACTAAGGATATATATATATATACAAAGCAGGCTTGCGTGTATTTCTTTACTTATACCACAAAATAGATAATATGCTTAGTAAAACTATTTTACGCCTAAAACGTAATTTCTAGTTTCTCGATTTGCGATAAATATTATCTATGCAGTTTTAAAAACATTGATAACACCGAAATACGCGCATTGAAATATGAAGACGTGATGACGAAGTCGCTGCCAAAAATCATTAACAACGATTAACGATAAACGAAGAGACGAAATTTTGGTAACACACTCGCTGTAACATAAATTAACATTTCAGTTTAGTTCCTCTTCATCCATGGCACTATTAATGAAGAACATACAACAGTAAAGTAAACTAACCCAGCGATGTACTCGGAACATTTAGACCGACAGTGTCAGAATCTAAATCCGTCCGAGTGATGTCCGTCGCAAGGCAGAAACAATCGAAAGTTATTCCGAGTGCTAAACTCAGGCGCACGTGACTCGGTGCCGCATTCTATCCGAAACTACAATTTGCGGAAGTCTATTTTATAAATAAACAAAACTGATTAAGTTCTCGATTATAAATGCTGTATGATATGGTCAATGTGATAAATGTGGCCAATATTAATAATTTGTAAGTATGCAGAATACCATTAATGGTCAATGTGATGAATATATAAGGAGCTGAGATGGATATTGACGTTAGGTATTTTTTATGACAACAAACCCATAAACCATTATAGATGTCAGAATAGGGTATTTTACTCTATATGAGAAAACATCTAAAAATATGTATATTTTTGAGATAGCAATAAGGCAATAGGCAAAAAAGAAGTCGGAAAACGTTAGTTTTAGATAATAAAATAGCAAACAAATTTTTATAATTCAGTTCAAAGGATTCAGATTTTTTAATCGGTTTCATAACACCATGAAATGGTAGTCGCCATGTTATTACGTCATACGCCTATGTACATTTTTATCATATCACTGCATTTGCTTATACAATTTTCATAAATGGGTGAAATACCCTATTGAGATGGACGAAGACTACATTAAGATATGTTTTATTCAGAAACTCAAAAATCTAGGCCTCGTGTAAGGCATTTATTTACACAGATCCACTACCACAAAAATTTTATAGGCTAGCGTTTGACTACTATCTCACCTGTTGGCCAGTGATGATGCGGTCAAAGCTGGTAAGCACGCTAAGGCCTAGAATGGGCTTTACCATCGAGATCAGTCGAAATTCACCGTACGGACTAGGCCGTGAGATGAGTGTAAAAGGCGCATACTAGGGGGCCATAACATCTATAAAGTATGTCACACGATATAAGGGACAGAGAGGGGGTCGACGAAGTGTCATTATGTGACAAGGGGTGACGGAGGGGTTCCAAGTTTCTTGACGTCACATTTCAAAATCTAATAGGTAGGTACTACATCTTAGGGTTAAAATAGCAAATTTTAACTATTCACGAAAAACTTATATGAATAAACATTTCCAACTCTTGTAAGGCCATAAGGTTTTGAGGGCCCGGTGGTGTAAGTGGGAGAATGGTCGGCTTTGATGCCAATGGTATCGAGTTCAATTCCCGCCGTGCGCCAATGGATTTTTCGATAGTAAAATGTATGTGCGGTTTCACGGCCGCTCTCCGGTGAAGGAGAAACATCGTTAAGAAACCAACAACCCCCGCATGGTGGTAGGACACTATCTAGTGTCCGCCCGGCCAGCTACCAAGTCAATCAAGTTCGAAAACCTGTCGCCAAAACATCTAATGTGTTCCGGCAGCTATCCTTGAGAGCCAGTTCTCATTCTAGGCCTAGCGTGCTTATTAATTAACTAGCTGTGCCCGCGACTTCGTCCGCGTGGAATAGTGTCTTTGGGTAGCATTAACTAATAAGACACATCGTATCCCAATTACACCGCACCGCACCATGCCACGCCCTCACTTCCCTCCCCCTTCCCCTCACTTCCACCTCCCCTCCCCTCACTTCTATAATATCTATAGAACTTACAAAAAACCCAGATGGCGCTAGCGTCGATTTTAATAGTTCTTCCTTAAATATTTCCTAAATGTATGAGATATGCACCGCGCAAACGATATTTTCCGCGCTATTGAAACTGATGCACTTGCTTGGTGATTAAACATCTCAAAAGTTGTACTCGTTTAAAAACGTTTTCTCTTTATAATATTACATACATACAATCACGCGATTTTCCCGTTGGGGTAGGCAGAGACTACTTCTTTCCACATGCTACGATCCTGACATACCTCTTTCGCTTCTTCCACTTTCATGAGCGCCTTCATACATGCTCGCCGGTTATAAGTACTTTTGACTTGGCCTTTCTTTAAAACGTCTCCGATCTGGTCGTGATACGTTCGCATAGGTCGGCCTCTACCGGCTGCCCTATTCACACTCGTCTCATAAATCTGTTTCGTCAGTCTTTCTTCATCCATCCTCTCTAGATGTCCAAACCATCTAGCATCCCTTTCTCAATCTTTGTCACCACATCTTCTACCACACTACAACATTCTCTTATCATGCTGTTCTCCACCTTATCCATCAGAGTCACTCCAATCATACTTCTCAAACTTCTTATTTCTACAGCATTAATTTTACTTTCATGCTTCTTCTGTCATACCCAGCATTCACTACCGTACATGAGTGTGGGAACCAACACTCCCTTATGTACAGCCAGTCGTGCGTTTTTAGACACATTCTGACTTCTCATAAAGTTATGCAGTGCCCCACTCACTTGGTTTCCTGCCAAAACTCTTCGCTACATATCACTTTCATACTTACCATCTCTCGTAAACTTAGAACCCAGGTACACAAACTCTTTCACTTGTTCTACAGTCTCTTCTTCAATCGTAACCTTACAATTTGTCATTCTTTCTTCTCTTTCAAAAACCATTACTTTGGTCTTACTTACATTCACTTTCATCCCTTTCATAATATTAACCATCCTTTGCAACTCCTCCTCCGATGATGCTAATATCACCTGATCATCAGCGTATAGGAGGCATTTGATGGTTAAATCATTCATTCTTAATCCGTACACGCTTTCTTTCATATCTGTCTATGAATAGGTTGAACAACACTGGCGATGCAACACATCCCTGTCCAACACCTTTTTCGATGTTATACCAGTCCGTGTACGCTCCGTTTATTCTGACACAAGCACTGGAACCCTCATAGAGTGATTTCAGTGCTCGTATCAAACTGCCTCCCACCCCATACATAGACAATGTTGACCACAATTCAATCCTCACCACTCTGGTATAGGCCTTTTCCAAGTCTACGAATGCGCAATAGACCTTTTGGCTTGTGGCCAAACATTTTTCGCCAAACATCTTTATAATATTAGTCTAGATAAATTAATTAATTAAATTAATAATTTTTAGATGTAAAATAGTTGTACAGTTACGATTGAAGGAGAGAGAGTTGAACAAGTGAAAGAGTGTGTGTACCTGGGTTCTAAATCAAGGAGGGATGGTAAGTATGAATGTGATATTGAACGAAAGTTTTGGCAGGAAACCAAGTGAATAGGACACTGCATAACTTTATGATACGTTTTGGAAATCAACGCTTACGCTATTAAAAGACACTGTCAAGTGTACGCCTGGCCAGCTACCACCCTTAAAATGAAAAATCTACAACCAATCTAATAATCCAGTCAAAATAGACTAAATTATGATTCCAGTTTGCATTAATTCCCAACAAGCTGGATGTTTGTGCAGGCCTTGGATGCGTTATTACAAATGACATGTCAAAAGTCCCCATCGATCCCGCTTGTGCGTTGTTTTTTATTCGAGGTCAAAGGTCACAAATTTGCGTTTTTCGTGATTTTCAGAAAAACGGTAATTTTTATCATAAAAGTACCATAGACAAAATTGTACACCATAAAATTATCTATAAAAATTGTATCAATACTTTTTTCCTACGAGCCACCGTTTCTGAGATATAAGGGGGGGGGCATCCCATACATGGAACTGAAACAAAAAAAAAATTGTTCAAACCTATACGTGTGGGGTGGGGTGGGGTGTCTATGGATAGGTCTTTAAAAATTACATTGAGGTTCCTAAAATTATTTTTTCTCAAAGTCAATCATTTAAAAGATAGGCGCGTCTAAAGTGGTATAATGAGTGTCCCCCTCCGCCCTTTAACTTTTAAAGTAAGGGAAAGAAAATCTAGAAAAAATATATTCTGTAGATCTCAATAAAAACTTTCAATGAAAATTGGTTTGAACGAGATACAGTCAGCAGTTTTTGAGATATAGCGACCGCAAATATAACTTGGTTTTTCATACAAACACTATGAAAAACAAAGTTATTTTTGTAGTTGCGAAAATCATATATCATACATCATATATACGTGGCGTACTCATGCATATTATGACGATATCAACTTTTTTAACTTTTTGGATCGTTATATCTCAGAAACAGTGGCTCATAGAAAAAAAAGTATGGATAAATTTTTTATAGATAATTTTATGATCTACAATTTTATCAAAAGTACTTTTATGATAGAACTTACCGTTTTTCTGAAAATCGCGAAAAATGCTAATTTGTGACCTTTGACCTCGAATAAAAAACAACGCACAAGCGGGATCGATGGGGACTTTTGACATGTCATTTGTAATGACGTATTCAAGGCCTGCACAAAAATCCAGCTTGTTGGGAATTAATGCAAACTGTAATGTCTATTTTGACTGGACTATAATTTGTTTTGGCAGCTGTCCTTGAGAGCCAGTTTAAATTCTAAGCCTAGCATGTACGATTATTTATTCTGTGCTATTACGCTAGCCTACATGATATAAAAAAAATCGTAATTAATTTGTGTATTGAGAAAAAAGGTAATACCGATATAAGATGTTCGTTTTATAATAATGATTAACAGTATACAGTATACATAATAATATATGTATATATATATATATATATATATATATGTATATTTAAGTATTATGAGTCTAAAATCACAGTAAAAACATCGATCAATACACAAATTTGACAGTTTATGCAAAAAAGTGTTTGACACGTTAAGGTATTGTTTTACCAGTGTTACATAACACCACTATCACATCACATTATAAAGCTCACATGAGCTTATGATGATGATTGTGTTTATAGTGTCACGCAGTATTTTGTGTAACCAAATCAATCCTTTAGGCAAGTGTCTTTTGACAATTTATTATTGTTGTAGTCTAAGGAGCCTAGACGTGAGATGCGGAGACCTTCCCTATTTTATAAAGGCTGATAATTTGTCAGCACATGCTTCCTACACAGGTAGGAACGATGGGCGACTATGAAGTTTCGATTATCTGGGCGTTGGTAGGTACCAGGTAGCAAAGGTGTATGATATACCAACTTAATAAAGCATACTTTTTTTATATTTTCTGCATAATAACATTAGGAATCACATCATCCATTGTCAGATACTGTACATCAAGGGTGGCCAAACTTGATTGGATCCAAGATCTACTGTTTACTGACGAAACCCTGTGCGATCTACCAACTTAAGTACTATGTGTTTTGCCTTGCCACGATCGACTGGACGAAACCCTGTGCGATCTACTAACTTAAGTACTATGTGTTTTGCCTTGCCACGATCGACTGGACTAAGTACTTATATGTGTTTTGCCTTGCCATGATCGACTGGACTAATAGCCGTGATCGACTGGACGATCGCAATCGACCAGTTGGCCAGCCCTGCCGTACATCATGGCAACCACTTGACAAAGAAATTGGATATTGTCTTTTTTATATCTTATAGGCTAGCATTTACACTATCACAGCTGGTGGTAAGTGATGTTGTGGTCGAAGATGGTGAACACACTAGGCCTAGAATACTCTGATTTTAAAGGGCTTTCTGCTCCCAGAACACCATAAGATTATGGCTGCAGATTTTCTTCTTGATGGTGGTACCACTTGTAACCTAATTTTTGGTAGCAAGTCAGGTGAAAAATCAATATAATATGCTCTTACCACCTATGGGAATGATCTTGGCAGGCCGGGGTGAGAACTGTCAAAAGAGTCTAGCTACTGAGGATCCATGTTATATTTAGATAGATAGATAGATAAAACTCTTTATTTGCACACCAAAAGAACAGAAACAATTTACATCAAACTATAAGTAATGCAAAGGGCGGTCTTATCGCTTAAAGCGATTTCTTCCAGACAACCGAAATAGTAAAGAAGAAAATTACGAGACTGTGAAGGACGGTGGTGTACCAATATAAACTCTAAAATTAATGAATATACTTACTTACATAATATTAACATATTATCATACCATACACTACTTAAACACATATTCTTACATATATAAACATATATAATAATAATAATATAAAATACACTGTAGGATAAAGATTGCAATAAATTAGACTAGCAATAACTATAACACAACAAAGAATAATAATAATAAATAGATTAAAAAATAATAATAATAATAATAATAAATAGTTCAGTCTAATAATAATTTAGTCGAGACGGGATAAAAAGAATTTCAATAGTCGTTCTTTGAAAGCGTGTGGAGATGGAGATTGTCTGATTTCCACTGGTATATCGTTCC
The DNA here is from genome assembly GCA_954871355.1 of Cabera pusaria. NCBI lineage: Eukaryota > Metazoa > Arthropoda > Insecta > Lepidoptera > Geometridae > Cabera > Cabera pusaria. The sequence continues at coordinate 25,601,515 of OX940885.1, read as the reverse complement.
ACAGGCGCGCAGCCTGTACCGTAAACGATTTATCAAAAAAGGTGGTAGAATGAGAAGGTATTTGTAACGTTAGATTATCAGATGACCTCAACGTTAGTGAGTGCTGTGAATGTAGGAATTCAGAGCTTTCCTTAAGATAGCGCAGGGAAGCGGGATTAAAAAGTATATTATATAGGAGGGAAAGAATGTGAGTATTCCGGCGGAGTCGAATGGGAAGCCACTTGAGCTTGTGACGAAAATATGAGACATGGTCATATTTGCGCAATCCAAATATGAACCTTATGCAAAAATTCTGAAGCCGCTCAAGTTTGTTTAGCTGGTCCTCCGTTAAATCTAGATAGCTAGCGTCAGCGTAATCAAGAATCGGAAGCAGAAGAGATTGTGCTAACGCAACTTTGATAGCAGTAGGGAGAAAATTTTGAAGGCCTTTCAAGGCACCTGCAGAAGCAAACATTTTACGCCTAACGGCATCCAATTGTGGACCCCATGACAATGTCTGATCTATAATAATACCTAAACTCTTCACTTGTGTACTGTAAGGAATTTTAATACCGTCAAAAATAATTGTAGGAAGGTTATTACGATCAAGCTTAGACAACATGCGGGAGCTGCCTACAATTATTATTTGGGTCTTGCTAGGATTTACTCTTAGACCAAACGCCTTACTCCACGCAGCTATACGGCTCAGATCGTCATTCATTTTTCGAACACAGTCAATCAACTGATCGGGAGATGCCTGAGAGTAAATTTGTAGGTCGTCAGCGTGGAGGTGGTAGGGAGAAGATATATCAGAAGAAATAGAATTTATGAATGTAGAAAAGAGTAATGGAGATAGATCGCCGCCCTGTGGGACGCCAGCAGAAGTGTTACACCACGAAGAGACAGAAGAACAGTCTTCAAGGTGCACCCTCTGCCGACGCCCAAACTATTAAACCATTTAATCATTTAAAATATTTACCCATTTAAAGTGTACAAAATTCAACTTTGATACTTTAATGTAAGTACAGTTATAATTAAATAAAGTTTTAAGATATCTGGCAAGGCGTTGCCACTATTTAATGGTGTCTAACAAGGGTGACATGATTTTATACTCCGTCATCACTTTGACAATTGATCAGTACTAGAGCTGTTAAAAGTTCAATAATTGGTTGGACAGAGTATTAGTGTCTGGCAATGGATGAAATGATTATATATATGTATCATAAATATATATATATGATGAATTGATTATTATTTGATAAAATTAACTTAACTTCATAGTAGGCCATTGTTCCTATTTATGTAAGAAGAACGAAGCTGCGAAACTTTAACCTTTTCTAAAATAGGGAAGGTCTGTCATGGACAGACTGTTGTTCTATCTAAAATTTGAATGAGAACGAAATGGACCACTCTACTTTATTCACATAGAAAACAGATTAATTAATATATTTTATTTCTAAGCAAATTGTAACCTTTTCCTAAGGTTTTATATTTTATGTAGTGGCCAAGGGAAAGATTTGCTGTCTGCCTATCCATCTGTCGGTCACAGGTTTGTCTTTCGAAAACCACAATGGGTAGACACTTGAAATTTAGATAGAATATATATAAATATATGTATTACTATTGTCAAAATAATACAAAACGAAATTTAAAATTTAAGGAGGTATATACACAAAAAATATTTATTCAGAGTTTCTTGCTCAATCTTTTGCACGGTAATAGATACACTTGAAATTTTCAGACTTTATTACTATGGCTGCTAAAACAACAAATAATTCTAATAATATAATAAAATTAAATCTAAATAAAAAGGGGTCTACATATTTTAGGCTCTATCTAACTTATTGTACAGTGGTATGGAACTCTTTTTTAGCAAGTCTTACTTGCACTTGGCAGTTTTATTTTATATTGTTAGACTTCCTGATAACCAGTAATGATCAAGTATAGTTGTGAATATTGCTTCCACAATTTTTTTAATCAATATAATGAAGGTAGTGTAGTAGTATGTGAGTAAGCAAAAGCTAAAATGACATTTCTGTTGCAAAGGTTTGGTTACTTCACACATTACACAGTTAAGACCAGTTTCACCGATTTCCGATAAAGTTTCTAATAGTTATCTGACATATGATGCCATATAAAACTGGCCCCTAATATTGTACAAGTTGTTGAATCCAGTTTAATATTGATTAGTACAATTAGTACTAAACATATTTTCTGCTCTACATTTATAAGCATTTGTTTAACAGATTGAGTTAACAATAAAAAAATATTCTTATAAGAAATAGGTGATGTTTAGATTATGCTAAAAAATCTTAATATATTATGTTTAACTCTAATTTGCAATGCATAGAGATCCTACCAGAAGGCCTAAATCATGCCTATTTCTACCTTACTATGCCAGAGATGGTGAGACAGTGATTGATTACCTTAAAGCAGTGGTTCCCAATCAGAATTGCTTGTGCACCCCTTCAAAAAAACTATTTCATCTTGCGTACCCCTTAAGCTACAAAATGTACCCCAGCGGTCTGCAGGCCAGCACACAACTGCATGGTCAAGAGCCTACCGCACGTACCCCCTCGAGTTACTTTACGTACCTCCAGGGGTATGCGTACCATTAATTGGGAAACACTGCCTTAAAGCAACATCCTCTTCTCTCCTGATGCAGTAAAACTAAAATAAAAAAGGTTTAAGATCTTGTGGTAGGATGGCTAGTAGTAACCTAAATCAAACTAGCTTTTACATGTTTGTTAGCAATTTAATGCATTGTCAGCTTAAATTTACAATCATTTTTAATGTACCTGATTGCATATGTAATTAAGATAATTTTAATTATATACAGAATCTTTGGAATAAGACTTTTACGCTATTGATTATAGGATTTTGACAGAGCAGGATAGTTTAGAATTTTAGATTTCATAGACTTGATGAGAGTATTAATTAATAAGCAGACGCAGCCTGCAATTCAAGGGGTTCTTACACTTCTTGAGTAATATTAGTATTATAACGAAATACTTACACCCGAGCTGAATTGATCGTTTAGAACACATAGCAAATGAAGAAATAGTAGGTGTCACCATGGGTAGTTACAAAACTCACCTGATGAAGAGCAGTCAGGCCGTCAACGTTAGCCGTGTTGATGTCAGCGCCCATCTTCAGCAAACGCTGCACCTCCTCCTTGTCTCCAGAAGTGCATGCCGCCAGAAATACAATCCCAGAGGAAAACTGAATCCGTGACGCGCGCTTCGGCGACGGACTTTGCTTGTTTGTGTCTGATTCTTCCCATCGCTTCAACTGTTCAGCTCGCTTGAACAGCGCCGATGACGACCTATTATCCGTCATTTTCACTCTCGACTGACCACTTGGCACTCAATATGGACCGTCCTCGCACTTTTCACCCAGCATAGATTATGTTTTTATTACATACAGTACACAAACGCCGAGTCCTTAACTTAATCGCCAAAAAAGGAAACATGAAAGAAGAAACGTTCCAGGGAGGCTGATATTAAAACAGCTTTCATACGAACATTGTCCTGTACACTTGTTGATCACGAACCACACCACACACGGAAATCAATTTTAAACACATGACATAACCATTGAGCTACACATTTAGCGTGGCAGCCATTACAAGATTAAAATTTTACAGCTAACTAAAGTGCCCACATACCAAATGCAAAGTAAAAAGAAAATCTAGGCAAGGATTGAGAATGACGGAAGAATGAATTTAGTACGGTTGCATCTAGCGACACCTACCGGATGAATGTTAACTTATTTTTTGTTGCCAACTTTAAGATCCTTGTCTATTTATTATAATATCGAAAATGAGAACATACTAAACTATATATTTATTAAGATACTAGCAGCCCGCCCCGGCTTCGCACGGGTAGAACATATATGCCTAAAAAATTTGCATCAGTTTGTTGCATCAAATATAATATATGAACATATTTAACAATCATCGTCATATTTCAACCAATTTACACAAAACCTTAACGAATTATGCACCTAAACCTTCCTCATAAACACTCTGGCTATTGGTGAAAAACGCAGGATAATCCGTTCAGTAGCTATTGAGATTATTGCGAACAGACAGACAGACGCAGTGATGGACTTTGTTTTATAACACTTACGTAGTGATATTGGACGGCCCTTTGGCGTAAAGGATAGTTACCCTGATTCTGACCCGACGGTCGTTGGTTCTAATCCTAGCTATATCAATACCTACCAATGAAAGTTTTATGTGTATTCATGAATCATGAGTTTACGTACAGTGGTAGTGGGATCATTAAATCTACCAAAAAGTAGCTTACCACCAAGGAGAACATCTGCCGCCTTAACCTTACACGGCGTTCCCCGACGCAAAAAGTAGAGGTAATATACGCTTAACGTGTGTATCTGTGTGTCTGTCTGTAACATCTTAGCACCTAACCGGATGAACCGATTTTGTTTTTATTATTGATAGTTTTTTTTTGTTTGTTAGATGTCTTCATCGAGAGTGTTCTTAGCTTTGATTCATGAAATTTCGTTAAATCTTTATAAAACTATGAGCTTTTTTCTAGTTAATTGCGCTATGAAATCAACTTTCATAGGTCTGATCAATTCGAAAATCTTTTTCTTCAACGATATTGTAAGAACATGGAAGCATTGACCTGATGCTGGGACATCTCCTGGACTCTACAGATTACTCAAATCCTCACCAACTTACAGCTCAGATTTTAAATGTCGTGTTTAGAGTCATTGAAATGCTTTTAATGAAAAGATTATACATAGATCAGTCGGGGTGGTTTAAAATATTATATTATTATATATATAGATGAATATAATTTTATACAACAGATCATATTATTATACTATATTGACTTCAAATTGATTGTGATCGATGGGTATCTACAGCATAGGTAAGCTTATAATTATATATAGTAGTAGTAACTACGACCTAATCTGTGGTTTTACTGGAAATATTTTATTAATTTTGCGATGCGTGTATGTGAAATTCGTGATATCTTCTAGAGCTTTCATTTGAATTATGTACTGTAAAGGACAATTTTGATCTATAATATGTGGCCAAGCTAATTAACGTAATTATTTGGATAAGTATTAATACTATATACTTGAAAATAACCTTGGAAATTATGTAATATATATTTTTTTTAATTTTAAGATTAAAATGGTTACTGAGAGTCAACCTTAAGAGATAGACATATACCGTCGCGGACTTTTTTGTAGGTCTTATTAAGTTGTACAACTCTTCCATAGAAAATATTCGTCTATCTATTTTTAATTGAGCAGCGTTAGTAAGAAACGTGTTTTTTCAACCGTTTTTTTGCCGACTTAGGTTGCAAATTAGGTCTCCACGAATGTACATTTGATTTAAACGGGATAATATATAGCCTATTTTCATTCCGAAAGTCCATACTATGTATTAGTGAAAGAATTTTTTAAATCGGTTCAGTAGTTTTTGACCCAAATCATTACAAACATACAAAAATACAAAAATACAAATGTTCTCTCTTTATAATATTAGTATAGAAGTATAGATGAGATATATATTTATTAGGATAAGATACGATTTATTGCATAAACTGTGAATAAAGATGGTCTTAATTTGTAGTAGCAACAGCTTTCCCATTTCGACATGAAAATTAAGGTATTATAACTTAAACTAACTAAGTAAGTAACTTAACAATAGGTACCTAGGTATGTATATATCGAATCATAGTTACTTATCTACTATTTAACTAATCAGAACTTAATAACTTAGTACCAACATGTATCTATATTCTAAATATTTACTTACTCAAATATTCATTTACATTACATAAAATACTTATGTTACAAGCCAGTCTTTGAATTTTTGTTTGAATCGTTTCCCTTCCAGTAATCTGAGCTCCAAATGTTATAAATATTAATGGCACTGATATAAGGTCTATTGTGGTACATGGTGTTATTGCTTTGTGGGATGCAGATGTTGTGTCTATATTTGCTCCGTTGACTAGAAGCACGAGACGCTTTAATATTAAAAAAATACTACTTATTATTTTTAACAAATATAACCGTCGAGATCAAAACAAAACAACTGTTTGCCTTTTACAAAAGTTTATTACGGTGTCCCAGTGTTAAAAATGATATAAAAGTTTACAAAACATGTAAGTAACACGTAGCGCAAACCGCGGGAGATTTGTATGAGGTACGCACGACCGTCTCGCGTGGAGTAAGCTTTTCTAACTAACTGGCCCGCGCGCCCATCGCTGTCGCTACGCAATGGCGTGATACCCCCGCTGCGCGGGGAGGGTAGAGTGGATCGCGCATGCGCGTGGCGCAAGCGCGTCGCGATGTGACTGTTGGCACGCGGATATCGCAAGCATGAAATAAAGTACCGAACCCCCGCGCTACAGTCTCCCCCTCTAGCCCAACTAGGCGCCTCGACTGTGGGGCTAGTCTAGGTAATGGCATGGTCTACCCCGTTTCCTCTTCTCCCTGATAGGCGGTTCTACTTCGCCGAGAAAGACGTGAGGTGCGAAATGTAGTATTTCCCCATGGGTATCCCAGTCTGGACGTTCTCAAGAAGACAGGTCACCGGTCCAACAACCTCCCTAACTTTGTACGGTCCATCACGTCGCAGTATGAAATTTGGGGTCTGACCGCGTCCTGCGTCATTCGAGCCCTGGGTCTTAAGTAGGACCAGATCTCCCACCTGATAATTTGGTGAGTCACGGCGCGACTTGTCTGTCACATTTTTCCTGTTCGCCTGCGCTTTCCCGTGAGCGTCTCTCGCATCATCCAATGCGGCTCCTATTCGTCTCAGATATGGGGTGATGCTGGGCACAAAGTTATCTTTAGCCAAGATACCTCTCATATCCGACACGGAGTCTGCGGGCGCACGTAGCTCTCGCCCGAAGGTAAGATACGCTGGAGAAAATCCAGTGCTAGCTAGCGGTAACCGCCGAATTCATGGCAAACCTGACCGCTGCGAGGTGCAGATCCCATGTATCGTGGTCCTGTCCAACGAGTATTGCCATCTGTGGCTTGAGGTCTCGGTTCTTTCTTTCGATAGGATTGGCTTGAGGATGATAAAATGGTGTAAGCGTCTGATTAATTCCTAAGACGTGGCATACCTGCTGCATCACTTCGCTCACAAATAGCACGCCGTTATCACTGATAAGGCGGCGTGGCACTCCGTATCTGAAAAAGACCTCATTGGCCAAGGTTTGGGCACATTCAACGCTGGTGGCACTTTCCAAAGGAAACAACTCTACCCAGCGTGAACACACATCCTCGACAATAAGTATCCACCTGTTCTTCCTGGGCGTCTCGACGAGTGGACCAAAAAGGTCCACTGAGACGACTTCAAATCTGCGATTCACAGCTGGAGTCTGCAGAAGTCCCGCTGGCTTGCGGTTGTCAGCCTTGTAACGCTGGCACGGCACGCACTCCTTGATGTACTTGGTCACAAATGATCGCATACCTGGCCAGTAGTAGCGTGATCTTACGCGATTTAACGTACGTTCTACGCCAAAGTGGCCGGCTGCGGGTGCGTCGTGCAAGTCCGCCATCACCTGCCTGCGTTCATGTTCAGGTACGACCAAACAAGCTTCCTCTTCTTCATCGGACTCGAGGCTGTACCGGTAAAGTATACCGTCGGATATCGTATAACCGCGGTCGGACCACGGTCTCCCCCTAGAGGGTTCGTCGGACTAAATCTTCGACGATCTTACGTATCTCCGGATCGTTCAGTTGATTTTCCCGGATATCGTTGCCACTCCTTTTTTGCATATCGACCGTGATGAAGCATACGTCGCAATCTTGATCTTCAGCACTGACTGGGCGTGACAGCGTATCGGCGACCGCATTCGACCTTCCAGGAGTGTACGTGATATCGAGATCAAAATCCTGTAAAATCAGCTAGGCTATTCTGTAAGCTATCTCGACAGCGGAATCCGCGGTGAGATTCGAATTTCGTACTACGAAATTCAATCTTATCACATTCGTAATACGGTTGAATTTCCTAATACGAAATTCAAATCTCACCGCGGATTCCGCTATCGAGATAGCTTACAGAATAGCCTAGCAGAGCCCACCTGGCTAGTCGTCCACTAGGTGATCTCTGGCTCATCAACCAACGTAAGGGCTGATGGTCTGTTCTAACGACAATCATTGCATTGTCCACATAACCACGGAACTTTCCTAATGCCCAGACAACGGCAAGAGCTTCTCGCTCGGTCGTAGAGTAGTTCCTCTCGGCGCTGGTGAGTAAGCGGCTCGCATACTCGATGGGTCTCTCATAGGTGCCCTACCCCTGCATTAAAACAGCTCCCAGACAATACCCGCTGCTGTCAATACACAGGATGAATGGTTTTGACTCATCTGCCTGACGCAATATGGGAGCGGTCACAAGAAGGGACTTGATGCGGTCAAAAGATGTCTTCTGTTCAATTCCCCACCGCCAGGTGGTTGTCTTTTTCAGGAGGTCCGTAAGAGGCCACGCGATTTCAGAATAATTGTTGATGAACCTTCTAAACCAGCTCGACGTCTGCAGGAAACATTTCAGATGTTTGACGTTTTGTGGAACCGCCACGTTATCCACTGCTGCTGTATTTTCAGGGTCTACCTGTATTCCTCCCGGCGTGATGATGTGACCTAGGAATTTAACCGACTCCCGAGCAAAGTGACTCTTTTCCCTGTTCACTCGCAAGTTGTACAGAGCCAGTCGGTCAAATACCGTCTTTAGATCAGCCAGGTGGTTCTCAAAGGGCCCTGGAGACTGCAGAATTACGTCGTCAAAGTAGGTCAGAAGCTCTACTCCCTTGAGGTTGGATCGAAATCGATCCATAAGCCGCTGAAAAGTGGCTCCAAAATTCCTCAAACCCATTGGCACCCGTTTGAACCTAAAAGTTCCTAGAGGCGTGGTGAACGCTGCCTTGTCTTGGTCCTCACAGGCGACGCCTACCTGATGGTACCCAGATCGGAGGTCTAAAGTGGTCCTGTACTCACTGGCTTTGGCCGCGTGTAACACATCTTCCATCCGAGGGAGCGGGTACCGGTCCGGTTCTGTCACCTGGTTCAATTTCCGGTAATCGATGCACAAGCGATAGTTTCTGTCTCTCTTGGGTACCAAAACAACATTGGCGGCCCAAGGTGACTCACATTCTTCGATAATATCGCCTTGCAGAAGTTTGTTCAACTCCTTCTGCAAAGCGTCCTTCTTATGTTGAGACAACCTATAAGGAGGAGACGCAATAGGTTCCTGGTCAGGACTTACCTTTATGCGATGGGTAGCGAACTCCGTCGCCGGTCCATCGTGGGCGAATTGCGTTGCTCTCTCGCTAATAAACTCGTTTAAGGTGCGTTTCTGCTCCGGGGTTAACATGGTACCTTCGTCTGAGCGTAACGCAAGTTCTGAAGTGTCGGCGCGCATCAAGTCAGTATCTGCAGACTTGACGGTAAATGTCCGGACAAAGTCGTAATAGTGGTGGGGATCGTCACCAAACATCCACCTACCTCGAGCTGCGTCCAGCACTATGCCCGCCTGGGACAGGAACTCCATTCCTAACAAAGTCCTAGTATCATCCCCAGGCAACACTAAAAACTCACAACTAACTTCACGGCCTTCAATCGCGACCGGTACATTAGCGATTAGCAGTATTTTCTGTGTCCGAGATCCGTCTGCTAAACGTATAATGCGTTGTGACTCCTTTAATTCTACTCCAAAGTCTACTAAGACTCGGTGGAGCATCGAGCTCGCAATAGAATGCGTGGCACCCGTATCTACCATAGCTATTCCGTACTTACCAAAAATGCTAACCTTTACCATCGGTTGTGTAGCACTCATTGTCAATTGAGCGGTGTTTATCTGTGCGGCCGCGTCGGGTAAATCTTTATCCGACGTACTTATTGAATTTTTGCAACCTGATGTGGCCGTTACAGTATTAGAAAAAACTCGCGGGACATCAGTGATATTATCTGAATTGGGTCCCTGCTTGTTTAACATTTTTCCTGACTCGGTATTTATTTTACCGGAATAACCCCCCTGAATATCGATACGATGATTCGTCTCACTACTCTGATCATCTATCGTCACGCTGAACCACGAAACCCCAGTCTCCCCAATACTGGTACAATTGACATCGGGTTCCCCTGTTTTTGAAGAAGTTGTTTTTGGGTTACATATATCACATTTCGACCTCACAACGCCTTGTTTACCGCAACCATAACATCGGATAGACTTCTGGTTACCGCCGTCGGCACTGACACTTTTAGGGTTAGGAACTTTATCGCGAAGCTTACGACAACCGTCGCTTACGTGACCAAACATTTTGCAAAACGAACAGCGGGGTCTGTCTCTATTCTTACGCGGTACGTTCGTTACGGGGTGATCAGTGATCGGCGCATGGGATCTCGCTTCATTTGATGGACCATACGATTTCTTTTTCGCTGACTCTGAATAAAAATCCTCGGCGATTCGCGCTTTACAGAGTAGTTCGTCTAAGCTATTTACATTTTCACGCGGCACGCGGCGGTGTAAAAGACCGTAACACATATCTATTTGCACAATTTCACTTAGTTTGTATGGCAATTTAGTAATAAGCGCTCTAACTCTGCAAATTAACCGTTCGGCACGTTCATCTCGCGTTGTTCAGCGGAAAAAATGTCTAAATACCTGGTGCGCAGGGCGGCTGGCGCCGTATACGCTACGAAGCCTGGTGAGAGCGTCCGACCACGTCGACACGGTCCCCTTCACACCTCTCCACCAGAGCACTGCTTCACCTTCTAGCAGGATGGCTAAACCTCGGAGTGCGTGCTCGTCGCACACCGCGGCGCACTCCTTAAATGTCTCCACAGAGTCCAGGAAGGCTTCCAGGACTTCCGTGTCGCGCAACGGTCCGTCGAAACGCGCCGTGCAGCGCGTGAAGTTAGCGTTCGCGCTGCTGGCGCCGAAGCTCATGCTGCTCGATGCCGCCGCGGGCGCGGGCGTCACAGGCGTAGACGCTCGGAGGTCGCTGGCAGACATCGACGTGATGAGTTGGGTGAGCGTGGATAGTAACTGCTCTGGAGCCTGAAACGGTAGCGCCTGCGCCGGCCTGGCGCTGGCGAATGCAGGATTCTCAGCACGGTGTTCCTCGCCGGTGCTGGTGTCCTCTTCTGCCTGTTCTATGACTGTGACGTCGGCGTCCTGTTCGCTGTCTGCGTCACCTTCACCTTGTTGCTGACGAAGCGCTCCTCTCCTCGTGATCATTTTCGCGTTTCAACGCGTAGATAAATGACTCGCGGGTAAACTAGGAGTGTTCGATATAGCTTCTCGGTGTATCAGTATCACTCACTCCACTCACTTTGTGCGTGCGTACCTAATGTATAGGTAGACGCCACGTAGGTGGACGCTAACAGTACGTTGACCTCTAATTGCCGCGGGCTCGGCCGCAAGTTAAGCGCCAATATAACCGTCGGGATCAAAACAAAACAACTGTTTGCCGTTCACAAAAGTTTATTACGGTGTCCCGGTGTTAAAATTATATAAAAGTTTACAAAACATGTAAGTAACACGTAGCGCGAACCGCAGAAGATTTGTATGAGGTGCGCACGACCGTCTCGCGTGGAGTAAGCTTTTCAAACTAACTGGCCCGCGCGCCGATCGCTGTCGCTACGCGATGGCGTGATACCCCCGCTGCGCGGGGAGGGTAGAGTGGATCGCGCATGCGCTTGGCGCAAGCGCGTCGCGATGTGACTGTTGCCACGCGGATATCGTAATCATGAAATAAAGTACCGAACCCCCGCGCTACACAAATATATATATTTCCAAAATGTAAAGTCCTGTAAGGGTAAGCAGATAGTTTTATTAAAATATTGTACGCAATGAATCAGTACTAAGCAAGTTGAAAATTCATCTAATACAACGGTTTTTGTAATATAAACGTTTGCTGAATATCTACAGAATTACCCCAAAAAATAAAACCCCATAATTCAAATGTAGATATGCCAAACCATAGTACGCATAAATTGCTGTTTGTCTGTTTGATATATTTGTAACTAGCTGTGCCCGCGACTTCGTCCGCGTGGAATAGTGTCTTATGATAGCATTTTTAATTATTTAGGCTAATTATTTCACAAATAAGACGCATGTGTATCCCACCTACACCGCACCGTACCACGCCACGCAAATGCCCTCCCCCCTCTCCCTGTCCCTCACCCCTCCCTTCCCCTCTCCCTCTCTCTTCCCCTCTCCCTCTCTCTTCCCCTCACCCCCTTTCCCCTCACTTCCCTCTCCCCCTCCCCTTTCCCCCACTCCCCCACCTCTCCCCTTCCCTATCTCTTCCCCCCAATCCCTTACCCTCACCTTCCCCTCTGTTACCGCCAGAATTAGCATTTTATAATATAAATGCATTTCATCGTTCATTAGCTGTCACTTTCTTTCACATGGTAATACAGGTTAATTGAGCGATTTCCTATCTCATTTACCCCCGCCATATATCTATATCCATCCACGTCGCACCGCGCGTTTTGGAAGCAACGACGTCCTTCAAGAAACCAGTCTCAAGGACAAACCGCCGCAGAACGTACTTCGGTGTGATCTATTTATTTGCATTACCGCGCGTACGTGAATTTTGTGTTTTTTATACGAAAGTTTGGACCCCCTTATTGTTAATGTGGACGAGGACATTTGTGAGGATTCTGTGCTGCGCAGCCTGAACAGTCCAGGTCGAGAAGGAGCTCCCGGACGTTAGAAGGTGCATGGATATTCCATTTTCCTTACCTAAATCGCTCTAGTTGTCCTGATATACCATGTTATTATTATTTAGATTTGTAATCGGTGATCCTATCGAATAAAAGAAAAAATACAGTCCACTTAAATTAATGACACTATAAGACCTTCGGGTACATAACGCCTCCCGCCAAAAAGCGGTTGAATATAAATTTTTGAATTTAAAAACCTCACTTCTCTCTCCCCTCCGCTTTCCCCCCACTTCTCCCTCCCCTCCCCCTCTCCCTTTCCCCTTCCCTTCACTTCCACCTCCTCTCTTTGAACGTCATATTTATATCGAATCGACAGCCTAAACAATAAAATTCAAGCTTCTAGCTTTTAAAATGACGATACTTTCAAGCAGCTTTTCATCCCCCCTTTCAACCCCGTACCCTCTATTCGCTTTAAAATGTAGCCTATGTCCTTTATCAGGCTCTAGACTATTTGTGTACCAAATTTCATTCAAATCCGTTCAACAGAACATTCACATAAACCTTACATATTTCCATACAAACTTTCATCCCCTATTGTTATTTTACACCCTTGAGGGTAAAACTTTTACAAACTTTGAATGTCATATTTATTTATATCGAAGCAATGGCCTAGAAAAAATAAGTTTCAAACTTCTAGCTCCTAAAATGACGATACTTCCATACAACTTTTCATCCCCTCTATAAACCCCTTACAACCCTTTTTTCGCATTAAAAAGTAGCCTTTGTCCTTTCTCAGGTTCTAGACTATCTGTGTACCAAATTTCATTTAAATCAGTTCAGTGGTTTTGGCGTGAAAGTGAGACAGACAGAGTTACTTACGCATTTATAAAATTAGTTAGGATTAGGATTACGGACAGCACGTAGCAACATTTAGATATTTTATTATTTATTTAACTGATATGACCTTTCCAGTTTAGATTAGAATCAATAGTTAAGCCTAAAAAGTTTGTGACGTTTACTTCGCTCACAGCATTACCTTTATTAATATTAGTTAAACTTAACGGCGTCATTTTATAATTTCTTAATTGTAGAGTGTTCGTTTTTGTGATATCACCCATAAGGTTAATATCGTCTAACCAATTAACAACGGTTTCTGTGGTTTTAACTATTTCAAATTTTAATACAGAACTACTCCGGTTTTCTTGTGGAATGAAAATGGTCGCATCATCAGCAAACATAACACATGGGTGTTTGCTGACGAGCAGTAAATCATTTAAGTATATTAAAAATAGAAGTGGCCCAAGAACAATGCCTTGAGCACACCTATTGAATTTTTGAAAGTTGGATGAAAGGTTTTCAATTGTTTTCGTATTTATGTTGTATACTATACATTGATTACTGTTGATTGACTTCTATTAGTAAAGTAGGAGCTAAGCAGATTTACAGGTGTGCCTCTAATTCCAACAAAATATTATTTTTTGAGCAAAATATCGTGCATCACACAGTCAAAGGCTTTACTTAAATCAAGACATAAAGTAATGCCTGTTCTTTATTATTAAAATTATTATAAATTTGTTTTAACATTATGAAGATTGCCAATGATGTGCTTTTACCGGTTTGGAAGCTAAATTGATTTTCATTAATAATTTTATTCATGTTTAGGAATTATAATATAAGGAAACTGTTTCTGAAGTTCTGAAGAAATATATAAAATTTTGTAGCTACCACCTCTGCAAATTTTATTTACCTAAGTTACTAGAGTCAATTTATGTACGTATTCTTTAGCACACAAAAACTTGTACAGTGAGGACCTATTACTAAAATAGCAACCTGAGGTGCAGAGAAAATGGTGGCGTATCAGAGAAAGATGAAAAAAGAGAGGCAACATATTTACATTACTTATATTATTATTTAGTCGATTATAATATATTGCTGGTGTAAAGCTCTTCGGCCATCTTAAAGTATTGCCAGTACTGTTTAGGAATAAGAATATTTATGTTAACTTTTTAACCAATGGTATGACGTGAGGTCGTAATATGTCAAGTTAACCCAATCGCAGATAGTAATAGACAATAAAAAAAATTGTAATAGAGAACGTATTGGGTACGCCAAAGTTGCGCCCTCTGCCGACTATCGTCGCGAATAGAAAAAACAGTCATTTTCCGTCCCGTCAGTTTCGTGCGGGAATCCAGTCAGAATATTTCTAATTCAAGATGGCTATGTGTCATAATGGATGTGTCTTGAATTGTTGTCGTTAGAAAACTTTATTTGTTTTGTGAGTGAAAAGTGTTTTTTTCACAATGGCTGACTTAAGTGTTGATATTTTGAAGTTGCCAGAGGATGTGAGAGATAAACTTGCTGAACTGGACTTGGAGTTATCTGAAGGTAGGAACGGTGCTATGTTTGCATATTTTAATAGATCGATAAATTGTTATTTGCTGATAATTATTTAGTTGATCAGTTACTACCACCTAGTTTGAGTTTTGAGCATTATGTTTGTTTTTGGATTGCTTGTTGCATATACGTAGTGCGGTCATAGTTTAGCAAGATTAGTTTTCGCTCATTGACGTAATGTACAGCTGATGAATTGAGGTAAATATTAGGTGTTTTTCTCATAATCTTCAGTTGAAATGGCCAGGTTGTAATATCGTTAGACATGATGTATTATTCGTGTGGTCACGGTCCACTCGGTGAATTGTCAAGTCGCGTGTCGAGGAATGCATTTCTGCGATCATGTCGAACAGAGTACTAGTGTGTTCGCAACTTTGTATTTCGCGGCTTTGATGCTTCTATCCTTGATTCTGACAAAACATTTCTACAAGCCACATTCTAACTAGACAACATCTCAAACAATACACTATCAACTGGCTATGAGTCATTTTACACACACCTGCAGTTCTTACAAAAATGTATATTGTGTACAAGGCATATAAAAATACAAAAGTTGTTACAGATATATTTTAATACATGAAAGCATTTTGTGTATCTTTCGAATGTCTCTTTCCTTGAAAAATATCTAATTTAAAAACAAAAACAGGCTCCTCCATACCAGTATTATAGAACAATACTCAAGTTTAATAAATATATTTTATTTGTTATTAAGGAGTGATTTTATTTATAAAATAGCACCATTCTATGCTAAGAGTAGATCTCTGCTTGAGTGTTTTCATAGTATGTCAAAGTAAAGTCACCTGCAATAAATGTAACATTATAGTATCTGTAATAACCCTTTAAATATGTAGAAAGAGTTAACTGTGTGTATATAATACAATAACTAAAACACTATCTTTACTGATAAACTAACACATAAAATATTTGCTTATGTATGATTGTAATAAAATGTAAGTAGTTTTTACTAAGGCAATACTAAGTCAAGTGTACGAGTTCTAAATAAAATTGTTAATAAAATGATTCCTACAATAGTTACCATTATTTTAGTTTGCATGTTAAATTAGCTATAATTTGCATAGTTCCAATGATAAATAAAACTTGCTATTATCAATGCTACTATAGTACAATAATATCCTAAGAAAATATTTTGCTTTTGATAGAGATGCTTAGTTAAGTATTTTAGGTTTTATGGAACAATAAAAATGTATGTTAAACCTTGCAGCAATCCTAAGTACCTACTTAAATAAAAACCAACATGAGAATGTCTAAAAAAATCTTAAAAAGCAATAATTTGCTTATTAATCTACTAACAAATATCTTCATTTTATATTTCTTCACCACTACTGCTTGGATCCCTTGATCTGTCATGACACCTTGGTCTTCTTTACAAATCTCGTGCAATCACTTTGTCCTACTTCAAGGTGTGAGTTTTCCCAGCTCGTATTGTTTATGCTTGTCTTAGTAATGATCAATCTGATATTTCGTCTTTCTCCACAATTAGAGTGATAGTTTTACCATGTAAGATGGTTAGTTAGCCTAAAGATGCACTAGCCTCCTTTATCCAGACTTAAGACTGGCTGCTCAAAAATGCAGAGTCACTTGCAATCATAGCATAGTTTTGCTTGCCACGAATCAAGGTACATTTGTCATCTTTTGCCCTGTTGCCTGTCATCTACTTTATACTGATTGTGTAGAAAATGTTTCAATAAGAGAATAATCTGTTTTGGCTCCAATCGAGGCTACTTGTAATTTAATCAATTAAGGAGTTTCACCGGCTCCTGATAATGTGTCATAACTATCTGACAGATGACTCCATATACAAGTTGTCAAAAATCTGTTCATCTGTTCTATCAGGAACCGCTGAAACTGGCCCTAAGTATCATTGAAATGCTTCTATTAAAGGTTATTAATAAAAAAAAATTATTTGACAATTTCATCTATATAAAATCAAATTGATATCACATCTTTAGGCCAAGTTTTAAGGGCCCCATAGACTATCAATTCGCCGGCAGTCCCTGGTCATATCAGGCAGCCGGCCGTCCAAAGTCTGCATAGCCCACTCACTAAAAAGATCATTGCCTTGACGGCAGTTTGCCGGCAGTGATCGAATATCAAATCTAAGTTCAAGTTGGTAAAGTTCAGCTCTCAGTTCGAGTTTGTCGTCAGATGGTCTTCAGTCCGAAACCTGAAGCGAAATTGTGAGTGTGTGGCCTGTTGTGATTACTGACAGGCTGTTATCGTCCGGCAATCTGCTAGCCCAGGGGTCCTTTATCAGACTAATGAATAGTCTTGCTGCTGCGATCTTAGTTGTATACTTCATTTGAAAAAATAATTAACTGTTTTGTCTATTTTAGCTTGCAATAAAGCTACTTTTATTAGTGAATCAAGTTTTAAAAAGCTGCAGCTTGGGTTTATTTCATACCATTGGAAATTGTTAAGTTAATAGCTTTATATCTATGGCCACCAGTCACCTGAGAAATGTTATTGAAGGAAATGTCACCTACGATTAAGTCTCATTGTATAACATGAAAGTTTTGCTAACAAGGCTATGAGTTGAGTGTTTGTAATCTTATAGCTTCACTCTACGTGATAATGGTCAGCTCCTTCCTGATCATGCGGAGAGATTTGAGCTTTGACAATAATGTGATTGTGAAATAAAATATTTTGACAGCCAAGTGTCTTTCTGGTTGATGTGTCAGGCCATTTCATTAAGCCATTTCTGGTTAGTAAAGAGGTCGACATGTCATCTGCGGTTTGAATGTTTGTAGCCGCCTTGAAATATGCGTTCCAAGTAGTCTTCCACTATTTTTACGTAGTTTTAGTCAAAAGTAGGGTTCAGTCAAAATTATTTCTCCAAGGTCTCAGCTAAAATGTTTGCCTGTCTTTAATGACAAACTTGAACTATCTATCGCTTCCAGTTAGGGGCTGTGTGGGTTGCGGTGTGTTGAACATTTGCTTGCACAGTTTCTGCACTTTAGATTTGTCATCTGTGATGGTGTCAATAAGGTTCTGCCGCCCCTCGGCGGCGTGGTCATCTAAGGCCGATTTTACTCTTTCTACCAGAAAATTTACTTCAGTCTTTACTTTTGGACATCTGGTCTCCTGCCACAGCTTTCTTTTCTCCCTTTTGTCCTTCATCAGTTGCCTTATCGAAATGGGGAGAAGATTGAGCATTAAAACTTCTGCGATATGCCATTACTCTTGAACAAGAAATTCGTTCTTCCGATAATGCAAATATTCATCTTTCCCATAGTTCTGCGAAAGCATAAAAATAAACCCTATAACCCAGAGTACATAAAACATAGAACTACTTATATGTCCCATGAAGTCTTCCTGTACCTTATTAGCTTATAGACACTATTGTCTAATTAAGTCTAATAGACAATAGTGTCTATTAGCTATATGTAATGAGGTAGGTACGGGAACATAAACACTATGAAGTAATATCTAATAAAGTCTTAATAGTTTATATAATAAAGCTTATATATATTACTAGCTGTGCCCGCGACTTCGTCTGTGTGGAATAGTGTCTTTGGGTAGCATTAACTAATAAGACACATACGTATCCCAGCTACACCCCCTCCCTCACAACTCCCTCTCCCCCACTCAAGTCCCCTACCCTCCCCTTCCACTCCCCCTCCACTCCCCTTACCCTCCCCCTCTACTCCCCTTTCCCTCCCCCTCCACTCCCCTTACCCTCCACTCCCCCTTCCCCCTCACACACTTTGAATGTCATATTTATTTTATCGAATCAACAGCCTAAAAAATAAGTTTCAAGCTTCTAGCTTTAAAAATGACGATACTTCCATACAACTTTTCATCCCCCCTTTCAACCCCTTACAACCCTCTTTTCGCATTAAAAAGTAGCCTATGTCCTTTCTTAGGCTCTAGACTATCTGTGTACTATATTTCATTTAAATCGGTTCAGTAGTTTTGGCGCGAAACTGAGACAGACAGACAGAGTTACTTTCGCATTTATAATATTAGTAAGGATAATATCAAACAAATTTTATACACAACACAGAAAAGACAGAACAAAACAGACACAATAGTGTTACTTATATTTTTTATCGCCTATTGTGTTTTAATAAGTCGAATCTGCGGTATCTACTAATTTCTTATAACATTGTGCTATTGGTGTCTAATAGTAACTCGTGGTAAATTCAAAGAATACCTGTTTATTGTTTTCCCATTGAGGAAGGATCAGGTCACAACAACGCCACAACTTCCGACTACCTTAAGACAAGTTGAAGTTGGTTTTGTCATGATACAGACTGCCTTAGTTTCCAACATTATAAGTAAATTTCTAGCTATTTAGATCAATGTTTACATATTAAATACCTGTAAAATAATTGATTCATGACTTCTGAGTTAAACATCAAATGTACCTGCTAACTTAGTCACTAGATGCATTAGTATTCACTGATAAGGTAAAGTAATTATTAACAATCTACTTTATTAAAATTAAATGATAAACAGAAAGCCCGTTACGACTGATAGTTGACGGATAAGCAAAAAGAAAAGAAATTCTAAAGCTGAACAACGTTTGTTTATAACTTGCTTTCTTTCGTAGTTGCAATATTATCTTAATCTATAAAACCCACATGACTCCTGCGCATGTATATATGCTTACGGATACGCCATTGTCCTTTCCACTTGACACCTGAAACAAAGGACAATGGGTGAAATATATTGAGTTTAGAACTGACTGTCCACCTTTTATTGGTCTTCGCTACAAATGTCGAAATTGAGGATTAAATTATTGCGTAAAGATTGGAGAAAGGTTAGCGTAGTTTTTTTGTC
Source organism: Cabera pusaria (assembly GCA_954871355.1). Classification (NCBI taxonomy): domain Eukaryota; kingdom Metazoa; phylum Arthropoda; class Insecta; order Lepidoptera; family Geometridae; genus Cabera; species Cabera pusaria. Next base: position 25,581,676 of record OX940885.1, on the reverse strand, counting down.
TGTTGTATAAAAAACGCATTCATGCTTTGCTTAAAACAATTCCTAATTATATTATAAACTTTGTGTCTAGTAGCTTCGTCTGCGTTAAAAAGTATCCTCTGTTAATCCAGGTTATAAACTATTTGTTTGCCGAATTTCATCCAAATCTGATCAGCCTTCTCACCAGCCACTGATTGAGTAATAAAAACTTTTACATTTATAATATTAATTGAAGGAATTGAATGGACGAAAGCTTGTTGTTACTCAATCATGCAAAATTTGCTGCACAGTTTTTTATTCAGCATTGTCGTTTCTTCATATTAATTTTATTAATTTTAATTTGTAACTAGTCATGTTTGATTTGCGAATGTGTTTTAAAGCGATTGTTTTTGCTTATAAGCTATAGATAGCATGCATGACATTATGCCTTCGCGAATGAAATATTAATATTATAAACAAATTATAATTTTACTCGTATATGTTTGAATCACATTCATATGATTCAAACCTGAAACCTGAAAACCTGAAACCTTCAACCTTGGTAGCTTCAAACGAAGAGTAATGAGAGTGCTCACTAATAAGGGTAGGCAACACACCGGCAATACCTCTGGTTTTGCAGATGTCAATAGGCGGCGGTGACTACTTACCATCAGGTGGGCCGCTTGCCTGTTTGCCGATCTATATTATATAAAAAAAAAAAAAAAAAAAATTATAGCAGCGGTGAATTAAACATATAGGAATCCGTGGTTGGTTTGTCTCATCGTGGCAAATTTTGAAGCAAGTAATAACGGATTAAAATTGGTCGAACAAGTTCAATGTGTGGCTAACTGAGAATTCAACTCGGATCTTTTTAGTTGTGTCGATCTGAATCTTATTGCTCGGAAATATATTAATTGACGTTATACAGGGTTATTGGTAATTCGACGTATTCGTACCCGGCAGGAACAGATAGAGGGTACTAAAATGTGACATATTTAGACCCCCAAAGTATGGCCGAGAATTAATAGTTTACGAGATATTTGGAAATTAGCAATTTTTAAAAAATACCCAATTTTGTAATTACCTGTTTTTTTACTCCCTCCCGACGCAAAAAAAGGGTGTTATAAGTTTTACTTGTGCATCTGTGTCTGTGTATCTGTATGTGGCATCGCAGCGCCCAATCGGATAAACCAATTGTGATATTGTTGTTTTTGTTTCATAGGTGTCTTAATGAGAGTATTCTTAGTTTTGATTGATGAAAATTTGTTTAGCCGTTTTAAGACTGAGCTTTTTAGGGTTTCGTACCTCAAAAAAAACGAGCCCTTATAGCATCACTTTGTTGTCCGTCGGTCATAAGGGCTCGTTTTCTCCATTCTTATAACTTTTTGTCTTAGTAAAAAAATAGAATATATAATTTGCACGCTTAATTTTTTTTTGCAAATGATATTCCATTATAATGGTGTATCATTAAAATTACAATCTAGTCTTAAGACTAATAAGTCATTTAAATTTGACCTAAACTGTTACCTATTGTTAAACTAAGAATGTGTCCAATGGCTTGTTTCTTATTGTGATCTATATCGTCTATAAAGCGAAGGCACTATTTTATTGCGTTGTTTGTAAGCACTGTTCACTATTGAATGTCACTTCACTACACTAACTCAAAAGGTTTTATCCTTTTTATGGTCGGTTTCTGAGGTAGGTTTTTTGAGAGTTTATCTACTCAATTGTACCGTTATTGAATATATAAACTCTCAATAAATGAACTCCCGGCCATTAGTCTTCTCACTATGTCCGTGTTGTCGAGGAGCTGGATAGCCTCAACGTTCACATGGTGATGAAGTCTACGGTCGTGAGCTTCGGCATATTTTGTAATAACGCTATTAACGTCATCCACTTTAAGGTCATGGAGGTCGTCGTTTCTTATGTACCGTGGTGCATTTACGATGCTCCTTAGTACTTTATTTTGGAATCGCTGGATGACCTGGATGTTACTTTGACTGGTACAGCCCCATAGCTGAAATCCATAAGTCCATACTGGCACTAGGACTTGTTTGTTTAGAAGTAATTTGTTTTGCACTGACAGCGTGGAGTGTCTTCCTAGCAGCCACTGCATCTTTTTGTAGCGAAGCTCTAACTTTTCGCGATTTTTTTTTACGTGTGCCTTCCAGCGTGTCTTTGCGTCTAAAGTTATGCCTAAGAACTTGGCTGTATTTTCGTATGGTACTGCTTGGCCATTTATAAACAGCTGGCGGTAGTGCTGTCTTTTGTAAGTGAAATCTATGTGCATAGACTTCGTTTCATTCAGTTTTATCCACCATTTTTTTTTCCATTCAAAGATAGTGTTGACAGACGTTTGTACATGTTTGACTGCTGTTTCTTGATTGACTCCTGTATCCATGATAGCTGTATCATCAGCGAATGTTGCAATGATGTTGTTCTCTAATATTGGGATATCACAAGTGTATAATAAGTACAGGTCCGGACCTAAAACACTTTCTTGTGGTACCCCAGCTTTAATTTGCTTCAACTACGAGTAAGCATATTCTAGTCTTACTCTAAACGTTCTATCTGATTAGTTGGACTCTAAAATATCAGCAAACTGTTTAGGAAGCATTTTTCTAAGCTTGTATACGAGGCCGTCATGCTAAACTTGATCAAATGCTTGCGCTACATCAAGGAAGACTGTAGAACACACTTTCTTTTCCTTTAACGCACTCTCTATGACATTTGTGATTCTATACACTTGATCTATAGTAGAGTGTTTTTCTCTAAACCCAAACTGATAGTCTAGAATTAGGTTATGTTCTTCTATTATAGGCTTTAATCGTCTCAAGAGGAATTACTCAAATAACTTCGCCATTATTGGAAGTAATGAAATGGGTCTGTATGAAGGAGCTTCATGAGGCGGTTTTCCAGGCTTAGCTATCATTCTGACTTCCGCATCTTTCCACACTTCTGGCACATACTGTAGTCTGAATGCAGCGTTGATGAGAGTTGTTAGTTTGACTATAGCTTTCCGTGGAATATTTTGTAGAACTTTTCAGTAATAAAGTCATATCCTGGGGATTTCTTTCGGTTGAGTAGTTTTATGCTACGCTCTTTTGCGCACGCTTAATGTCATAGTGTTTTTTTAAAGAAAAAATACATTGTTTAGCATTTATCGTAAAAATTAAAAAACGTTTGAAGTAATTGTTATTTTATTACAGTCTTAAGTATTTTTGGATATTTTAGTACTTCTTAAGCTTTAACACTTAGCTCTCTAGTAATAAAAATATGTTGAATAATATTTTATTAGCAATTTTAATACTTTTTATTACAAACCTCCAAAATTGGAATTTTCAAAATAATGCTAATTTTCAAATATCTCGTAAACTAATAATTTTTGGCCATACATTAGGGGATCTAAATAAGTCGCATTTTAGCCCCCCTATCAGCTCCTGCCAGGAATACGTCGAATGCCTATTGGTAATTCGACGTATATCCGGCAGGAGCTGTATACCCTGTATAATAAATCATATCAATTTTGGTATCAAATACGGTCTTAGTCACGTCTTTATGATTGGGGTTTAGTCAGGCATACTTGCGTTCAAAATATTTGTGCTACGCATGTTTTGGTTTAATGCGTGTTTGAGCAATTTATCAAAGAGCTTTACATTTTTACATTAGACAATCGTTTCTTGTATGACACATGCACAAGCAATTATGGCATAGAACTTTTATGTTCTGAAGAGCTTAGTCACCAAGACCTCTCGACTATATGGACTGATGAATTCCAGACTTACAATTACAATAGACAAGGCTATCATAAATCTTAAGCGTAGGCTTGTGAGATGGCACTTGTTTAAATAAGATACAATTATTTTTATTATATAGTAAAATCAGATTAATGGACGACAAGGTTATCTAGACTTTCGAATAGCCTATGAATATGTTAAAGGATTTATCATTAAAATAACTGATTTTAGTATACAATTTTATTTTGTGTTACTAGTATTTATACATAATCGTAGTCTCTGCTAACGATTGAAAGTAATAAAATAAAATTTTATGTTCATAAATACTTCTTATAATTTAATGACGAATCGTCAAATTGTTCCTTTGATTTATAATATCTAAGCAATTACGCTTTCTCAGCAACGTCAACAATTTGGGTTTTGGTGCGTAGCTCGGTGTTTCGAACATGGTCTGTTAATTTAACACCTAGAATGCTACTACCAATGCTAATGCCAAGCTAAAGTGGAACTGGGCTGGCCACATCTGCCGCATGTCGGACCAGCTGTGGGCCAAGATCACCACTAAGTGGTGCCCTGATACAGCTAATCGGCGGTGCGGCAGACCACGTAGAAGATGGCGAGATGAGCTCGACGCCTTTAGCGAATACTGCTAGGCTATTCTGTAAGCTATCTCGACAGCGGAATCCGCGGTGAGATTCAAATTTCGTACTACGAAATTCAATCGTATCACGTCTGTAATACGGTTGAATTTCGTAGTACGAAATTCAAATCTCACCGCGGATTCCGCTGTCGAGATAGCTTGCAGAATAGCCTAGCTGGTCTACAATAGCACAGGACAGAGATGCGTGGAAGTCATGGGGGGAGGCCTTTGCTCAACAATGGGACACTTAGGGCTATTAATAATAATAATAAGCAATTACGCAAAAATGTCTTTTAATGAAATGTGCGACAAAGAAAACAAGATGATAATGATGAAAGCATCTTTACATTTTCATCATGGCAAAACTATAGAACACAGCAAGTAAACCCAAAACTTAAATAATTTATGTTGTGACACACATTCTGTCACGCATGACTTAAGTCACCTACTCTATATCCTGCGTGTCACTATCTCTATCCCTGCCTGTTTAACAAGTCGATTAGTTGTGCACTCTCCACGCAGCATTTCACACAGAAGGCAGTAAAGAAACTCACGCCTTTTAAAGAATTTGCAGCACGAATAACATGTCTGATGCCCTGGCTTTAGACTCCAGTGGGTTAGAATAACAGCGTTTTGACCACTATATCACCTGATGGTAAGTGATGATGCAGTCGAAGATGGTAAGCACACTAGGCCTAGAATAGGAACTGGCTCTCAAGGGTAGCTGCCGGAACGCATTAGATGTTTTGCGAGAGATTTTCATATATATATATATATATATATATATATATATATATATATATATATTTCTTACTTGAATACTTATCTCGCTATTCTGCGCCCTGATTCACAATAATTTAATAGCATATTCGGATTCGAAAACTGCTTCTCTTTCGGATCGAATCGGATCCTTGCGATTCACAATGCTCGGATCGAAAACTTTATATATATCTTTAATTTTTTTTTATCAGTGAATTTTATCGGAAAGGTTTCCGCGCCCAATAGCTCACATAATAATAAATTTTCTAAATTCAGGATGACGCTTCCGAATCCGAATAGGTTTTCGAATGATTGAGAATTAGAGGACTGATCCTGCCTGTGAATCACTGGAAATTAAATAACGTGAAAGAGTTTGTGTGTAGGAAATATGGTCAATAATAATGACATAAATATATTAACTAACCATGCAAAAGTTTAAGTTACAAACAATTTCAAGTTTACATTGAGGTCTTTTACATGATATGACTTTTTCTAGTCATCATTATCAACCCACATCTGACCTCTGCTGGAAATAGGCCTCTCCCAATGCACGACACTGAGCTCTACCTTTTATTATATAATAATAATTAATTAATAATAATATATATAAGCACATGTTTATTATACATACTTACACAAACGTACTACATATTTTCTTAAATTTCTAAGGTTCCGTACCTCAAAAGGTAAAAAGGAATCCTTATAGAATCACTTTGTTGTCTATCTGTCCGTCTGTCACGACCCTTTTTCTCAGGAACGCGTAGTGATATAAAATTAAAACTTATATCAAATAACTGGGGTAACAGACCGTAACCCCGTTTTGGCTGTGTAAAATCGATCTTGTAAGTCAACCGTTTAAGTCGCATATTTTGCAACATGACAAGGGAATTGAAATGAAATGAAATCGTTTATTTGGCATAAACTCACAAAAATTATTTGTAAACATAAAACCCAACAAGCAATAGACCGTGATGTGTGGAAGGAGGGAAGGGAGGCCTTTGCCCTGCAGTGGGACAAAACAAGCTGAATATTAAAAAAAACCTTAGTAAAAACAGATACTAAAACAAAAGATGATAAAGTTTTTAAATAACTCTATAGAAAATGAATGAATGAATTAGAAACGTGCGGAAGAAATCAGCTTCGGTGCGCGAGTCCAACTCGCACTAAGCCGGTTTTTTAAATCAAATACCTGGCTTTGATTAGATGAAACTAACCTATACTCTCCTGCTACCTCATGATCTATCTACTTTTGAACCAAGATTAATGTCGATAAGGTATTCTTTTCTATTCTAACAGAACTACGAATAAAGTCTTAGTCTTCTAAGTCTTAGTTTTCTGTTGAGAGTTGAGTACAGAATTATATAGTGAGCACAGGGCTCATTGTATAATTCTGTTATGTTGAATAACATGTTTCTAAATTATAGAGTATACACACAAATATACAACAACTAAAAAAAGGAATATTGTTGAAAATTACATTATTTATTTGTATATGTACATGTCTAATACGTTAATTGTCTCGCTTCCAATCGGGTAGCGGGCATTCTGCCGCCAGCAGCTGAGCGGATGGTGTGTTGTACAAGCATATCTCGTGTTTTATTTATACCTGTAAAGTGAACCTAATAGTATTGAAGTACCATTCTAGGATGTGATCTCGCTATTGCGATCCTTCCATTGAATTACTTGCATGTAGAATAGTTCTATCTACAAAAATAAACTGAGGATGTAATTAACCGCCTCAAACAAGGTGTAGATACATTATTCTTTTTAATACATAGATTGTTTACTGTTTTAGTTCTGTACCGTTCGTCTGCTCATGGTGCAGATACGTCCTTTTGTCCTGCACACTACACACAAATGACGCATCACCGCAAACTTGTTCCATCGTGACGGACGCTACTCTGACTAACCAGCCCGGTTCGTGGCCCCAATAACGCTTCTCGAAATGAAATAAATAATTATATACTAATGGTGTAATTTTATAATTCCAGTTTATTTGCTTTCTTAGACGAGTCTTTGTACGCTAAACATTAGGTGTAACTACGGTAGGGGATGTGTGTCTTATTATAGTTAGTAACGGCTATTATTAACACGTAAACATTTTTATTTACCGGAAAATTAACTCCGACCAGTTTTAGATATTCTTGAAGTCCTTCGTCTAGTTCTTATAGTCTTATTAGCAGTTTTTATTAGATCGGATCGGATCCACACAATTTAACTCTACGTTTACAAATTTCTGAATTGAATCTTGCAAATTTTATCACGTCTGTCTTATAAAGACATATCATTATTTACCTAAATGAAACTAAATTTAAAAAATACGTTACGAAGTTCTCTTTTAACGTATTTCTTTTCTATCCACAATCGTCCTTCTATCAATATTACTGCCATCATATTATTTAGGTCTACAATCAAGGAAAAGAGATACTCTTATGAACGCATGCGGTTGTGCGAGCTAGATGCAGCTGTTGATGATGCAGCCAGTAGTAAAACGGGCTTTAAAGGCGTGTCGTTGATCCCGCTAGGTTCATATTATTCCTGCATATACATGCAGACATGTGACAGGGCAACATATTGCAATATTTTAATGCACTGGACCCGTGAATCTGAAAATTGTGTGTTGCAATTATTCTATTTTATTTCTTTATGAGCGATGGACTAATGGCCGCGCCTCCAGTACTCATTATTATATTGAGTTGTGCCATTGCGGTTTCGCCAACTATCTGCTGTGTTATCTTCCCTTTTATTAGTAATTTGTTTGTTCTGTTGTCATTTATAACAAACTCCCTTTGTTTTTAGGGTTCCGTACCCAGAGGGTGATAACGGGACCCTAATATTGAGACTCCGCTGTCCGTCCGGCTGTCTGTCACAGGGCTGTATCTTCTGAGCCGTAACAGCACACTCCGGACACTCGACAAAATTCCCATACAAAGCGGCGTTTTAACGACCTATTACACAGACACTACACAAACGTCGTTTTTCTACACGCGCAATTGTGTGCGTGAAGTCTATGGTTGACATGTCACCGTAATAACCCACCGTATCACAGATTATATAATAGTTACTACGTACGTCAGTACGTCTTATTATCTTTTATATGACTCTATCTCGCACTCGGTGCAGTCGCTGCGTCGTCGCGTCGTCCGCAGGTCCAGTTGACTTGAATAGAACAAATTGCACCATAGTAACTATTTTTTATTCTGTGCCTTCTGTGTCTTCTCGCACATTGAGCGACAACAAGCAAAGATAATAATAAATACTACGTACATCAAGTTCCTAATTGCTGTGTTATTAAAATGTTTAAACGTAAAAGATTTTTTTAAATTTTTTACAAACTAAGTGCTATTTACGCACGAGTATATATCGTTGTTTCATTTATGAAAATGCATTCTAAAATACGAATATGTAGGTAGGTATATAAGTGTTTATGATATACCTACGTAATAAAAACCTACGTAAATTTGAACCTTCGATGTCTACTGGTCTTAACATAAATGTATGAAGTTGATGTTCTTCTCCCCGTGAGTAGTATCTATTGTTCTGTAGCCGTACTTGTAGCGTGTAGCGTCCTTGCTCAGACTGGCGCCTCGACAGATCAGGATCGGTGGCGGGGTAAGGTAGCCCGGATTGGTGGGGGAACAGAGTGTCCGTTCTATACGTAGTATTATTATCTTTTATATGGTAACAGGTAGACACAACATCACACACGGAACTCTACCAGTCCGATTCGCACTTGGTCAATTTATTAACAAATGCATTACTAATTATTACCATACTGTGTAAATAAATAGCGAGTTGACAAACAATGCACGTGCCAATGGTCATCGTTTTGATCTGTAGACTGCAAGACTGCCACGTACGATGAATAACTGTAAGTCCAATCCAACCATCTGACGTGTCCGCAACGTTGCATTAAGTGGGTTCGTTTTCACTGACTGCAGTTGCACACAGCACATTATTTAACACAATTGAATCTAAGCAAATGTGGAAATGGGTCTAGACTAAAAACCACTGATATTGTTAGCTATCTATTGTATGGTTTTTTTTATTTTATTTATTGATCGCCAACATATAAACATCGTTTTAAGCCTTTAAACTTGTAAATCTTGGTACTATTATGATAATTGTTACTTTAATTACAGGTGAAGACTGCATGTAATTAAAATTCTAAACAAGTAACATTGACATTAAAATAGTTATAAATTTAAACACTACAGCACAGAATAATGAATAGTACAAGTAAACAGTCAATTAACATTAAATAAAGCAACATTATACATTAAATTTAGTTTTTCTATCACTAATCCTTATATATAGTCCTAGTCACTCTTTTCTATGTATTGTTTACTGGATTTAAAAATCTCTACTGTGTGAAGCTACGGCCAGATATTTCGCCATTTTTGTACTGTTATTTATTCTGTGACCATGTCGGCTTGTTCATACCTATTACAATAATATACTTTTTGTCGATCGTGACAATGCAATGAGGTCACGCGAACCGAACGCTAAAAGTCCTTGAGTATCGTTTAGAGTTAAGACTCATGCTTATTCCTTGAGCTTCTCTTCAGAGCTATTTGTTCGGGAAAAGATTCGTCATGCCAAGTGCTTACTGTTTATAATTACGTGTCGCGTGAGGCAAAGTATCGCATACAAATACAGTACTCACAAACAAACAGTCATGCGATCGAGATATGTAGGTAGCCGTGAAGAGACGGCGCTTGATAATAGCGTTTTCTTGATGCTATTATGATTTGCCTACTTGTTATTAGTATATTTCATAGAAGATGAAAGCAGAACTATAGTCATAATTGACACCTATGATCGACACGTTGACATTGTTTCTGTAATCCTTGCAGTGTCGACCATCATCCAAAGGCGATTTTTACTAACCTCCCGCCATTTCTAGAACTGGCAACCGAAAGCTATAGTATCCATTAATCATGATGAGGGGCAATGAAAAGTTATCATCCAAATTGTAATCAATGCTTTGCATAATAATGTTTAAAGCGCTAGAGTAGGGACGTGTCAAGTTCTTACCTCTTTACCGTCAAACTGACCGTCAGATGGTTTGAGCAAATCACATAAAAAATATCTACACCTACAGCGTGTATTCAATGTTGAAAATCGAATTAGTAACCGTACTTTATTAGTCTGTTGAAGCTTTTGCGATTATCGAGTCCAGACTTACGAACGCAGCAGCACACTTAAATTAGTATTATTATCATTATTTGCATGGTGGTAGGACACTGTCTAGTGTCCGCTTGGCCAGCTACCACCCTCAAGTTAGTAAATCTGTCGCCGAGCATTTAAGGTGTTTTGTTTTTGCATCGTATCTGCGGATGTGACATTTTAACTGGTCATGCTCACCTTTTTTGACAACTGGCGACAACATAGGCCTCACGTAAAGCACGCAACTGAGCTCGTACTTCAGCTTTTCATATCAAACCGCTGCCAAGCAGCTTGAATAGGTATATAATTGTTTCATCTAGCAGAAGGGCGTCCTATAGTACCTACGTTTACCGAGCCAAGGTCTCCACACTAAAACAAGTCTACCCCAATGATTATCGGTTCTACGACAGATTTGACCAGCTTTCTGCCACTTTAGCTTACAATCGCCCTAGTGCCGATTGACATATGTCAGTAAATTAGGTTCTCTAACTTTCTTTCAGAGACTCCGAGTATATCCTTTACCATAGCTTGACTTTCAGACTTCGTGATGTCGGCGATGAGAAGACTCGACGAAGCTTTCCGAATGCTATTCATCCTAGCTCTCTAACTCACTTGCAAGGTTTGCGCAAAGTAGACATATATATATATATATATATATATATATAGACATATATATATAGATATATATAGACATATATATATATATATATACATATATATATATATATATATATATATATATATGCCTACTTACATATGTCTACTTTGCGCAAACCTTGCACTTGAGTGACTGGACAACTTCTAGACGATAACCTGCAAAAGGATACAGCTAGGATGAATAGCATTCGGAAAGCTTCGTCGCTGGCCTGTGTGCCGCCTGTCACGTACGAAGTGAAACCGGTTTATAGTGGCTCGGCTGGTGCTTTAACACAGGGTTGTCGCTGGCGACGCGTCACGTTATATTATATTATCTTTCATCCCATCTATTCGAAAAGTGATGGTTGGTTCCTCGATAAGTGCGCGCAAAGTAGGTCTTTTCCGCCCTAGGGTGGGAAAGTGATTTTTTAATTTTTGGCTTATGAATGTTCTTTTATAGTGCCCTGTCTAAGGAGGTTCAATGAAATTCCTTGACATTTCATAACATTACATTTCGTGACATTGCATAAAATTTCGTGACATTTTGTGACATTTCATGACATAAAAGGACATTTTATGACATTTCGTGACATCTCATGATCATGATCGACATACATCGTTGTCGACAATGATGAAGCTTGAAAAATTAAAAAGCAGGTCATGTTTACTTGAAGGAGGATTTTATTAAGATTTTTCTTGGTTTGTTTTGTACCAACCCTACAAGAATAGGTAAACATTTTGTCCGTTCCTTAGAAGGTTTGTCTCTGTTCCTTCTTTACTCATGTGGTTACAGTTCCGGTCAGGCTGGCTTCAACAAACAGTGTTATCTGAGCTGCCGTAGTGGTATTATATATTTTTTATTATCTAAACAAAGATGAAACGTTTGTTATCGCGGATAAAAAATCCTCATTTGAAAATAGCTTCTCGCAACATCTGCGTTTCCTCGTCATATTTGATTTTAGATATTTAAGAAAGAGTGTGTTATCGGTCGGCACGGAAAGTAACTATTCCGGTGGAATGTATTCAGTTTGATCCATTTATTCGACTGATAATATCAAACGCCAAACAGCTGCTCAGATATTTTGGTGAAAGTATAGGTAAACTTTCTTAATAATTCTTCAATACAATCTTTTGAATAAGTCAAAATAAAGTCTTTATAGAGCAATAGAAAGAAAGTAGTTAGTTTTAACTGTCGCCTTTATCTCGTGTATTCTTTGTTGCTTTATTTTGTTATGTAGCATGTGTTAACTGAAAGTAACACGGACGCAGCGCGGGCGCAGCGGCTACGGTCCCTCACCCCGTTTTGTGTCAATAGGTTAATGCTCAATTAGGATGACAGTATGACTGGTGATGCCAGCGCTGTCTTAGGGAGAGGATGGGATCTAGCAACAACATTTAGCAGATCTATCTTTATCATGCGGTTATTATATTAAAGGCAAGTTTCACGGGTTTCTGATAATGCGTCAGATAGTTATTTGACACATGGCGCCTTATAAAAGCTGTCAAAAATCTGTCAGATTTCTTCATATTAGCGCTATTAGGAACCCGTGAAACTGGCTCTAAATACGAGTAATGTGAACTTAGCTACTAGTGCATTAAATGTAATGTTAGAAATAATGTAATACACGTCTTTTTTTATATCTTATAGGCTAGCGTTTGACCACTATCTCACCTGTTGGTAAGTGATGATGCGGTCGAAGATGGTAAGCACGCTAGGCCTAGAATGGGAACTGGTTCTCAAGGATAGCTGCCGGAACACATTAGATGTCTGACTCACTAAATGGCGTTAGCAGTAAAATTTTCCCGCGTTAGCGTTTTATTACTGACTTCAAAAAGAAGGAGGTTCTCTCTTCTTTGTGTTATTACCGAAAGACACAGACACCAGCAAAAAATCCCATGTTTGGAACTGAAATACGGCACAGATATGGAGGCCAGCCAACTGCAATCTTTAATACACAGAGCGCAACTAAACATCAACAACAAGTACAAAATCATTATCATTATCAGCCGGAATAATTCCACTGCTGGACGTTGGCCTGCCCCAAGACACGCCACTGAGCCCGATCTTCGGCTCTTTGTTTCCAGTCCCTGCCCACCGCTTTGCGAATGTTGTCGCTCCACCTTGTCACAGGGCGTCCTACGCTACGTTTGCCGTTTCGCGGTCTCCATTCTAGAACCAGTCTGCCCCAACAGTTATCGATCCTACCACCACTTCTTCGAGTTATACTGGTTGGCACCGAACAAAAGGCCGGCACTCGGCGAATCAATTGGTGATATGTCTTTGTCCGGACAAAAGCCTTACCCATAACGTGTAGCGTATATTAATGGTTATGCCTACAGTTGCAAGAAAGCAACACAACGATGACCTTAATCTAGAAGTAGGGGAGATAAATACCTTATCAGGAAACATCCTTAAAAACAAGAGCAAATGGGCATTTTAAATTACCTACTTGTATATTGTTATCATTATCAGCCGGTATGAGTCCCCTGCTGGACGTAGCCCTCCCCCAAGACACGCCACTGAGCCCGATCTTTCTTTCCAGTATATTGTTAAAATGTTTAATATTTAGCCGTCTAAAGCAACACAGGCTACGACACGATTAGAATGTGTCTTTGCCTGTGACTATCAGCTTCAAATCACATGGTCAGTATCGTCACAAATCAACTTATCAGATCATGGACAAGTTGTTTTGTATAAAATTGTGCTGCCTTATTACGGCCTACATTGCATCTCTTTAATATTGTTACGTGCGGGGTGGTATTAAAATCTTATATTTTAATACCACCTTATACCACCAATCTTATTAAAGTCTTTGCTTCCTGGTTTGGTGTCGCGAAAACCTCGGGCCATTTACTGAAGTAATCTTGTACTACGATGATGTACTTGTTGCCTTCTTCAGTCTCGAGAAATTGCCCGGCAACATCCACGGCAATGCGCTCCCATGGTGCTCCAACGTTGTACAATTTTAGTTGTCCTTTACTTCTTGTCTTCGGTCCTTTTACTGATGCGCACGCGGTGCACTTCCTGCACCAATCTTCCACATCCTCGCGGCTGTGTACCCAGTAAAATCGTCGACGAACCTTCACAAGAGTTTTCTTGACTCCTAGATGTCCACCAGAAACTCCATCATGAATGTGTCGTAGTAGAGATCCCACTTTACTTCGGGGAACAACGACCTGCATCGTAGTTTCTTTTCCATTGCTGTTTTCCCATTTTCGGTACAAGATTCCTTCTATAGTTATAAATAAAATATCTAACTGAAATATTTAACTGTAATATTTAACCGAAACACTCAACTGAAATATTCAAGTAAAACATTCAACATAAATATCTAACTGAAATATTAAACTGAAACGAGTTGGGAGCGACGGAGCCGGCAGTCGCAGCGTCGTCGAGTGAAGGCAGCGACGCAGCAAGTCGGCGCGTGCACCAGGGACAACGACCTGCGATGCTCTGCCACCCACTGCACCCGCACGCACCACGAGCTCCACTCCCAGCCACCTGAAACACTTAACCGAACATTTAACCGAAATGTTTAACTGAAATGTTCAACTGAAATTTTTAACTGAAACTTTCAACTGATTTTTTTTTTAACTGAAACTTTTTAACTGAAATATTTAACCGAAACATTTAACTGAAATATTTAACTGAAATATTTAACCGAAATATTTAACTGAAATATCGAACTGGAATATTTAACTGAAATATTTAACTGAAACATTTAACTAAAATACTTTAACCGAATATTTAACTGAAATGTTTTAACTGAAATATCCAACTGAATATTTAACCGAAATATCCAGTTATAAATATTTAAATACGGGACTTATCGCGCCTAAAACATAAATCTTATCTACTCGACGTTTCGACCAAGTTGCATTGATCGTGGTCACGAGACGACTGAATGTTGTGAGTGTCCGCACCGCTATTTATAGGAGAGATCGTTGGAAACTACACTAAATTAATTTAATTTTAATTTTTTATCAGAGTTGCCATTGCGACACACAACACGGACAATATCGGCAGATTTTTGCTGCTTTGATCTTTGATTCGAACACTTGCTAATCACAGGGTTCCATGTTGCGGCCAACCTAAATCCATCCTCCCGGTTGAAATTGGGATGCTTCTTTATTTCTATCGCTTCACGCACAATACGGGAGTAATAGTAGCGGTCGGTCGAGAGGATCTTAGGATCATGAAGTTCGATCCAGTGATTAGGTCCGGATTCCAGTAAGTGCTCGGCGATAGCAGATTTATTGACCTGGCAGTTTTTTACAGCTGCGATGTGTTCTTTGACCCTTTCTGCAATAGTACGCTTGGTCTGTCCGATATACGATTTACCGCAGCTGCAATCGATTTTGTACACACCAGGTATCTGAAAAGGAATCACATCCTTCGGCGAACGGACCTGCGTTGATATCTTCGTTACGGGAGTGAATACTGTCTTGATAGAGTATTTACGTAGTACAGTACCGATCTTGTCCGTCACTCCCTTCACGTATGGAATGACCTCTTCCCGCCTTGTAGCCGTTTTTTATCACAACCTGAACATGTGCGATTTCTTCCTCTAGGTGTTCAGGGTCACAGAGGTCACGAGCTCCATCCATTAATGACCTGGCTACAGATCCCAGGTGACGGGGGTGACGGTGCGACGAGGCATTCAGATACCTATCAGTATGGGTCGCTTTCCTATAGACAGAATGTGATAATGAACCATCAGGTCTCACCATAACTCTGACATCAAGGAAAGGCAGTGTTTTGTTCGTTTCTAGCTCATAGGTAAACTTTATGTTGGTATGATTCGAATTCAGCTTCTTTGCCAGAGTGGCTACTGCCTGCTCATCACCCGTCATGATGCAGAAGACGTCATCAACGTACCGCTTCCACACCTTTACTTATGACGACTGTAGGTCTATGGCTTCTTCGATAAATTCCATCCAGATGTTGGCAAGGACAGGTGCCACTGGACTTCCCATGGCAACACCGTCCATCTGGAGGTAGTGCTGCCCACTGTATAGGAAATAGTTTCCTTCCAAACAGTTCCTCGACAGCACAAAAAAGTTTTCTGGAAGGTCATCACTGTACCTTGTCCTTATCATCTCGATGCACTCCTTCACTGGAACGTTGGTGAAAAGTGATTCTACATCGAAGCTCACCATGATGTCGTCTGGTTCCAGTTTAAGTTCACCGAGGATTTGAACAAAATGGCGAGAGTCTTTTACAAAAGACGGAGTTTTACCCACTAATGTTACAAACACCGACGCAACATGCTTTGCCAGATAGTAGGTCGGGGAGTCAATCTGACTCACGATGGGACGCAGGGGCACGTTTGTCTTGTGTATTTTGGGTAGGCCGTACAGTTTAGGTGGTGTAACGATCTTAGGTCTATATAATCTGTCGTACACGTCTTCTGTGAAAAGAACTTCGTTATCCCTAATGACGGCACGGATGCGACGAGTTACCCTAGCTGTAGGATCATATGACACAGGTTTATATATACGCCTATCTTCTAACAAATCCCGTAACTTATTGTCGTAATCAGACGAATTCATTACCACGGTAGCGTTTCCTTTGTCAGCTTTCAACACAAGAATGTCCTTATTACTAGTAGTAATGTGCTCTTTCTTAATATTACAAAAACATCCTGCCCAAGTGATTCTGCTGCATTAGGCGGCAACTTGTTTCTCAATATTGTTTCTTCCAAGCTGCTGATGACTTTTTCATAGGGAATCCGTTTAGGTGTCAATGCGAAATTCATGCCCTTCGCTAGTACACTCTGTGTCGCGTCATCCAACATAAAACTCGAAATGTTCACTACTGTGTCTTTCTGTATGTGAGATGAGTATTTGTTTGTTTTGTTTGAGAGCTCACGCTCGTGGTGTAACCGCAATTTCTCCAACTTTTTGTTATGTCCCGCGGTACACAGATCGTATGTGCGATCCGCTTGTTGGTAGGTAACCCGATCACACAAATCCAAATCACTAGATGATAACACAGCACTACACTCCGAATGCACATCATATAGATCACTATTTACTCTGTCCAGATTGTAATGACAATTCCGTATTAGTTGTTTAAGTAAACGGACACTCGCGTTTTGCAGAATTTC
This sequence comes from Cabera pusaria, assembly GCA_954871355.1. Lineage (NCBI taxonomy): Eukaryota > Metazoa > Arthropoda > Insecta > Lepidoptera > Geometridae > Cabera > Cabera pusaria. The sequence goes on along the minus strand of OX940885.1, from coordinate 25,564,667 downwards.
TCTGGAGTGCGCAATATCACTACGTGGTTTAATACGCACACACGTAGGTATATAGCCCAAATCACGACATTTCATTAAAAATATCAGCGATGTATTTAAACGCGCTAGTTTCTTCCGAAGAAATTCTAGGTGACGAATTCTATTTGCAACCTCCGGCCCGTAACGGTTAGCAATTGTAAACTTTAAACTTTCGCCATTTGAACACATAGTTATAAATAAAGAAATATAAAAATAATAAGATTCATTCTTCCAGAGTCAGGCTGTCCCACTGAGCCCAGTAACTTTTTGTAATTGGGCTGCAAGCTGACACGTCGCTCCACTGGGGCTTATTTCCAGACTTTATCCAATCCAGTACAGGTCGTAAATCACTGTCCTCCGATTGTGCTTGTCTCATATTGTCGCCGTTCCATTCGTCATCTGTTCTGTCCATCCTGATGACTCTGACTTCTTCTTGAGATTCGTGTTTCTCGCAGTGTTTACAGTCATCTGCACAAGGTCTTCTTGACAGGGCATCGGCGTTGCTATGGCCCTTTCCACTGCGATGTTCTGTCACGAAATTGAACTCTTGAAGTTGCTCGATCCATCGTGCCACTTGACCTTCCGGGCTCTTAAACTGAAGAAACCATTTAAGAGCAGCGTGGTCAGTTCTGAGCGTAAACTCTCTTCCGATGAGGTACTTGTTGAAGTGCTGAAGAGTCTTCACCACAGCTAGCAACTCGCGGCGGGTGACACAGTAGTTTCGTTCTGGTTTGGATAATGATTTACTGAAGTATGCTATGACCACTTCTTGGTCTCCTTGGATTTGCGAGAGAACTCCTCCAATTCCCGTGTTACTGGCATCAGTGTCCACGATAACACAGTTGTTTCCAGCGGCGAAGACGTCTTTTAACCGCATCAACAGACGTTTTGCTTGTGACAGCTGAGTGAATGTTAAGTTATCTTTGGATGATTCCAGCAGCTGTGATATTTGATCTTCCGAGCTTGGTTCCGTAGAAGTAATATCCGTTCGTCGCAGGTACTTCACTTCTTGACATTTTCCAATTATGCTGTTTTCTTCAGATGAACTTCTTCATTGCCAAGATTAAGAATTTGCACACTGGCCGTTCTGTTTGTCATGAGCAATGTTCTTGCAGTAATCCAGGTCGGATGTGTGCCCTCATCTTCGGCAACTACACATAGTCCACTCTTGACTGTATTTGGAAATTTCACTCGAACAATATTTTGCGATTTTGGAGCCAACACGACGTCCTTGAGACAGTAAAGCTTACACGGTGCCGTTCCTTCGAAAAACACTTCTTGCTCGGGAAACCGGAGTACACCACGGGCCACATCCAATATGCACTGCTGCTTCTCCAAAAAGTCCAATCCCAGAATGCAATCATCAGTTATGTTGGCAATCAGTACAGGATGAATGTATAAGTGCTCACCGATGATTATCTCCACGTCGGTATCGCCAAGGACAGGAACTGACTGGCCGGTTGCTGTCCGTAGTGAGCATTCTGCAGATCGATGTTTCCGTGATATAAATCGTTGCAGGAATTCAGGCTTCACAATGGTGCGCGATGCTCCTGTGTCCACTGTGAACTTGCAGGTCTTGTTGTTCAAGGTGCCCTCGACGATTAAGCTGTTCCCGTTGCACACTTGTGTCACAGTGATGGCGGGGGCTCTCTCTCGATCAGACATCGCCCGTCCGGCAGCTATGACGACGTTTCTTCTGCCACTTGGGTCCTGTTTATTCGTCTTCGGGCAATCGAACTGAATATGCCCCTTTTCGCCTAGGAATTTGTAGGCTGCCCACGAAGATGTTCCATCGAAGTGTGGCAAATCTAGTTTGAAGGGCGAGGTCGTAGCGGGAACCTGGCTGCTCTGTCCAACTCCTCGTAATTCCAGTTTCTGGACCTTATTAGCCAGGTCATTCACGGTCTGCTCATGTACGTTGAGTCGCTCTTCCACCTCTTTGACGCTGGTTTCCACCTTTTTGATCTTCTCTCCCATGCCGGCAAGCCCGCTCTGCAACTTGTAACTGCCTAAATATAATGTGTAATTGCCTCTTCCAGGTTACGGCTGGTTTCTTGTTGTGCCGCTTGTACAGCCTGTAGTGCAGCCTGTTGTTCCTCTCGTACAGCTTGTAGTGCAGCCTTTTGTTCCTGGCGTGCAGTTTCTTGTCCAGCTAGGATAGCGGCTAGCATGGCCTCCAGGCCTCCATCCGTAGTTCGACTCGCCGGCGGTGGTGTAGGTGGCGCTGCCATTGGTGTTGCTGCTGGCTCTTCCAATGTGGATGTTCCTCCTCCCGATGCTTCAAGCTCCTTCTGCCGGGTTGCATCCATCTCCGCCTGTCGCCTGGTGCGTGGAGTACGCGTATCTTCCCTCGGAGTGATTGGCATTCCGCTTCTGACACCAATTGTTACGTGCGGGGTGGTATTAAGATGCCAATCCGATGAGTTGAACGTTTATTTCCACTGATCACTAGGCTTAGCTTAGCACAATGTTCCACAGTAGTTGTCCAAATCGTCTTGCACAATTATCAAAAGTCCGTTAACACACACTGAGGTCGTTAGTTCACAATCACTGATTTCACTGTTCACAGTTCACAACACGAGTTCACTGATAAAACTTAACGATCACTTGGTCGCTATCCGCGCTTAGATAGTTACACTGTCGCTTCCAACGAAAGACTGACTCAACGCCGCGGTGCGACGCTTTATATAGGACACAATAATTATTCTAGAAAATCCTCGATCAATAAAGAGTAAAAATAACAGACAAACAAGCAATAAATCAAAAACAAAAGGGGCGGCTTTCCTTTGAACATCTGATGTAAACAACTTTACCATACATGCTAATTTGATCTCTAACTACTTATGAATAAGGTTCAATCTTAACTACAAAACTAGGTACATTGAGTAGGGTCGGAATTCCAGAAAGGTTACTTTTATGACGGTCGGGTCGGGTGTTTATAGCCCCTAATTAGTCTATTCTTTCCCACGCTATTTTTGTTCGAGAAGCTTGGCGAAACATCGCGACTCGACGACGCGATGTAACAATATAATAAATAAAACGAGATTTCATTTTATCCACCGTAGAACATCGCAGAAGTTTTAATCAATGAAGTACTTCATAATTCATAACTTCATTTTAAAGTGCTCCAGTATATTTTACTCCTTAGATAACATCGGTCCTATTACCGCTACAGGATGTCAAGAGTTCGCGCTTCCCTTTCCTGAGAGTCTTCAATTGGTAAAAGGCTTGTGTGTCTGAAATTTCATATCCGTTGTGTCGGTCCTGGATTGGATTTTATCATTGCTGCACATTTTCGGTTTTGCTTGAGTTAAAGTTTCTTGTTAGTAAACATTGATAGGCTTTGACTTCGTTCATGTACTAGCATTTGTTGGCTAAGGGAGCGAATACCCCGCAATTTTAACTATGGTTATAAATAAAATCTATATAACTGTGTATTCTTTGTGTATCTTTTGGGTAGATTTATCACTGTAAAACTCTGTCAATCAACATTTGTGTTCTGAGTTATTTAAGTTATGTGTAAAAATCATGTTTTAGTTACTAGGTATGTATTATTTTATATTCCAAAATCCATAATAATAGAAAACAAAAGACCTGAATTAGCGTGACAGGCCAATATTGGTAAGAAAGAAAGAGGCTATCGACAAGCCGTAGGTTAGTGCAGACTATAAAGAAAATTAATAAAATACACGGGCGTCAAATAAAACAGTCCTCTGTTACATTGAACAGTCCTCTGTGTTATAAATTTCCAGAGGACTGTTGCACAGAGGACTGTTATTTTTACGTAAAAAATGTCGTACCACGTATCAGTTTAAATATTACTTCATAACACAGAAACAGCTATAAATTATCACACTGAGCAATTTTTTTGTTAAATAAATATAATTATAACACATAAAACACCGTAAAATAGAGGAATGTTCACTCAACACTACAGAGACGTGGCTCCCACACAGACGCGGAGTTGTCACTGCGCAAAATGGCGGCGACTTGTTTAGCATGGCGACCGAGCGAACTTCACACTGTTAACGTTCGGTTTCAAGTGAAATGTTACCACAAAAGTGTTTAATTTATTTTTGTGGCGCGATATTCAAATTGTTCAGAGGACTGTTCAAAAATGTATGGACAAAATTCGAACACTAGTTTTTAGTACTAAAAAATTCTCTAAAATTATAATTGTTTTTTGTTGATTTGCATTCAATGTTCTTTATGTTTATGGAGTTATAATATTTTTCATTTTTAAATACAACTAGTAAAAACCGAACCGAATCATACTCGATCCGGAATTAGGACATAACAGAGGACTGTTTTTAGTGGCTTTTAGACCGAATTTAATGAAATGATTATGATTCTAAATATTGATTAAGCTTGGCTCCTTAAATAACAGGTTATATATTATGTGTTTTAATAAATAAAACTATGCATTAATATAGCCAAAGTAAAAAAAAAATGCTTGGACCATAATTTTCCTGTTAGTAGAGAAAGGCCCAAGGATCTTTGTCCTGACACACTGACTGACTAACTGACTTAGGAGACAACGCACAGCCTAAACCACTTGTAGTAGAGACTTATAATTTAGAGGGTATAATTGTCTTAGTACGTAAGGGTGTACTAAGAAAGGATTTTCCACAATTCACCCCTTAAGGGAATGAAACGGGTGTTTAAAGTTTGTATGGAGAAAAAAGATTAGATAGTCCTTTATATTCGAAACTGTACATACGTACTTCTGTAAATAAATAAGTAAATACGTGTTTTAGGTTTTTTCTCTCTTTCAGCATTATCTCTCAATTTAATATACACACTGACAATATCCCAAACAAATGCTACTCCGTGAGCATACTTTGGAGCAGACCACGTACAACCGGCCGTGTAAAAAGCAATACTCCATAATTAAGAGTTTGGCCTTGAGGTTTATTTATACTCATGGCAAAGCCGACTTTAAGGGAAATTGCACACTTTTTAACTCGAAGGGGTAGATTGATAAGGTTGGGATAGTCAGTGAATAGTTGGTCAAAACGTTTAAAAAAATTTTTTCATACAGAAACTAATGTGTCGGGGACGATTTTGGAAGAACTGTGATACTCATATTGCTCAAATAATAGTTGAAGCTATCTTTTTGTTGCTTGAACAACCATGCTATTGATAATAAATGAGAATAAAAAGTTTCACAAAAAAATCAACCTATATATATAGAACCGGATACCTGCACTTCACAAAGAACACACCTTCCTAATATCATGTCTCTAACACCAATTTAAGCAGTTCGTAGATATATTAGTCAGACAAACGCGTGGGGGATGATTTTGGAAAAAGTCGTAACTGATAATTTTAATTAAAGAGTATGTGTACCTATTTTTGAGACAATTGACCTAGAGAAGAAAAAGTTTCATAGAAAGTTCAACCGTTCATTTCACCCTCTAAAGGATGGCAATTGATGATGAATTTGAAAAACCCTTTTAAGGTGGATGGTGGTTACTTCACAAAAACACACCCTCCAAACATCATGTCTCTAGGACTAGCGGTTTAGGCAGTGTGTTGATATATCAGACCGTCATTCAGTCAATCAGACAAACGCGTGGGGGGATGATTTTGGAAAAACTGATATACTCAACTCATAATTTTAATTGAAGAGTATGTGTACCAATTTTCGTGATAATGGACCTTATTTCCTTATTAATTATCGTGAGAATAAAATGTTTCGCAGAAAATTAAACCTCTCATTTCACCATCTTAGAGGTGGAATTTCGAAAAACCCTTTATGGGTTCACTTCACTTCACCTAGCTGGACTTCACAAAGAACACATCCTTTAAATGTTATGTCTCTAAGGCCAGCGGATAAGGCTGTATGTTGATATCAGTCAGTGTGTCAGTCAGACAAACGCGGAAGGGATGATTTTGAAAAAAACTGAGATACATGTGTCTCATAATGAGTAAGTAAGTGTACCACTTTTCGAGACAATTTACAAAGAGAATTAAAAAAATCATAGAAAGTTCAACCCTCCATTTAACCCTCTTAGAGGTAAAATTTCGTAAACCCTTTTCTAGGATACCTACAATTTATAAAGAACACACCATTCAAATTTCATGTGTCTAGGACCAGCGGTTCAGGCAGTGCGTTGATATATTAGTTACACAAAAGCGTGGGGGATGATTTTTAAAAACTGTGATACACGTGTCACATAATTTTAATTTAATATTTTATTTAGCGACCAATAAAATAAAAAAATCACAGAAAATGTAACCTTACATTATACTCTCTAAGGGTTGGAATTTCGAAAAATTATTTCTTAGTGGATACTTGCACTTCCCGAAGAACACACCCTGTCATATCATGTGTGTCTAGGGCCAGTGGTTTAGGCAGTGCGTTGGTATATGGGATGATTTTCGAAAAACTGTGATACACGTAACTCACTATTCTCTTAGGCCTGCGTTTAGCAGCGCACTGATACCTGCTGATTTTGATGACGTTTAAAGTCCTTAATGTTCATTATATGAACTACGCAAAACGAAATTCAAATTTAGTAAACTAGCATGATCGTAGAACGATGTCCGGTTAAGTAGTAAAAACTACTAATACGGACATTGTTGGACTATCATTGAGTTAATTAATGTTAATTAATCGTATTATTTGGTTTATGATGGATCGCAAGACCTTTTTAACAGGTTATTACTGTATATAAGTCTGACGTCTGTATCCGTTTGACAGTGTGGTGAAACGATGTAGAATTCTTGTAAATTATTCGATGTACTCGTATGTGCACAAAAATTATGACCGAAAAGTTATAAACAACGAAGACAAAATAAAAAGCTGCAATGATGTTTAGATTAACTTGCTATTACTATTTTCACAATTTTACCTCTTAAAATACGTAGTTTCTTATATTATTTATTATTAAGCTTAACAAGTAAAGTTGTCTTTCGTACAAAAATATTTTTACTTTGCAAAGACTTGTCGTTTTCTTAAACTAACGCTAATTTTCATATTATTACAGGTGACATCACACAGAAGGGCTATGAGAAAAAACGCTCTCGACTTCTCGCCCCATACACTACACCACAACAGCCACTGGGTAAGTTCAACTTCAAGTCACTTAATATAATGCAAATCGCTGCTAACCCTGATGCTTTAACTAATAAATAGATAAATTACTAGGATGAGTACTGGCAAAAATTGATGACGACATTTTTTAATTAGTCGCCAGTATTTGTGAGTCAGATTGCGAATAAAGCGACGCAGGGTCAAGTGTCAATTAATCGCTGTCGATGGCTGCTAGACTATCGCAAAACTATCGGACGGTCAAATTAATCAATGAGGGTCAAATGGTAAGGACAGATCTTGTAAGGATTGAAAACGATGTCAGTGCGATAAAACCCGAACTCATGCAGGTATGAGATAGCCACTTTAACATTAATAAAAACTGATGTCTGCAGTACCTCGTAAAGTTCATTCAGTTGTGATGCGGTTACGGCGTACTGCCCAGCCAGCACAATATTTTACCATCTTTCATTATTACGCGTAGTAGTATTGCAATAAAATTGGTAGAAAAATGTTTTGTTGTCATTTAATTAGTAAATTGTTAAACACAATACAAAATTTCAACAATTTACAATTTGTGTAAATTGTTAAACACTTCAAAGAAACATATATTTCATTTAAGTATTAAGTGGTAATTATCACGAATTTTCCGCATGCGGGTTTCCTTTAATTTATATTGTTTTCTACGTCTATCATCGGTGCCGACCGATAATTGATGCACCGGCCCGGGAGGTTGAAATTATTAAAAGTAATGAGGTCGAGGCCTTCATCAGCGTTGGTCGACGCGTCGCTAAAAAACGCTGATTTAATGTAAACATTGAACGTGGGCGCTCGTCCAGCAACCATCGACTGCGACTTACTTATTTATTTTTAAGATTTATCAATTTGAGTTTAGAGTTAATTTAGAGTTAATATGTTGTTATTATTTTGGTTTAATTAGACGGTAACACATGCACACAACCATACTTTATCACGGCACTCATGAACTCATTGTGGCTGGCACTGCCGAAGTGATACAGCTTAAGTTGCTTACGGTGTTGTTGCCTGCAATAAATGGTACCTAACATTTCCTGGTGATAAACTTTATTAAATACCCTTGTTTCAATAAATAAAACTCATTGCGATTTTACTGTAACACATTTATTTTAGATAGTCAAATCAAATGTATATAGATGCAGTATATCTTTGATCTCAGGTATTTGTAATGTCAGGCTCAGATGCTTTGTCTCACGGCTTTGTTTAATATAGGATGATACTATAGACAGGTCACAGTATGGACCTATTGGAATCGATTATTGCATGGCTATGATGTATAATAATGTTTAATATTATACATCATAGCCGATTAACGATTATAGACTGCGTTTATACAAAACTCGAAAAATAATGTAGTTCGAGCTAAAAAGGATTAATATAAACGGCTAGTTTTGGCTTCGTAGAGCATCTTCTTGAAGTACATTATAAAACGCTGTGGAAGTATTCTAACTTTTTTTTACAAAAAAATTCGTGGTATATATTTATAGGACAATAACAATTAATATTTACAAAAAAAAAAAACAAATTGTACATTTGTATATGATCGATTTATTTTATTTCAAACCGATTATCGATAGTTATCAATAGTCTGTGGTATTTCGTTATACCTGGCACTTTACTAATTGGTGGGTACCCGTCTATGAAGATTATTTGTAGTAGATTTTACCGAAAAAATAATACTAACCTTCACGGGCATGATCTGCCTGTGATATTAACCTATATTAGAAAAGGTATAGAAGTAGTCGAGCCCAGCGCGGCGATATCTGCTCATACAGTCTTGCCATTTTCTGTGTGCCATTGCTCGGTAGATGCGAAACTTTATCGTGTTGCAGTTGGAACTAAATCGATCTCGAATTCAGCTCAAGCTCGCTCGAGAAACTGTGGAATTGATCATAGTATACCTCTGCCAACTGCTAACTGCCAGTTTAATTAAGCCACGTGACGAAAACGCATTTCAATGAGCCAGATTTTCATATGTATCTACATATGAATCCACAAAAAAGTCGTTTATTGAAGTTTTCGGGTGACTGCCCATAAGAGTTATAGACTTTTCAGTTAGTTATCTAGGATATGAATCACAAAAATGTCGTCTGTTGAAGTTTTTATGTGACTGCCAATAGATCGAGAGTCGTCGCCTTTTCAGTTCGTAGTTCGCCTTAATAAATAGTTAATATTAATATAATGCATAGTCAATAACAAAATACAACTTAATTGTCTGGAACCTACGTTTTAAAAAAGCCAAACAAGGGCAAACAAGAAAGGGAACAAGATTTTTATACAAGAGAAAAGTTTTGCATTATACTGTTACGTGCGGGGTGGTATAAAAATGCCAATCCGATGAGATGAACGTTTATTTCCACTTGGAACACTAGGTTAGCACAATGTTCCACAGTAGTTGTCCAAATCGTCTTGCACAATGATCAAATGTCCGTTACACACACTGAGGTCGTCGGTAATACACAATTCGCACTTCACTGTTCACAACACTAGTTTACTGATAACACTTTACTACTTCACTTGGTCGCTATCCGCGCTTAGATGTTTTCACTGTCGCTTCCAACGAATGACTGACTCAAGCCGCGGTTTTAACGTCTTATATAGGACGAGAATATTTCTACAGAACATTCCAGCATTGACTCGAAAATAAAAGTCAAAAGACGTTCAAAACAAAGCAATAAAAATTACAAACAATACGCGGCTTTCCTTTGAACATCTGATGTAAACAACTTTACCATACATGCTAATTTTATCTCTAACTTCTTAAGAATAAGGTTCAATCTTAACTACAAAACTAGGTACATTGACTAGGGTCGGAATTCCAGGAAGGTTACTTTTATGACGGTCGGGTTTATGGCACCTAATTAGTTTTTTTTTCCGCGGCTATTCCCTAGAACGTTCTGGCGTAACAATACATAGAATAAGACTAGAAATTCTAACAAAGTATATATTACTATAGCCGCTATAACAACAAATACTAAGAATATAATCAAGTTAAAAATTCAAGGTTGGTCCCCATACGTGTTTTTTTAGGCGTTTTTTGCTCGATCTTATGAGCCGTAATAGAGCATCATCATCATTACTGCTTCTGGACATAGGATAGGCCTCTCCTATGGCACGCCACTGAGCTCGATTTTCAGCTATTCGTTTCCAACCGCTTCCAGCCAGCTTGCGTATATCATCGCTCCATCTAGCTGGAGGGCGACCCACACTACGTTTACCGAGCCGTGGTCTCCATCCACTGTAGAACTCGTCTACCCCAACGGTTATCGGTTCTACGATAGATGTGACCAGCGCACTGCCATTTCAGCTTCCTAATCCTTTGTTTTAACTGTGTCGATAACGTCGGTTCCCTGACGGATGACTTCGTTTCGAATTAGATTCTTCAGAGAAACTCCGAGCATAGCCAGGCTTCCCTCACTCGCCCATAGCTACAGCCCATACCTAAACTTTCGAGGGTCCGGTCCGCCAGTCAGTTGTGCACTGCTCACGCGCGCGCAACTGATAATTATTATTATTCAAATGACGGGATAACTGCGCTTTCGTATTCTATATTAAACACGATTTTTTTTCTTTTTAATTAAAATGACAAGCCGGTGTAAAATTTACTTTTTCGACTTAAAATTCGAGTCTTAGTTAGGGACTGATATTATTTTGTGGGGTAAATAAAAAGAACTTTTCTTATTTCATTGAGTCAACCCTTCAGTAATGCACATCATATCGGGCGCGCGCCGTTACATCGCGCGCTGAACGATGTAATAACAACGCTAGGTCGAGCGCCTTAGACACATTTTTGCTTGTATCGTCTGACAGTAGGTTAAAATAAGCGTTGGTATTTTATTTTTGTAGGGGAGTGAAATATCTGGTACGTAGTAACTATTATATAATCTGTGGCATAGCCCTCACCATTGCTCGCTGAACGACTTTGAATTGGTGAACCAGTCGCACCGTCAGTGTCCACATGCCTATCGCAGCGGTATCTTTCTGCGAGCTGCCTTCTCGAAGTTGTTTCTACCCAATTGCAAGATTGGCCCAAGGTACCCATATTCGAGAACAACTTCGAGAGGAACTCCGTTTCGGGCAATCGGTTTCGGTATAACGTGTTCGTTAAACATGATCTTGGTCTTATCCAAGTTCATCCAGAGACCGATGCGTGCAGAAGAATCAGCAAGGGTGGTCAGCATGTATTGCAAGTCCTGCACGGTTTCAGCCATGATGACGATGTCATCCGCAAATCTTAATTGTGAGAGGTTATTAACGTTTATATACAGGGTGATCAATACCGATGGATCAAACGAAGCAGAGTGGTAGAGGACCACACTGTGCATCTATTGACCCCCATGTATGTATGTTCTACCATTTTGGATAGTTTATGAGATATGACATTTTTTAAAATATTTTTGCCTTTTAACGCTTTGGTTCACAAAAATTTTTTTTCTGCTCAACTCTTTACGCTAGGACGATAATTTTTTTTGTAGTCGTAGGTAAGTATTAGACCTAACAAACATTATTATTTTACTCAAATAGTAACATCTTTCAAAATAATAGAAAAAGTTACAGTCATTGACCAATGTTACTGCATAAAGTTTGCGAGGCCAATACAAAAAAAATCACATGTTATTTTTTTTCATACCTATTTTAAAAACTTAAGTATTTATCTAGCTACAACCTCGGCAAATTTTATTAACCTGAACTATGCGGTTCATATTAAAAAAGGTGCAATGAAGTCAAAATTAGTTTACATTATTTCTTCAAATTTGCCCATTCTTTCATAGATGTTTAGATACAATAAGTAGGTATAAGTTGCATCGCTATATGCAGCAGGTAAAAAAATAGATTTGATATAAATTATTTTTCAAAAGAAATAAAACTGACTTTATAAATACAAACAGGCACTTAAAAGCGAAAAATAAATTACTATAAAAAAAAATATAGCCGACTTTATAACCACAAACAGGCACTCAAAATCGAAAAATAAATTACTTAATATAATTATTATAAGCGCTACCCGCTTATCTATTTGAAGTCGGTGCCAGCCAAGTCTAATAGATAGTAGATAGATACTATGTATGTAGTAGTAGTAAGTAGGTACATGTAGGTAGGTAGTAATTTATTTTTCGATTTTGAGTGCCTGTTTGTGGTTATAAAGTCGGCTATATTTTTTTTTTGAAAAAAAAAATATTTTAACTTTTTTAGTGCAAAACAAGTTTTAATTAAATTACATGCATTTATAAAATTTTGTGTCTGGGCTGTTATACACTGACGGATATATACTTTGTGAAAATTTCAAGTATGTACCTATTACGGTTAAGAAGATAGAGATCTGTAAAGTGCGCACATATAGACACACGGACGGACGGACGGACGAACGGACAGTAAAGTCTCAGAAAGTGTTCATTAAGAACAATGTCCAAAATGGCCCTGTGCAATAAAAGCATCTGACACACACAATAATTAATTGTCTATTTTATTACAATAATTCCAAATACACACGGACTAGTTGTATTCTAAAATGAATATTAAAAAGTATTATTTGCGATTATTAACATTAATCACCGCCATATGGCCGCCATCTTCGCCAAACGTCATGTCATGTCAAAAATTATTAGGTACGCTCAAAAACCTTGCACCCTAACAAGACTTTGCCCGGTAGAACATTCCTGTGATGACAAATTAATTCTCCCCACCTTTGTTTCTATCTCGCTCACAGTTACCGTAAGAATATCTGTCAAAAACCAAAATCAACGTGAAAAAAGATGTAAAAACATTATTCAAGGTCATATTTTTTAGTCTTCAAAAGTATATGCAATAGCAACCTCCTTTGTCTTTAATCTTCTTGGAACTTTTCTTCTATTACATTCTCCTATGTTTGAGGTATTTATCCCCATATCTGTGGAGATACTAATGAGATCGATGAAATTTAAATGGGACCACCTCGGAAACGTACCCTACCTATTAAAAAAAACAATCATTTGAATCCTTTCACAATTGACGGAGTAATCGCGTAACATACACACAAAAAAAAAACATACAGACGAATTGAGAACCTCCTCCTTTTTTGTGAAGTCGGTTAATAAAATGAGACTGAATATCGCTACTATTAATTAACTTTTTACGTGTCATTTACATGTTTTAGTTTTGAAAATGTGTAGATTTCGCTGATTTTTGGTACCTACGGGAAGGTTATTGTTGCCTTCCTGCGTCCGAAAGCTTAGCTTAGACCTTACACTACCCTTCGCGTGATCCCTGGGTGGTGCTAAATAGGTGAACATAAATGGTAAGGTTCGGTTTTGTTTCGAACCACTCACCGGTAAAAAGAAATGTTGCTAATTTGTACGACCACATGGTCAAAATCCTAGTCAATTGTGGTTTCCAGTGCAGCAAAACGGTTTTCCAGTTTCAGCTGGAACGTTTCGGACCCAACCACGGATTAGAGATGGGCGTTGATTAAACGAATTAGTTAAAAAAATAAAGTGGCCAAGTGCAAGTCGGACTCGCACTCGTAGGGTTCCGTAACACAGTAGAGTATTCTATAACTATGATTTTTCAACTACAAAAATAACTTTGTTTTTCATAGTTTTGTATGAAAAACAAAGTTACACTTGCGGTCACTATATCTCAACAACTGCTGACTGTATCTCGTTCAAACCAATTTTCGTTGAAAGTTTTTATTGAGATCTACAGAAAATATTTTTTCTAGATTTTTCACTCCCTTATTTTAGAAGTTAGAGGGGGGGGGGGGGGGACACACATTTTACCACTTTAGACGCGCCTATCTTTTAAATTATTGACTTTGAGAAAAAATGATTTTAGGAACCTCAATGTCATTTTAAAAGACCTATCCATAGACACCCCACACGTATAGGTTTGAAGAAAAAAAAAATTTTTAGGTCCTGTTCCATGTATGGGATGCACCCCTTAAACTTTTATATTTTTTATTTTTGTATAAAAATCGGAAAGCGGTTTACAGAATACATATACCTACCAAGTTTCAATTCTGTAGTCCTAATAGTTTCGGAATAAAATGGCTGTGACATACGGACGGATAGACAGACAGACATGGCGAATCTATAAGGGTTCCGTTTTTTGCCATTCGGCTACGGAACCCTAAAAACCGTCCATCGACTGTCAACGTTTCGACCGTTAATCGTTTACCGATCAACTAGTTAAAACCATAGACGGCAAAATTCAAGAGTATAGATAAACGTATCAGTTAACTTCAACGAACGGATACGCCCCGCGCGATTAAATGTCAACTTGATTTCGAACAGTAACATTTGTTGTTAGACGGCTAAATTCGATAATAGAAAAAGGAATTGCAACTACGTAGGTAATTTTTATTAAAAAAAAGTAGGAAATAATGTTTTTAATGTACGTATTTACGAGTACTATCATTAATAGCTCTAAATTCAAAGACTTAATATTTAAATTTCTTAGAAATTTACGTCATTATGTAAAACTAAAACATACCTACTTAAAATGAAAATATATTTATTGCTAAAAAAATTAAAATACAATTAACGTACACCGCTATTGGCATTTAAACAATTGAATGAACCAATACTACGATAACGGTTGAATTCATGCGAGCACTGCGAAATGGACTATAATATTATATGGCATTAACTAGTTAATCAATTCAACTAGTTAATCGACTAGTTGACGGAGGTTAATTCAACGGTCTAGTTGCGTTTACGAAAAATACGTCAACGACTTATCGCTACCACGGATTGAAGCATATTGGTTCGGAGCGTGGACTTCATCAGACGAACCTGTTCAAGCTTACAGACGATTTCTAGAGAGCCTCGGACTACTCGGTGATCACTGAGACATCTCTAAATGTGCGCTTATTGTCCGTCATAATGAAGTCGATCTCGTTTTTGGTCGTCGGGGCTTTGCCACGTCCACTTCCGCTGGGGTTATATCTCTCTTTCTGAAAGAAGGAATTCATCAGAAAGAGCCCCTCTTTCTCGAGGAAGTTGACGCGCATTTGACCCTATGAATCCTGCTTGCAAAATCCGTGTGGTCTTACTACCGTTTCGCCGCTTGTCTATACTCCCACTTTAGCGTTGAGATCCCCCATGACAACGTTGAAATGTTCTCGTACATTTCCTCCACTTCATCGTCCGAGTGTACCGAAGTCGGTGCGTATACTTGGATAACCTTGAGATTATACCTCTTGGTGAGTTTGATCATAAGATACGCTACCCTTGTCGACACATTGGAGATTTCTAGAACGTTGTCAGAGTGGATCTTGTGGACCAAAAACCCGACGCCGCCTTGAGATCGTTGTTCTCTCTGAAATATAATATAAGATAGCCCGATTTTAGGGTAATGGGGTCCTCCCCCTCTCTTCGTACTTAACATTACCCCAGAATATGTCATCTTATGTTTTTCAGCTCTTCATCCAGTAGTGCCTAGTCTGCGTGAAGCCATAGCGTGCGTCCACTAAACGTAGCCAGTGTCAGTCGGTTTTGGCGGCGTTACGTCGCCCGGGGATTCTTAGCACCCTTGCCCCGCCGATACCATGACCGCCGCCTTAGTTAGGAATAGCGGGGCGACTGGGAACTGGGGGCCTTTGTATGTTTGTGTGTGCCATGCAGGTTTTGCCCAAATAATCACCACGCGCTGGGCAGTCGTCTTGGGTGATCGCAGAACGTAGCTTATCGCACCGGTGACGCTGCTACCCGTCACCGGCCTGTGGTACCTAGCCACGTCGTTCTGAATGGATATCCCGCCATTTGTCGGTCACCAAAGCCTCGTTCGCTGATCGGCAGGATGCACCACGTGCATGAGAAGTTGGCTAGAAGCAATCAGATGGAATTTTGCTCATTCACATCCCCGTAATACATACATACAATCACGCCTTTTTTCCCGTTGGGGTAGGCAGAGACTACTTCATTCCACATGTTACGATCCTGACACACCTCTTATCCCCGTAATAAATGATGACTAAAATTTCCTCATAGTGTGTATTACTCGCAACACTTAAGATTCTACTGAATAATCTTCAAAATTCCACTTTAGAATCCTTCGCTCTGCTCTGGATTCAAAATAGCGGCCTCAAAGAAAATTGTTGCGCCCCCGTGATACAATCTACTATTTCGTATTTGTGGAAAATGTTTTGAGTGAAAAGATACAATTAATGTGCTGGTTTTATTTTTATTTGTATAACCTGTAAATTGTATCTGATAACGTAAGCGGCACTAGCGCCCTATTAACCGACTTCAAAAAAGGAGGAAGTTTCTCATTCGACAATTAAAATATTATATATATGTATATATACATATATTTTTATGTTTGTTCGCGGATAACTTCGTCGTTTATGAACCGATTTTGATTATTATTTTTTTGTTGTAAAGAAAATATCCCAAGTGGTACCAACCATGGTAATTTTATCGAGGTCTGATAAGTATCTCCAGAGATATGGAAATAAACACCTCAAAATTGGTACTAAAAATTAATACTGCGGCATTGAAGTCGGTTATTTTTAGTTTTTTTTAACGATCTTATTTATTATCCAGTTACTAATGGATGACCCAATTAGCAACAAAATATAATTTCTTTGGACTGAAAGTTCAAGGTCAACGCTAAGATATTTAGTGCTTGTTTTATAACCTTATACTGCCTTCTGAGTGTTTTGTTATGAAGTAAAATTTCATTACTTTAACGAGCTCTTACACTGCAATTCCATTAGCAAAATTAACAATAAATCTTTTAAATTATAATAGGTTTGGACTTTGTTCGAAGCAAAACATACAGTGTTATTACAAAAATAAGATAACCGTATACGACCGAAATAAACTAGTGTTAGAAATAGATATTTAATAAATGTTACAGTAATTTAATATACCTTCAATAACTTGATTTCATAAATATCATTAGGGTAAGAACTCTTATCCAAGTTCACCCAATGCGTTGAGAAGACTCGGCTAAGACCGTTCGATCATATTGAAAATCTAGCAGCGTTTTTATCATGGCGAAGATATCGTCCGCAAATCGCTAGAGATACTCGCCGTTTATGTAATACCATGTCCTTTACAGCCCAGCATCATCAATATCCTCCAGTGCATATGTGAACAATTTGGGCGATATAACCATCCCCTTGCCTCACACCACGATGCATGGGGATATGTTTAGAATATAGATTTCAGACTGCCAGATCTGGACTTGGACGGCCATAGTAGAAGCGTTGTACACACCCCTCAGCATTAGGGAATGTCTCAAATCGTCCTGGCATCGCAGCAAAAATTTCAAAATAGACCAGGCTTCAATTGAGTCAAAGAGCTTTTTATAGTCCAAATACGCTAGACACGGGTCGATTTTACTCTTCGATTTTAGTATATCCGTTGCACTGGTGTGGTATATGATGAAACCCGGCCTTTTTCGGAGGCTGGAACTCATCAAGTTTTCGCGTAAGACGGTTCGTGGTGATTTTTGTAATCAGCTGTCGATGTGGCCTTCGAGGAAAATGGGTCGTAGTTTATCAACAAAGGTTTTTATCTGATTTTGCAAACCAACACGACAATTCCACATTAGCAACTATAATTATAGTAATGCCATGCCAATGTAACTATTAAAAGTGTGGGTCTTATACACGTAAATAAAAAAAATTGTTTTAATTTAGTATTGACTAAATTAAAACGATTTTTTTTCTGAACCCAGTTTTATTGAAACTATTATCAAGAGTCTAGACTATGTAGTTACTGTTGTCACTCCGTAAAATATAAAGATTCTGTAATCGTTACGCATCGTGCATCGTCAAGAAATCCCTAACCCGCGGCATGTAGTAGGAAACTATCTAGTGACCGCCTGGCCAGCTAACACTCTCATCTCAAAATCAGTCGCCAGAACATCTAATGTGTTCCGGCAGCTGTCCTGCAGGGCCCGTTCCCATTCTAGGCCTAGCGTGCTACCATCCTTGACTGCATCGTCACTTACTAACATGTGAGATAGCGGTCAAACGCTAGCCTATAAGATATTTAAAAAAATCTACCACAAATTGAAATGCAGTTTCAAAGCACATGAAACGGTAAACGTGTTTCCGAGTCTAGCTGTTGGTTGTGACGGATTCTTAAAAAATAAATAGTTTCGTTGATCCAAAACAAAATATCTGATAGTTTTTTTGTCTCGCTATTAGAGTGTACAGTTATAAATAGAGTGGAGTGCATAATGCCGGAAGCCCTACATGAATGAGTTCAATTACTCCTATTCGCTTTGTTCAGGTCGAAACTATTATCTGGCGCTATCTCCATCTCTTTGTTCGTCTGATGCCGATGCTGAGGCTGGCTAAGAGATTTATGTTATAACTCGTCGTTTGCATAACCTAAATAGCATCTTGTTGTTGTTATAATTGTGTTTCATTGAACATGTCTGATATCTCAGTTTTACATTCATATTGATTTTCACATACTCGTACATACGAGTATATATTTCATCTCTCTTTTGTAGCTTATTTTGCTATAATATTTAGTGTACAATATGACAGTGTCGATTACTAGTGCTATAAGTTACATACAAGTCCACGACTCCCTGGTTTATTAATTCCAGTACTTTAAATTATTGTTCAAATCCAACAAATTATTTTGTCTTGTCCCAATAAGTTTTTGGATTGTAGAGTACCTATATATTTGTTTTCTAACGCGGTACTATGCTGGCTAACGTATGTTGTCCTACTCAGTATACATGAACAAGTCTACATGTAAAAATCACGAAGCTAGGTTATCTCGTATCGATTGCTCACCTCTCTAGTTTTCGGGTCTGCATTGCGCCACCTGATAACAAACGCGATAACAGACAGTGAGGTCGACGATCCCACGTGATAACCCGCTCGGCGCTTAACCTTGTAAACCCCAACCAGTTTCTACTGGACCTCAGTTTTGTTTACGGAAATAAATAGGTCTCACGCAAAAACCCATTTTGAATTGCTTTCATTATGTATTAAATATTAAGGTGTGTCATCCAAGCCTGTACCTTTTTCATAATCATTCTAAGAAAAATGATTAGCTCAAGCAAACTTATCAGCCGATAACCCATATCTAAAATGACAACACTCACATAGGTTTAGTGCATTGGCATATTGTTTTAATTCATTTATTTTATATTTACTATTCCATACATTAATCAATAAAATACATTAAATAAAATTAGATATATACGCACATGAAAAGAGGAAAATTAATAGTGTTAATAATTTTGCGAACATCTTTTGCAACCGAACTAACCATACGCTCCTGATCGACGTTTTCAGCATCAACCACCGCATATGCCGATAACACTTTGAACGTATTGGCAAAATGAGTATTTTCACTATAACATTATAGACACTCACTGGAAAGCTAGGCTTTGCGTTCATTTTGCTGGTTTCCCGCCATATATGCTTGAAATCCAGCCCTGTAATTTAGCCCTGTGAAGATTTAATTTGATCTTGTCGCCTTGACACCAGATTTGCTTCTTAAACGATCTGCTGCTCTCTCACATATCATAATAGACTCGACCGATATTTGGTTTGCCAGAATCTACCCGAGCCAAGAACTTAAGTGTCGCCGCACACGGGCCACGGGCCACAACCACAAAACGCCGCCACCGGCATATTTCCTATAGTTTTCATACATTTATCATGTAGCGTGTGGCGGCCACCGGCGTCAACCGTGTGCGGCGAGTCCATATAAAATGTATGAAAACTATAGGAAATATGCCGGTGGCGGCGTTTTGTGGTTGTGGCCCGTGGCCCGTGTGCGGGGACCCTAAGAGCGAACGCGGGGTGCACTTTCCATTCAAATGTATTCCCCCGTTTCCTTCCTGGAAAATGCTGCTAGAGCAAAATTTGTTTCTACAAAAAATCAAGGTCTGCTGTAGCTATCATTTGCTTTTTTTGATCAACCGAAAATGGCCGTTTGACATTTGGGCTGAAGGGTACGTAGTGAAATTCTAGATCTGTGAGTTTAGGTGTGATTAGGTAATAAACAGTGACAGAGAAACTTTTTTATAATGGATAGAAGCCTGGATAGAAGGTATTTCTGATGACAGAATAAAATGTAAATCTGATACTTGACGAGTTTTAATCTAAGATCTGATATTACTTTTAGGAATGAATAATCATCATCACCTTATAATTGGGTAGGTATCTGTAATGATATAGGCAGAGATCAAGTTGTGCATCGGACTAAGCGTCAATCACTTCCAGGCAAACCTCTAATCAGCCGCTAAATTGTCAATTATTGGTTTCACCTCCGCACCTCAGTACGGGCGTCGACATCATTTAACACGAACTCGCTTCCCTGTTCCACACAACGGGAAGGAGAGAGAAAGGAAGCTCGGTCTAGCCGCGGTGAAGCCATATAACTACTTAAATATCAAGTGTAGGACATGTTAAACTTTAGTGGTTTTCCTGTTACGAGTTCAAGCTTTAACAAATATAAGGTGCAATATTTTGTGACTGCGTGGAATTTGAATGTAATTTATATTATCATCGTTATCTGTTATGACTTTTATGATGACAGCTTACAGTTTCTATATTTAGGTACTTTATATGAAAATGAAAATCATATATCATATATCTTTATACAGAGTGGAGTTTTGAGATGGGACCGTAAGGGCAGGTACCTTACTTTTCCCATACATTTTGTAGGAGATGGAAAAAATCTATTATTTTGCAAACATATTTTTTGATGGCAATAAATCCTGTTTCTTTAGAAAATTTTACTTTATGGGACCCACTGATGCTAGAGCAAGCGTAAACCCTATAAATTGTAGATGTAACTTACATCTACAATTTTCAAAACATGTAAATTGGTATCACATATCTATTCAATAAAGATTTTGCAATTTCTCAGATTTCTAGTACTTTAATCTTAATTAGTCCCAAATAGTGTTTTAATCTTCATAAGTAACTAGGTAGATTTGCCACATAAAATACGTTTTCGAAATAAAAGTGCTTGTGTTATTTCTGACTTTTCTAGTACCCTTACTCTAGTGGGAGCAAAAAAGTGTATTGATTCCTGTAAGGAAGCGAATCTGATACCAATGTTATTGCGGACTGTACAGTTTTACAAACTATGTGAATGCAGCTTAAAATTAATCAAACTTAATGGACAGTCTCTTCAGAACGTTTAATTGTAGCTACAACGGAGGTGGTACCTGCCCTCACGGTCCTATCTAAAAAATCCACTCTGTATACTCGTACTTATAGTGTACGTAATAAGCAAATATCACTCAAAAATGTACATACTTTTATATCTTCTTTTATACGAGCTATATCAAATAACCAAAATTATAGAATATCGTTGCCGTAGAAATATTGTTACAATACCTTTTAACTACGTAAGACGTATTGTTTCAAACGAGGCAATGTTTTAATAGATCGCTGCTAGACTCAATTTTTCACATTCAGCCACCACGTGCTTTTATGGTACTCGAACTACATTTTAACGTATCTAAAGTTTTAAAGTTCTTTTCCGCGTCTCTGCGATGTGTTGTTATAGATGCAGCTGCATTTGAAATTCTAATACATTTTAGGTGCGTTTTACACAATACACTGACACATGTTATTTTTGTTATGTTTTGTTTAATTATTCGTTTACTTTATTAATTGATTTCAAAATGGTAACTTCAAATGATTGCAAATCTTTAGTGTGCAATAACATATTGCAAAATTTGAAGGTGCCATCGCAATGATATTTGACCCAACGGCTTTAGTAGTTAGTACGAGTATAAGACTTATGGATGCGCTATAGAAATATTAGTGTTACGAAAACTCACTAAAATGTTCGATTTTCGTGTTATTTTTCATAATACTCGAGATCGCATCTATCAATAACCGTGTTATGTATCAGTAATATGAAGTACATGACGGTCCTACCTTTCATTGTAATAAAGTAAGTACCTATTCAACTTTGCAGGAAGCGAAGAACTTTTCAGTGATAAAATATTTGATGCTAAGTCTGGCTAGATAGTGTAATATATTTTATAGACTTGATAGGCAAGCCTTTGACCACTACCCACCCGATGTTAAATGACGATGTGATCGACGATGTAACACGCTTACCTAGAAGGCACCTTTCACTCGTGAAGATCCCCAGATTGTTCTTAACATTATAACTAAGAGATGTGGAATGTTGGAACGCAGTGGGCAGTCAGCAGGCACGCGGTCCACGCGGGGAGTCAAGCAACAGTCGCCGCGACACAAGGAACCGACGCACGCATCGCCGCGTCACGCACAATGAGAAGAGATACCACTCAGGTATCCTAACGGGTCTCGCGCTGGTAGTTGCCACTTGACACGTCATTCACCCTACTCAACATAACCCGTAAGGCCGTGACATAACCTACTCTTTAAACAACCATAATTACAGAAAGTAATTCGATATAGGAAATATAGCGACAGAATTTGCTTCTCCGTGTTTGCAAATTAAATACTTAACCATTACTATTGACTCAAAATATGAATATCCAGCATACAAAATTATCCCCTATTGTTAGTCGCACTATAGTCGAGTGTATGTCTGGGATATACAAGGAAAGATCATCTCGTGAATATCCGAACTCCAGACTAGACGTCTGGCGATTCCGTAACTACTTACATACGATATAAGAGTTTTAAGACATGAAAGTAATCTGACAGATAAAGACGTCTGAAAATCGATAAGTACTCGTAGGTTTCAAGTGTTCCAGACATTTTGTTAGCAGGTCTATGACACGTACCAAAAATATGCGTAATTAAAAATTCTGGCTTATCTCCAAAACAACGGCATATAATTTCGTCGTAGTCTTTGTATAAAATTCGAAAAGTTTACACGTACTCGCAACTACATCATCATACAATTTTACTGCCGGCCAATCGTTATCATTTTTGACATAATATTAACCTAATAGTTAATATTTTTAAAATATAGAATGTGAAAGTGGTATCATTGCTCTATCGTGTATTGGTAGGAAAATAACATAGACCGTATTTTAGTTTCTTAGACAATTTACACCAACTTACTCTTGTTTGTTTTGTTTCAGCCTCAAAATACCGTCCTACAATTCCTGCTCCTCAAAGTGATGTAAAACAAGGCACACATTTCTTCCTATCCTATCCTTTTTTATAATGTAATAAATAAAGCATTTCCCAAATTAAGTTTACTAGTCAATAAAATTGTGGCATATTGTGAATTTTTCGGCTACATAAATAATATAATAAAACTTTTAATAGTAGATTTTACGTAGTTTATTATTGAACTAGTCGGTTGTGCAGTAGTATTGTATATATAAGCGTCCATCTACTACTACATATCTACCCAAAGAATTTCGTATCTGATAAACTTGTAATGGCTGGCAACTAATTGTAGGTGTCTTTTGTTGACGTATCAGTACCTATGCCAATATGTTATTGTACATTATATTGCTAAATTCATACCATTACTTCAATCTTGAATGTATATACAATTTTAGTTCGAAAGTTTTCGCGAAAATTATTCATTTTAATGTGAACGTACCGGCTTTTGTTTGCGTGTATTTACTTCAGAAATGCTGCGACCAGGTTTAGGATGGCGGCAACGCACGTCGTCGCCCGCGCTTCCCGGCGCAACTGAGCCGTTCCCAGAAGATGACCTACGTATTAGGTCCAAACCTGGTCTGAGCATATTTTTTTTTTACTGACAATAAGCAAGCGTTTGACCACTATCTCACCTGATGTTAAGTGAAGATGTGATCGACGATGTAGCACGCTTGCCTAGAAGATACCTGGTTACTCGCGATTTGAAGACCCCCGATTTGTACTTCACAGGAAACACAAATTCTGGCAGGGAATTTCATTCTTTTGCTGTGCGTATGATAAAAATGCGTTGATGCAAGGCGCTTTGTGCGACAGAATGGAATATCAACCATGTATCGATGGCATATATCTGTGCGTCTGGTAGTACGTTGGTAAAAGGGGGACGGTGGAATTAATTCGTGCAGTTAGTAGGCACACTCCCCGAAATGTATCCGATAAAAGACCGATAAACTGGCGACTTTGCGGCGATGCTCTAGGCTCTGAAGCCTTTTGCTTACTAGATTTTTGTCGTTAATGAGTTTCTTGGCTCTCCTCTCAATCACTTCCAACGCCTCCAGCTGGTATTTGGCTGACCCATCCCACAGGTGAGAACAGTACTCCATACATGATCGGACTTGAGCTTGATACAAATTAAGCAGCTGTCCTGGTGTGAAGTACTGTCTCACCTTGGCCAAAACACCAAGCTTTTTTGAGGCCAATTGGGCTTTTGACTCAATATACGAGCCAAAGTTGAGTGTAGGTGTTAGCGAGATTCCAAGAAGCTGGAGGTGATCAGTAATCGGTACGGACACATTCCGGAAAGTAGGAGTCAGTTGTAACGGACTCCGTTTGGCGGAGAACAGACACGCCTGGGTCTGAGCTGCATTAAACTTGACCAGGTTGGCATCGCCCCATTCGGAGACAGCTTGTAAGGACAAGTTCAAGCGCTCGACCATCGCCTCCCTATAACACTGAATTTGTGCTACACTAGTGCGTGCACTGGATGTATAGCTCTCTACAACGGTGCTGTCGTCTGCATACCCAAAGATACCGGGCTTTAGCAGATCGTTAATATGCAGCAGGAAAAGAGTTGCAGAGAGCACTGATCCCTGAGGGACCCCGGCATTAATAGCCATTTGGTCAGAAGAGCAGCCATCAATAACTACTCTTATCGACCGGTCCCTCAGGAAATCCGAAATCCAGACACATAAACCAGTAGGCAGTCCGTAGGATGGAAGCTTGCTAATAAGACTATCGTGCCAAACCCTGTCAAAGGTTTTTGATATATCAAGGGAAACTGCAAGAGCTTCCCCATGATTCTCAACAGCCTCGCTCCAAATGTGCGTGGCATACGCTAGAAGATCCCCAGTGGACCGATTTTGGCAAAATCCATATTGTCGGTCACTTAGGAGGTCATTAGCTTCTAGGTATGCCAGGAGCCGGTTATTCAGTACACGTTCCATAGTCTTGCAGAGTATGGACGTGACTGAGATTGGCCTATAGTTGGCAGGGTCAGCACGACTGCCTTTTTTGAGCACAGGTTGCACGTTGGCAAGCTTCTATGATTTCGGCACTTGACCACATGTTATAGAGAGACGAAAGAGGCGTGTCAGAACAGGAGCAAGTTCAGGCGCACAGGTCCTCAAGACTACAGCTGGAATACCATCCGGGCCGCTGGCTTTGTTCACGTCTAGATTTTGCAGTGTTTTGCGAACCTCTGTCTGACGGATGTGGATTTCCGACATTTGTGTCATACATCCAGGTAGACTTGGAGGTGTCTCACCAGCAGTGTCTAGACGTGAAGATTCCGCAAACAGAGAAGCAAAAAAATTTGCTTTCTCTTTAGCGGTGTGAGTCAGCGCCCCATCGGGTTTTAGCAGTGGAGGAAATGAGGGGCGACAAAAGTTCGACTCGACCGACTTAGCCAGAGACCAAAACGCTTTACTACCCGCTGGATACGAAGCTAGATTGGTCCCTATCCGGCCGATGTGCTCAAATTGGGACTTCCGTAGAGCCTTCTTGCAGGACTTGGCAGCCTTGTTGAACGCTTTCTTCTTCGCTGACAGATCTCTGGCTTTGCGGTTACGAGCATCAACCCAGGCCAGGTATGCTTCTTGTTTCAGTGCTTCAGCACGTCGACATTCAGCCCCGAACCATGGTTGAGCTTTGCTTGACATCGCTACATCAGAAAATGGAATATAGTACTCCATTCCTTGATGCAGCACCTCCGTCACAGCATCCGCGCAAATCGAAGGATCGTCGGAAGAGAAGCAAACAGGCCGCCAAGGATAAGATGCAAAGAACGACCGCATCTCATCCCAATCTGCTGACTTGTATCGCCATACCCGCCGGGTGCCTCTTGGGCTGGGGTCGGGCGGGGAGTAAACTGATACAGATTTCACCAAACAGTGGTCGGAGCTACCTAACGGTGATGATACCGACACTGAGTAACGGTCTGGATCAGTTGTCAGCAGAAGGTCCAAGGAATTGGCTGTATGGCCGTCAACATCAGGAACCCGGGTTGCCTCTTGGACCAGCTGGGTGAGATTTAACGCTAAGGCTAGCTTTCGCGTCTCTCTCCCAGCGTGGTCGGTGCACTGGTATGCGAAAAGCCACTCCTGGTGGTGGGCATTAAAGTCCCCCAGTAACACTAGTTAGGCAGAAGGGTATTTGTGCTGAGCGGCGTCCGCCGCCTAACTCAAGTACTCTGTGAGTCTGGATGTCTCCTGATCTCCGCTGTGCGACCGGTATACACAGGCGTAGAGAAGTTTCTCTAGGTCTGTGTCCACCAGTAACCAAAGCACGGAATAGCGAGGGTCTTCAAGATGACGGAGACGGAGACAGCAGATGTCGTCCCGGGCGTACGCGCACACCCCTGACCGAGTTGTGCTCCAGGGTGTAGCCGGGGTAAGTGAGGTACGCCACGTCAGACGGGCATTGTATCTGCGTCTCCGTGAGGAACAAGAGAGCGGGTTTTTCAGTCTCGAGATGGTGGTGGACTGCGTGGAGATTTGAGTGCAGACCTCTAATATTAGTGAAGTGCACTTTGAGCGAGAGGGCGTGCAGCCGCTGTTTAAAATGCTTCTTGTTCCTTTTTGTCATGTCATGTTGCGAGTGTAAAGGTAGGAGCACGGCAGTGAAACGAGGCGCTCTGCTTTTGACCTGCGACTAACACTGAGACACAACACCAGAAGGGGGACCAGCCTGGAGACTGCGGGGACGCCCGAGCCCCCCCGGGAATGTTCATAGGGCCCTCTCGTCCGGTCGCCAACCGGCACCATGACGCATCCCGGGATTTTTCGTCAGTTGGCGGGGCAGCCTTTCGCGTGTGGCTGGCAAGCTACTTGGGCCCCCTACTAACTGCGGTCGGCCAGCGGTGCACCGTGCCTCGGATCCCGCTACCCTCCGCGACTGGTCTCCCAAAGTGAAGTGGCGTCAATGTGTGTCAGAACGGTCCTTAAGCAGATGCGCTACTGTTTCGACCCGTCTCCTGTAATGGCTACACCGACCATCATGCCGTAATACTGATTCGCTTGGCGGCATGGCTTTGGTCGGTGGGTCACGAGCCGCGGCATAAGCCTCCCACCGAGTCACCTATTTAGCACCACCCAGGGACCACGTGTAGGGATTCACGAAACGGGGTATTCTCCTACGGACGTGGGTGACATGGCCCCAAAAAAACGTATATTCAATTGTTTAAGAATATTAAAGTTGGTTGATTCATGTTTATTTATTAATTTAAATGAAATAAAACAATATCCATGGCTCCAATATTCTCACCAAATGTCAAATAAACTACCTACCAGTGTAGGTACATGAACAACTACAATGAACAACTTTTGATATTATAAAAATGTAAGATGCTGTTACAAATTGAAGAAAAATACTTATACAAGTATGCAAGTACAAACTAAAATCAGCCCGTGGCAGTCGAGGCACTACTTGTGGTTATGCCATATTCAACCTTTGGTTGCGATGTTAGATAATTCTATAAAAAGAAATACCTATGGCTCAAACAGTGTATTCATGTATGAGTAACAACGCCATGCTTGCGCTGATAAAACAAATATATGCCCATGATTTTACCCGGCGTCCAAAAAAGAGAAGGTTCTCAATTTGTATTTTTAAAAATATCTTATAGGCTAGCGTTTGACCACTATATCGCCTGGTTGTTAGCGATGATGTGGTCAAAGATGGTGAACATACTAGGCCAAGAATACTCTGACTCTCATGGACTGTTTACTGGTGGCGGATAGTGGTAAGCAATTTTTTGGACTTGCTACTTTGAAAAGTTTATTACGCAATTACTCCGCCAATTGCGAATTTTTTTAGGATTCCGTACCTCAAAAGGTACAAAGGGAACCCTTATAAGATCACTTTCTTGTCCGTCTGTCCGTCTGTCACCACCGATTTTCTCAGGAACGGGTGGACCAAGCAAGTTGAAATGTATACCAGATACTGAGGTAACTTCTTTAGTCCCTATTAGGTGTATAAAAATCAAGATCCTGAGTCAACACGATAAAAATATATGGGCAAATTTAGATTTTCGCGAAAACTTGTACGTACCAAAATTTACCTTAATTTTCAACTTTTCATTTTTCGGAATTTTTCCTTTACTTGTGTTGTAAAACTTTGCTTTTAATCAAAATTGACAATTCTAGGTCAACCGGAAGTACCCTATAGGTATTGGGTCGACAACCTTTAAGGTACTTCCCGTTGACCTAGAATCATAAAATTTGGCAAGAAGCAAGATCTTGAAGCACTTATAAAGGAAAAACTATGTTAATATGTAGTTTACTAACAAAAAAAGGATCTATTACAAACTTATTATATTGTATTATTTGTAGTTGGTGCAATACATTTTCTATGGATCGAATCGGAACTACTAAGCTAAGTTTACCTAGTCTGAAAAGTTGGTACGGAAGCCTCGGTGGGCGATTCCAACTCGACTTGACCGGCTTTTTTCCATTGGTAGAGTAAATCTCAACCGTTGTTCCACTATAAAATTCATCTGGTGGGTATCTTCAGAAATATGGTGATACACATCTCAAACTTGCTACTGAAACCGACTGGCGCAACATGAGAAGTCGGTTTTTTTGTTTTTAGACTATCTAATTTTGTATTAACAATTAAAAGTTTAGCGCTTTAAGTTAAATACTTAATTTGAAATGCCATTGGTAGCAATAATATTACAAGGCTTTAAAGATAGAGCTAGTGGGTACCTGAACTTGTTATATCTTATTTTCCATTTCTACCATCAATTTTGGCATAATATTAGACTGCCAATAAAATATAAGTGTTTAACGCATGCAATTTATATACATCTATTTTGTTTTATTACTACACGGAAGGAAGGCGTTGACAGCTGTAACACTGGTGCGACCTAGCACGGCTGCTGATGCTCAACTTGTACCTAACCTACCTAGCTAAAAAGTGGTTAAATTAATTTAATCCTATTTATTTACTATTAGCTGCTGCATGTTTGTTTGATTTTGATGTTGATGATTGATGATGTTGTTTGACTTGATGGAATAAATCAATACCAATATTATAAACGCGAAAGTCAGTCTGTATATTTGTTTTGTTGTCACCTCTTGACGGTCAAACGGCTACACCGGTGGAGCTGAAGTTTTGTACAATACAATGGTGGACAATATGGTGTTTTTTTTGTATGGTAAAAGGTAACAGGACAAGCACGACGCTCGCCTGATGGTAAGTCTAATAATGACGTCGTCGATGACGGCTAATAATGAATTTTTAACATGGGTGAAGCCGCGGGACGCTTCTAGTATTATTATATATTATCAGATACATTTCAGACCTCGTGACGTGCAGTAAGCTTTTCTAAACTAAACAGTACACCCACATGTTAAGGATCTCTTTTACATATCTTGCACTAGTTAGTGCACCATTTTCTATCAGTACTAACTCCGTGCGACTCTCTGAAGAGATTCCAGCATAAACCATAATGGATCCACCGCCTAACGATACTTTTTCTTCAAAACACGCTTGAATAACATGTTCCCCTGGCCGTCGGTAAACTCTGCGCCGCCCATCCTGTGCATACAGCATAAATCTGGATTCATCAGAAAACATTAAACAACACCATTACTCTTGCCTATTCTTCGTCTGCCCATTGTGCATGTTCGCGAGCGGAATGTATACTTGCTACTCGATGTTCCCTTGCAAGTTTTGGGCCATTTGCGAGGGTCTATGTGGTGTCAAATTAATTTCTCGGAGCCGCCGTCTTACAGTCCAGTCGCTAACGTCGTCTCTCCATGTGGTGTCAAATTAAATTCTCGGAGCCGCCGTCTTACAGTCCGGTCGCTAACGTCGTCTCCTCGGGTCTCTCGAAATTGATGTGTTACTTCAACTGACATGAGGAGTCGATTTCGGAGAATGGTCGTAACATTAAATCGATCCTCTCAAGCAATAGTACACCTCGGTCTGCCGGTTCCTGGTCTTCTAATGATGTGCCCAGTTTCTCAGAAACGTTGAACTACTCTTTTTACCGTGACACGCCTGTTACTTTCGCGGTACTTCTCTGACTTCTGCCTTCTAGCATAGTGACGCAGGCATTCTTCTGGTGTTAGCGAGATGATAGTAATTCAATCCTTTTTATCTTATTTTACATTGACAGATTGGAAACAAAAGTGAGAAAACAAGCAAAAGTAAAACATGCGTCATTTGAATTTATTACCAAGGTCAAAGTTGTGTTTCTTTTATGTTTTTCAAAATACGTGTATATTTAAGGTTCTATGTCATACGATATTAAATTCCCCTTTATGTCAGTAGTACCATTGATTTGTACCATTGATGGTACAGGAGACAACTTTGTATCCTTAGTACCATTAAAGAAAAATGAGGATATCCCCCCGTAAATGTTAACCGATACCTATGAAACTGTGATACAACTTTGTATCTCAAGTACCATTAAAGAAAAGTAAAGATATTCCACGTAATTTCATTTTGACATGCATTTATTTTATTATGTGTTGTCAAAAAGATATAAAATGAAAAAATAAAACCGAAACTTCTAAACGCAAATAAAATATAACTTCACAACTACCGGTGAATTTTTTGTAGAAGAAGTGGCACATTAATTTCACCATTAATGTGCTGCATTTTAACATGCTGTATATATGCACTTCGCTCGATGACGGGTATTTACCGTTTTTTAAACGGCATTGTTGTTATCGCGCTTCCAGCGGTGAATGCTGCATCTTCCTTAGCGTTTTCAAAAAATGGCTTATTGTTGAGGGTCGTCACTTAAAACTTTTGGTTAATTTCCCATTCCACCCTGCCAACACTACATTGCTTTCTTCGGCATCCAATAGTTTTCAATATAAGACAAGAATGGTCCGAGGTTTCGATGCGTACCAATAACTTGACTTTCTGCAAGCACAGAATTCCAGCCTTCCTCAATATCTCGTTCAGGCAGAAGTGGCAGCACAATGCACACCCCAGTTATTTTGTACAAATTTGTTTTGTTGTTTTTTGTTTGTATGTTTAACTTCTGGTCAAATTATCCTTGAAATGAAAATAACATCCGTGGTGTTTAACGTTGGGAAAGAAACATTTTATAGCACTGATAGTAGCCTGTTCAAAATCAGTTATAAATTTAGTTGGCTCCCATTCTGGGACTGCTGACTGCTAGAACTTATGCAGTCAGCAGTTCGTACGACGTACGAACGTACGACTTTTTAACTTTATTTGACATAAGTGCGTAAATCACAGGTACTACATTGTTTTGGTTTTAGCTGCTGTCAATATCACAAATCAAACACAAATAGTCGAGGAGTAAATGGTTCAGGACAACATTTAAACGTACCATCGCCCAAAAAGCCTTTTCCATTTTTAAGCATTACTTGCGCTTCTTCTAAAGCGAAAACTAATATACGATCATTATCTTGTTGATAGTCAGCGAGTAAAAATTCGCCGTAGTCTCGTGGTACTTCAACTTCTTTCAAATCAGTGTAAGCCATTTTTTCCACTTGTGCTAATTTCCTCTTTCTTCGATACGCTACACATCGGTATTAGTTATAGTTTGGCAATTTATGGATTAGATCGAGACCATTATTTCTCATAGATGCTAATGTTTTTTTGTACATAGCCGGAATTGTTTCCTCTACAGAGGAAGCCGCTGTTTCTGTGCTGTAACTTATAATTGAACAGACAGTGTTTTCATTTTCATTTGGCAGGCACGTTTTCAAATGTATGGTTGATTTTACCTTCATCGTGTTAACGGGAATCTGCAATATAAGTGGCAATGGGCCGGCCACATTAGCCGTAGAACCGACAACCGCTGGGGTAAACGAGATCTTGAGTGGAGACCGCGAATCGGCAAACGTAGTACGCTACGTTTGCCGATTCGGACGCCCTAAGACTAGTTGGAGCGATGATGTTCGCAAGGTGGCTGGCAAGAGCTGGATGAGAGTAGCCGAGGATCGTGCTCAGTGGCGTGCAGTTGGAGAGGCCTATGTCCAGCAGTGGACAAGTATAGGCTGATGATGATGATGATGAGAAAACAAATCTGACGGCCTTAGATACAAAATTACATGTTCACCCATGCAGACGGGCCACGGGCAATAGATGAAACCTTGCTATGCTACCATATTTAAGGAACCTTCCTCAGGTCTAGAGTTCAGTACGAACTTGGGATCGAGATTTTCCATACTCTGACTTATTTATTGAGTTATAGGCAAGCAGCATGCTTTGATCTTTTCTTTTACTTGTCTAGATAGTGTTGCTCTACAATCGCAACTAAACGACAGGCCAGGTTTGAAGTGCTCGTGTCACGTCACGTCACTGATGTTTTGGTTTTGAGGCATTCGTTTGTTTTAATGGTGTTATAAATTATAATATTTTTTAAAGTAGTGAGTGCATTTGGATTAATATAATCTAATACTATAAGAATCTTTGTCCTGATACTGATACTGACTTCATACTGACTGACTGACTGACTGACTGAAAGACAGACAGCGTAAAGCTTAAACCGCTGGTCGTAGTTTAATATTGTTTCGGATTGCACTGAATTTTGGCATGCAGATAGTTATTACGACGTTAGTTCACTCCGAGAAATAATTTTCTAAAATTCACCCCTTAAGGGATGAAACGGGGGTTAGAAGATTGTATGGAGAAACAAGATAAGATAGTATTTTCTATTCGAAACTTTACACAAGTGCTTCAGTAAACAAATAAGAAAATACGTGGTTCAGGCTTTTTCGAAATGCGGGTGGCATTTCGAAAAAGCCTAATAGGGTGAAGTGGGATAACAAAGTCTGAAATCAATATTGTTTCGGATTGCGCTGAAATTTGGCATGCAGATAGTTATTTTGACGTAGGTATATATATTAAGAAAGATTTTTTAATTCACTCTGTAAGGTGATGAAACGGAGGTTCAAATTTTGAACCGATTTGGCTTTAACTTCTTTGATGTCTTTTATGATAGAAAGGATTTTACAAAATAAATGTTATAAGTACATAAAAGAAGTCCTTAACGCGGGCGAAGCCGCGGGGCACTTCTAGTTTTAATATAAAAATCTAGCTATTATTTTAGTTTAATTACAATTACATATATTTTGTAATTTGTTTCTTCATTTTATGTTCTTAACGATGTATTATGTTACAATTTACACATTAATATTTTTTAAATACTAACTAGATGTGCCACGCGGCTCTACCCTTGTTAAAAACTACTACTGACAAAATACATGTTATTGGCACAAAAATGATCAGTACCCCGAGCACGAAAAATCATCGAATTCGTATCGTAAAGGTATCGAGTCAACGATACATTAACGTGGTGTTACGCTAGGCGGCAGCACGAAGCACACTCTGACAGCTATCGAGAGGTCGATACGATTATGTTAGTAGCGTCATCCTAATGTAAGTAGGGACGAGCCGTTGTGAATGAAATGAACGTCTTATTGAATGAATTATTCGTTCAAAAATTAAATTTAACAGTGAACTTTTTATTACTTCTGGCTTAGCTTTCTATTTATCGGAAATTATATTTAAAAAAGTACTTTAACAGAATAAACATCTTCAAATACGGTATGAGTGATATTAAAATGCATTTTATTTGAAAAAGAGAATAATTATTAATACCTTTAAAAATATATATATCAGTTTATGAACGAAAGATATAGCGTCAACAAAGACTTGATTCTTTGGAGTTTGGGTTCCGTATTTCGAAAGGAAAACGACGGCTCGAGGCTTCCCCACATCACAGAATACTTAATAATACTACGTACCCACACCTCGTTCATTCTATCAAGCGTTTCTTTGTCTTGTAACATTGTTCATAAGGTTTATAATGTCTTGTCATTTCTGATCGTCTTGGCGCGTCGCGTCGCTGCCTATTCAATATGCATTGAGCCATAGTGTTCATATAATTGAAGAGTGTTGTGGTGAATTAAGAGTTTCATATATTTATTATTACATTGTGTTGTGCGGAACCCTTAGTGGAAACCCGACTCACACTTGGTATATTTTATTTATTTACATGGATGGATGACATAGTGACAGTGTCGAATTTGAAGTTTGATAATCAAATATGGTCGCTGACAACGATGAAACTTGTCAACTTGGAACGAAGGTTTTATTAACTCGAAGGAGGATTAACTATGAGGAAAGATTTTTTATATTGTTTTTATGTTTTTATTTTCCATTAATTTCAAGTAAACTTGCAGCAAGAAGATAATAAAGAGAACGACGTTGGTAAAGCGGGCGGTATTTGCATTTAATACACGCAAAAAATATGTTTTATGCAGTTAAAAAAAGTTTCGAAACTTTTCTCACCGGAAAATCCTAAGTGAAAAAATATTCGACTATGCTCGATAGCCAGCCTTCGAAATTAACATAACCGTACGTCAAAATTAAGTTCATGCTCGCATTTTGTTAATAAAATCTCAAGTATCGTTTACGTAACGATACGTTTGCGATACAAATCAAATCAAAATCGTTCGTGCTGCCGAATTTAGTTACTTTTACGCACGATAGGGGCGCTGTACAAATTTCATACATTTTCAAGTCGATGACGATACGAATACTTTTTCGCAAGTTTTTCGTGCTCGGGGTACTGGAGCACATAAATGTTGCTTTAGCTGGATGCCAGATATCCTATATGATTATACAGAGTTGTGTCACTTGTACCATCAATGGTACAACTCAATGGTACTACTGACATAAAGGCTTAAATTATCTTTAATAGAAAGTTAGTTTCATGCACGTAGTCATTTGCAAGATACAGATGATTTTGTCACTGACCCGTATTTTTTGTCCACCTGTGTACAACACCGCTGATAAAAGTAATGTTATTAATGAATAAAAGCTTCTTAGAAATTAGTTTAGGTTTCTCTGAATATATTAATAAATGTTGGTACGTTTCATAGGTTGTTTAGTATTTTCTAGACAAGTATGGATCATGTTTCAATAACTATAATTTTATACAAGCATTGTTATGTAAACGGATATGTGTTAATATAGTTTCTGCAGATGTCAATGGAAGTAATAAGTAGATATCATATATCATTATTAATTCATATGGTTTATTGTTTGCTTTAACTGGAGGTTGATAAGTAAAGTTACATAGGTACTATGTAATTATTTCTGTGGATGAGATTTCTTAAAAATAATAATACTGCGTAGTTTTATCCAACACGATTAAAACTGTCTATAATAAAAAGTTCGAACGTAACTAAATCTCAGCGAAAGTGGTTGTGATGGATTGGTTGTGACTAATAGAAACATTATAAAACGACAGAAAAAAACGGGCGGCGCTGCATGGAATAGTCTCTCATATCTTCGGCATCGGCATTTCGGTTGTTTTGTTCTTGGCTGAGTGTGTTAGTGGGACGCACCTGCTTTTTAGGGTGACGTTGTTCGTAGAAAATTCGTCCGTAAACGCTATTATGAAAAATTCAACTTGTGGTAGGTGTTAATGAGATTCCAAAAAGCTCGAGGTGGTTAGTTATCGGTACTGATACATTTTAAGAAGTAGGACTCAAATAAAATGAACCTTTTGGCGGAAAACAGACACGCCTGCGTCTTAGCAGTTTAAACTTAAACAGATTTGGTATCACCCTATTCGGAGACAGCCTTTAAGGACAAGTTCATGCGCTCGACCATCGCCTCTCCGGATTTCAGCTGCACTGGCCTGTGCACTGGATGTGTAGTTCTCTCTACAACGGTGCTAGAATTAGATTAGTACAAAAAGAAAATACGTGTAGCTTCGCTTGTTAATAAAATTGTGTGAGTGATTAAATCGTTTGTATATCAATGAATATTCATTTCGACTGATTGTATAGCATGATATACCATTCACGGTACAGCACTACTGTAAGCTAATATTTTAAGAGTCGATGTAAAAAAGCGAACTTATAACATTTACTTGGAGTTTAACGTTCCATTTCTGTTTTGTTTATTAATGGAGGTTTAGTTTAAGCTATCAGGAATTGATATAAAAACGTGGCTTTGCGTCGTGCGATAAACACACAATGTATTGACCACGTATGATCATGAATGTACGGTCTTTATCGCACGATTCTTCACTTGTACAAACATATCCATTAGCCTTGGATCCCTTTATGCACGTGAAGCTACTCAGCTGTGACAACAAACTCGAATTACATATATTATTTTTTGGGAACAGTCCTAGAAAATAAAACATCTAAGTGAGGCACTGGTCATGCGGGTTAAACGAACTCCGGGATGGATACGTTTTTAAAGCTTATGGCTACCACGACAAAAATAACATTTGTATCGTATTATGTATTCTTTTGCCGTATAATAAATTAACATTTGTACTAATTTAAAATAGAAAAGAGTCGCCTTTGCCCCACAAGACCGATATTTGAGAACTCACACTACACTTATCTAATGATTGATGCTAATCGAAAGTTTCCTACTTATATTATAATTTACCCAACCTCAGTTGAAACATGCCAAGAAGATTAGTGATTGAAAGAATATTTAATGAAGGTGATTTTCACTTTCCATTATCACATTACAAATTCATAATCAACCCTGCCAGGTAAAGTTAAAAGCTCGGTTCGAATTAAAAATTTAGCGTAATGTCACGGGGTTTCAAAAAATGTACCCTGCTCTTGATTTATACTTGTAGTGGCGACGTCGAGCAAAACATAGAGGCATGGCCGTACCATCCTCTTCTCGACGCAATTCAGGTCATTTTCAACGTCCTGTAATTTTGTGCTGGCTTAAGCTGGATCCCTGCATCAGTATTAATTTAATTCTAAATCAAAGCTCCTAACGTATACAGTAAGTATGCTTATAAACTTCTTGTAACTGCGAAAAGTCAACAGTTATTGGTTCTGTGGTCGTTGTGTGAAAATATTTCAATGTTTTGTATGCTTTGCAACTTAAGTAACTCAATATTGTACGGTCTTGTGAAAATTTTACACAATTTGACGTGTAGTTGTGTTGATTATCTATTCTACGAACTACGAAGCGTGGATTGTAGATATAAGATGCACGGTGCACCATACAATCCTAGATAAACACATGTTTCAAGGAAGAATATGTCGTTAATATACCTATATATCGTGTCTGATAGTGATTTGTTTCATTTAATTTCTACAATAAGTGTATGAATCTATATGCAAGTATTATACTTCTACCTAGGATTGTAAAATACAGCGAAGAGTTAAAACTCTTTTTATATTTTAAGATTGTCTTGTATTATTTTCGAAGTTAGACTTATTTTTTGATACTTTTGTGTATTGTTGACAACAGTTGCATTGCAATGTTTTTGTCGATTTTTCTTTAAACCTTGACTTTTTACTTTTACAAACCTACTGTACTCTACTCTTGGACAAAAGTCAAACAGTAGCGCCCATTTCGAATTTAAAGAATGTATATTATATCTTGGGTGATATTTCTCCATCCAGCTTGACAAACGTAATGTTGTAAGTGTCGTCACGCTGACCGGTTGCGTACTTGACCTACCTGGCTGAGTGCATGCGGATTAACAGATTGCCCAGACTCGTGGCAGCTTCGCACCGAATGCCTGGGGTATTACACAATTTATGTCCACAATTCTCTATTCTGCACAACTAGCTTTTAAACGACACATACCGCTAAATCAAATATAATGCACATTGTGGATATACGCACTTACCGTAAATGGAGGATCGTAACGAAATCTGGGCTTACCGGTAAATATATTTCTTGAAACTTGAATTCAACTTGATCACGATTGGGTAGTTACTTACAACTCTTCCTCTCTTATTAGTTATTTATCTCAGATTTACTCGAGAACCTCAATTAGAGCGAGTTCATTTAAGTTGCTCATTAATAAACTTGATATTAATTCACTTTTATGTG
The DNA here is from genome assembly GCA_954871355.1 of Cabera pusaria. Taxonomy (NCBI): domain Eukaryota; kingdom Metazoa; phylum Arthropoda; class Insecta; order Lepidoptera; family Geometridae; genus Cabera; species Cabera pusaria. The sequence continues at coordinate 25,526,718 of OX940885.1, read as the reverse complement.
CAATTTATTGAGGATTTCATGATATTCAATCATATTTCAATATTAATGTTAGTTGTTCAATATTATGTTGTTGATACCTGTTGTGGTTTAATATTTACAAAAGTAAGAAAGTGAACTTATGTTGTTTCGTCGTTGTTTCGTTGAGTTAATAGGTATCAAACGCGTCAGAAAATTAAATTAATAGGTACATGATCGAAGGTAACACCAATATATCCAAAATAAATTTAACGCACCGTAATTCATTATATATTTTTTAAATATCTTTAATGCTAGCGTTTGACCACTATCTCGCCTGGTGGTAAGCGGTGATATGGTCGAATATGTTGAACACTCTAGGGCCTAGGCCTAGAATACTCTCACTCTTAAGGTATTTATATCTCCTATCTAGCTGGGTTATATAATTTTAATACTTTATTATTTATACGCTTTCAACAAAAAAAAAGGTGGCAACTACCAACATTCACGGCCCTTACAACCTTGTACGTGATTGAAGCACGTAGCTACTGTATTTTTTGTCGTGTTTTACTTTTATTAGTCGTATCACTGTATAATTTAAGTTTGTCACGTTTTTACACACTCTTGAGTGCCGTAAGTGAATTGCTCGGGTTTTCTTAACAAGTTACAACTATAAAGAAAACTAAACAACAAGTTAAAAAACAATAATATTATGAATTCTTACAACGACGCCAGGACGTAAAATCGTAAAAGTGAAATCGCTTCATGTCTCTCTGAACGCAAGATTTCGCGTGTTACTTTGCAATGCTGTAGCAGGGCTGAACTGGGTGTATATGTATACAGTCGAATTCAAAATCATTCATACGGACTATTTAACTTTTCATATTTCAATAATACCGACTGTTCAATTATATAAAATGTCGAATAGATAAGAGAGAGATACAATTGTATGTTTCGACTACAAATAGAAGATGTAGCTAGACAATCTATCTATCTACATGTTTCACCGATCGACGTTATGATCACGGAAAACTTTAGTAACTACCTATGCAGAGACTACCGCAAGGGCAAGTATATACATACAGATTCTTGTAATTATTTACAACTGCATTGCTGCATCAAGCGGTTTCGCTGCTACTATTTCGCGTGTAGAAATGCTAATTGCATAAAACATAAGCATGTCTTTCTTAAATCTATTGATCACTTTATTAGTTTTAATTATTATATTGGATAAGGCATAGAAATCAATCAATATACAGTATACCGCAAAGAAAGTGGGTCGGTAACAAAGATCTCAATAACTTTCAAAAATATTGGAGCTAGCTTTATGAAATAACTGCTTTGCCCGCGTGGCCTATAAGAAACAAATGACAATTTTTTCTCGCACACAAATATAAGCGCTCTTACTCCCTCTCAATTGAATAAACAAACCGTATACACATACTGACAATACCCCAAACAAAGCAATATGGACAAAGTTTTCCATAAAACCTAAAATAATTATAAAGTAAAGAATTGTTAGTGTAAGTATTAAAACTTATTTAATACAAAAACAAACGTGTGGGCGATTATTTTGGAAAACTGTGATACAAGTGTCTAATAATTGTACAAATTTTCGGAGTCAATCGACCCAACGTATAAAAAGTTTCATAGATACTTAGTTCAACAACACATTTTTCATTAACTTTCATATAAATTTTTTTTTACACCGGACTGGGTAGCACTTGACCACTGTCTCACCTGATGTTAAGTGATGATGCGATCAATGATGGAGCGCGCTTACCCAGAAGATACTTATTCACTCGCCATTTGAAGACCACCATGTTGTACTTAACCGGAAACACAGACTCAGGCAGGGCATTCTTTTCCTGGCGGTTCGTATGATGAACGAAGATGCAAATCGCTTCGTTCGGGTAGATGGTATATCCACCATAAATCGGTGGCGCCTTTTAGTGTCTCTGGATGTCCGGTTATAAAATGGGTAAAGTTGAATCAAATTATGCAGTTCCTTACCACACTCATACAAAATGTAACCGATAAACAAGCGACTTTGCGGCGATGCGCGAGACTGTGAAGTCTCTTGCTTACTAGTAGGTCATATTTCATATTTTTATTTATTTCGCATCAGATATGGTTACAATGAGGTGTTATTGCTTGGTTCATTCATATCTTAACCTATTTGGCATGCGAAAATTATGCAGGTGTTACAGGCATATTTAAATCTGACTAGATCTACCTATTTACAAGTTAAAAAAAGATAAAAGGTCGTCACCAATAAGTTTCATGGCTCTTCTATCAAGGGATAATAATAATAATCCACTCTTAAATAACTTTTAAAATATTTTAAGTTGAGTTTATAGTTAGTTATTTAAAAGTTATAGCTTTTTTATAAACTCCCGCTTTCATTGCGACCCAGTGTATTTAGTCAGATGGATTTTAGAGTATTTTATGCAGGTGTGGTGATTTATTAGATTAAGGGCCAGTTTCACCGGTTCCTAATAGCTCTATCAGTTACTAATTTGACAGATTTTTGGCAGCTTTTCTATGGCGTCATTTGTAAGATAACTATCTGTCACATTATCAGGAACCGATAAAACTGGCCCTAAGGGACATTTTCACCGCTTAATGATAAAGTGACGACGCCATATAAACGTTATCAAAAATCTATCGGATAAGTTCCTGATAAAGTATTAGCTAGTTATCTGTGACCATTTAAAAGTTGTTAAAAATCTGTCAGGTAAGCTCCAACATATAATTTATCGGGAACCGTTGAAACTGGTACCTAACTGCTTTATTTTCAAGTGAACTAGTTAGTGTTTTATCTGCACATTTATTACGTGCACTTGTAGTGTAAGCATGGATAGATATTCTAAACCTTGTTGGATATGTCTAATCTTTTCTGCATTATGTCATTTAGCTGTGAGGCTGGCAAGAATTTCTGCAAGGCATATAATATGTATCATCTAATACGTCAATTACAGCTCACAACTAAAATAAAATAAGGGCCACACACTACTTCTTCAAATAAATATTAAAGAAACTAGTTAACCAATGAAGAAAACTGCTCTCTTGTTTTCACTAAATGACGGATCAGTTTTCGTTCCAGATTAGTTAAGCCAACATTAATGCGTGGTAATTAAATCTAGTATGAAATTTGAATATAAGGTTACAGATAAATCTGTAGAGCTTACTTTACTGTATATACCTACACAGTAGGGCTATTTCACCGGTTCTCATGATAAAGTCACCTATATGACAGATGACGCCATACAAGTTGTCAAATATCTGTCAGACAAGTTCCTAATAGGATTATCAGGCACCGGTGAAACTGGCCCTAAGTATGTCATTTAATCCGAGTCTTGACAATTTAAATTGCTTGTTTTTGTGCTTATGAAAATGTGGTTTTAACCTCCGAGATGCCATCGACAGGCGGTCGATCGTAAGTTGTTCTGAACAAAAATAGGATTTTTAGTTACAACCGGTCCGACAAACCGCAAGAAACCCTTTGGTTGACAAACAAACGCTTGACTGTCATCTCACCTGATGACCATACCATGACATAAAGATAAACGGCATTGAGACTAGGCGCCGGAAAACTGAATTTAGTCCAATGTTGCATCAGATATGAGCCAGTAATTCGTCACCAGGCATTCGGTTAAAATTGGAGACTGTGAGCCGCCCAGTGGTAATGCCGAACGGCACATGGCCCAGTCATAACTTTTCAAACAAGAGTTGTTTTGAAATCAGTTTTTTGTCTGAACTAAGCTAAGACGAAAGAATCGCCTGATTAAATGGCTATTGAAATTTTTAATTTATAACGTGCATATCGCTGGGCAGTTTGTTTACATCACTATTACAAATTTACCGAAGTTTTTACTTCATTGTTTGCATATTATTTATGGTTACCGTATTTGTATAAAATATTAAGCATGTTAAATGCACAATAACAATGCAAGACCTTGGTGGATAGCGTTACGAATAGCAATTAAAATGTTATACAATTCCATTGCCTGCATTATTCCTCTATTGTTTCAATGTTGAACATGATTAGATAATTAAGTACAAATTAACACTACTTATATATTTTTTGGCTATATTGCCATCAACATTATTATTATCTATCATAGCTGAATCGGCCATCAAAGCGAGTCATTAGTTGATTTTGAGAGAACCTTCAATTTTTTTTATAAATGTCATCTGTTAATTACTTTAACTATGATAGCATGGACCAATTTCACCGGTTCCTGGTAGCCCTATCTTATCTGACAGATTTTTGACTGCTTTTATATGGCGTCATCTGTCAGACAACCGGTGAAACCGGCGCGGGCGGCCCTTATTGTACATTATTTTTTTCTTCATGTAAAATGTGTCATAATCATGTGACTAAGGTGTAAAGGTCAGGCAACGCATTAGAAACACTTCTGGACTTACTATGTAGAATTTCTAAATCTCAAACCTTTGGCAAAAATATCTCCCTTAAAAGTGTGTCATATAGACGTATGGACGCATTGCCTCAGCAAAAATATTTGTGGGTATGTGTCAATTTTGACCATTATATCGCAACATAACATTACCTTAAAAAATAGCGGATGCGTGTTTCCGGAGTACCTATCAATCGACCCGAATTGCTACTTGTAATTAGGTTCGATGAAATGGAAAGCCATCTTTCACCAGCACATTGTAACGCGATGGATGGACTGTCCGCAATGTTTACGTTGTACAGAATGGCTTATTTTGTGATGCAGGTAGGTATACGATTAAATTATTGAAGCCGTTTTGGCCACATCTGAGAATTAATCAATGCATCCTATTTAAAGAGGAATTATTTGTGGATTTATAATTCTATACTGTATAGTTAGTTAGAGTACTCAAAAGGTACTCAAATAAATCGATCGCATTACTGACGTTCATTTGCAGTTATAATCTTATAATATTAAAATAAATAAATTATGTTTGGAATTAACCTAACGAAAACGATACTATACGAAGTGAAAATAAAATAACTACGGCATGAGTCGTGAGCATGATAAGTTAATTGACTGAGCAAAGCGAAGGTCGCCGTTTCAGCTTGGGCAAAAATGTTTTGGTATGTCTGGGTGTCCGGATGTCTGTTCTGCTCTACATGTCGTATTTCACATTTTTTGTGAACAGGTTCGATACTTACATGGAAAATGGGGGTTGAAAATGTAAAACATATTGTTAATAATAAATAAAATATATAATAAAATACAAGTAAATAAATAAATAAATTGATTAATAATATGTATATATATATATTTATTTATTTAAAATTTAACATGAACCTTACAATATTAACATGAATATTACAATAGTTCAAAAGAAAAAAAAATATACTAAACAAAAATTAAGGGATGTCCGTGGTAAAATACAACATACGACAAGGCGTAAAGCAATTTTTTATAGTAAAGTTTGCATTTGGTGCTCGGACCCCATGAACCAAAAGTTTCAACGCCAAGCGGCATAAACATGTAGCTACTAGATAAAGATTCATATTTACGCCGCTTGGTGTCTTTGGCAGCTTCCGCCGTGGCTCCAGGTCTCGACACTGTTCCACAGAGACGGGACGGGGCCAGATTGTCGACACAAGTCGCATCCCATATAGGGCCTGCCCACGCTCCCAGGGGATTAGCGTCATGCCATCCGGGCGCTTACCATCATCACGAAGCACCCCTACTGGTTCCAGCATAGATGGAACGACCATTATATCGCAACATAACATTACCTTAAAAAATAGCGGATGCGTGTTTCCGGAGTACCTATCAATCGACCCGAATTGCTACTTGTAATTAGGTTCGATGAAATGGAAAGCCATCTTTCACCAGCACATTGTAACGCGATGGATGGACTGTCCGCAATGTTTACGTTGTACAGAATGGCTTATTTTGTGATGCAGGTAGGTATACGATTAAATTATTGAAGCCGTTTTGGCCACATCTGAGAATTAATCAATGCATCCTATTTAAAGAGGAATTATTTGTGGATTTATAATTCTATACTGTATAGTTAGTTAGAGTACTCAAAAGGTACTCAAATAAATCGATCGCATTACTGACGTTCATTTGCAGTTATAATCTTATAATATTAAAATAAATAAATTATGTTTGGAATTAACCTAACGAAAACGATACTATACGAAGTGAAAATAAAATAACTACGGCATGAGTCGTGAGCATGATAAGTTAATTGACTGAGCAAAGCGAAGGTCGCCGTTTCAGCTTGGGCAAAAATGTTTTGGTATGTCTGGGTGTCCGGATGTCTGTTCTGCTCTACATGTCGTATTTCACATTTTTTGTGAACAGGTTCGATACTTACATGGAAAATGGGGGTTGAAAATGTAAAACATATTGTTAATAATAAATAAAATATATAATAAAATACAAGTAAATAAATAAATTAATTGATTAATAATATGTATAGATATATATTTATTTATTTAAAATTTAACATGAACCTTACAATATTAACATGAATATTACAATAGTTCAAAAGAAAAAAAAATATACTAAACAAAAATTAAGGGATGTCCGTGGTAAAATACAACATACGACAAGGCGTAAAGCAATTTTTTATAGTAAAGTTTGCATTTGGTGCTCGGACCCCATGAACCAAAAGTTTCAACGCCAAGCGGCATAAACATGTAGCTACTAGATAAAGATTCATATTTACGCCGCTTGGTGTCTTTGGCAGCTTCCGCCGTGGCTCCAGGTCTCGACACTGTTCCACAGAGACGGGACGGGGCCAGATTGTCGACACAAGTCGCATCCCATATAGGGCCTGCCCACGCTCCCAGGGGATTAGCGTCATGCCATCCGGGCGCTTACCATCATCACGAAGCACCCCTACTGGTTCCAGCATAGATGGAACGTGAATGGTGGTAAGCGCCCGTTTAATAATGTCATTAATTGAGCCATGGCGGGAAAATCTGCCGGCACTACGTTAACAATAAAGCCTATGGAGCCCATACCTGTCGTCGTCGCTCTCACTCGGACTTCTACCAGTCCCGCACCGAGACGGAGACCGACTGCAATGCGGAAACTGCTGTCGTCGAGCAGTGTTTTGTGTTAGTGTTCCGATGTTTGATGAAGGACGCGTGTGAAACCACTGGCCTGATTCCTGCTCCGACACAGCAAGTAGACGTGCGCGATCTTTATCAGAACATACATTTTGGGAAAAATCTCTAAAAGCTCTCTGCATCAATGAAAGATCCCAAAGTTTTTGACTGTTTGGTTCCTTTGGGGGACTTTCATTGAGACAAAGAGACTTCCAGACTTCCATGGCCTCAGAAGCGCAGTGTATGTCTGGCGATTGAGTCTTCAGAATTTTTGCGCACAGGTTTGATGGTGAACCGAGGACAAAAAAGCCGGAAGTGCAATACATGAAATTTTTCGTACGCCGATGCCAGCAGCTCTTATAGGCAAACGATTGTCGAGATTCAAATTTTTTAATTTTGTCTAAACAAATTTTGAGAGTGGTATCTAAGGTATATATATCTATATATATAAAAATCATTTTTTTAAATACTTTATAGGCTAACGTTTGACCACTATCTCACCTGTTGGTAAGTGATGATGCGGTCGAAGATGGTAAGCACGGTAGGCCTAGAATGGGAACTGGCTCTCAAGGATAGCTGCCGGAACACATTAGATGTTTTGGTGACAGATTTTCTAACTTGAGGGTGGTAGCTGGCCAGGCGGACACTAGATAGTGTCCTACCACCATGCGGGGGTTGTTGGTTTCTTAACGATGTTTTCCTTCACTGTGAGAAGCGCACATAATTTTTTCGATAGAAAAATCCATTGGTGCAAGGCGGTTTGAACTCGGTACCACGGCATCAAAGCCGACCGTTCTCCCGATTACGCCCTCGGGCCCTGGCTGGCGTTAGGCTCGCTAAAACTCGAGAACAGCTGGACCGATTTAGTTGATTTTGGTTTTGAAATGTGTGTCGTAGTTCAGGGAAGGTTTCAACGGTGAGAAAATTAGGAAAAATTGCAATAACAAACATTTCATTTTCCCATATAAACTGTTCTACCTTCCTGTCAAACATTTGACGTTCGTCCCTTCGTTCGGTACGGTAGGGTAGACTCTTTTCCACTCTCGAATTCAAATTTGAAACACGTATTAAATTAAGGGGTTTGAATCGACAACCTATTATTTCCACATTACTTGGATTATCGCGTAGGTATTTAAATTTTAATATTTTGAATTTTGATAGTTGTCACAGGTCGTCATTGTTGGTTCGTTTAGAAATTTTTCATTGTATTGACATATTTTGATGGTAGTCATTATGGCGCTTCCGTATTCGCTATTTGTGTATAAAACCGATAAAAACAAAACAAAATAAAATAATAAGGGTCCCCATACAAGACACGCGTTTTTTAGGCAAATTCTGTTCAATCGGAACCCTGCGTGTGCGGGCCGCCTCGCACTTGGACAGTTTATTTATATTCGCGGTACGAAGTTCGCCGGGTCAGCTAGTAAATTATATTTATTGTTCGGTACTTATAAGCATCATACTCGCGTGCTTGCCTAGTTAATTTTCTATAATATTTTTTTCTATAATGATTAGTTTTCTTAAGTATGATGTCTTCGATTGATGTTGATTGAGATACATTATATATGAATATAGGCACCTTTATGTCAGCTGCTTTGAAACCAAACTCTAGATCTATTATCGCTTCGCCTTTTGCGGCGACTAGTCGGTTCCAATACTTGTGTTGCTGTACCATTTGCCACTCTTCAGTTAGTTGTCTATCCTTCCACATCCCTTTATCACCAGGCAGCTGAGCAAAAGACTTCCGATGCGTAGGTGTTGCTTTTAAATATAATTTAAATAAAATACATAATGTTCAAAAATGATACAACATTTTTTGTTACCCTTGTTAAGACGCAACTTTATTATGAAAATCTTTTTCATCCGATAAAATTCAAGGGATTGGGGGTATATTTTGTTTAAAGGTGCGCGGTGAACGAACATTTATTCAGTTTTAAGTTATACAACGACACTCGTGAACTTTACAGCTCATAGAGCCACTAGTATTACATTAATTAATAACTTGCTTGCAAGTATACAGCAGTCAAACGATACGTGAGAGCGAAGTCGGCATTGACTGAAGAACCAATCGCATGAAGCGTCGGTGCGGTGCAGTTATCGTCGTATGCGGTCCACCACCGAATCAATGCAGTTCGTTCCGTAACGAATCGTGAGCATTGAAACAGATAGTAATGAATTATTTGAAATCTCCTAAATCAAAAGGGCGAATGTTCTGTCTCGTTCGAGGGTCAAAAACCTGAGTAAATTTCTTTGACCGCTGAGTTAGATAGTCTGCTTGCAAACTTTGCCAGTACGTGCACAAAATATATTTTACAGACTTGCTGATGTTAGAATTGCATGCCTTGTTTGTCATTTCTGTGAACAACATAAAATCATTATTCCAAAATATTAAAGCGCTTAGTTAGTGTCGATATAATTAAGGTTTACACAAGTGAATAAAATCATCAGAATATTCTGGTTTGTCGTCATGTTTACGTATAAGACGTATCGCACATATAGCACATATAGTTTATACACCTATAGGTTGGTCAAAAAAGCAAATGATAGGGGCGTAGCTATAGCAGACCTTGATTTTTTGTAGAAACAAATTTTGCTCTAGAAGCATTTGCCAGGGAGGAAACGGGGAAATACATTTGTATGAAAAAGTGCACCCCGCGTTCCCACTTAATATTTAGAGGAAACGGCACGTCACCGTAGCGGATCAGCAGCGCCGGCACATTGCCGCGACGACTATACGACTAGGACACGCCGCGCTTGCGACAAGGCGTTACCAGAGGAAATGGCAGCGCCTGTTCAGCTTTGTTGTGAAGAATGATTATCGGCTTTTATTATCTACTTGTCTAGATAGTGTTGCGCTGCAATCGCAACAAAAACAACAGGTCAATTGAAACGCGTATGTGGCGTGTTACGCATTCAAGTATGCGTAACTATATATAGTTTACAAGCGCGCTACGTCACTAATGGAAATCTGAGTAATACCAGTTCTTGAATATATTACAAAAAATAAAAGTAGACAAAATATGTGTTGTTTTTGAAGCATCTAATTTGTTTAAAATGTATTTACTATATGATAAATACTATAATGAATACTATTCTATATTAAATTTTAGGTACTTGTAATAGTATATAAATAAGAATTAAATATTCAAATAAATTTACTATATGTAATAAAATTTTTTCACCACATCAGTGGATTAATTTCCAAAAACTATCAGTGATATTTGCCATTATTTTTATTGTAGCGTATTTATATACATTTTCATCAAGTCAAGTTGCATTGACCGTGGTCACGAGAAGACTCAAGACGTCACGAGAAGTCTTCTCGTGACCACGGTCAATGCAACTTGATTGAAACGTCGAGGTAAATAAAATTATGTTTTTGGCGCGGTAAGTCCCGTATTACAATATAATTATACATGTGATAAGTTTTGAATAAAATAAAAACAACTTGTTTCTCCATACAAACTATGTACCCCCGTTTCATCCCGTTAATCCCCTTTCTTGACGGATACTTACGTCATTATAACTATCTGCACGCCACGCAAATTTCAGCGCTATCCAAAACAATATTGATTTTCAGACTTTGTTACCCCATTTCAACCTCTTAGGGGTAGAATTTCGAAAAAACGTTTGTAAGTGGATACTTGCACTTTACAAAGAATACACTACACCCTCCAATTATCATGTTTCTAGGACCAGCGGTTTAGGTAGTGCGTTGATATACATGGCAGTCATTCAGTCAGTCAGACAATCGCGTGGGGGATGATTTTGGAAAAATTGTGACACCCGTAACTCATAATTTAAATTAAACAGTATGCATACCAATTTTTGAGACAATTGACTCAGAGAATAAAAAGTTTCGTAGAAAGTTCTACCCTCCATTTCACCCACTTAGGGGTAGAATTACCAAAAAGTATTTCTTAGTGGATATTTGCACTTTACAAAGAATACACCCTCCAAATATCGTGTCTCTACAACCAGTGGTTTAGGCAGTGCGTTGATATACCAGGCAGTCATTCAGTCAATCAGAAAAACGCATGGGGGGGTGACTTTTGTCCCGCACACGGAGGGTTCCGAACCGAACACCAACTAAGTAAACGTTAAAACAAAGGTAGAATAGTATTATATAGTAGTAATAGTAATAGTAGTAATTAATATAATTAAATATCTGGTTGACCGAGCTTTGCTCGGTATTTTTTGCCACTTTAACAGACAAATATGACTCTTCCCGACATCTATTGACGAATAATAATACTATTTATTTTAATTGAGAGCCACTAACTGCTTTGCCCACACAGTAATACTAAAGCTACTTCTACTCGCCAATAGATGTCGGGAAGAATAATATTTTAAGTTATTTTGTTTAAGTTGTTTATATTATCAATAAAGTTGATTGATCGAATAAAACAACATTTTCTGAAAATGATTCCTAGCTAGATCGATTTATCGCCCCCGAAATCCCCTGTATACTAAATTGTATTTAATCGTTGGAGCCGCTTCCGAGATTCAGATTAAGGTAAAGACGATCTTTAATGATGATCTAGATGGCGCGGCGCTATCGTAAAAAACTTTTTTAAAACTTTTCTTTAATTTTTAACTTTGTTCTGTTCTTAGTATTTGTTGTTATAGCGGCCACAGAAATACATCATCTGTGAAAATTTCAACCGTCTAACTATCACGGTTCATGAGATACAGCCTGGTGACAGACGGACAGACAGACAGACAGACAGACGGACAGCCGGACAGCGGAGTCTCAGTAATAGGGTTCCGTTGGTACCCTTTGGGTTAGGAACCCTAAAAACTGGCATTTCCGTAACTCATTATTTCAATTATATAGTATGTGTACCAATTTTCAAGACAATTGACCTAGAGAATAAAATGTTTCTTAGAAAGTTCAACCCTCCGTTTCACCCACTTAGGGTTAGAATTTCGAAAAACCCTTTCTTAGTGGATCCCTCCACTTCACAAAGAACACACCCTCCAAATTTCATGTGTCTAGGACCAGCGGTTTGGGCTGTGCGTTGATATCTCAGTCAGTCAGTCAGTCAGTCAGGACTTTGGATTTTATATACGTAGGTCACACTATAAGTTTTGCGTAACTTAAAAAAAACAACACGTTATAACCAAAATATTATGTTTATTGTTTTTCAAAATACTCTCCTTTACACTTTAAACATATTTTCATGCGATCGAACCATTTTGTAAAACAAGAGGAACACAGATCTGAAGGCATGTTTTCTACGTGCTGATTGGCTATCACACATCGGAGTTGGTAAAAGTGAAACCTCTCATCAAATCTTTGATTTTAGGGGAAAATACAGAAAAGACCCTGGGTAAAGAAATGGTAGAATACCATTCGGCACAAACACTCTTTTGATCTTCAAGTGGAATTGTACAGATGAGACCCGTAGCTGAGAAAAAAAACCGATCATTTTTTTACCAACGTTTCTCGCCTGCCTCACTTTTGTTGGCCTGTTCTCATTTTCAAACACCCATTCACAAGATTGCTGTTTTTTTCGGGTTCAAAACAATAAATCCACGTTTCGTCTCATGTGACTATGTCATAAACAGCATTAGAATGTCCGTGGTTGTACTTCAGTAGCATCTGTGAGCACCAATCCACGCGAGCCCGCTTCTGCTCCGCTGTCAGTTCATGAGGGATCCAACGACATCAAAGTTTCTATTCTTGGTGTAAAATTTTCTGAATTGGCTCATACCAATCCCCAATAGTCCTCGAATTGTCTGATAGGTAATCCGCGGGTTTTCTTCAATTAGCCGCTTAACAGTAGCCACATTATTTTAGTTGACGGCAGTTGAAGGCCGCCCTTCACAAAATTCGTCATGTAAAGAAACTCGACCTCTCTCAAATTCAGCAAACCATCGCCTCACGGTGCTCAAACAAAGTGCTTCTCTCCCAAAAGCATTTTGAAGACGAGCGGCACAGTCTTGCGGAGAGAGAGAACTTTTAAAATCATAAAAAATCATCGCTCTAAAATCTTTCAACTTCATTCCATTTTCGTTGCGTACGTAGGTAGAACTTTGATGTGTGATAAAAACAATTGACAAATGATTTCCCGCCAATTGTTTTTTTTTATTACTAAGAACGTTGCAACGTTTAAAAAAATATAACATTTTAAATTCAAATAGTTTTTTTTTTTTTTTTTTATACGTTATAAGCTAGCGTTTGACCACTATCTCACCTGTTGGTAAGTGATGATGCGGTCGAAGATGAAGTTCCGATTAGCTATAAGTGCAAAACTTTTAGTGTGCTCCATGTATATAGATTACGATTATTAGATTTAGTCATACTCGGTTCAGTATGTTTACGAAAAAAAAAAACTTAATATTAGGTATTATTAACATGGTTAAAATATAGGCAACCCTGTAAACATGGCGTCAAATGGCATTTTAATGGTATATTAGGACAAAAGTATACGTCATTATTTTAATTGTTTCTTTGGCGTATGGTTATTAAGAGGGAACGCGGGGTTCACTTTTCCATACAAATGTATTCTCCCGTTTCCTCCTTGGAAAATGAATCAAGAAAAAAAAATTGTTTCTACAAAAAATCAAGGTCTGCTGTAGGCTACGGCCCTATCATTTTCTTTTTTTGACCAACCAAATAAAAATATCAAAAAATCTTAAAGAGGAGATTAGATGGAGTATATTGCTTTTTGCAATTGTTTGGTCAAAAATAATATTTAGAGGCGTAGCTACAGCAGACCTTAATTTTTTGTAGAAACAAATTTTGCTCTAGAAGCATTTTTCAGGGAGAAAACGGGGGAATACATTTGTATGGAAAAGTGCATCCCGCGTTCCCTCTTAAAACTGTATTTAACTATGATAGGTAACTTAAATTGTTTTCCATCGCCCTTTGTTATTCATATACACTCATAGGCATAAAACGCGTGTTTACTGTACAATGACAGTGTCACTTCACTACTGAGCAGGCGGGAGGAACTTATAAGCCAATATTTGACGGTGTTTCTTTGAAGTGTTTCACACTTTATATTTTTGTAAATTGTTAAACACAATCCATATTTCCACAATCCAAAATTTCAGCGTACCGACGGGACTTGAACCCGCAACCTCCGGAATAACATGTTCCAGTGCTTTACCAATTAAGCCACGGTGCGAAGTATCGTTACGATATTTTGGATTGTGTTTAACAATTTACAAAAATATAAAGTGTGAAACACTTCAAAGAAACATAATATTTGACGTAATAAGTAGTCATAGATGGCGCCACCAATGCATAATTGGGTTAACAAATGCAATCCACTAATTTCGTCGTAACGATACTTCGCACCGTGGCTTAATTGGTAAAGCACCGGGACCGGGATGTTATTCCGGAGGTTGCGGGTTCAAGTCCCGTCGGTACGATGAAATTTTGGATTGTGTTTAACAATTTACAATACTTGACGGTATTTTAATTGGCGTTTAAACGGTCGAACTTTATATCTCTTAAAGTAACTAACTAACTCTTAAATTAACTCTTACTCAAGAGACTTAAGTGCGTTGACGACGGGCCGCTAACTAGTATATAATCAATATACTAGTTAGTTTTTCCCAAATCAATATACTAGAAATATATATATAATATAATCTCTGCCCCTTCTGTTGTGAACTCGTGACACTTCTGCTTGTGCGGCGCAATGTCAACGATTCGCCCTCCGATTGTTCACCCTTGCTAAACTCAGCAATAACCCCTTAGTAATTAAATCTTACTGCTTCTGCCTTCTACTATGTACGTCTCCCACAATTGCTTATTGGCAACATTTCAAAATGTTAACCAAAAAATATGAAACTTAATTTCCACGCCACCCCACAATGGACACATAAATCGCAGACGTCTGAAATAAGCAAGCTCTTAACAAAATAATTGACGCATTTTATGGTCAGTGACTTCTTAGTCACAGTCGTATATGAAGAATATTGTAGTAGTTATACCTATATATTTCCGTACTCAACCCTAATTATTCATCGCTTCGTGTGCTGTGGTATCCTTCGAGCATTTACCAATGGAGATGTTAACGCAAAGCGTACCCCTCTGCTGGCCATATAGCCATTTTTGGCCATATGAGCGTGCGTAACTACGCTGTATTTTTAATACTGTGTGCGTGTTTCAAGCTAGTGTGCGGGATCGTTAAAGTGAGTGATTTGTGTGTGTGCAATGCGTGTTTACCTCGTCCCCCGTAAGTATCGGCAGAAAAAAATGTTTGCGGATTACAACGTTAACATCTCCATTGGTAAATGCTCGAAGGTGGTAACTCATAAACAAATTATTTATTATTTGCGTTCATCCTTTACATACATGTTATTATAATGCAAGCAAATTCTTAATATTCTATATTGATTGATATCATTCTAATATTATAATGTTCTTATTGATCGAATCGATATATACATACCTACAGTATCCAATACTGTTGAGTACTAATCCTTATTGTTGACCAGATTTATATCGTGAGAGATATTAATATGTTTGTGAAAAAAATTGGTCACAATTGCTATAAATTATTTACCTATGTGATGTATACTCGAAACGTCCTGAAAGTTTGAAGATAATTAGAGTTGCCTCATTCATTCAGAGCGGCATTCTACCAGATACGTGCGAATTCTTGTGAACTTTAAAACATTTTGCAAAAGCTTCCAGGATATCGGAAAATCCGAAGACTAAATTTTGCTTCATTTCAGTGTCGAGCGACTACGGCGAGATCGTTCGTTCTCGGCCTGGGATGCAATGCAATAATGTTTGCACTGTGTACTCCGACCGAATATATTTCATTGACCTACTGTTAAATTGGACGTAATGATATTATAAACGACATAAAAATCTTTATGTCTTCGACAGATTCATTGGTACAGACAGATGTTACTAAATAAGTCTAAATAATGCAGTAATATCCTTGATATTCTTTTTAAATGTTAATACAAAGATATACTTGCTGAATTTTTGAATTAGTTTTGTCGTACCATCGACAAGCTAATATTTTTAAATGACGTCCGTCCATCCGTGTGATAATATTAGAATAATAATATCGTTTAAAAAACTAAAAGAACCGACTTCTAATATATTCATTTTCCGCGCTATTCATTTTCATTACTAAGTTTGAGGTGTTTATCTCCATATCTCTGGAAATACTTAAAAATATATATATATATATATACGGTCGAATTGAGAAACCTCCTCTTTTTTTTGAAGTCGGTTATAAAGGTGATTTTTTTTCTCGATCTTATTAATAGGCAAAATATACAAACGTCTAACTAGAATAAATATGCATAGGTAAAGCAAGAAATAATACGGAGCCCTTCGTGTACGAGTCCGTCTCGCACCTGGCCGCACTTTAAATAACACCAAATTGAACGACACAACGAGCGTTGAAGAAATGAATAGGCGAACAGAACTTATAGCTATTTGTTAAAACTTTCTTGTAGTTTCAATAATAGCACATAAAATGATTCGTGTACCTAAATTTACTATTTTTAGGGATTAGAACAAGATGTAAAATTTAAACTATTATCATGTTGCAGCTGTTTGTTTTTACTTTTATTTCTTTTAAAATTTAAAACCTTTACGCGAGTAAACTTGCACTTAACGTAGTACCATTAATTATTCTGTGACTTAACCATTTTATAAAAAAATACGATTCGTATTACATATTATGTTGACGGCTGGCCGCCACAGACAGTCCTCACTTCTAAAACCTGTAATTTATCGGCTCCACATACAGGGTTGTATTGTCTTCTTGAATTTTTAATGCTTTGCTCCAACGTTATTGGAAAAGGCTAGAAATAACGTTGTCCTCACTGCTTTGTTTAGCTTTGTTCTAAACCACATAAAATGCTCGAATTGATTATGTTGTGGTTAATATATATATATAAAATCCAAAGTCCTGACTGACTGATTGACTGACTGACTGACTGACTGACTGACTGACTGACTGAGATATCAACCCACAGCCCAAACCACTAGTCCTAGACGCACGAAATTTACAGGTTGTGTTCTTTGTGAAGTGTAGGCACCCACTAAGAAAAGGTTTTTGAAATTCCACCGGAGGGCCCCTGTGAAAAGCGCACACAAAATTATTCGATATAAAAATCCATTGCTGCACGGCGGGGATTAAACTCGGCACCTCTGGCATCAAAGCCGACCGTTTCCCCACTTACACCACCGGGCCCTCAAACTTTTCGACCTTACTAAACTTCATATTAATGGCTTCTGCCCGCGGCTTCGCTTGCGTGGCCTACAGGAAAAAATTACATATTATTCTTATATTATATCTTTATATATACAAACTGACAATATCCCAAAAAAATCTGCTCCGTGTGCTTACTTTGGAGCAGACCACGTATAACTGACCGTGTAAGAAGCAAAAGTCCTTCCTAAGTCTACCCCTGTTAAAGAAGGAAGAGTTTAGCCTTGAGATTTATATATTATTATGATGATCTTGGCAAAGGTTTGAAGGGAAATTGGACAATTTTAATCTCGAAAGGGTAGTTCAATAAAGTCGGGGCAGTCAAAGAATAGTTGGTTACATTGTTTTTAAATTTATTTCAGAAACAAATGTATCGGGTATGACTTTGGAAAAACTGTGATACCCGTATCGCTCATATAATAGTTGAAGTTATGTTTCTGTTGCTTGAACTACCGTGCTATTGTTAATCGACCCAGATAATAAAAAGTTTCACAGAAACTTCAACCTACCGGATACTTGCACTTCACAAAGAACACACCTTCCAAATAATATGCCTCTAAGACCAGCGGTTTAGGCAGTACGTTGATGTATTAGTCAGATAAACGCGTGGGGATGATTAAAAAAAAACTGTAACTGATAATTTTCATTCAAAAAATGATCCTAATAATAAAAAGTTTCATAGAAAGTTCAAACGCTTTCATGGTAGATGCCTACACTTCACTAAAACACACACTCCAATTGTCATGAGTCTGGGACCAGCAGTTTAGGCAGAGCGTTGAAATATTAGTCAGACACACGCGTGGGGGATGATTTTGGAAAAACTGATACACGTAACTCATTATTTTAATTAAAGAGTATGTGTACCAATTTTCGAGTCAATCGGCTAAGAGAATAAAAAGTTTCATAGAAAGATCAACCCTCCACTTCACCCTCTTAGGGGTAGAATATCAAACTACCCTTTCTTGGTGGATACCTCAACTTTACAAAGAACACACCCTCCAAATTTAATGTGTCTAAGACCAGCGGTTTAAGCAGTGCATTGATATATTAGTAAGAAAAAGCTTGGAGGATGATTTATTAACAATTTTCAATAAATTATCTCCCAAGGTTTTTCTTTGATACACATGTCTCATAATTTTAATTGAAGATTATGTGTACCAATTTTCAAGAATATCGACTCATAGACTTAAAAGTTTCACTGAAAATGTAACCTTTCATTACACCCTCATTCATATGGTTGGAATGTCTAAAAACCCTTTCTTAGTAGATAGTTGCACTTCACAAGGAACACACCCTCTAAATATCATGTCTCTAAGACCTGCGGCATAGGTAGTGCGTTGATATATCAGACAATCATTCAGTAAGTCAGGAAAACGCGTGGGGGATGATTTTGAAAAAACTGTGATACACGTAACTCATTATTTTAATTGAAGAGTATGTGTACGATTTTCGAGTCAATCGACCCAGAGAATAAAAAGTTTCATTGAAACTTCAACCCTCCATTTCACCATCTTAAGGTTGGAATTTCGAAAAACTCCTTTTATAGCGGATGCCTACACTTAACAAAGAACATACCCTCCAAATTTAATCTGTCTAAGACCAGCGGTTTAGGTAGCGCTTTGATATATCAGACAATAATTAAGTCATATATAGGTAGATATATAGATAGAAGAAGAAGATAGAAGATAGATTATGATTATATAATGATAATAAATAGAAGTTAATGTTTCGGGATGACAGTTAATAAAACCCAAGGTCAGACGCTAAAAGTTGTGGGTGTGGATTTATGTATTTAGCTATTTTTCACACGGTCAGCTTTATGTGGCTCTGTCACGTGTTAGCAATCCTAGCAGCCTATATGCTTTGATCCCCGATGGCTATACATTTAATATCGTGTATAGAGAAGCATTAATGTAAAGTAGATTTTTTAAAATACCTAAACGACGGTGTTTATAGTTCAAAATAAACCAAAAGATATATCTAAAAATGCTGCCCAAAGTCACTATTCTACGCGGACGAAGTCGCGGGTACAGCTAGTTGGAATATAAGGTGAAGGAAAAACATCGTAAAGAAACCCCTAATCCCCGCATGGTGGTTGGACACTATCTAGTGTCCGCCTAGCCAGTACCACCACCCTGAAGTTAGAAAGTTTGTTGCCAAACATTTATCTGTTCCGGCAGCTATTGAGAGTCTGTTCTCATGCTAGGCCTAGCGTGCTACCATCCTCGACCGCATTATCACTTACCAACAGGTGAAATAATGAACAAACAATTCCTATGTAAAAAAAAAAGTTGATCGATATTATAAGACAATTGCAAGTCGCAAGCTCAATCAACTCTCTAATATGCAATATGTAAAGGTGTTAATTCGAAATCTTCTTATATATAAAACTTAATCCCAATTTCCCTTAGTCACGGCATCACGCGAGAATGCTGGACCGATTTCGCTAATTCTTTTTTTGTCGTGTTTTTTTATCGTCAGGAGATGGTTCTTATAGAAAAAAATATTTAAATAAATGAAAGTTGTTTTTAACGCAGGCGAAGCCCCGGGGCACAGCTAGTCAGTATATAATATTGAAAGAAATATACACATAGGTGCACGTGATACGCGGTAATAGCATCAAAGTTTGGTCAACATTGTAAATTTACCAACGTTTCGTAGAATATTTTTTCTGCAAGTTACCAACAATCTGTTAGGTCAATGTTAAAACTGTTTGCAATTCAATGAAAAGAGTGTCTTATAAAAAATATTTGATAGGCGGCATTCCGCCCTGCTCAATGTAATAAAGCATTCGAACGTGTTCTCATAATTAATACTGAAATACCCATGTGTAATGGAATGAAATATTCATTAAGGCCCTTTGTACACAGTACGACGCAAGTATTTGATACGATACGATGACGATAGATACTCAGTCGTATGAACCTAATAGCGTAAATTAAATCCGTACAAACGCGAGATTCGAGTACCTCATATTATATTTATTTACCCATCGTAGGCTAACGTGCTAAAACCAAACTGCTCATCTAGTACTTCCTCGGCTAAATAATTATAATTAATCATTATTTTTGTATTAGTCGTGACTGGAGAAGAAGAGCTGAAGATCGGGCTTATTGGCGTATCTTGGGCTATCCCAAGAGAGCCTACGTCCTGCAATGGCACTAGCTGATTATGAAACTGATCATGATAATAATTTGTATTTGGTAGTAAAGTATAAGCGATTTTGGTAAGCGATTCATCGTAAAATTTTAAATTACCGGCTTTATCAACTGCTAACCAAGCTTTTTTTTAAATTTAACCTTATTAACCGACTTCAAAAAAAGGAGGAGGTTTCTCAATTCGACCGTGTGTATATATATATATATATATATATATATATAATGTTTTTTCGCGGATAACTTCGTCGTTTATGAACCGATTTTGATTATTCTTTTTTTGTTCGAAAGGAGATATCCCAAGTGTGGTACCATGGTAATATTATCGAGTTCTGATAAGTATCTCCAGAGATATTGAGATAAACATCTCAAAATTGGTACTGAAAATGAATAGCGCGGCATTGAAGTTGGTTCTTTTTTAGTTTTTAAACGATATTATATATTATAGCATATTCTATCACTTTGAAATTAAACAAACAAGGGTGTTTCTCCACCTCAAGAGGAACTTAATATTTCAATTAATTACGACACCATTTAGAAAATCTCAGCGCGATGGTCTTGACCGGCATTTA
This sequence comes from Cabera pusaria, assembly GCA_954871355.1. Taxonomy (NCBI): domain Eukaryota; kingdom Metazoa; phylum Arthropoda; class Insecta; order Lepidoptera; family Geometridae; genus Cabera; species Cabera pusaria. The sequence goes on along the minus strand of OX940885.1, from coordinate 25,505,765 downwards.
GCTAGCGCGCGACTAGTGTCGGCGAAATATGAACGAAATATCGGTGAAACGTACGGTGCGTGAATAAAGGGAGATGGAGCTATACGCCTGTATAGGTGCGGGTCCTTCCATTCGCCTTCTTCGTTCGCTTGGTATGGACCCGGCAGGAGATTTGGCGTCGCACTGTGTACAAAGGGCCTTACTTTGTAATTAATTCTGTTTATAGTGCGGACTGAAGCAGAGTTGAATTAATTATCGGGTTAGCTAAAATATAACTGCTGTTAGCGTCAAATCCCCAGGCCATTCCAAAGACAGCTGCAATTATAACCTGCAACAGCTTGTCTGCTGATATTGTCGAGAAAATTAATCACAATAGCCTTTCATTAAATAAGCTATTGTTTTTATCACACGATGAAGTTATAAAAATGTCTTCATTTTTGTGCAATGTTTTTTAATTGTTATCATTTTAGTGCTAGGATAAAGTGTGGTTGCTTGTGTCATTGTGATAATATTTATGTATAGACGGTTAAAATACAGGTACAATAAACTTAAATATCTCAGTTTTAAATTTACTACTTAACAAATTATTGTAACATTTAATGTAAATATAATAATAATCCTTCAAGTGAATTTGGCGTCGAATTTTTTTTAAATCATGTTTATTTCCTATATAATCTACAACTTTGCTGTTTTTTGTAAAATATAAATGTTGGCCAATGATTATTACGACTCAAGGGCTTATTGTTTGTATGTTCATACTAAATTATGATAAGTGAACCTATGGTTATTAAAAATAATATACTTCTGACATTGTTTTCTAGTTAAAAAAACAAATGGCCCTAAACATGTTATTGAACATTGAGATAATACTATTATTGCTGTCATATCATAAACATATAATCTAATGAACAAGCACAGCAAAGTTTTAGAATACATCAAGTTACCTGCACACGTTGATGATTCATCATGAAGTTGTCATTTCAGCACTCAAAGATTTCGCTGCAAAAATAAATACCTACCTACTCGAAACAAGAAAACGTTGTCCATATTTATACTTTTAATTCGTTATAATGATACTTTCGACTCCAAATTCAAATGTATATCAAATAGCGTGTGTGTGCGTGTGGTTACGTGTATGTGTGTGTTCGGGCAGCGCGGGCAGCCGCGGCGCTGCGCTCGCCTCCCGGCCGGACCAACCGGCGACTCACGCGCAATGAGAGCCGCTACCACTCCGGTGAGTCACCATCACCAATACCCACCCGCTGTGCACCGAAGAATGCGGCGGCAACACTATGCAAATAACTATCGTCATCTGTTACTATTTATTACACCTAAACTTAGGGCCATTTTCACCGGGCTCTGGTAGTATCTAAACAGATAAATACAGTATATTATAAAATTACATAAATTATTTTTATGTGAAAGTAACTAGGGTATGTATATTACATACAGTGCTATAATATGTTGTATGCCCGAAATGCAAAGAAAATACCTGTTGTCACTAAGTTTTTAAACATAGGCTGACAACATACACAGTTTTTATAATAAAAATATATTCTGTTCTGCCAGATAAACTCCAACTCTTACATGGCGTTTTAAGTCAAATAACTGTCTGAAACTGTATCAGGAGCTGGAACTGGCCCTTACAAGTGTTATAGCACATCGTTAATTTACAAGTTCAGTCAGTTATTCGTCCAGCAGCAATTTTTGTTTGTTTAAGCGTTCAAATGGCTATTAAGTATTGATATTAAAGAGCATATATATGTGTCTCAAAAACATTGCTTACAATATCATAAGAATATTGCTTACCTTATTTTCCTTCGATGCAAAAAGCTATGCCATAATGCACATAAAACAGTTAATACAAAAAAAAAACATAAATAGCTTGTCATTTATAATCACCACCTATTAAGATTGTTTATATTATGAAATCTTTACATTCGAATGATCGCTACAAATATTAAAATGCTACATCACTTATCAACTTAAGCTCAAGAAAGCATTCCGCGACTTGAATTTATCGCCAATAATTTTTAAGGTGCAACAATTTTTAAGGTGAAGCTTGGTTATTCAATGCAATTTTCAAAATATTCTCTTATAATGTATATAAATTATTTGCTTAGTGTTGCCCGCAACCACATATTGGTCGGTGATGTTGCAGCGGAATCTTGTAATGGTATTGTCAATATTGTCATACATTTCGGCCTCCTTCACTTTTTTCGGGTTGGTGTCTGAATCTTGCATTTCTTATGTTGTTGGTGTTAATTGGTGTGTTACTTATTATATTACCATATATTATTTTACCTACCTATATGTGTTAACTGTTTATGTTTTCTATGTCTACTTCTGTGCTATATTATTTTTTCAGTAATCCATTAAATAATTATTATATTTCATAAGATTTGTTTACTTGAAAAAAAAAAAATCTTCAGTAATAGACAACGCGACGCGATAGAGCTGTAAATAACATTTTCTATTGTGCGCGACAAATATCTTGGCTCGGGAAGCGAAGATGCGTTGAGCGGTCAAGTATACATCCTTCTTGATGGAAAATAATTCAAGCCAAGGTAGTTGAACCTTGTATCAGGATCAGGTTTGTTATGACTGAATCACGTGTAGAACAAATGGCCTCTCGCCTATTTTGACAACGTAAATGGTTTACCTTCATTCACCTTTTAGCAACATTATTCAGAATATATTGGTCCTATCTTAAAAGAGTCTCCAGTCAAAAAATTAAATGTTGATAGTGGTACTAGACACTAGAAAGACAGCCATGGCGATTCTCGTCAGACAAACGAGAATCGCCAAATTTTTTCCGAAATTTTGGATCTTGCACAAAGGCTACTTGACGACTTACGTGTTAATTTAACTGTTATGTACAGTGGTTTAGTTTTTCTTTTAACAATTTATATTCCAATATAATAGCATTAATGGCATATCATTAAAATTATAATCTAGTCTTTAGACTAATAAGTCATTTAAATTTGACATAAACTGCTAACTATTGTTAAACTAAGAATGTGTCCAATGGCACTTTTCTTATTGTCTAAGCTAAGGCAAGCGGCAAAGGTTGTTAGCGAAGGCACTATTTTATTGCGTTCTTTGTAAGCACTGTTCACTATTTTATTGTCACTTCACTACACTAACTCAAAAGGTTTTATCCTTTTTAGCTTTCTCACTATGTCCGTGTTGTCGAGGAGCTGGATAGCCTCAACGTTCACATGGTGATGAAGTCTACGGTCGTGAGCTTCGGCATATTTTGTAATAACACTATTAACGTCATCCACTTTAAGGTCATGGAGGTCGTCGTTTCTTATGTACCGTGGTGCATTTACGATGCTCCTTAGTACTTTATTTTGGAATCGCTGGATGATCTGGATGTTACTTTGACTGGTACAGCCCCATAGCTGAATTACATAAGTCCATACTGCTGGCACTAGGTCTTGTTTGTATAGAAGTAATTTGTTTTTTTTTTCCTAACAGCCACTTCATCTTTTTGTAGCAAACTCTTCGCGTTTATTTTTGCGTGTGCCTTCCAGCGAAGCTCTGCGTCTAAAGTCATGCCTAAGTACTTGGCTGTATTTTCGTATGGTACTGCTTGGCCATTTATAAACACCGGGTGGTAGTGCTGTCTTTTGTTAGTGAGATTTATGTGGATAGATTTCGTTTCATTTAGTTTTATCCTCCATATCTTTGTCCATTCAAATATAGTGTTGACAGCCGTTTGTACATGTTTGACTGCTGTTTTTTGATTGATTCCTTTAGCCATGATAGCTGTATCGTCAGCAAATGTTGCAATGATGTTGTTCACTAATATTGGAATATCACAAGTGTATAATAAGTACAGGTTTTAACCTAAAACACTTCCTTGTTTAAATTGCTTTAACTGTGAGTAAACAAACATATTCTTGTCTTACTCTAAACGTTCTATCTGATAAGTAAGACCCTAAAGTATCAGCAAACTGTTTAGGAAGCATTTTTGTAAGCTTGTATACGAGGCTTTCATTCCAAACTTTATCAAATGCTTGGGCTACATCAAGGAAGTCTGTAGAACACACTTTTTTTTCCTCTAACGCACTCTCTATGACATTTATGATTATATGCACTTGATCTATAGTAGAGTGTTTTTCTCTGAACCCAAACTGATAGTCTGGAATTAGGTTATGTTCTTCTATTATAGGCTTTAATCCTCTCAAGAGCAATTTCTCAAATAACTTCGCCACTATTGGTAGTAATGAAATGGGTCTTCAGAAGGAAGGAAGAAGGAGCTTCATGAGGCGGTTTTCCTGGCTTAGCTATCATTATGACTTCCGCAACGTTCCACACTTCTGGCACATACGGAAGTCTGAATGCAGCGTTGATGAGAGTTGTTAGTTTGACTATAGCTTTCCGTGGAATATTTTGTAGAACTTCTCCAGTAATAAGGTCATATCTTATATAAGGATTTCTTTCGGTTGAGTAGTTTTATTTCTCTATTTACTTCTCTAGGTGACACGAGTTTAATTTCTTGCTCATGGTGTGATATGTTTTCTAATATAACATCTAAGTTTCCTTCGTAAGGTTGAAATATCTACTCCAGGTGCTGAGCAAGCATTTATGATAAAAACTTTGGCGAGTTTTGCAAACAGATCGCTTACAAATATGTCCAAAGTTATGACTGGCATCTAATGACAGTGACGTTAAACAAGCTATTGGTGCACGGTGCTGATATAATTAACTCAAAAATACTGCCTGGTATCCTCTCAGAGCAGGCGTCTGAATCTAGAAACAAATATTGGCTGTTCGGGCAATGTTTTCATCATTTGTCGTACCGGGATTAGGATAAACAATGTCTACCAGCAGGCCCTGTTTGGCCCTTACTTGCTCTTGAATTTTTCTTAGCATCTACGAGATTTTTTTGTTCAGAATTGTGAGGTACCCTCCACATTTTCACCTCTTTTTTATAAGCACGATGCAAAAGAAACTCCAGTACCCGAATCCATGCATGAAGTAACAGTGAAGTGCATGAAGTGACTTACACCATGTCTTAATACCTCCTTATTTTATAGTATCTTCAAAGCATCGTCTATATCATTGAATTTAGTAGCAGTTAGGTTGCAATATGGGCAAAGCATTTGAGAAAAAGTATTCAAAATTACATTAAAAACTTTGCCCTAAATAGCAGCCAAATACAAGTCACAAGATACCTTTATTTGTTTGGAGATCAAAGTGTATAAAATTATAAGTCTCGACTGTTAATTTTTGTCAATTACAACAACAAGTGCTTCTTCAGGAGTGTATGGTAGGGTGCTGTGTACATTTTTTTTTATACGTTGTATGTACTTATTTCTTTCCAAACACAAATTAAGCACCATTTTTATATTTTTTGCTGCTTTGGATCTTAAATGTTCACCATCGACTTACGGCAATGTCGCTAAGTCGCTATAAAGGATTTGACTATTTTTACAGAAGGCTCTTCTTCTAACAGCATTTCGAGCTTCCACGCGATCGATGTTGTTGGCGTGTGCTTAAATTCAGAAATGCTTGATTTTTATGTCTCTCGGCCGATTGTAGCACTAAATTGGCTTTTGAGACTGATTGTTGTCCGCTAATCATAACTTTGCTCAGTCATTCCTTGTTATTCGTAGGGAATAATTTCATTATGTATTTGCATTTCTTGTACTTGGTACTCTTACTTAAAAATGTTGAAAAAACAGGCGCAGTCTTCCTTATTAATAGAACTATAATAATTCTCCCCAAAATGTTCGTAAACTATATTCACTCGATCCGATAAAGGCAGATGTTTTGTTTTGTTAGTAAACATCTTAAACAACTCCAATCGAGTTAATGTTTTTCTGTTTTCAACTCCTTGCAAACTTGCAGTCGCTCCCGGAGGTTGAAGAGAGTCGGCTGCGGCGCTATCCGCAGCTTGAAATGCCACTGGCTGACCAGCATGAGGGTTGGCGACCTCACACTCCCCTAGCTATTACACAGTGATCTAAAACCTGTAGACAAAGAAACGACATTAAAAGTTTATTAGTTAGGCTTTCCTTTTACTATTTACACATTCTATTTTATATTAGGTGTATTGAGAAACATCGTAATTCGTGAAAAATAATATCCATCGTTTTAACCGACTTCAAAAAAGGAGGATGTTTCTCAATTCGACCGTATATCTTTATATATATAATTTTACTGTTTTATATATATAGATATGTTTGTTCGCGGATAGCTTCGTCGATTATGAAACGATTTTGATTATTATTTTTTTGTTGGAAAGGAGATATTCCAAGTGTGGTACTGTAAAGAAAGTAATACTTTCTTTACATATATACTAGCGGATCCGGCAGACGTTGTCATGCCCGATCGCAGCGCCATCTATCGGGTCCAATTGTGAATCTAAACCATCTATGGACTAACTCAAACATTCATGTAAATCGGTCCAGCCGTTTAGGAGAAGTTCAGTGACATACACACGTACAGTAAAATTATATATATAAAGATATACAGTCGAATTGAGAAACATCCTTTTTTAAAGTCTGTTAAATAATGATGCCTATACTTTAATACTATTATAATATTAACCTCTATTGTTTTAGTTTAAGTGCTAAGATTTTTTTACTATTTCAGGACAAAATTTGATAAAACTTTAAATTTTTTTTCCGATAAATAAGCATATTTTTCATTCGGTGATTTTACTCCAATGTTTTACATGATTAATTCGGATTATACAATAAAAAGCCGATGTCTGAAAACTGGACACATTGCGTTATTGTTGACATGTCTAAAACGTGTAACGGAGCCCCTGATGTGGATGGAAAATAAATGGGGAAATATGAACACAGGTTAATTATATATACAGTAATACATTTATAGATATATTGACTCTACGATACTTAACATAAAACAAAACTTAGTGTTCGTCACTGATCTTCGGTCCCATTATATCCTGGTAAAGAGTTACTCTCTCTGGTGAGAGTCCCCGTCATCCACAATCATTCCAGTAGTATTACAGTAAATACTGCAACAGTTTGCCGGAAAATCATCGATTATAGCGGCTACAGGTTGTAGACCCTCAGAACGCGAGGGCAGTCAACTGAAATATTCTGATACATGGTATATTGACATATTCGGCTCACCGATGAGACCCACCGGCTGTACCGCATGGTAGATTCAACAACTGCATAATCTGGAAACTTACAACAGAGTATGATGGGGAAGTGTTACATTTTCCCCTCAATTTCTTCACTCTTCGTCACCAGGCATTACGCCTGGTGACTATCTCGTTCCTTATATCTTCATCATGGTACCTTTCCCAGCTATTTCTCTTATTTTACCCCAAAAATCCATCTTTCCTCTCTTATGATATGCGTCGACTGTCAGGATTTTTCACTGTCATTGACTAAATTTAATTTTTAAAATCGTTCCGTCGTAAAGAAACAAATCATTTATCTAAAAAGTTGTGAATCATGAAACCTGAATGAAGGCGATTCAAGATTGCCACAAACATGAACGTGGTTTGTCTAATCTTCCGAAAATTAATTCAGGGTACGTATGATGTTATTTATTGTCTATACTTGTCAATTCAATAAATTACTCTATACTTATTGACACAAGAAACAATTTGGTTCACAGCGTGGTGCTATCCCAATAACGCTTAATTAAAAGTTATGGCTACGATATCAATCTCATTATTTTAATTTCCATTGCACATAGTGCCAACGCCCAGGTGCTCTAATTCGCGCGTGTCATCTATCCAGTCAGTAGTGTCATAGGCATGATTTCATCCATTTAGCCTTGTCTTATTTTATTATTTATTACCCACGACGGAACGGAGACTGAGTATGCGTTTGGGGTGAGAGGATCTTTGTTTGTTTGTGTGTGCAAATCCATGTTGCCATTTTTCTCCAAAACTACTAGTCCGATTTTGATGCAGTTGTCAGTTATAGGTTCGGGTGTAATTGGTTCATGTTTTTAGATAGGTGTTACGGTGACAACTCACCAGGGGGCGCCTGCAGTAATCATTTGTTGGTGCAAATCAATGTTGCCATTTTTCTTCAAAACGACTAGTCCGATTTTGATGCAGTTTTTAGTTATGTGTTCGTGTTTGATTGGTGCATGTTTTTAAATAGGTTATTACGGTGTCAACTCACTAGGGGGCGCTGCAGTAAACATTTGTTTGAGCAAATCCATGTCCATGTTGCCATTTTTCTACTAAACTAGTTTTATTTTGTCTTTAAACGGTTCGTAATTAATCAGTGGTGGTTCTTAGATATATGTTATGACGTTAATTTTCTAAAGGACATTGTCGTGGGTGTTTATTTAAAATTTTAATTTTGATACTTGTCAATGTGTAAGGTTACCATCCGTTTTAGTAAACTTAATAGACCGTTTATCATGTCGCTTAGGCTCATTTTATGACAATAGGTAAATGATTATTATTAAAATAATAAGGTCTGATTTAGTATATTTGTGTATGTGCTTGCTAAAAATCTAGGGGCGCGGTACGCCGCAGTGAGGCTGACTCTTTAACTCGAAGGTGCGTACAGACTATGTTACATCACATGTTGTACCACATTATTATTTAACATGTTTCAGGCAATGTGGACACGGAATGTTATAAAACATGTTATGATAACATATCATAAATAAGAACAACAATGTTATATTAGTCACGTTGTAACGTTACGCAATTCAGCGTTACGGAGCGCCTGATGTGGATGAAACCTAAATGGGGAAATATAAACACGGTTAATACATTTAACATAGGTACTTGTATTGAGTCCAATTTACTTAATACACTATAACAAATGTCCAGTAAGGATACCGTAAATACCGGGTCTCCTCAAATATTCCGTCACAGAATCCGCTTGCCTTTGTAGAAGAAGTGTCATAGGCCTGTCAACTTCGAGGACTACGTTTTTTGTTGTAAAAGCCATTAGGTACCATAATGAGAGTAACATTTATTATGTTGTAGTGAATATGTTTTGATATGTTCCCCGAAGATTGATAAGATAACTCTATTTATCATCTCATTGGTAATATTAATTTCCACCATTTGGCGCACCGTTATTTTGCGGCTTGCGCCCTGTGGCCTTAAACCAAATTGCTGGATCTCGTATTCTTGATCAGTGCATTCCCGGCTGGGTTTTTATAATTTTATCCCCAAGGAACAACTAATTTATCATTTTTTATTCAAAAGTCATTTTTCGTTTCCTTACTAGGACTTCACTCCCTTCCCGATATTTTTCCGTCATTGGTTTTTTAATTTTGAAAACGTTCGTCATAAAGAAACATAAATCGTTTTAATACCCAAGAGTATATGCATGATTGTTAAACACAATCCAAAATTTCATCGTACCGACGGGACTTGAACCCGCAACCTCCGGAATAACATGTTCCAGTGCTTTGCCAATTAAGCCACGGTGCGAAGTATTTTAGGGTTCCGTAGCCAAATGGAAAAAAACAGAACCCTTATAGATTCGTAATGTCTGTCTGTCTACCCGTCCGTGTGTCACAGCTACTTTACGATTTTTATACAAAAATACATGGAAGAGAAACAAAAACATTTTTTTTTCTTAAAAGCTTCGGGTTGAGGTGTCTATAGATAGATCTTTAAATATAACAATGAGGTTCCCAAATCCATTTTTTCTCATAGTCAATCATTTGAAAGATAGACACTTCTAAAGTGGTAAAATGTGTCCCCCTCCTCTGCCCCCCTCTAACTTTTAAAGTAAAGAAGAGAAACATCTAATAAAATTGGTTTTAACGAGATGCAGTCAGCAGTTTTTGAGATATAGCAACCGCAATTATAACTTTGATTTTCATACAAACACTATGAAAAACAAAGTTAATTTTTTGGTGGGGAAAAATTATAGCTATAAAATACTCTACTGTGTTACGGAACCCTACGAGTCCGAGTCAAACTTGCACTTGGCCAGTTTATTTTTAATATTTTTAATAAAATGTATTTCATAAGTTAACAAGGAAACGTTAAAAGTTAAATTAAGTACTATAAAAGTTACGCAGTACAAAAGTAACGCAGCGTTTGCCGTAGAATTTCGACAAAAGCTGTGTTAGTTTTTTAAAATAAGTTACTTCACTGAAAGTTAACCGGGGATTTCAGTGAAATGCAGGCAGAGTGCCACGATCCTCAAAAGGCTCGCAAGGCAGTTCTCGCCATGAAATGTTCTGCATTTTTAACCAAGCATTTTTACTCCAGGGTATAAATAAAATGCTTCCGTGTTCCATTTATTTCAATGCAATAAAAATGCAAATAGATATTTGTAACCACTGTTTTGTAGAATTTTAACATCATTATCACCAATGTGTATAAATAAAGAGGTTTACGCTTAACATTTCATATCGAAAAAAAGTATGTAAATTTATATTCCCTTGCATATAATTTTATTCTATGTCTATTTATCTCACCCGATGTTAAGTGACGATGCGATCGATGAATCGACGATGTAGCACGTTATCGTCTATACCGAATGAGACATCCTCATTTCATTTAAAGTCTTTCGCATATAATTCGTTAATTATACACACAAACCTTCGCATAAACGCAGTACAAAACAGTCCCCCGCCGCGTTTGTCTGTCTGTTCGTGATAAATTCAAAAACTACTGAACGGATTTTCATCCGGTTTACACCAATTTTGTTAAAATTGGTTTTGTTTAAATTGGTTCAAATATGATGATGATTGTTGAAGACGTTAATTCATACTGGATGCAACAAACTGGTGCAAAAATGCAGGCATATATGATCTACCCATGCAAAGCCGGGGCAGGTCGCTAGTAGATCCAAAAAAAGAGGAATATCCCACCATGCATTGTTTTGTTATATCTCAAAGATCAGGCAGCGTTTTCGATGAAAGCTCCCAGGTGGCTTGACTTTTCCGATACTTCTAACAATTATCATCATATTTAGTTTAACCAACCATGACACACTATATACCTTCCTAGTGAATCATACTATGTATTGGTAAAAACCGCGTGAAAATCCGGGCAGAAGATTTTGAGTTTATCGCGAACAGATAGACGCGGCGGGGGGACTTTGTTCTATAATATGTAGTAATAATAGGTAAGCGCTTGACAATTATCTCACCTGATGTTAAGTGACGACGCGATCGACTATGTAGCACGCTTACCTAGAAGATACCTGTTAACTCGCGATATGAAGACCTCCGAGTTTTAGCTTTCGGGAAACCTCCAAACCACGCATGGGGACCACCCCCAAGTTGGAAAACTGTCGCCAAAACATATAATGTGTTCAGGCGGTTGTCCTTCAGAGCCATTTCTCATTCTATGCCTAGCGTGCACCATCCTCAATCGCATCATCACTTACCTCCTTTTCTGATTGTTTTATGATGAAAGAGATGCTATATATAAGTATGTATGCGTGCAAGAAAAAGATAATATCCGCTTTGATTTGGCGCTATTTATTAAAACTGTAAGTAAAACTACTACTGCAATTTGACCGCTTTCGTACAAGTACATTCACATAATTTGTATTACAAATTAATCGCTCATGAATAAAAACTAGAAATTTTACAATTGTCTTGTTATTACAAAAATCAAGTATCGTTATAGAAAAAATATTAGGGAACGTAATATCAAAAATATATAATATACGAGTAATACTACAAATACCGAAATTTTCATGTATTCTGAATAATACTCGTAATATTATAGATATTCCATTGTTACGGTGACATCAACAAAATAATGAGGAGGATGTGCATTCAACAGAAACTTGTGTGTTCAGCGTTGCTCTCGACCTTGGATTACATGTATATAAATGTTCATGTATTAAGGTGCACGCGGAAGCGATTTAACGCTCACTTGCACACCAAACGCGAAAAATTATGCAAAGCACCGCAAGATTATACGTCCATAGTAAACATGTAATCTTCCAATTACTTCAAATTACAATTTTTCTGACTTTTTGGATTTCACATAACGTTAACCACAGTAATTAATTCTTCTGAGCGTCGCGGAACTAATTGAAAGTTATTTGTTTTTACATATTTTTTTATTTAATTTTTTATATGAGTAATAATAGTTGGACTAAAGTCAGTTGTCTAGCGCCTTGTCTTACTTCCGTCTACCAATTCCAGACAAGCACTTCTACCTCAGACCACATCTTTATCACTTTATCACGTATATAACATCAGATGAGATAGCGGTCAAATGATTCGAGGCAAACGCAAAATGTGCGTTTATTTGATAGTATATGAAGGGTAAAAGTAAAATAAATAGTTTAATCTTCCTTGAAAAGTATTGTGACAATAACGTTATCATATTCTTTTTATAAACTTAATGTACGCATATCGCTTAGATCTTTTCCTCTGCACCGTTTCATGGCTGGCATGAGTTGTACTCGTGAGTGCTATTAATTTGAGTTTTGTCACTATTTCTGTATTTAACGCTAGGTGAAGTTTTGTAAAATTATTCGGTGCGAACTGCTCTTTTTACTCTTATAAACATAATTCATGTCAAGCTATTAGATGCATGTAAGTACGTCGTAATAATGTAGGTGTTTGTATTTGCAAGAAATATTATAGGTAGGTACTTATTTATGTTAACGTCAGTAATTTTCAAGAAGTTGATATAATGTTTAATATAATAATGATTGACAGTATTACAAACTTAAAGAGGTCACACTTTATGCCAATATCGTTTTAGTAGTCAGATTTTTAGTACGTTCAAGTTGGCAACTACTTATATACTTATTTATAATGTATCACCTGCTAATTTTAGTTTCGTGTAGTTTTTTTTATGCATTGATCTTGTAGATTACATGCTGCGAATGTGGTGATATATGTATAGTATTCATTTTACATCTTTATACTTGTGCTGATACTATCTGACACTGAAGAATGTAATGCTTTATGGTCTACCGAATTACCATTGGTATCAATTATGCAAAGTGTGCGCATACATTTACTTTTTCTAATAGAAGCACTAACAGGCCATGCATGTTGTCTGTTATTTGTTTGAAGCATGATGCTTAATTAATGTTCATGCCTCTTCGAATAAACACATTTTATAATATAACTGAGTGTGCAGATTTATGCATGTTCATTAATGGTTTAGCGATTATTCAGTCGTGAATAATGATTTGGTAATAATATGAAAAGCAATGTTCCAGTAGATGTGTCAAAATGATGTCGATATCACATAAATAACTACAAATACGAATAAACTCGAGATTAATATTCAGCATGCCGTCAGATCATTAAATGAACAATTTTTGTTGAAGAGAATTAAGTCATAGATGAACATTATTTGTCACTCTTTTTCATTATATCAAATGAAAAAAAAGCGGCTACTAAAGTGGTATCTACATTATTTTCACTTTTTGAGATGCTTTATAATGTCCTGTTTAGGCTAAACACCTTAATCAGCTGTTTGTTACCTTACTATTATTATTGCAGAAGTAAGGCAGGAGGCAGTTCAGCAAGCTTTGGCTGAGATGCAAAACAGACCAAAGCCCTCGCTTCCTATGCCTTCCAAGAGAACATCCATGATGGCCAAGAGTCCAGATAGGGAGCGACATGATCTATGTAAGTCGGTCGCCTGAATATCGTATCAATATAATAAGACCATGGGCCAGTTACACCGGTTCCTGGTAGTACTTTAGATAGTTATCTGACACATGATGCCATATAAAAGCTGTCAAAAATCTGTCAGATTTCTTCATTTTAGCGCTATCACCGGAACCGGTGAAACTGGCCCTATGAGTCAGTTTCGGTTCCTTATAGATTCCTGGTAGTCGAGTTGCAGCTTATCTGCCAGATAAACTACAACTTTTATTCTGGCGTTGTATGTCACATAATCTGAAACTTTATCCGGAACCGGTGAAACTGCCTCTTAGTGAGTTTAAGTGTATTAGAAATTTAGACGTAGTAGAGCTCTATATGCAAAAGAAGAGCCGAAGATCGGGCTCAGTGGCTCACCTTGGGAAAGGCCTACGACCAGCAGTGGACGGACACCGGCTAATAATGATGATGATGAGAGCTCTATTTTGACACACATGTATTTCTGCAGCGTCTTCCTCTGATGACGATTCGTGTGCTGGGGATACGGAACTTCCCCCACCACCAGAGCTGGGATCGCCTCCAGCTCGCCGACCCGCAGCCCCGCATCCTCGGGCACCACCACCGCACCCTATGCCGCAGCATCACCGAGAGAAAAAACTAGCACCTCCGAGGGAGAAGACCGAATTCGACTGGAGCGAACTCGCTGCTCGCTTGCCACCGCCATCTTGTTAGTATCATATTTATGTCTAAGGTTCTCTTTTGTAAATAACCCACTAAAACAATTAACCAATTAAACTAATGATTTATAAACGTTAGCTTACTTTTTAACATTGAAGGTCGATGAACTTAATCACAGAGGAGCCGAGGATCGGGATCAGTGGCTTTTTTCGGGATAGGCCTTTGTCCACTGATGCTGGCTTATAATAATAATGATGATGATAAACTAAATCGTCCCGGCCGACGTTGAAGATTTCATATTTTTAAAATTCTAGGCCTAGGTCGAGGATAGTAGCATGGCTACCATCCTCGACCAACGACTGACCGCATCATCACTTACAAGTTACAACAGGTGAGATAGTGGTCAAACGCTAGCCTTTATGATATAAAAACAAATTGCTGTATTTAAAAACTATTACACCGACTATTATAAACTTAATTAAACACTATAATACCACAGTCCACATCCTACGCCGATCTTGAACTGCAATTATAGTTGTAAAATAGTTAGTTAACAGTTTCACATCACTGGTATTTAGCAAACGTATATACGATGAGATGTATTAACACTGATACATTGAAGATTTATTATTATTAGGTATTTTAGCATTAAAAAATCTTTACTCAGCTTAGTTGCAGTAGACATGAGTAAAAAGCATATTTCAAACAGATATATGAGTTGTGTTTCGCATGTCAGTGCTCAGTATAGCCCAGACTGTGTGGATACTGATTGGCCCTCAGTCGCTTTATACACCACTTTGTGCTAACTTATAAGTTACTTGTTCAGATGTCCCGCCAGATGTGACCCACACCGTATCCTCGGCTCGCATCGCTCGTGGCGGCAGTGCAGTCGCAGACCGCGTCCAGTGTTACTCGCAGCCTGAGGATTCCGGCACAGGAACTGGCAGGTGGAAGGTATGGTTACATTGAAATGTCTCCAATGTTTATCGGCTGCCGCTTTGCGCGTACTTTTGCAGTAATGGTTATCAGTTGTGCTTTGACAACCATTACTGTAAAAGTACGTGCAGCTTAACTTAGCCCTTACATATTGAATATGTATGTGATGTTGCTTTCGCCCGATTTACGCCTCCTTAATGCCAAAAACAAACCATGAAACTTGCACCAAATAACACAATTTTTATTTGGTACAAGTTTCATGGTTCGCTTACGTTGCACAACATTTTTGAGTAATCAGTATAGCTCACTAAGTTTTACAGGCTACTATTACCATAACTATTTCTATCCTTAGGTCTCTGCCAAAATACAGCAGCTTCTCAACACTCTCAAGCGGCCCAAGCGGCGTCCTCTTCCAGAGTTTTACGAAGATGACGACATAGAGCTTGAACTAGCTGCCAACCCAAAAGATCCAAATGCACCTAAGCCTGAAGGTGGAACGATGACCCCGGCTGTAGGAGAACAGCTGGTGGTCCCGGCTGGGCTACCGAGGAATCTCGAGGCTGCACTCCAAAGATATGGCACAGCGTCGTTCAAAGCTAACATTGCTACAGTACTCGACCCCAATGGGAAGCTCAGCAACTCCTTGACTTATGGTAAGAATTATAAATCTGGGCCGACTTTTTATATATCAAGATTCAGTTTCGAGTTCACATAAATAACCGTTTGAATGTATACCCTTTTCAAAATTACTGTACGAATATTTCATCAAAAAATCCATCCGGCACAAACAACAATCCTCAATTTCTTATTAAATATTTTAGTTATTAACTCCGATTTTTTAAAATGTGTTCACGAATAATCAAAAGAGAACTTCGTTGTAATTTTAATTTTTATGGTATGTGGCCCTTTATCGATTTAGGCAGCGAACTCTTCACAGCTACATCACAGGGAACTGTGAAAGTATAATTCAGATAAGAATATTCAAAGCAACTATTTCTGTACTAATAAAACATACTATTACGTAAACAATAATCCCCGTGTTTATTATAATAAAATAAGTCTATGCAGTGACGTCATTACTGACACTGTTTTTCGGCGCGGACTTTCATTAATCATACTTTGATTTGCAATAATTTAATTATTAGGTTTTTGCTTCTAGTGTAAATATACTAAAAGAGAAAACAGCAAGGAAATAAACTAAATAAATAATATCATGAAATTTGCATATTGACTGTCTGAAACTTATCTAGTTAGATCAATTTGTTTGAGTTATCATATTGCTATTCCTAATCTAACTTATTCTCTATAGGCAAGCTGCTCAGCCGTTCGCTCAAGATCGCTCACGCTTTGCTCAACAAGACGTTTACGTCGAAGAATAGTAGTGGCGGACCTCTGACTGGAGACAATTCTATCAAGCCTGGAGATCGAGTAGCTCTTGTGTATCCGAACAACGATCCGATCAACTTCATCTGTGCTTTCTACGGCTGCTTGCAAGCAGGAGTAGTGCCGGTACCAATAGAAGTTCCCCTTACTAGACGGGACGCGGGGTTACAGCAAGTTGGATTCTTACTCGGATCTTGTAGCGTGCAGTATGCACTCACTTCAGATGCTTGCCTCAAAGGTCAGTAATTCAAGTAGTTTTATTCATTCATTTCGCGTTCGACAACTTAGCTATAGTTCTAGAATCGTATGACGTCCGTGCTTACTATACTTACTTTGAAATTGCAAGTCGGTTCTGGCAAAGTGTATGGTATATATTCAAAACTGACTAGTTTTGAGAGATAGTTGGGTGATAGGGTGTTGCGCGATATAAATCCAGTAAGACGTCTCACTACAGCCTTTCTTATTCAGAAAAACACATTTTAGTTATTAGATTTCTAGCCACGCTAACTATTTGCTTCTATATGTTTCCTTGGCTGACATCAATGTCGATTTCCAGGCTTACCAAAAACATCATCAGGTGATGTAGCCTCCTTTCGAGGTTGGCCGTCCCTTCAATGGGTTTCAACTGAGAAGCTACCTCGCCCTCCTCGTGACTGGATACCTCCACCGCGCCCTTCTGAAGACAGTCCGGCGCACATTGAACATACATCTGCGGCTGATGGGTCCGCCATGGGAGTCATAGTTACCAGGTTAGTGGAACTATAGATTCCTTTTTATGGTTAATTAAAAAACAGAAAGCTATTATTTTGTCCAAAACTCCTTAAGTTAGAAATCGCTGCCTGTTTTCAAAAGAAAAAGAAGGACAAAAAGAAGGAGGTTATCCATATATATATATATATATATATATATTATAATGGTTTTTTTTTCTTTTTTTTTGTTTGTATGTTTCGCGATTACTCCGTCAATTATGAACCGATTCGAATGATTCTTTTTGTCATCGGTAGGGTACGTTTCCGAGGTAGTCCCTTGTAATTTCATCGAGATCTGTTAAGTATCTCCAGAGATATGACGATAAACGTCTCAAACTTGCAACTGAAAATTGACTCGCGGGGCATTGAAGTCGGTTGTTTTAGTTTTTAAACTATCTTAATTATTCCTGTTTACTGTGTATAGTTTGTAAAAAACTATTTTAATGTTTGAACAATTTCTGAAGAAAATCTGTCAGATGTAACTAGAAAGGTATAAGCGTTGTACGAAATGTATTTAGTGACACGAATTTAATTCAGCCAGTCACACACAAGTAGAATCGTACTTAGTAAACAAAAATAGAGACACAGTTTCAGTTTTTAGTCACAACTTTAAACTTAAATAAAATACTTTTAAAAAAAAAACCGACTTCATAACCACAGACAGGCACTCAAAAGCGAAAAATAAATTACTCAATATAATTATTATAAGCGCTGCCCACTTATCTATTTGAAGTCGATGCCAGCCAAGTCTATTGGATAGTAGATAGTAGGTATAAAACAAGATTTAATTAAATTACATGCATCTATAAAATTTCGTGTCTGGGCCGTTATACACTGACGGATATATACTTTGTGAAAATTTCAAGTATGTACCTATAACGGTTAAGAAGATACAGATCTGTAAAGTGCGCACATATAGACACACGGACGGACGGACGAACGGACAACATAGTCTCAGAAAGTGTTGATTTGGTACCCTTTGGGTTCGGAACCCTAAAAAATTGACTTTAAATGCCGCGCTAGTGAAAATATTCACTAGTCATAATGATGTCATCAAGGTATCAATATACAATGTCCAAAACGGCCCTGTGCAATAAAAGCATCTGACACACACGACAATTAACTGTCTATTTTATTAAAATAATTCCAAATACTTTTATAACACGTTGAATTCCAAAATGAATATTAAAAAGTATTATTTGCGATTATTAACATTAATTGCCGCCATATGGACCACAGCGTACTGAATCACTACTACGTTATAAGAGTTGGCACTTCCCTACATTATTGATACCCGAAATATGAAAGCACTTTGTAGCCAACCTAACAACGGAAAGTATTTTCAAAGCAGTAACTATTATCGTATCGTATATATCATATCATATCGTATATTAGCGTATCTGTGGTATTATGCTTATAAATTTTTTTTGCAGTGTTGGCTGGTACAAAGTACGTTCATAATTCTGTGTTATTTAATTATGTATGCAGTGTCGCGGGACTGTATAGCCGCCATCTTCGCCAAATTCATGTCATGTCAAAAAATATTAACTAACTTTGCACCCTAATAAGACTTTGCCCGGTAGAAGATTCCTGTGAAGACAAATTCATTCTCCCCACCTTTGTTTCTATCTCGCTCACAGTTATCGTAAGAATATCTGTCAAAAACCAAAATCAACGTGAAGAAAGATGTAAAAACATTATTCAAGGTCATATTTCTTAGTCTTCAAAAGTATATGCAATAGCAACCTCCATTGTGTATATTTTTTTTGGGACTCTTCTTCTAAAACCAGTACATTCTCCTATGTTTGAGATATTTATCTCCATATCTCTGGAGATACTAATCAGATCTCAATGAAATAAAATGGGACCACCTCGGAAACGTACTCTACCTATTAAAAAAGAATCATTTGAATCCGCTCACAATTGACGGAGTAATCGCGTAATAGCGGGTTCAGACCTGGCGATTCCAGTTGAATAACTCTAGTCGGTCAACAAAAATTTGAAAGCGATTTTGAATGTACGTGTTCACACTGTTGATCAACTGTACCAAAGAGAATATTTAAACTCTACATTGCACAGATTAAATAGCGATACGACCACAGAGTACTTTTTTATTTTTGTTTTATTATGGCTCCACGCGATTAGTGTATTTAGCCAGTGTCAAGTAATGAATATTGTTAAGTTTTTGTCAAAGTCACATTTCAAAACATGTCAGTGAAAGTCAGAATTCATAAAACTTGACACTAGCTAAATACACTAATCGCGGCGTGGAGCCATAATGAGAAGAATAAAATATATTATTTTTGTAATGTCTGATAATTAAAAAATAAACTAAAATTGAGATTAAAATGGCAAAGTAAAGTAACACAAAGCTATTATGCCATCCATAAAGCCATGCCTGTGTTGGGTATATTTATAATTTATCTTTATTTTATATGTTAATTAAAATAAATAAAACAAGAAATGTTTGCGAATAACACGCAATAAGTAGCAAGTTCGCGCTCAATTGAAAGCGACTAAAGTTGAAAGGCGTTTAACTTCTGTTGAAACGATTCTAGTCGCTTCAATTTTATTGAAAGCCTGTTCACACCTTTCAAATCGCTTGCGATTCGCCAGTTGAACGACTAGAATTGACTGGTGTGAACTGGGTATAACATACACAAAAAAAAAACATACAGACGAATTGAGAAGCTCCTCCTTTTTTGTGAAGTCGGTTATAAAAATTTAATAAGATTTGGTAGGTATATTTTATTGGGTTCCGCGGAATACTGGCGATGTCATTTGACGATAAGAACAGCGCGCGGTTGCGGGAGCGCAGAAGCGAGGCGCGTGCCTGATGGGCTGAAACAAAGCCGTGAGGAGTTTGAAATAGCGTTATCATTACTATTAACATTATCCCTTTTTACGTAGTTGAAACTAAACCTCCTGAAAGTTGTCCTCTTTGATGGGAGAACTAGAAGAGACATGGTTAAGGGACGTGGGCGTTATAACATATACGGCGAGTACCTCTCACATTTGCTATTTACGGACGACATGGTCATCGTGACAGGAACGCTGCAAGAGTTGCAATGTGTGCCGAATGGTCTAGTTTTTTCATCTCAACGCTTTGGATGAACTTGGATAAAACCAAGGATATGTTTTGTTCAATGGCCATGTAAATCCCGAATCGAATCGAATTGCAGTACAAGACAGAATTCTCGAAGTATTTAGGAGTTTGTTTACTTTGGGCAAACTCTACAGTTAGGTAAAAACAACTTCGAGAATGAGGCAATTAGAAGAATACAGCTGGGCTGGGCAGCATATGGGAAACTACCTCGAGTTTTCACATCGCCACTCCCACAGAGTCTCAAAACGAAAGTCTTCAATCAGTGCGATCTACTTGTCGTGTATGACATACGGAGCCGAAACGTGGGTACTCTCGGTTGTTATTGTTGGCCACAAATTTAAAGTCGCTCAGTGTGCTATGGAAAGGGCTAAGCTCGGAGTTTCTCTGAAGGATCGAATCCACAAGGTGATCCGATAGAGAACCAAAGTCAAGACCTACCTTCAGTTGTGGAATAGGTTATAATTTTTATGATGATGATGATAATTGTGTATAATTCGAGGTACGATAATATAGTGTGTCGTGTGCAAAACACTCGGTAAGAAAATTCCCACTCTATTCTCCAAGCAAAATAAGCTTACTGACACTGGCTTTACAAGTCGAGTTCTGTGGGCTTAACCGCAATATGTATTAGACTTGAATAGATAATGCTGACTGTGACTAGTAGTTTAACTCAGTTAGTTACCGTTCAAGTTTGTGTTTCAAATAATCTGTTTGTACGTCTTGCTATGAATAAATTATCTACCTCTTCTGTTGCTGAGTACATGTAAATAATACTAACGAAATGTTATGAGGTAAAGCTTTTGATTATGTTGTTTGTATGAGAAGTAATATGTTTACAGTGAAACTAGCGAGGACTCGCCTTGGCTAATTACACACAGGTAGCACTATTTTTTTCTATAGCCAATCCGATTGCT
Organism: Cabera pusaria; assembly: GCA_954871355.1. Lineage (NCBI taxonomy): Eukaryota > Metazoa > Arthropoda > Insecta > Lepidoptera > Geometridae > Cabera > Cabera pusaria. The sequence goes on along the minus strand of OX940885.1, from coordinate 25,484,496 downwards.
TGAAAACTGTTATTGAACTGCTACGATACTAGTAGATCATCATTCAATTTCATTCAATTCTAATGATAAAACATTTTTGATTATTAGGCTTATGTCGTGTCCTGTAAACTTGACTGTGAATTTAAAAGTTATGTTTTGTACATGTTGTACATGCCGTCCAAACAGAGTCCTCGATATCGCACTTCCAAATTACAAGCAAATAACGCGCTTAAGCCTCTTTGATAGCAACTGGTAAACCAAGCTCTGTTTATTCGCATTCAGCCATAACAGTTCTTTCTAAGTAAAAGGATCAGCCAGAATTTATATTGTAAAAGTTTCTTGTCGTTTTATTTTCTTAGTCAAACGAAAACGATAAATCTTGTTGTGCAGTAGAGGAGTTCGCTGCCTCGTGTTTATCAAAATATATAGCTATTTAAGGCAATTACTTGTTTTATGTATATAGTTATATGTTTTGGTTAAATGTTTGTAGAAATCTTAGTATTAATGATTGTAGATTTCATGTAGCGTATCATCATATAAATAGGGATCACTTTGATTGTTTCGTTTTGTACAAATAAAATCTTATCATAATAATTTTAAAAAAACACGTAGGCCGCGTATAGTTAATTGGTTGAAATGCAGTGCTCGTCACTGATTATAATGATAATGAAGCACATCCATGTTGTACTTTATTAATTGTACTAAATTATACGTTAATTTCTGTTAAGCTAAAAATCCTTTCTAATATTAGTAGGATGCCATGGACCCTTGAGTCGGCAGCTTATGATCAGCACCCATGGTATTGTAAATGCATATGCATGGTGACGATCACCGCTTAACACCAGGAGGTTTTCGACGGGTTGTAGGAGCACATTCTATCGATGTTCCGACTGACTTGCTACCAAAAAGTAGTTTACTCAAGGAGAAAATCTACCGCCATAACCTTACGGTGTTCCAGCACCACAGCCTTTTATAATCATCCATAGAAGCGGGCAGTTAGCTTTTTTGACAACGATTTTTTTGCTAACCTGTAATGTCCCACTGCTGGGCAAGGGTCTCCCCCATAGCCTGCCACTAATCTCTCCCCAGCGCAATGTCTGTCTAGTCGGGCTGGTGGACTACTCTATCGTCAAGCCATCTCTTTCGTGGTCGACCACGTCGTCGCCGACCATCCGTGGGGAACTGAACTACAAACTGTAACGATTTTGACCCACCTTGCTGGATTCATAAAGACCACATGCCCTGCGCAGTCCTAAAGTCCCATTTGAGCTTCGCACTTTTTCGCACTAATCCTGCGTCTTTGATGCCGGTTTTGGAACATGGACATTGAAAAAATCATAAATACATTACATATGTTAATCAGCACTCTTACCATGCTGCACATTGCATTGGAAAATTAACACTTCACTTTTTATACGCTCAGTTCTTAATTTTTCGATCTGTTTTGATTGCCGGCAGTGCAGATAAAATTGGTTCACGAAATACGAAATTTTGAATGTACCTACAAACAAACCTACAAGAGACCAGTGTACTTGCATCGCATTCTGTCGTTAAATATTTGCACACCTATTAACCGGTTCTAAATATTTCGTGGCTTGCCTGTGCAGTAAATAGCTGCGCCAAGGTTTGCGATATTATCAATCGTTTGGGGTTCCGTTCTATGTGCGTCTGAGCACGAATAATTGCGTATACATTTTTACTACTTCACTAGAAGCTGCAATAAAAACAGCAACATCACAAGTTTACGAGGGACTATCGATGCTCTTTATTGATTTATACGCATTACACTAGATTTAACTTTTTGCTGTCCTACATAGTAAAATATATGTTTAATATCCTGTATTTACATATTATTGTACATAAAAGGGATATTTAGTAGAACGATATGCTTGTTCCTACCGAATGATTAGGTCGTCTTCGGGGGGCTTTCTATCTTCGATAAGTCAATGCATTATACATAGTTCCAAACCACCAACACCAATCACTAATACAATAAATGTCTATTTGTATTATTATTATTTTTTTATTCGTTATAGTCAAGCGTATGTTATTTATGTTTGATACATGATACTTCAAGTCTACTTCAAGGTCAAACGTTTTAATCGATTAAGTTTATTTTCTTGTACAGGGTTAGCCAGTATAATGAAAGGACAAAATAGGACAGGACACTTTAATAAGGGCAGTGCCGCGTGGCGCAATTTTATATACATCTAAAAATAATGACCAATACTAAAATAAATAAAACGTAATGATTAAATGCTCTATGCCACCTACCTCGGATTTACACTCTAAAGTCTATGCTCTATGCTTATAATATAATATTACAAAATATCTTAGTTCAAAAGATCCGCTTATAATAATTCTTTATCCGATAGAATAAACTTAAAGCGGTGAAAGAAGAAGTCACTTCTAAAATGGTAACCATTCCAATTGCGTAAAGTTTTTAAGCGAGTTTTCTTAGTTTAAACTGGGTTACGGTGATTGCTGCTATTGCATAACCGCGGGAGACGTTTCGGGAGTACTTGCCTATTTTCGTAGAGTATGTACTTCATCTCTCTATATCTTAATTTCATTTGTTAGTTATTAATACAATGTTTAAGATCGAATCTCTTTGTAAATTTTACATAGGTACCAATATGAATTTGAAGTTGACCTTGATATGATTTGGATATTATGAGGCTAAATAAAATAATTCGGCATTTTGCTACGTAAGGAAACATTCACTGCGCCGTTGCGTAAATATTGCCCGTGTTACTCGTAAATCGTTTAGTATTACCTGAGTTTATATTTTAAATTTACTGGTTGAGTTTATTTAAATACCTATTATGTTGTAAAGGTAAAATATGTGGATGCTCTAAAATTGTGTAAAAAACAAATCTGATCAATGCATCAGATCGTTCCTGTGTAAAATACGAACATAAATTGATAATGCTTCACATTGCAAAACAAAGTAAATGTGCAAAGTAAACAAGCAAAGTAAAAGCGATGTATCCTGCGAACCAGACCGGTTCTAAAGCTAATAAAATAAACACGAATAAAGTTTGCCGTTTCTCGATGCTGCAATGTAACCTGGCGTCGGCATCAAAAGTTGCAACGGCACTGAACCTTTGCAACTTTACATTGGTTCAGTTTTGTGCATCTAGTCGCCATCTAGCGGTATTCATGAAACTGAAACACTAACTTATAACTGGAAACACTAGGTTCTAAGAGCCAAGATTTACTGTGCTTACACCTAAATAGAAGACTGGCAAGCTTGGCAGTTTAGTGGAGTTTTTAAAGTTTCCAAGAGGTGTCACCTTAGTCTCTAGCCGTTTCTTGATCTTGAGCGCCGTGTGTCTATTCATGTTTAAAATTCGCCTGAATAACCCTTTAAAACTCCCCTGAGTGGCAAACATTCTAGGGAAAGGAGTATCCATTCAAATGCCAGAATACACCCCACGGTGAGAAATAAAATAAACCTAAACACTACAAATACTATCAATAAAAAGCATAAAGTGATATACGCTAATTTCAACGCGTTTGCCTTTAAAAGCCATCGCTAGCGGGATTAAAGACTTTTTAAACTCGACAAAATCCTTTATGGATACTTGACCGGTGGAGCGAGATGGTTATTTGGGCCTTACTGCATGAAAGGCAGCATCATCACTATCATTATAATTAGTCGGTATAATTACACTGCTGGCTGAATATAGGCCTCTCCTAAAACACGCCGCTGAGGTCGATCTTCGGCTCTTGAAAGGCAGCATATCGCACTAAAATCCTGGGGTGAGCCGTCCTCATACCATAGTAGGGCAAGATATAGGGATACTATAGGATGGGTTGTGCTAGCATTAAACTATCTCAACTCAACGCATGTTGTATTGTTCACACCTGTTTATAGGCGACGATGACCGCTTAACATCAGGCGGGCCGTCAGCTTTTTTGCCAACTATTACATAAATATTTTAGCGAAGTTCCGACGTGAGTGCTCCTCACTACCGGTCGTCAACCCACATGGTCAAGGGTCTAGCCGTCTGGTGAACTTAAATGCCATGTTCAATTCGAATCGCGTGAGGAGTAATGAAAGCAGCTAGATTCACTTACTATACATGTATTTAATTGTACCGATCAGGACATATAATTAAATGTTATTGCTACAAAAAGAAACTTTGGAACGAATTAGAATAACGTCACTAACATTATTTCTACCATAAACAAACCGCCGTCAGTGGTAGGAATTCCCACTAAATAAACAGCTCAGCACCCCGAAAGAAGTTTTGCACTTAAAAAAAACGAGATAAAATTGTTTTATGAAACACAGATGTGGTGTATTATTGTTTTAAATTTTAACTTCTCCAAAGAGCTTACATTCTAAGTAAAGGAGTTTTTGTAGATTCGAACGTCACTACAGGCGGCAGGCTACAGGCCGACGAAGAGAACAAAAACCCCATGAACCAGGATAATGGCACCTGGAGCCATAGAAAAATACATTCCTGAAATTTTACTGTGGCTCGGCTTGCAGCCTCAATTTAATTCGCAAAATCTCTTGATTAACAAAAAAACATATAATCAACTATTATGTATTCTAAGGTCAATTCGTCTTTGTTACAGAGCTTCAATGTTGGCCCACTGCCGCATGCTCTCAGTGGCTTGCAACTACACTGAAGGCGAGCACATGGTGTGTGTATTAGATTTCAAACGAGAGACCGGACTGTGGCACGCTGTATTGGCTAGCGTCCTCAATGGAATGCACGTCATTTTCATACCGTATGCGCTCATGAAAGTCAGCCCAGCTTCGTGGATGCACATGATCACTAAGTATCGGTGAGTAACCTTGTCTGCTACTGTTACAATGAGACAGTAAAATTCTATTGCTAGCCTTATAAATGCCTCTACATTATTTAAGAGAGACAAGAAAATAAGTCTTGAGTCAAGCCAGTCACTATTATAGGTATTAATTTCGTTCCTTCATCATATCGGCATTTCCGCTGGTTGTACTGCTAGGACAGTTATTTAAGTTGGAGAGTATTTTAAACTCCAGGACCCGAATCCGCTGTTCCATTATGTTCTCTTCCTCTAAACAATATAAACAATAAACTGTCATAATTGTTTCAGGGCCTCAATTGCTATAGTAAAGTCTCGTGACTTGCACTGGGGTCTACTAGCTACCCGTGATCATAAAGAGATATCCTTGTCTTCTCTGCGTATGCTGCTGGTAGCTGATGGCGCCAATCCGTGGTCTCTTTCATCTTGCGACCAGTTCTTGTCGGTGTTTCAGAGCAAAGGTAATTTAAGAATTACGGTATAGTACGAGCTTAATACGAGCTTTCCCATAGACGTTGTTCATATATTATGTTATGAACCAGATGAAGAAAGGGTGAGCAAACACATAACAAAATTATATTTAACTAGCAGCCCGCTCCGGCTTCGCACGGGTAGAACATATATGCCTACAATATTTGCATCAGTTTGTTGCATCAAATATAAAATATGAACATATTTAACAATCATCGTCATATTTCATCCAATTTACATAAAACCTTAATGCGAACAGACAGACAGACGCAGTGATGGACTTTGTTTTATAATACTTACGTAGTGATATTGGACGGCCCTTTGGCGTAAAGGATAGTTACCCTGATTCTGACCCGACGGTCGTTGTTTCTAATCCTAGCTATATCAATACCTACCAATGAAAGTTTTATGTGCATTCATGAATCATGAGTTTTCGTACAGTGGTAGTGGGATCATTAAATCTACCAAAAAGTAGCTTACCACCAAGGAGAACATCTGCCGCCGTAACCTTACGCGTTCCCCGACGCAAAATGTAGGGGTAATATACGTTTAACGTGTGTATCTGTGTGTCTGTCTGTAGCATCTTAGCACCTAACCGGATGAACCGATTTTGTTTTTATGATTGATAGTTTTTTTGTTTGATAGATGTTCATCATCATTCATCGAGAGTTTTCTTAGCTTTGATTCATGAAAATTCGTTCAATCGTTATAAAACTATGAGCTTTTTTCTAGTTAATTGCGCTATGAAATCAACTTTCATAGGTCTGATCAATTCGAAAATCTTCTTCTTCAACGATATTGTAAGAACATGGAAGCATTGACCTGATGCTGGGACATCTCCTGGACTCTACAGAATACTCAAATCCTCACCAACTTACAGCTCAGATTTTAAATGTCGTGTTTAGAGTCATTGGAATGCTTTTAATGAAAAGATTATACATAAATCAGTCGGGGTGGTTTAAAATATTATATTATTATATATATAGATGAATATTATTTTATATAATAGATCATATTATTATACTACATTGGTGGGGATCTACAGCATAGCTAAGCTTATAATAATATTTTCATCGTAACTATGACCTAAGCTGTGGTTTCACTGCAAATATTTTATTAATTTTGCGATGCGTGTATGTGAAATTCGTGATATCTTCTAGAGTTTTCATTTGAATTATATACTGTAAAGGACAATTTTAATCTATAATATTTGGCCAAGCTAATTAGCGTAATTATTTGGATAAGGATTAATACTATATACTTGAAAATAGCCTTGGAAGTTATGTAATATTTTTAACAAATATTTTAAGATTAAAATGGTTACTGTGAGTCAACCTTAAGAGATAGACATATGCTGTCGCGGACTTTTTTGTAGGTCTTATTAAGTTGTACAACTCTTGCGTAGAAAATATTCTTCTATCTATTTTCAATTAAGCAGCGTTCGTAAGAAACGTGTTTTTTCGACCGTTTTTTTGCCGACTTCGGTTGCAAATTAGGTCTCCACGAATGTACCTTTGATTTAAACGGGATAATATATAGCTTATTTTCATTTCGAAAGTCCATTCTATGTATAAGTGAAAGAATTTTTTAAATCGGTTCAGTAGTTTTTGAGCCAAATCATTACAAACATACAAAAATACAAATGTTCTCTCTTTATAATATTAGTATAGATTATATGAATCTTACCCATTCTACTTTGTGTGTACACGTTAATATCCGCCTTACATAAAGAACCGAAAAAAATGTGGACACATTTAGACTCGTCATTTTTTTGTGTATTAACAATCACGTGGCTAAGACAGAGAGTAAAACAAAACATTATCTCTTTCTGATTCTGATCGTCTGCTCAATATCCTGTTGTTCTGATATGTAGTCTAAATCTGTACGTATTTTATTTCATATCCAACTTTCTGCCCTACCTCTCTCAACTTACTCATGCCACATTGGCTGGTCTTACAGCCTACAATTTGGCATTACCTATATATTACTCTAAAGCAAATATTTTACGTTTCCAGGTGTACGTGGGGATGCGATTTGTCCTTGCGCTTGTTCCAGTGAATCTATGACAGTTTGCGTTCGCCGCGCAGGCCGAGGCGGATCTTCCGCGGGCCGTGGCGTCTTATCCATGTCAGGCCTGTCTTATGGAGTGGTCAGAGTTGATGCTGAGAACTCGCTTACATCACTCACCCTTCAAGATTGCGGACAGGTCATGCCTTCTTGTAAGTATTAACTTATCTACCTAATGAAACAGCAGCGTGATGCCGTGGTACCGATGACTTGTTAAATCGTTAGGTTGTGTATATTTTGGAGAGCTTTGAGGAATCAATAGGTTAAGCGTGTTAAGAGCACTTTGGCACTTTGGGCAATGTAACGGTAATGTAACGACGGTAATGAAACGGCACACCAATCTTGACTATTTATTTCTACTATCCAGCGTATAGTGGTTAAAGGTTATGTTAAAAGGGGACAGTAGATATCTGTAGGGGCATGTTTTGTAACTTTGACAATACAAAATGTTGATTCGGTTGATAAAACTCACGCGGTGTCTACTACTTTAATAATTTTTCAACCGACTTCCCAAAAAGAAGGAGGTTCTCAATTCGTCTGTATGTTTTTTTTTCTTTTTGTGTATGTTACGCGATTACTCCGTCAGTTGTGAACCGATTGGAATGGTTCTTTTTGTAATCGGTAGGGTACGTTTTCGAGGTGGTCCCATTGTAACGTAATCGAGATCTGATAAGTATCTCCAGAGATATGGAGATATACGTCTCAAACTTGTATTGTACTTGTTTTGTATGTGTGTATAATTGTATGTATGTGTATTTGTATGTATGGAATATGGATATTTGTGTACGTATAAGTATGTTTGTATTTTGTATTGGTATGTAGTAGTATGTAGATGTATCTATATATTATTATGATAATTACATGCGTTTTGATTATTTTATTTATTCATTTATTAGCACTGTAGTTAGTATTATGTTACGCATTGTACCACCAGCAACTCCTTCTAAAAATTCTGGCCATTCAAAGGTTGTCTGGCAGAGATCGCTTAAAACGATAAGACCGTCCATTGTATTACCTGTAGTAATTTAAGTAGGTTAATTTGCTGTCTGTTGTTTTTTGAAATGGTGTGGTGTCCTATTCCTATTCCTATTCCTATTCCTATTCCTATTCCTATTCCTATTCCTATTCCTATTCCTATTCCTATTCTATTCTTGCTACTGAAATTGACGCGCGGGGCATTAAAGTCGGTTGTTTTAGTTTTTTAACTATCTTAATTATTATAATAGTCTGGCGTCAACGATTGGGTGGATAGCTGAATGGTTCATTACTTTTGTTTTTTTTTTATTCAAGAGTTTTCTTCTGCTTTTGCTATGTTTACTTGACAATTGATTATGAGTTATTTTATGATTTTGACGTGTATATTTGCTAAAATAAATTTAAAAAAAAAGGCTAATCTACCTATTCAATGAAACACCGATGTGCTGTTGTAATAGCCATGATTCCTTAAATCGTAGGGTTCTTAGTTCAAGTGTGATATTTGTAAGCTATGACAGAGGACTTAGGAGGTTTAAAGACTAACGACTTTCTAAGCACATACTGGTTAAATAAAGTGTGCGGGCTAAACAGATGGGTCAATAAGCATGACATTTTACACAGTAAATGCCTCGAATAACACAAGTAAGCACTGTATTGTGACTTTACCAACGCACAAACTTCAAAAGTATACTTTATGGATTCCAGGTGTGATCGTTGTTGTAAAGATGGAAGGTCCTTCTTTTCTCTGCAAGACAGATGAAGTGGGTGAAATCTGCGTACTTTCCGGAGCTACCGGCTCTGGCTACTGGGGTCTTCCCGGCCTGACTAACACCGTGTTTAGAGTACGTCCTCTGGACGCTGATGGGGAACCCATAGGGGAGGAACATTACGTGCGAAGCGGACTTCTCGGTTTCCTTGGGCCTGGAGGTAAGAATTACAACCTTTAATAAAATTAAGAAGTTCACCCCAAGGTCTTGAACATTCTTTAGAGTCCTATATGACGAGGAGGGGGAAATGAACTGACGAGGCCGTGATGAAATAGGAAATTTTTGGATCTTGTAATATGGCCTCATGATTTACCCAAAGAAAAATATGTGTATTTATCTGTTAAATACAATAAGTCAATTAGGTAGTTCAATCTCATGCTATGCAATATTTATTAGCTAGATTATAAATTGAATAATAAAATATAATTGAATATACATAGATTGCTGATATATAAAGTTGTAATACATAATTACATGTAAAATGCTAGACAGAAGGCTGACAGAAGAATTTGTCGTCCAAATTGAAATATAGTTCCTTTGTGTCATATTAATAGATGGCGCTGATATATTTGAACTGTAGAGTCAACGCTGCGTTAAAAATAACTCGCATCGCGTATATAAATCCTGTGTTATTAAGTTGCATTGACTCATATGAGTCAATGCGTACGAGTATGAGTCTCTTAAAGCTAGCTATAAGAGGCAGGTATACCTACATTTCTTTAGTTCACCCTGGCATCTTTAGACCCTGCTCATTGGTATGATTTATTATTTTATTTGTATTCATTACTATTAATGCTTAACCTATTTTCAAATGCGACTGTTTATAGAATGTGCTGTGCTTATGTGTTTAACTAGTTTTTGTTTAGTTTTATTGCGAATGCTAAGCTACCCTACCCCGTAGCCCGTTAAAATAGCAACTGAATAATAGATAATGGAGTGCAGACCAAGGCTCAGTAAACGAAGCATTGGACGCCCCCAACTAGCTGGAGCGATGATATACGCAAGCTGGCTGGCAGCGGTCGGAAACAAAAAGCTGAAGATCTTGCTCAGTAACGTGCCATAGGAGAGTCCTATGTCTAACTGTGGACTAATACTGGCTGCTAATGATGATGAATAGATGTGCATCACTTAAATTTATCAAAAATGTTCACAATTTTTGACCTCATCATCGCTTACCACCGGGCGAGGTAGTATTTAAATGATAGCCTAAAAGATTTAAAAAAAAAAAGAAAAAAATTATAATCTTAACTTTAATCCTATTATTGTTCTGCGCATCGTCTCACAGAAAATGTCTTTCATTTCCAAACATGTACGATTTCATCCGACCGCATCGTCTTTTAACATCATGCGAAAAGAAGGTCATGAGCTTGTCTGTGCGGAATAAAATAAAATTATAAATACTAATTGACCATAATGTTTCGTCATGTTTATAATCACAATGGAAATCTTTCTTATACTTGGTATACTTATTACTTGGTATACTTTACCTTCCTTCATCTAGGTTTTTTATGACATTTCTTTAAAGCTTTTAATTCTTTTCTTCTAAGCTATCAATGCTCGCAAGTATACATAAAATAAATGCACTTTTAGAGTTTTCTTAAAATGAAGCTAATATTCAAATGTAAATGTATATATTTTTCAGCCCGTGCGATTGGTGCATGCCATATCATTTAATAATGGTTGCTATGAACGAAAACTATAAATTTAAAAAAATCTAAACAACACGCTGGTGTGTGAATTGTGTGATGGTGATTACACTTACTGACCGCTTACTGCATAAATTAGATGTCCGTGTACCAAACCGAAACACTCTTGAGTAACGAAACCACATAGGTGTTCGAAGTAGACCCGGTCTGTAAGAATTTTATTGAATTCGTTTCCGAAAACATCAATCATCGTTTCCATTATTTGTATTGAAGGGTATAATTTTTTTCGTTTACAATCAGGTGAGCATCGTGTTTGTCCTGTTACCTCATATCATAAAAAATCCCTAAACGATGTATTGTCAAAATAATTGAATCACTTTTTTCATTAGTTGTATTGTAACGTATTTATGCAAAGTTTCATACAACTTTTCACCTCTATTTTACACCACTTTAGGTTGATGAATTACTCTACGGTACTGAGGCTATGCGTTGATATATATATCAGTCAGTCAGTTTGCAATAATATACATTTTTTAATATCATCTAATAGGCTGGCGTTTGACCACTATCTCACCTGTTAGTAAGTGATGATGCGGTCGAGGATGGCAAGCACGCTTGGCCTAGAATGGGAACTGGCTCTCAAGGAAAGCTGCCGGAACACATTAGATGTTTGGCGACAGATTTTCTAATTTGAGGGTGGTAGCGGGCCAGACGGACACTAGATACTGTACTACTGTGTATGCGGATGTTGGTTTCTAAATGATGTTTTTCTTTTACCTGAGGGCCACTGTGAAAAGCGCTCATAAATTTTTTCGATAGAAAAATCCATTGGTGCACGGCGGGGTTTAAAATTTGGTACCTCTGGCATCAAAGACGACCGTTCACCCGATTACGCCACCGGGCCCTCAAAACAATACATATATACACCTACCTAGCTGGCTGGCAGGAGCTCGATGAGATTTCGTGCTCATAGTCGTGAAGTTGGAAAGGCCTATGTCCAGCTGTGGACTAACATAAGCTGATGATGATATACCTACATTTAGATACGAGTATATTATATCCCTATATTTTTACTATCTGTCCGCCATAGTTTCACTAGCGGACAATATTGAACTGGTATCCTGTAATAAGTCCATCTAGAATTCATAATCAACATTAAACAATCACGTCGGTAGTAGATTTTAGTTTAGTTTTATTTTATTTTAGTTTTATTTTTATTTATTTTAGTTTAGGTAGTTTCGTTATGGCGTGAAATAATGATTACACTGTTGCATATTTTGTGGTATAAGTACGATTTCTTAATTGAAGTATCTTGTGTGCTAAAATCGGCTAACACAATTCATAAACTATTTGCCTTTGGCAGCAACGCGAAATTTTCATACGTATGTGCTATTTGTAATCTCAATGCGATGGAAATCATGTGCGTCTTTTATTGATGTCATTTTCGTCTTTTAATCCATCTACACTACAGTTTAAATAAAAATAATAATACTCGTACATACTATAAAGTATTAAGTCATCATCTTTAAACCTTCAGTTAGTTTTTACTAAGACATAATTTGCATATGGATATAAGTAAAATCAATTAGTTTCCTTGTTTTTGCTGAATGTAGATCATTTGTCATCATCATCATCCAATTTCCGTCCACTGCTGGACATAGGCCTCTCCTATGGCACGTTACTGAACTCGATCTTCAGCTATTCGTTTCCAACCGCTGCCAGCCAGCTTGCGTATACCATCGCTCCACCTAGCTGGAGGGCTTCCTACACTAATTTTGCCGAGCCGTTGTCTCCACTCTAGAACACGTCTACCCCACCGGTTATCGGTTCTACGACAGATGTTCTTTCACTGATATTTCAGCTTGCTAATCCTAATGTAGATAATATTATAGACATAATTATGTAATTTTACTAAATTTGATGAATTCATTATTTATTGTGAGACGATTCGCACTCGCCCATCAGTCTTCATAATCGCATGTATGGATTGAATGATTTACTATCAGGCCTACCTGAGACCAACGGACAGACAGAACGGTCGGTTTGTGTATATACAGGGTTACAGGAGAAGTCGTGCTAGATCCGTCAAGGACGTGGAGTACCCGTCATTTCTGACTTATTTCTCTATGAAACACCCCACCCTAAACTTAACCCTTTTCGAGATATACGACTTTTATTTTTTTTTAAATTGCCGATTTTTAGGCTACTACATTGATTTGTGTTTTTTTTACGTGTCTTATTATTATTGTTGTTGCATTTTTACTTGTGTAATAAGATGCTTTAACGCGTTAATAATCAAAATAGTGCATAAGTTAGTTGAATAGACCGTAGTAGACAAGTGAAAGTTAAGAAATTAAAAAAAAAATTAGCAAGTTTATTTTTCTCTAAGGAATATCTAAAAAAAATATTATGGCACTTGTTCGGCAGATGTTTTTTTAAAATATCTAATTGCCGATTTTTAGGCTACTACATTGATTTGTGTTTTTTTACGTGTCTTATTATTATTGTTGTTGCATTTTTACTTGTGTAATAAGATGCGCTGTGCACTATTTTGATTATTAACGCGTTAAACGCGTTAATAATCAAAATAGTGCATAAGTTTGTCATCAGGATGCGACAACGTATCCGAAATAGAGGCGCCCATGTTGAACATGAACTGTAAAATAAGGAAAAGTTGTGTGAAAACATTTAACAAATGACATTTCATGCTTTACCTATTGTTTTATTTTACTTTTTATTGTAAATTATCTTCTACACTGTCGCCTATAAAACTATTTTTTAACGAAATGTAATACAAACCCTAGATTGTTATACCTCGTTGGATAGCTGATGAACCGTAGATATTTTAAAAAACATCTGCCGAACAAGTGCCATAATATTTTTTTTAGATAATTCTTAGAGAAAAATAAACTTGCTAATATTTTTTTTAATTTCTTAACTTTCACTTGTCTACTACGGTCTATTCAACTAACTTATGCACTATTTTGATTATTAACGCGTTAAAGCATCTTATTACACAAGTAAAAATGCAACAACAATAATAATAAGACACGTAAAAAAACACAAATCAATGTAGTAGCCTAAAAATCGGCAATTTAAACAAATAAAATAAAAGTCGTATATCTCGAAAAGGGTTAAGTTTAGGGTGGGGTGTTTCATAGAGAAATAAGTCAGAAATGACGGGTACTCCACAACCTTCACGGATCTAGCACGACTTCTCCTGTTACCCTGTATAGAATATAGAACAATCGACTGGTGTTTAGTTGTTGTCTTTTATGTTTTACTACCTCATATTCCTCCAAATATTTTTTCTCTCTAACTTGATCTAAATAATTTCTCATTAAGAAACGTTCCCGATGCTGAAAAATATTTTCTCTGGAATTAAAATCTCTGCGAATACCGGTTTGAGCCGTACATTGACAGATCGACCATGTTAGCTTTTACACTATGCCGCGCGTAATCGGAAAAATATATCGTAAAAACTCAATGGCTAAATAATCCAGATAAGCTGATATATAAGTATACAATTTTTCTTGTCATCCATTGGGAAAAAATGTTACGGTAGGGCTAAAATTTTAAGGCTGAATAAAGAAATTAAATTAGCGGCAATGGCTAAGGCGTCGGCTGGCGATCGAGAAGTCTTGAGTTCGATCCCCAGCCATTGCAATATTGACGTGAACCCACTCCAAACACAAGCATATTTAGCTTAGTTGGTGGGTTTTACAAGACTACTATGTGCAACCTACATTGTTAGTAGGATTTAAACTGTCGCTGTCCACCAGAATAAAAATGCGATGCGTAGCTAAGTAGTTTTAACCTATAAGGTTAAACTGTGTTTACTACAAGTAATATTTTTATCTTCCGCAGGCTTAGTGTTTGTATGTGGATCCCGCGATGGACTGATGACTGTAACCGGACGTAAGCATAACATGGACGACATTATTGCGACCGTGTTAGCCGTCGAGCCGATGAAGTTTATATACCGCGGACGTATAGCTGTCTTCTCTGTAAGAGTACTGCGAGACGAGAGGATCTGCATCGTCGCTGAACAAAGACCCGATTGTGGAGAAGAGGAGGTAAGAACTTTTATACTTTTTTGTTCTTGGATTGACTAGTCTGATCTACAAGCATAAGTAAGCCGATCCCGATATCGAATTCCTGATTGAAAGATCGGACCAATCTATATAAATATTTTAAAGAGATAACGTTTGTATATTTGTATCTTTTTGTCGCAGCTAATCTCTGAAACTACCTAACCGATTAAAAAAATTATTACCCCCAATGCGTTTGACCGCTATCTCGCCTGGTGGTAAGCGATGATGTTGTCAAAAATTGTGAACACGCTAGTCTTAGAATCTGTTGGGCTATGTTTTGCCGGAAAACCGTGAAATTTTACAATGGAGACGAGACGAATTCATTTTACAGTGGAAAATGATAACTTCTTTTTAATCAACGAAAAAAAGGATGACATTCTCAATATGTCGTGTATATTCTTTGTTTTTCAGGGTTCCGTACCTCAGTTAAAGGTAAAAAAGGAACCCTTGTAATATCACTTTCGTGTCCGTCTGTCCGTGTGTTACCACCAATTTTCTTAGGAACGGTTTGACCAAATAAGTTGAAATTTAGACCAAATACTGAGGTATATAGTCCCAGTTAGGTTTATTAAAATTAAGGTCCTTCAACACGATAAAAAGATAGAGCTTTTGATATCCGCGAAAACTCGTAAGTACCAAAATTTACCTTAATTTTCAACTTTTTATTTTTCGGAATTTCTCCTTTATTTGTGCTTTAAGACCTTGCTTTTAATTATAATTGACAATTCTAGGTCAACCGGAAGTACCCTATAGGTTTTGGGTCGAAAAATATAGGGTATTTTCTGTTGACCTAGAATCATGAAATTTGGCATGAAGCTAGGTCTTGAAACACTTATATAGAAATAAATCTGACAACCGTAAATGTATAGTTTAATAACAAAAAAAGGTAAATTTACTATAACAAACTTATTAATTGTAGTTGGTGCAATACATTTTCTATGGATCGAACTACAATGTTAAGTTTGTCCTTTAACCTGGTCTGAGAAGTTGGTACCGAAGCCTCGGTGGGCGAGTTCAACTCGACTTGGCCGGTTTTTAAAAAATAAATAATACTTTATGTATTTTGTTATAAACTAGTAATTGTTTAGGTAGTTCATACTCTAGATTGGCACAGACCCATTATCCCCTACTGATTATACTCCTAGCTCTATCCTTTTTAAAGGGTCATTTTTCTTTTTGCAATTGGTCGGTAAGAAAAAAACAAATTATAGGGGCGTAGCTACAGCAGACCTGGATATTTTCTAGAAACAAATTATGCTCTAGAAGCATTTTCCAGGGAGGAAACGGGAAATACTTTGTATGATAAGTGCACCCCGCGTTCCCCTTTTAAGAGAGTTGGATGACCCTTAAGCTCGGTCGCTCCCTTAAGCTTGGTACCATTCTACTCGCCAGTTTTGATCAAAGCTATTGTTAGAACAGCATTTTAGTCCAGTTAATATATAAGTGACTATAAGTGAATATAAGTGACTGCTAAGCTGCTGCGCTGCTATTAGAATAACATTTATAGAATAGCCGAAGAAAAAAAAATTTTCGTTTTTAGGGTTCCGTAGCCGAATGGCAAAAAACGGAACCCTTATAGATTCGCCATGTCTGTCTGTCTGTCTGTCCGTCCGTATGTCACAGCCATTTTATTCCGAAACTATTAGGACTACAGAATTGAAACTTGGTAGGTAGATGTATTCTGTTTCTGAAAAATCTAGAAAAAATATACTCTGTAGATCTCAATAAAAACTTTCAACGAAAATTGGTTTGAACGAGATACAGTCAGCAGTTGTTGAGATACAGCGACCGCAAGTATAACTTTGTTTTTCATACAAACACTATGAAAAACAAAGTTATTTTTGTAGTTGCGAAAAATCAAAGTTATAGAATACTCTACTGTGTTACGGAACCCTACGAGTGCGAGTCCGACTTGCACTTGGCCAGTTTATTTATATTTGTTTATTATATTTTATTCTTGTCAACAGTCATTCCAATGGATGTCGCGAGTCCTTCAAGCAGTTGACTCTATTCACCAAGTGGGTATCTACTGTCTCGCTCTAGTCCAGCCCAACTTTTTGCCGAAGACTCCTCTGGGAGGAATACATCTCAGTGAATGCAAGAGACGTTTCTTAGAAGGCACTTTGCATCCAGCTAATGTTCTGATGTGCCCGCATACTTGCGTTACTAATCTGCCTAAACCGAGGGAGATACATTCAGGTAAATGAAATGTTTTTCACTATCTCTATTTGCTCAATAAAATACTTACACTGACACCATGAAAAAGTATGAATACATACATTTTTTTTTTTACAAATGATTATTTTATTCGTACACAATGCATCACCAATCCTTAAATGTTAGTATATTTTACAAAAACAACAACAGTTAAAAATTTCTGTCTGTTAACTAATTTAAAAAATTAGCAATAAATTTTAATTGCATTTGTATGCATTTTTAATGCTGCACATATTTACTAATACCAGGTTCAGTTCAGACCAGGCGACTATTGTTGTTCAACTTCGTAGGGATACGATACGAGTAACAAGAGATACTCACTTGTTACTTCTATATCGATAAATCGCGCTTAATTAGGCAATCAAATAGATTAATTCTAAACCTTATTATTGCTTTATAATGCCAGATTAACTATTCTTCCGAGACAAGTTATTGAGTAACGAGACGAGTACTACTAACCGGTACCTACTCAGTATTGATCCCAAAGTATCGATACAAAATGTACTTGGAATCGAAAGTTAAGTACCTCATTGAATCGCCTGGTGGGAACTCGGCATAAACGAGATTGACTTCGTCAAACCAATATTTCGTTTCTTTAAAATGATATATCAGTTTGATGAGTATGTAGTACTTATCTTAGTTAAAATTTACATAGGTATAAAGACGAAAATGGAATATTTAAATTTAATCAATTTATTTGCTAATGCATGTAATATTCTTGCAAAAAATACTATAGTAATGCATATTATTTACTTGCTAATTAATTTAATTAGTGCGCACACCCTTACAAATACAATTCTTTACACTTACAAACAAAACGGTCAAAACAATATACACAATTCACACTGCCATTATTACACACTATATTTACTTTTCCTATATACATACACACATAACAACATACTTGCATCTTGTTATTACCTAAGCATAGACGAAAACTTATTAATAATAATTAATAATACTTCAATCAAATCACTTTTCAAAAAAATACAATATTTTAAACCTGTTTCCTACCTCTCGTGTCACGGTAGTGATGCGTTACCTACGTTAACGTATCCGAACCTGTTACATGTAGTTAAGTCATTGATAAATACGTATATTTATTATGGATAATATCCATCAAATTAATGATGAAATCGAGACCGTGGGCGAATCTTTAGCTTATCAGTGCTCACCTGAGGAATATTTGCCTTACATCAAACAATGGAATGCCAATGAGACCCTTAAGTTATTATTACATTTAAACATTCGCAGTATTGAGCGTAATCTGAATGAAGCTAAAATTTGACTATCTATACTAGAATTTGAATGTGAAATACTTATCTTCACGGAGTGCTGGCTAAGCAAGTGTCCTATTACTCCCTTGCTTGACGGATACTCTGGGCATAGATCGGAGTTTAATAACCAAAACGATGGAGTTATGATATATAACAAAATTGGTCTTGACTGTCACATCAGTACACCATCACTCGTCGACGCGAGTGGTACTTCTTATCTATCAACATACATGAGCATGAGCATGTAGCAATATATCGCCCACCTTCGGTAAGAGATGCTCAAAGTTTTATAGATAGTCTCCATAATGTACTCCTAAAATTAAATAGCTATAAGACCGTTGCCATAATAGGAGACATAAACATAAATATTGTCTCTGGTAATTGTGATCAAAATGTCCATGATTATTTAAATATATTGGCATCGCATGCGATGCTTCCCGCACACTTGATCCCAACACGAGATACTAGCTGCTTGGATCACGTGATTCTTAGAACTCACACGGACGCTATTACTCTCGTACTTCGTACTTGATAGCACTATAACAGATCACGCCCCGGTTTTGTTCTGTAGTGCGAAAACGAAAAATTTATCAAATGTGTAAAATCTGTCACTCGTTTGAATTATGCAGAAATCCTATCACAACTCAAGTCTGCAGATTATTGTCCTATTTTCAATAGTGATAACGCTAATACCGCTACTCAGTTGCTTATTGTATTAATATCAAATATAATCAAATTAAATATTGTCATCCTACATATTCCCTGCAGAGGTAGAATCATAAAACCATGGAGAACTCCTAGCCTTATTAAATGTATTCGTAACAGAGACAAACTTTTCAAAAGATACAAAACCCAACCGGATAACACTATAAATAAAATAACATATATAAGATACAGAGGTTTTGTAATAATTTATTAAAACGACTCAAAAGAGAGTATGAAAAAGGGCAGTTTAAGAAGGCCAAGGGGAATCCCAAGGCTACATGGAATACAGTCAAGAAGGTGGCTAACATGAATTCAAAAACAAACCTATCTAGTAATTTAATTAAAAACAATACAGACCCAAAATCTAAATTAAATGAAGTTAATTCGTATTTCGTAAACCTTGGCGAGAAATTAGCTAGCAAAATTATTCATACTGACCATAGGGTTGTGCATACTTCTCAGAAACTAGAACACCGTCTTAATACTCAAGTTGATTCCATGGTCTAACACAAAACTAATTGCGCGGAGGTTGAGCGAATAATAATGAGTCTTAGGCAGGATTGTGCGATGGGATAGGATGGCATACCAGCAAAAGTTCTAAAGGAGGCACGCCAGGTTCTCGTTCCTCCTATCACATATGCCTTAAATCTTTGTCTCTCGACTGGCGTCTTTCCCAAGCCAATGAAAAAAACCTTGGTTTACCCCATTTTTAAAAGTGGTGATCGAGACGGTGTCGAAAACTACAGACCGATCTCTGTTTTAACGTCGCTTTCTAAAGTACTCAAAAAACTCTTAAATTACAGACTTAGTAACTTCTTAGATAAATATAACGTCTTATCAAATAAACAGTATGATTTTAGAAAAAAAAAGTGTCATCAGAAGACATCTGATCTTTCAAATCTAATAGCTCATCAAATTGACAACAAATTTAAATCTATTGGTATCTTCCTTGACCTATCTAAAGCATTCGACAACGTCTCTATTCCCACGCTACTTTCAAAGATGGAAAAGGTTGGCATCCGCGGTGTAGCTCTAAACATCTTCCGAGATTACTTATCTGATCGTTCGCAGTGTGTTTCTATAAGCGAACACATCAGTGAGGATGCCATGCTAAATTTTGGGGTGCCCCAAGGCTCTATATTAGGCCCTGTTTTATTTCTCTTATATGTCAACGATCTTTGCGACCAACAAATACCTAACTGTGAGATTTTAGCTACGCTGACGACACAGCGCTCATAATAAAAGGGAAAACATGGTATGAAGCTAAAGTAAATGCAGAACAAGTATTTTCAATTATTATGAAATGGTTAGATGCAAACCTACTCACTCTTATTTTGGAAAAAACTAAATATTTGACATTTTCTGCGAACACATTATCGCAGCCAAAAAGTGGTATATCACTAAAAGCTCACAAATGCAAATCTTAATCTTAATCTGCTTCGTGCAATTGTCAAACTCTATCAAAAACAGACAGCATCAAATATCTTGGTGTCCACATCGATCATATGCTGACCTGGAAGACTCACTAACTTCTCGCACCAGGAAAATAATCTATATATTTAAAAAGCTGCGAAATGTCGCAGATCCTGACACAATTAAAATGGTTTATTATTCCTTGGCACAATCTATTCTTGCTTACTGCTCCACAACATGGGGCAACGCGTGCACCACTGATATTCTCCTCGACTTGGTCACGCGGTGAGATCGCGATCTCACCGCGTGACCTCACAAAAAGGTACATGAATATTCTTAGAACATAATGAAACTGTCATTATAAGTCAATAAACATTTATCTTATCTTATTTGCAGATGTTGGTCCTGCTTCAGTGATTGTCGGTAACTTAGTTCAAGGGAACCGGCTCGCTTCAGCACAAGGTCGAGATATGGGATATACTGATGACTCTGATGCAGCTAGAAAGGTTACTTTAACAATTTTTTTACCGACCGTAACTATGAGTATTATAAAAAATATTAAACATATTTAATGTTAACAGTTATTTTAATAGTGCTCTGAAATATTGGTGTTTTTTCTTTCCAGTACCAGTTTATATCACAAATTCTACGGTGGCGCGCCCAGAGCACGTCTGATCACATAATATTCACATTGCTAAACTCTAAAGGCGCGGTCGCCAAAACTCTCACGTGCGCTGAATTGCACAAAAAAGCGGAACGTATCGGGAACTTGTTGCTAGAGAAGGGGCGAGTGAACACTGGCGACCACGTGGCTCTAATATTCCCGCCGGGGCTTGATCTCATTTGTGCGTTCTACGGGTGTCTGTACGTAGGCGCGGTCCCGGTGACGATCCGACCGCCGCACCCGCAGAACCTCCATACGACGCTGCCCACGGTGCGCATGATCGTCGACGTCAGCAAGGCCACGCTCGTCCTCTCCAACCAGTTTGTGATAAAACTGCTGCGCTCGAAGGAAGCCAGCAATGTCCTCGACAGCAAGTCGTGGCCTCTCACCCTCGACACCGACGATATGCCCAAAAAGAAGCTTCCCATACTATACCGCGCGCCGACCGCCGAGATGCTCGCGTATCTAGACTTCAGCGTGTCGACCACTGGCATGCTGGCCGGTATCAAGATGTCCCACGCGGCTGTAACGTCTCTCTGCCGCGCAATGAAGATCGCATGCGAGCTATACCCGTCGCGTCACATTGCGCTCTGCCTCGACCCGTACTGCGGTCTCGGCTTCGCTCTATGGTGCCTCAGCAGCATCTACTCCGGTCACCATTCCATTCTAATCCCTCCGTCGGAGGTGGAGATTAACCCGGCGCTGTGGCTGAGCGCCGTCTCGCAATATAAAGTGCGCGACACGTTCTGCTCGTACGGCGTGATGGAGCTGTGCACTAAGGGGCTCGGTAGCTCAGTGAATCAGCTCAAACAAAAGGGGATCAACCTCGCGTGCGTACGGACGTGCGTCGTCGTGGCCGAGGAACGGCCCCGCATCAATTTGACTAACTCCTTTTCAAAGCTATTTTCGGCGCTGGGATTGAGTCCGCGAGCGGTGTCCACTTCGTTCGGATGCCGCGTGAACATCGCTATATGCCTGCAGGGTGCTTCGAGCCCCGAGCCGTCGACTGTGTACGTAGACTTACGCGCTCTCAGGAACGATCGCGTCTCGCTCGTAGAGCGCGGCAGCCCGCACTCGCTGTGTCTCATGGAGTCAGGCAAACTGTTGCCCGGAGTGAAAGTGATCACCGCTAACCCGGAGACGAAGGGGCAGTGCGGGGACTCTCATCTGGGCGAGATCTGGGTTCAGTCGCCGCACAACGCGAGCGGATACTTCACCATTTATGGTGACGAGAGCGATTACGCGGATCATTTCAGCGCTCAGTTGGTGACGGGGAACACAGGCGAAGTGTACGCGCGGACGGGGTACCTGGGTTTCCTGCGACGGACTGAGATCGGGACGGGTTCGGGAGCGGACGACTCGCTGACGCGCGACAGCGACACGGAGTCGCTGGCGTCGGGCTGCAGCGCACGCGCTGATCATGTCGACTCGCACGACACGCACGATGCCGTGTTCGTGGTGGGAGCACTGGACGAGACCATCATGCTGCGCGGCATGCGCTACCATCCCATCGACATCGAAAACTCAGTCATGCGGTGCCACAAGAAGATCGCGGAATGGTGAGCTTCCCGTTGTTTTCTAATATATATATATATATATATATATATATCTGTGCTGAGTAGTTATTGATATTTGCTTGGCTTTCTAACTTGTATTTCAAATTGGTTTTCACAAACCTCAGATTGACATCCCTTAAAACTCTAATCCTCGTTAGCTCTGTGTTCAGTGTTCAGTATTAATCATAAACCATCTCCCTCGTGGCTAGATCCCCGACAAAGATATTCTGTCTTTTAAGAAAAGTGACTGCTTACTAGATTGCAAAATATAGTCTGAAATATATCTATTTATATAAATAACGAATCTTTAACATTTAAATATGGAATTTAAGAATGGAATTAAGGAGAGTTTATCGAAAATTTAAACCCTACGAATAAATATTCGTGTTTAAACCACTAATAAATGTTATTTAATTTTTTCAGCGCTGTATTCACGTGGACCAACCTCCTTGTAGTAGTCGTCGAATTGGACGGCAATGATAGCGAAGCTCTCAACCTAGTCCCTTTGGTAACAAACACGGTACTTGAAGAGCACCACTTGATCGTCGGAGTGGTGGTCGTGGTCGACCCCGGTGTTGTTCCAATCAACTCTCGCGGAGAAAAACAACGTATGCACCTTCGAGATGGATTTCTATCCGACCAAATCGATGCCATCTATATCGCCTATAACATGTAAACGGACTACAAAGAGTCAGTGTTACCCTATCCCTAGCGCGTATACCCACGTGTATTCATTATCGTGCAGAGAATACAGTCGTCAATGCTCTTTCTACCTAGTTTGATCAAGGTCAGTGTCACTAAATTCCCTATTACGTATTCTCACTGATAAGTACTCAAATAATATACATGGTAATTTAATGAGAGTGAGATGTTTTTTAATTAACTTTTCTGACTATTTTGTAGATTAGAACATCATTTCTGTTATACTACCGTTTTGTTTCTACCAATTAATTTATGTACCTATCCGCTTATTTTGTAACATCCTGCAATGCGACAAGACTGATGCAAGTCTGATATCTTGATTTAACTTTTACTTTAGGTACGCGTTAATTCCTGATTGCGTTTTCAAATTCTTTAGGTGACTCTGTCCTAGTGAAAACAGACATTAGTAGTGAAGAACAAATTGTGGACTCAGATTGATTACGCTCACTTATCGGGTTCAAAGCTCATATCGTGCTCGCAAGACAAGAATATGCATTACTGCTCTAGCTTTATTGTAGAAAATTGACTGATTACGCTTTTGTTGGACTGGGAAACGCCATATTTTCGTTTAAAGCATTTCACTCTTGCGAACCCGATAGATCGTAACCCAGGCGATAAGCTCCAATGATTTTTAATTATACACGATCGTATTGATGTGATTATATTCGTCGTATAACTTTGAATTCTAGTGAAGTGAAGTATGTATCACGATCGGTAGATAAAGAACTTAGCGTTATAGAATAATCTTATGTACTGCATTTAATGTGTTAATGTTAGTTTGTGGTTCTTTTTATCGTTGACAATATTATTATGTATATTCGACTTTTATGTCTTTTCTCTTTATATCTACACTTTGTCACTTTAAGCTGACTTATGACTGTTTCTGTAAACTGTTTTGAATTTATATTGATAAATAAGTGCTTATATTGTACAATAACACACTCGATAATTTGATTTAAGTTTTACACACTGTAATTTAATATCATATACAGTGTGAATTCGTACATTTGTTTGTTGTGTTTTAAGGCAAAAATTGCTCCATTGTGCCAACAAAAAAAAGTTATACTTAAATCATACAGACTTGAGCACGAAATTTAATGATGAACGGCCTAGATCTAATTCCTCATATAATGTACCTACACATCCAAATGATATGTTGTTTTATAAAGGTCTTTCCCCACTACAAAGTTCTATACTATAACGGTGCTTGATTGCATTATAGTGCGTAAATATCGCGCAATGTGGAGGCTAACAGTGCCTGTACTGGAACAGTACATAATTATATTATTCTCATGGAATTAATAAATTTTGCTATTGGTCGATCCGGCCATGGTAAGCTTTAGTGTTGCCCGGTCTTGAAACAGTTTGGCAGGCGTTACATTTTTGCATGTGATGTATTATTTCACAGCGAGGTTATTGCACGTTATAGTTGGTGGAAACCCTTAACTATAACATTCAATAGCAATAAATATTTATCAACGTCGTTATTTATGATCCAGGAGCCCCCACCTGTTTTTTAAGTCATTTATAACAGGCTGAATCTTCTTGAGTAGGTTCCGTTCGACGAGACGCCCAAGTTTTTCTATGTGAAAAATCTCTATTGAGAAAACGTACCACTAAATTTGTAGGACTACATGGCCATTTATTATACCAATATTTACAAAGCTGCATAAAAAATCAGCTGATAATTAATAATGTTTATGGCTTCGTTACTTGGACGTATTCGGAGTGGAGGACGCTCGAATCGAAACCATCCATTTAGTAGGACAATTTCATTGTTCTTACGAGTTTATTATCCAATTATCTGATAATTTTAATATAAAACTTACTGTTAGTCAGATAATTTCGATATTTCACCAAAACGACATATTTTATACCTGCGCACTTTATTATTTTAACATCAATCGAGATTCTTCACATAGAAAAACTTGGACGTCTCGTCGAAGGGAACCTACTCCGAAGGTTCAGCCTGTTATTAATCACTTAAAAACAGATGGGGGCTCCTGGACCATTAATGTGAATGAGTGTAATAATTGAAATAATCAATGGAAGTCTTATATGAAACATTTCTAAAATAGCAGTCTATAAAACGCTTTCGTCGTGAACCAATGTTGTAGAATAATACGTAAGACTATATATATAAGTTGCATAATTAACAAGTATTTCTTCATATTTTATTTATATATCATTCCATGAAAACGTTTCGAAAACGATATCTTTACCCAAAAATAGTTATTCGAAATTTTGTTTAATTCACAACTATTTTCAATGTTTACAATTATATTATTTTGTAACTTTGTAATTATTTATTGCTAAATTGTACATACATTTTGTTATTTAATTTTACGTTAAATGATTTCTCTATATTAAGCTTTACATTGTTTTAAATGCTTATATGGCAAGATGAATGTTATAATATTATTTATTTAGAGTTTGAATAAGCATCAATTATTCCTTTAGTTAATTTGTCTATAAAATTTAATTTCGTCGTTATAAAAATGTAGTCATTTTTTCATAAGTATACAATTAGTAGTTTTACGTCAGTTTTTGAACAAACAGTAATGTATTCTATAATCCTAGTATTGTAACCGGGGACTTACGTCCTGACAAATGGTATCTACACGAGAAGAAGCACGAAAATGCACTCTGAAATTAGAATAAGAAACATTCACTGGAACTTTCGGCCACGAATTTGACCACACTATACCATGTTAGCATAAATGTTAGATACGTGTGGTGTGAATTACCTTCTACGCACAAAATTGAAATCTTATCTAATACGAAATTGTACTATGATTTTATACGAATTGGCTGAACCGGTCTTAAAAAAGGCAGGTGTAAATTTGTATCGGCTTCAAATTTTGTGATTGTTTTCTGATTTTCTTAAATAAACGTGCATTTTGGAATGGATATTTTATTTCGAAACGGTTGAAATCCAGGAGATCCGGTGAAGGAAAAATATCGTTAAGAAACCCCCAACCCCCGCAAGGCGGTAGGACACTATCCATTGTCCGTATGGATAGCTACCACCCTCAAGTTAGAAAATCTGTCGCCAAATTATTCTAATCTTAATCTCTTAATCTATTGTGTTCCGGAAGCTATCCTTATGAGCCAGTTCACATTCTAGCGTGCTACCATCCTCGACCGCATCATCACTTACTAAAGTATATCAATGTAATAGATAGGTATGTAGATAGCGGAGCCTACTGGGTGACGCTGTGACAAAAATTAATAATTTGTCCTAACGTCCCTCACTGGGGGACATCGTCGATTGCATCGTCAACAGGTGAGATAGTGGTCAAACGCTTACCTTTCTTGTACGATTAGATCTTTTAAACTACGCAACGGATTGAAGTGCAGTTTTCAACAATAGATGGAGTGATTCAAGGGGAAGATTTCTAACCAGGATTAAATGCTGGCAAAGCCGCGGGGTGCAGCTAGTCTAGTATAAAAAAATGATCCTGTCAACTGACACTATATCACGATGCATGCATTGCACCCTCGTTAAGGAAATATTTCTGGAGACCGCAAACCTCAGGGTTATGATGGTATTAAAAATACTATTTTCGTAGGATGTACAGTTTCATAAAAGACGAGTGCGGGTGAAGCATGCGATGCGTAGGCAATTGCTTTCGGTTCGGACCTTTCTATCCATAGCTTTTAGCTCAGTCCGAGTCCACTTTAGTATGCCATAGGTAGATTTACCATAAGTAGGTTGAGGGTGTCCTATTCATTGTCGCATAACGTTTTTTGTCCTATTTTGTCATAGTCATAATAATTGTTTATTGCTAGTCATATTATTAATGAGAATAATGGTTATAATGCCTATAGTTCTTGTCATAATATTTGCTTATCATATTGGTAGTGAGCATAACGGTTATTAGTCCTAATGTTTGTTGTCATAATATTTTTGTGTGCATACCCAAATTATTTCAAAGAATTATCAAGACCAGCAAAAACTGTAGGGCATTTTAAGATTAAAGAAAAACAATATTACATTCGTGTAATTTTTTTATTTATTGTAACTCAAATAATATGTCATATGTTTATCCATGCAATTAATTTAATTTGTTCACATAATCAATTTTATTATTGATTTTACTTATTTTTTACTTACCAAGGTCGAGAAAATTCGACTAAAGGTACGTAAATTACAGCTGCTATATAACATTAATGTGTAAGTGGCCCGAAATAAAGACATTTAATTTTATTAATAATAATTTTACAAATTACTAACCTAACCTAACCTAACCTATAAATTCAGTTATTAAATTAAAGAATTAATCTTTAATTTAATAACTGAATTTATAGGTTATCTGAATTTATAGGGATTTAAAGTGAGCATAACGGTTATAAGTCCTAATGTTTGTTGTCATAATATTTTTGTGTTCATACACAAATTATTTCAAATAATTATCAAGACCAGCAAAAACTGTAGGGCATTTTAAACTTAAAGAAAACAATATTTTATTCATGTAATTTTTTTATTATTGTAACACAAATAAAATGTCATAGGTTTATCCATGCAATTAATTTAATTTGTTCACATACTCAATTTTATTATTGATTTTACTTATTTTTTACTTACCAAGGTCGAGAAAATTCGACTAAAGGTACGTAAATTACAGCTGCTATATAACATTAATGTGTAAGTGGCCCGAAATAAAGACATTTAATTTTATTAATAATAATTTTACAAATTCACGATAATTAAAACAAAAACAGTAGGTTATGGTGCGTATCCGAATGGCAAAAACGGAACCCTTATATATTCGTCATGTCTGTCTGTCTGTCAGTCCGTATGTCACAACTACTTTTTTATTATTAGGACTACACAATTGAAACTTGGTAGCTAGATGTATTCTGTGCCTAAACCTATACGTGCAGGGTGTCTATAGATAGGTCTTTTAAAATGATATTTTAGACTATTTTTTCTCAAAGTGAATCGTTTGAAAGATAGAAACTTCTAAACTGGTAAAATGTGTGTCCCTCCCTCTATCTTTTAAAATAAGACAGCCATCACTGCGACCTACCTCCTGTACCGCTCACACCAAGGTTTTGCGATGAAGCCTGGTGGAGTGGTCCCGCTAGGGCCAGCCTGCTCCTCTAGCCTGGTCTGGCTCCGGGTTTCCCTTAGCTTTACCGTGGTTGTCCAAGCCACGCTTACTAGAGCCCCACTGCCACGCTGGGCGGGAACCCCTCGGGGGGAACGGCTATAAGTCCTGCGGCAGATATGACCAGGCCACTGCCACTGCCACTGCCACTTCAGTTTGCTAATCCTTTGAGCTATGTCGATCATTTTAGTTATCTGGCGAATTACTTCGTTCCGGATTTGATCCCGTAGAGAAACGCCGAGCTCTCTCCATAGATAGATAGATTAACACTTTATTGCACATAAGAATACAGAGGTAGGTATTTACAAACACTTTAAAACTAAACTGTACAATCGGCGGCCTTATCGCTACACAGCGATCTGTTAGTTCGCTAAACCCTACATTAATCAGGGGAATTAAACATGTGTTTTAAGTGTGACGTTCGACGTCTAGATGAAAGCTGAATGGCTCAATACCTTTGTTTTTTTTTTGTAAATTCAAAGCAATAAGTTATGTTTCTGCTATATCTATAATATTTTTTATTGAATATGATCTGTTTAATGTAATTTGACGTGTGTAAGTGCAAATTTTTAATTTGCCCATATACTGAATAAATGCTTTGACTTTTGACTTTTGCTGAGCGATTTTAAATTGGCGGAAAAGTCGAACGGCCCGTGTCCACGTCTCGGCTCCGTATGTCATCACAGGTAGGACGCACTGGTTAAAGACTTTTGCCTTTAGACACTGTGGCTAAGGCGACGAGAAGACTCGACGGAGGTTTCCAAGTGCTGCCCAGCCTAGCTGAATTCTTCTCTGGATTTCCTTCTCATAGTTGTGTTTGCCTAGTTGGAGCGTCTGCCCTAGGTAAAAATACTGCGTAACAACTTCGAGAGAGACCCCATCTAAGGCAATCAGTTTCGCAACAACGTGCTTGTTGTACATGACTTTGGTTTTATCCATATTCATCTGGAGACCGATGCGACGGGAAGAATCAGCTAGGTCCAACATTCTTTGTAGCTCCTGTAGCGTTTCTGCCATAATGACGATATCATCTGCGAATCGTAGGTAAGAGATCTACTTGCCGTTGATGTTAATGCCACAATATTTCCAGTCCAGCGTCTTACACATATCTTCCAAGGTGTTAGAACAGTTTCGGGGATATGACGTCCTCCTGTCTCACTCCTCTACGCAGGTGGATATGTTTAGTACGCTGGTTCTGTACTTGTACACACATCTTTGCGGCATTATACAGACATCTCATCACTTCGATATATCGCCAGTCGACATGGCAACGCTTCTAGCACTCCAGAACGGACCAGGTTTCGATTGAGTCGAAGGCCTTCTCATAGTCCAGTAGGGCTATTCTGTAAGCTAGTTTAAGCATCTCGCAAGCGGAATCCGCGGTGAGTCGTACTACGAAATTCAACCGTATTACACTAGTATTACGATTTGAAATCAAATTTGAAATTTAAATTTCACCGCTTGCGAGATGCGTAAATTAGCTTAAAGAATAGCCCTACAGGGCTTCCCAAACTTATATGTAGGTACTGTGACGCCCTTGAGATTTGGCCATCTTTTTACGACGCCCCTCAAACCCCACCTCTCCCCCCAAAAATACCTTCTCAAAACGAGGCTCCAATTTGGATATTGCCACTCTCATTTCTTTCTCCACGTCTATTTTTGACCTGTACTTGTTTTTAGGGTTCCGTAGCCGAATGGCAAAAAACGGAACCCTTATAAATTCGTCATGTCTGTCTGTCTGTCTGTCTGTCTGTCCGTCCGTATGTCACAGCCATTTTATTCCGAAACTGTTAAGACTACAGAATTGAAACTTGGTAGGTAGATGTATGGGATGTAAGGGAGCACAAAGGGATGTAAGGGAGCACAAAGGGATGTAAGGGAGCACAAAGGGATGTAAGGGAGCACAAAGGGATGTAAGGGAGCACAAATACGACCTCGGTGCTCCCAGCCAACCTCACCTGCCCGTGGTGCATCCTGCTGACCAACAGACGGGGCTCTGGCGACCGACAAATGGCGGTATAACCATTTCATATCTATGGCGTAGCCAAATTCTACAGGCCGGTGACGGGCAGCAGCGTCACCGGTGCGAGAAGCTACGTCCTGCGATCGCCAACACGCCTGCCCAGCATGGCGATTAGGGCATATCCCTCCCAAGGGATGCATGCATGAAATGGAAAGTCATAATAAGCCGCGGCCCCCAGTTCCCGGCCGCCCTGCTATTCCTGACCACGGCGGCGGTCACGGTAACGGCAGGGCAGGGGGTGCTAAGAATCCCCGGGTTACGGTAGGCCGCCAGAACAAACTGACCCTCGCAACGTACAATGGACGCACGATTCGGCTGGACGATCATCTGGCGCAGCTAGAGGAGGAGCTGAAACACATAAGATGGCACATTCTGGGGTTATGTGAAGTCCGAAGACAGGGAGAGGACACCATAACCTTAGAATCGGGCCATCTTATGTACTACAGAGAAGGAGATCAGCCATCCCAAGGCGGCGTCGGGTTTCTGGTCAACAAGGTTCTCAGTGACAACGTTGTAGAAATCTCCAGTGTGTCGACCAGGGTAGCGTACCTCATAATTAGGTTAACCAAGAGGTACAGCCTCAAGGTTATCCAGGTCTACGCACCGACCTCGACACACTTGGATGACGATGGACATTTTCAGTGTTTAGTACATCGCAATAATGTACATATGACGAAACCCTTTCAGGATGGTTTTTAGTTGGATAGAGGGCTGCAATCACGCTCCATAGAAAACAGTGTTTATCGTTGTTTTTAATATTTAAACATGCTTTCTTTTTCTTGATGAATATTGGTAGTTCAATATACGTGGAGCCGCGAAGTGGTTGATATTTATTAACATTAACCTCAATATGCATACAATTAAGTAAAGTCCAACCCGAATCTTGCTCTTCGAATTCGTCAATTTTTGTGCGTATTGTATTGATTACATTTAAATATAAATGCTCAAAATTATAATTTCCATAAACAGGGATATTTTTTGTCATAAACGATTTGGTTTCTTGTTCATTATTTTTGAAAAGTAAAAACTTTGAGAATATTTCGAAGTTGACTTTGACACAAATATGTTTTTTTATGCATTCATCTAAAATGAGTTTGACTTTGTTTCGTATTGAATCTAAAAATACATCAATAGAATGTTCATTTGCGTCAATACGCAGCAATCCTGTAAGATATTATTCGGTTCTGAAATGCTGTCGCTACAATATCTACGCCTTCCACATCGATATGCGGTACAGTTAAAACGTTTTGTTTATTTGTATTACTTCGCAAATGACCTGTCCAGCGCCTACCGCTTATAGATGTGTTACAAACTGAACAGAATGGCATTGTAGAAACTACTTGCTTGTTTACCTACTAGATATAATTATTAATTTAAGTACCTACCTACATAGAAAGTTACCTATTTTTTAAAGTCAGTATTATAATATTATACGCTTTTAATTTTCTTTTTTATTTCAAATTAATTAAAAATTTTACTTTGAGAGTTTTATATAATCTACCTACACTACATATATCAAAACATACTATAATAATTCTATCTACCTTTATGAACCTAACTTAATTTAATAAAATAAAAACCATAATAAACCTATGCACACGTTTTGTTTATTTAAAATTAATCTTATCACTAAATTTTGTTGGTTTAGAATCCTTAAATAATTTAAACACCGTAATGAGAAACTCTTGTAAAATTTCCCACTCCTTAGTTTGTTCGTCGAGACGCAGCTTTACACTCGTCAACGCTTTTTTATAGCGTTCTTGAGGAGGCGTATTTTGAACGTCGACGACGTTGTAAAGCTTCACCTCAACATAAAAGTCGCCCTCGGAGACTGTTGTGGTGCGTCGGCTCTGCCCTCCGGAAACCCTCGTCGTGAAAGAAGAAGTCGATACGTTGCCTCCGGCGCTTTGTGACGCGTTAGACGCAGCAACGCTTTCTTCCCCTTTCAGAATCGAAAAGATGTCTGACTTGCGTTTTTTAGACCTGTAAAATAAAGAAAATAAAATATGATGAAATACTGTTATGATAATATTTAGGAACTTTTATCATCATAATTAGATTCAGAGTTAAATAATCATTTAACGTTGCTCACTCCATACATAATAATAATAATAATAATAAAGTGTTAAAGGCATAAAGCCGCTAGTAGCGTTTAGTGAAAGTGCAGCACACCTCTCAACACCCTTAGCTATCCACGCCAATGTTGCCCCTCGGCGCCAACATAACGGTCCGCCTTTATGGGGGGGTCCATTCAGTGGGTGGCAAGTCACCACCCGCCTAAATATTTTGTAATGAGGCATAATTGGCGGGTGCCGTACCTCATCCCATAGACCAGCAATCGGACATTAATCACCTCACCCAATAGTCTCATAAAATGTACCATCTTTTTATAATATAGTTTCCCATATCTCCTCCTCATCAATTAATAATACCTAAGTAAACAATGTAAAGGGCCTCTTGATGTTGGCTTCGGCTCCATCAATGCCCTCCAAAAGACCGGGCGAGTACGACCCGTGAGTTAGATTGAATAAATGAATAATAATAATAATAATCCCGCAGGGGCGGCTTTGTGGCGAGCCGACGGTGAGTGGCGACACCGCGGACCCCTATCCCGTGAGGGCTAAATGAGACCTTCTGACCCCCGGCTTGCCTTGACCGGCCGGCCGGTGGTGGGAATCGCAAGAGCTAAGACCAAAGCTCCAGGGTGGAAGTGTTAAAGGCATAAAGCCGCTAGTAGCGTTTAGTGAAAGTGCAGCACACCTCTCAACACCCTTAGCTATCCACGCCAATGTTGCCCCTCGGCGCCGACATAACGGTCCGCCTTTATGGGGGGTCCATTCAGTGTATAGCTAGTCACCACTCGCCTTAATATTTTGAAATGAGGCATAATTGGCGGGTGCCGTACCTCATCCCATAGACCAGAAAACAGTCATCAAGCAGCACACATTCATAGCCATAATAAATTATAGTACCATCTTTTTATAGTTTTTCATGTCTCCATCCACAAATCATATTTTTATTTAATTTAATATTGTAAAGGGCCTCTTGACGTTGGCTTCGGCTCCGTCAATGCCTTCCAAAGGACCGGGCGATTTGCAGCCCGTGATGTGAATTGAATAAAGAGTATAATAATAATAATAAACCCGCAGGGGCGGCTTTGTGGCGAGCCGACGGTGAGTGGCGACACCGCGTACCCCTATCCCGTGAGGGCTAAATGAGACCCTCTGACACCCGGCTTGCCTTGACCGGCCGGCCGGTGGTAGGAATCGCAAGAGCTAAGACCTAAGCTCCAGGGTGGAAGTGTTAAAGGCATAAAGCCGCTAGTAGCGTTTAGTGAAAGTGCAGCACACCTCTCAACACCCTTAGCTATCCACGCCAATGTTGCCCCTCGGCGCCGACATAACGGTCCGCCTTTATGGGGGGTCCATTCAGTGGGTGGCAAGTCACCACCCGCCTAAATATTTTGTAATGAGGCATAATTGGCGGGTGCCGTACCTCATCCCATAGACCAGCAATCCGACATTAATCAGCTCACCCAATAGTCTCATAATATAATGTACCATCTTTTTATAATATAGTTTCCCATATCTCCTCCTCATCCATTAATAATACCTAAGTAAACATTGTAAAGGGCCTCTTGATGTTGGCTTCGGCTCCATCAATGCCCTCCAAAAGACCGGGCGTGTACGACCCGTGAGTTAAATTGAATAAACGAATAATAATAATAATAAGCCTTTATTGCTGTAACTTAATATTATGCTTAAAGTAACATTATATTTATTATAAAGTAATATTTTATATTAATTTTTTATTCCGTTACATACATATTTATTTATGCTTTATCTAATTGTGTCCGCCGCCGGTTTTTCTGTTACAGCTTGTCCTTCGACAAAGGCTAAAAAAAAAAAAACTAAAGCTCCTCTAAAGCTTTCCATTTTCTCCTATCCTTTGCAGTTCGTGTCCATTCGGGACCAGCTATCTTTTTCATGTCGTCTTCCCAACGTTTAGTTTGTCTGCCTTTGTTCCTTTTACTATCACGTGGGTACCATTCCGTTACTAGTCTCGTCCATTTCTCTTTCCCTTCCCGTAGCATGTGTCCTGTCCATCTCCATTTCAGGTGTTTGTATACGGTATGTATATTTTTAAATTTAGTTTTGCTCTTTATGTTTTGTAATCTCACCTTGTCTCTTCTTGTAACTCCAAGTACGCTTCTTTCCATTCCATTTTGGCATACTTGGATTTTTTTGAGTTGTTGTTCAGTTAGTGCCCATGTTTCACATCCATACGATAAACATGGAAGGATACATGTGTTATATACTTTCCTTTTTTCTTTGATGGGCATATCTTTGTCCTTCATGACCTCACTCAGCGACCAAAACCGTTTCCAGCTATTTGCTATCCGTCTATCTATTTCCTTTTGCATTTTGTCTTTTGTAGATATTAGTTGACCCAAATATATATACTCATTGACATACTCTATTTTTGTGTGTCCATCATTTATTTTAATATCTTTTTTAGTTGAGTTTGTCATTACCTTCGTTTTCGATGTATTCATTGATAGGCCTACCTTGGCGCTTTCATCTGATAGTTGTTGTAGCATATCCTCCAAATTATCAGAATTCTCAGAAAACAGTATAATATCATCTGCGAAACGTAAATGGTTAAGATTATCGCCGTTAATGTTGAGTCCATTCCTTTCCCAGTGCAAGTTTCTAAAAATCATTTCGAGAACCGCAGAGAATAGTTTCGGCGAAATGGGGTCACCTTGTCTGACTCCTCTTTCGATTGGAAATTCTTCTCCTGTTATTTCCAGCTTGACTTGGGCCGTACTCTTTGAGTAGATGTTCTTGAGTATTTGAATGTACTTGGCCTCCACTCCCTGGCTTTCTAGTGCTCTCCATATACTGTCGTGGTCTAAGGAATCAAATGCTTTATTAAAATCTACGAATCCTAAGTAGTAAACTTTTTTGTATTCGTTATATTTTTGTATTACCTGTCTTACGACGTGTATGTGGTCTATCGTTGAGAACTTACTTCGGAAGCCAGCCTGTTCTTTAGGTTGGTTTTCATCGAGTGTGACAGTAATCCGAGATAATATTATTTTTGAAAATATCTTGTAGATGTTTGACATTAAACTTATTGGTCTGTAGTTACTCATATCTCCTTTGTCTCCCTTTTTGTGTATCAATACTATAGTTGATTTTGTCCAGTCACTAGGAATGCTTCCGTTTGATAAGATGTCGTTGAATAGTTCTGTTAGCCTAGGAGCAATCACCGGTATTGCATGTTTTAATAGCTCGTTAGATATTTGATCTGAACCTGGCGCTTTGTCTAGTTTCTGTGTATTGACTGCTCTTATAATTTCTTCCTGTAGTATTATCGGTACTGGTTGTGTCTCTGCCGTTATTTGTTTTTGTTTTTCTACTGGTGCTGTCTTTTGTCTTTGGTATAATGTTCTATAATAGTCTGTGGCAATTTTGAGTATCTCGCGTCTTTTAGTTGTAGTACTTCCATTTTTTGATTTCATTTTTGGCATCCATACTTTCTTTAGGTCCAATTCTTTTAAAGCTTTTTTGATTCCTCCAGTCTTTTCAATGAAAGTTTTTATAGTTTTCTGCCTTTTTATTTTCCTATCTTTCCTTATGTGTTCGTTTATTTTTTTGCTTAGTTCAGATATCATATGAC
Organism: Cabera pusaria; assembly: GCA_954871355.1. Classification (NCBI taxonomy): domain Eukaryota; kingdom Metazoa; phylum Arthropoda; class Insecta; order Lepidoptera; family Geometridae; genus Cabera; species Cabera pusaria. The sequence goes on along the minus strand of OX940885.1, from coordinate 25,448,338 downwards.
GTGTTTGTTTTTTTTTTTTTTCTTTATGTATGAGTTCCTTTCTCTCATTAATCAAATGTTTAGTTTCTACGGATAATATGTTCTTACTTTGTTTGTTTGATTTCATGACTTCTGTTTTGAGCATTTGCAATATGTTATCGTATCTTTCCTGAATTGGTTTATTATTGATTTTTGTATTTTTGTTCATTGCCTTATGTAGTTTGTCAAGAAGTATATCATTATTCCCAGTAGAACCAAGTGCAGTTTTGTCCATATTATTATGTATATAATTTCTCTTTTTTCCTTTTTGCTTTCTCGATAGTGATGTTCTTACCATTCTATGGTCTGTGTGGAAGTTAAGCTGGCTTACAGTACTTACATCTTTAAATACTTTTCGGTTGTTGGTAAGGATAAAGTCGATTTCATTCTTGTATTTGCCGTTGGGTGACACCCATGTCCATTTTTTCGACTTCTTTTTCTTATAAAAACTGTTTAGAATGCTGAGTTTATTTTCAAGTGCAAAAGTGACTAATCTTTTTCCGTTTCTACTTCTTTGTCCACGTCCATGTTTTCCTATTGTATATTCTTCTCCTTTTCGACAGACTCCTATTTGACCATTAAAATCTCCCATCACAATGAGATTTTTGTATGAAACTTGTACGGCTGATTGTAGATCTTTGTAAAATTTGTCAGTTTTTATATTGTCTTCATTTTTATCTGATTCAGTAGGTGAATATGCTTGTATTATCGTCCACGTTTCTTCTTTAGTTTTATGTGTAGGCAATTTAATGTTAAGGATTGCTATTCGTTCATTGATTCCTCTGATTTCTTCTATTTTGTTTGCTAAATTGTAATTAATTAAGAAGCCGACACCATATAGTCCCGGAGTCTCACCAATGTAGTGTAGGATGTACTTTCCATTATGGTCCTCAATTCCTTCACCCAACCGTCTCATTTCGCTGATTCCGATTATGTCCCATTTAATGTTGTCCAACGCCAATTCTTATTCCATTAGCTTTTCAGGTGTTCGAAGTGATCGCGTATTCAGAGTCGCTATGTAAATGTCCGAGATTTTTCTGTTTGATTTACTTTTTCTTTCGATTTTTCCGCTTAGAGGGTCTAGGTCGTTTTCCCCCACGAGGACCAGTCGGCTTGGGGGAGGGATTTGTTCTTCAGTTTTTGCGTTTTCTTGATTAGTATTTAGTTTTGGTTTCCGGTTCCCGTTTAGTTGCTATTGGTTCTTATTGGTTGCATAGTTAGAAAGAGAATTTGATCTACTTCTCATTAGATCGAAGGCATTGGTCCTGTTGTCCTTTGACGTCCATGTAGGTTGTTTCCTTGGTTGGGAGTTAGCTTGTGGTGACGAAGAAAGTTCCCTCTTTCGTTTTTCATTAGTTGTGTTTTCTTTTATAATAAGTTTGTCGTATTTGAGATACGCAATATTTCCCTTCTTCTTATCTTCTTCCAATTTGGGGAGTAGCTCTTTTCTTTTTTCCATTACTTCTTTTGAAAAGTCGTCTTTCACGTACAAGTCCTTTAAGTTCTTTTTATTTTTCATGATTTCGCCTTTTTTCCATGCACTTACTAAGGACAAGAGAATTGGCCTAGGTTTACCCTCTCTATTTATTTTCCCTAGTCGGTATATTTTGTTTACATCCCATTCTTCTATGTTAATATCTAGATCGTCCTTGAAAGCCATCTTTACTTTATCTAGCATTTGAGTAGTAGATTTTTCACCCTCTTTCAGGCCAAATATGACTAAATTGTTGCTTTTCTTCTCTCTTTTCAAATATTCTATCTCTTCCTCTAGTTTTTCTACTTTAGTTTTTAAGTTTTTATTTTCTTTTATAATAGGCTGCAATTTTTCCTCCATTCTTTCCATAATTGTGGTTGTTATAGACTCCTATAAAGATGTTGTTTGATTTGCAAGCTCTATTTTCATTTTGTCGAATAAAAGTTTAAATTGTTCTTCCATTTCTACAGCCATATCTTGTTACGTATTTATATTGAGTGGAACGGAACGTTTTTGGTAAGAATTATTTTTGACTGGCAACTCCGTCGCCGTTATGTCAGTTGTCAATGTCTAAATGACAATAGTTTTTCTTTGTATATGACAATTGGAACTAACCTAACTTTTATATTCGTGATTTTTGCTCGTTAAAGTGATGTGAATCCCGTAGAATAAACAGGATCTATTTTCTCCAGCACTTTTTACCACTTTCTATTCTTGAATGGTGGTGGTGGTAAGCTTCAAAACGATTTTTACAATACTTTAACAAGATTAGGTTTAGAGTGACACAGAAATGATGTTTACGTTACTGAGGCCGGAACCGGAATCGCTCCATACAATATACATTATTGTTAAATAATTATTATCATCATTGGTACAGGGATCCCAACCTGAAGCGAGGAAATTATCGTACCAGGGCCGTGAAATTTTCGTATTTTGACGTTTTTGGAGCAAAATTATCGTACACTCAGTATAATGGCTTAAAATACATAAAAAAATCATATAAAACGATAATTTTTATTACACTTTGTTTGTGTATACAGAACAGAATCAATGTATATTTAACTCCATACAGGCAGACGGGCTGAGAAGACAGACCACAGTACACAGATTTTATAAGCGTACCAACGTTTTGAAATGAAGAAATAAGCTGGCGCTGTGACCAATAAACAATTTTTATTGAATATGAGCGTAATTCTCAAACTTTGTGGTGTATGGAATTTATCGTGTATTTGCGTACATAATACGGAGGCCTAAATTATCGTATATACGTTAATTATAGTACGGTTGGGGCCCTGCATCGGTACCTAGTAGTAGTTACCACCAAGCGATAAAAACGATAACCTATCAGATATAAAATATATATATATATATATACGTACCACGAAAATTCCGGCTCTTGCAAATCGGGTGGTGTGAAGGATGGTGAATATGATGCATGACCGCGCTTAGCAAGGGCAGCAGCGTTAACGACGGGGGTGATCTTGCGCTTTGAGGCTTTTGGCTTCTTGGTAGGCAGCGACAACACCGACGGTGCTGTGGCCACGATTGCTTCAGATTCGTACTCAGAGTCCAACCTGAGAAAAAAAATAAAAAATGAGTATGGATGGAACAAAGATTTAAAAAACACGTAATAAGACAATACTCACTCACATATTTCTGTAGATGTTTTCTCGAAGTGTCGTGGCTGCGCAATGTCAGGCGGCAGGCGGGCTGGCGGTGGCTTGCGGAGTCTGGCAGGCGGCGGCTGAGCAGGGTGGCAGGCGGTGGCTGAGCAGGGTGGCAGGCGGCGGCTGAGCAGGGTGGCAGGCGGCGGCTGAGCAGGGTGGCAAGCGGCGGCTGAGCAGGGTGGCAGGCGGCGGCTGAGCAGGGTGGCGGGCGGTTGGCAGGGTCTGGCAGGCAGCAAGATTCTCGAGGATGATGAACCAGCGAAGAATATGTCAGTTTTCTAATTTTACGCGATTTTATAGCAAATACTTTTTATGTGTCAGCAAATAATATTCCAATTCAAAAGATATTAAGTACCCGTACTTTAACAAAACAAGCAAATTTGAAGCTAATGGTCGCACCACCTTTGAAATCGGATCAAAGAAAGATTGCGCCTACTCGGATGACAATATAAAAACTCACACCATTACCCGACTACGATAGATTAAAAGATAGAAAAATTAAAAGTTAGTGCATAAAATATTACAATCATATTTTATGTGTTTAGATAATAAGACGGTATCTAATTATTTGAACTGTACAATACACCACACGGGAAGTATTACTATTTACTTTCTTACATAATTTAAGATCGTTCACAAAACAAAAAAACCGACTTCACATGCTGCGCAAGTCATTTTCAGTACTAAGTTTGAGGTATCTATCTCCATATATCTGGAGATTCTTATCAGATCTCGATAAAATTAAAATGGAACTACACTGTAAACATATTCTATTAATAATAATATCGTTTAAAAACTAAAAACGAACCGACTTCAATGCCGCGCTATTCATTTTCAGTACCAATTTTGAGATGTTTATCTCAATATCTCTGGAGGTACTCATCAGACCTCGATAAAATTATCATGGTACCACACTTGGAATATCTCCTTTCGAACAAAAAAAGAATAATCAAAATCGGTTCATAAACGACGAAGTTATCCGCGAACAAACATAATATATATATATATATATATATATACGGTTGAATTGAGAAACTTCCTCCTTTTTTTGAAATCGTTAAAAAAATATAAAAAAACATTCTCCAAATCCACACACAGTTAATAAATGATGAGGTTCTGAAGTGACAAAAAAATTAAATTATACAGACGAATTAAGTACATCCTCCTTTTTGTGAAGTCAGTAAAAAAAAAACAAATCAGTTCATAAATGATTGAGCTATGATATAATAAACAAAAAAGTAATTCGTACAAACGCTATCTGTTAAGTCCTCGTTTTGTTAAGTCGGTTAAAAAGTAATTTGTCCTAAGGCCGCTACACACCTTGAGTTTTAACTGCTCGTTTTCACTAAATAGTTTGACTATACATATGAATGATAGTTTAACTAAATGGTTATAATTATAATTTAAAATCGTTAATAAACTAAAAGAACCAACTTCAAATGTCGCGCTAGTCATGTACCAAGTTTGATGTGTTTGTCTTCATATCTCTTGAGATAGTCATGAGATCTCGATGAAATTTAAATGAAATTACTTGGAAAGTGTGTCTTTTCAAACAATATAAAAAATATTCTAAATCGGTACGGCAATCTTTGAGTAATCGAGAAGCATACATAAAAAAGAAGATTCCGACGAATTCAGAACCTACTCCTTGGTTAGGTGTCGGTTAAAATTGCATTCAATTAACTGTACAGTGCAAACTTAATGGTATAAAAATTTACAGGTTATAGGGACATGATTTATCTGTACCTACAGAACAGTTCAATCGCAGAGTTAAAAACGAACGTGTATGCGAACCCTTAAAAGAAATGCTTACGATGTACATGTAACTCAATCCATTTTACCTTGATACGTTTGTACCTACTATCGAGCGTGTGAACAAAACCATTCATTCTATAAGTTCACGATGTAGTAAGTAGTTATCGTTGAGTGTAGTTCTGTAAATATTTGGAAATAACATGTAAGTACCTAGCTTTTATTGTATAATACTTTGCAACGTAAACTTTTTTGGTTGATTCGAAAATAAAATTAAAAACCAAGTTTCTGTCGTATTATATAATAAAGATTTTCTCAATAACTAGAAATCGAAAAAATAAAAAAATTAAATAGGTCTTCATACGACAAAAAGCCCTATTAACCGACTTTAATAAAAAGGAGGATGTTCTATGTTTCACTGTGAAATATTTATTATTTTTTGTCTCTGTCAATTGTGGTCCGATTTTTTAAATTATATATTTATTTCAAAGATTATACTTTTGTAGTGGTTCCATTGTAAATTTATCAAGATCTAATGAGTATCTCCAGAGATATGGAGATAATAACCGCAAACATGCTACTCAAATTGAATACAGTAGCATTTGAAGTCGGTTTTTTAAACGATCCTAATTATTTTGAACATGTTATGTAAATTGTTAAACACAATCCAAAATTTCATCGTACCGACGGGACTCGAACCCGCACCCCCCGGATTACACGTCCAGGTGCTCTGCCAATTAAGCCACGGTTCGATACATCGATACGACGAAATTAGTGGATTGCATTTTGTTAACCCAATTATGCATTGGTGGCGCCATCTATGACTACTTATTACGTAAGTTAATCATTCGGAAGAAATCATTACAGTTTTCAAATCCGACGAGAGATGTTGCACTGCGTAAATCAAATATTATGTTTCTTTGAAGTGTCTCACACTTTATATTTTTGTAAATTGTTAAACACAATCCAAAATTTCATCGTACCGACGGGACTCGAACCCGCACCCGGATTTGAAAACTGTAATGATTTCTTCCGAATGATTAACTTACGTAATAAGTAGTCATAGATGGCGCCACCAATGCATAATTGGGTTAACAAAATGCAATCCACTAATTTCGTCGTATCGATGTATCGAACCGTGGCTTAATTGGCAGAGCACCTGGACGTGTAATCCGGGGGGTGCGGGTTCGAGTCCCGTCGGTACGATGAAATTTTGGATTGTGTTTAACAATTTACAAAAATATAAAGTGTGAGACACTTCAAAGAAACATAATATTTGATTTACGCAGTGCAACATCTCTCGTCGGATTTGAAAACTGTAATGATTTCTTCCGAATGATTAACTTACGTAATAAGTAGTCATAGATGGCGCCACCAATGCATAATTGGGTTAACAAAATGCAATCCACTAATTTCGTCGTATCGATGTATCGAACCGTGGCTTAATTTGCAGAGCACCTGGACGTGTAATCCGGGGGGTGCGGGTTCGAGTCCCGTCGGTACGATGAAATTTTGGATTGTGTTTAACAATTTACAAAAATATAAAGTGTGAGACACTTCAAAGAAACATAATATTATGTTATGTAAATGTTAGGTAAAGAAGATAATATTAAAAAATTACATAAAAATGATTATTTTTCGATTGCTGTTTATATTAACTACACACTGATTTAATGTTTAGTTATTTCCAAGTTTAATTTGATTTATTCTGAGTAAAGATTTTTTTAAATTAAATTGTGTATTCTTAGTTTTAAACTAATGTGTACCAATTTTTATTTTACAGGAGCGACAGGCAGCAGGGACAATGAGATCTTCATGAATTTAATAAATTAAAATCCTTTAGATGAAAATGGTGAATGACTACGCTTGAATTTTAATTTACGTATATACACACATTTCTTTAAAGCACAGAAAATATAAAAGTTGGTGCTTTAGGGGTAGCAGATTTTAATTTTGTAATATTTTTTGTATTGTTTCAGATTTCCAGTATGAACTCCTACGCTCTGGAATTATACAAATGTATCTTGTTTGATCTAATAAATATTTCGTCATACAAAATTAGTTTGTAAGATTTAAGTAAGTAAATTTTTAGTTACTACCAGTGAAAAACACCAGTAACAACTGAAAATTTCATTTGGTTTTATGGTTTGTGAGATGATGTAAGTAAAATTATATTTTTTTTAATTCTCAGTTAGGACCAGAACAAAATACTGGTAACAACCTGAGAATTTGACATTGTGTTATTAATAAACTAAACCCAAACTGTTCCTTTATAATCTTGAAGTATAGTGTGCGGTATGGTTAAGTCACACTATACTTTTATCCTTAATTGCACTGACTGGTGCACGGTAAAGGTAATAAGTCGCACTGGATAGTGCGCGGTAATTTATCGTAAGTATTCCGACAAAAAGTCATTACGGCTTTAGTAGAAGTAGTAGAACAAGTTTATCTGACTATACGATATGCTCAAAACACAGGTAGGTTAGGGCGCGGTAATTTATCGTAAGTATTCCGACAAAAAGTCATTACGGCTTTAGTAGAAGTAGTAGAACAGGTTTATCTGACTATACGATATGCTCAAAACACAGGTAGGTTAGGAATCGCAATCGGTGGAGATAATGCGACCTTGGGCTCCCAGAGTGAAACTTACCATGGATCACTTAACCGATTGTGTATAGACATCGCAAACGGCGAAAGATAATCCTGCCTTGGACTCTCAGGATGATACTTACCATGTTTTATCCAACCGTATGTGCTGAGACATCGTATGCGGTGAGAGAAAATCCTACCTTGGGCTCTCAGGATGATACTTACCATGGATCATCCAACCGTATGTGTTACGAACACAGTTGATCAAAACTATTACTCCGGGGTCATTGAGAGTTCTAAAACACGTCGATCAAAATTATTACACCGGAGGCTTTGAGTTCTAAAACACAAGTGGCGAGAGATAATCAATTTTTAGTTATTGGGTGTTCTACTCCAGCTACATCTGTTGATTAAACGATACGAGTTTACCCAACTGCAACAAGTGAGCGCAGCAAGCGGAGCGAACGCAGTTGGGTATATCGTTTAATCAACAGATGTGGCTGGAGTAGAACACCCAATAACCACCTACTGAGGTGGCAGGTTAAGGTGGCTCTAGAATCCTCAGTATCGGGTACAGGCCTTGAAGCATGCGATGCGTAGAAATTTCCGTAGAAGTCTTTAACTTGCGATAGAATCTCCGATTTGGATGCGACGACATTCCCTGTTGACATTGTCAGCTTTCTGATATGGCTTCTTCAACATTACTTAGGTTATCTACAAATATGTGGCACTGGCTTGAAAATGAATTTATAATTCGCCGAACCATCGCCCGGATAAAAGACTCGTGCCTGGCATTGAGCGTGCGCAACATGGGACTCGCAAATAACCTATGTTGGCGGCGCCCACATTTTAAATAGTTGTTTGGAACAAATATTCCTATACGAGCTAACACATCCGGATTATTTATTTCGCCCCGTAGTATTTGCAAATAGTGAAGAACTAAAAACAATTTCCCTCTATGCTCCAAAATTTCTACTCCGATCATACCTGAGACAAACAAGGATGGAAATAGATATAATAGTAACCATACTGTCGCTTATATACAATGCGTCTGTTTACCAGTGTCGGAGATTTAAGGGGGGCGAATTATGGTATTTTTACCGACAAATCACTATCTTAATTTTCTCTTGCCCCATCCATAATAAAAGGGCAGCCTCGATGATTAAATTCGAATGATTAAAACAGTCCAGGCGCCCAAACTTCGTGGTAAAAAAAACAAAATGGCTGCCATTTTACTATGGAGGGGGCAAGAGAAAATTGAGATAGTGATTTGTCGATAAAAAAATCCATATTTCACCCCCCTTCTTCAATCATAAGAGAGCATTTAGCTTCACGTGGATCCCAGATTGTGGTACTATATTCCAATTGGCTGCAAACAAAGGCGTTGTATAATTTAATGGCAATACTGACATCACGGAACTGTGAGGCGGTTCTCATGATGAAGCCTTGTTCGAACGTCTTGTTCGTAATTTTGCAAAGAAAAATAACATGCTCGCGGCAATCGAGTAAGTTGACTGTTCATGAGAACTACAAGATTTCGAAGGGTTTCAGCATTGTCAAGTAATGTGCCTTCCAGCACACACGTAAGGGGTGATCGAGAGTTTTTCCTCGTGAAGGTCATAACTTTACATTTTAATACATTAAATGAGAACCTATTTAATCTACATCAATTGTTTACCGCGTTTAAATTATGCTGTAGTTGAGTTATATTTGAGGTTTTAGTAATAATCTGTGTTTAGTAATATTTTGATGTCCGTTAATTCCGTTCTTTTCACTGAGAGAACTCCACAGGCATGGAACAGAATCATGGTGGTTCTGTTTTTCAAATAAGGAGACAAAACCCTATTGAAAAACTACCGCACGATTTCGCTTCTGAGCCAAGTCTACAATCTGTTTTCAAAGGTCATCACGAGCCGTCATGCGCGAAGACTCGACGAGTTCCAACCTTCGGAACTGTCCGGGTTTCATAGCAGTTACGGCAACATAGACTACATCCACACGGTGCGGCAGATTGTACAGAAGACCGAAGAGTACAATCGGCCCCTGTGCCATGCATTTGTGGACTATGAGAAGGCCTTCGACTCAATCGAAACCTGGTCCGTTCTCGAGTCCTTGCAGCGTTGTCAAGTCGACTGGCGATATATCGAAGTGATGAGATGTCTGTATAATGCCGCAACGATGACTGTACAAGTACAGAACCAGCGAACAAAACATGTCCACCTGCGTCGAGGAGTGTGACAGGGGGACGTCATATCCACGATACTGTTAAGTAACGCCTTGGAGGATATATTTAAGACGATGGACTGGAAAGAGTGTGGCATTAACATCAACGGCAAGTACATCTCTTATTTACGATTCGCAGATGACATCGTCACTATGTCAGAGACACTGCAAGACCTACAAAGGATGTTGAATGGCCTAGCTGATTCTTCTCGTCGCATCGGTCTCCGGATGAATTTGGAAACCGAAGTCATGTACAACGAGCACGTTGTTCCGGAACCGATTGCCGTAGTTGGAATCCCACTCGAAGTTGTCACTAAGTATGTTTATCTAGGGCAGACGCTCCATCTAGGCAAACGAAGATGTCGAAGATGTCTTCGAGAAGAAAGTTCAGAGAACAATTTAGCTGAGCTGGTCAGCATTCGGAAAACTCCGTCGAGTCTTCTCGTCGCCTATATCGCAGTGTCTAGAGACAAAAGTCTTTAACCAGTGCGTCCTACCTGTATTGCCATACGGAGCCGAGACGTGGACACTCACAGTTCGACTGGTCCACCAATTTAAAGTCGCTCAGCGAGCTATGAAGAGAGCTATGCTCGGTTTTTCTCTACGGGATTGAATCCAGAACGAAGTAATTCGCCATAGAACTAAAGTTATCGACATAGCTGAACGGATTAGTAAACTGAAGTGGCAGTGGGCTGGTCATATCTGCCGTAGGACTGATAACCGTTGGGGTAGACTTGTCCTAGAGTGGAGACCGCGCATCGGCAAACGTAGCGTCTTGTGACCAGGTGGAGCGACGACATACGCAAAGCGGTGGGCAGTTACTGGAAAAGAGGAGCCGGAGATCGGGCTCAGTGGCGCATCTTGGTTGAGGCCTACGTCCAGCCGTGACTGACACAGGCTGTTGATGATGATGATGATGATGATATTTTGAGGTCGTCAGCAAACATTAAACACTGGGCTATGATAAAAATTTTTGGTAGGTCATTGATCATCACCAAAAACAACGTGGGCCCTAAAGTGCTACCCTGACTTACACCAGATCTTGTGTAGAACTCATCAGATTTATATAAGCCTAATTGTACGTACTGTCTCCGATCCCTTTGACCATATATGGAGGTAATATAGCATCAGGGCCTGCAGCCGAGGATGGTTTTATTTATGGTTTATTATGATGATGATGGTTTATTATGAAATACAATAAAATATTTATTACAAGTTAGTTGTTTGTATAATACACGATACATATTGAATAGTTTGTACATAGCAATCTCAGGTGAGAATATTTTCTTGTTTCATACTTTTTAGAGTGTGATTTTTCAGTAGTCGGAAGCAGTTTAGGGTTTTTGCATAATTGTATACATGTATACATGACAATATACTTACATAAATACACAGCGATCAACAAACACATAACAACTGCTTCTTTGCGACGCCGTGGGGTAAAAATTGGTTTTCTTAACTTCGGCGGGTTATATCTCGCCAATGCTACGCCCTACAAAAATATGATGTACCCACATCTCTACATCTCATCTCATCCCTATTCAATGATACCACACACGATGGGGTGGGGTAAGATTTTTTTTTTAGTTCTGGACTTTGTCCCCTCTAGGGGGCGCCACATTCAATTTGTTGTGACGTCACATAGCCTATAACATATAATCGCTATTTAGCGATTATAGAAGAATATATAGGGATGAATGAAAAATGGAATGTCACAAGCAGCGGCCCCCAGTTCCCGGCCGTCCTGCTATTCCTGACCACGGCGGCGATCACGGTAACGGTTAATTAATTAAATTTGAAGTATTTACTTTATATGTACGATGAAGTATTTTTTTAATTATATTTATATATTAACGTAATTATTTGGATAAGGATTAATACTATATACTTGAAAATAGCCTCGGAAGTTATGTAATATTTTTTTAACAACAAATTAAAGATTAAAATGGTTACTGTGTCAACCTTAGGAGATAGACATATGCTGTCGCGGACTTTTTTGTAGGTCTTATTAAGTTCCATACAAAATATTCTTCCATCTATTTTCAATTGAGCGGCGTTCGTAAGAAACGTGTTTTTTTGACCGTTTTTTAGTCGACTTAGGTTGCAAATTAGGTCTCCACGAATGTACCTTTGATTTAAACGGGATAATATAGCCTATTTTCATTCCGAAAGTCCATTATATATATTAGTGAAAGAATTTTTTAAATCGGTCCAGTAGTTTTTGAGCCAAATCATTACAAACATACAAAAATACAAATGTTCTCTCTTTATAATATTAGTATAGATATGCTATTACTATTATAAGCAGGGTGATAGAGGTCCTCTACCACCCTTGCTTCGTTTGATCGTATAATATTCGTACAATAATCAGTAAAAAATGAGTGAGGCACATGGGAATGTATCGCTGCAACATTCTCGATGTTCGACCAAATGCAAAAGAAACTATACGACGCAACCTCCACATAGCGATATCATCGCAACGTTGGACGAAGCAAATAGCCGCGTTACTCTCGCTCGTTGAGGTGGCACAGTATACTAGACCGTTTTGTACAGGATGTCGTCTACATAACCGTGTTTGCGCCACGTCCATCCTTAACTGAATTAACGGAATTTCCTTTAGGTTATAGATGAAAGCTCAAACGAAGATACACTTTATTGAGTTGACTTTGCACAAAGAGTGTAGGTATAATTTTGTTAATTGCGGAAGTTTCCGCGACAGGACCGCATAGGAGACTTAGTTTAACTTCTGAATAATTTGTAATGAATGCTCTTTTGAGTTCAACACGGTCAAATTACTACAGATTTGATCAAAAAATGCCATCATGGTTATGGGGTATTTTGTTCTCCGGCAGTAAAAGACGCCATTGCTCTTGATTGCGCGGTATTTCTCCAGTCGGACTCCTGAGTCAGGTATGTCTTTTTAAAATTGGTAACAAACAATAAATTACAAATATGAATGCCATCACGGTTACCAATCGCATTCAAGAAGCATATATAAAAACTCAACTACGCTTTTCGCCAGTCTTTTGCCTACCAGATAAAGTTTCCTCGAAGTTGTGAGTGCCAACTATAGCGTAGAGGAAAGAATTTATCATTCATTATTTATTCTGTATGAGGGCAGAGTAAATATATGTATAATTAACATTTTTACCCGACTACAGCGAAGCAAAAAGGAGGGTTATGTTTTTGACCGGTATGTGGTTATGTATGTATGTATGTTTATCTGTTCCCTCATAACTTCTAAACTACTTACCATAATTTGACAAATGAGGTGTCGTTGGACGTGTCTTATTTGTCTGCTAGATATAGGCTATGTGACGTCACAACAAAACAAAACAAATGTGGCGCCCTCTAGAGGGCATGAAGTCCAGATCTAAAAAAAAATTTCAACCCACCTCATAGTGTATGGTATCGTTGAATAGGGATTTTAAAATTAAGATTGGGTTTGGTACATCATATTTTTGTCAGGCGTAGCGTTGGCGAGATATATCCAGCCGAAGTCAAGAAAACTAATTCTTACCCCACGGCGTCGCAAAGAAGCAGTTGTTATGTGTTTGTTGATCGCTGTGTATTTATGTAAGTATATTGTCATGTATACATGTATACAATTATGCAAAAAACCCAAACTGCTTCCGACTACTGAAAAATCACACTCTAAAAAGTATGAAACAAGAAAATATTCTCACCTGAGATCGCTATGTACAAACTATCCAATATGTATCGTGTATTATATAAACAACTTACTTTAAATAAATATTTTATTGTATTTCATAAATATTCTTAGTGGTGCTCAGAGGATAGCTGTGTGCTTTGTAAGAAATGTATTATGTGTTTAAACAGCCTCATGCATCAGACTGAGTAAAACATTTAAACATCAAAACTTCGTAAGACTTTAATAACAGATGATATCGAGTTCGACCTTAGGGTTATCTATAATGACTTGATTATTAGATCATACAACTTTCGGGGTCATAAAAAAATATTTCAGCCTTTCGCCTTATCTGCTTTTTGATTTATGACTTTTACAATAGAAGATATCAATTTCGACCTTAGAGTCGTCTTGGTGGGGCGTGTAAATAGCCTCAACCATATGCGGGGGTGAAAGTGCCGTGAAAATAAATAGAAATGCGTAAGACAAATAAGCGGTAAAAATATAAGTATATAGCGGGGGCGGGTCTGTAAAGATCAACGTGAAAAGAGGGACGTTTGGTATGAATAAACCACTGTAAGAACACAGAGAATCAGCATACAAAGCCCACGTACCTTTCCACTCTCCCAGGAACACCTACAGCCCTCCGTGGAGGGTTCACAGACGAGGAATCGCTGCAGGCGGCGTCGGCGCATATAATGCGACCGAATAATAAATATATCTGTACAGTTCACTAGGAGGATCCTTACAGTCACAGCACGATCACTTTATAAAAATAAAAATAAGCGTTTTATAAAAAAAAATAATGAGTCCGATGCGACGATCATAGCGGGATCGCGGCCAAAACGGAACTGCACCTGGAGTGCGGTGCAGGCGAGAGCCAACCACGGGCGTCGTGGCGGCAATAGACGCGGTCTGCTGATCTCCCATTGGACCATTGGCAAACCTGTTCGAGTTTCAACGGCGGGTAGGCATCAGCAGGCTGCTTCTGCGTCTTTTAGCGGGCATTCATACCAATTTGAAAAGGTAGAATAATATAAGGCGTTATAAAAATAATATATATGAAAGGGGCGAGATATATATATAGCGTGAAATAAAATATGGAATAATAAAGCGCATTGACGCGTCACCATGCACCCCGCCTTGGAAGATCGCGAGATCTTTCAAAACAGAGAAGTGAATCAATGCTCAAACTTATGAGCGGTAGCGGTAGCGTTATGGGTTATCTGAAAACTCTATGACTGAGATCAGACGCGACGTATGATAATTCAGCGAAATAAATACGAATAGCGATTAAATTATACGAATAGTATAGCGGGTGAATTAAACAAATAGCGGTTATTTTAAATTAATAGCGGTACAATTATGCGAAATTATTAAATTAAATTAAATTGAATAGCGTTGTACGATAAGAGTAAGCGTTGTACGATATAAAACTTATTCGAACAGTGCATTTGCTCGATGCTCGGGCAATTCACTGCAGTTAGCGGGTGAGAAAGGCATGACTGGCCAGTCCTCGGGAGCGCGGCGAATCCACGATGGCCCGTGCCACCACAGGTCATGTGACAACAATTGCGCAGGAAGCATACCACGTGACAGACAATCACTTGGATTCTCAACACCTGCCACATGGTAGAAATGTTGCGGAGCCAAGTTTTCCTGACATTGAGCTATTCGGTTGGCGACGAAAACCGACCAGCGATGTGGAGAGGAATGAATCCAGGACAAAGCGATCGTGGAGTCGGAGAATGCGTATATCCCAGTAATAGGAATGCGCGCGGCGTAAGTATCGCGAACCGTTTTAACTAATTTTGCCATGAGCAAAGCGGCGCATAGCTCAAGGCGGGCGAGAGTTGATACTTTTGTAGGCGATACCTTAGATTTTGCACACAGTAAGCGTACTGTGATGCCAGCGGAGGATGTGCAGTGCACGTATAACACACTCCCGTAAGCGTGCATACTAGCGTCAGCGAACGCGATGAGACGCACTTCGCAGCCTTTAGAAGCGCCTGTATGACGCGGCACGTGAAGCGTATTTCGCAAGGGAAATTCTTGCACTAGAGCGGCGAAGCGTATTTTAACATAGTCAGGAGCGGGATCGTCCCAGCCACTGTTGCTTAACCACAACTCTTTTATGAGTAATTTGGCGTAAAGAATAACAGGGGCAACTAAGCCGAGAACGTCGAACAACCGTGCAACTATCGAGAGTATATTTCTCTTAGTGCAGGTGTCAGTTATGTGAGCGGATGTGAAGAAGAACTCGTCTTCTGAAGGTTCCCAGGATAAGCCTAGAACCTTGGAAGCGTTACCTACATCGAAGTCTAGCGATTTGCGGTGTGAGTCTGGAAGACTATTTAGTAGCGCTGGTGAGTTGCTTGACCACTTCACTAAATCAAAATCACCTGATTTAAACATTTTAATTAGGTCTTGCGCGAGTTTCATAGCGGTTTTATCATCATTAGCGGAATGGACCAGATCGTCCATATAGAGACTGGTTTCAGCGATTTTAGCGGCGTCAGGATAAAGCGGGCTCATGTCGGAAGCCAGCTGTCGCACGGTGCGCATAGCTAGGTATGGGCTCGACTTGAGACCGAAAGGTAAGCGGTCAAAGGCGAATGAGCGGACTTGTTCATTCTCACTGAAGCGGAACAAGATACGTAGGTATTTACGCTGGTCCCGCGGTATACCTATGCGTAAGTACATTTGTTTTATGTCGGCGTTCATAGCGATGGGAAACAAACGAAACTGTAACAACAGTAAAAACAGATCGGCTTGCAGGTTAGGGCCGATGTGCAGAACGTCGTTCAACGACAACCCAGTATGAGTTTTAGCGCTAGCGTCCAGTACAATACGCGGCGTAGGCTTGTCGGGTCGAACAACGGCGTGATGCGGTATAAAATAACCAGCGGCTTCGTCAGAAGCACCGATATTCTGAACTTCGCTGAGATAACTTTTATCTATATATTCGCGGATAACTTCATTGTACTTCTCCCTCAATTCAGGAGACAGGCGAAGCTTTTTCTCTAACGCGGTAAAACGGCGGCGAGCGAAAGCGAGAGAATTCCCGAGCTCAGAAGGATCCCTACAGAACGGCAGTGAGACGGTGTATCTGCTGGTTTCATCGCGGGCCACAGTAGATGTGAAAATATTTTCACAGTCAGTTTCTTCCGGAGATAACAAGCGCGTTGATGGAATCTCTTCTAACTCCCAGAACTTCTGAACTAGATCATTTATAGCGAGCGCGGTAAAAGAAGCGGTCGGCGTGACGTCATCGTGCGGGTAATCACCCATAAGAACGTAGCCTAAGGTCGTCGAAAGAGCGAGCGGAAGTCGCGGACCAGACTCGACCCTATCCCCCAAATAAATGTACGGGAAGAGTTGAGCTCCCAACACGACGTCGATGTCACCGGGGATGTTCCAGCACATGTCGGCGAGGGGTATGTCACGGAACTCCACACTACTGTCCCACTCGATAAATTGTGACGGCAATTGGTCAGTAATGCACTCAACGACTAGGGCGTGAATCGAGTATTTTTGTTCCGGATAAATGCGTGACTCAATGTCTAGGTAAACATATCCAATAATTGGGCGCGACGTAGAACCAACTCCTTTTACAAAAGAATTATTCAGCGGAATGATGGGTAAATTAAGCGAGCGACAACAATTAGCTGTAATTAAATTATTCTGCGAGCCGTTATCAATAAGACATCGCACTATTGATTTATGTCCTGCACTCCCTTTAGGGCGTGCGAACACCTGAGCGGTGGACAACAAGACCGTCGACTTCGGCTGAGCCTCAGCGGAAAGCATCGCGACGGAATTATCATAAGGTGGCATCGTCATCGTCGAAGGCAATGTAGCACTATACGAAGCGACTTGCACACCACTATCGTCTTTATTACGTGGCGCGTAAGAGCGAGAATGCGGAGCGGTCGAAGGCTCGGCCGCGTGTGGGGTTACGGGAGCGGTTTGCGTAAGCGGTGGCGGTGGCGATAAACATCGATTATAACAATTACACTTATTACTCCTTATTATTTGAGCGTTATGCGAATGCGTATTATTTATATTATTATTAAATTCAAAATGTAATAGCGTGTGATGGCGTTTTTGACATAACTCGCAAACAGACTTCGAGTTACATTTATTAATATTGTGTACTGTGCTTAAACAGTTAACACAACCGCGTAAAGATTTAATAAACTTATACCGCTGTCGAGGATCGCGTAAACGTTTAAATTGCACACAGTGATACAGATGTGTGTGACTGTCTTGTTTACAAAACGCACAGCAAGGCGAGGAACCGTGCGCAAGCGACTCGGCAGACGCAGCGGGGGGCGTACGAGTACATGCATCATCGGTCGATGCGATAAACGTCTGGTATATGCGCCCGCGAGCCTCTCGTGGCGCGGTGGCGGCGGATGACTTAAGCGTGGGTCGCGGGTTCGAATATGTAAGCGGAGCAGATCGTTGCAATATCTTTGCTTGGTCTTGCACGAAACTAATTAAATGTTTAGTTGTAGGTATTTCTACATCTCGAATAGACAACTCGAAACTTTGAGCGTTTCGCGAATCTAATTTTCTAAGCGCACAGTGCGCTAGAATGAAGTCAGAAAGGTCTTCAATACCTAACTGTTTTAGCGCGGCGATGGATGCGGAGAATCTATCAATAAATGATTCGAGACTATTAGCGTTATGAGTACATACCTTCAGGTCGAGAATATTACTTAAATAATGCGTACCTAATGCGCGTTTGTCTTGGTATTTTTTAACCAAAGAATCCCATATAATTTTATAGGTATCGCCCGTGGGAACAATACCGGCGGTCACCTTCAAAGCGTTATCAGTCAATCTACCTATAAGGTACTGAACACGTTGCGAGTCTGTCAACTGATCATTCATGTGAATGTTAGATTTAAACGACTCGTAAAATACCGGCCAGTTCTCGGTTTTCCCGTCGAAATTTGGCAGGTTTATAGGCGGCAGTTTTGTATACGTGGTAGGACTACTTTCGCTATTATTTCGAGAAGGCAAAGTTGAAGCGTGACTATTAATTTTATTTCTAATGCGTTTTACACGGACATATAAATCCTCAAATGATTCTAAACAGGCGAAGTCGGGAACCGCATCAGGTTTCAAACTCATTTTAATTTCATTAATTTGATCCGTAATTGATTCAAATTTATCGCGAATATCATCGATTGTTTCCGATTCAGCCATAAAATTCTCATTAGACCTAGAAGTAGACTCAAACGAACAAATATTTTTCGTTACATCATACAACTTATTTATGCGTTTGAACAATAATTCCCTCTTCTGTTCTAAAAGCGTTAATTTTATTTCAATACTAACTTGACTTGTTGGATTCGGCATGATTACGATTTAAATAAAGGGTACTTCGATACTATTCAAAGTAACCAGCGTAGCGTTGAGCGAGAGATTATTAAACAAGTCGAGCGGCGAAATGAGGGTAGTGGCAAAAAACGTGGATGCGCTTTGAAACGAGTGAAATTATTGATTAAAATAGATTCCAAATACAATATTTGAAATATAAATACAATATTTTAAGAAAACAAATAGATTAACAGCGAAATCTAAATGATGTTATGCGTAAATACGTAATTGAGTACGTATTCTAGAAGGCGGACGTATGAACTTCGATCGTGATTCGATCGAGATTATTTTACATAAATACGTAATTATATGCGTTTATATTATAGATGCGAATGTATAAATATAGGCGTTAAATATATGTAATAATATAGCGGGATTTGAGCATAAATTTCACCAGAAAGTACGTAAAATTTATGAACTCTTTTATAGGCGTTACAGAATAAGACTTCGTTACCAACAATTACGTAAGAAATCAGGGAATACTGGTTTCAGTATCCGGTGCTGAAAGGACCAAACTAAATGGTGGGGCGTGTAAATAGCCTCAACCATATGCGGGGGTGAAAGTGCCGTGAAAATAAATAGAAATGCGTAAGACAAATAAGCGGTAAAAATATAAGTATATAGCGGGGGCGGGTCTGTAAAGATCAACGTGAAAAGAGGGACGTTTGGTATGAATAAACCACTGTAAGAACACAGAGAATCAGCATACAAAGCCCACGTACCTTTCCACTCTCCCAGGAACACCTACAGCCCTCCGTGGAGGGTTCACAGACGAGGAATCGCTGCAGGCGGCGTCGGCGCATATAATGCGACCGAATAATAAATATATCTGTACAGTTCACTAGGAGGATCCTTACAGTCACAGCACGATCACTTTATAAAAATAAAAATAAGCGTTTTATAAAAAAAAATAATGAGTCCGATGCGACGATCATAGCGGGATCGCGGCCAAAACGGAACTGCACCTGGAGTGCGGTGCAGGCGAGAGCCAACCACGGGCGTCGTGGCGGCAATAGACGCGGTCTGCTGATCTCCCATTGGACCATTGGCAAACCTGTTCGAGTTTCAACGGCGGGTAGGCATCAGCAGGCTGCTTCTGCGTCTTTTAGCGGGCATTCATACCAATTTGAAAAGGTAGAATAATATAAGGCGTTATAAAAATAATATATATGAAAGGGGCGAGATATATATATAGCGTGAAATAAAATATGGAATAATAAAGCGCATTGACGCGTCACCACGTCTAAAGTGACTTTACTTTTAGTTCATAATAAATATTAATGTTACATTGTTAATAAATGTTAAAAGTAATTTTATTATTAGGTTATAAAACCGCAGGGTCAAAAAAGTTATAATAAATTGTCGCGCTCGCTACGCTCGCGCAGTACCCCGAGCACGAAAAATTATCGAATCCGTATCGTAAAGGTATCGAGTCGACGATACAATAACGTGGTGTTACGATAGGCGGCAGCACGAAGTACACTCTGACGGCTATCGAGAGCTCGATACGATTATCTTAGTAACGTAGTCACGTAGTGGTTATATTCTCTTTGACGTCGTCCTAATGTAAGTAGGGACGAGCCGTTATGAACGAAATGAACGTCTTATTGAATGAATAATACGTTCTAAAATTAAATCGAATAGTGAACTTTTTATGACTTCTGACTTAGCTGTCTATTTATCGGAAATTATATTTAAAAAAAGTACTTAAACAGAATAAACATCTTCAAATACGGTATGAGAGATATTAAAATGCATTTTATTTGAAAAATAGAATAATTATTAATACTTTTAAAAATAAATATCATCAGTTTATGAACGAAAGACATAGGCGTCACCAAATACTGTTTCTTTGGAATTTGGGTTCCGTACTTCGAAAGGAAAACGACGGCGCGAGGCTTCCCCACACCACAGAATACTTAATAGTACTACGTACCCACACCTTGTTCATTTTATCAAGCGTTTCTGTGTCTTGTAACATTGTTCATAAGGTTTATAATGTCTTGTCATTTCTGATCGTCTTGGCGCGTCGCGTCGCTGCCTATTCAATGTGCATTGAGCCATAGTGTTCATATAATTGAAGAGTGTTGTGGTGAATTAAGATTTCAATATATTTATTATTACATTGTGTTGTGCGGAACCCTTAGTGGCAACCCGACTCACACTTGGTATATTTTATTTATTTACATGGATGGATGACATAGTGACAGTGTCGAATTTGAAGTTTGATAATCAAATATGTTCGCTAACAACGATGAAACTTGTCATCTTGGAACGAAGGTTTTATTAACTCGAAGGAGGATTAACTATGAGGAAAGATTTTTTGTTGTTTTTAGGTTTTATTTAATATGTTATTCATAAATAAAGAGATTTTTAGAAGATAGAATAGGTTAATCTGATTTGAGAAAATCTTCCCCTAGATCCTCAATGTTCAATTCCTTTAATTTCAAGTAAACTTGCAGCAAGAAGATAATAAAGAGGACGACGTTGGTAAAGCGGGCGGTATTTGCATTTAATACACGCAAAAAATATGTGGTATGCAGTTAAAAAAGTTTCGAAACTTTTCTCACCGGAAAATCCTAAGTGAAAAAATATTCGACTATGCTCGATAGCCAGCCTTCGAAATTTACATTACCGTACGTCAAAATTAAGTTCATGCTCGCATTTTGTTAATTAAATCTCAAGTATTGTTTACGTAACGATACGTTTGCGATACGAATCAAATCAAAATCGTTCGTGCTGCCGAATTTAGTTACTTTTACGCACGATAGGGGGCGCTGTACAATTTTCATACATTTTTACGTCGATGACGATACGAATACTTTTTCGCAAGTCGTTCGTGGTCGGGGCAATGTGCACATAATACAACTTAGGGTAGTACTTAGTAACTTAGTATCTTAGGGTCATCTATAGTGACTTGATTAGGTCATAAAACTGTAAGGGTCATAAAAAGTCAGTAACATTTTCGCGCTCGCTCCGCTCGCGCAACCCTTTGTCTTATCCACTTTTTAGGTAATATTTTATGAAATTTTATATTTTAACAGTCTCATGCATCAAATTGAGTCAAACATTTAAACAGCACAACTTGGTCTATTTATTCCGAGAACAATACAAAATTGTGTTGGAAATATAACAATAGATTTACATTAAAACCTGTACATATACCTAACCATTATGATTATTAATGACTTTAACAACAGAGGATATTAATTTCGACCTAAGGGTCATCTATAGTGACTTGATTATAAGGTCATAAAACTCACATAATTAAAAAAACATCACGTAAATAGCAATCGCACTCGCTGCATTTCAGTAATTTCAATAAACATTATTGGCCCTGACAACGGAGGATATACCCAAGGACCCACGGGACAACGATCTAAATCTCAAAGGTCAGAACATTTTCCTGGTCATAAATAATTATTAAAAAATCTCGCTCGATTCACTCCCATAACTATTCGTTTTATTTACTTTGGGGGTAATATTTTAGATTTTTTTGCGTTTAAACGTTACTGTTCGCTACTTCTTTAGATCAGAATGGGTCATACTTCTATTTAGTACTAACTTAGTATAACCATCAACATAAGTTAGCCTTGATTACAGAAAATATATAGTCCTTGGTCTAAGACATCATCGATCTTGACCTAAAAGGTCATAAAGACTCAAATATCGCGGGCGAAGCCGCGGGTAACGGCTAGTTAGTTTATATAGAAGATCATTGCCTACATACCAAATATTAATGAAGCCGATTATAATTTTTTTTCACAAAGCTTCTTGAAGTAATTTTTTATTCACAACTCAATTTAGCTAAATAAATAAATTAATTAATAAATGTATTGAAGGGGTATTATTAATTTATACAAAATAAATATTGTATCGTATAATTAATAGTATTAATGTAAATTGAACATTTGTTGCTTTAGTTTTAATAATTTATGTGCAATGTTATGTGATGTGCGAAATAATTTTACAAAAAATTCATTTCAAATAATAGTAGGTATTAGACAATTTTTGGTTAGGTACTTAGTTATAGGAATAAACTTCGCTCGCGTCGCGGGGAAATGAAATCGTAAGTCCTTGTTGTATTTTGCAGTCGGAACTCTATCAGAAAAAGTACACATAACAAGTGTGCACCATTATAATTAATGTCATCAAAGATTCTCGTAACTAAAACTCGATCACAGACTAAGTAGAGATGCTACAAATCGATCTTACACTGTCGCGGCGACCCGCAAAGTGCGAGTGCACAAACTAAGCGAGATTGGGGACCGCGATCCGCGGCCCGCTTCCCCGTGAGAACCCCGCCGTTGCTCTGCGCAAGTAAGTACATTCGATTCCAAACTGTATGACTGTAAAACTGTGCCTTTACGGCTTTTTTAATTTCCATAAACCTACATAAGAATTCCACAAAAGAGTTTCACATTTCGAGAATCTACTCGTATATAAGCTGAATGTTAGAATCTTCTTGAAAGCGCTTACACTTTAATACCTTTACGTTTGTTTCAATTTAATACTAAAGAGTAAATGAGACGAAAGGTGTAGTTGTAATTTTTACTACACGTACGTGGCGCTATTTGCAAATTCGCGGCATTTTCATATTAGAAACGTCAAAGATTGTTTCAACTTTTTGAGTATTTGATTTTTGTTTGTTTCATTTCCAATTGTATAGTGTTTTATCATAAAGTAATTAATGAATAAAATAATTCTTATTTTTAAACTATAGGTTATAAAACCATCATGAGGTCACATACATCAGACAAACTGATTGGTTTTGATAGTATATGGACGATTTAATGTTTATTTTTCATCACAATTAAGCTGAATATTTCAATGCACGAAAAAACTCGTACTATCTACGTGAACTCAAACATTATGATTGAAATTCAGAAAATTGCTGCAGGAAAATCTAAGACTGCAATTATTAAGTACTTAATATAATGACTTGTATTGTTCTGTATTCTTACCACGTTCATTTAGTCAATTTATTTGTACAAAATGTGTTTCAATTTCTTCTCAAGATTCTCGGTTTACAAACGGGCAATATACAGTAAAGGAAACTTTTGTTCGATATTGCTATCGATAAATCACATTGTTTTCTTCATCATACAAAAGAAATAGCTTGTTGGCACTTATTTACCATTTCACAACAATTATTCTTGTGAAATAACCTCCTGTGTTTTCGATTATAGGATGGATTTATCCAGTATATGCGACGTATAGACGCCGTTGTCGTGCCGCACCGTTACCGCATGCATCGCCGTACGCCGCACCAGGCCTCTCGCACTCCGCACTGTAGCTATGAAACTAGAAGTACTCCGCGCCACCCGCTTGGTTACAAGTTCAGTCAGTAAGTAAAGTGTCACGCGCGCTCTCGATTAGCCGCGCGCCTTACTTTACCTACCTCAATATTATATTCCTTGCTTACGATATTAACATATAGTAACTGTGAAGAGTAACTATCAAAAATATTGTTCAGTGTGTCTAAACGAAAGGAAGAGACAAACGAGTTGTATAGTCCGAGAGCTGATGCAAGACTTTGTACTCAGATAAATAAGTACGAGTACCAATGTTTACTTAGGGTTTTATTTTATTATTTTTTACAGTATATAGATTAGTTCTAAGATAAATAAATAGGGTAGGTACCTACTAACGTTTAATTCAATTTTCCTTTTTCCTTTTTCTTAATGATTTTGTCGTGTCATACGATAGTCAGATTTTTATAATCCGAGAGTTGATGTAATTAAAGTACTTATAAATCTCAGATCACTGAGATTCACTGAGATCTGATAAGTATCTCCAGAGATATGACGATAAACGTCTCAAACTTGCTATTGAAATTGACTAACGGGGCATAGAAGTCGGTGTTTTAGTTTTTAATCAACTTAACAAAAACGGAGGAGGTTCTCAATTCGACGGTTTTTAGGGTTCCGTACCCAAAGGGTAAAACAGGACCCTATTGCTAAGACTCCGCTGTCCGTCTGTCTGTCTGTCTGTCTGTCTGTCCATCTGTCACCAGGCTACAGCTCATTAATCGTAATAGTTAGACAGTTGAAATTTTCACAGATGGTGTATTTCTGTTGCCGCTAGAACAACAAATACTAAAAACAAAATAAAGTTAAAAATTAAAGGGGGTCCCATACAAAAAACGTGTTTATAAACGCCATCTATCTAATTAGTTTCGGCAAAATGACATAGATGGCGCTAGTAAACGAGCCCCGTCTTTCTAGATCGCGACCAATCCAAATATTCTTGGTAATATCAATTAATCAAATATATGAGGTTAAAACTCTGTTATGTTTCGTATTGCACGGAACCCTCTCTAAGTGTGCGATAAAAGACGCGATGCTGACTCGCACTTGGCCAGTTTTATTTAAATGTGTGTGACCTCAGAAACTCAGAACTCTGTCAGATCTTTACCGATTTGAAATTGAAAATTCTTTTTTAGGGTTCCGTAGTCCTAATAAAGGACCCTTATACTTTCGTCATGTCGGTCTGTTCATAGGGTCACTTTGTTATGTCTGTCTGTCTGTCTTTCTGTCAATATCCTTTTTCTAAGGAACGCGTAGAGGTATCAAGTTGAAACTTATATCAAATAGTCGGGTCTACGATATGTTTCAGTTGTGAAAAAATGAAACTTGTAAGTCAATGTGATTAAAAGATATGAGCGTCAAAGACACAATTTTTTGCATATTTTTCGATTTCGAAATCGGTGGTGACACACGGGCACGAAAGTGTTCGGAACAAGACAACAGAGGTTTCTTTAAATAAAGACACAGAAGACCTTATCTGTAAAATATCCTTCCGATTTATAGGTAATGAAAAGTATTATTTTTTATATAAACTTTACTTTATTTTTTCTCGTCAACTATGATTCCGCGTTTTTCGCGCATAGGGGAGTGGTCCACTTTATAATTTTTTTTAATACTTAACCTCAAAACTTTAAAATATTCATATCTCCTAAAGTGGGGTGTTCCGTAATTTTTCCTTCAAGAAGGGAGTTTTACTCCTCCCCCGACGCCGCCTCGAAAATCGATGTCAGTTAAAGTACATTCCTACCAAATTATCAATGTTTCTTTTTTAATTCGAATTATCTGTTTTTTTTTTTTAATTTAGAGATTTAACTATTACACAATAATGTTTTCCTACAATGAATAAAATACATAATTATTTTTGGTCGAAAAAGTGAGTCAGCTCCTAGATAATTATAATATTACAAGTCAAACAACCTACGATTCTAGGCAAGTGAGTACTTTTTTTAAATTTATTTTTAACTTACGCAATCTAAAAATTTACTCAATTTTAATTGAAGTAACGTATTTTAGTATAACAGAACTGTAGTACTTGTATCCTACCTCGACATTAAACATTAATGTAGCACTTTAAATATACTCATTACATTGTTCTACCTTAAAGTATTCTTCTACCAATTAAAGACTTCAATAAGTTTGCTCATAACACTCAACCCTATAGGAGAGGCCGCGAGTTGACCGAGTTATTCAGACTTTCGCTGTGCGGACTTACGTTGCATTTACAACACGCGGTTCCACAGTTACTGTTAGTTGATACTGTGACGCAATTTCGAGGTCGGACTCAAGGCGTAAAGCGCATTTAAAACGTTACCAGCGTTGTAACTAGGTTTAATCTCGCATTTTTGCTCTCAGGGAGTGCAATTTCTGTACTTGTACTATTTATTATTCTGTGGCCGCACTTTGATTTTGCATTCTGCCATATCACTGTTTAGTCTAGTTCTGACGAAAAAAGGAGGAGATTCTGAAGTTGACGCGTATATATTTTATATATATAGCATCACTTTTTACAGAGAAGTCTTATATTGATGATCATTTTTGCATTGGATAGAATATTTATATACCTTAGAATTGGTTCAATTTACATTTAAAATGAAAGTATACTTACTGGTTATGTTTATCAGATAATTAAAGATAACAATATTTCAACTTACAAAGTGGTATATGTAACAATTTGTTAGCCAGAGTTCGGTCACATTTATATGCGACATATAGTTACAATTTATCACCCCGTTTACTTATAGTGCAAACGGGTTGATATACGTAAAGTCTATATATGTATGTAACTATATATATAAAAGAAAGTCGTGTTAGTTACTACACTTATAACTCAAGAACGGCTGGACCAATTTTTATCATTTTTGTATTTATGGAATTGTCTTTGTCAGGAATAGGATAATAAGTATTAAAAACAATGAATAATTGACCTAAAAAATATATATAGACAAATTATTTTGCCAAAATGTTCCTGGGTAAAAAAACTGCCAATCATTTGATGTTCAATTGTTTATCCCGTCGATACGGTAAACCGCAAATTAATAAGGGTCATCCCTCCACACGATTATAGTCTGGCCATAACTGCTGTACACTCCCTGAGGTATGCGCGGCGAGGTGGGAGCCAGGGAAACAGAGGCAGACTGACGGAGCGCGTCCCCCCCGTCTCGCCGCGCGCATACCCGCGTCCCCCCCGTCTCGCCGCGCGCATACCTCAGGGAGTGTACAGCAGTTATGGCCAGACTAAAGTATATAAAGCCAGTGTCAAGTATAAAAAAGATTTTGTGATATGAAATCATGTACATTTTAAAAATGTTAATTAATTTTAAATACTGTCAGTAATGACAATTGTATGACATATTTATCGATTGTCAAATATGCGTGTGTTAGCTTACTCATAGATAACAAGATGGGTGGTAGCCGGTAGTCTAGTAATCTACCATAAACTTAATATGTCTGGAGCTAAATATTCACTTGGAACTACTTCGAAAACTACCTGCCTATACTTCAGCTAATAGGTAGGACTTATTAATAAAATATAAAAGTCAGGACATCACCGAGAAAGCATTTTATTTGTACCTTCATTATAACGACAGTTTATGTACCATCAGGAGACTCAGGACCATTATAATAGACAATAGAACAAAGAGAACAGCAATATACCAATAAGTATTTAATGTTAAGTCACAAGGCTTTATAACAAGTTTCAACAAGACATACACATGAAAATCACTACCGATTTAGACAATTTATACAAAATATTATGGGGTTTCCCCCAAAAGGCCTCCACCACCCCTCATAGCCTTTCCTTACCACCCTCAACGAAGCTAAAACACTATCATCACCATTCCTAGGTGAAACCATCATTACTATAAACATATCCTAGAAAACCACATTCTAGCCATAATTATTCTATACATTTTGTAATACAAATACTTAGCTTCATTGAGTTGGACAGCAGCACTTTGTCGTCTGAACGAACCAACAGAGTAAAGGTGACGATGTTAGCCTGAAGGCTGCTCGAGCAAAAGTGTCCCATCTAACTTGATCTAACGTTTCTACCGCCCTTTTAAAGCTAAAGCATCAGTTGAAGTAGGTATTCGATCAGTCAAACAGAAAACCAAGATGGCGGCTCTGACACATCTTGTAAGGTTTATACTACCCTCAAATGTATCGAACACCGTATAAACACCCTCATTTAAGGCAATATTAAAAATATTTAAATTAAATCATCTTAAAACATGGGAAATATGTCGCAACTCTGTATGTACTATGAAAATAATCTAACACGTGCGTTCAGAAATGTATGCTTACGAGTTTTTGGCGGGTACGTGGAAAAGTGTGTGTGATTTCATTGTATTTTTCCTAAAACTTGTGTTTTTCCGCGTATTAATGTGTAATAAATGTGGATTATTAACCATTAAGTGCCGGTGAATGTGTGCGAGTGTAGGGAAACAGCACAATGTTGAAAAACATGCTATTTGCGTTCTCACCAAAATTCCACGAAAAATCTTCAGTAAACACCACATTTTTACTGAAGGTATGACTTAGACTAGACTTTCACTTGAAAACTGAGCTGAAATGTGACTTTGACCCATCTCTACGACTAAAATTCATAAAAACTTGAAGAATTTCAATACTTGACACTGGCTAAATACACTAATCGTGTGGAGCCATAATGAAACTTAAAAAAAAAAGTATGCTTACAAGCAATCAAGACAATAATAATCAATGTCCAATCAATGTTATATTTTGTCAGAATGTAAGTAAATACAGAGATATGCAAGAATGAGATAGCCAATGTACGAGTGCCGTATACAGTCTTATCCATAAGGCATAAACATATTAGACAGTTACTCATGAAGTAAGTATACTTCTTCAGAATTAAAATTAAATAATGGTGATTAAATTTTTACAATTAAAATTAAACTCAATCGAACTGTTGTCAAGTTAACTTATCTATAAACAATAATAACATTGTTTCATTCCATCATGTCTAGCTGACACGCGGTAGAAGTACTTGATTGTTGTATTTTTATTCTATTTCTGTATTGCCAATACATTACTAAACTATTTATTGTATTACGTTCATAAAAGCCTAAATTAAGTTCATCTAAAAGGCAACAGGACATTCATTGTCTGTTAGGTGGCACAAAGTTCGCCGGGCCAGCTAGTAGTCTATATATAAGAGTCGCGTATCATCGATTCTCAAAATGCATGTCTCAAAAAATAACATCGGAAATCGAAATCCCAATATATATATTTTTTAATTGGTTGAAGAGCTTACCTTTATATATATAATTTACCATTAATGTACATATTTACTGAGTACGCACACACTATAGATACGACCTATTTTGAAATGTTGATTATTTTGGCACATTTATATAACGTGTTGTTTGTATTCCCTCCATATTTGCAGGGGTATACTCCATGTATAGAACACAAATCAGTAAAGAAAATTATTTTGAAAAATAATAATTACTTGAAAATAAAACCTTCCTAAAACCGACTCGCTCTTGGCCGAAGTACACGCATACTCGCAAAGCGGCGCGGCAAAGATCAAACAGGCCGTCCGTCCAATGCCGTCCATCGGCAAAACACGTCTATTTGTCAGTCGGTCACGTCTTGTCGCATCTATCTATCTCTATCGCAGCTATCATATAGTCTATCGCAGCACAGTCGCAACGACATTATGTTACCGTGGCAACGCGCTTACGTTTGTCGCGTATTTTGTGTGTACTTAAGTAGTTGTGTTGTGCGTAATGTAATCATTGAAGTAGGTATTCGATAAAAGACCCAAAGTCCAAGTGCTAAAAAAACTATCACGTGACCTAAAATGTTAATAAGTCGATTCCAAATTTCATTATTATCGTTGTGCCGTTCCAGCAGACAGCGATCAGCTGTGGCTCCTGGCGGTCATTGACCGCTACTTTTACGTATGTGTGCGTGCGATGAACGTGGCGGTTATTCTGACATTACTTGGGTGACTATTCTGGATATCACAAAATTGTTTTAACAAATATCCGGGTAATAATTAACGGAAGAACTTAAATAATATTATTAAGTGATTAAGGGTACCTACCCGTTGCAATCGACTATGCAAATATGGCAAGAATGTAAAACCACGCCTTGTATATCCAAATCTAGTTTTACTCGCCCACCGAGGCATCCGTACCAACTTCTCATACTAGGTTACCCTGTAGGTTTTGATTCCCTTGTGAAATCGCAAAATATGCGAAAAAATGCTATTTAAATGGTCATATCTTTTGATCGCGTTGACTTACAAGTTTTATTATTTCACACCCGAAAGATTTTGTAGACCCAGATATTTCATATAAGTTTCAACTTGATACATTTACGCGTTCCTGAAAAAAGGGGTCTTGACAAATGAACAGAGAGACATACATACGTACAACAAAGTGATTCTTTGACGTGATAAGAGTTCTTTTTTTTCTTTTGAGTACAGAACCCTAAAAAACAAAAAGTGAACAATAAATTAACCCTAAAGTCTAAATAAATAAGTTTCTAAAGTGCTTTAGTTTTATGAGCTTATTTGTAATTACAGTAACCCCCATTATTTTAATATATATACATAACAATCATAATCAACATAAAAAAAAGACCTCAGACGCATCAGTATATTGTAATTTAATTCCATAAATAGACACACATTGCATAATATTTTCAAAAACATTGAGATGTACTAACCATATTTCTAAGAATTGGAATATAATCTTTTTTTTTTCTTTTTTTTTGTTTAAGATAATACGATACACTTATTATAATACATTCAAAACACTTATCTGAGCAATACACACAATAACAAAAGATAATCTGATAGAAAAAAAACTATATTCGGGTCTGTTCACAACGCGAACAGACGCGCACTTTTTTTATCACTATACAAAAATAGAACTTTATTTACTACACAAAAATATGCACATTTCATTGAAATTATTTAGCGGCGTCTCGGTGCGCCGCGTGGCTTAGCGAGACGCCGCATGATATATTATAGAACTTTATTTATTATACAAAAAATGTAAGAATTTCATTGAAATAATTTGGCAGCGTCGCGCGTCTCTTTTCGCCGCGCGGTTTCTCACTGTAACGCGCGGCACTGCGCTGTGGGCATGAAACCACAACTGAGCAAAAGCATCGTCGCGTCGCTTCACGTTTCGGTGTGAACTGACCCTGGAAGTCGTTCGCCATTAGGCACTTAAGGTAGCTCCCATAGTACATAAACAAATTGACAGAGATAGGAGAAGAACTTCATTTTACACAAGATGTTGCGGACAAAATGTCAATCATACTTATATTTAAAATTTAAAACAACTCCAGACTGATTTGTATTTGTATAATTTGTTCATTGAAACCATTCGAATAAGCCTAAGCACGATATCTCAGACAAGGAGTTGAGTATTCGGCTGATTCAAGGAGATGCCTCAGCATTAGGTCAAGATTACCATATTCTTGCAATATTATTGAAACAGGATACTGAATTTTAAATTACTAAATTTTACCCATAATAGTGCAAGCTAAATAACACAAAAATTGAGATGTGTTTCAAGTGTAAAAAGCGTAGCTAGTTTACATTAGTCAAGTAGCTCGGCCTAGCAAACTGGGCCTAGTAACTCGGACATTACTCGACTCGCCTTCTACAATTTATATTGGAAGGTAAATGGGCCCAGCAACCTCTGGCAAAAGTAGTGAGCTCAGTTTACGAAATGTATAAAATGGGAGAACCATTCGGCTGAGCAATTACGCTCAAATACTCAAATAGTTAGTCGGCCTAGTTTACTTGCTCTTTCGTTTACGTTGGTCGAGTTCGCTTGCTTTTTTTATCGCTCACTACTCGACTCGGTCGCCTACTTGACTAATGTAAACTACGCTAAAAAGACGGCAGCAGAGTGGGGAAAAAGTAGTGCGCAGAAGCGCTATTTTGATTATTTTGACGTCCGCGGTCAAAGGGCTACGAAAGTTGCTATCTTAGTCTCATCAACCAAAAAAGACCCGATAATATTTATACTGCTGAATGAAACAAAGCTAAGAACACCTCGATGAAGACACCTTTCAAACAAAAAAAAAACTTAATAAAATCGGTTGATCTGCTACAATACCATAGACAGACACACACATAAACAGAACATTAAGATTAATTACATTAATCATTGACATTACATCTAACAATTTATTTATTATCAGTTAAAATAGTGTTTAGCATAATTTACTTGTAAGTTGTATACATGTACTATTTGTAAATATTTATTAATACACATACACACTCCAAACTTATAACACACCTTCCTTTTGCATCTGGGGTTAAAAAGCCCCCTTTTGGTAAGTGGAGTCGGGAGGGGGGGGGGGGGGAAGAGGGGAAGATTGCTGTAGCGTTATTTATTGACGGATTTCAATCAAATTTGAGAGGCACACTAAGGACTTCGATTCACATAAGACGCATCTACATAACACATAAAAGGCGAAACTTTGAAATGGCTGTGCTAAGATAGGGGAAAGGGGAAGTGTCGGTTATGTTTATAAGGGCACGCGAGGCAATCTACTGTTCTTACAGAACTACTAGTAGTAATACTGACATCAAATTCAAAAGAGGATGGATGTAGAGTTTGTGTATTTTTTATCTTGTTTATAACATTAGGGGCACAAATATTTTAGCAAGTAATTTTACCAGTAATAACAAGAGACTATACAAGTAAATAACATATGTCTACTACATCAAATATTACCACTGACATGTAAGAAAGGAGGCCTAAAGCAAAAAGGGCACCAGCCTTAGAGAGCAACCATTTCAAAATCATCGATTATAAATTTTACGCGGTCTTTAGTCCCATTGGCCTGAACCCCCGTACTGCCTCAGTCCACGGAAGTTGTAGTTGACATCTCTGATAGGACAGTACCGCCCGTGTACAAAAAACAAATATATTGACTTTTTGAAATTTTTATGCAAAAAAAACGAATGTGTTTTATTTAACATTGAGTAAATTTGCATTTAAGTATTGAAATTCATTTACTGAGAGCGTGAAGTTAACGCAAAAGGCAAAGTAAGCAGGGCAGAGCGAGCATGACCGCTCTGCCAGGTATTGCCTGGAATAGAATTTTAATAAATATATATATATATATATATATATATATATAGTATTTATATATATATATATATAATAGATAGTAAATAAATATAGAAGAAACAAAAATCACAAGGTTCTTGCAGCGAAGGTGAAAAAGAAACTGTTATATTATTTTGAATTTGCAGTAAAAATAATTTTGATTGCCTTTGATTTGTTTCCGTCTAGATGTTCCTTGATATTTGAAAATTATTTTACTCGGGCGCTTTAACCAAGCGTGCTCAATTTGTTCTTATACCCATCCCCGCTTTAGGCCACCCTCTCGGCACAGAAGAGATACTAAGCGCGGGCAAAGCGAGCATTCGAAGGTTCCGTTCCGTCCGTTCGGGTTCCAGTTTTATATTTTTGTGACAGATAAAAAAATTGAAGAGGGACTATGTGGATGGATATAAACTACTATAAATTTAGCATACATTTGCAATAACAGATATTCTTACTTTTATATTACACATTTTACTCTCATTTAAACTTACGGTGCCCGCTATGGGCCCCCTTCCCCTACTTAATAATTTTAAACATATAAATGATCAGAAAATGTATAGGTTATCGATCATTTGACTCATCTAATGAAGATACCTGATGGAATTTTCACTTTTATTGCGTATTGGCTAACGACAGACGGCTCTCGACGTCCGAGACATAATTTACTTCTGCTTACAGCGAACAGGATCTGTTAAAAAACGTATGATTTTAAAAGATGTTCTATAATTATACAAATGACTAGACATGCGAGACCACACATTCAAATGTCTCGGGATAAAGGGTTACATGGGCTTGCAAAATGTCATAGTTTTGCGTTCCACATTGCCTGTTAGAGGCAGATGCCATTACTTATCAGGTGAGCATTTTAATTGTCCCACAATATCTGTTCAGTAATATTATAAAAGTGTTTCATCATCATCAAAAGCCTAACTATATCTACTTATTCATTAGTTACTGATCCATAGATCATACATCGCCGCGTTCATGTGAGCCTACTTAGACGTCCTTGTCTATGCCATAATATTAGCATAGCGATGCATGTCGCTAAATACTATTGTAATTTAAAAATAATTATTATTGTAATTAAAAACAATGATCACCGTCGATTCACAATCGATCCAATCATTTAGTTGTTTATTTCAACTCTTTGAAAATTTCACGCTACACATAATTAGGCTAAGTAGGTAGGTACTACGTATTAATATACAATGATTCAATTACCCAAAATGTTCCTCGATCTGCTGAAATACATCGCTTGCATTACCCTGTGTATCTTGGGCTCCACCTTCTGGCTGTACTTGTTCTTGTGGTGAAAATATTGGTGTTGATCGTGTGAGTGGTGAACATTCCACGGACACTCCGAGTTCAAAGTTTCGGGGATATCGAGCGAATCGAAGATGTCGTTTACTGCAAATGCTGCAAGGTGGGGATGCGTGTATTGGATTGGTTTGCGTCCCCACGGTTCGCTGTATCACCGGATGATTGCTAAGACCTCTTGAGTTGCGGAGCGTATAATACTTCGCTCTCTGATTTAAGTGATAGCGCCTTGTCATCATAATATCTTCAGGCTTTGCAGGTGCTACGTGCATGTGCGATCTCTCACGCCATTCATGGACGACCATCATTGGATGTTCGTTCATGAATGGCGTCGGCGTCAATGGCCTTGGTGGTTGAGGTCTAAAAAATCTTGGATGTAACCTTGATTGTGCTTCTATATGTTCCAGCTCCATCGAGTTCTCTTCATCCGACATCTTGATTCTTTAAGTAAAAATAAAATAGGTCAGACTTTTAAGAGTTCATGTTTTTAAGTCTTCACAAAAATGTCTACAGTTCATATAGTCCAATATCGTACGTGTTTCCGCTTCGTTAGATGGTCTATGGAACTTCACGACTTGTTATTCGGTTTTATTAGGTACTATCTAGGGACCGACTCAAGATCTTATACAAGAATATAAATATACATATAAGAATTATATGCGCCACCTATCGGTTCTAATTGTGAATCTAAACCATCTAAGGATCACCTTAACCACGCACAAAAAAATCGGTTCACCCGTTTAAGAGGAGTTCAGTGATAATTTGACAAAGACACGTACAGAGGAATTACATAAATACTGACTGCGCCCTGCAGCTTTGATCTGCATACGCTACGCATGGAGCCTACGGCTACGAAGCGAGCTTTTCTATTGCTACGTATACACGGCTACGTAGTCAAGTCCGCTCAAATTTTAGTATCATGTTAAGGGTTCCGTAGCCGAATGGCAAAAAACGGAACCCTTATAGATTCGACATGTCTGTCTGTCAGTCTGTCTTTCTGTGTGTCTGTCTGTCCGTCCGTATGTCCACAGCTAATTTATTCCGAAACTGTTGGGACTACATAGTTGAAACTTGGTGGGCAGATGTATTCTGTGAACCGCTTTTCGATTTTTAAAAAATAAATAAAAGTAAAAGTTCAATGGCTCCCCTATACCCATACATACCCCCATACATGGAACTGAAACTAAGAAATAAATGTTTTATCAAACCTATAACCTATACGTTTAAAGATAGGTCTTTAAAAATGACATTGAGGTTTCTAAAACATTCGTTTCTCAAAGTCAATCGTTTGAAAGATAGACTCTTCGAAAGTGGTAAAATGTGTGTCCCTCCCCCTCTAACTTTTATAATAAGGTAGTGAAAATCTAAAAAAATATATATGCACATGCAGGGGTATTGGTGATTCGACGTATTCCCGGGATGAGCAGATGGGGGGGGGGGGGGGAGAGGGAGGCTAAAATGTGACATATTTAGCGCCCCCATCGTATGGCCGCAGTAACTGGCGTCAATTGTTTTTTATCAAAAATACTATAGTTATAATAGTAGATTGTATACCAAGGGTGCAATATAGTACGTTTCTGCGAGGCCACTTTTTTGAATCCAGAGCGAAGCGAAGGATTCTAGAGTAGAACCCTGAGCGTAGCGAGAGAAAATAATATTGCTGCCGAGTTTTACACTTTGCTTTTCATCCTCCTGTATGAGAAAAGGAAAAAAATAAAAGGCTCTATAAAATAGCAATTCAAGAGCATAATATTGTAAAAGACGCTGACTAACATAAACGAACGTAATAAACCAATAAATACATACAGTTTCCGATAAAAACTTCACACCTTTTGCAGTTTTCACCCGACTAACATTTTACCCTTAACTCATTGACATATTATACATAAAGACATGAAATACCTACAGAAAAAAGGTGCATATCTAAACCTAAAACGTTTGCCATTAATTGTCCATTGGTTCATTGCTAGGATTGTGTCAATCAAGGTCATCAATGGACCAATGGACAATCAATGGCAGTCATTTTAGGTTTTATTATGACTTCTAGGCACTTTTTGTTGAAGTTATATCCATACAAGCAAATGTATCGCGGCACCTCCATGTCTATATGTATTTCCTTGGTTAAAAGTGTTATTATGACAGTCTGTAACCACAGACTAAAAATGCCAATAATTCTAGCGCTTTTTTTTCTTCTTCTTGGCCACCACAATATATGTGTATTGTGCCACTTTGCGCGCTTAATTTTTTTTTAAATTTGTTTCCCCGTCTATATAACGTTGCGGCATTTTTTTTTAACTTAATTAACGCCACGCGCTCTATATTTAATAGTACAGTAACATTTCCCGTACAATATTATTATTGAACCTCCTTAGACATGGCACTATAAAAGAACAGTCAAAGCCAAAAATTAAAAAAATACTTTCCCGCCCTAGGTTAGAAATGACCTACTTTGCGCGCACTTTGCGAGGACCAAACCATCACTTTTCGAATAGATGGGATGAAAAATGCTTTACTGTGTTACGGAACCATACTAGTGGGAGTCTAACTTGGCCAGTTTATTTTTTAGCGTTAGATACGTGGGTAATACATCAAAGTAAGCTACGTGAGATATGTCACAAAGCAATGTTTTCAGGCATGGCGTATCTGGCGCGATACGACGTTCTCTCGTCATACATCATCATTCATCACTCATCATTCATCTCTACACATTTTCAGAAGCAAATCAACGTTCATAGCCTAGCCGTACTTTGCGGAGATTACTTTCATAAGATTTAAAATTAAAATAAACAATTAAAACTTGATATGTTTAGTACTCAGATGTATCTATATACGATGCATATAGTTATATATAGCTGTGATAATATAATTTGATTATTTGTCTTATTGATGAAAACAGACGAGATAGTGGTAAAACGCTAGTCTACATAATATAAAATAATAATAATGTTCATGACTTTAACTTCATAAGTAAATGATCCATCAAGAAAACATCTTTCCATATAAACTTTCATTCCCCATTGCTCCACCTTAATGCACCCCTGGCAAAAATACTGATAACATATTTTTTTTAATTTTCAACTAGTTGCGTCTCGCGGCTTTGCCCGCGTTTAATCCTGGTTATAAACCTTCCTTTTGAATCACTCTATCTTTTGCTGAAAATTGCATTAAAATCCGTTGCAAAGTTTAAAACTTAAAAGGATCTAAGCGTACAGACAGCGGGACCTTTATACCTTGTTGTTTTATACTATGTAATAAAGATGAACTACTCAAATCCCTATTAATATAACTTAATAAATAATGAATTTCTTAAAAATGTTTTACATTCATCAACACCCGTATCGGTAAATCGTACACACAAAGCACCCTCCAAATTTCAAGACTACGACCAGCGGTTTAGGCTATGCGTTATCTCTAAAGTCAGTCAGTGTATCAAGTCAGCATGTCAAGACAAAGATTCTTATAGTACTAGTAAGTTTGTGAGAACAGTAGACCTCGCGTGCCTTAATAACTATGCAATAACCGACATCTTTGCCCTTTCCCTGGCTTAGCAAATCCATTTCAGTGTGTTTAAAAATAGGGATATAAGTTTTAGCGATTACTCCGCGTTCCATTGGTTGCAACATTGAGGGCCCGGTGTCGTAATCGGGAGAACGGTTGGCCTTGATGCCAGAGGTACCGAGTTCAAACCCCGCCGTGTACTAATGGATATTTCTGTCTCTATAAAAAATTATGTGCGCTTTTCACAGTTGCCCTCTAGTGAAGGAAAAACATCGTTTAGAAACCAGCAACCCCCGCATATTGGTACGACACTATCTAATGTCCGCCTGGCCAGCTACCACCCTCAGGTTAGAAAACCTGTCGTCAAAACATCTAATGTGTTCCGGCAGCTATCCTTGAGAGCCAGTTCCCATTCTAGGCCTATAGTGCTTACCTTCTTCGATCGCATCATCACTTACCAACAGGTGAGATAGTGGTCAAACGCTACTACAGCAAACTTCTCCCCTTTCCCTCCCTATTTTCCATTATAAATAGACTTATTATTTATTCGTAGTTTTCCCCCCAATCAAATATATATACGCAATTGACAAAAATTCTTAAATAAATCACTGAACTCGTGTGCATCCTTTTTAACCAACTTCAAAAAAAGGAGGAGGTTTCTCAATTAGACCGTATATATGTTTTTTATTTTATTTTAATGTTTGTTCGCGGATAACTTCGTCGTTTATGAACCGATTTTGATTATTATTTTTTTGTTGGAAAGAAAATATCCCCAGTGTGGTACCATGGTAATTTTATTGACATCTGATAAGTATCTCCAGAGATATGGAGATAAACACCTCAAAATTGGTACTGAAAATTAATAGCGCGGCATTGAAGTCGATTCTTTTTTAGTTTTTTAAACGATATTATTCATTAATATCAGTTGAAAAATGCGACCTGCAGACGATAACAGACAAACTGACATCTCATCATTAAGATTGTTAAAACATTTATCCAAAAGCCATTATTTTACGTTAGGACTGTGCCTCTCAATGGTGTTCTTCGATTTTTTACATACATACAGAAAATCACGCCTTTTCCCGTTGAGGTAGGCAGAGACTACTTTTTTCCACATACGATCCGGACCGAATTGTTACAAGAGTAAAGGTACGGACACACCACAGCGACTAGCGTACGCGATCTAGGCGGCGATCAGATAGCGCAGTAGTATTTGTACCGACTGGATCACACCAAACGCGATCAGAAAACAATTTAAAAGTACTAAGATCGCGCCCGCAGGTCGCAGGACGCCGCGGTGTGGCCGTACCTTAATAGTAAGTAAATTATAACACACACAGTATATAAATAAAAATAATTAATTAACTTCTATAAAACTGTTTCAGAGAGAAAGTTTAGTCCATCGTTTCACTAAACTTATGACATCTACAGTACACCAGTTATAGTTATCTTTATTGGTACTTACATCAATCTTCTTTGATTCTTCTTAATTCAATTAATTCTTTCAAGAGAAAGAATGTTCATACTTTGCATATCCATACTAATACTAATATATATATATATATATATAATATTATAAAAACTTTTTAACTTTTTTTGTTTGTAACTCTGTCACTCTGTCACTGTGTCTGTGTGTTACCTAATCACGCCTAAACGGACGATCCGACCTTGCTGATATTTAACTAGGAGATACTTTATAGCATGAGGATGAACATAGGCTACTACATTTTTGGTGTACGTGAACGAAGTCAGCTAGATATTAATAATTTTAAAATGTGTTTATGATTTAAGTTTAACAAAAGTTTTTACGAAAGAAGTTCCAACGCGACCGCGTATTCAAGCTCGTATGCAAGCGCGTGGCTCGCTTCGTGAGCGGTAGTGAAATGCATTGCGTACCCGGAACAGGTAATATAATAGGATACCTAGGAACTCTACTCTGATTTATGTAGTTACGCCTCTATGTAAATGTCCATAAGGTACAATCTGTAACACAAACCCTTTCCCAGCCAGGCTCCCGGGCCCCGGCTAACTGTTGCGCCGAGAGGGTGAAATATCCATTATGTTATTCGATTTTGGCGCATCCAACTCAACCTTAATTGTTTATTGTTCCTATTGGTAAGCGTTCATTTTTGTAAGTTAGGTTTAAGTTTTGTAAGTATTTACTAATATTTTGATTTGAAAACATACATCAACATAAATCAATAGTACGTGTTCTTACAAGAAAAATATACCTAATAAAAAAATATGAAAAAATCTAATTACGGATATATGTTGAAATGTATTCAGATATTATTTTGCAAAAAACCATATCTATTAGCCCTTTTTTATGTTTTCAATAATTAGTTCTTTCCGTCGAAAACATTTTAAGTATATTTGTTGTAATTAAACGATGATAATAAAGTAAAAAAGTGGTAATAAAGTAAAAAAATGGAAATTCCCCAGGAAAAGATGAAATCACAATAGAGCTTTTAAAAGGCTCCCACAGCTCTTTAATTCCGTCATTTTCACTGAGAGAACTCCACAGGCATGGGACAGAAGTAGGTATAGTAGTTTTGTTTTTCGAACAGGAAGACAAAACCCTCTTGAAAAACTACCGGCCGATTTCGTTTCTGAGTCATGTATATGTCGCAGGCAGTTAGCTTAATAAGTCGTTCAATCAACAAGGCAACATACTAGGAACAGTGACCACCTCGTGACGTGCGTATACATATATATATATATATATATATATATATGCAAATACATATATTTCTGGCGACGCGAGGCAGGCCGCTGCCGCGGCTCCCCTCCTGGCTACGCTCGTCGGCGCACGGCACGCGGTGGTCACAACAGTGACCACCGCGTGCACACACTAGGAACACCTGGTGCACCTGTGGGCCTTAGTTTCAGACTAAGACATTATATGAATGGCCTAAGCATTAGCCAGCTAGTTTATTAAATGTTGTAACAAACGCTCCGGCTGGATATCATTCAGAAGTCTAGTTGAACGGCGCTGTTTAGTAAAGAGGCTAGGCTAGGTTGATTGAACGGCTTATTAAGGTGGCTTATTAAGGCCTGCGAAATATACAAGCTGTTTTCAAGGGTCATCACGAACCGTCTTGCGCAAAGACTCGAGGAGTTTCTACCTGCGGAACAGGCAGGGTTTAACAGGCGGTTACGATACCATAGACGACATCCACACAATGCAGCAGATTATACAGAAAACCAAAGAGTACAATCGGCCCCTGTTTTTAGCATTTGTAAACTATGAGAAGGCTTTCGACTCAGTGTCGAAATTTGGTCCATTCTGCAGTCCTTACAGCGT
The DNA here is from genome assembly GCA_954871355.1 of Cabera pusaria. Classification (NCBI taxonomy): domain Eukaryota; kingdom Metazoa; phylum Arthropoda; class Insecta; order Lepidoptera; family Geometridae; genus Cabera; species Cabera pusaria. Next base: position 25,407,034 of record OX940885.1, on the reverse strand, counting down.
TGTCAAGTCGACTGGCGGTATATTGAAGTTATGTATAATATCGCTTCGATGAATGTACAGAACCAGCGAACTAAACATATCCTCTTGCACCTAGAAGTGAAACACGCCTTGGAGGATACGTTTGAGGGCCCAATGGTGTTGTGGGAGAATGGTCAACTTTGACGTCAGAGGTACCGAGTTCAATCCCTGCCGTGCATCAAAGTTTTTTGTCCCAAAAATGTATGTGCGCTTTTCACAGTTGCCCTTCGGTAAAGGAAAAACTTCGTTAAAAAACCCCCAACCCCTGCATGGTGGGATTTGTGTGTGATCATGTATGAATATAATTTGAACTATTCATGCCAGTATTCAAATAAGTGTAACATTTGGCCTACCTTATTATCAATATTTTTGTGCATTTGGCACAGTTGATTTTGATCTATAGCTATTTCTATCTCGATAGCGTTAATTAAAAATATCACTACCGATTTTCACTGTGATTGAATGATGAATAGGTAACATTCGAATCGTTGTGCTTACGTTTTTTAAACCCACGCAACACAAAAGGTTAAAGTACAGATGAACAGATGTAAAATGCAAAAGACCATGTGACGTAAAAGATTCAAAGCGAAGCCAATTTGATATTGAAATGCAATGCTATTCACACCGTAGCCGCAAACGACCGTTCAACCGCAAAAACCGACTTATAATTTGGTCAATGACTTTTCTTTGGCAACGTTGAATCTTCTATTTAGAGAGCCAAAAAAATCTGCTGTCATTACCTGAATCCCATCGGCGTTAGAAACTTAATTTCAACACGCTTTTGTCGGCTTCACTTGTGGTAAGTTAAAAGTCGATTTAATAACAAATTAATTTTAATCTACTTCTAATTATCGTATCGAAATGAAACTTGTATGTATATGTAGTTCAAATGACAATACTATATAATTTAGTATCTTAGAGCTGGTCTGATGATAGAAGTAGGAGGTTATTAGTGAAACTCTTTAGAGGCTACTAGTTACTACTACCCTGGACGTTAGGCTCATATGATTCAATTTTACTTGTACAATAGATTGGGCTTGCTGACGAGGGTCTGATGATGGAGCCAGCATTTTACCTAATATTTTAAATAACTTATTGTTCCGACATCTTGATGAAACGTTCTCTTTTTCCTCTTCTTTGTCTGAAGCGATTTTGATTTTTGAAACTTGATTTTGTTTGTTTTATTTTTCGTACATTACCTAACTTACCTATTATTCCTTAACTGCTGAATTGTTCAAAATGATGGTCATAATAATTGTTCGCAATACATAGGAAAACTTGTCGTCTCAAGGATTGTACTGCATTCAGCATTACAATATTAGTGATTCCATTTAGAATATTTTTAAAAATCGTTTCAAGTCATCAATTTCATTACTGTCTTTGTAGATTTAGTTTAGTTATAAATAAAATATCTAACTGGAATATTTAACTGTAATATCTAACTGAAACACTCAACTGAAATATTTAACTAAAACATTCAACATAAATATCTAACTTAAATATTAAACTGAAACGAGTTGGGAGCGACGGAGCCGGCAGTCACAGCGTCGTCGAGTGAAGGCAGCGACGCAGCAAGTCGGCGCGTGCACCAGGGACAAACGACCTGCGATGCTCTGCCACCCACTGCACCCGCACGCACCACGAACTCCACTCCCAGCCACCTGAAACATGAAATAGTTGTGAGTCCGCTATGGATGTGTTGTTGAGTTGGGAGCGACGGAACCGGCAGTCGCAGCGTCGTCGAGTGAAGGCAGCGACGCAGCAAGTCGGCGCGTGCACCCGGGACAACGACCTGCGATGCTCTGCCACCCACTGCACCCGCACGCACCACGAGCTCCACTCCCAGCCACCTGAAACACTTAACCGAACATTTAACCGAAATGTTTAACTGAAATGTTCAACTGAAATTTCTAAATGAAACTTTCAACTGAAATATTTAACTAGATTTAGTAGAGATATATTAGATTTAGTTTTTTGCATAGACCCAGAGAAAATAATCAATGTTGAAGATCCGGTTACTGTTTCCTGTAAATTAGAACTTAAAGTGGTGAAGATGACTAAAGCAGGCGTGTGTTAAAAAAATATTGAGCATCATTTCGCACAAGGTACAGGTAATGTAGGATTACCTTAAAATGTGAAGTAGTTTATTAATCCTACGTTTTCCTTAAGTTTGACGTATGTCATTACTTCCCATAATTCGGTCACTTTTTTAAACTTGACTTGCTTCTTGTCAAATTTCATGATTCTAGGTCAACGGGAAGTACCCTATAGGTTATGATTCCCTTATGAAATTGCAAGATATGCGAAAATATGCAACATACACGGGCAACATACATATCTTTGGATCGCGTTGATTTTGAAGTTTAATTTTGTCACAGCCAAAAGAGACTGTAGTCCCGAGTATTCGATATAAGTTTCAACTTGATATCTCTACGCATTCCTGAGAAAAAGGGATCTTTACAGACGGACAGATAGACAGAAAGACAGACAGACGGACAACAAACTGATCCTATAAGGGTTCCTTTTTTCCTTTTGAGGTACGGAACCCTAAAAATAACATCACTTCATTGTCGTTTTTTTCATAGTGCCGTTACACACTACGATAGAGTATGAACTTAATCGTAGTACGTAACCGTAGCACAGAGCTACGCACGCATCGTAGCTTTTTTATCATAGCGTATTAATATAATATTATTAGTACCCCGTAAATCTACGACAAGCCGTCAACAGATGATAACAGTAATCAATGATATATCATTTATTTTTGATTACTGTTATCAGTACTGTTATATGAAACGAGAAGTAAAAACAAATCTAATAAAATCAAAGCCAAGATATTAGTGTATTAGAAAGCAATTGATTGCTTCTAAAACACGCTGAACTTTCACTAATGATCAAATCTAAACAATATGATGATAAGATTTGTGAAGCGAATGTATGTTTTTATGTATTTATTGGTTTTTATGGTTCCATACCTAAAAATTAAAAGAGGAACCCTTATAAGATCACTTTGTTGTCCGTCTGTCTGTCTGTCCATCTGTCCCCATATTTCTCAGGAACGCGTAGAGATATCAAGTTGAAACCTAACCTCAAATTTGTACACATTTGTCAAACTTGGTTAAAGGCCAAACTTAACTTTGTAGTTCGGATCCATAGAAAATGTATTGCACCAACCGCAAATAATAAGTTGGTAAATATACATTTACTTTATTTTGTTAATAAACTAAATATTTACGTGTTCAGATTAATTCCTATATAAGTGCTTCAAGAGCTTGCTTCTTGCCAATTTTCATCATTGTAGGTCAACGGGAAATTACCCTATAGGTTTTGATTCCCGCGTGAAATCGCAAAATATGCGAAAGTATCCGACATAAACGGTCATATCATTTGATCGCCTTGACTGAAAGGTTTGATTTTTTCACTGCCGAAAGATAATAAGACCTAAATATTTATTATAAGTTTTAACTTGATACATCTACGCATTCCGGAGATAAAGAGTCTTGACAGACGGACAGACGGACAAAAAGACAGACAGACGGACAACAAAGTGATTCTATAAGGATTCCTTTTTCCTTTTAAAGTACGGCCCTCTAAAAAGAGTAAATTAAATTGGTTTACAATTAGTAGAGTAATCGCGTAACACAAAAAAAAACATACAGACGAATTCTTAACCTGTTGCTCAAGTTATTTACACAAGTTATTTAGTGAGTGCGATTAGTTTGGCACTAATCGCACTCACAAGCCGCTAAAATATGTCGGTGGAATTACGGTGGAACTACGACGTTTACTATACATTTTCTATGCCGGTAACTGATCAAATTTCAGACCTCCACTGGTCCGTGGCATTCGCTTTTAATGAACGTGTGATATACGCAACGCGCGATATCACAAACGATGTAAATGAAAACGCCGCGCGCCGTAGACACGGTAATGTTATCTATAATATTACCGTACCGTAGAGAGGGTGCTACGCGCTATATTACGTGACTATGCGTTTGTCTATCACAGGATGCCCCTCGCATTGCACCGGGCTTCTATAGACAGACGCGAATGAAATCAGTATTTGAATTTAACTATGTCTATTGATGAAACGCGGGCTTCAAATGGTGAATAGCACGACACCGAGCGACAAAGTAAATTAAAATGTTTAATTTATATGTATTCAATTCATCGCTCGTGTTCAGTACCTATTCGTTCATCGACGTCCTATTCGTTAGTATTTGCGACTTGCGGATTATTGACGTTCTCATTCAGTTACATATAATGAGTGGAATACATACCTAATACACAAGTATTATAGCCCAACTAAATGATTCAGTGATATAATAGTGTTGGTTCGCTTTTAGAAAAAAAATTTATATATATATTTATTATTTTAATTGTCAATTATAACAAATCAAGTAAATTTTCCACAATTAGGCGTTGTTTCTACATCATAGTGCAATTGAAAACAGAGATATGATTGAAACTTTGAAAGTCTTTTTAATCGTCTATTAACAATACTGTAACTTAAACCCAGCTTAGTTATTTATTATAACCCATCCGCGTACGTAGGTAGGCTTGTCTACATGTCTCTCGTACATGTAGTCAAGTCTACGTACTGTTTGTAAAGCTGCCCCTGCTACTTACTCTTATGGTCAGCAGTATTTCATGTTTAGTCTTTACTTGAAAGTGGTCTTGAAGTCAGTCTGTTCTCATCCTCTGACTAGAGCGGTTGCCTAAAGATCTTCCTCGCGAACTTGGTATAATTTTCTATTTCTCTCAAATAAAAGTCGTGAGTTTAAAAATTCGTTTTTATAAAAAGCTGAAAGTGGTCTTGAAGTCAGTCTGTTCTCATCCTCTGACTAGAGCGGTTGCCTAAAGATCTTCCTCGCAAACTTGGTATAATTTTCTATTTCTCTCAAATAAAAGTCGTGAGTTTAAAAATTCGTTTTTATAAAAAGCTAAATCCTAAATCTCGTATAACAAATTGGTGGCAGCGGTGGGATCCGGAAATCCCCAGTGCCCAGGCGCCGCTCCGCAGACTCCGGATCCGTATCCTAAAAAGAACCAAATAATTAACATACAGTTAATATAAAAAAATAGTGTAAGTGATCTAATATAACTTACCACTTATCCTTATCCTCAAAGTATCGTCAGGAAATCCTGCTAAATCCCGGAAGGGATCCTCGGAACTCGTCCTACGAAAAGGAAACCACTCTATCCTGTACCTACAAGAGAAGATACCCAGAGGTACTCACCCTATCGTCCCGGTGCGTGCTCCACATCCGAGATAATCCCGGAATCTACTTACCACGACGCGGCCCGGACGCCCAACCTGTGTGAAGACTCCACCTGCTCCTGGAAAGGAGACCATCTCAGACCAGACGCAGCTACGCCTTATCAGCAAAAATGCTCCTGGTCTCGATTGCCGTGCTTATCTGTATCGCCCACGCATTGCAACCGTAAGTCTTTGGTCATTGTTTAGACTACGGTTGAGAAACCATCGTTTGTCAACCTTTTGTTAATATATATTTATTCAGTGTTTCTTAATATTTCTCTAGAGTTTTATAATTGTTCTTGTACCAGTAAATAATTACTTAATTTGTTTTAAAATTGTAGCGTTATGGTTAATGAGGAGAAATCTAAACTCACGCTAAATATACTTCCTACGACTGATTTATCGTCTACTTCAGGGAGTCATTCTGCGCTTGTTGCGCCTCAGAATAAGAGTCCTAAAACCACTACTAACGTAAAATTTGACATGGACTCACTTTATTAAGTAAAAATGTATAAAGCCGTATGATGGTGGGAGAGAGAAGCTACTCTTTTATAGTCAACTGCAACAATGCATACGAACTGGCCACCGATACTCAAAGGCCAGTGTTATTCAAATATTATATCCTTTGCCAACTACAAGGAAAAGCAGAAACCGCGTGTTCAATAAAAAATTTACTCACATAGGATCAACTAATAGATTTTTTTAAAATGAGTTTTAAAAAAAACCAATAAGCGAAAGAAAACATTATTCCCACTTACTTACAGACCTGCAAGAAAGTAAGCAAGGAATTCAAGAAACTGTAAGCGAATTCGCACTAAAAGTAGAAACAGCACTGTCAAAACTCCTGATGGAGATTACTTTATCTGATACTAAAGTCAAAGAGGTAGCCGGCCGGGTCACCTCGATGGAGGACCTCGCCCTCCATCACTTCCTTATGGGACTACCTACTAGTTGCAAATTGCATAGTTAAAGTAAAAAATAATAGAAGGGTTAACATCACTATTGCCAATACGTCTGAAAATCCTGCTCGTATCAATTCAAACCTAAACCTTAAACTAGAACCTTTAAGCTTTGCGCTTCACAAACAACTTCAAGCCGACTAGACAGCTTAACACGGACAGCAGAAGTAATTAAATCACTACGAACCTCTCATTTGAATAGCGAAGAATCTGACGCGCTCGTCGATCTTTGCTCCAAATATTCTGACATATTCCATTTACCAAATGACCAACTTACCTTTACCACCGCTTTAGAGCATCAAATAAAGACAAGCTCCGATGTACCTATCTACACCAAGTCCTATCGTTTTCCATAATGCCATAAAGGTAAAGTAAAACTCAAATAAATAAAATGCTAGACCAAAATATCATTGAAGAATCCTCATCACCCTGGAGCTCACCGATTTGGATAGTCCCAAAGAAACTAGATGCACAAGGCCAACGTAAATGGCGAATAGTCATAGACTATAGAAAATTGAACGATTTAACTATTGGAGAGACTTACCCAATTCCACAAATTACCGAAATACTCGATCAACTAGGTAGTTCTAAGGTAAGGTAGGCCAAATAACTTTAGACCTCACTTCCGGTTTTCACCAAGTATATTATTGATATAATATTGATTTCTCCCGAGGATAAACCAAAAACTGCATTCTCAGTACCCCAAGGTCACTACCAATTCAACAGGATGCCTTTTGAACCTGAACCTGAATTAGACCCTGCTAACGTTCCACAACAAATGGAGATCCCTAACATGTTAGTTGATGATCCTCTACCTTCCACCAGTACATCACCTAATACACCCGTCGATGACTACTGTACTTTCTTAAAAACTATGTCAAACAAGGTCATATCTTTTAATACGGCAATCGAAGAACACAACGAGAGCTTAATGAAATGTTCTTCTAAAATCATTTTAGTCCCTACATCGCTAGATTTGGATGAATCCAATCCTTACATCCAGGAGATCTTAGGAGATGCCGAAAAATTTACAAAAGTCCATGAATCAGAAAAAGAATTATTTTCATTCCAAAAAATCGAAGTAAATAAAACCAAAACAGTCCTACCTTATATTCACCAAATTTCACCATTTCGATGAATCATCATATCCCGAAATCTTTTAGACCCCGAGACAATTCGAAATGAATTGATTGTTTTCGATAACGTTGACGAACTTGGTATTTCAGACTTGAAAAATCAATTCGAGAAACATTCCTTTATAAAAATATACTTAGAATATTAGAATATATAATATTAGAATATTAAAATCAAAATATACCATAATAACATTATTTACCCAACTCCAACTGAAATAAAGAAAATTCTTAATGACAAACACGACATACCAATCGCAGGCCATTTAGGGTCTGTTAGAATGTACAATAGAATAAAAGAAACATATTATTGGAAAGGCATGCGAAGTGACATCGAACTATATGTCAAACAGTGCAAATCCTGTCAAGAAAATAAGGCTCTCAGACAGATTAATCGTGCTCCAATGCAAATAACAAGTACATCCACAGCTCCAGATATCTCTAGATATCGTCGGTCCTCTTCCAGAAGCTGGTCCTGCAAAACTAAGATTTATACTAACCATCCAGAATGACCTCACTAAATTTACCTCCGCATATCCTATCCATAGCACCACAGCCGAAAAAACTAGCGAATGCTTAATCCACTACATCTCAATATTCGGTATTCCTAAAACAATACTTACCGATCAGGGCACAAATTTCACTTCCGACCTCTTCAAAAAGACTTGTGAGTTCCTAAAAATTAAAAACCCTATGGTCATCTCCATATCATCCACAAACGCAAGGCGCCCTAGAACGGAGCCACTCTACTCTTTAATAGTATCTAAAGTCCTACATAAACGAGGAAGAATCAAATTGGCCACGATATGTATACACAGCCATGCTTGTGTAAAACACATCCGTTCATTCCACGACGCATTTCACACCTCATGAACTGATGTTCAGCTGTAAACCATTCATCCCTAACTCTATCTATGATGACCACCCTGGGGCATCCTAGCCCGACTATGTGCGCATGCTACGAAGCCGACTAAAATATTCTAGAGATAAAGCTCTAGATTTCATAAGGAAATCCAAAGAGAATTCGAAAGCTTATTACGATAGCCACACTCGCCCAGTCAAATACAAAGCGGGTGATTATGTATATCTAAAAAATCATCTACGTCTACGGAAAGCACTTTCTCCTATCTGAAAAGGCCCTTACAAAATAGTTAAAATAAATGGGAATAACACTCACTTACCTTGCTCATCAACCGACGTCATGTGACACATCACTTCGATCAGTTGAAACCAGCCGACGCTAACGTCGGCTGGTTTCTACAGGTTGCTAACAACCTGTAAAATTAAAATATAATTTTAAGAGTAACATAGGAAAATAAGAAAAATATAAGAATAAATATAATTAAAAAAAAAATATAAATAAAAATATATATATTATAATTAATATATATCTAGGCTAAATATAAAGGTCGAGAAGTGCTATAAGTTAGCCAAATTGATTATTGCAGAAAAGAGAGGAGTAGGATACGTTAGACTAAAGTAAAAAGTATGGAATATGACAAACTAGATATATAAATAATACTTTAAGGTTAAATACTTCCCACTAAGTCAAGACGGAACCCAGAAACATTAAATACCTACTTGCCTTGTTTATTATTTGCAGAACTCCTACTCGGGGTCGTACTCGTCAGGATTACATCCAAGAAATTACTTCAAGTGCAGGCATCTACTTTGACTATTTAGGCACATTAAAAATAAATAATGCTCAGTTAAAAATATTGATCCCAGTAGATATTTCACATTTTAATACGCATATCCAAAATATAGGAAACGCTTTAGCGACCACTGAACATTTGTGTAACCACACCCGGATTTTAGAAATAGATGCAGAATGTCATAACATGTTTCAACTATTGGTAGTACGTTATGAAGATATGAACAAAGAATTCAAATCCATCTCACACATACTAGATAACAGAACCAAACGTAGCGCTTGGTTTAATGGTGAAGGCACAGTTTTTAAACATATTTTTGGTACTTTAGATGAAGACAACGCTCTTAGCACTCCCTAACGTTGAGGTCAACCGAAAATCTTTCTCTGCAAATCCCCACACATTCGTCTACCTTCTTCGACAAATCCTTTACCATACAGGCTGCACGCCTGTGGAACAGTATCCCAGTCGAAATAAGAAAATCACCATCATCCCATACATTCAAAGAAAGATTAAGGAGATTCTACTTGTCCAATGATAACTACTGATCCTGTTACTTTTTTTTTTCTAATGTGGAATTTAGTATCTGTATCATTATTTTCTTTATTGTTATTATGTATAAAATTATGTAAGTGTAAGTAATATGTAATATGGCCATAATATATGTGTCTATATGTATTTGTGTAGATGTATATGTTTATGTAATGTATATGTATATTTACATGTATGTTTGTGTATACACGTGTATTTATGTATATGTATAACTATATAAATAACTAACGATTATAATAGATACACCACCGTCCGTCACAGTCTCGCAATATTACTCTCAGCTTGGTTGTCTGGAAGAAATCGCTTTAAGCGATAAGACCGCCTTTTGCATTAATTTGAATACGTATTTTCCTTTAGTATTTTTCTGTAATGATTCGTGTGCAAATAAAGTGTTTATCTATATATCTATCTAAAATACGACGAAGCAATAGAAAGTGTACAAAGTGATATTAAACAACTGTCATCACTAATGAAAGAAAACATTTTGGTCACTACCTCTGTTTTGTAAAATTATAACGATACGATAAGTAAGATAAGAAATAATGAATTTAAATTAAATGAAGCTATTGACAAACTCTCGCTCAACATAAAAAATATTTCCGAGGTCACCAATGGATTACTTATTTAGTCTAATATTAACAAAATTTTTGACAGCTTGGAAACATCAATACTTACTTTATCATTTCAACTTAAAGATGTAACGAATGCTATTTTGTTCAGTAGCCAAAATATATTGCACTCAGCGATTATATCACCTCAACAATTACACCGAGAGCTTGCCGATAACTACAGACATTTACCTAGCAACCTAGAATTACCTGTTTCATTAGATATTAATTCTGTACATCTAATATTAAGAATGTGTCAAATTATTTGTTATTACGTAAATAACTAAATCATATTTTTGTTACAAATACCACTTGTGAACATTGAAAACTATATGTTATTCCATAATATCTGCCTATGCCTTATGACTCTAAAGAGCCCAGTTCATTTAGCCTGATAGTACCTAGTAGTCAATACATTGCAATGACCAAAGACAAGTCCCACTATTGTAACATCGATGATCTAGAGAAATGTACAACCGGGAACAATTATTTGTGACATAACCAACGTGTACGCGGTAGACGCCAAACCGACCTGTGAAAGTGAATTAATGTCAAAAGTGATCAGTGAAATCCCGGCACAGTGTGAAACAAAATGTATTCTCGGCTATATTGACATTTTGGAAATCAAATGTCAATATAGCCGAGCTATACATACAAACCTTACCTAACAAAGTTTCTATTGATTGTGTTAATGCTCAACTATTCGAAACAAACATTTTAGGTACTGGTTTAATTACCATTCCACGTCTGGAATGGTAATTAAACCAGTACCTAAAATGTTCAAATCCAGTGCACCCGTCGGTGCACTGGATTTTGTAAAAGCACCACACTGATACCCATGTATAATATTTTAAACATAACGTCACCCATCAATCATATTCCTGATTTCAACCTGATTGACGACACTTGTTGTAACCTTGCTAAATTAAGTGATTTGACGAATGTCTCCTGTTCAACTACAAAATATAGATCTTGATGAAATAAATTTAAAATATAAAATTGTTACAGATACACTATAAAAAAATTTAAAAACATTAGAAGATAAACCACACATTATCAAATATGGGACACATTATTCCGGCCTTCTAATTCTTACATTTGTTTTAATTATGTTGTACTTAGTATATTTAGTTTGTAAACGATTTTGTAAATCTGGTAGCAACCGCCCATTCAAACGTAAATGTAATGTAACTAAACCTGTTCAGTCTCAGCCTGTTCCTAAAACGACTGAAATTGCAGAGGAACAGTATTCTGAAATAGAAATGATAAGCCATGTCGCCAGCCATTTAACAGAGACTTTAAATCAACCCCAAAGTCTCCTCTTAAAGGGCGAGGTGTTATACCCTGGGCATGTCAGCCTAAGTGCTGCCCCTGCTACTTACCCTTATGGTCAGCAGTATTTCATGTTAAGTCTTTAGTTGAGAGTGGTCTTGAAGTAGTCTGTTCTCATCCTCTGACTAGAGCGGTTGCCTAAAGATCTTCCTCGCGAACTTGTTATAATTTTCTATTTCTCTTAAATAAAATTCGTTAGTTTTAAAATAAGTTTTTTAAAAAAAGCTAAATCCTATATCTCGTATAACAGTAGTTGTATGATTTGTTCATGAGTTCTTGAGTGGAGCAAATTGGCAAACGTAGCGCAGGACGCCCTCAGACTAGGTGGAGCGATGAGTATCGTAAGGGAGCTGGCAAGACAAGACCTGGATGAGATTAGCCGGTGATCGTGCTTAGTGGCGTGAAATTGGAGAGATCTATCTCCAGAATTGGACTAGTATAGGCTGATGATAATGATGAGCATCATAATCCGCCGGTGTTAGTCCAATACTGGACGTAGCCCTCTCCCAAGATACGCCACTGAGCTAGATCTTCGGCTCTTCTTTGCCTGTCACTTCCTACAGCTATGCGTGTACATATCGTAGTTCCACCTGTACACAGGACAAGTTTACTTACTTCTTCGTGATGTTTGGGAGATGCAGAACATTCACCGAGAGTGTTAATCTGCGTACACTCAGCTGTGCGTACGGCCGACTACAGATCCTACACATACTCAGGAAGGTACAGTTAGGACACTAGGTACACTTTAGGAATGGGCCGTGGGCTTAGAATTTAGTTAATAAATCGTGAAATAGATTAGATTTTTTGGTTTGAAGAGCAAAGGACTATGTCATGAACATTTAAATATGACAGGACCACACATCACAGGGTACTGTGGCATACATTATTATGGCAAGCCAGAGTTTCTTCAACCCAGAGTGCGACACATCTTCAGTATCTTTTTACTAAACGAGTAGACATTAACAGTCTTACATCAGGTGAGCGTCTTTTCGTTAAAGGCTAGGCGTTTGACCACTATTTCGCCTGGTGATTACCGATGGTGTGGTCAAATATTGTGAACTGCTAGGCCTAGAAGACTCTTGCTATTATAGTCTTGTTACCTAATTAACATAAAAATAAAAAAAATTAATACATTAAGTTGGAAATCTGCATACATCATAATATTTAAAAAAAAAGGAACTGGGCTGCCGCGAAAAAACGCTGCATGTGAAGTGACCAGAAATTGAATACTGTTTGTACTATTCATTATTCTGTGATACTGTGCGAATATTAGAATATTGCCTTGTCGGTTTGTGATCGTTATAGCTACGGAATGAAGCCATAATTTTTACAGAGGCATTGTTGACTTCGGAAGGCATCTTATGCATAGTATATGATATAGCATCGTGAGTATATACTCACGATGCTGACTGAACATAAAAATATTCGTTCTATTATGCTATCATATCTGTGGTTTGCCTTCAATAATACTCCATATTATAAGAGACTAGAAGTGCCCTGCGGCTGAACCCGCGTTTTACTTTGTTTTCTTTAATTCACTTAATTAATTAAAACTCTTCTTTCATAAAAACACATCAAACAATAATAAACCAAATCGGTCCCCCGTATTGAAGTTATGGCGTGACCAAGGGAAATAGGGATCATTTTCCTTGGTCAAAATCCAAAAAACCATATCGATTTTCAGATTTTGTTATTCCATTTCACCCTCTTAGGAGAGACATTTCAAAAAAGTTTTGTGGAAAATCCTTTCTTACCTGATAACTACGTCATATTAACTATCTGCACGCCAAATTTCAGCGCAATGGGAAACAATATTTATTTTCAGACTTTGTTATCCCCCCCACCCCATTTCACCTTCTTTTCTGAAAATTCTAAAACGTTTTTACTTATTTATTAACAGTAATATTTGTATGAAGCTTCGAATATAAAAGACTATCTAATCTTATTTCTCCATACAAACTTTGAACCCTATTTTCATGCCCTTAAGGGATAAACTTTATAAAATACTTTCTTAGCGGATGACTACGTCATAATCACTATTTACATTCCAAATTTCAGCTCAATCCGAAACATTACTTATTTTCAGACTTTGTTACCCCATTTCACCCTCTTAGGGGTGAAATTTCGAAAAAACCTGCTACTGAAACTAACACGCGGGGTATGAAAGTCGATTGTTTTCGTTTTTAGGGTCCCGTACCCGAAGGGTACCAACGGAACCCTATTACTGAGACTCCGCTGTCCGTCTGTCTGTCTGTCTGTCCGTCTGTCACCAGGCTGTATCTCATGAACCGTGATTGTTAGAGTTGAAATTTTCACAGATGATGTATTTCTGTTGCCACTATAACAACAAATACTAAAAACAGAATAAAGTTAAAAATTAAAGGTGGTCCCCATACAAAAACGTGTTTTTACTATAGCGCCATCTATGAACAATTGTTTAACTTATAAATAAATAATATTACCTACCTTAGTGTTAAAGCTCACTTAGTTGGTGTTAGAAGTTCGTTAGATATTCGTTAGATGGCGTTATGTTTGGTATTGACACGGTAATAAATATAATATAATATAATATAATATAATATAATATAATATAATATAATATAATATAATATAATATAATATAATATAATATAATATAATATAATATAATATAATATAATATAATATAATATAATATAATATAATATAATATAATATAATATAATATAATATAATATAATATAATATAATATAATATAATATAATATAATATAATATAATATAATATAATATAATATAATATAATATAATATAATATAATATAATATAATATAATATAATATAATATAATATAATATAATATAATATAATATAATATTTTTTTTAATATAATAATTTTTTGCACGCTGGCTGGCAGCGGCTGTTAACAAAGAGCTGAGATTCAGTTTCTGTAGCAAGTTTTAAATGTTTATCGCCACATCTCCGGTGATACACATCAGGATCTTCATAAAATTTACTAAAGGCCCACACCTACTCAAGAATAATTAAAATCTGTTCATATTCAGTGACATGTTTGAAGTGTTTATATCTGAAGATACTCATATCTTAATGAATTCTATAATGGGACCACGTGGAGAAGTACCCAATTCATGAGCCTTTACTGAACAGACAGCTTTTGAGGAGTGTTTAGTATAATATTCTACTAATATTATAAAGGCGAAAGTTTGTGTATATTTGTTACTTTTTCACGCTAAAACTGCACAACCGATTGAGCTGAAATTTGGTATGTAGATAGCCCTGGAATAACACGTAGGATACATTTCATCCCGATATTCCCACAGGATTGATGTCTACGCGGGTAAAACCGCGGAGCCAAACTAGTTATATAATGTTTACATGTTAAAAATAACAAATGAAACAATACGTTGACCAAACAATATTTATTTATTTTTCTTTACCAAGTCAATTAACTTAATTACAATAATATCATAATAAACATTAATTAATCAAAATATAAAGCAATTTAATAATTATCTATAATTCTAATACTATTTCCTTATTATCTTTAATTCTAACACTAATTGGATATTAATTTAAATTCTTAATTTTATACATTTTATTATATTATCACGTGGTTTAGTTACCCTAACAATCCACTGACACTTCGATTTACTATCCAAACAAAGGCGTATACAATTTTGACTATCATAAATATCATCAATCAGTAAAAGGAGGATATAAATCGAATATGATTTAATGAATCGAAGTATACAATGCAAATGTTAGGCAGCCATGTTTCACATTCACAAAAGATCAATTTAATACTACTTCGTTTATAATAGTTACCCTTCCCCAAAAGCCTCGGCAAATTCAAAATGTCGTCAATTAGACATGAGAGACCTACTACCGGCAATATGTATTTCATATTGCTCTTAGTTTGTAGGAATAAGAGTAGAAACCAAAACTTATATAACTTAACTGGTTTAAAAATGTCTAAAAGGAATGCTCAATTTGATTAAGAAATAATATATAAGCACTAATTTCTAGACGCATAACCTCTGATTGAAATGTCATTTAGTGCAGAAGTTATGCTCCAAAAATTTTTTGTAACTATATTTTACCTTGAACATAAATAATTTTACGTTATCGACACGACACATTTGAATAAAAAGCAAACTAAATCTATGAAATAACATTAAGTGGTGTGTAAAATAGTTTTTAACTAAGTATTAAAAATAAAATAATGTTTACTATTTGATCTAAGTACCTTATATTATGGTAATATTCGCTACTGCTAAATATAATATTTTTCAGATCATATACATCGATAAGAAAAGAATACTTCACATTTAACAATGTTTAAATATGTAGGGTGAAACATACTTGTAAGTATTAGTTATATTACTAATTATTTCAGGGGAATTTGCCAGATTCTTTCGACGACATCGAAGTTATTGGTCACTACATAAAAAAGCCTGTATATACTTATATATTCATTTATATATCCCTACGTTATCTTTCAACTTTTAAAAAACAACGTAGTTGAGTATAGATTATTCGCTATAAAACAAAACTGTTTTATAAGAGTAACGTTAAGTTTCTTGTATGCTTGCCAAGCACCCAGCGATCAAATCTATTGTCGTTTTTGTTATATTTTTTACTAGCCTACTTGCAACCCAATTTGTAGTTGACGAGATATTCGTTATTCTTTTCGTTGAACGCGTGCTAGAAACCGGGCGTACAAAAAACCGTTTCATGCATTCTTGATAATATGAAACCTCATTGGTATAGGAATTACTAAAATATTTTATGATAACGGAACAAAGCTGTCATTGTTTAAAGAAAAACAAAGGCTAGTGCCCCCTAAAACACTTTCTACTCGAACACGGAATCCTTTGTAATTGTATTGTTTTAAATTTTTACGAATAAGTTATAAGTAAATTGAACAAACAATTAATTTAGTTAGTGGTTTTATATATTAATAAATTAACAACAGCAGCATTATTTTATAGATATCTAGCTACGAAATATTTTTTTTAATGAATATAGAATAAATAATATCTTTATTAAACAATATCGAAATCATATAATAACAAAATATATTCTCTTAAAAAAATATGTAACTTATTCTAAACATATTATTCATCTATGAATGAATATTATAAATATTATTATTTAAGTGTATTACGTACAAAATTAAATTGAAAATGGTTAAAATCACGATTCTGTGTGCGATAAAATCGGTTGCTTGGACCTTTTACTCGCCTACACATTCACAGAACAGAACATGTTTTAAAATGTCAAGTTTCAACAATATTGAAAATGTCTTAACCGTGTGTTAGCACACAAATCAAACATGTAAAATAAAATAATATTATCGCGACAAGATTGACAACAATTAAATAATGATTTGCGCGAACCTTGTAATACGATGAAGCCGGTAGAAACAAAAATCTTGAACAAGGCAACGAATACACTGATGATTCACAAAACAAAACTATAATAGTGTTAAATGTTCTGGCACTTTTATTTACAGGGTATTTATTTGTCGCATTATACATTTTTGTAAATACTGGTCCTCTTTTTGTACGTTAATTCAACAGACAGAAACTTAACGAACAATGCTTTTGTACTTGTAAATTTAATGCTTCGGTTTAAAAAGCAGGCACTTATTATAACTTAATTATTGAAATACGTGAATATTCTATTTAAATTCGAGTTTATATATCGGAAATGTGATCGTGGGTTTGTACATTACCAAAATATGGCAGATTCAAAGTCCCGCAGTGCCCTTGTTTTAGTGTACAAAAATGGGACATCTGGGGGGTGCTATCGCTGTGTTTAAAGATGTGTGATGATAATTTCGTCGTCAATTTCGTCCTTTTCATCATCTTCTTCTGGAGGTTCTTGTGCAGCCTCAGCAGCTACGGCAGGGTCTTCAGCGATGGCTTTCATACGACGGGTCTGCAAATATGTAAATAAAAAATATTTAGTGCGCTATTTTAAGGTCACAATAGTTGAAATTAGTTCTATTTTCATAATTTATTTTGAATGTATTTTTACTCATTATTTTTTATACGAATGGAAGGAATAACTTCGGAAGAATACATTAAATAAGATGGTAAATTTATTTACAGGACGAATTTCGTGAAGGGCGGCCTTCAACTAGCGATGGGTCGTTGACGTATTTTTCGTTAACGCAACTAAACCGTTGAATTAACCTCCGTCAACTAGTCAATTAACTAGTTGAATTGATTAACTAGTTAATGCTTTAACCATAGTCCATTTCGCAGTGCTCGTATGAATTCAACCGTTATCGTAGTATTGGTTTATTCAATCGTTTAAATCCAAATAGCGCTGTACGTTAATTGTATTTGAATTTTTTCAACAATAAATATATTTTGATTTTAAGTAGGTTTGTTTTAGTTTTACATCATGACGTAAATTTCTAAGAAATTTAAATACTAAGTCTTTGCATATAGAAGTATTCATGTTACTAAATACGTACATTAAATACATTATTACCTACTTTTTTAAAATAAAAAATACCTACGAAGATGTAATTCCCTTTCTACTATAGATTTTTAACCGACTTCACAAAAAAGGAGGAGGTTCTCAATTCGTCTGTATGTTTTTTTTTTTTTTTTTTGTGTGTATGTTACGCGATTTCTCCATCAATTGTGAACGGATTCAAATTATTCTTTTTTTTAATAGGTAGGATACGTTTCCGAGGTGGTCCCATTTTAATTTTATCGAGATCTGATTAGTATCACCAGAGATATGGAGATAAATACCTCAAACATAGGAGAAATTACTAGTTTTAGTAGAAGAGTCCCAAGAAGATTATACACAATGGAGGTTGCTATTGCATATAAGATATTCTTACGGTAACTGTGAGCGAGATAGAAATAAAGGTGGGATAATTTTTTTTTATATCTTATAGGCAAGCGTTTGACCACTATCTCACCTGTTGCTAAGTGATGATGCGGTCGAAGATAGAGAAGTGGACTAGAATGGGAACTGGCTCTCAAGGATAGCTGCCGGAACACAATAGATGTTTGGCGACAGATTTTCTGACTTGAGGGTGGTAGCTGGCCAGGCGGACACTAGATATGTTCTACCACCATGCGGGGGTTATTGGTTTCTTAACGATGTTTTCCTTCACCGGAGGGCTACTGTGAGAAGCGCACATATATTTTTCAATAGAAAAATTCATAGCTGGACGGCGGTTTGAACTCGGTACAACGGCATCAAAGCCGACCGTTCTCCCAATTACGCCACCGGGCCCTCAATAAATAATTATATATTAATAATTATAATAAATAATTATATAAATATAATTTGTCTTCACAGGAATGTTCTACCGGGCAAAGTCTGTTAGTGTGCAAACTTTTTTAAACATACCTAATATTTTTTGACATGACATGACATTTGGCGAAGATGGCGGCCATTTCAGTCCCGCGACACTGCATACATTATTAAATAACTCAGAATTATGAACGTACTTTGTACCAATCAACACAGCAAAAACAAATTATAAGCATAAAACCACATATTATATAATAGTTACTACGTAAATAATACTTTCCGTTGTTAGGTTGGCTACACAGTGCTTTCATAATTCGGGTATCCACAATATAGGGAAGCGCCTCTTATAACGTAGTAGAGTGATTCAGTACTCTGTTGGCCATATCGCGGCAATTAATGTTAATAATCGCAAATAATACTTTTTTATATTCATTTTGAAATACAACTAGTCCGTGTTATAAAAGTATTTGGAATTATTGTAATAAAATAGACAATTAATTATCGTGTGTGTCAGATGCTTTAATTCTACAGGGCCATTTTGGACATTGTCCTTTGATACCTTGATGACATCATTATTACTAGTGAATATTTTCACTTTAGCGCGGCATTTAAAGTCAATTTTTTTAGGGTTCCGAACCCAAAGGCTACCAAATGAACACTTTCTGAGACTTTGTTGTCTGTTCGTCCGTCCGTCCGTCCGTCCGTCCGTCCGTGTGTCTATATGTGCGCACTTTACAGATCTGTATCTTCTTAACCGTTATAGGTACATACTTGAAATTTTCAAAAAGTATATATCCGTCAGTGTATAACGGCCCAGACACGAAATTTAATAGATGCATGTAATTTCATTAAAACTTTTTTTGCACTAAAAAGGGTAAAATAAGTAATCAGCCAAGCCTATTGGATATTAGATAGACACTATGTATGTAGTAGTAGTAAGTAGGTTAGTAAGTATTCAGTATTCAGTATTTTATTGCGTCTATAAAAGTATTTACAAGATACATGTTCAGGTAGATACATGTAGGTATTATCTATCTACTACCTATTAGACTTGGCTGGCACCGACTTCAAATAGAGAAGTGGGTAACGCTTATAATAATTTTAAGTAAATTATTTTTCGCTTTTGAGTGCCTTTTTGTGGTTATGAAGTCGGTTTTATTTTTTTTGAAAATTACTTATAGCCGTCTAACAACGAATGATACCGTTCGTTGCGAGCCCCCGTTCGTTGACGTCAACCGATACGTTTCTCTACACTCTTGAATTTTGCCGTCTATGGCTTCGACTAGTTGATCGGTAAACGATTAACGGTCGAAACGTTGACAGTCGATGGACGGTTTTTTAACTAGTTCGTTTAATCAACGCCCATCTCTACCATCAACTGCCGTCAACGAAAATAATGTGGCTACTGTTAAGCGGCTAATTGAAGAAAACCCGCGGATTACCTATGAGACAATTCGAGGACTATTGGGGATTGGTATGAGCCAAATTCAGAAAATTTTGCACGAAGAATTGAAAGTTCGGAAACTTTGTTGTTGTTGGATCCCTCATGAACTGACAGCGGAGCAGAAGCGGACTCGCGTGGATTGATGCTCACAGATGCTACTGAAGTACGACCACGGACATTCTAATGCTGTTTATGACATTGTTACAGGAGACGAAACGTGGATTTATTGTTTTGAATTCGAAAAAAAAACAGTAATCTTGTGATGATGAAAAAACAATGGGTGTTTGAAAATGAGAACAGGCCAACAAAAGTGAGGCAGGCGAGAAACGTTGGTAAAAAAATGATCGCGTTTTTCTCTCAGCTACGGGTCCCATCTGTACAATTCCACTTGCAGATCAAAAGAGTGTTAATGCCGAGCGGTATTCTACCATTTGTTTACCCAGGGTGTTAGAAACAGTTCGCGAAAGACGACTAAAAAGCCGCGTTCTCCTACATCATGACAACGCTTCTTCACACACGGCCAACAAAACAAAGTCATTTTTAGCTTCCGAAAAAGTGCAACTCGTCCCGCATCCTGCGCATAGCCCCGACCTAGTCTGTGATTTCTGTATTTTCCCCAAATTCAAAGATTTGGTGAGAGGTTTCACTTTTACCAACTCCGAAGAGGCAGTGATAGCGTTCAATCAGCACGTAGAAAACATGCCTTCAGATCTATGGTCCTCCGTTTTAAAAAATGGTTCGACAGCATGAAAAAAATTTTAAAATGTAAAGGAGAGTATTTTGAAAATACATAATACTTTGAATATAACATATTGTTTTTTTAAGTTACGCAAAACTTATAGTGTGACCTACGTATACGACATAAGTGGATGCAATAGTTTAATCGAATGGAAACTCCAGCCTGATGAACGCACCCTCTGTCCTATCATTTTTTAATCTTTTGATCAGCTCGAGTACGGGTCAATTTGTCAATTAGGGTACGCACACACCGCGGCGTCCTGCGTCCTGCGTGCGCAATCTCAGTACATTTCAATTGTTTTCTGATCGCGAAAAGAATTGAAATGTACTGAGATCGCGCACGCAGGACGCCGCGGTGTGTCCGTACCTTTAGTGATTCCTTAGGCATTACGGATTCATTTTTTCTATCGACTCTATAAATGTGTATAGTATTTGGTAAACATGTTGTATTGTCCTATACACATACACAGGTGATTTAATAAAATATTTTGGAGTGCCCCGGCGCCGTCGCCTGTATTAAAAAGTTGTGAAACGATTTTGATTTAGTTTTTTTTCTGCTTGAGAGCTGTTTTAATCAAGTGTTCTTAGCTTTGATTCATAAAAATCTGATCCGCCGTTTTAAGAATATGAGCTATTTTCTAGTTGATGACGCAATGAGATCAACTTTATTAGGTCTGATATATTTGAAATTCAGTTTCCTCTCACTTCAAGTTCAATGATATTGTAAGAACTATGGTAGCACTGATTTGATTTGTTGAAATCTGCAGAATACTCAACTCATCACCAACTTACAGCAGATATTACCAGGGCGTTGCTTTAAATTTTGAATATATTAATATTTAAAATTTAAAGCAATATCCTGCTAATCTATGTAAGTAAAAGTAAAATAAGTCTAAGCTAATCTATGTATTATCTGGTAATTGAGACCATTCGAATGGGTCCACGCTCTCCACATCTCAAGATTTCTTAATAGAAATCTTTTTCTATAAAGTATTACGAACTTCAAAATTGTGATACTTTTCCTTACAAGTAGGATCAAATAGTTCGTAACTTTAAATGTAAGCCTATTTTATCAGATAAATTCAGATGTAGCTTTAGTACGTTTAACCAATTACTATCGCTTCATTAACTTGCAGCGAGAATACATTCGATTTCGAATCCGCCTCTAGGTACGATATCTATCGTAGTTGGTCATTGGAATATAAAATCATAATAAAACAGACACCTGAATATCATTTTCAAATACCTATTTAATGTAAAAAAAAAGTTGTTTAAATAGTTCCTAGAATTAATTTTTCGTTTTCAAAATACGGTGTCTACTTGGCGCCGTATTGAATTTCATTCAATTGCTTTCATGTCCTTAACGAAACTCGTAAGCTTAAGACAAATCAATTTATGTAAGTGTCATCAAAATTGGCCAACGCGTTAGTATGTAAAACGCCACAAAGGAACAAACAAACATATATTGGCTGATAAACACAATGACACCATCCCTTGCGTCGCGCAGATGGGTAAAATGTGGTAAGATGTGTCAATGCTTTTGTTATTTTTAGTGCTTATAATTTTATTTTTTTAACTTGTAAAAAATAATACATTTACGAAGCCTGTATACATTGTTCGAAAGTAAAAAATTACGCAACATTCAACGGAGCGTGCGGTAAAATAGGTGAGAGTACCTATTTTACCGCACGCTCCGTTGTATATGGTTTTTTTTAATTCTACCAAGGAGTTTCAACATTGGGAGAATAAATAAGCTGAATGTTAGAATCTCCTAAGAAGCGTTTTTGCTTAATACGTTTGTCTCACTTTAATACTAAAGAGTAAATGAGTTGAAAAATGTAGTTCTAAATTATACTACACGTGGCGCCATTTGCAAATTTGTGCCACTTTTTTATTAGAAACATTAAACTTAGTTCCAACTTTCCAACGAATATATTTATGTTTGTTTTATTACCCATTGTAGTGTTTTCTCGCAAATGTGTTGAAAAAAGTTGTATGATACACGTGCGGTATTGGTAATTACAAACTCATGACTATACATTCAAACCAATTTACCGCACTAGTATCATAAACTATTATTTAATGATATCACAGTTATTCCTATCATTATAATCCCTAACCATTATAGGTATAAAATAAGTCAAGATAAACAGTATGTATAACAATTAGTGCCAGTTATCAGGTTTTTTACATGATTGATAGACAACAAAAGGGCGCTAGCATAGTACTAGAGTAGCATAAACGTTTGAAGGAGTCAGATTGGAGACAGTCTACAAAGTCTAGACCTTGAAACGCATGCGCTAGATGCAAGTCACGCCTCCTTGTTAAGGCGGGTAGTTACTTTAGTAGTTTGAACACTTCTCGACCACAGTATAAGTCATTGTACTTCTGCCCTTAGCTCCATGTAGAAGCTAAACGAAAAATGCATCCACCATGCTGCTGTCTTTCTTCGTAATAAAACTGCATCGAAAGTAGCTCAATGGTAAAATTTTGCATGTTACCTAACAGGCTCTCATAAAGTCTTAGCCAGTCAAACTTAGTGCTTGTATTTCTACCCTACATAACACCATCCCATTCTACTTTTCGTCGTTTCTGCGCTTCACACGGTAATACATGTTGCTAAAAAGAGACACGTTATGCACTTTCCCAATATCCCCCAACTATGCGATGCCTGTTCAAAGTACACACATTGCTATGCACTTGCACGCGTGCGATATAAATCTAATCAACAACTTGAAAGTCGGACACACACACGTCTGTATGAATCAAATATTGCGAGGCTTGTATTAAGTTTTACAACTTGAATTGAATTTTCTCAATAACTTGTTGAATTGTGAGTCTATTTCGTGAAAAAATAATAATACATTATATCTTAATCTTATTGCTTAGCAAAAAAAAGGTTTGATTCTTAAAGATTTTATGTAATAAAAATATATATATATTGTGCGCAATAAGTACGCGCATTGACAAGATATTGATCCAGTCTGCGCCTTTTCATACTAGGGTATCAACAAACTAAAGGAGATGATGACACAGAATGCATCGCGTGCGTTTCTACGAATTCTGTCTCTATTGGACAAACTTACAAAGACTTCATTGATGCGTTCCATTCAAAAATCACAAATGGTGACCTACACGGAAAAATGGCACTTCCTAAATATTTTGAAGGACACCTAAAAGTTCTGACACAATTAAAGTTTAGAGAAAAAGGTTTGTCTATATCTGTAAAGGTACGGCCACACCTCGGCGTATTGCGTGCGCGATCTCGGCGGCGATCAGATAGCGCAGTAGTATTTGTATCGACTGGTTCACACCAAATGCGAACTGCGATCAGAAAGCAATTGAAAATCAGATCGCGAACGCGCACGCGGACGTAGGACGCCGCGTTGTGGTCGTACCTTAAAAGTTTGTGGGCAACTGACTTAACGTAAACATGTGATGATTTAAAAAACAAATTAAAAACCGACCTTTCTCTTGTGAAGGATTTCGACAACAAGGTATCCTCCCACTCCTACCAGAAGGACCACCATCATGACGTAAAGTTTCATTCTGGCGCAGAGGTGTGTAGAATACGCATAAGCCACCACGAAACCAGCACTTTCCCATAGACGGAAGTTAGAGAAAGCAGCTTCCTTGTTACGTCTGAAGAGAACTCCGTACAGCCCTGCAATGAAAAATCTATATATTGTAAACGCCAAAGTAACTTTGTCTGAGTCTGTCTGATACCTTTTTGTGGTTGATTGCATCGATTTGACTAAAATTCGCATAGTCTTATACTATTATTTATTCTATGGCATATTGCCAACCAGTTTGGTAAAATAGAACACTCCAGTCCGCTGCAGGCATCTAGTTCAGAATAAAAACTTTTAATACCTACATGATAAAATATAAAAAAAAACTTCATTCAACTTCCTCAATATCTAAGAACATAATTGCAACACATAATAACTGCACAGAATCACGGTACTCGGTAGGTACCTACTGGATGCATCAAGTGATGTGATGCCACATGCTACAAACAATTGCTAGGATCCGACGAGATAAAAATGAATTATGTGAACAGATAATCCCGGTGTTATTGTGTGCTTGTAATGGATTGGCATGGTGAACGCTAATTGCCTGGTTGATGCAGTTAACTGTGAATCTATGAACACGTGACTCCGTCCATTCATAAACGGCTCCATAGGCCTTGTACTATTATTTATTCTGTGTCCATAATATTCAGGGTTATTGGTAATTCGACGTATTCTCGGCAGAAGGAGATAGGGGGGCTAATATGCGATATTTAGACCCCCCAATGTATGGCCGAAGATTAATAGTCTACAAGATATTTGGATATTAGCATTTTTTGGGAAAATACCCAATTTTTGAGATTTTTTTTTGTTACAATTTTTTTGTTACAAAACAAATAAAAAAAATTGGCTTATTAAATTTTTTTTTCGATGGTCTCGATTTTTTTTCGAAGGAAACATTCCAAAAAATAAAAAAAATGAAAATTAAAGGGTGTCCCCATACATACATAGTTTTGCCAATTAAGATAGGCCTCTGAGTTATATGAGCGCTCATACAATTTAGAGGTCTAGCTTAATTGGTACCAACCTACGATGGCACGGAAGCCTCGTCGGGCGAGTCCAACTCTACTTGGCCGGTTTTATTTTTTTGATAATTTTACTAAGAGTACTACACAAAGTATATTAAAAAAAACGCTATGACGCTAAGTAAGTAAGTTTTATTAGCAATTTGTACGAAATTACTAATAAAACTTTCTAGTTTATTAAGCTAAACAGTATCATCAAAATCACAACTACCACGGTAAGTACTCATCATCGACTCGCAGTAATAATAATCAGTGGTTACTGAAGACAGCCGATTGACGCCAGTTACTGGTTAGTAACTGGCGTCAATCGGCTTTCTTAATCTGTGTATCCGTATATGTGTCTGTAGCATCGTGGTGCCTTGATGGACCTCCGTATCTCTGAACATTAATATCGGATTTTGATAAAATATATGTGAGGCCACTTTCGATCTCTATCAACCCGCGCGTAGTCTATCGAAGCCAATAAAGCCAGACTACGCCTACACTGAAACGGGCGGACGGGCTTTATCCTACCATGATTAATTTCCTTTAAAACCTAACGTAGGCCTTTTTTATTCCTTTTCAAACTCGTTTATAAAAAATGAAAACTTGTTTTAATACATTTTGTATTATATAAAGGGAGTTTGGTCGCCCTCCATCAATATGTTTTCATTATGACTATAAATAGTACATTAAATACGTTTACACGGATGCGTTTTTCCTTATTACCGCAAAATATATGATAAGTATAATGTTAGAGACTTATCTGTAAATTTTTCGATTGCAATTATAAAATAATGTTACATTAAAAATTATTATTACTGAAAGGCAACATTTTAAATAGTATCATATATGCCAGGGGTCGGCAACCGGCGGCCCGTGGACTATCTCGGTGCGGCCCGCAAGCCTGAGGTCCGTAAGAAAAAAATACCAAAGCAAAAGGCCATAGAAATTCACTAGAATTTATACGGCTATGCTGCTGGGCCATGAGGGTATTCTACGTACCGAAGACTTGGGTGCTAATTTGTGTGAACAAGTCAGGGATAAGGCGCAGTCTTTTGACTACTTCTCTTTAGCGATGGATGAAACTACGAGCGTGTCGGATACAGCACAGCTACTCATATTTGTACGCGGCATTGAGGAAACCTTTACTGTTTACGAAGAGTTTGTGCAAATGTACAGTTTGAAAGGTACTACGGGAGAATATTTATTTCACCATTTGGAACAAGCTCTGGATTCATTGCAATTAAGCTGGGAAAAGTTAATAAGCGTCACTACCAATGGAGGCAAGAACATGAGCGGTCAAAAAAGGTATTGTTGGGGGAATCATCAGCAATGTAAAAGATTCTGGATCTACTGTGCCATTGATTTTTCAATGTATTGTCATCAAGAGGCATTGTGCTCCAAGGTCAAGGCTCCAAGGCCAATCCTGGAAAGATATAATGGATATTGTAACATCCACGGTTAATTTTATAAGAATAAATGGGCTCACACACCGTCAATTCCAAAAAATTTTGGAAGATCTGGAAGCTGATCATGGTGATGTGGTTTACTACTATGAAGTGTGAAGGCTCAGTCGAGGTGCCGTTTTGGAACGTTTTTTTGATTTGAGGAAATATATATATTTTTTTTTTAATACGTTATAGGCTAGCGTTTGACCACTATCTCACCTGTCGGTAAGTGATGATGCGGTCGAAGATGGTAAGCACGCTAGGCCTAGAATGGGAATTGATAACTTCATGGAAATTAAAGGAAAGCCAGTGGAAAAGCTTGCTAACAAACAGTGGATTATAGATCTTGGTTTTTTGACTGATTTGACTATGGAACTGAATCAGCTCAACAAACGCTTGCAGGGAAAAAATAAATTGATTTGCGATATGTATTTAGATGTAAAGTCATTTGAGATGAAACTGAAACTTTTTATCAAGCGTATCGACGAAAAAAGCTTGACCATTTTCCTAAGTGCAAGAAAGCCGTGGAAGAAGCTGGAGATAATTTTGAATGGCAAAATATTACAATGAGAAGCCTGTTAACACAACTACAAACTGAGTTTGTAAATCGATTTGCCGACTCTAAAAAGATCTCCCTTAACATGGAAATATTCCAAAACCCTTTTGCAATTGATATTAATGATGTACCAAGCAATTTGCAAATGAACATAGTAGATTTGCAAAGTAATAGCACACTTAAAACGGCATTTAAGGAAAGCACTGTACAGTTCTACGGAGGTTTGAGGTATGAAAACTTCAAAGAATTGAAAAAAGTTTACTCAGCATATTATAATCACTATGTTTGGTAGTACATATTTTTGTGAGCAGACTTTTTCAATTCTCAACTACCGCAAAAATAAGAATTCTTTGCGGTTAACGGATGAACATTTAGACGCGATACTGCGCGTATCTACGACTAAAATGAAAGCAGACGTTAAAAAACTTGCAAGTCAAATGCAGCCGAAAAAATCTCACTAGTTTTATGTTAGTATAGTAATTCAATTTAAATAGACATGATTGTATGAATATATATGCGTTTTATTTCAAATCTTAAAAATACATGTCCGAATATATAAAAATAAGTGCGCGGCCCGCACTGATACTCCGGCAACATATGTGGCCCTGCTATAGCAAAAGGTTGCCGACCCCTGATATATGCATTATGTATTTGAATGAGCTCAGTTAAGCATGCAAAGTAAAGAGTGTCCCAAACTTTTAATAACAACTACAGAGTAATAGAGACTTATTTCCAGTTAAATATTCAATTAATACTTTTTTACAGTCAAATCAAGACAGAAAAAAAGACAGTTTTTTTGTTCTCGATCAAAATTTTTAGTTTTTAATTTTTTTTGTGTAAACTAAAGTTTATAATTATGGTAGAAGAGAAATGTTACAGAAATACCACAGAAAAAAATTACAAAAAAGTTGGTGGCATATGAAATAGAAATCGCAATAAAATACTTACAAAACTAAAAACAATCTTGCAACATACTTACTAGTACAAGGATTATGTTTGGACCAGAATAATCTATTACAATCATCATCATCAGCCTATCTCTGTCCACTGCTGAACACAGGCCTTACCTATATAATCCTACTAATCCTAACTTTAATATTATAAATGCGAAAGTAACTCTGTCTGTCTGTGTCACTTTCACGCCAAAATCACTGAATCGATTTAAATGAAATTTGGTACACAGATAGTCTAGAGCCTGAGAAAGGACATAGGCTACTTTTTAATGCGAAAAGAGGGTTGTAAGGGGTTCAAAGGGGGGATGAAAAGTTGTATGGAAGTATCATCATTTTAGGAGCTAGAAGCTTGAAACTTATTTTTTAGGCTGTTGATTCGATATTAATAAATATCACATTCAAAGTTTGTAAAAGTTTTACCCTCAAGGGTGTAAAAATAACAAAAGGGAATAGGGGATGAAAGTTTGTATGAAAATATGTAAGGCTTATGTGAATGTTCAATAGAAATTCTGGCAGTCCAGAATTTTGCATGCCGCTGTATCTGTAATAGGTAGACGTCATCACTTACCATCAAGCGAGCGTCGTGCTTGTCCTGTTACCTTATTATACCTTATACCTTATTATCATTAAAAAAAATCAATAAAGTTAATATAAAAATAATCAGCTAGATGCTTCATCATTGTGTATGGAGAGGATTTAAATTTGAGTTAATGATGAGTAATAAAATAACAATAGATTTTTGAAGTCTCATGAAAAGTATAAGCAAACAGTTATTGACTAAGGAAAAACTAAACGTAGAATATGAAATAGTAAGCTTCGCTGTCGTTCAACGATATCCTTTACACTTATAAATTGCATTGCTGTAACGATATTATTATGCGTGATTTACTTTATCTAAAGTTAAAAAGTAAAATGACTTACCGTTGACTTGCGTCTGCCATACAGCATCTCCGACGCCCCAAAGGCCAGAGATGACAAAAAAGGTTGTGGGATGGTCAGGACTTGGCCTCCAAATCAACAGCCACACAATCAGACCCAAGTGTAACGCAGCACCCATCACCAGGATCGGAAACCTAATAAAGATTTTTTTTATAGAAAAACCATAGTCTTTAATATTGTTTCATAATATGGGGTGCAGTTTTAGCAAACGCGTTTAATAGCGCGTCTTTTGATAGAAAGATTAAGCTGATACGATTGATTGTGATGAAACAACAAAAGTAACACCATAATCGGTTCAGAAAGGTCGAAAATTTTTGAGTTCCTAAAAAAATTTTACTTTGGTACTCGTTGATCAAAACATAGATCACAGATGGTACTACTACACCTAACACAAAATTACTAATTAACATATTAATTCTAACCATTAAAATTATTTTACAAATATACAGTGATAACAAATACCCTAAAAAATGCGTGTTTATTATTTTTTCCCAGATTTTGTGTCGACAGAAGACATTATTAGGGCTCTCAACCTCTGGACCGACGGATACGTTTCGGTTCTCGTTTATTGAATAATGAATAAAGCATTCACTCAACCGTCGAGATCGCGCACGCAGGACACCGCGGTGTGGCTGTACCTTTAGCGATGCAAAACACCACAACTCGATATGAGTGTACCGTACATTTTAGTTAAAGAAATGACAATTCACAATGAAACAAAGGGTCAGGAATATGACACAAAGAGGAAACTGTGCTACTCACGACTATCTTTCGGCAGCAGTTCAGACTTCTTAGTCAAGTACTCACACACACAGTTGTTTTTGTGGGCAATCACAGCGATGTGATTATACTTAGCTCAATATTAATGGCACGTTAATATCACTAATTAGAACGCGGTTTATATGCACATTGCTATTTTTAGTGTCCTTCCAACGCAGAGTTTACGAACTCACTACTGTCGTATTAACAGCTAGAAGGCGCTGCGTACGCTCAATGAGGTTCCTCTCAAAGCATGGGATAAGGGTGAGGAAAAATGTTATATAGGAAAGCACCGAAATTTAAAACGATAAACATTTTTATTTATTTGGCGTCTAGTTTCTTTTTATGCTTTTTGTGAAATCGCTGTAAAAAATATTTTCCACAGATATTTTTAAGTTCCGCCCGCTATCTCCATATTCCTCAAAACCGGTTTTTTACTAACATCCAACATACAAGCTTTTGGATCGATACATATTATTAGGTTTATTATAGGAACATTATTAACATTACCTGCCAATGTACTTCATAGCTGTTCCGAAAAGTAGAGAGCAGATAGCGTTGACCACGCCGAAACATATCATTACGTAGCCAATCGAGCGGATGCCGAGAGCGCAAGAGACATATGCCTGTAAAGATTAATATAATGTTACCAATATGTCGTTTGCGTGGAGTGGAGGCTAGGGATGCAAACGATACCATCGATGTGCAAAATCTGAAACTATCATCGATGTTTTCGATTAATTATATCGATGTGAGCGAACACTATTTGCAATTTTACGAACTAAATTTAATTTCTACAAACGTTGACTTGATTGCACAACCTATCGTCCACCATTACTTAGAGTAAAGGGGCCATTTCCAGCACTTAGCCTGTTATTACTGCATGAGTTTAAAATAAAAGCTGAGACATATCCTGCATGATTTTAGCGTTTCCAAGTATCACTACACGGTATAATACTTTATAAACATCGATATTTCGAATTCGAACCATTCGAATCCATCGTTTCCGATGTTTTCATCTCTATCCCCATTAAAATCAGCGACACGAACATACATGAAGAAGGCACTTAAAATGCTTCAGTAACAAAATATAACACTCAGGCTGAAAATCCGATACAATAAAAGGAAAGTAAATTATCGCTAGACGATATACATACAGTGTATTCGGTCATCGGTTTCGAAGCTTTTAGGGGAATAAAATATACCTAGTTATCGACAAATGACCTCCCCTAAGTAGTTTATGTCCTAACATGACATTTTGTTACTTTTAAATTGAAACATGAGTCATTGTACTAATTTCGCCATAACTACCCATGTAATTTCAAAAAAAAAGTAAATTAAAGGTAAATATTTTCCAACTTTTAATAAAGAAACAGTAAACAAAGTTTTACTCAAAGAAAAAATTATGAAATTACTTTAGTGTTTTTAAGAAAATTATATATAAATAATATATATAAAAACATAGTGAGTGTAGTGTAGCCTAGGTTTTTTGAAAAAGCCAAAAATCTAAGATTATATACCTATTTTTTTTAACCGACTTCCAAAAAGGAGGAGGTTCTCAATTCGTCTGTATGTTTTTTTAATTTTTTTATACGTATGTTACATGATTACTCCGTCAATTGTAAACCGATTCGAATTATTATTTTTTTAATCGTTAGGGTACATTTCCGAGGTCGTCCCATTGTAATTTCATCAAGATCCGATCCGGTTGCTTGTTTTAGTGTTTAAACTATCTTGATTATTCATTACAGTTTTCAAATCCGACGCGAGATGTTGCACTGCGTAAATCAAATATTATGTTTCTTTGAAGTGTTACACACTCAATATTTTCGTAAATTGTTAAACAATTGGCAAAGCACCGGAACATGTTATTCCGGAGGTTGCGGGTTCAAGTCCCGTTGGTACGATGAAATTTTGAATTGTGTTTAACTATTTACGAAAATATTAAGTGTGTAACACTTCAAAGACACAATATTTGATTTACGCAGTGCAACATCTCTCGTCGGATTTGAAAACTGTAATGATTTCTTCCGAATGATTAACTTACGTAATAAGTAGTCATAGATGGTGCCACCAATGCATAATTGGGTTAACAAATGCAATCCACTAATTTCGTCGTAACGTTACTTCGCACCATGGCTTAATTGGCAAAGCACCGGAACATGTTATTCCGGAGGTTGCGGGTTCAAGTGCCGTTGGTACGATGAAACTTGTGTTTAACAATTTACGAAAATATTAAGTGTGTAATACTTCAAAGAAACATAATATTATAGTTTAGGATGTTTGCTAAGTAAAACATTTTACATCTTAGCCCTAATTGAAATGATTTAAAAGATATAACGGTTTGAATATGACCCCGTAAAGCGCTATCTGAAAGTAGTAAATTAAGGTACGGACACACCGCGGCGTCCTGCGTGCGCGATCAAGGCGGCGATCAGATAGCGCAGTAGTATTTGTATCGACTGGTTTACACCAAACGCGATCAGAAAGCAATTGAAATGTACTGAGATCGCTCCCGCAGATCGCAGGACGCCGCGGTTTGTCCGTACCTTTAGCCTGCCAATTTCGTAGAATTCCAAGAAAAAATATTAGGGGTCATATTCAAACCATCATAGCTTTTAAACTATTTCTTAGGGCTAGAACATTTATTTGTTATTATTAAAGAAAAAATAGTTAAACAGCTTAGATGTTTTGAAAAATCCAATTACATAAATTAACTTCACTAAAGAATTTAAATAATTTTATAGCACAGTGTGACCTAAACCCGCACTTTACGCACGATTTTCCGTGGATTAAATAGTCGATTATTGCACGTCGTTTAGCACTCTCGCTGCGCTCGGGTGCCAACGCCGTGCAATAATCTTCTATTTGACAGAAAAGCGTAGCAAGCGTAAAGTGCGGGTTTATATCACACGGACAGCTATAAAATAATATACGATACACGTCTATTATTGCACGGCGTAGCACACTCGCTGTGCTCGGGTGCTAACTTCACGCCGTGCAATAATAGACTACTTAAGTCACACGTATCGTAATATACTATTTCTTTGAGTAAACATGATATGAGTATGACACGTGCTCCGAACTGCGTGAAATATCTCATTCATATTCATATACCTACTTTTATTTTATCACATGTTTATGTACCTTAACTTTTTACTGTGATTATTTCTTTAGACGTAATTTATATTCGAGTTAACTACCAATAAAAAAGATCACTAGATACGATAAAGGTCGATTTATAAGCATAAAAAATAAATCTTGTAGAATTACAAATATTACTAGTGGTAGGTAACGTGTTTGCCTACCGACGCGTTGGTCGTCGCGACGTCGACATTGTGTTGTTGCAAGGTCAAATAAAATCAGCTACTGCTTAAATGTTAATTTTGTTTGCCGCTAAAATTTGTTGGTTAGTAAAATTAATGAATCCTCAAGCAATAATAAATAACAGCCAAAGGTACCTATTAATTTATATTAATATCTTGCTGTCCAACCAAAAGTGACCAAATAGTTGGTCGAATTCCAGCAAGTTCGGTTTATCCCAGTTCGGCAGACAGGGAAGATAGTGGAAGCCAGTGGTGGGTCTCATACCTATTGATAACTGCATCGTTACGTAATTGTCAGATGAGATACCCTAATTATTAAAGCTAGTATAATTTCTTACACTTTAAAGATACTAAGAATTGTAAGACTTTACCTGAGTGTAATCTGCCCCAATAAAAGCCTGTTCCATTCCAATCCATAAAGTGATAGGTATTAAAAGTTGTTGATTCGGCTTCTTTAATTGGTAAGCCGTAGCGGACAGCAGTTGTATTCCTGTCAGTTCTTTAGAAGGGTCCGAATTCCTTTGCTTTTCACCGTACCTGTAAATAAAAATTACTTACTACATCAAAAGTTTCGACGAGGAACAACATTTTAATAACTGGTTATTTAAATTTTCAAATTTTACGACTGACTTTCAAGATATGCCTTTTTCCTCGTACAGGTTTGTAACTTTAAAAATTAGCATGTTTTATTTTGTTCTGCATTGAATTCTAACTTAGATTATTTAAATTTTGGATTGTGTTTAACAATTTACAAAAATATAAAGTGTGAGACACTTTAAAGAAACATAATATTTGATTTACGCTGTGCAACATCTCTCGTCGGATTTGAAAACTGTAATGATTTCTTCCGAATGATTAACTTACGTAATAAGTAGTCATAGATGGCGCCACCAATGCATAATTGGGTTAACAAATGCAATCCACAAATTTCGTCGTATCGATGTATCGAACCGTGGCTTAATTGGCAGAGCACCTGGACGTGTAATCCGGGGGGTGCGGGTTCGAGTCCCGCCGGTACGATGAAATTTTGGATTGTGTTTAACAATTTACAAAAATATAAAGTGTGAGACACTTTAAAGAAACATAATATTCGATTATTTAATCAAGTAAATCAGTCTAGTAACGAACGTAGACTAATGTACACCATTCCTGTCTTACAAATCAGTATTCATAATGATTTGCTTATTAGTTAGCAATATTAAGCAATAAAATGGATATACCTTATTTGATTTGGTAATTATACCAACGGACACTGCTTTTACTCGTACATGCGTATTAACGCATGTACGAGTAAAAGCGGTGTTCGCGATGCAAAGATCTCACGTACGTAGGTACGTCGGCCTGCGGGCCCGCCTATCGAATTGAAAATAATACATAAAGTCAAATGCCCAATATACACACGATCATAAAATTGTGTTCAACGGGCAGTCCATCGTTTCTTTACTTGAATCCACTCTCATTATATTCGGCGATTTCGTAGCATGCCTATCGTCTCAGCATTTAAAGTTTCACTTTATTGGGCAAAAAGTTCAAAAAGAAGCTTCTCTTGAGTAAAAAAACCGATAAATTATCATTCAGGTAAAAAAATGGTGTGCCAGCAAAAAAGTATGGAGATATTTACCTCGATACCATAAATGTATTTGTGATGGAGTAGGTAAACAGCGTAATTAAATATCTATACATACATACATACAATCACGCCTTTTTCCCATTGGGGTAGGCAGAGACTACTTCTATAAATGTCTATTATAAAGTTAAATTAGGTATAATTACTTATGGAGTTATATATAGCCAATATATATTGCAGCCGGCATATAACATTAATAATGTTACAAATTTAAGATAATTTTAAAACAAAAATAAGTTATAAATAGATTATAACAAGACTATAATATAG
This sequence comes from Cabera pusaria, assembly GCA_954871355.1. Taxonomy (NCBI): domain Eukaryota; kingdom Metazoa; phylum Arthropoda; class Insecta; order Lepidoptera; family Geometridae; genus Cabera; species Cabera pusaria. The sequence goes on along the minus strand of OX940885.1, from coordinate 25,371,594 downwards.
CTATATACCTAACCTACTCGTATTTAAAGATACCGTGTATAGAGATATGTTTTTTTACATATAACTGATAGGCTAACGTTTTACCACTATCTCGCTTGAGATTGATTGAAGTGATGTATCATAACACCATCAAGGGTCTGTAAAAACAATGTTTTTATTGGTCTGTTATTTTATTTGTGTATGAAGTTAACGAAGCGGTAACTACTATTTGGATTTATTATTCCAAAAAGGTGATTTTTGTTGTAAATTGTATTATTTAGTTTGTTTTCAGAATTCGTGTTTCTCGATTTCGTGTTTACTAAAATAAAGATTGATTAATAAAAAAACTAAAAAATTTGTAATTATTTTAAGCACGATATGAGTATTTGCCCTCTTTAGTCTCGTCATCGGCCAATGTATCATTTATATTGTTTTTTGAAATGTAACTTTTTTAGGCGCACTGACACATGAGTATTCTTCACTCAGTGTCAAGCTGTTTTCAAGGGTTATCACGAACCTCCGGAACAGGCCCGGTTTCGAAGCGGTTACGGCACCATAGACCACATCCACACGGTGCGGCAGATTGTATAGAAAACCGAAGAATACAATCGCCCCCTGTGCTTAGCATTTGTGGACTATGAGAAGGCCTTCGACCCAATCGAAACCTGGTCGGTTCTTGAGTCCTTGCAGCGTTGCCAAGTCGACTGGCGACATATCGAAGTGATGAGATCTCTATATAATGCCGCAACGATGACTGTACAAATACAGAACCAGCGTACTAAACATATTCACCTGCGTCGAGGAGTGAGACAGGGGGACGTCATATCCCCGAAACTGTTCACAAACGCCTTAGAAGATATGTGTAAGACGCTGGACTGGAAAGATTGTGGCATCAACATTAACGGCAAGTACATCTCTCACTTACGATTCGAAGATGACATCGTTGTTATGGCAGAGACGCTGCAGGACCTACAAAGGATGTTGAATGACCTAGCTGATTCTTCTCGTCGCATCGGTCTCCGGATGAATTTGGATAAAACCAAAGTCATGCACAACGAGCACTTTGTTCCGGAACCGATTGCCGTAGATTGAATCCCACTCGAAGTTGTCACGCAGTATGTTTACCTAGGGCAAACGCTCCAACTAGGCAAACACAACTTCGAGAAGAAAATCCAGAGAAGAATTCAGCTTGGCTGGGTAGCATTTGGGAAACTCCGTCGAGTCTTCTCGTCGCCTTTACCAGCGTGCCTAAAGACAAAAGTCTTTAATCAGTGCGTCCTACCTGTCATGACATACGGAGCCGAGACGTGGACACTCACGGTTCGACTAGTCCACCAGTTCAAAGTCGCTCAGCGAGCTATGGCGAGAGCTATGCTCGGTATTTCTCTGCAGGATCACATCCGGAACGAAGTAATTCGCCAGAGAACTAAAGTGATCGACATGAGCCGAACGCAGAACCCGAGCGCACCCGAAGATCTACGACACCACCCCTGCCAATGGTAGCGCCTGTTTCGAGTCGTCAGTTGCGCCGGGAAGCGCGGGCAATACGACGTGCGTTGGCGCCATCCTAGCCGCTCCCAGACGAAGACCTACGTATTAGGTTGAAACCTGGTCGGAGCATATCCGAAGTAAATACTCGCGAACAAAAGCCGGTACGTTCACATTAAAGTGATCGACATAGCTTAGCGGATTAGCAAACTGAAGTAGCAGTGGGCTGGTCATATCTGCCGTAGGACCGATAACCGTTGAGGCAGACTGGTTTTAGAGTGGAGACCGCGAATCGGCAAACGTAGAGTAGGACGCCCTGCGACTAGGTGGAGCGACGACATTCGCAAAGCGGTAGGCAGTGACTGGAAGCAAAGAGCCGAAGACCGGGCTCAGTGGCGTGTCTTGGGGGAGGCCTATGTCCAGCAGTGGACTGATACCGGTTGATGATGATGATGATGTGTCACTCATGTGTGGTGTGATGTGACGTAGCGTCAGGGTCCAAATCAACAGAAGTGAACGAAAGTTATAAACGCCCTCTATTGTAGAACGGCGTAACTAGGAAGACGTATTCGCTATCATTACGGCATTCCTCCCGCTGAGTTCAACAAATGGAGTTGTACAAAAAAATAATTTTCAACACATTTACTCAAAAAGTGCATTTACGAAGCCTGTATACTACATTGTTCGAAAGTTAAAAATTACGCCAACGGAGCGTGCGGTAAGTATGTACTACTTACCGCACGCTCTGTTTTAGGTCAACGTGCTTATCCTTTACGTATTTTTTAAAAATTCCACCAAAGAGTTTCACATCGCGAGGATAAATAAACTGATTGTTAGAACCTCCTTGGAAGCCCCTTTGCTTAATACGCTTGTCTCATTTTAATACTAAAGAATAAAGAGACGAAATATGTAGTTCTTATTTTGTAGTTCGCCATTTGCAAATTCGCGCCATTTTCTTATTAGAAACTTCAAAGATTGTATCGACTCTCCGTCGGATATACGTATTTATGTTTATTTTTTTACCAAATTGTACTGTTTTTTCGCAAATGTGTTGAAAAACGTATGACACACGTGCGGAATTGGTAATTACAAACTCGTGACTATGGTAAGCCCTCGACTACGTCTCGGGCTTACATTCGTATACTCGTTTGTAAAAACCAACTTACCGCATTAGTATCATAAATAACTATAATGATGTTGGGAAATAAATTGAATGAACTTAGAACTGTGTTTCCGATCAGATACAACTTAGGGGTCTTCAAGTCGCGAGTGAATAGGTATCTTTTGGGTAAGCGCGCTACATCATCGACTGCATCGTCACTTTACATCAGGTGAGATAGTGGTCAAGCGATACCCATTTTCGCATAAAAAAAAAGAAAAAATAATAATCAAAAGAAGTTTTACTTCTAACGCGTAGATTTCTATGCACTCTCTTTTTTTACACGTCGTCCCTTACTTATAATGAATTAAACTTTTATTTTGTTTTTGTTTTAAAAGGATTGCTCTATCTCTATCTAGTTATCGCAATTTATATTTTATAAACCAGCTTTCAGCGGCTCAGTGTATATATATATATATATATACTAGACCTGTGTCGATCGTTCATTTGTCGTGACCCGGGTCGTTCGTTACCGACTTATATAGTGATCGGGTCCAAAAGATTCGATCATTTCGATCATTTCGGTCGTTTCGGTCGCGGGTCGCAGTTCCTTTGTTTGTGCTACAAAGTACAAACGAACTGCGACCCAAATTATCGAAATTGTACTTTGTTGTATTGTATGAGTATATGGCCGAATGACGAATGCTGAACTGAACGGATGATGGTTAGAATCATGATAATTATGTTATTTGTCATGATGAAAACACATACCTATTTTTTATTTCATGAACATGTCGCCTGTTTGTAAAGTATCGTAATTAATAATTAATTTGACATTCAATCATGTTCCAACATTCAGACTAAGCATTCGATCATGAGACACGAGATTGATATTCGAGACCGAGTCAAATAAGATCGAATCTTTTAGAGATCCATGATTCGATCACTCGTGTACAGGTCGTGATCGAATCAAAAAAAATCGATCAATCACGATCGACACAGGTCTAGCGCAAACATTTATTACTTAGCAACTTTAGCGACCGGTTTAAACAAAAATTACCCTATTAAGTAACTTTTTTTGTTAGTTACATCATTAATGCTTAGAAGTTCCCAATATTTTTAAATTTACTACAAAGCTACGGATTTATATTTAAATTTACCAATGAAAATTCAGGTCTGCCTTGTAAATACGCATTTTTCACTTACGAATATAATATTTGGGATGTGCATTTATTTCAGATAGCTGACTACTGACTAGTGTGTGTAATGTGAACATGATTTATTTGAATTATGTCGTAAGCAAAAGTTCCAAATCTTGATATAAATAAATCCAAAGTAGATTTTTTTTTGTTTGACTTATGGTTTTGGTCTATCTTGTATATAGTCTCATGGAATTGAAGTACTTAAATTAAAACGTGTTCAAAAATACATCTACGATATGGATGGCAATAATCACAAGAATCTAACATAAAATCTAGACAATCAGATATGTAGCATAATACCGTGCGTGGTAATGCTACACATACGTGCTCAGTACGTGTACGTGTGCTGAGCACGTGTGTATGTGTTGTACCTATGTAGCAGCACCTACTATTTAATAAAATATATATATAGAAACGTAGAGTTGTTGAAAATCCATGACATGTTACTATGAAAACTGCTAGTAGTAGAATGTATTTAAATAAATGGTACTTCATGAAGACTTACCTAGATAGAGGGTCTACAAGGAGCGCTACCATCAATACCGCAACGACGACGCAGGCCAAGTATATGGCACTGATCTCGTAGATTTCACTGTCTGGTGGACGGTGCAGGTTCTGGTTATCATGATGGCCACCATTGATTACGCAGAAGTTTGCGCCGCAAGATAACAGAGTACTACTCTTGTTTTCAGTTGTGCTATTAGCTCCAATATGTACCCCAGAAGAAAATACTGAAATGAAATAAAAAAATATATTAAAGTACTGGACTGTTCAACAATGGGTTTGATTGACAGAGTAGGCGGGAAAATGTTATTTTCATTTATATTCATTCCTTGTGTCTACTCATACATACATACAATCACGCCTATTTCCCCTTGGGGTAGGCAGAGGCTACTTCTTTCCACATGGTACGATCTTCACCTTTTTCGCTTCTTCCACTTTCATGAGCGCCTTCATACATGCTCGCCGGTTATAGAAACTTTTGCCTTGGCCTTTCTTTAAAACGTCTCCGATCTGGTAGTGATAGGTTCGCCTAGATCGGCCTCTACCGGCTGGCTCACTCACATTCTCATAAACCTGTTTCGTCAATCTTTCTTCATCCATCCTCTCTATGTGTCTACTCAAATATTAAAAAAATAAACTGTTAAATGGAGCTAATCCAATATAAACTGAATCGTTACCTAGAACAATCCTTCTACAAACTTCCTTATATTTAAAGACAAAAAAAAAATCCGCAAATCATTTCAGCTGTTAAGTGTGACGTTCGGATGAAGGCTGAATGGCTTATTTCTTTTGTTTTTTTTTAATTCAAAGCAATAAGTTATGCTTATTTATATATATTTAATTATTACTGATATGATCTATTTGATGTTATTTAAAGTGCAGATTTTTTATTAGCCCATATGTTGAATAAATGCTTTGTTTTTTTTACATCAACACCAATATTATAAATGCGAAAGTCAGTTTGTATATTTGTTTCTTTCGGACTTCTTCTCGGTCAAACAGCTAGACCGATTTTGCTGAAATTTTACATAGAGATAGCCAGTATTATGGATTGGGTTCTAGAATACTTTATAACGCGGACAAAGCCACGGGGCACAGCTAGTGAATAATATATTTGAAGGTCATTGTCTCCCATCATTGTTGCCTTCCTGCGTCCGTAAGCCCGTAGACCTTAGTTAATCCTTACACTGGTGGGTGGTGCTAAATAGTGACTACTGGTGGTAGTCGTAGGGTTCGGCCGTGCCTCGAACCACCCACCCATACATCAAAGACATATCGCTAATGGGTTTGGTGCTAGCCATCTTGGGTGGGGTGGGAGAGGCGCGCGTGTGGATTGGAATAAAGTCAGTTGTTCTGTGAATTGTCTCAAAAACGTATTCAATTTTTTTACAAGACTGCATCGTCTTTTAACATTAGATGAGACAGTTAAGGGCTTTTCTATCGGGCATACAAAAATAATTGTGTATATAATAGTGCTGAATCTTAAGAGTATTGAAACTCAATCATATCCAATCCCAGACTTCTAGTCTTTATGTAAGATTCCTATAAGCTTAACTTGACTTATATTATCATATTAACTTACCTAAACTTGAGATCAAATTGCCCCACAGCTCGGCAGTTTGCCAAGCGAGGAAGAAAAATCCGAAAAATCTAACAATAATGCCATCCACTGCTTGGTCAGTGAGCTTCGCATATACACTTCCGGCTTGCGTGAGGTAAGTGGCTTTAGAAGTCCACATAGGTGCTGCACCCAGCCCCACTACCACTCCGGCAGGAACCAGCGTATAAAACGCAGGGTAGAACTGCGCGCCAATATAAGGCGCATAACACATCATGGACAGACATAATGTCCACTTCACCGTCAGTCTCTTAATCAGGAATGTGGGCACAAATATGCAAGAAACCACTAGTGCAGCGTAAATCGAACTCAAAGATACTGTCCCAAGTCCGTCGGCGGCATTGATCGACGATTGTAAATTGGCTGTCCCTTGGAACGCTGTAAACTGAACCATGAATGCGCAGCTCACGGCCGCAATGTTCTTCAGTATTCTCCATTTCTCGTTCCTTGATAATTTAACTTTTCCAGTGGGGTAATTGTCTTCTTCGATGGGCAGCGGCGGGGGCTTGACGATATCATCGTGGGTGTCGCGGTCATGCTGGTAGCCTTCGTTCTTCAGGCCGGTTTTGATGGTGTATACGGAATCTTTGTCTGGTCTGTCATCTTCACGACCACCACCGTGCTTAGTAGGCATAACGTGTTACTCCGTTAGTCCTGTAACAATTATAACGTTATGTTAAAATCCATTGCAGCATTAAACATTCTATTCTTAATACGTAAATAATTATGAGACTGATTGGAGGGCAAATATTTTTTAGATTTTCTTATAAGCGCGTTAGGAAAAAAATGATGATAATATTTATTTGGACTGCAAACATCATGAAGTTAGCCAATAAAAAAATCTGTAGATTTATCGCCTACTATAGATATATTCAGTGTGTTTTATGTACATACGGTCGTATAGACAAATAACTGTAGTACTGTAAGTATTGACAAATAACTGTAAATATCTTAAAATTTTAATTATATTGATTTTTTAGTTAAACGTTTATTTATCTTTATTTCATTATTTTTACAATTAATTTATAGTATTGGGCACGCAGGATAACAATTTTGGAGTTATTTATGTTTTGTTATTATGTTTTGTTATAACTTTTGACTAGTTCTGACGTACGTATACAAACACTTTATTTTTTGTGATTCAATTTGAGAGACTTGGTTGACTACATTTTTTTGTTAAATTGTTGTTTGTTAGGAAATGGTTGATTCTTGAATTTAATTTGCAATTCCTTTTTCCTTTATTGCTAGAATAGCGTGGGTTTTTGGTTGGTAAGAGTTTGATGTATAAAGAAACCCTTCAAGCGCAAATCCCTAGTTTGAATATCATCAAAAAGAGTGAAAACGAACAAATGTAACCCTAAACAAAATCTGGGAAGGTCACGGTCACAATGAATTTTCTAGCTTTGACAATGAGGTGGTGCTCAATTCGACGCGTGTTTTGTTGCGCTAGTGTACGATTTGATCCGGCTAGACACAATGGAGCACCAATGAATAGGTATCATTTGGTACTTTGTTTCCTACGCAAATCACAAATGTTTTGTCATGACAATGTAGCTAGCTACATAAAAGTGGAATATTTTGTGATACGACACACTAATAGACATAATTTTAAAATGATTCTAAGAAAAATCATAGATAGCATTTGTTTGAATATAGTTTTATTAAAAGGTATGAACAGAACTGATTTCATTTACAGCACTTGTGATTTTCTGTTGATAATTGAGAGACTTCTTAAGATTACCATTGGTTAAATTGATGAAATCACCTCAATAGAATGTAATATATAAAATTCTCGTGTTACGGTGTTTGTTACGAAACTCCTCCGGAACGGCTGGACCGATATGTATGACATTTTGTGTGCATATCGGGTAGGTCTGAGAATCGACCAACATCTATTTTTCATACCTCTAGGTGATAAAGGTGGTCCAAACACGGGCAAAGCCGCGGGGCACTGCTAGTTATAATATATTTTAAGACAATAGAAGAACCATTCATATCTGCACAATTTTAAAAACGGTCATTAATAGTTACGCTTTTTAAGGCTTAACTTATGGCGGCTCTGCTATTTCTGTTATCGTATTATGACAATCCTTAATTTGGTTACCTCAAATATTTATACATTATACGTCCGATAGGATAAACAATGGGATCGAGGATCATTCGTCGGCTTATTTCGTTACCCGAGGCCTCCACCGAGTGGTGCAATCAGACATAAAATCAGTAAGAGAGCATAAGTCTTGTACACATACTGGCAAATAAATAAAATACTAACTATTATACATATTATATTTAAAAAAATATGTATTAATATAATATTAATTAATACCTACTTAAAATTGTTTGAAATTTGAAATATGTATTTTTTTATATATTATATAGGCCAGCGTTTTGACCACTATCTCGTCTAGTGCTAAGCGAGGATGTGGTCGAAGATGGTGAACACGCCTAGAATAGGTACTCTAATTCTCAAGAGCTGTGTGCTGCCGTAACATCGTAAGGTTATGACGGCAGATTTTCTCCTCGATGGTGGCAAGCTACTCTTTTGATAGCAAATCAATCAGGCGGAATATCCATATAATGTGCTCCTATACTATCTGTGTACGAACACCCCTTCTATGATTAGAACCGGCGGCCTCTCGTTTTGATTTTTTTTTATTACACCGATCTGGGTACTTGACCACTATCTCCTCCTGATGTTAAGTGATGATGCGATCAATGATGGCGATGATGCGATTTACGATTTTAGAATTTTACTATGGATATCTGTACTACTCAGCCATTTTTTTACTATTTTTATGTAGTTGACTGACAACGATCAGTTTTATTTGAATGGCTCATATCTTTAACCGACTTCAAAAAAGAAGGAGGTTCAAACATACCCACTTACAAACATTCGCCTTTATAATATTAGTAGGATTAATGTTGACTAGAAGTAATTTATATTGAAAATAATAATAAAATATAAACTAATTAGTTATGTCAAATTCATAGTATTCTATCGATATTTAATTTATAATGAAATTACGGTTGAAACTTCGTTCACTTGCAGAATGTTCCTACTGCTGTTTGTGTGTACGGATAATACTAAACGTGTTGAAATCACGTCGGAGTTATTCTGATCACATCGCGTCAAAATCATCAATGGCGATTGAATGTTCTATTGTGAAACTGTATCTGTGAGTGCGCACTGTTTCGTTGTATGTACTTCCAATGTTACAATTGTGATGTGACATGAACACTATATTGACATCAAACAAACGATTTTAATAAACAATAATTGTATTTTCAGTTGGAGAATGTACTTAATGTTGATATGGAGATCAGATACTGTTTACATTAACATTAAGTTATAATTTAAACTGTCTATTGGTTTTCAGCTAGACATACATATAATTAACTACTACCTGTTAGGTTTAGCGTATTCAGGTACTAAGAGCCTTAGTAATGAACAGATTCAATTAATCGAAGCTCTGAAGCTGATACGTCCTATTCAGGTCAATTTAATGACATTGCAAATGCTGCAGTTACGCAGGGAAGAGAGAAGCCGAGTAGTAAAAGATAAATATAGTAGTATACGAATATTAGTAATATACAAGTAGTATACGAATGTAGTAGTTAAATTGTATACGATTTTATTTAAAGCCATAATTTATACTTACATATTTGTAATCTTATATTTAAGTGTTACACAAAATAAAAATAACATATATTATCTTTACGAAATATCGATAATATACACCTCAGAATACAGAAAGACAAAGACCGCGTCCAACTGTAATTTCATGCGACGTTCTTTCCCGTGTAAAGTTACGTTTTTACAGGTAGGAGCGGCACAAGATGTCTTTATTAAACACCTTATCTACGCAACCACGTTCTCAACGAGTATAGAATTTAAGAGTAGTTTTAGTGGTTTCACATTTAGCTGAGTTCTAGTTTATTCTTTATTCTGAGTACTATACCTAATTTAAAAGAAGATAAAATTAGGCACTTGTCCCACCGCCGACAACATCAAATATATAAGGTATACATCAAATTTAAACGTTTATTTATGTACCTATAAATTAGCTATTGTCAGAAAATAAGATGAATAATTTTGATTGTTAGGTGCGTAAGATAATGGTTGATAAGTTTTTATGTGATACAGCGCCATGAGTAGCAGTAGTCATCATTGTTTACAGTTCTTCCCACGGACGGGTATACATACTTATTTAAGTAGGTAATAACCACAGTTAATGGTATCCTAGTGACTAGTACATACAACAGTAATTGCCTTCAAGCATTTTGAAGCCATTTGGGTTCTACACTTACCTACATTAAATTCGTATGGTGGTAGAATTTTGATGATTTCTGAAAAACACAAGCTCGCTGTTCGGCTAAAGACTGGGTCATAAATCATAGTAAGACTAGGATGGTGAGCGTGTTGCGCAGGCGCAATGCCGTTATCGACAAAAACGAGTAAGTCATAATGGCACCGCACCGCACGTGTACGGTCCAGTGTGGTATACAGGGTGGTCAATTCCGATATAGGATTTTAGTACAGTTTTAGACTACATTTTAGATCTATAAGCATTTAATATTATTTTAGTAAACAACTAGTTAGTTGTTTACTAAAATATTGTGCTTAAGTATTATTTTAAATATTATTATTATAATATTGGATATAATATTGTACTTTATTAATATTTATCATTATTTTAAAGAGGTAATGTCGCCAGCTTTTATGCCAGGGTTTTACCAGCGGACAGCGACCTTAATTCAGTTTTTTACGCAGAAATGTGAATAATATTACCTTATTATTCATATTTCTGTGGTTTCTTATTTGTAGACTTTATATAGTCTGAATTATAGTCTGTTTTTGGAGTAGTTTATATTGTGTATATAGTTTTAAGTTAATTTTAATTGTTATCAAAATAATTATTGTGTTTGATTACATAGTTTTTTTTATCTGACATATTAATATTCTTTATTTAATTAATATGTAGTTGTTAATCATATTTTCTTATAATCTTTGCGTCTTATTGTTACTCAAATACATATATAAGATACATATATAAGAACCAAATTATACACTATCGATAGCAATATTGCTCAGCACTTCGCTCGCCCATAGGAGGACTCATGAGTGGGAGAGAGAAAGAAATAATATCTGCACCGCTTCCAAGTTTTACAACCCAGTCTGCAGCGACTGAAAACCTGTACTATAAAACATAAACTACGAAACTTATTAAATAGGTAATATCACATGTAACAATTTAAAACGCCTTATATACCTATACATATATATGTAATTATGTATATCCAAACTAATGTAATAAAAACGTTTGTAACTCTGTCTGATTGTTACCTGATCAAGCCTTAACGGACGATCAAAATCTGATCTGATCCGATCTGATCAAAATTTTACAAGGTGATACTTTGAAGAGGAGAAAATATGTCTACTTTTTGTAAAAATAAAATCATGATGTTTACACATACGTATCTTAAATTACTCAGATCACACAAATCCAGACTATCATAAAAAAGGCAGACAGATTCGTGCCGAACACCGAGTGACCGCAAGTTCAGTAATACCAAATTCTTGAGTAATAAGTTTCCGTGGTCAGTCCGGCATAGTTAATACGGCATGATTACTACGTAGCAACGCTGCGAAGTAATACTGCACGGAAGCGTCCGACCCTGCTGCCGCTTGGTAGCAAACTGAGCGCGGAAGCGTATTAATTCAACCATTTAGTATTACTGAACTTGCGTTCACTCGGGTGTTCGTCACGACTCCGTCTGCCTTTTTTATGATAGTTTGAGACACAAATGTTGATTGACAGAGCTTTACAGTGATAAAACTCTCGGTATGCGTGAACGAAGTCGCGGGTATCTGCTAGTATAATAAAATATTTGAGTTCCTAAAATTCAAAATATATGTAACCAAATTCATACATAATAATCAAGAACTGCTCACCAGAAACATTTTAAACAAAAAATTTCTACAAAATATAGTACCTAATTTAAGTAAAACATTTTTGGCCTTCATTCATGTAGACTTCATATTGTTACAAGCTTTTATTTAACTTGCCGTGTTAGTATGTATGTATCTGTATGTGAGTCGAATCTTGAAAGATAAATTGGAATCTCTTCCTGACGTTACGATATCTGGTATACTTGCGCATCTTCGGTGCCATTGGAATCTATACTAATATTATAAAGAGAGATCATTTGTATTTTTGTATTTTTGTATGTTTGTAATGAGTAAGCTCAAAAACTACTGAACCGATTAAAAAAATTCTTTCACTAATACATAGAATGGACTTTCGGAATGAAAATAGGCTATATATTATCCCGTTTAAATCAAAGGTACATTCGTGGAGACCTAATTTGCAACCTAAGTCGGCAAATAAACGGTCGAAAAAACACGTTTCTTACGAACGCTGCTTAATTGAAAATAGATAGAAGAATATTTTCTATGCAAGAGTTGTACAACTTAATAAGACCTACAAAAAAGTCCGCGACAGCATATGTCTATCTCTTAAGGTTGACTCACAGTAACCATTTTAATCTTAAAATTTTTGTTAAAAAATATTACATAACTTCCAAGGCTATTTTTAAGTATATAGTATTAATCCTTATCCAAATAATTACGTTAATTAGCTTGGCCACATATTATAGATTAAAATTGTCCTTTACATTATATAATTCAAATGAAAACTCTAGAAGATATCACGAATTTCACAAACACGCATCGCAAAATTAATAAAATATTTGCAGTGAAACAACAGATTAGGTCATAGTTACTAGGAAAATATTATTATAAGCTTAGCTATGCTGTAGATTCCCACCAATCACAATCAATTTGAAGTCAATATAGTATAATAATATGATCTATTGTATAAAATAATATTCATCTATATATATAATAATATAAAGTGTGAGACACTTCAAAGAAACATAATATAATAATATAATATAATATTTTAAACCACCCCGACTGATCTATGTATAATAGCTTTTTCCAATGACTCTAAACACGACATTTAAAATCTGAGCTGTAAGTTGGTGAGGATTTGAGTATTCTGTAGAGTCCAGGAGGCTTCCATGTTCTTACAATATCGTTGAAGAAGAAGATTTTCGAATTGATCAGACCTATGAAAGTTGATTTCATAGCGCAATTAACTAGAAAAAAGCTCATAATTTTATAACAATTGAACGAATTTTCATGAATCAAAGCTAAAAAAACTCTCGATGAAGACATCTATCAAACAAAAAAAAACTATCAATAATAAAAACAAAATCGGTTCATCCGGTTAGGTGCTAAGATGCTACAGACAGACACACAGATACACACGTTAAACGTATATTACCCCTACATTTTGCGTCGGGGAACGCCGTAAGGTTACGGCGGCAGATGTACTCCTTGGTGGTAAGCTACTTTTTGGTAGATTTAATGATTCCACTACCACTGTACGAAAACTTATGATTCATGAATGCACATAAAACTTTCATTGGTAGGTATACTCGTATAGCTAGGATTAGAACCAACGACCGTCGGGTCAGAATCAGGGTAACTATCCTTTACGCCAAAGGGCTGTCCAATATCAATACGTAAGTATTATAAAACAAAGTTCATCACTGCGTCTGTCTGTCTGTTCGCAATAATCTCAATAGCTACTGAACGGATTATCATGCGGTTTTCACCAATAGCCAGAGTGTTTGTAAGGAAGGTTTAGGTGCATAATTCGTTAAGGTGTTGTGTAAATTGGATGAAATATGACGATGGTTGTTAAATATGTTCATATTTTATATTCGATGCAACAAACTGATGCAAATTTTGTAGGCATATACGAGTATGTTCTCTACCCGTGCGAAGCCGGGGCGGGCTGCTAGTAATATATAACCGTCGAGTTGACCTGATAGTAGAGCCGGGCTGTAGTAACTAGAGCTCCGACTCCGTCATGGCAAATAGTAGGACAGCCGAATTTGAGCTAATATATATTTTAGTCATTAGTAATTTTTATTATACACTTGCTATGCCCCGCGGTTTTACCCGCGTAGACATTGTTTCCGTGGGATGTTTTGGATAAAAATAAATACCCTATCTGTTATTTCAGGGTCTGGGCTATCTACATATCGAATTTCAGCTCAATCGGTTTAGTAGTATTAACGTGAAGAAGTAACAAACATAAACACCAATCTTTCTCCTTTATAATACATATTAGTTGGATAATAAAGTCTCAACAAAAAGCGTATGTTTATAAAGATTGTAATTTTAATTTATTTTTCTGTTGTAATTACCCTTTTATATCTTCGAGCGTTAGCATTTATGATTTTTAAAGATATTTTGCGAGGTTTCTGTCATGAAAAACATATTAAACATTTGATAATTGTTAAAGGCTGGTCATAAATTACGAATGCATTTAGTTATTCGGAATTTGAGCTTAACGACAACAATAACAAGTGACCATTTTGTAATGTATTCAAACCGCGTGCTGCCATGTCACGATAATGCTGTCTTAGGTATCCTGTTTAACAAAAAAAAAATGAACAGGCACTGTGATATCACTACATCACTATGTTATAAGAATAAGCTGTGCCAAGCTTGAAATTGTTGTTGAGCGATGCACGGAAAATACAAAGCTTAAATACTTCTTTGACAGACACAAGCTAGGATTTGACGAAGAAATATTCGGGCTATGTCTGATCCACCGATCGCATTGATCGAATAATATAAATCTATAATCATAGAGTTAATAACGAATTTCGTTATTTACTGGCTATGTGGTAACAGTTATGTGATAACTGTATGTTACAGGAACCAAATTTATACTTTATCAAAACCCTGCTTAAAGATTCAAGCTTTCTTAAGCTTTAATTCTATATAGAATTAACTAATCGCAGCCCAGCTTGATAATGTCCAAATTCAATTTTGTTAATATTATTTCTTTTAGTTTTATGTTAATGCAATTTGCAACTAAACTCATTATACAAATTATACTAGTCGGTTTAAAATTTACATCTCATTTTATAAGATTAGCGAGAAGCATAACGCAATCAATGCGTCAGTGATGTTAAGCTTTTCATTGTTATATTTGTTATAAAGTAATATATTATAAAGAAAATTAAAAAATTATAAAAAATTATATAATAATATAAAGTAAATATAATGTTATATAAAGTAATCCTTAATTTAATAGCAAGAAAATCAGCTAAAGGAAGCTTAATACAAGTAAAAGGCAAGTATAATTCCGTTAGCTTTGACTCTAAGCGTTAGAACACAATCTTCAAATGGAAAAGTGATGCTGGTTATAGTTTAGATCTTTCATCTTTTGTGAAAGGGTGTTGTTAACATTTTAATAGACCTAGTTTGAACCCTAGATGAATTCCAGGAGTGGAAGGCACTACATTGATATCGATATCGCAAAAGTCTGATAGAGGGAGATGTAGCTATACAGTTGTATAATTGCATCTGCAAAAAAGTAATTAAAGATCAGCAAACATGCAAACGGTGTATCATTATTATAGAAAGACGATATCATTATTATCATTTAACAGCTTTGTCCTCCAACAATTAAAACGATTAAGACATAATTAATAGAATAGATCACAAACTATACAAATCTTTGCTTTCATGTTTCTTTTGACCTTTACTTCTGTGCTATTTAGTATTTAAATGATTCTACGAGTATCTGTTGTTTTTCTTTTAACAATTATTGCATGATATTGCTTACATTTAGCAATAACTTTGTAGGCAGCTGATATTGTGACTTAATACAATTATTTTTAAATGTTTAATGACCCTGGCGTTACAACACAACTAGACAAGAAAGGCAGAAAGACTTTAGAACCCTTTGATGATAAGCAACAAGCTTTTATTTGACTTGCTGTGTATGTACTATATATGCCGTATGTATGTAAGAATGTGTGTGTATCAAATCTTAGAAGCTAAATTAGAACCACTTCCTGACGTATGACTGGGCCCAAATTTGGAGCCAGGCTATAGGGACTCTGCAAATGGTAGAATAGTCGAATTGGGTGTTTGAAAAAAAAAGAAAGTGGGGTGAAATAAAAAAAAAATATCGTCTAATTTTTTTGTCATGTGTCAAAAAGGATTTATAAAAGCTAATTCCGATTATCCGACCTAATGTGCATACCTATATTATTGACAACTGATTTTTTTTTCTAAACAATTATATAATCGGATCGAACTTACGTAATAAGTAGTCATAGATGGCGCCACCAATGCATAATTGGGTTAACAAATGCAATCCACTAATTTCGTCGTATCGATGTATCGAACCGTGGCTTAATTGGCAGAGCACCTGGACGTGTAATCCGGGGGGTGTGGGTTCGAGTCCCGTCGGTACGATGAAACTTTGGATTGTGTTTAACAATGTAAAAAGATATAAAGTGTGAGACAATTCAAAGTAACATAATATTTGATTTACTTAGTGCAACATCTCTCGTCGGATTTGAAAACTGTAATGATTTCTTCCGAATGATTAACTTACGTAATAAGTAGTCATAGATGGCGCCACCAATGCATAATTGGGTTAACATATGCAATCCACTAATTTCGTCGTATCGATGTATCGAACCGTGGCTTAATTGGCAGAGCACCTGGACGTGTAATCCGGGGGGTGCGGGTTCGAGTCCCGTCGGTACGATGAAACTTTGGATTGTGTTTAACAATTTACAAAGATATAAAGTGTGAGACACTTCAAAGTAACATAATATTTAATTATATAATCGGTTCAATTCAGCTAAAGTTAAAGGCGCGAGGTAAATTTGTAAAAAAAATTGTAAATTAAAAAGTTATGTCCAATTGAACGGTAAGAATGTGTCTCAAATCAGCCCACGGTTGCCTGGAAGAGATCGCTAATTAGCGATAAGGCCGCCGATTGTACTGTAAATGTAATGAATATTGTACGTAATTTTAAGATATTTAAGTGCAATAAAAAATAAAAATCTAATGGTATTTGCATAGTAAAAGGGCGTTTAGGTCCAGGACATTAAGTTAAGGTACGATTACACCGCGGCGTCCTGCGTCCGCGTGCGCGTTCGCGATCTGATTTTCAATCGTTTACTGATCGCCTTGGATCGCGTTTGGTGTGAACCAATCGGTACAAATACTACTGCGCTATCAGATTAGGCTTAGGCTTAGGCTAGCTTAGGCAGATTAGGCTATTGCGCACGCAGGACGCCGCGGTTGTGGTCGTACCTTTAGGAGTAAAGCTTATTAATTCAATTATTCACGAAAGATTTAAAAAAAATCAAGACGTTTAATGTCATGACTGCAAGCTTCAGCAGGTAACAAATACTTTAATCAAAACATAAGTTGTTTTGTATTATATTTATATAGATCTACAGGTGGTTGCAAACATGCATTAGCATTACTTATATGGACTCATCGGAGAAGTGAAGATCCAACACCTACTAGATATAATCGGTTAAAAGTCAAAACACTGCATCAGCTCTGTGCTACAATGAGTAGAAATTAACATTGTGACGTCACACGCGCTCGGATTTGTTTGATGACAGCTAACGGCGTGTTTTCGGTATTGGAATCAAATATTTATTTCTTATTTTGATATAACTTATTATATATAATTATACGGAAAATAATAACTAAACAGTTTTGAAAACTGAGATAAGACCTTTCCATTTATTAAAAATAAAGCATTTTTTTTTTCAAAAACCCCAATTGGGCTAGTATGTATTGTTATCATATTATTATCTAGCACTTTACACATGATAACGTTTTGCTTGTGCTTAAAAAGTTTTCTTAATTCCTTAAGATTTTGTGCCTAAATTACGATGTTTTGTATCCAATGTTAATTATTATAATATACTATGTCTTAATCACTATATGAGTTGGTGGATCATATTTGCGAGTCACGAAATCGGTAAGTGATACGAGGTCGCGAGTGTATTTTATATTCCCGGAAACAAGTAGGAACTTTAATGGCTATAGAGCCTTCAACTTCTTCAATTTTATTGCCAAATACGTCCTCACCTCAGTTTTGCACTCAAAGTAACATAGTTCAAGTTCTTAGAAGTCAAGATCATATCTAAATTTAGAGATGATTATAATATTATGTTACTTTTGCTATACTTAAGTGTTCTGTAGATTCTAATACGTGTAATGCTCATCGCAGGACATTGAAATAGCTATTGTTTAAAATTTAGATGTGTAGGTAATATAATTGACAAACAAACAAAATTTAATTAAATTTTGTAGCGATGTAGCGATCATAGCGAAGCAATGTATCAATGTTAAATTGCTTTTAGTATGTTGAGCTATATTTTGTTATATCTATTAGGTTCGATAGAAAATCTTGTTTCGTCGCCTCTGGAGATGATATGAAAATATCGATGGATAAGTCGATGGATGCACCATTACTTGATACTGCATGGTTAAGGACCCAATTTTGATAATATAACAATTTACGTATATGATCAATATTGTTTCACAGTTGATTTGATAATCCTATCCCTAACTTGTGTTTAACTGATCCAAGCGACTTGACAATCGAGAATTTTGTTGGAAAGTTGCAGATATTATGCGGATTTCATAAATCTGGTAAACACGAATTCAAGAGAAACTTAATTATGTAATATACAGAATTTTAAAGGCAGTTTATGTATATGTGATCTATTTTTAAATGTTTGCACACTTAAATTACATATACATATGTATAAATAGACGCGTCTAACTGTTTTCCTATATTAACGATTGTCAAATAGTGGGGATGATGATGAAAAAGAAAATTATCCTGTCTTTTTTCAAGGGTTTCAGCTACCTGATCACCATTGAGTTAATAATCCTACTTATTGTGATAAAATATAAATAGCTAAAAAATTGGCAACACTTCGTTACTTTAGACCGTAGGTATTCTTCTTTACACACATTAATTTTCCCAACTTCATAGTAGGGAATTAGGAATAGAACTTATGTTATTTTTAAAATATAATTATTAATACTAGACCACTGACTGTTTCTAACATAACGATTTGTATTAATATAATAATATGAGTGTTCTATAAGGTTGAAATATATATATTTGATGCAAAAGGAAAACGGCATAACTTTGTAAAGCATTTAGTCCAGAAAGTTTAACTTGCAAAAATAATTATTATTCCGCGTTGAAAAAAAAATCACTAGGTATCATGATAGTGGTTGTCGATAAACATCGATCAATGTCTCATCTCTATTGCGCTGCAAGGTCGTCGACTCATTAGATAGTGAAATGCTCATGTATATTGCATTGTTGAATTTTTACACAACATTAGGGACACTGTTCGACCGCTACGGTACCAATTTTTGCGCTGACAGCTGATCAGTTATTCTCTCTATGCGTTTTAAAAGCAGCCTTGATAAAAAAATCTTAATCCAACTCCTGTTGCGGACGAAACGTCATGTTAGATTTTTCATAAAGCATCTTTGTTTTCAATGCTTTTAAAATCCCAAATGGATATTATCTGTTCGCCAAATTATATATTTTTTATTTATAAAGACGCATTATCGAAAAAAAAAATTAGTCAAATATATTGTCATATATTTCGTCTAAATATTTATATTTTTTTATGATACAAAAACTGTAAGAATCTAAGCATCTAAGTTAATCTATGAGAATAATACGATCTTTTATGCAGCACATTTAACACTTACAAATACATCAAATCCTGAAGTACATACTTCCTGTTGACCTAGAATCATGGAATTTGACAAACAAACAAGATTATTTTTGTTTGAAAGTTAATATTAGCAAGTAAATTTTAACTACATACTTATCTATATCTATTGTAATATAATATCCTATAATATATGGTATATCATAAATATGAAAGTTTGTATGTTTACTAATCAGTCACGCGAAGCGGTTGAAGGCATTTTAATGAAATTTGGCACACATATAGTTTATTACCTATCCAGGTAATAAACTATATGTGTCCCAAATTTCATTGTGCATCCACAGAAGATCACACATATGATACTTTATGAAGGTAAGTACTTTTTTAAGCGCGCGAATCTGCTGTCGTATGTAGTCTAGTCGTATGTAAGTTTCGTAAAGAGTCTTTATGGTAGTATATTTTTAAAGTACTAAACAAATAAGTAGGAATATTTTTGGACAAATATAAAATTGAACATATTTTGTGCTGGGTTCCTCTATAGATTTCTGGTAAAATAATTGATATTATACGTTCATCAGATTGAAGTGACAATAATTATGTTTCGAAGTCATTATTGAATTCATTTTCATCCTTTTTTCAAGTTTTTTTTATGTTGGCTTATTTATCAGAGTTTTCATCGTATAGCACTTCATAATAATTTCAAGACAGCGTTGTTTATGGATCATAAATAAATACAATATCAAAATTACAATGTTTATATAATAAATATTCAACATATTGGTGGTATCGATCTGTTCTTTTAACTTAAATGTAAGTAAACTTTACAATAATATTTTGAGATCTCAGTAGGGAACACTAAGGTGAATTACTGCAAACAATATTATGCTAATAAATTATTATATAAGGCAATAATCAATTGCTACATAATAAATCGCGAAACGATTACCTGTAAGAGTGTTTCTCGGCGACAACCGTAATTACCATACAACAGATGACAACTACCTTTGCAAATAAATGTAACACTTTAGTTGAAATCGATAAAGAATCTTCAAAGAGCAAACGTTGGGGCTTAGTGGAGTTTTGTCAAACTGTTTGTGCTATTGCTTTTGCTTTGTTATTTTTGCTATTGCTGCTATATATTCAACATATATAGCAGCATAGAATAGCAATTACAAAGTTCAGTAGGAATAAGCGCCGCATGCTAGAAAGCTGTTGTAAAAACTCTTTCAATTCGTTTCAATAAAGCAGTTTATGAGTTACAGTTTGACGAAGTAATCAAAAATCTTTGTTATATTTGTAGCGTCAAGCAATTTTTGTAAATATTTTGTACTCTCCTTCGTTTCTATATCCTTATCTATCTGATGGTTTTTTTGAACACAATGTGAACATTCTGTTGGTATCTGATAATTAAGCGTCAATTCATAAGAAATACGTCAAAAGCTACGTTTTATATACACATACATAACGTTTACGTTTCATACATTTCATAATTATTATACAGAACAAGTTTTGTTGCCGTAGTACGTACCTAGTAATCCACGATTTACTGAGCTACCCATGAGTAACCAACCAGTACCCAGCTCAACCAGTTAATCGATGGCGATATTGTCCTTACAACACTATTTTTTAGTTCTCTTCTAAAAGCGTTATCATCGTCATATCAATTATAAGACGGTTGTTATAGCGAACTTTAATTACATGACCGGAAATAAACGCTTATTATCTTGCATTAGGTGTATTGATTCTAATTACATACGAAGGTTAAAATACAATGAGAGGTCTTCTCAAATGGAAGCAAAAGGGTGATGGCTGGACATTACGTGACAGCCACTATTGAGGAAAATGGTAAAAATCTGCTGTATGTCCGCTTATTTAGAGACACAGAGTATATTTAGTGCAGTAAGCACTAAATCACGAAGATAACGATTTCAAATAGTGGTGAAAGCTCAGTTATACAGGTGGCCCAAATGGAGACACATCAATTTTAAATTGGACATAAAAAATGCTGTATCCCGACCCGAATTTTAAAACCAACAAAGGGTGAAGTATAAAAAAAACTTTCCGAATCGGTTCAAGCGTCTTCGAGTAATTGGTGAACATAAATAAAAAGAAGTTAATAAAGATTTGAACGAACTAAGAACCTCCAACGTTTTGTTAAGTCGGTTAAAAATAATTGAAATCTAGAAAACAACAATCTCTTTCAGTTGCATCCACCCTATATATATACTACCTACTTATCTTCTTTAAAATATATATATTACTAATATATTATAAAATTAAAAAATAAAGTGCGGATTTGCTCTCAGCACAGAATGAGGCCACTTGGTTAACCAATCCAAAACCAAATGTCATTATTCCGTGCATAGAGTAGATCGGCGCCCGAGCATCGTTTTAAAGATGTATCTAAAAATGCTTCCAAGAAGACTTTACCACTCGGCACATGATTAATCTCAAAGAACCTACTGGTAAAGGTTAAAATGAAAAAAATGTCTCGGAAATTATCGAGTTTCGAATCGAGAATATTTTTACTGAAACTATCGAAAAGTAAAGAAGCCGAGTGACATTAGGAGATTCACTTACATCTTATATATCTAGGTTATGCAAATATATTGATTGTTCCGACGAGGTCAGTCCTCAATACTAAAAATGTTACCCGCGCTCTACACAACATCTCAATAGAATTAATAAGGTAAACATCTTTACAATTACTAATACATTTTGTCACGCAACAATTAAAAAGCAATTTGCCTTAATTATGTTTACAGGTACAAATATTAGATCGTCACAAAAATAGATAACCATATTTTCAACACAAAATATTATCGGCTGATGAGCCTGATCACATATTTTTCTAGAACACAGAACATATATATACTGGGTAGGGCAAAAGTAATCACCTATGACGATGGATCCATCATCCTAGGTTATCACCCTATTGGAAAACGCTGTAACTTTTGCAAATGGCGCCAAATGTCTATCTGGTTTTGACATTTGTGAAGTAAACAAACGCAAATTACAAATCGACAAGCCATGAATCAGTTTACTCCGCAAGAACGCGGAATAATTGATTCCATATTTTTGCGTAATAATTCGTTTGTTGTGTTGGCGCAGCGTGAATTTCGTCGCAGATTTCCTGGCCGTCCGACACCAACTGGACAAACACTGCGGCGTTTGGCCACTCGCCTTGAAGAGACTGGGACAACACGAGATGTTCCTAAAGCTGGCCGGCCCCGGAGCAGCCGTTCTGCTGAGAATATCGCTGCCGTTGCCCAAGATGTCGGAGAGGATCCCGAAACACCGACCAGACGACGTGCCACGCAATTAGGCATTAGCCGGCGGTCCTTACGCAGAATTCTGGTGAAAGATTTGAAGATGTTCCCTTATAAAGTGCAGACAGTGCATGAGCTGTTAGCTGTTGACCGCCAAACGCGTCTAACCTACGCTGAAGCCATCCAGAATCTCAACGAAGAGGTGGACGATTTTTCATCAAAACTTATCATGAGCGACTTATCGCTCATGATAAGCATCGTCTTAACGATGCTCATTTCCATCATAGTGGTTACGTGAATAAACAAAATTATCGTTTCTGCGGCACCGAAAATCCGTGTATCACCCACAAAGAGCCATTATACCCACTCAAAGTTACTGCGTGGTGTGCTGTTTACGCTGGAGGTGTCATCGGGCCATTTTTTTTGAGAACGCGAAAGTAGTTAAAAATCGAAAAGCGGTTCACGGAATACATCTACCTACTAAGTTTCAACTGTGTAGTCCCAATAGTTTCGGAATAAAGTGGCTGTGACATACGGACGAACAGACAGACATGACGAATCTTCAAGGGTTCCGTTTTTTATCATTCTGCTACGGAACGGCTACGCTAAGACTGTGGTATAAATAAAATCTTTTAAAGACAAAAATTCGTATGTAAAAAAAATATAGTTTATAAATTTGACATGAACATCTATGCTATACTCGCAGTATGTCAATTTGTAATTATCAACTACATACTTGAATTTATATGATCACGAGCACGGTAAAGTTGTTTGACGCACTTATAAAATCTAGGATTTCCTGGTACATTGGAATTTGCTTCAAATGTCATCGAGTATGTAAATTATTTTTTTCTTTATTGGAAAGACTAGTGGCCTACATAAAGAGTAGTAAGACAGAAAATTGAAAGTACAGAAGTAAAGTTAATGTATGTACTTCATTTTTTTAGGGTTCCGTAGCCAGATGGCAAACATCGGAACCCTTATAGATTCGTAATGTCTGTCTGTCTGTCCGTTCTTATGTCACAGCCACTTTACATCAAAACTATAAGGACTACACAGTTGAAACGTGGTAGATTAAGGTATTTTGTGAAACGCTTTACAATTTTTATACAAAAATTTAAAAAATTAAACATGAAACATACATATATGGAACTGAAACAATTGTTTTTTTATTTCATCAAAACTTTACGTGCGGTGTATCTGTAGATAGGGTTATACAAATGACTTTGAGGTTCCTAAAACTATTTTTTCTCAAAGTCTATCGTTTGAAAGGTAGACACTTCTAAAGTGGTATAATTAATCTCCCCCTCCCCTCTCTAACTTTTAAAACTAAGAGATTGAAAACCTATCTATATAAAAAATATATGCTTGTAGATCTCAACAAACACTTCCAACGAAAATTGGTTTGAACGAGATGTAGTTAGCAGTTTTTGAGATACAAATATAACTTTGTCATTCGTACAAACACTATGAAAAACAAAGTTTTGTTGCTGGCGAAAAATTATAGTGGTATTTTTTGCTCGATCTTATAAAATATTGTAGTGTATTACGGAACCCTACGAGCGCGAGTCCGACTTGCACTTATCCAGTTCATTTTTTCTACCTACGCAAAGCGATCTGCTTTGGATATCGTCGTTCCGTCACGGCCAGTGGGCCATATAGTTTATATAGGTATTGTATGTGCAACCCCCTTTCTATAATAGTATAGTACGTATATAGTTTAGATATACTGCTAGCTATGAGTATGTAAATTTAAAGCATTTATTCTGTTTATGTGCTATTGAAAAGATACGCACTTATATATAAGTATACATGTCAACATTATGTAATATTGATTAAGGCACGTCTAACATAGATAAGTAGTGGAAATAAGTATAAGTTTATCATTTGATTCCCATCCCAGTCCCGAACGCCATCTAACGAACTTCTAACACCAACTATGTGAACGTTAACACAAAGTGTTAGTAATTAATATTTTTAGTAAGGTAAACAATCGTTCATAGATGGCGCTATAGTAAGTAGTATATATATATATATATATATATAGTAAGTAGTATATATAGTAGTGTTCTGTTCTTAGTATTTGTTGTTATACCGGCAACAGACATACATCATCTGTGAAAATTTCAACCGTCCAACTATCACGGTTCATGAGATACAGTCTGGCGACAGACGGACAGACAGACAGACGGAAAGCGGAGTCTCAGTAATAGGGTTCCGTTGGTACCCTTTGGGTTCGGAACCCTAAAAATGCCAAATCCAAGCGCTTACTAAAAGATTCTTGACCCCGCATGTAAGTCGCATACGAGATAAGCGATTCCAAAGTTTCCTTAGTATTCAAAGCTTAGCTACTGTAACGGCATTCGCCGAGTGCTGAGTAATGCACGAAGAACTGAATACGAATAAAACTCTGTAAAAAGTATTTATATTACAAGCTTAGTTACATGTCCTACAAAGGCAACATGTGTTATTTCATTCCACCTTTTAATGAAAAAAGTTTTTAAGCTCAACGTACAGAAACATGTAGTTTTATTGCAGTTAACGTACTAACGTACGTACGTAATTTAAGTACTTAGTAATAAATAAAGTATAAAATTCAGCAACAAAAATATTATTTTTCATGTATGTTATTTCAACGTTGTAATTTCATGGAACTCTTATATTTGATTTGCTAGCCGTAAATATTAAAATATTTTTTTTAATATATATTATTTGAAGGCTTTTTTCTATTAGAGAACACTAGCTCCTGTCCAAGGCTTCGCCCGCGTGGCCAACAGGAAACAAATGATATATTTTTCTCCAGAATCAAATAATATAAGTCCCTCACTCCCTCACGGTGCGACTAATTCACCCAGAGTTTACCAATTTAAAGGCGCTCAGCAAGCTATGGAGAGGGCTATGCTCGGAGTTTATCTGAAGGATCGAATTTTAAAAGAAGTTATATGTCAGAGAACCAAAGTTATAGATATAACTCAAAAGATTAGGGCTGGTCACATCTGTCGTAGAACCCATAACCGTGGGGGTAGACGAGTTCTACAGTGAAGACCACGGCTCGGCAAACGTGGTGTAGGACGCCCTCCAGCTAGGTGGCGCTATAATATACGCAAGCTGGCTGGCAGCGGTTGGAAACTAATAGCTAAAGATCAAGCTCAGTGGCGTGCCATAGGAGTGGCCTGTGTCCAGCTGTGGACGGAATTTGGCTGATTATGATGAGAACGAAATAGTATACCTACCGCAGTATTTCTTTGTAAACATTTTTTATTGTTTTTCCTTAAGGTGCAAGAATCACCAGGCTACTCCGTGAGCTTACTCTGTAGTAGGTATAACTGTCCATGTGAAAAGCAGTTCTCCCCCTGCTAAACTAAAAGTTTGGCCTGGAGATTTATTTCTGGTCATAGCAAAGCAGAGATTAAGGGTAAACTGTACATTTTTTTCGAAGGAGTAGTTCAGTGGTGTTATAGGAATCTCTGTAATAAACACAGACTCCCCTCTAGAACAACCGGCCAGTATAGTGGTCTCGATAACATTTCGTTGCAAAGTTTTCACTCATAACCTGGTGCCATTGCATAATGTTGGTCATTGCATAATTTATTTTCATTGCTCTTTCTAGTGTGCCTTACATCAAATAAGAAAGCTATCGGAAAAGACACGCCCCATCGCCTACGATCGGAATAATAGCAATAATACAAATCAAAGCAAGTTCTTTAGTCATATTTGTGAATTTAAAATAAGCGTAATAAAACGAATACTAAGGTAACTAAATACCGAGGTAGGATACTAAGTTAACTAAATACCTAATAATATTCAACGCATCTTACTAAATACTTACGAATAATAAATATAAAAGGTACTATTACCAAACATTGTGGAAAACCCTTTCTTAGTAGATACTTACACTTTACAAAGAACCAACACTCTAAATTTCATGCCTCTAGGACCAGCGAACTAGGCTGTGCGATAATAAATCAGTCAGTCAGTAAGTCAGAACTTTGGATTTTATATATAGATGAAGAGTAAAGATAAATTTACCTGGAGGTGATTGTTACCCGCATGATAGTCATTGTTACAGAAATCCGTTGTAATTGTTGGTTCAAAGACTGTCCAAATTTATTACAACACCTTCCTTCTAAACAAGAGCTAAAAGTTAACGTTCACAAATCTTGTGAAATGTCCTTGAACTGGTAAATACAAAATGACTAAAATAAGCCACACGCTATGTTATCATCATTAATACTTCGCGACAATTAAAAGGCTGGACTCCACCGGTTCTAACCGATTGGTTCCAATGAGATTCAGCCAGGCTGGATTGAAGCAGATTTTAATCATGCCGTTGATCCCTACTCACATGTGCAACCGCAAATTTCTTTGTCAACAGGAAACAAAAGATTCGTGGTGCAAGTATGTATTGTGTAATACATTTGGCTTGGTATAATAATGACATTTTACTCATTCAAATTACTGTAATTTCGTGTTGTCAATGTCTAGCAGTACTACTAGTTTCTAAGTGTAGAGGGGTACTATTTGAAATATTTAGAATAACACCCAAAAATCTACTAACCAATCACTTTCAAATGAAAACGCTTCTAAAATATGATAAATCATTATAATGCAATAGGTACACATAAATTGTATGACAGAAACATTCTGGTATATAATGTATCAGTAGTACCAGTATGTATCTCAAAAACATACTTATGAAAATCGCAGTTGTCATGGTCAGGGGTAACAACACCGTAGCATCTTTGTTACATAAAAACAACAATGAATGCCGTGAAGCGGAAACCAGATTCGTGATACGCCAGCGGCTTGATAGTTTTGGCAACAAAAACACCAATATTGCGACTGAAATATTGCTATTTGTTTGCGTTGAATTGAATTTTGCGAAAAATTCAAGGTTGCTACGTTGTCACTTCTAGTATAGACTAAGTGGCGAAATGTATGTTGTAAGTGTCTGTGTTACAACGTACGTTACTTTGTATGCTTGTGTCAAGCTTTTTCGACTGGAAAAACTAGATCTGTGTTAGCTGCATCTCTTAGAGTTGTAGATAATAATCTAATAGTCAGTCAGTCACAAACTCTTTACACGTTTAAAGAACGAGTCAAATCTTTCTATCTCGCTTAAATGTACTCATGCTCACGTAAACTATTCTAATCCAGAATGTATATTTATTCTTCTTTCTTAGCTTAACTTTGTAATTTATTAAATAGTTTTTTTCCCCTCTCAATTATAAAACACCACTTACCACCATATCTTGTTACATTTCTCTCCATCCATAGGTTGTCTGGAAGAGATCGCTTTAAGCGATAAGACCGCCTATTGTTGCACTATTATTTTAAATTGTATTTCTTACTATGTTTGATTCTGTAATTTAAGGTGTTAAATAATAAAGTGTTTCTATCTATCTATCTAATACCACCTGTCGCATAATAAGGAAAGCCGCTGGTTTGTGCATCAGTTGTTAAACCAATAATTATTAAAGATGAGTTAACTATAATTATCTGATATAAATTAACAAAATTATAATAATAACAACGTTATTTCTTATAAGAAGGAACAAATAAAAACAACTTGAAGTTGTGTATAAGCTATTGGACATTTTATATTTGTCATGGAGAAATTAGTGAATGGGGCATTATTTACCTTTTTTTTAATTTATTATAGGCTAGGGTTTGACCACTATCTCACCTGTTGGTAAGTGATGATGCGGTCGAAGATGGTAAGCACGCTAGGCCTAGAATGGGAACTGGCTCTCAAGTATAGCGGCCGGAACACAATAGATGTTTTGGCGACAGATTTTCTAACTTGAGGGTGGTAGCTGGCCCGGCGGACACTATATAGTATCCTACCACCATGCGGGGGTTGTTGGTTTCTTAACGATGTTTTTCCTTCACCGGAGGGCCACTGTGAAAAGCGAACATAATTTTTTCGATAGAAAAATTCATTGGCGCACGGCGGGGATTAAACTCGGTATCTCTGGCATCAAAGCCGACCGTTCTTTTACGCCACCGGGCCCTCACTTACAATGCCCGGCCATATAAAAAAATGCCGAAAATGTACACTTGTGTTGTATAGTCTAGTCAACAAATGTTGCGCTATCCTTTAGAAACTTGTTTAGGGTGCTTATACGGTGTGAACATACCAAAAATCTTTACGCATATTAATTTATTCTGGGTTCTGGGTCTCGTTCTGGTTTAAATATTTTGGTCTGGTTTTTCTCAGTTTTATATTCATGTGAATTCCTGTTTTGACTGGGTTTGCTTTATTGTTGTTTTTTGTACCATGATAAAATTATTATTCAGTAACTTTAAACATTTTTTTTGTAGATATTATTAGCTAAATATTTAATATAGTTTAAATATTTTTTTAAACAGCTGCAATAATTCGCGGATTTTATGTTTTTGATGCTCGAGGTGTTGATCTAAAGTACTACTATTACTCACGAATATAAATTGTTTATTGTATACCTTTTGTGCTATTCTCAAGTTATGCTCCGTCATAAGTATACGTGGAAATAGACTGGTATTTATAAAGATTATATTTTATAATATAATATAAAAATTATATGTTAGTAATGCATTCAATAACATATTGATTTCCTAGTGTATTAATGTATTAAGTAACGTTTGCAATTAATTTTCACATTTTCGATATTAGTGTTAGTACGAGTTAGAAGATATATACTGCAATAGCTGTAACGTCAAGAATAGTTAAGAACCTTGCAAGGCAAGGTTTGCAATTCTAAGTTCTATTTATAACTCAGGCACTTTCTTGGCTGTTCTTTTTATATCAGCGCTCAGCCAGCTGTAATCCTGTCTTACCAGATTCCTAATACATACAAGACTGCCCTAAGATATAACAGTTACGAGCATAGCGCAAATGAACTTTGCATGTTTCCCTCTATGGCACCGGCATACCTGCGAGTATACTACTTATATACAACTTACAAGGCTTCTAAACGAGAAAATTTGATTGCTTGGGTTGTTAAGATTTTAAAGTTCATCTTTGTATTGTTGGTATATAAGCTTCCAATTACAGATATATTAATAATGAGGTATCTTTCAATTAATTGAATTGTGGTAGCGTACGTTGTATTCAAGCAGATAGTTCTATGCTTCGAAACGTTATTCATGAATATGCAAGCTTTGTTGTTTTTTTAACCGACTTAACAAAAAAGGAGAGGTCCTCAATTCGTCGGAATCTTTTAATTGTTTTTTGTTTTATTTTTTATGTATGTTCTCTGATTACTCGAAGATGCCTGAACCGATTTGGAAAATTATTTTTTTGTTCCATTAGGGTACATTATCGAGGTCTATTCATTTAAATTTTAACGAAATCGATCGAGATATAGAGATATCAACATTTGTATTACGATGCATTTATATACCCCGATGACATGCTACTGACTACTGGCTATTTTGACTAGCCCGACGTATGAAGTCGGTTCTTTTAGTTTTTTTAAACAATCTTAAATTATTATGTCTATAGTTTCCGTTACAGGTGGAATGAAAGTTTATAACCGTTTTCGTGAATTTACTACTTATATCTATCGGTGAAAGGCGCATGACTATAGTTACTTAGAAATAGCTCGATAGTCGCGGTAGCAAATAATAATAATCGTGGCGTTGAAATACTACACATTTACTTCTGTTTGTATTGTGTTTCAGTTGTACCATATTACTTGTTGGGTATTTTTAAATTATGCATGTTTAAAAACAAGAATACATTTACAATTTTACAACAATAATATACTTATACCAACATTAATATGTACATGGAAAATGTATACCTATCAAATAATACCGTTAACTTTATACACTCTAGAAAACATAGATAAAAATAAATTATAGCGCGGTGATAAATTATGCGTTAAAATAAAATAACTATGTTACAACGCGATATTTATGATTTCACGTTAATAGTGGTTCAGGTTAGCAATATAAGTTTATCGGGTTCCAAATAGATTGATACTAATACCACTCACAGTATTTCAATAAGTCATTTATAAAACACTAAAAGATGATTCGCAAAGAAAAGCGACACAGAAAAACTGTTTGTTACGCCAACAACGACGAAGTGACGTAGTGAAAGTGACGGACGCCAACGGCCGCTGACCGATTTAGTTTGCGAATGTCTTTCTGTACAATAAAATAAAACAAATAAACCGAGCCGCTTTTTGCATGTATCATCATCGAAGAATTCAATAAATAAAAACCGGTTAAGATCTGTTTTGCTTCGGCACAACAATAAATAAAATGAACTAGAACGATCTGGTAGACTCTAGATTGCCCTTAATGACTTCTTGTGTATTGGGAATGAAGATCTATGCTATTATACATACTTTTTGTGCAAGGTCATAAAGTAGAGGATTAATTTTACTAACTTCAAATTATCACGTATTTTTTAAGTTGTACCTAGCAATCAAATGAATTATTATGTATGGTATCCTGTACAAAAATAGTACCTACAAAGAAACCTTAAGGTAAAAGAAAACAACCTACTATGTTCACTCTTTGTTGTTATTTGCTGTGTTCAAATAAGTGTAAAGTGGCCTAACATTCAAAAGAATTTGCATGGTAATACTACGATTTTGCAAGGCGTGAACAGTGACATCACGTTACGTTCGCAAAGGTTATCTTTTGGCATATTCGTTGTTTTTGCGACTCCAGGCTTGACGAAAAAGACACAAAGGATTTTAAAAAGCTATAAATATTTAAGTGATGCTAAACCATTCACTGCATGGCAATGACCTGCGGTACGGTCTTATAGTCCCGAGTATTTAAATCTTCTAGATAAGTGTGCTACATCTTGGACTCCATCCTCATTCAAATTTAGGCTGAGGCGAAATAGTGGTTGTAGAAACCACTATTTGTCTATCAAGCATAAATTACAATTAGACAATAATACTTGAATGCCACACACTTTAATATTTAAACACCAGTACATAGTGCGTCGTTAACACGTAAAGTTAAATTAAATCTTTGAAAATCAAACGCATGGAAGCATCATTTTGAAAGCGATGATATGTAGTTGTTAATTTAATAGAAAAAGGAACAACCATAACAACTGATCGACATCGCGACATTGAGAGTCAATACGTGATTATGATACTAATAATCCGTAACAAAAATACACGATTAAGAACCTTATTTTAATTATAATAAAGACTATATATTTAAAATATATGTAAGTACGTCACTATAACAAATAAACTGTTTCAAAGTAAGCAAAACCAGTAATGGAGACACGATCAACGACCTTCGGGAGAAATTGAATTACTTTCTTAGAAACCAGTTTATTTACATTCATAAGTATTAAAATACAGACGTATTTTTATCTATTATCTACAAACTTATTCTATTTATATATCTACTAGCTGTGTCCCGCGGCTTCACCTACGTCATAAAGTATCTAAGTAGGTCATGAATATTAATAAATACCATAATAAACATGCGAAAGTCAGTTCGCATATGGTATGGACCAATTTAGCTGAAATTTTGCACAGGGATATAAACAGAGTAGAGTGGGACATAAAAAAAGTTTGTTATGCATTATGAGTCTACCGTATATAATATATAGGATGGGGCGTTATTACTATCCATTAAATATCAATCAAGTAAAGGATTATCCAATCCTTTACTTGCGTACCGGGACACCTTGACTTAAATAATATTTTGGAAAAGTCTTATGGCTTTTAAGCACATTTACACAATAATTTCGATTTCGTGATCATAAAAACGGATTTTTGTAAATTGTTGAACTATTAGTTATATAACGCCATTTTAATCGGTTTGCTACGTCGGTCGAGAAAAAATAATGTTGCGACGAAGTGATACACACTGAAATCACTTTTTTTTTGCATATTTTATTTGATAATATGTGTGGTATTGATTTTTTTCGGCCTTAGTAGGAACCTATTTTCCATTAGATTGATAAACAGCGTCGTTTTTTATGCTTTTAGGTGATTCAGATTCAGATTCAGATATTTATTTGCATAAAATACAGGTTTATAATAACATCGAAAAATACAATATAAGACCTTATCCGTATTTTGCCATTGGTGGCGTGCAAATCTTTAAAAAGGAAATTATAAGATCAGAAATACTATATCATTTATCCTATATAAATATATATTTATAAATATTTACAGTTTTCGCTTAGTTACTGTTTTATTATAGTATATATATATATATATATATATATATGTATATATATATATATATATATATAGGCATTTATTTCATTCATAATATTACATTTCCTAAAAGATAATACAGGTCATTACATATTATTTTGAATAATAATTGTCAACAATGAACGTAATTAATAATTGTCAATGTGTCAAATAACAATCAAATTTACAAAATTTACAAAAAGATTATGACTGTAAGTCCTGATGCCGTCCCTCGCGCGCCCAACCTATACCGAAAGACCCCATCACACTAGCGGCATTGCCACGCTGGATTGCCAGGGAAATCTGCTGGACAAGGAACCAACCTGAACGGGGATCGCGACCCTTCTCCCGCAAACGTTGCCCCAAGTCCAGCACAAATTTCTTAGCCTCGGAGCCCCAAGGACCCGCTGTTTCGACAGCGAACGGTACGAAATCGTAGGCCGATTCCAGACAGGCGTACTTAAGGTGTTTGCCTCTAGCGGCCACTTCTGCGCCCGCTCCGGCAGCCTGTTGTGTGGCGGGAAGGTGGCAGGATGCAAATGTGCTTACACACGTAGCATCCCATACCAGGCACTTCCCCTTCTGCCAGGGGATCAGCGTAAGACCGTCCGGCCGTTTGCCATCTGAACGGGATAAGCCAGGGGGCTCCAAGACGCATGGCACTTCCGCCGAAATTAGAGCTCGCCGGATGATTTCGTTGACTGCGTGGTGACGAGGCCTCCGTCCGGCGCATCGTAAGCAGCTCAGGCCATGGTATCCTGTTGCCTACACCTGCGCACCGCAGATACAAGTGTGGGGTTCACACACATAAATATTTATATATATATTATAGTTTATACAGTTCGGTTACCATTATACAGTTCGGTCAATATTTCATAAATTTGTCAAATCTAATAATTATTACTTATTTTTAATTTATATTATTATTATTATTATATTACATACAAATATTTAAACATGTCACCATTTTTTAATTTATATCTTAAAATTCATTCACCGTATAAAATGCTTTTCTACATAACCAATCAAATATCTTTTTTTTGAACACTGGTAATGGAAGAGATTTTAAACTATGTGGTAACTTATTAAACACTTTGATCGCCATGGAATAAGTGCCAATTGATGTTGAGTGTTTCCTTACTTTTGGGTACACAAGTTTATCAGGAAAACGACTGTTAAAATCGGAAACCTCTCTAAATTTTGTGAATAACTGTGGATACTTTTTAACAAAAATACTAAGCTCGTAAACGTACATACTAGGTAGGGTGAGTATACCAATCATAGGGAATAGTTCGCGACATGAGTGCAGAGGCCCCACACCACATAGGGCACGCACACATTTTTTTTAGGCTATAAATGCTTTATTTACCCAAACACTGTTTCCCCAGATTATTAAGCCATATCTTAAGGCTGAATCTACGTAGCCGTGGTGTTAATAACAGTTTAACACTCGCTGAACTAAAATTCCTTAAAATTAAAAATAATTAATGCACTGTATAATTTACTGTATTTAAAGGTAAATGCAAAGACAACTTAAAGACACTAAGTACGGTAAAGTTTAGTGTGAGATTGTATAATTTGTCTAATTATTTCTATCGGTCACGATTACCCACACCACACGTCATCTACGAAGAAAACACATTTATGATAGGAAGACTTATTATGGAAACCAGATATTTCAACGCACTAGGTAGGTTGTTAGATAGCTCGAAACCAACTGAGGGTTAGTTTTCTTTTATCATAAGGCCAGCATTGGTCCTCTAAAACCGTAGCTTTGGCATTTGTTTCAGAGCATCTGTTGATTAAATTAACGAAATAAAATGCCTTGCTCATGTCAAAAAAGAGCACTGAGATAGGCCTGCGTTTGTCCATTTGAAAACAACCTCACTAATTGGATTGAACGCCGCTAGTGTATTCGATTTCCTGTTTTGAAGCTATTCTGTTCTTCAATTTTACTAAGTAGTCATACAGTCGCTGACGCATGGATCTTTCAAAGACACAATATCAATGTGTTCGGGCAATAGTTATTAACGTTGAGCTGACGTTCCTTTTTATGGATAGTCTTTCAATTGACTGTTTTAGTCTCTCTGGAAATAAACCCTTTGACAACGAGAGGCTTACAAGGTATCCTAAGGATTGGGGAAGGAACCAAACGTATTATCTAATAAACCTTGTGAATGTACCGTAAAAATCGACTGCTTAATAAAACGGCAGGTGTTTGAACAAAGAGCGACAGGAAACTGATTGATCATTGATATTGCGGAGGGCTTTTATGCATCTCTTCTGCAGTAGGAGTACAGATTGCGCCTCAATTCCTCTTTTTATGATAGATAACGGCACAAGCAAGATGCTTGCCTAGTGTTAAGCGTTCTGCAATGACTCCTTTTTATAGCGGCACGCAACATTTTGGGCTGCCAAAATGTTTTGCATCATTGCACTGCAACCATAATTAACCCGGGACATTTAGATGTTGAGTCCCAGTCGCATTGTCAATTGACTGGAAACTATACCCGATAAAAGCGAAAATTAATGATACGGTTAAATAACTGAAAATGTAGTAGTAATGCTCCAAGCGAACCAACAAGACAACCAACAAGTACCACATGAATATCAGCCTGACCAACACATTTAAGGCCAGTTTCACGGGTTTCTGTCAGTTCCGGATAGCGCTAATATGATGAAATCTGACAGATTTTTGACAGCTTTTATATGGCGCCACGTGTCAGATAACTATCTAACGCTTTATCAGGAACCGGTGAAATTGGCCCTCAGTGTAGTAGATCTTAAATTACAAAAACCTGGCATACCTAAATGTATCAATAAAACTCTTGACCTGAAATAAATTATTAAAAGTTCATAGCGTTTATTCAGTATGTAGACAGTATTAATATACACACATATGCACGTCTAAAATCATATTGATAGGCTTCAATTGGATACACTTATTGTTGATGTAAGTAAACAACAATATATTCTCACTTGGCTCACGTATTGACTTTGATCACGTATTTATTACCAGCACTGCATAACGGAAGTAAATAAATGTTTTTCTCTATTTCCAGAACATGAGGAAATTATTGAAGATGCATCTGTAATTATATTATCAACATTACATAAATACATCCAACAACGTTTCCTAGGCAATAACTTTACATTTAACTATTTGTTTTGAAATGTACTACGCATCAGACGGTTCTTAAATATAAAAGGTTTTTTTATCGGTTACTATTTTTACTGGCTCGTGATAAAGTAACAGATAGTTATTAGGGTCAGTTCACACCGCAACGCGACGTGACGATGCTTTTGGTATCGCGCGGCGCAGCAAAACGCGTAACGCCACCAAATTATCTCAATGCAATGTGTATCTTATTGTGTAGTTAATAAAGTTCAATTGTTTATCACGAGGCTTCCCGCTGAAGCATGATGCCGCGGAACTAACGCAATGAAATTTGTATCTTTTTTTGTAGTAAATAAAGTTATTTTTCGTATCACTATTAAAAAGTGCGCACCGCGTCGCAACGTGGTTTTAGCTGACCGTTATACAGCCGATGCCATATAAAACATGCCAAAAATCTTTCCGATAAATTCCTAATACGAAACCGGTGAAACCAGCTTTAAATATAATAATGTACTATCCCTATATAATTAGTTTGAAGTTGCAGCCATGTTTAGACATTAAAGCATCTGTATCGTTGCTATATAATATCAGAGATTACGTCACTATGTTGCAAAAAAAAAGAAATTGTCCAAAAATGTTTCACTATCGTATAAAGCGATTAGATATGTTTCGTCTAGAGCAGAGAAACTACACTAATTCATAATGCAAAATGTTACTACGTAGCTAAAGGTTTTAAAGAAAACATTACGCAAATGTGAGACCGGTAACGTATATTGTTTTAATGTGTATGTATATCTAAAATGTTATTAATGTAACAGAAATGCAGATTCAAAATTCTAAACAAGGCTCAAGTCCTGTATTTTTGAGTGCCGAGTGCGAATAAAAAATATTCTAAAACTCTATTATGACGTAAGAGTGTGTATTAAAATTTAGTATGCATATAGATATATACATATTCATAGAGGTTACCTAACTCTGTTTATATAACAAATGATAAACCTAAAGGAACAAGGTTTATCAACTACCTTCTTATAGGAAACGAACTTGTAATAATGATTTTTAGGAATAATTATTGCAGATTAAAAAAGAACAAGCTCATCGCTTTCAAAATTATTTGATGTGATATGGAATGAGGTTCCCGACCAAGAATTCATTCAATTTCTATAGTCTGCTTCTTGCAACACAATCTATATTTTTTACGGATTCTTCAATCGTGCATCCTTTAATAACAGTAATTGCTGGGGATAGTAATTAAAAGATGCACTTGTGTTCACGCAATGTTTCATTATACAACTTTCTTCATGTAATATTTTGTTTCTATTTCTTTCATATACTTAAAGCCTTCTACATTCTTTAAACAAACTTAATTTTACGACAAGAAATTGTGCATATCTCACGCATTGTTCTCAGAAGACAAGCAATAACATTACATTGATGTACAAAACCTACAAATACTTCAGCAATACCAATCTCTTGAAGGATTCTGAGAAATCATTTATTTATTCAGTAACGAACATCAGGAATATTTCGAATATATTAATATATATTTCTTTAACCATTTCACCCTCAACGAGCAATGAAATTGCTTGAATGAATGTCCTGGAACTCTGTTAAGACTATCTCAACTGCAGTTTGAAGCGAACGCACGAAATCAAGTTTACAGAAATGTATTCTCAACTCAATTAATATTCTTCATTTAATCATCTATATTCCTAGACAACAAATGTTACGATTTTAGCGTTTTTGTTACAGAACAATAAAAAAGATTAGATTAAGAAGAAAATTGATAATTTATGCTTAGAGATGCGTGAAATGCGATACGCTAATGGCGTATCGGCATTTCATATTCACAATTATCATGCCATTATTTTATTTTCAGTGAGTATTCTGTGAAAAAAAATATGTACGCATTTAGATAAATACTTAAAGTTAACAACATAATAATGTAGTACTAATGTAGTAGTAAATATGATTCAATTTAAAATCTTTGTTTTGTGTAATAAGTCTTTCATTACTGGCCTCTAAAATATACACGGAGTGTACTACTGTGAGCAGAACTGCGTTAATTGTGTTATCTGCCTGAAATAACTATGCAATACTGTATATAAAACTAACTCTGACAGCATTCCATATATGTGAATTATAAAATTAATCGCAATCTATGCCCTAATAGCCTTACTAGGAACTTATCTAACAATTCCTTGACACTTTAAAATAGCGTCGTATTTCAGAAAAATACCTGAAACTTTACCAGGAACCAGTGAAACTGGCCCTAAATATTTAAATTAGCTATTAAAAGTTATCAAAACATTTACGTCAGGTTATAAGAAGGCTTTTAGCTTCTTATTTTCATCAGTTTTAGATCATGTAGCTTCATGGCAATATTCCATCTGGTAAGCAAATTAATGTTAATCGATGTTCATCCATCTTGAACTGGGAGATAAAAGAAAAAGATAGAGAGAGAGATTAACTATTATCGCAGTGCAGCGCCAGATTATAGCGCGGCACGGTGCAATAGCGCGTTTACAAAGCATTACACGGAGGTCTTTTCGTAACCAAAAACCAATTAGTGTGCAAAAATTAAACGAATTTTTATATTGTGTGTATACATTTGGCAATTTTAAGGTATAGAGAAAATGTTAATAGGCGTACGCCTTTCGTTACAGGTAATGATTAAAATCAACATCCGATTTATACATTTTTAGAAGTTAGTTTGTTTATTTGTTCTTTACATCTTTACATCTGCAGCTTTTACGGTCTTCTGAAATGTTACTCAAAGATACCCAGGATATAGGATTATTTTTAACGCGATTATATTTATTATTATTTTATATCACGATTTACATGAGCGTTTAAACATTATCTCACCTGATGGTAATCGACGATGTGGTCGAAGATGGTGAACACGCAAGACCTAGAATACTAGGACTCTCCAGATCTGTGTGTTGCCGGAACTAAGTATTGTTGGAAGTTTATTATAAATTTTAATTGCCAATAAGCATTTTCGGAATGAACATTAAAAGCAAATTTTGGAAAATGAAGTCTATTTTTATGACGTGTGAGTTTTTCAAATGTGACTGCATGTGTTTTGAAATACATTTTATTTTCTCTTACAAATACACACATATGTTTTATATACTAGCTTGGCAGTGGCAAAACGTTTAATTTATTAAATAACGGCCTATATTTACTGCCCGTTTGCCAAGCGTTGCAGATAGCTCGAATGCACTTTTTAGGGTTCCGTAGCCGAATGGCAAAAAATGGAACCCTTATAGATTCGCCATGTCTGTCTGTCTGTATGTCCGTCCGTATCTCACAGCCATTTTATTCCGAAACTATTAGGACTACAGAATTGAAACTTGGTAGGTAGATGTATTCTGTAAACCGCTTTCTGATTTTTATACAAAAATAAAAAATATAAAAGTTTAAGGGGGGGCATCCCATACATGTAACTGGAACAAAATAAATTTTTTTTCTTCAAACCTAAACCTATACGTCTATGGATAGGTCATTAAAAATCACATTGAAGTTTCTAAAATCATTTTTTCTCAATTTCAATAAAAAATTTCAACGAAAATTGGTTTGAACGAGATACAGTCAGCAATTGATGAGATATAGCGACCGCTAGTATAACTTTGTTTTTCATACAAACACTATGAAAAACAAAGTTGTTTTTGTAGTTGCGAAAAATCATAGTTATAGAATACTCTACTGTGTTACGGAACCCTACAAGTGCGAGTCCGACTTGCACTTGGCCAGTTTATTTTGTACTACAAATGCCTTTTACGTTAACTAATTGCCCTATAAAATGATCCAACGGAAAACGCCATCCCAAAGCAGACATTTTCTGTGTTGAACGACACTGTTATATTGTATACACTATTTATTATTGTATACACACACACACATACTTAGTATCATCCACAAAAAAACTAACTTTTAACATTCTGGTATTCTTTAAAATAAAAAATAAAATTTAGATAGTTAAAAAACTAAAACAACCAACTTCCATGCGCCGCGAGTCAATTTCAGTAGCAAGTATAAGACGTTTATCGTCATATCTCTGGAGATACTTATCAGATCTCAATAAAATGACAATAGGGAACCACCTTGGAAACGAACCCTACCGATCACAAAAATAAATCATTCGAATCCGTTCACAATTGACGGAGTAATCGCGTAAAATACACACAAAAACAGAAAAAAACATACAGACGAATTGAGAACCTCCTTCTTTTTGGAAGTCGGTTGATAAACGAGATAAAATAAGTGATGAATACAGCCAGTAACACTCGTCGAGAGTGTTAACTTGTGTACACTCATCTTCATACTGCCTTCAGCAGGTCATTAAGCGTAAAAAATTTAAGAACACCTTGAATAACTTTTTTATACACAAATATACCAATATACGTACAAATATTTGTTAGTCGATTCGGTACTCACGTTGACTTCTGACATCAGCGAAATACATTCAAACCTGTATGTATAATATAATTAAAGATCGTATACAAAACGAAAAAACCGACTTCACATGCCGCGATAGTAATTTTTAACCTAATTCCAAAAAAAGGATGTTCTCAATTCATCTGTAGGTTTTTCTAAAATTTTTTTGTATGTTTGTAACTGATTTGAATGATTATCGATATGAGGTTAGGTTATCTTCAATGTGATCCTATTTAAATTTTATTAATATCTGATATTAATCTTCAGAGATACTCGTATAACGTCTCAAAGTTGCTTCTGAAACTGACTCGCGTGGCATGGAAGTCAGGTTTGTTATATCTGCAGTAGGTACCTAATAATAACTGAAATTGTTTTAATAATAAAAATAATATACAGCGGTAGATACGAACATGCTTTATACTAGGATAGTGTGTTGATAACTCGTCTAACCACTCACCTCACTCTACACGTGTCGATGCACGTTAAAATAAATCAACTTAAAAAAACTCAGGAAAAACAACTTTTGAGGCTTTTTCTACAAAGTAGACACTGGACATGCATATATCTGTTAGTATTTTGAGGAAAACGGTCGAGGGATATCGACCAATATTTTCCTCCTCCAAGCTCACGGCATGGTTTTATTAGTATGCATACTTTGTGAAACCACTTTATTGACAATCACCTTTGCGACACATAACAAACACTCGTTTAAAATATTTAAGTTGAGAAGAAGCGCTTTGTACATATTTATGGAAGCAAATACCGTCGACACCGCTATTATTATAAATGTGATTAAACGGCCTCACAGTTTGTTATTTGGAAAGATTGAAAAATTAATTTATTTTAAAGAATATAGAGCAGAACAAAAGGACACCGATTAAAAGTACAAGATGATATAAGTATTAATATTCATCTAATACTATAAGAATCTTTGTCCTGACATACTGACTGACTGACTCACTGACAGACAACGCACAGCCTAAACCGCTGGTCGTAGAGACTTGAAATTTGGAGGGTATATTTGTCTTAGTACGTAAACGTGTACTAAGAAAGGATTTTCCAAAATTCATTCTTTTAGGGAATGAAATGGGTTTGTATGGAGAAACCAGATTAGAAGAATAGAAAATAGTAATTTTCTATTCGAAACTTTACACAAGTGGTTCAGTAACAAAATAAGTAAATACGTGCTGCAGGATTTTTTTGAAATTCCACCCCTAAGAGGGTGAAATGGGGTAACAAAGTCTTAAAATCAATATTGTTTCGGATTGCACTGAAATTTGGCATGCAGATAGTTAATTTGACGTATGTACCCTCTAAGAAATAATTGTTCAAAATTCACTCCAGGTCCACTTCTTTTCATAAAGGGATGAAACGAGGGTTCAAAGTTTGAACCGATTTGGCTTTAACTTCTTTGATGTCTTTTATGATAGAAAGGTTTTTACAAAATAAATGATTTAAGTAAATAAAAGAAGTCTATAACGCGGGCGAAGCCGCGGGGCTTATATATATACATATATATTACATATATATATAGATATATATATATATATATATATATATATATATATATATCTAGAGAGGATGGGTGAAGGAATTTGATGAATTATAAGACGAGTGTGAATGGGCTAGCCGGTAGAGGCTGACCTAGGCGAACTTATCACGCCAGGGCACTAGTAAATATGTCATTCCCATACATTATTAAGTTGCGTTAGCGAGAATGGAAACAGAAATTGGATTTTATTAAGGGGTCCAGTTCGGAGACGATTAAAGTAAGCCCAAATCAAAAGTACCTATAACTGGCGAGCATGAAGGCGCTTATGAAAGTGATCGAAGTGAAAGAGGTATGTTAGAATCGTAGCATGTGGAAAGAAGTAATCTCTGCCTACCCCAACGCGCAAAACGGCGCGATTTTATGTATGTATGTATAAATGCAGTCGAAATAGATTTAAAACAAATTAAATATAATATAATTAAAAGCCGAACTACTTGCGAGGCGAAGTCACCTAAACTACTCTAACATGGTGCGGTTTTAATGCTGGTTTCGATTACTGTTGACAATAATGAAACGTAAGTAATATAGTCAATTTCTTAGCTTTTCTTTCGTAAAATCGTAACAACATGTAAATCAAGACTAGACTATGCATTATATTTATATAATGATGTCAACAAACACGTCGGAATAATCAATGTTGACAACCTGTCGCAATCATCGCGCCCACTAAACACTGGATAGGTATTTAGATGGATTAAAGTTCAAGTAAACATTTCGATTAAAGGATAACTATATTGAACACGCGAAGCTGATATGAAGTCATCGGACAGTCAAGTTCCATCCCTGATTGAAACTAATGAACCTTGCTGGCTATCTGAGGCAAAAAAACAATAAAATACGTTAACGGCTATTTCGCTATCTAAACGCGCTCGAATACCATTTGTTTTTTTCATTGAACGTTATGTTGTTATTATTATATATATAAGAATCAACTTCACGAGTCAGACAGGTCTATTTGATTCAATATATTGAAACAAGTTTTTAATGACTTGTAACATAGTGAATAAAAAATAGGAGTCAAAGCTTAAATAAATTAAAGCAAATTATAAGAAGTGTCTCAAAAAATTAGATTAAGAATACGTACTACGTGGTTGTAGTTACGACGGCAGTCGAAGACCCCGCGGGCACGAGGCGAAGTTCGAGCGAGAGAGCCGGCCAGGTCGCGGTGGCTATAACCAGAGACCAAAGAGTCAGGCCGGATCATTCCGCGTTAAACCAGTTCGCTATGCATACAATCGCGATGCCACACGACACGCCAGCAAAATTAACCGCCTTAAAGCCTTTTATCGCGCAGCAAAAACAATAGACACTTATTGAGTACAATGAAAAATCAACTAATTTAAATAAGCGTCAACACTGACCCTTGTCAATACAATTATACGAGTATATCCAGGACGGGTACAAATAAAGTTGAAATTCCCCCTCCCGAATAGTGATGTGTAAATGCTATCGAAATATACAGCTGATTTGCAAGCGATAGTATCATACATTCTTTGTAATTGTTACATAACGCACTATTACAATGCGATGTAGGAAATTTTAAGTGTAATATATACATACTTATTGTGATGTTTATTAGTTATTATTATGAAGTTGTTATTCATAGTTGTTGCATTGAGGTAAGATGATCTACAATGTTCAATGAATGTCTTCATTTAATTATGTTATGCAAATCCGCTTTCACTTAATATAGTCAAACTCTCTTTTAAAAAA
Source organism: Cabera pusaria (assembly GCA_954871355.1). Lineage (NCBI taxonomy): Eukaryota > Metazoa > Arthropoda > Insecta > Lepidoptera > Geometridae > Cabera > Cabera pusaria. The sequence continues at coordinate 25,327,820 of OX940885.1, read as the reverse complement.
ATAGCAAATAAAGTGAAGCAAAATAAAGAAACGCTTATATCAGTGTTTTTAATGAAATAAATTATTGTTAAACCCACAGAAGTCTTAATAGATAAGCCATATACTTTAACTTACTTAGTTTAGCGTAATAAAATGTTTAATAATTATATAACTGTTAGAATTTGTCTTTGTTATCAATATTTATAAAATTATGATTTATATATCCAATACAATGACTACTAGATGATAAATAAACTGTTTTTTCTGCCTGCTACGAACCGTACCTGCTACGTCACACTACATACCATACAACATTCACCGTACAGAACCATTTATTACATGAAGCATATTTTTTGTGAATGAAACTGAATATATTATTAATTACCTATACATAGCCACACATGCAGAATTAATACGAAGCTATCAATGCCAGATTAATTTAATCGTATATAATTCTATAGGTTAGTGTTAAAATGGAGACCTTGATAAAACGTGCCGGTAAACGTGCTGAAAATTAAATTATTATTTTACTATGAGACATTGTGGGATGTAGACCATAGAATGTTTATCGAGACACGTGGATAACGGTATTTCAGAAAATGGAACTAAACTAAATTAACTAGCGCAGTCCTCAAAGGGTTAGATGCTGTCGAGGGGAACGGAGGGGGAGAGAGGGAGAGGGAGGGATACGATGGCGGGACGAACTGGACGTAGCCGGCGTAGGGTACAATTAATAAGACGTGATCAGTGGTCCATTGAGGCCTTTCTTTACCCACATTTGTTTCACATAGATAAATATGAGAACATCATTAATTTACAATCAAATTGAGACAATACCTACGGCATCAGAAACTCAATCACTTTTAAAGTGACGCAATTACAAAAATTTGTATTAAAATATCCGTAAAATAAAGATTGGAATATTCAAACATACTTAATTATTATTAGAGAAGTAAAGAAAAAATAATGTAAGTATTAAATCAGTATATTATTATTAAGAAAAAATTATGTAACCCTTAGTCTACGAGGAATTTACTATAAATGTTTTAATTTAAAATATACGTGAAGAGTAGGAATAGTAACTGTCAGTGTGATATACCCACGGAATAGCAAATTGCTGTTACGTTACGTGGGCATTCCCATATTTAAGTTATAATCTGCATCTCATCTTCCTCATCCACTATCGTATCCTCATAGGCTATACAACTTCTATATGCTCGTAGCTCGTTTAATAACGTAGGAAAATTCTGCAGATGTTAGCGGAAACCGAGAAGCCTTAATAGCGCGACCGTGTACTGAGTGCATCGCTGATTGAACCGCCGATACCATCAGGACAATTCATTGTAGCGGTTAGTTCCGCCTCTGCGTTAATGCACTAATAGTCGTAGGTAAGTCTGTATTTATACAATAGACTTGTTATACTTTACGAGTCTTGTTCATTAAATAACTGCCGGCTCTTAACTGACCGCGAAAGAAAAGCTGTTTTGTTATTTACCATTTGTACCCGAGGGCAATCTAATATTGTAATAATATTTGTCCTGACATACTCACTGACAGACTGACTTAGATACAACGCTCAGCCTGCTGGTCGCAGAGACTTGGCATTTGGAGGGTACGTTTGCCTTAGTACGTAAGGGTGTTTGTGTGTACCTACGGATTTTTGTAAATTTCAACGAGGATTAAATGTGGTGAAAACTTGGGGTGAAATGAAAGTTCTTTGTTTTTGAACTTAAAGCGATGGAAATTGGTATTTGAATTATATAATAAGACATGTTATATAAAACAATTAAGTTGTCAATAGTTTTTGACATGGGTGTGTGTATTTAGGTAGTGCAATGGGAGATGAAAATTCATGTCATATGTTCCTTATTCACTGATGAAAATTGGTACTTAAGTAGTTTGTCTAAAAATATATAAAAATGAAATCCTAAATCGATTTAGCAAATTTTTTTGTTGTGTTTGTAATTTTGTCAGGAGTGGGTTTTTATGAAAGAAAATATTTAAATAAATGCCGCGAGGAAAAGCTAGTGTGATATAAACAAAGATATTACATAGCTTTAAAATGACTTACAACAAAATTGTGACAGTAGTGGTTGATCGAAAATCAGCAAAGAGGAGGTAAAACGTTACGCTAATACGCAGTTGTTTTTGCAGTCTGGTTTTTTTAATAAGATACTAATTTACTTGTCCTTACTCTATGATCGACATGATAACGTTATTGATATTGGATGACTCACAGCTTGAAAACATTCTGAGATAAAATGCCACATCATTAAAAACCGCAGAATTACTCTAACAGTGATTTTCTTGCTTATTTTTTGTGTCAAATTACCATTTATTTTGTCTGTTGCTGCATTGCAAGTCTTTAATATATTTTTGTGTCTAAGAGGCAACGCTAATAGTATATTACGATACGTGTGAGTCAATTCGGTCTGCAATAATAGACGACTTAAGTCACAAGTATCGTATATTATTTTATATCTGGCAGTTGTGACATGAACCCACATTTTACGCTTGCTACGCTTTTTCGACAAATAGAAGATAATTGTACGGCGTGAAGTTGGCACCCGAGCGCGGCGAGGGTGCTAAACGTCGTGCAATAATCGACTATTTAAGTCACGGAAAAGCACGTGTAAAAGTGCGGGTTTAGGTCACACTGTGCTATAAAAGCTATATTTGGCTTTATTCTTGTTACTATTAAGTATATACCGTATTGCCGTTTAAGCTAAATTGTGTACAGCAGGGATAGCCAATATGGTCGAATAGAATATGGAATCTCATTTTAACGCGAGCGAACTCGCAAGATACAGCTACTGTAAGAACACATTACGAGGCTAAGAAATACTACTAACTAAAGGTACTACACCGCGGCGTTCTGCGTGCGCGATCTAGGCGGCAAACAGATAGCGCAGTACCTATGTGTAGCGACTGTATCACACAAAACGCGATCTACGGCAATCAGAAAACCTTAAAATCAATTCGGCATCGGCACGGATACATTGTGGGTGGAATGAACAGACACGACAGTATTAGCAGCATTAAACTTGACCAGATTGGCACCACTCCATTACAGCAATTACTTACAGCCTGTAAGGACAAGTTCATGCGCTCGAACATCGCCTTTCTATGACACTGGATTTCAGCTGCACTTGTCCGTGAACTGGATGTATAGCTCTCTACAACGGTACTGTCGTCTGCATATACAAAAATACCGGGCATTAGCAGATCGTTGATATGCAGCAGGAAAAGGGTTGCAGAGAGCACCGATCCCTGAGGGACCCCAGTATTAATTGCCAATTGGTCAGAAGAGCAGCCATCAATGACTACCCTTGTTTACCGGTCCCTCAGAATATCCAAAATCCAGACACACAATCCAGTGGGCTTACTTATATTTTGTTACACACTCGGAAATCCAAGATACAGGCCTCGATCCTAGTTGAAATTTACAGTTCTCTTGTTATTGTATTCCATTACCATGTGCACTTCAAATTATGTGTTTTATTCTGGCAATAAGTATTTTCATCTAATTTTCATGTCATTTTTAACGATTAATTTTCAATCAAAACGATCAAAAGTAATAAATTAATTTAGGTTTAAAGGTAATCATATTCAGAAGTAAGTAGCAAATTGTCGAAGGTATTATCGTTGAATACTTTTGTCTGAAATATCATGTATTGATTGTATTTTCCGCCTTTGATCTACATATATTATTCAGCCAATAACTAACAAAACATTTAACCGGCGTTCCAATTTTAGCGACTAGATTCCACACTATAGCTGCAAAGGGTTGCATTGCCGGTTCAATAGAAATACCTATATGTGTCGATACTGCCGCAAATATGGTTTGGACGTTTTAAATAATTTTTAAAGCTTAGTTTAGCTTTTAGCAATGTGGCTTGCACATTACTAGTACTCTTGCTAACCTCTCCAATTAAGCTAAATATACTTGTCTGTAGTGGGTTCACGTCAATAGTGGAATGAGTGGGGATCGAATTCACGACCTCTCGATCGCCAGGCCGACGACGCCTTAGCTATTGGGGCTTTTACTGCTTATTATAAATTATATATACAATAAGCAATATTTATATACATATAATATATATTATTATATATATGTATTATATTATATATATTATATATATATATATATTATGTATTATATTATATGTATTGGTTATTGTATCGATAAAATGAAAGGCTTTTGTTGTTTATAATTTTGTTATTTATTTATATTTTAATAAGGAAGTAATTATTTCTGATTGTTATAAATAAAATGTCGACCAAACCGCTGGTGTCGTTATCACCAGAACATTTACGTTAATATTCGGCTAAATAAATAAAACCGTCAAACAATGAGAGAGTAACACATCATTATTATACTGTAGCATTCTTGTCTTGCCAATCCAACGTATTTAATATACAAGTATGTTATTATGGGGTTTGTTTATTCAGCTTACACAACGTGTATTAAAGAATTAAAATAAAATTTTGCAAAAAATTTTCACTTCATAAACAAATGACTTTGCATCTTAAGTTTGGATCACGAAAATTTATTACATATTATATTAATTAAGAATTCCGAGATCACATCAGATTGTAGTTATTGACTACACATTTTTTCACCTGTCTTTATTTTTTGTTTCACTTATGGCGGACTGAAAATAATTTGGATATAAATAATAGAGAAGGGTAAAGTACAGTGTATATCATACCCTCTGACTAAACGTTGGTCCGTGCAAATAGCAAACAAAAGCAAACCAAGTAAAAGCTAACCATATTGAAGCACTCTTTATTACACACAATCCAAAACTTCATCGTACCGACGGGATTTGATTCTAACTATGTTAGACTAGCTTTGACGCAAAATTATTTTAGCTTCACTTTGACAAATATGGTTTGCATGCATGTACGGAAGGTACACACACAGTTGGTTTATCCAAAACTCATACCGTGTCAGCTTTGCAGAAATAGTTTAGCTGTAATGAACGCAAGAAATGTCAATAATGTATCGGTTGAAACTACCCTATGCGTTGTGGGCACTGTGAGATCTCACCGCATTTATATGAATACGCGCAAAAGTCATTATGTGTAATTGTAAAGCACCATAACAAAGAGTAACATAAGGTAAAACACTTTTGTTATTTTTAGTATCATCTATTGCAACAGGTAAGTATACTGTTTCACTTATATTCATTATTTACTTAATTATCTACATAAGTTTAACCAAGTGTGTTATGTGTGCAGTACTCTGCCACGTGACCGGGTCTAATTAAAAAATGATATATAATTTGTTCATCATAATTTAACTACATTTAATACAAATATCATTATTAAGCGTATACTGACAGTATTTTGACAGTAATTCGAAATATATTTATACAATATTTATGGATAAAATTATATAATTATATAATTTATATACTTTCCACAAATTTTATCAAAATACTTTGCCACAAAAGTTCTTTCTTAAATTTGCGCTACTGCCACAGATTAAATAAATCATAGTACAAGTATTATTACTGCCAACTTTTGGTCTACGACTCATATTTAATCTTTAATTTGTAATAAACGTTATTGAACCTGATTATTTTTACCTACTATATATTATAGAGTTATATACCATATATAAAACTATATATGAAAATAATTTATACTTTTATAGACTATTGGCTAGTTCTACCTTAACTTACAAATAGTTTAAGGTCTTTCTTAACATTGGCTTTGAGCCTTATTGTCCGCTCGAAAAGGGTACACTGTTGATACGCAAATACAAAACATACTACCTTTGTATTTTACACGATGAATTTACAATAAATACATTTTTATTTTATTATAAATACCTTGTTTGAAAAGCATAACGTTTTATAAATTAAGCTAATAGCTTGACCAGTCTACAACATATTTGTTTTTCTTTGGTGGTATTTTGGTACCATGCAAAGTTACTAGGAGTTTTTATTGCTAACTATGAGATCACTGTATAAAAAGTAAACTGTAAAGCCTGAAACTTCGTTAATCGGAAGCACGCGCGGTCCCGTACAAAAATATGGCGGCGTTGTGATCACTCTTTTTTAGTATACGATAGTGCCAACAGTGAATTGTGAAGTGCGAACAGTGAATAAGTGATTGTGACTACCAACGACCTCAACGTGTGTTAACGGATAATTGATAATTGTGAAAGACTATTTGGACGACTAATCTGGAACTTTGTGCTAACCCTAGTGTTTTGTAGAAATAATAGTATGTCTCATCGGATTGGCATTTTTATACTACCATGCACATATCAATGCGATCTACTACGGCCAAAAATTAAATCACTATGATTGTTTTAAAAAGTGATACAAAAAAGGTGTGTCACAAAAAACAATCAAATATATTGTATAAGAGACGTTCTACTGTTATAAAGAATAGCAATGACAGTCGATAATAAACTCGTCCACTATTATATTATTATGCTCCTATTTAAGTAGTAATTTAGCTCGACACGTTTACCTCAGGATAATGTTTAAGGTATTCACGTGAATGGCCACTTGACCCGATCTATTAGCTATCAGCAGTTTTTGCAAAACATAGAAATATAAAAAGTCATAGAACTAGAGCTTATCGGATGTTATATATATTTTTTTTTAAAATTTTATTTACGTTGTGTCAAGCTTGCTTTTAATACATCAATAAACATTTTTCAATATAAGAATCTGCTCGTCTGATAAAATGTAACATGTGCAGAATAGAGGCCTGCAAACAAAAAATATCAGAATCATAATCAGAATCAGAATAATAAAATAAGAGTTATTTCTCAAGTGGACGTATTAGGCAACTAATATGTAAAGAGAAAAGACGTTACAATATTACTTTCAATGTATAATTATTTTGAGTTAGAGAATCCTTTAAGCATTCTCTATAATTAACGATTTTCCGATTGGGTCATTCACGCCCACTGAACAAATCACCGTGTATTGTGCGCGTCACTGTACTGCGCCTAGTAACTCTGGGTTTGTATTTGTATTCGACTTTTACTTATGTAGTATCTTGCATATTTATATAGCAATCTTTGCTTTTACCGTCGTGTCCGAATATCAAACTACAGGATTGAATGTTAAGTGTTTTGAACATGTTCAATTCAATTTACCTTAGCCTTAGTTACACTTTACGTTATAATTTTATTTTTAATAATTATTTTAATAATGTTTAATTTTTAGTTATAACTAGTTCTTAAAAATATTAACCTAAATTCTATAATTTGCATTTGCAATGATGCATTGAATGAGACACATTTCCATAAAAATATACAAACACTTAGCTTTAGATTTTTAAGTTTATTAAAAATGCGAATTAAACAACGTTATGTAGTACCTACGTTTATTTGTGTATATGTATAGATTATACGATATAGTAAGACTTGAATTTATTTCCCTGTACGTCGACAGATTTATGAAAACACTATTGTGATTTAAGATTGCAACCCATTAAAATGCTGCATGTATAGTCATTAAAATTGTTGTACCTGTATTTATGTATAAATAAATACTATATAGTTGTAAAAGCCTAAACATGTAGTTTAATGACTAACAAGATAATAGAAACAAATAGTCACATAAATAACCAATAGTTACAAAGGAGAACATTTAATTATATTATAAAGCACAAATATGCAAAATATTAAAAAAGTTCTACACATTAACTATCTGTTGCTTGACTTATGTTCTGTATAATAATTTTTATTTTATTAATTTATACAATATTAATATAATTAATATACATTTTTATCATTATTTATTTTTTAAGTAAAAAGATAGATTAGCATATATATTATGAAATATAGATTATCAAAATATATTTTGGTATTTAATTATGTACTTATAAAATATTATTTTTATTTTATCAAACGTATTGGTACCGTAACACAAATAAACAAGCAATCTACAGTATGACGCATGTCGCATGAACAATAAAATGGTCCAGAAGCTCTTCAACGCGTCCCGACACTATAACGGTACTATAAAATGGTTGATGATACAACAACTTTTCAATTAATCTCAATGACAAGCAATGTAGAGATAACATTCGCGATTGTAGCGCAAAAAATAACAAAACTAGTAACTGGACCACTCGAGTATTTGATGCCTTTAAAAATACGAGTAGCGATGTACGAGAAGCGAAGTATAAAACAAATATGAGTAATATGTATAATATAGACCCCATGCGTACTACCAAACACCCTGGGATCACCAAAAGGGGGAAGGTTGATCATGTTCAAAGAAGGTTGTAATGGTGTGTAATCAGGCATGCAACCAATGTAAATAAATTTTCTGGACTTTGTGCAACGTATACAATCATAAGTCATTTTTGTCATGTAATAAATATGACATGAAAAAAAAATAGCTTTAGTAAGTATCATTTAAAAGCCATGTTATTATTTTTAACCTCTTCATTGGTAAATGGGTCGGACGACTTTGCTGAAATTTTGCACATTATTATTTTTTATCAAATCATCACTCAGGTTACTAACTCAGTATCATGGAATAAGACGGAATATTTTTTAGCGCAGACGAAGCTCAGTAATTAGTTTCATATACGAAAAAAAATAATTAATTAAAAGTTTTGCTGGGCGTGTGAATTACGTCGATACCAATAATAAATAATACCCTTTATTATTAACTAACTAAATTATAACTAAAATCATGACCATGATGATAATATAATTTGATTAGAATCAAATGCAGAATCGCAGTCGTAAAATAGATGCACTTCGAAAAAAGGTAAGTTATGTTAATTTACTCCGTTGAGTAAAATAACTTTCGTTTGTATAACAAACCCGCCGCAACTTAACCTACTGTTATAGTGTTACTACCAAAATGTAACTGGAAATAATAACTTGAAATCATACAATATAAATACTTTAACTTTGCTATTGAAAATAGGATGTCAAGTCTGTTTTTTCGTTTTTTAAACGGTTTTAATTATTGTATGAGTCAAACAACTCTCAACAAAAAGATGACGCAATGTTACCTAAACTCTGACTTCTGAAATGTGAAATTAAATGTATATGAATAACATAGTCGTTTATTTACAACTAAATCATGTCAATAAAAATCACAATATAATATACGATTCAGAAAAGTTAGTTTACTTTTATGAGTATCAATCAGCGCTAAATTAGTGTCTACACTAAGTTATAACTTTTTTTTTAAATCTATAAGATGATCAAAAATTTGCTCTATAACTTATACAAATCAAAATTAGACCAAAAGCATAGCCTACATTACAGTTATGCCTATTTATACAATGTGCCAAAAAATATGCGTTAGAACTTATGCCATTAATAAACGGGCAAGTGCGTGTCGGGCCACGCGCAGAGTAGGGTTCCGTAGTAGCCTGTTATTCAATGCAAGTCTTTACCCGTTATAAACAAGCAACTAGGCACTCCGTCTTTGTCACTTTAAAGGATTTATTCTAAGGATTTTGTATTTGGTACATAATTATCCAACACCCAAGTTCAACGACTATTACTGCTAAACTAATAGTTATCTTAACCGCTATAATTTTCCTTTAAATTTCATGAAATGCGCTATTATCACGAATTTTTCCAGATTTTTCAAGCCGGCAGTTTAGCTTTTAGAGGGGGGGAGGGGGACGCCCTACTGGAACAAAAATGAAATATTTCATAAATGGAGCATTCAATCGAAAAATGGTATTAGCAACCCTTAAATTATTTTAAAAGACCTATTAAACAATACCCCACACGATGGGGTAGACGATGAAAAATAAAAACAATCCCCACTTCTCATATAGGGGAGCTACCCTAAAAAAAATATTTTTCATAATTTTATTTCAGCACTTCGTCGGCGTAATTTATATACATACCCCCACAAAATTATAGCTTTCTAGTATAAACGGTCTCTTAGCAAAACCTCGGACAGACAGACAGACGGACATGACGAAACATGAGGGTTCCTTGTCAGGACTACGGAACCCTAAAAATGACGTGCAACCGGTGTAAATTAGGAATAAAAATTTATAAAAATTGCGAATCAAATATCCCATCAGATTGACGTCCGCCCGTCCGAAAAAAAGATTCTCAATTATTTGTAGATTTATTATTTATATTATTATGTGTATATTTAATTTATAATTTTTGTGTGTAGGTAAGTTCGAATTATATCCAATAATTAATAATCCAATATTTTTTTATAATATATTTGGTTAATGTTTTAATTTATATTAATGTTAAGTAAAAATGCGATCTAAGATGGAATCGCGCTAGTCTGGAAATGGAAGACAATGTGTCAGTGGCATCAACTGATACCCCTTCTCTATTACTATATCAATTTAGGTATATTTATACAGTCAAACAGCATCTTTAGAACTATCATTAGCAATGTGTAGTACAACTACTTTGACGTTTAATTAAGTTTGATGACAAAACTGTACAGTAAATGGTTGTGTAAATTATGTTTTGACTTTTTGCTCTGGCATTTTATGCCATAGCATTAAGCACCCTACGTGTTTGCATTCGGTTGCCATTTATTTTTATTTTCGTAGTTTATAGTCAAGTTTTTTTCCCTCGTGTAGATAGGGTATCGCGGAGGTTTTTATTACATTATTAGAAGCACTGATCAACTTGTTCCCTGTTATATCTCACTCACAGATCTTCGGCTCTTTTTTAGGGTTCCGAACCCAAAGGGTACCAACGGAACCCTATTACTGAGACTCCGCTGTCCGTCTGTCTGTCTGTCTGTCTGTCTGTCTGTCCGTCCGTCTGTCACCAGGCTGTATCTCATGAACCGTGGTAGTTAGACAGTTGAAATTTTCACAGATGTAGTATTTTTATTGCCGCTATAACAACAAATACTAAAAACAGAACAAAGTTAAAAATTAAAGGGGGTCCCCATACAAAAAACATGTTTTTACTATAGCGCCATCTATGTGAACGATTGTTTAACTTATTAATAAATAATATTAATTACCTAACTTTGTGTTAAAGTTCACTTGTTGGTGTTAGAAGTTCGTTATATATTCGTTAGATGGCGTTGTAGTTAATAAGCATGTTTGGTATTGACACGGTAATCTATACTATCTATACTAATATTATAAAGAGAGAACATTTGTATTTTTGTATGTTTGTAATGAGTAAGCTCAAAAACTACTGAACCGATTTAAAAAATTCTTTCACTAATACATAGAATGGACTTTCGGAATGAAAATAGGCTATATATTATCCCGTTTAAATCAAAGTTACATTCGTGGAGACCTAATTTGCAACCTAAGTCGGCAAATAAAAGGTCGAAAAAACACGTTTCTTACGAACGCTGCTTAATTGAAAATAGATAGAAGAATATTTTCTATGCAAGAGTTGTATAACTTAATAAGACCTACAAAAAAGTACGCGACAGCATATGTCTATCTCTTAAGGTTGACTCACAGTAACCATTTTAATCTTAAAATTTTTGTTAAAAAATATTACACAACTTCCAAGGCTATTTTCAAGTATATAATATTAATCCTTATCCAAATAATTACGTTAATTAGCTTGGCCACATATTATAGATTAAAATTGTCCTTTACAGTATATAATTCAAATGAAAACTCTAGAAGATATCACGAATTTCACAAACATACATCGCAAAATTAATAAAATATTTGCAGTGAAACCACAGATTAGGTCATAGTTTCTACGAAAATATTATTATAAGCTTAGCTATGCTGTAGATCACCACCGATCACAATAAATTTGAAGTCAATATAGTGTAATAATATGATCTATTGTATAAAATAATATTCATCTATGTATATAATAATATAATATAATATTTTAAACCACCCCGACAGATCTATGTATAATACTCGTAGCTTTTTCCAATGACTCTAAACGCAACATTTAAAATCTGAGCTGTAAGTTGGTGAGGATTTGAGTATTCTGTAGAGTCCAGGAGGCTTCCATGTTCTTACAATATCGTTGAAGAAGAAGAATTTCGAATTGATCAGACCTATGAAAGTTGATTTCATAGCGCAATTAACTAGAAAAAAGCTCATAATTTTATAACGATTGAACGAATTTTCATGAATCAAAGCTAAGAAAACTCTCGATGAAGACATCTATCAAACAAAAAAAAAACTATCAATAATAAAAACAAAATCGGTTCATCCGGTTAGGTGCTAAGATGCTACAGACAGACACACAGATACACACGTTAAACGTATATTACCCCTACATTTTGCGTCGGGGAACGCCGTAAGGTTACGGCGGCAGATGTACTCCTTGGTGGTAAGCTATATAAGTAGTAAGGTAGATTTAATGATTCCACTACCACTGTACGAAAACTAATGATTCATGAATGCACATAAAACTTTCATTGGTAGGTATATAGCCAGGATTAGAACCAACGACCGTCGGGTCAGAATCAGGGTAACTATCCTTTACGCCAAAGGGCCGTCCAATATCAATACGTAAGTATTATATAATATTATACTTATATAATTATTATATTAAGGAGTAACTATTATATAATCTGTGACTAAGGTTCGGAACTCTCCGTGTGCGAGACAAAGGTCAGAGTCGCACTTGGCCAGTTTTATTCCAGTCACTGCCCACCGCTTTGGGTATACTGTGAACTATATGTACTTGATTAAAAATTAATTATAATTACGTGTAATATTGATTGCGACTTTAATAAATACTCAGTATTCAATAATTAGGTAGGTACAATAAATTAAATGGCATCGTATTAAAATTAATTCTGTTGGATTATATTGCACAAATTATTTGCTTATTTATCATCATTCATCATTATCAGCCAATTTCCGTCCACTGCTAGACATAGGCCTCTCCTATGGCACGCCACTGAGCTCGATCTTTAGCTATTTGTTTCCAACCGCTGCCAGCCAGGTTGCGCATATCATCGCTGCATCTAGCTGGAGAGCGTCCTACACTACGCTTGCCAATCCGTGGTCTCTACTCTAGAACTCGTCTACTTCAAACGGGTATCGTTTCTACGACAAATATGACCAGCCCACTGCCATTGCAGCTTGCTAATCCGTTAAACTTTGACGATAACTTTTTTTAAATATTTTATAGGCTAGCGTTTGACCACTATCTCACCTGTTGGTAAGTAATGATGCGGTCGAAAATGGTAAGCACACTAGGTCTAGAATGTGAACTGGCTCTTAAGGATAGCTGCCGGAACACATTAATAACTTAATATATAATTATAGAACATAACTTTGGTTCTCTCGGATGACTTCGTTTCATCATAGCCCTCTCCATATATTTGCTTATTACCCTACGGATATACTGGTATTCTTAAAATAACCTCGTCTGTCAAAGATTTAGGGTTTCTTCTCATAAGCCACGATGAATTGGTTCTTTTGTTATGTATATTCTTATAGAAGTTAAGATAAACCAGTCTTTGTTTTCGTTGTATCTAGCAATATTTATTTTTATTATGACAAAATATACTCGTATGTATGACATAGCATAATATTATGATAGTATTTCTATTCTAGAGTGTAATATTTCCACAAAAATCTGTGAAATTTACAATAAGCTGTCGATTGTATCGGCTCTGTAGGACACGACTAGAATAATGTAGGTAAAATAAGTTAATAAACAATAATGATGTTGAATTTGATTATATGTACTCGTGATTTGCGACGATGTTGTTTAAGAATATAATACTTTAATTCAAAATGTAAAACTATGTTTGCCCAGAACAAATGTGTTCACTCGCTATTAAAAAATCCCAGATGCCATCTACCGAAGAACATACATTCTGGCAAGGATTGCCACAACTTAAAGAAGAAAAGGTCGACCATTCCAATGTCCCAAATTCTGTTAAGGTCGACCACACCACGTCGTTCTGCGTCAGCGTGCGCGTTTGCAATCTGAATTTCTATTGTTTTCTGATTTCCGTAGATCGCGTTTGGTGTGAACCAGTCGGTACAAATACTACTGCGCTATCTGATCTCCGCCTAGATCGCGCACGCAGGATGCCGCGGTGTGGTCGTACCTTTAAATATTTTGCGATTGCAGTACTGGCTGAGCTTGGGCGTTCACTGCCACGGCCGAGGCTAGACAATTTAAAGTATCATCAAGGTTCTCAGAAGCTAACAGCACCATAATCGGCATTTGTATTAATAAATATTGCACAAACGCACGCAACTGAATAATCAGTCCACTATGAACGGATCTCATGTATGTACTCGTATATTATTTTTTAGGCTATTTTTATTTTTCTTTTATAAACGTCGAAATGGTAGCATAGGTTTTATGATATTTGAACCGTGGCAAATGTCTCCATATTTTGCATCAGTATTATCAACACTATTTTTTTTAATATCTTCATATATGCTAGCGTTTGACCACTCTCACTTGTTGGTAAGGATGATGATGATGATGATGCGATCGAGGATGATAGCACGCTAAGCCTAGAATTTAAATGACAAGCAAACAATTCTGTTAAAATAAATTGTAATAAAAAAAAGCGTTGATTATAAATACATCTACCAGCTATTTGTTACAGATCAATGGTCCTATACTAATGATATATGATATTGATCCTGAATCTATTCTTACCTTACAGAAGTTTTACTTCTCTATTTTCACTACACTTAGCACGACACTACAGTAAGCCAATTGTTTTTACGCGAAGCTCAACAGTTAAGTTTTCTTTGAGAGATAAGGTCTAGATTAGAATTTAATTGTTTATGATGAAACACTTGGTTTTATTACTTTTTACAGCGAATGTAAGAATAACCTAGCGTGTGTATTTTGTGTACGAAAATACGCCTATTATATTTTTCCTGCACTAACAATGAATGTTTTTATTCAAATCGTTTAATCATTTGGTCTAATCGTTGTGGTTAAATATCTTACTTTTCTCGTAGGAGGTTGAACGTAAACTGTAAAATAAACTGGTATGACACACATTATAAGTAATTGTTTTATTATATTTGATTATGAGTCACGGGGGATGGGATGCCTTGTTGTGACAAAAACATTGTGTGATACCGACATTACATGAAAGAAAATCTTCCACGTCTTTTATTTTACAAAACTACTAGAATTGTCCCGCGGCTTCGTCCGCGTTAAAAACTCTTTATATTTACTTAAGACTTTTCTTTTGTAAAAACGATTTTATCATTAAAGACATCAAATATGAATTATCCATATCGGTTTACCCGTTTTCATGTTATCGCGTGACTAAGGCAAATCGGGATTCATATTTATAAAACCCGAAATACCCAAATTTTCATACTTTGTTATCTACCCCATTTCGAAAAATCCTACAAAACGTACTTACTTATTTATTTAAGTACTTATGTGTAAAGTTTAGAATAAAACAGACTATCTCATCTTGTTTCGCCATACAAACTTTGAATCCCCGTCCGAAATCCGGGAGGAATTTTTTGAAAATCCTTTCTGAGCGGATACTACGTCATAATAACTATCTGCATTCTAAATTTCAGCGCAATCCGAAACAATATTGATTTTAAGACTTTTACCTCAGTTCACCCTCTTAGGGTGGCATTTTGAAATAGTCTGAAACTCGTATTTACTTATTTATATACAGAAGTACTTGTGTGAATTGTCGAATAAAATGACTGTTCAAACTTTGTACCGCGCTTCATTCCTTTGAAAAGTGAATTTTGAAAAATCCTTTCTTAGCGAATACCTACGTTAAAATAACTATCTGCATGCCAAATTTCAGCGCAATCCAAAATAATATTGATTTCAGACTCTTTGGGGTAGAATTTCGAAAAAACCTGAAACATGTATTTTATTATTTATTAACAAGTACTTGTGTGAAGTTTCGATCACCCTCTTTAGGGTAGAATTACGAAAAAACCTGAAACATGTATTTTATTATTTATTAACAAGTACTCGTGTGAAGTTTCGAATAGCTAAGCTTCACAAGCTATTTTAATTTCGTGTTTGTTCGTGTGGTAAAAAATATATTTATATGAATAAAAATGAAAAACCATACTAGATATTTTCATCGCGTGAATAAAAATAATTCTTAACTTTATAATATAATAGTGATACAATATATTCTACATATGGAGTTGTCAACACTTTTACTTCGGATCACCCACTAGAGACTTTCATTCTTTTCAGCGTTCGAAACATGTTTTCATCAGTATTCCGAACTGTGTGTAGAAGCCGTGGTAGCAGGCCCCACAATACGAGTACATTTAAATCCCGATTCTCCGCGTAATTCTTTCAGCTTCTAATCCACCATTCTTATTCGTTTAATCCTTCATCCGATAATCCACTGATTCTACTATTTAAGCGACCGTTTGCTAGTTACTCCATTACTTTGGGCTAATAATGAACTTTAAACAATTTTTCATACGTATACATATGACGAACGTACAGCAGAGATAACTTCGCGCATGACTGCGATCGGAGTTTCTGTTAAATTAATGTAAATTAGCTATATCGCGTCTACAGATCGGATGCCATCAAAATAACGTTACGCCGTACCAACCAACTGGCTGATATTACAAGTTCGGTATTTTTTTGCAAAACTCAACTAAAATTCCGAACGCAAGGTCAAGACGAACTTATGACCTATTCAGTAGATTTATACATATATTTGCTGGCCTCTTCTCACCCGCTGTTGCCGAAGGAGTCGGCGACATCGCGGTTTGCAAATAAAACGCGTGGAGAAAGTAAATGTGAAATTTTACTTAGTAAACTCTATAGACGACACAGGACAGTAATCAAGCCAGAGAAAAGAGTGGGTATATATGTTATACATATGTTCTTTCAATGTTCGTTTAGTGACACCACTAAGATACAGGAGTAAAAAAAATATTCATCCATTATTTTAAATCTTGATCCAGTTCTGTTACTTTTACTTTCAGTAAAAACTATTAAAAGTGATTTAGCGAATTTACTTAAGTTTTCTTTGTGTTTCCCTCTTTTTTTTAAATCTATTCTAGAATTTCTAGAAAATGAAATATATACCTTATCTCATTACATCGCAACGAGGATTCAATTATGCCTTAATTAAATCAGTAAACATCATGATAGTAAGTTATTTTTCTTTGTTTAGAAGCTGTAATTTCACATAATGTCATTATAAAAGAACAGAGACGTTAATGGTCAACTTCCTTAGATTGTAAGAACCTACAATTTTAATAAAGTCTTTAGTGATAGAGGTTAACAGAGTCTGTGAAAGCATTGGTCATTATTGATAAATGTTTATTTGCTGTTCTACTATGAAGAATAGATACTATTAAGTACTATGTAAAGCGGTGATACTCTTACTCTTCCCCGCACCCTTTAAATGTCTTCTTACCGTATTGGTTGACAAGGATACGATACTCATAGATTAAGAATTTGATTAATCCTTAATATACTAAAGATAGCTTTTAACGTAAACAAAGACGAGGCATAGCTAGTACTCATAAATACTAAAGGACTCTTTTTTTTTGGTGGCCTCATATGACCTTAATCATTGACGAAATCTTTATAAAGTTTCAAGAGAATATATGGTCGTCAGAATACTTGGTCACAATATTGAATGGACTAGTATGAAGACACAAACAAAACGTTTTGCAAGCTGCACAAATATCAAAGCACGTCAGCTTCTGACGTCATATACCTAAGGTACGTTTTGTTCACTCTTTGTACACTAAAAATATAACACGTAAATGTAGATATCTTGTTATAAAAAGACTCTTAGTATCGTGAAACGTCATACGATAAAAAATATAATGATGAAAAGTGAACATATTAAATATTGTAATATGAAAATATTAATCAAGTCTTTTTTCTATGTTTAGCCACAGATAAACTACCACCATTAGGACCGAATGAAATAAAATGTTGTATGTTTTATTTGTTTTTACCGAGTAACACCAAAACTAACTTATTTTTCAATTGGTTTTGTGAACACACAAACACAAATATGCTCATTATGTTGAAAATGTTAACTACACAAAAAAAAATAGCCGCCCGTATTTGCCATTATCGTATGAAATATGTACCTAAATACTTACAAAATAGCTGCACTAACAGCTAAAAACTCATTAAATAACTTTTTGCATAGGATTTTACCGTTATCGCCTAGGCTGTTAACGACGCATTATGTGCGCACAGACTAGTTCATGGTCCGCTTAACTATTAGAATCAATATTAATTAATATAGCTAATAACTTTTTGTAAATACCTTCAAATCGCTTAGTAAAATTTGTTTCGTATTTCCTTCATATACAATAATAAGATCGTTTAAAAAACTAAAAATAACCGACTTCAATGCCGCGCTATTAATTTTCAGTGCCAATTTAGAGGTGTTTATCTCCATATCTCTGGAGATACTTATCAGAAATCGATACAATTACCATGGTACCACACTTGGGATATCTCCTTCATTAATATGTATAATGAATATAATATCTAATATCTAAAATGAATAGCGCGGCATTGAAGACGGTTCTTTTTTAGTTTTTAAACGATATTATAACTTTTAATATTATAATTTAAATGTATTTATTTATTAACTTACATTCTTATACAATATGCGAAGATATTACAGTAGCGTAAGTAATAAGATGTTATTAAATATCTATTGTACGAGTATTATACAATGTACGCTTGTCGCCAAGTTATAATTATCTTATATAACACTAGCAGCCCGCCCCGGCTTCGCACGGGTAGAACATATAATACGCCTACTAAGGCGCCTACAAAATTTGCATCAGTTTGTTGCATCAAATATAAAATATTAACATATTTTACATTCATCGTCATATTTCAACCAATTTACACCAAATATTTTTAACGAATTATGCACCTAAACCTTCCTCATAAACACTCTGGCTATTGGTGAAAACAGCATGATAATCCGTTCAGTAGCTATTGAGATTATTGCGAACAGACAGACAGACGCAGTGATGGACTTTGTTTTATGATACTATCGAAGTGATATTGAACGGCCCTTTGGCGTAAAGGATAGTTACCCTGATTCTGACCCGACGGTCGTTGGTTCTAATCCTAGCTATATACCTACCAATGAAAGTTTTATGTGCATTCATGAATCATGGGTTTTCGTACAGAGGTAGTGGGATCATGGAATCAAAATCAATCAAATCATGGGATCAAAGAAGGGGTATTATCCGTTTAACGTGTGTATCTGTGTCTGTCTGTAGCATCTTAACACCCAACCGGATGAACCGACTTTGATTTTATTATTGATTTTTTTTTTGTTTGAAAGTTGTCTTCATCGAGAGTGTTCTTAGCCTTGATTCATGAAAATTCGTTCAATCGTTATAAAAAAGCTTTTTTCTAGTTCATTGTGCTATGAAATCAACATTCATAGGTCTGATCAATTCGAAAATCTTCTTCTTCAACGATATTGTAAGAACATGGAAGCATTGACCTGATGCTGGGACATCTCCTGTACTCTACAGAATACTCAAATCCACACCAACTTACAGCTTAGATTTTAAATGTCGTGTTTAGAGTCATTGGATTGCTTTTATTGAAAAGATTATACATAGATCAGTCGGGGTGGTTTAAATATAGATCATAACTATATTATACAATAGAATTTTATACAGTAAAAATATATTATTATACTATATTGACTTCAAATTGATTGTGATCGGTGGGGATCTACAGCATCGCTAAGCTTATTATAATATTTTCTTAGTAACTATGACCTAATCTGTGGTTTCACTGCAGATATTTTATTAAATTTGCGATGCTTGTATGTGAAATCCATGATATCTTCTAGAGTTCTCATTTGAATTATATACTGTAAAGGACAATTTTAATCTATAATATGTGGCCAAGCTAATTAACGTAATTATTTGGATAAGGATTAATACTATATACTTGAAAATAGCCTTGGAAGTTATGTAATATTTTTTAACAAACATTTTAAGATTAAAATGGTTACTGTGAGTCAACCTTAAGAGATAGACATATGTCGCGGACTTTTTTGTAGGTCTTATTAAGTTGTAGAACTCTTCGATAGAAAATATTCTTCCATCTATTTTCAATTGAGCAGCGTTCGTAAGAAACGTGTTTTTCGACCGTTTTTTAGTCGACTTAGGTTGCAAATTAGGTCTCCACGAATGTACCTTTGATTTAAACGGGATAATATATAGCCTATTTTCATTCCGAAAGTCCATTCTATATATTAGAGAAATATTTTTTTAAATCGGTCCAGTAGTTTTTGAGCCAAATAATTACAAACATACAAAAATATAAAAATACAAATAAACAAAAATACAAAAATACAAATGTTCTCTCTTTATAATATTAGTATAGATCTATAAAATCTATGAAGGTTACTGCATACTTGTGTCGTATCAAAGAAAAATTGTAAATATACAAGAATTATAGTTCAAAAAACGAAAAAAAAAAACACTTTTAATTCTGTGCTAGTCATTTTAATACCAAGTTTGAGATGTTTATCTCCATATGTCTGGAGATAATCTTTATATCTTAAAAAAAAATTAACGAACGAAATTGACGAATTATGGTGGCAGATTTTCTTCTTGATGGTGGTAAGCTACTTTTTGGTAGCAAGTCAGGCGGAACATCGATATAATATGCTCCTACCAACTGTGGCAGCTTTTTTATTGAAGTAAACAGAACAGTGTATTATATACATACTTGTGATGAGAAGTTAGCCAACAAATTGAGTCAGGTGAATTCAAAATGTTCTATGAATTCTTATCTCTAAACGTATGTGTCATGAAATTCTAGTTGCTTGCCTCGGCAGATAAAAACGTGCATAAATCTATTTAAATCCAATCGCTTCTTGAACCTATGTCGTCAGCAAAACAAACAAAAACAGTTTGCTGATTTACAAGAATGAGGCTCGTAAACCGATGGTCACTTATCTATGACTGAAGTGAGATGAGCTCAGTGCGTCAGATGTGGGACAGACAGATGTGTCAGTGTGACTACAAATAACTTTTTAACGAAATTGACAAAAGGATTTCTTCATATGTTTGGGAGACGGGTTAGGGTTGGAAAAAAATAAGAAGTTAGTAGATTATATTCAATTCAATTCAATATCGTTTATTTCAATTAGGTACATGGTACACTTTTGAACGTCAGCAATTTACATTTCACATATATAGAATATTATTTAAAAAGAAAAGGAACAATCCATGTCCAGTAGTTGCTAAATATTTATAAATACAATAACTTCATAAAGACTGCTATGTGTAAAAACAATTACCAAAATTTTGAGAATGTCAAATTAATGTCAAAACAATAAAAAGTCAAATAATATAAATGTCAAAATAGAAGTATGTCTTATAAATAAAAAAAAAAAACAGATAAACAATCAATGTTTTGCCAAGACAGTCAATCAAGACAGTCAATGTTTTGCCAAGTTTTTCTGTCATTGACAAAATCTTGTACAGAGTAGTAAGCCTTGTTTAGTAACATACACTTGATTATAGACTTGAATGCTTTTTCCTTCAGCTGAGTTATACATTCTGGTAGAAAGTTATAAAATCGAACACAGTTTACATAATACGATCTGTCTACTTTGGACAGTCTAGTAGAAGGCAAAAGTAATTTGTCCTTATTTCGTGTATTATAACTATGTATGTCACTGCGCTTACTGAATTTTTGTAGATTTTTTCGTGCATACAATAAGTTAGCCAAAATATATTGGCATGGCATTGTCATGATTCTAATAGTTTTGAAGCGTTCTCTCAGCGATTCTCTGGGCCCAAGTCCATAAATGCCTCGTATCGCCCTTTTTTGAAGCACAAAAATGGTATTTACATTTGCTGCATTTCCCCATAGTAAAATTCCGTATGTCATTACTGAGTGAAAATAGGAGAAATACACGAGTCTTGCTGTTTGTACATTGGAGTATTCTCTAATTTTCTTAACTGCATAAGCAGCTGAGCTAAGTTTACCTGCCAGTTCATCAATATGTGGTCCCCATTGAAGTTTTTTGTCTAATATTAATCCTAAAAATTTTGTATGGCATGTCAAATCTAAATTATTATTATTAATATTTATTGAAGGTAAAAAAGTATCATTTGCCAGCGAAAATTTCATACATTTAGTTTTAGTGGCATTTAACGATAAATTATTTATACTAAACCAATTATGGATGTCATGTAAAGCCAAATTAATGTTGTCAGTATTATCAAGTTTTCTTTTGACATTAAACAACAGTGATGTATCATCTGCAAATAAAACAGGTTTCGCAAATTTCTCCATAAAAAAGGGTAAGTCATTTATGTAGACCAAGAATAAAAATGGACCCAAGATTGAACCCTGAGGAACACCTATCTTTACGGATAATGTGTCTGAAAGGACACTATCTACATCTACACGCATTATCCTCTGAGATAAGTAAGAATGTAGGAGCTCCAGAGCTCCATCCCGAATACCGTAATGTGACAGTTTAGCCAACAGTATGTCGTGTTTGACACAATCAAAAGCCTTTGAAAGGTCGCAGAATATACCAATCATATCTTGAGAACTGCCCCAAGCTTCAAAAATGTTGTCAATAAAAGTTGTAAGGGCATCTGTTGTAGAGCATCCTTTTGTGAAACCAAATTGCTTTGAGTAGAAGATTTTATTACAATTAAAAAAAGAAATAAGCTGATTAAGCAATATTTTTTCAAAAATCTTACTGAAAGCAGGCAGAATTGAAATGGGTCTGTAATTATTCAACTCTAGATGGCTACCGCTCTTAAACAGAGGTATTATTTTGCTGAACTTCATGAGATCTGGAAATATGTTATTGTGTAAGCAATCATTAAAGATATCAGCAAGATACGGAGCCAGAGTTACAATGATATTGTTTATAAACGAAATAGAGAATCCCCAAATATCCTCGGATAGTTTTAATTTTAGTGATTTGAAGGTTTTAATAATATTAGATACGGATATTTGATGAAAAGTAAAGTTGTGTGGATTAGGTTGTATATTTTCTATTAGACAAGTTAAAGCTCTATTTTTACAGGGGTATAGGGATTTCGTCGTCTCGTAAGGCACTTTATGAAAATAATTTGCAAAGATATTCGACAATTCCATCTTTTCTGACACAATTTTATTTTGATACAATATCTCTATTTGCCCTTTATGATTACGTGATTTTCCTGTTTCTGCTTTAATTATTGACCATACGGTTTTTATTTTATTATTTGAAGTTGCTATCATATTATTAATATACCTTGATTTGGCTTCCTTGCACTATAAAATTAGATAATTAAATAATTATTATTAATTACTGTTAAATTATTCAAAATAAACAACAAACAACAAAAAACCGGAAAAGACAGCGAGATAGAGCGAACATAACACGTAAAACGTTGCTTTTAGAAAGAAAAAAATATCAAAATAGTTATTATATATTATATATCAAAATATTAATTTCTTGCTAAAATTAATTAAAGGTAATATTACTAAATCAGAAAATATGACTCGTACCGGTCACAGATTTGATATACAAAGCGAATAATATATATTTAAAAAGTAAACCTTGGATGTTGGATGTAAACAAGGACGGTAGTTGAATCGTTCTAGGATGTGAACCAATATTGACTTGAATGGTAAACATCATCCCCAAAAACTCCCTTTGATTATTGAAGCACGAGTCCGTTAATGAAAATATACGTTAAGGCATTTTAAGTTGCAACCAACCGTCTGTATTTTTTTAAGGTTCCGTACCCAAAGGGTACCAAAAGACTTCGCTGTCCGTCCGTCCATCCGTTTATCTGCGTTTCTAGCTGTGTCTCCTTAAGCGTAAAAGGTAGGTACTTGAAATGTTCACAAAGTACGAGTATATATGGAGAATATAACAACAAATACTACAAAAAATTAATAATAATACAAAAAACGTGTTTTTTTTCGGCGTTTTAGCTTGAACTTATGAACCATAGTAGATTGAGACTTGAAGTCTTAACAAAGTATGTATTAAGGTACGGCCACACCGCGGCCTCCTGCGATCTGCGGGCGTGATCTCAGTACTTTTCAATTGTTTTCTGATCGCGTTTGGTGTGAGCCAGTCGGTACAAATACTACTGCGCTATGATCGCCGCCTAGATTGCGCACGCAGGACGCTGCGGTGTGTCCGTTACTATAGCCGCTATAACAACAAATACTAATAATATCGTTTAAAAACTAAAAAACAACCGACTTCAATGCCGCGCTATTCATTTTCAGTACCAATTTTGAGATGTTTATCTCAATATCTCTGGAGATACTTATCATACCTCGATAAAATTACCATGGTACCACACTTGGGATATCTCCTTTCGAACAAAAAAAGAATAATCGAAATCGGTTCATAAACGACGAAGTTATCCGCGAACAAACATAAAAAAAAAAAAAAATATACGGTCGAATTGAGAAACCTCCTCCTTTTTTTGAAGTCGGTTAAAAATAACATTAAATTTAAAATATAAGAGGCTGCCTTATATTTTTAAGTTTATACAAGAAACGTATTTTTTTTGGCGTTTAATGATAGATCTTACAAACCGTAATAGATAGAGAATCCGACTCGCACTTGGCCAGTTTATTTTGTTACGCGATTACTCCGCCAATTATAAACCGATTCCAAAGATTCTTTAATTCGTGGGTAGGGTACATCTCCACGGTGGTTCCATTATACAATTCATTTGGATCTGGTGATTATCTCCAGATATATGGAGATAAACATCTCAGACTTGCCACTGAAACTGACTCGTGATGGTATGTGAAGGAGGTCTTTTAATTATTCTTGGTAATAGATAGTCTTATTTGAGCACAGAATTACATGATGAATATTAACGATACCGTTTAAGATGAGAGGAAGGTGATTAGAATTTAAGAAAGTGCCATGGTGATGAAGAATATGAGTCGAATTTCCGCACAGACTATACAACACAACTGAACCAACCTATCTAAAGCAAGGACTGCAAGTACTCGCTGGCTACAAAGTATAAATCAGCTTCCAATAATATCTTCGCATAGACTATAATAAAAGAAATTACGAGACATAAAAAACAATCAATGAACAATTAGCCTTAAAACAAAAGGGTTTTTAGACTTCTCCGCTAATCGGCTACGATAGCGATAGTAAAGTAGACCTAATTCGTTGTAAATATTGCCTCTTTTTATTGAAAAGTTAAATTATTTTCAATCCAAATGTATGAGTATCACTCAGTAGTTGTCAACCTATTTATTTTTAAAATATTTGTTATATTTTAAAAGGTTGACAACTATCTCAGCTATGCCATCAATAAATTATGTCCTAAATGATGTATAATGCCTGTATTGATGTATTATCCTTTCCGTACATGGTTGTCTGGAAGAGATCGCTTTAAGCGATAAGACCGCCCATTGAGCCTATTAGTTTTATTTATCTAGTTCCTAAGTATATTTTCTGTTTCGTAAGTGGTGTTTCAATAAAGTGTATATCTATCTATCTATCTATAATTAATAAGCATATAATAATAATTAAATAATAATAATAAAAATGTTTATTGGTTCAGATTTACAGTGTTAATATGAATTATACAGCTGCCGGTAACACAGTTTTAGAAAATTTATTATAGGTATTCTGGGGCGGTATATTATTATAAGAAAAATGTAGACACAAACATGTGATAGGACTACCTGGGCCCCTAGACAAATCAAATTTCCTGTTTCCATTCACGCTAACACAAGTTCAAAATGTATGAGAATGACATCTTTGTTGCGGAAACATAAATGTTATTCCATACATTTTGAACTTGCGTTAGCGTGAATGAAAACAGGAAATTGAATTTTGTCTAGGGGCCCAGCTCGCGTGAAGCAGTACCTACACTTTATAGTAAGTTGTCAGTTCTTCCACCTTCGAACGTAAATATAAAGTAGGTTAGGTTTAAAGGTAGTTTGTAGGTAGAAGGTAGAGAAACTAAGACTGGAATTATAGAATGTTTTACGTGGTCTCTTTTTTTAAGGTTCCGTACACAAAGGGTGCCAACGGGGTTCTGTCGTTCGGGGTTGTGTCTGTCATGAAACACTAATTTATAAATTAAAATACTACGGTGTTGAAGGTAAGGCACTTGATCTGGTATCATCATACCTCTGTAATAGAACACAGATGGCTGAAGTCAATGGCGTCAGGTCATCTGGATCCCTCATAAAAATAGAAGTCCCGCAGGGATCTATCTTAGCACCTTTTTTATTTCTAGTTTATATCAATGATTTACCATCATTCGTACAGAACCTATGTGATATTGTTTTGTTCGCAGATGATACTTCCTTGATATTCAAAATAGATAGGACTACACCTAACTTTGACGATGTAAACAAATCAATAACACAGGTTCTGAATTGGTTTACAACCAATAACTTATTGTGAAACGCAAAAAAAAACTATATGTATTAGTTTCTCTACCAAATGTAAGAAAGGGTATCCTAAATAGAAGTATATTAATAAATGATGTACCATTAGAACTTGTTGAATCCACAACATTCTTGGGATCACCCTGGATTCAAAGCTTCAATGGGGTTCTCAAATATCGGTTCTAGCAGGTAGGTTATCAACGCCGCTGCATACGCAGTACGTAAAATTAGATCTTTAACGGACGAAGCCACTGCAAGATTGTTCTATTTCAGCTACTTCCATAGTATAATGTCTTATGGCATTTTATTGTGGGGGAAAGCCGCCGAAATCCAATCAACATTTGTTTTGCAGAAACGAGCTATTCGCCCTATATATAGCATGAAGTCGCGAGATTCACTTCGTGAAAAATTTAAGGAAATTAAAATATGTATATATGTCTACTCGCTACGACTTTAAATAGATAAGTGGGTAGCGCTTATAATAATTATATTAAGTAATTTATTTTTAGCTTTTGAATGCCTGTTTGTGGTTATGTAGTCGGTTTTATTTTTTTGAAAAATAATTTATATTTGAACAATATTATGCAGCTGACAGACGGACAATCAGTTCCATTCGGATCATGATATGTACTGTGATCGGTATGCATTTTTTTTAAGTTAATCAAAGGACCCCCTTTGATTTGACTTACGGTATATAGCCATACAAGACAGAGTTTTATTAAGCATTTTTCAATTTGTTTTTATGTTCACTAGGTGGCGTTAGTTATATAATTAATCCACGGTGTCGTTTTATATTGATAATTAGACTTTGGTAGAAGAGTACGTAGAAGATATATGACATCCTTGTAACTATTATTACCTTAGGTTTGTAAATACTCTATAGTGGTACGGGACTCTTCGTGTGCGATTCCAATTCAACCGAGTCAGTCCGACGCTACCTATCTATCACTACCTACTTGTAAAGCAAACATTCCTAAAAGTCAATAGGAGTGATATAACAAAATTTGACCTCAGCTTATTCGAAACTATCAATATACTCAATCTCATGTGAAATACCTACTGTAATATCGATTCATGAAACACCCAATGTAATATTACGTCATTTTTACAGGTAGTGTTTGTTATCAGCCGTCTGGGCACAAATATTACTCAACACTTGAACAAATTCTGTTACTGGTGTAACACTTTCTTATATTAGATAGATTTATGCAACTTTTCAAATAGATACTTAGCTCATACATAAGTGTAACTTGATTGTGCTACTAGCTAACCCACTCGTAGCTATACGGGGCAGATTATAGACATTCAGCTAAACTCCAGCTATTTTCAGTTTGACTATATCATGACTCTTATTTAGAAGAACAAACTATTAAATAGATTCGTTCCGTTGTTTGAACTTCAGTAGATGCTTGATGCCGACACAAATAAGTGTATTTCATAGGAGCGTAATTTTAGCGTCACATTGTAAATGTCAAACAGCTGTCAAATTTGACAGGAATACTCATTTAAATTTTGACATTTTACCACGCATTGCTTCACGATTGAGCAAAGATTTGAAATAATGTACTACCTGGAGGCACGGCAGTGCTCCCGCCAAGTCGAGTATTTTTATATTATCAAACACAACTAGCTAAGCAGATATCGCAGAAAAACCACAGGGCACTACGAGGCATGGACTGATGTTTTTGCTCTCGAACGGTAGCAAAATGTTCCAACAATTTTGGTGTCGGTTAGACGTAGAAGAGAGTTTATTGGAGTCAGTCGTAGAGATTAGAAACAGTAGACGTTTTATAGGATGGCCACTACAACTGTAAATTTGACGATGCATGGTGGATTAAGCATTAATATCTGATTTCATTAAAACGCTTAAAATGTTTGAATAAATAGTATGATAAGATCATCATAGTATGATATGAGTAAGTCAATATTTTGGTAGGTAGGTATCATATAAACTATTTTGCTTATCTAGTTTTGGTATTACAGCCTTATTTCAGAACATTGTTGGTCCCTTGAGGTGGTCCTGAGCTAAACACATCCAAGGTGTATCAAGTTACATCAATTTGTCATAAATCTATTTTGCTGCCAGATTACCAATATTCCCTTTAGCATTTTTACGCCTGTTTTAAAGCCTATAATTCGTTTTTCCATTCTTATTTTCTAATAGATACTAACTAGATTATACTTCTTGATTAAAATCAGTATACATTAACGTGTTTTATTTAAAGACCACCCTCTCTATTTAAGGAACACAAAAATAAGTAAAAACATAACCCTTTTTCATATTTTAAAGAAAAAAAAACTATTCAATATCTGTATGCTCTTAATATATATGCCATGGTAAATGTTATGATGACTGTGGAAAGCACTTTCTTCAAGCCTTCTTGTCACGCTTTATTCGCTCGTATAAAGGTACGGACACACCGCAGCGTCCTGCGTGCGCGATCTAGGCGGCGATTAGATAGCGCAGTAGTATTTGTACCGACTGGTTCACACCAAACGCGATCAGAAAACAATTGAAAAGTGCCGGGATCGCGCCCGCAGATCGCAGGACGCCGCGGTGTGGCCGTACCTTAACTCATTGGCAATATCCTGTTTAAGCATCGATGTACTACACTGTTTTATATCAATATGTTTGAGAAAAAAAAACTGTTTTTTACTGAGGTGCCTCTACTTTGTGGAGTTAACGTTTAAATTGTTATATCATGCCATGACTCGCAATTAAAATTTGATTTGTGACGAATTGATCTTGATCGAACAACTGCAGGAAGACTCGATAATATCCAAATCGAATGCTTAGTCAATGCAACCGATGTCTTTAATTTGTTGTTGTAACACTGTGTTTAGAAGTAAGTTTGGTGCATCTTGCAGATAGGCACTAGTAATGAACAAGTTAAGTTGTTGAAATGTATAATCAAATTATACATATAAAAACGTATAAAACATATCTGTACAATAAAATTGTAAAATTAACCTGAATTAGCTGGATAATATTATATTTGCACCTATCATACCTACTTATCGTTTACATTCATATTTTCTTAGTTGGTACTAATTAATTTTAAACTTCTTATATTTGTTTTCTGGTGACTTTGCATATTTAACTTCAGTAATTAATACTGATAAACGTAAAATATATTTAACTGTATAGAGAGTCACGTCTAAGGTAGGAATAGAAACAATAATTGCCTTGAATTTCCCTCTTTAAAGTACAACGATAATATGAAAAAAAAAATGTAATAACACGATAATCACCTTCCTATCACCACCACCCAGGGGCCTTATTCAGTATGAACAATGAGATAACGCGTTCCTTAACGCGCCACGTTACGTTATTGAAAAATTGTATTCTGAATGCCACACGATAGGTAAATTATACAAAACACGCGCGTTACACTTGCTCATATGTCACGATATTTTGACAGCTCAAAACGCGCTCATAACCTTACCCTACCGCGTTTTAATTGGCATAGAGAATACCATAACGCGGAGATAACGTAACACGGCACGGTAAGACTTTAAAATGGTCATACTGAATAAGGCCCTAGGAGGGATTTGAGTCTACGTAGGTACGTAGTTTCAAATCCATTCTTTAAATGTACTAGTAACTTTTTTGATATACAATACAGAACAGCGCTTCCGAATACTTCCGAGGATCGTGCTGCTAAAGTAGAGATAGAAATAGAAAGTGCAAACTACATTTTGCGTGTTTGATACTATTACTTAGCGATACATCGGCTTAATCTAAGCATTATATTAAATCAAATAAAGTTAATGCCAATCTAATAATAAATCGAGTAATACTTCAAAAGTGTGATTTCTATTGACACCAACCACACAATATGAATTGATTTAATGAAGACCCATGTTATCCTGGGTAACCCTAGTAATCTAACCTTGACAAGTTCGCGAAACTTCTCAAAGGCCTATTCAAAACTGACGACGATTAGTACCTATTGTTTCAGATCATGAGTGTTCATAATAAAGATCGTTTTGATTGCAGAGCCTCGGATGTTATGGAATTGTCATCGATAGATATTAAGCCTTTGAGAGGTATAGGTATAGAGATGCTTTAGAATGTTAATACATACATTATTTCGTAGCTGAGCAACGAGTTTTAACGTTGAATGATTATGAGATATCTCATTATTGACATAACTGGACGGAACGACCGGAAGCCATTACTCAAATTAGGTTGTTTCATGTTTGCTAATGATTTCCGAAATAACGAGTTAAATCATTAATAGTTTAAGTAATGTAAACATTGCAGATCACACCGGTAACGTGAGTAAAGAAAAAGTAACTGAATTACCCTACTTGCGCGTATACGCATAACCAAGCAACGGTGGCCTGAGGCCACTGCGGACAGCATATCAGTGGTAAAACAGGAAATTTGGTATCTCGAAAGCAATCAAGCGATGTCTCAAAGCAATCAAAGTTGCACTGGCAGATCCATCCCTCAATGTCTGTCGCAGACTCGTTTGAGGTACCGTTTGCGTTTCGAGTGCGGAGCGGTTACTCTACACAGTTTACACGGACGAATTTAATTACTGACTTACTGGTTTAGGAGTTATTTTTGTGCAGGGTTATATGTCTTTTGGCGCTAAGCAATATCCACTCAGATCGTGATTTCCACATATAAGCATGTTGTATATATGTCTTGAGCATATGCAATCGGCGCGTACATAGACACACTCAAGTTTTATTTATAACTTTAACTTCTGAAAAAATATATAAATGACATATGCATAATCCGTACATACTTGAAAAAACATTTAAAGTGTGGCTAATATGACAATATAACCTTGAGTAATTAAAACTGGCAGCATCTTTCAAACTACCTGCTACACGTATGTAGGCGCCAGCGAGTCAGGGCAGCATGTGGCTGTCTTTGGTCCAATGCCCGACAGTACATAAATTCACGGACCTTATTGCTACTTAAAAAGCAGCCGAGGCCAATGGCACTCAATACCTTCGCAGTGATTATCTAATTGCATTCAATGATCGACCATTCCCAAAATGAGTTTTAATTAGTCGAAAATCCGCGACGTTGTGCCATCGTAATCGATTAGCTATTAAATAATGTTTAAAGTGCAAGACGCGTAATATTCAGGTACAATGATTTATGAGAATTGATTAACGAAGACAATTTATGCATGCTCCGTAATGTACCTCGAGCTAAGTAACACATGCATAGTGCAGTGTCGAAATTTGCGGTCTGCCTTGCAATCGACATTCAATTCGTCTAAAGCCCGGAATCACTTCGGTTCGACAAAGCTTTTGCATATGAAAAGATGCATGAATCACTTGAAGTTAAGATCTTAATTTACTTTGTTTTAAAAATTGTTAAGTGGAAACGTAGGATGATGTATGTAGGTCAATATTTAACATTTATATGGAGGTGAACTCATCTATTATATAGCCTCAAGGTTCAATAGTATCTCTTTTTTTTCTTTACATTTACCAGTTGGTTTGAAATCGAAGCGATTGTATCATATATGTCATGTCAGTTTTTGCTTGTGTATGTTTTATTAACGGAATAATAATAGATATGATGTCGGTCAGATATGCGCTTTAGACGAATAGGAAAACGAGGACGCAGCAACGGGACAATCTTCTCGCTAGCTCAACAATCATCTTCACTGGTACGACTTCCGTCCTATTTCAACCGACTTCACAAAAAAGGAGAAGGTTCTCAAGTAGACTGTATTTTTGAAAATGTTTGTTACCTTAGAACTCCGTCAAATCTTTATTTTTGTTTGAGAGATTATGCTTCCATTTTGGTTTCATTCAAATTTTATTGAGATCTGATAATCATCTACGGAGATATGGAGATAAACATATTAAACTCGAAATCGATGCATTTGTATACCTTGATGAAATGATACTAACTACTGGCTAATTTGACTATGGCGGTATGTTAAGTCGGTTTTTTCGTTTTGTACGAGCATCTATTCCATCTAAAGAAACCTTAAAACAGTCAGTCACCATTTAATCTTTAGCTTAATTGAAAGTGGAAAAGTTTAATTGAAAATAATCAAGTATGTTTGACGAGTAACTTGACGAAGTAGTAAAAACCAAAACACATTATTAAAAAGAAAAATACTTAACTTAAAGGTACTTCATAATCTATTTAGTTTGTAATATTATATATTCTTTGTAAACATATATGTACATATAATCATCTTCATTATTTGATCATACCACGACAAATACAAATAAAACAATTCTATAATATTATGTATATTGAATTATTGAGTAACTACAATACCCCCTCGCGGCTTTGCAAAATATGGCTTACTACTCGCTGATTATGTGGCCTTTAATCGGTGAAATAATTTTTAAAATTGGTCCAATAACTTTTTAATTAATTCATTACAACAAACATACAATCAAATTAATTTTTTACTTTGTAATATTAGTATAGATGTAGAATATATATTATTTATCGTAATAAAAATCTGGACATCAAGACCAATATTATAAATGCGAAAGGCAGTTTGTCTATTTGTTTGGGATCTCTTCGTGGTCAAACGGCTCAATCGATTTGATTGAAATGTTGAACGAAGACAGTCAGTAAAGTAGATCAGGGCATAGGATACTTTTTGACGAGGGTGAAGCTGCGGGGCGCAGCTAGTCTTTTATAAAATAGCCTGGTATAAAACTAAAACAGTTTTCTAGTGAACAATGTCCAGAGCAAAATACTTGCGGTAGTGGCACAAACTTGTGCTCTATCTCTACAAATGCTCTGACAAACGGACAACAATGTTCTATTATCGTAAACACGTTTCAAACACCTTGTCGATGTCCTAAATGTTTATCATATTTGCTAGAGTAACTAGCAACAAGCCAATGGTTCATGCATGTCCAAATAAGAGGTCTTTGTTTGAACGATTTGTTTAGAAATTAACATCATTTTGTAACAAGAAGACCGATATCGCTGTCCCAATATTTACACATAATTACTTACATAATGTAGTTACTTATATAAATGTGCTAAATATTACAAATTAGTTTTACATACGACGATAAGTAAACCTACTAGTCGTCTAAGCAGTCTGTACAATGTTTCCGGAAAACATAATTATACAAGTATTTAACTGAAATAAAAGATAAACAATTTTTTTTGTGAACAGAAAAGGTTTTATTGGATAGTCAAAGGTTTTATAAGCAAAAAATGTATAATGTTATGTAGGTCCAAAAGCTAAGTTTATTACAATGACCCTTATAAAAACATTGAAACGAGAATTCTAGATGAACCGATAGCCGTGCCGTGTGCCGAGTACGAATATGTTCAAGTTTGCAGTGCTACGGGAAAACCCAGACGAAACTTTCGATGGACGCAAAACGCTTCGACTGGCTACTCAGGCGACTACTCACGTGCAAGATATTCGTGCTGCGACTCGAATATAAGCCTCTCGTTACACGGCGCGGCGCCAGCGCAGACAACCGGTTGTCCCACCTTCAGTGAAAACGCGAGGACCAAATGAGGCAATTAAACCGAGATATGGCAACTTTATGTTACGATAAATTTAACAAAAGTATCAATTTCGGAAGGTCAAAGCAAAAATATTGATGTCTCACGAAATACCCATGTGCAATGTGGTGTTATTTTTTACTGATTTTTAAATGTACTCACTAATTGAGAACCTCCTTCTTTTTGGAAGTCGGTTGAAAAGTAGATCTACATTCTTTATAACTAAATCATTTTAAAGTTATTAACCGACTTCAAAAAAGGAGGAGGTTTCTCAATTCGACCGTATATATATATATATATTTTTAATATTTGTTCGCGGATAACTTCGTCGTTTATGAACCGATTTCGATTATTCTTTTTTTGTTCGAAAGGAGATGTCCCAAGTGTGGTACCATGGTAATTTTATCGAGGTATGATAAGTATCTCCAGAAATATTGAGATAAACATCTCAAAATTGGTACTGAAAATGAATAGCGCGGCATTGAAGTCGGTTGTTTTTTAGTTTTTAAACGATCTTATTGAGAGTTCTAAGACAATTATCCCAATTTACAGACAAGCATTAGAATTTACAGAATAAAATCATTCCAACGTAGTTTTTTGTAATGGTAGGGCTTCTGCATGTCCCCCGAATGATAATTATAATTGATAATTTGATAATGATAATTTCGTGACTGACTATTATATATTTTGTAGTAACGGGCACTTTTTAGGAAGACCTCATTGCTTACCATCAGGTTGGTAGTTCCGTTGCCACATATTTAAATACAAAAATAAAATAAAAAACCTTATTTATGTTACGAAAATATTGGCAACATGCAAACATAACAGTAGGAACAGTTTACACATATACTACATGTACAAAAAGTATACAAAATGCCAGCTACTTGGGATTCAGCGCACAACTTCAACGTTGAAACAACCTTGCTGCAAGGTTTTGGTGTAAGCAGACAATATTAAATGATGTTACCGCTTCCTTACATAGCTCAACATATCTATCATCCGAAAACATGACCTTTGGTGCTAAACTATATACAAATTATAGGGAATTATTTTATACCAATGTCACAATATTAATTAATCAAACTGTCAAATTAGAATTAATGGAGACAAAAAAATCAAACTATGACATGAAAAATTGTTATATTAAAATGATTAATGCGTTAAGTTTTAAACAACCGCTTTTGGTTTTAATACAGTTATAAAAACACAACTTTATTATTTTTATAAAGCCCGTATTTAGGGCTCCGTACCCAAAGGGTACCAAAGGAACCCTATTACTGAAACTTCGCTGTCCATTCGTCCGTCCGTCCGTCTGTTTGCATTTCACAGGGCTATATCTCCTTAACCGTAATAGGTACATACTTGAAATTATCACAAAGTGTGTATTAAGCGGAGGATTTAACAACAAATACTCACAACAAAATTAAATTCAAAATTAAAGGGGTCCCCATACAAAAAACTTATTTTTCCGGCAAATTTTGTCAATCGGAAGCTTACGTTTGCGAGTCGCCCTTGGCCAGTTTATTTAACTTTTATCAAGTTACATAAATCTAAAGAGCTATTTGCTGTTTGACAAAACTATGATAATAAACGAAGCGCTCATTCAATAAATATTTTACCTGAAATGATCTTACCATACTAACTAAATACTTCTCTAATTATAATATTCTACTCGTGTTATTATTAAGGAAATATCAAAGGATATCGTACCCATGACCATGCACTTGACAGACCGAAATGGTCAATATCATTGATTGGTCTAAATAAATTGATATGACTTAGGCCGCGCGCACACCGGTGGTCGGCAGGGGGAGAAAATCGAGGATTTGTCGCTAGCGATGCCTCTGCATGCCGTGGCGGCATATGCGGCATTCCGCGGTATGCTACAGGGTGAGCTCTGTAACTGCAGAGTGTACCCTGCACTATCTCTGCCCCGCGACTCCAGCGCATACCGTCACATGCTTTCTCATCCTGCGGCATGCTGCCACATCCCACCGCGGTATCTTCCAGCGCCAGCGCACTCTACAATGCTGCAAAGAGATATCCTCTTTGATGCTTTGTTTTGGTGTCTTAGCTTTGGAATCAATATCTTTTTGCCATTGGATTAAATAAATACGAATTCACGTTGTTAAATTTAGAATGCGCCGCCCTATCGTCCACCGATGGACGCTGGACTTCATATATTATTATATATTCATTGTAACATACCTTATTACCTTAATATATACCAAATTACCATTTTTTCAGATTTAATAAAATTTGTGGGAACTAGACTAGGTTTTATTACCAAGACTTAAAAATCTTGATCAAACAAAAATAATATTAATCACATGGACATTTTCAAATTCAAGCATTTTCTAAATGGTTCATAACTAGGCTACGTATGTAGTAACTCTTAGATAATTAGAGTATAATTTACGGTTTTTACATTCTTATTTATCGGGATGCAAATAATAGATACCTTAGACAAAAAGTAATACTCTCGCTTCATTAAATTTCAAACGAGTTGCTGTAATAGTCCACGCATGATTTGAATAATGATACATTAAATCAATCAGCGTTTATAAGTTCGCATGGCCGGAGCCGGGGGTACCCAAATTATGATATAATGCACGAATGATAAAAGTTATGAGAGGTTGACCTCTAATTGTAATATTTAAATTAAGTTATCGGGATATTTAGTCGTTCCAGCAAACGGTTTCCCCCTCGTTGATGCAGTCTTAGCCTTACTCTCGAGATAAGTATTGTAAAATACATTAAGAACTTAATAATGCGTCAAAATAAACACAACACTTTAATACTTACTCCTACCCATTTTTATCGGTCATAGATAATAGAATGATACAATGACACGTCATTAAACAGGCACTCTGTGGACACGTCTGAATCTTTTTACTTTACATTTTGATGTGACTGGAGATGTAGGACTTATATGTGACTATTTACGCTCTGCCACTAGAAATCAGACGTGCTAAATCTTTGCCAATATTTAAAAATAGGGTAAAGAATCATCATCAATCAGTTTTTGCATGATTGAGGAACAAACACAAACTTGACAATATAATATATATAATAATGTATTAAATATTTAAACTATCAAGAAGGGAAAAGTTAGTGTTAATTTAGGCGGCAATAGCCCAATGGCTAAGGAGTCGGGCTGGCTATCGAGAGGCCGTGAGTTCGTGAGCTGAATCCCTAACAATTGCACGCATAGTACGCAAGCAAATTTAACTTAGTTGGAGGGGTTAACAAAACTACTAGTAATATGCTACCCACATTGCTAGTAAGCTTTAAAAAACATCATTGTTCAAATTATCAGGCATCATTCTTGACCGCATCACGACACCATTTATTGCAATTATTTTTAATACAATACATGCTAGTTTAATCAGCGAAGAGAAATAACGGAAATTGTGCTGGGAAAACTCTCTAAACTAAATTAATTGTATATTTGCTAACGAATATATAGATAACGTGTCCATTAATATTAATTATTGGTAATGTAAATATTAAGTAGATGACATAATATTTTTGTGTACTTACTAGTAGAGACAACAACATAATAATAAATAAGATTATGTATATGTTTTGCATAAATAAATAAAAAAATATACAAACTCCTACATTAGATAGGCACATATGATAAGTTTTACCAATAATAAGTTATATTAGAGATTGCAAGTCATTCACCTGAGTATCAAACTGTATATTACATTTTAAATTTTATTTTACTATTGTAGTGTATCGTAAATCGTTTCTGTAGGTGGTGTTAGAGCTTTATTAGCTTTAGCTTATTATACAACGCGAAAGATATAATAACAAAATAAAAATAATCGGTTAGTTCGACTAAAAAAAATCTCAGAGTAATCCATCCGCACGTAAAATATATATAAAGTAGTATGTAGTATAAAGTAGAAAATACAATATAAAAATATATGAAATAAAATTTTGAGGTATAGGCAGAGGGATCGCTTATGAGTCCACCGGTTTACTTATCACTTCAACTAAACCCGTAATTTTTTTTAAATTCTTTGGACTATTTTCCACAAAAGTAAGAATGTAAAGCGATGATGCGGTCGAACATGATGAACACGCTAGGCTTTGAATACTCGGACTCTCAAGGTCTGTCTGTGTGTTGCCGGAACACCGTAATTATATGGCGCCAGGTTTATTCCTTGATGGTGCTAAGCTATGTTTTAGTAGCTAGTCAGGCGGAACATTGATATAATATGCTCCTACCACCTGTGAATGTGTATGCTACTTCCTACTAATATTATAAAGGTGAAAGTTTGTGTGTATGTTTGTTACTTCTTCACGCTAAAATTACTCTAATGATTATGATGAAATTTGGTATGTACATAGCCTAGACCCTGTAATAACACATAGGATACTTTTTATCCCGATGTTCCCACGACAATAATGTCTACGCGAGTAAAACCGCGGGGCACAACTAGTTTTTAGTATAATGTAACGCCCTCGTTGAGGCGAAACAAACAAATGACGATACCTAAGGGGTACCCGTACATACCTGCAGCCACAAAATATGTACCATAATTATAAAACGAACTAAAAAAACTAGAATCTACCATTTCTAGAATTAGCACCCTTTCATATATTATTGTTTCTATGTGCCTAGAGTCGGCAAACAAAGTAAAGCACACATTACCAACACACAATTCCACCTGGTTTATATAAGTATTTGTTTTAAATTTGTTGTAAATAATAACTACAATATAAAATGACAATGTAAGTACTAAAACGACAATAAGATTATGATTACCAGTGGCGATATTGAAGGTGTTTTATGATTTATTATTTCCCTCATTATTAAGTGTTTATTTTGTTTCATTGCTAATACTGCGGTTTGTAGGAAAAACAAGGTGGCTGTTCAGTAATATTAGTGTTTTATGAATAAAACGAGCACATGTGGGAAACTTACAATGGCTTTGGTAGACTTGCGGTTTTGTGGAACAATGAAACTTATTATCAATATAAATTCCGGTATTATTAAGTTGAGAATAGGTATCTCTATTCTTGGTTTTAGGTATGTTGATGAATATTAACGTTTGTTTCGGTATTGGAATTAAAGTTGGTAGGTACCTAAGGTAAGGACACACCGCGGCGTCCTGAGATCTGCGGGCGCGATCTCAGTACATTCAATTTTTTTCTGATCGCGTGTGAACCAGTCGATACAAATACTACTGCGCTATCTGATCGCCGACCATATCGCGCACGCAGGACGCTGCGGTGTGTCCGTACCTTAAGACAAGTTAATATACTAATTAATCCCGTTACCTTAACTAATTGCAAATTGTAACAGATAAAACCGTGGCGTCCGCTAGTTATGATATAGGCTAACCTATCTGTTCACTTTGTAATTGTAATAAAACTACTAAGGTTATTATAAATTATCTAGTTCTATATAACGCCATCAAATATCTGCGATTGACTGTGATTAGCAGAGACATGCGGCATGCCGCACTTAATTTTTATTCTTAATTTCTATATCGAATTAAATCGCAAATAGCGTATTATGTATATATTATCTATCTATGTTATCAGGTAATTGATTCGCGTAGTATGTTCGACTTATCGGACATATAAAGTCATAACACAAATTGAGAAAATGTTTCTCCAGTAAGTATCATGTCATTTAAAACTCAATCATGAATCATTTTGTATACCATTAGGTTTTTACTGGTTTTTCCTACGTCAGTTTTATTTCAATGAGATTCTATTGTTTTGCAGGTAATGTAATTACAACAAAAAAACCTGACAATTGCCTCACTAAGAACGGTTAATGCCGTTGTTGGTTGTATTTAGAAAATTTACTTCAAGGTACTGACCTACCTACATCCACAGGTCGAATGGAATCTACATGACGTGGGTGGCAATTATTATCATATTGATGAAAAATAATTAAAGGATAATATCTGTCTGTATGTTTTTTTTTATCAATTATTATTTAGGGGCATTTGGCTAAAAATAGCTATGACGCCCCGTATTAGCTTAGATAGTTAATATTACCTAACAGACGTACGCTCGTCAACCACCCCGTGCACACATAGATAGAGCATTCTAGCCGCATTATTATTATTATTAGCATTTTGTATGGTTTTTTAATTTTTATTCTTAATTATATTCTCACCCATAGTGTACAAAAAAATAAATGTAAATGTAAATAATCAATGCACTTTTATCTGCTTCAAACATGCAGTTCAGGAATGACTAATATTCTAAAGAGATAAAGTTTAAAACTTTATCTTTTCAAAATATTAGGGTTACTCTGAACTCCGTCAGTCTTAAAAATTTGTGGTATTGATTCAATTGATCCACCTCCACTGAACAATAATGTACCGGCTTATTACTCTTATGTTATGTCTGCCACAATTTAAGAATTCCATTAAACCAAAGAATTTAACTCAAATACTTACCTTAACCACCAAATAAGTATACTCACTTGGCAGTAATTAATCGCCGTATTGCATGTAGTAATGAGCTATAAAACGACGGTTTCCTATGTCAGCTAACAGTACTAGGTTCGCTTAAATCGGTGTGTATTTTTAGTTAATTTATATCCGTTCTCTGTGTGAGCGGAAACAGAAAATCAGCTAGATTATACACTGGCATGTTAGACGTATGTAGGCAAACGTATCGCACAATCGTTGCTCCGCGTAATAGTAATGTTTCCATAAACATTCTTTCTTAGGTAAGCCGTACACGTAACTATATAGCTATGTAGACGGCATGTGAACGATATCAATACAATTTCTATGAAGTCGTTTTTCGCGTAGCTTCTTGTATGTACCTCGTACACTCACATTCTCGATGACTTTGATGGCGATTAGAGAGATTTTTGAGACAAACATAAATAATTTAAGATCGTTTAAAAAAACTATAAAAAACCGACTTGAAACGTCGCGCTAGTCAAAGTAGCCAGTAGACGAAGTAACTATTATATAATCTGTGCCAGTAGTTAGTAGTATCTAGTATGTCGTCGAGATAAGTAAATGCATCGTAATACAAATGTTGATGTTGATATTAAAAACACCTCGGCCGATTTTGTTAAAATTTGAATGGGAAGGGTGGTAGGTAACCTTTGAAACAGAAAAAAATATTTTTCAAATCGATTCAGGCATCTTCGAATAATCGGTGAACATAAATAAAAAAAACCTTGAGAATCTCCTCCTTTTTTGTCAAGTCGGTTAAAAAAAAGATTGCAAAAGTTGAAAACGGGTAAACTGCTGACTATCATATGTGCGCAGTTGTTCCCAGATTTATTCTCAATACTAGTAAATTATTTTGATATTTTGCCGCACCTCGAATCATACCCATACTACCTGCAGTTACTAATACACATATAATTACTAAGCTTAATAAATCTGAGAATACGTATATGGCTTGAGTTGATTTGAGCTAGCTAATAATTGTCTGCAAACAATTTTTTACCGCGTATCATTCTTTATGTTTTCTGAACTCGTGTTTCTACAGTAATTATTGTTGTGTCATTACGTGTTATTTACAAACAATTTAATATTCCACGATACCTACTTGGCCATAAACTCGAAGATTGCACGAAGGTAAATTCACTAGGTTGAAGTAAAATAATACATATTGGTAAGAATTAATGCTTCAATATACAAGCAATTAAATATAATTGTTTTGACAATTACTTGTTTTTCATGATTAGTACCATTTCCAATCACACGCTTTACAATTTTGTATGAAAGTGTTAAGGATATAATATAAATAAAGTCAATTTAATGTAACTCTATTAATATTATTTCTTTCTAACTTATCTTTGTCTTCAAACCTTTGCTACTACCTCTACCTTTACTACTATGTGGTTTGAGGCGATAATGATTTGCTTGTAAGTGTGTGTACTGTTGTAACCGTGTGTGTCCTCATGTCTTACTACATTGGATACTCATCATCATTGCCAGCCCACTCCAGTCTGTTGCTGGAAATTTTTGAGGACCCGGTGGCGTAATCGGGAGAACGCCGCCTGGCCAGCTACCACCCTCAAGTTAGAAAATCTGTCACCAAACATCTAATGTGTTCCGGCAGCTATCCTTGAGAGCCAGTCCCATTCTAGGCCTAGCGTGCTTACCATTTTCGACCGCATCATCACTTACCAACAGGTGAGATAGTGGTCAAACGCTAGCCTATAAAGTAGAAAAAAAAAACTTATTCTAATGCGTAATGCAAGCCACTGAGCTCTGTCTACAGCTCTCCTCTTCCTGTCACTGCCAGCTGGCAGCTACAATGTATTATAACTCATAGGCTAGATAAGCCTATCAGTTATAATACATTATATATATATCTTCGCTTCATCGTGCTGGGGCGTCCTACACTACGTTTGCTAATTCGTGGTCTCCACTTCAGAACACGTCTACCCTAACGGTTATCAGTTCTTAAACACATAAATGATCAGCCCACTTCAACTTGCTACTTCAACTTGCTTGCGCTGAGAGCTATGTCGATCACTTTTGTTCTCTGTCGTATTTTTTCGTTGCAGCTACACCTTATTAAACTATAAAGTAAATTAATTAAGTTTTGCAGATTTAGGTACCACCTAAAATTATCATATATTCTATTGTGGCATATTGCCTATCTTTTTTTTCTCTTATATATAATAGAATTTGTTATAAATCCCCTATTTACCCCTATATACCCCCTATTTTTTTTAGTATTTGTTGTTATAGCGGCAACAAAAATACATCTTCTGTGAAAATTTCAAATGTCTAACTATCACGGTTCATGAGATACAGCCTGGCGCAGACGGACAGACAGACAGACAGACAGACGGACAGCGGAGTCTTAGTAATAGGGTCCCGTTTTACCCTTTGAGTACGGAACCCTAAAAACTAAACTAAAAAAAGAAAAAACTAAAGTAAACATTGCCATCATAAATCCAATAAATAATAGCCACAGAGAAAAATACGACCTACTTACAAAACAAAATCTCGTTATTGATTACCAAATACACAAATTGCTACGTGTAAATCGTAGTAACTGATTACAGCACTTTACACTATCGTCGCTCAAATAGCTCCTGAATAAACACTTATCGGTGGCATTT
This sequence comes from Cabera pusaria, assembly GCA_954871355.1. Lineage (NCBI taxonomy): Eukaryota > Metazoa > Arthropoda > Insecta > Lepidoptera > Geometridae > Cabera > Cabera pusaria. The sequence goes on along the minus strand of OX940885.1, from coordinate 25,284,980 downwards.
GAAATCGGCAAACTTTGCGTTCAGTCAAGGATCGAAAATAATGGAGTTGGGGCCAGTTTCACCGGTTCCCGATAATGCGTTAGATAGTTGTACAAAGTATTGTACGTCTTACTTACTTCTCTACGTCTGACACATGACGCCATATAAAAGCTGTAAAAAATCTTTCAGATTTCTTCATATTAGCGCTATCGGGAACCGGTGAAACTGGCCCTTAATGTTTTTAATCAACAGAAAGTGTATAAAACACTACTAGTCGTCACCACAAACTTTTATTGTTAATGTTAAGGTACGGTCACACCGCGGCGTCCTGCGATCTGCGGGCGCGATCTCAGTACTTTTCAATTGTTTTCTGATCGCGTTTGGTGTGCACCAATCGGTACAAATACTACTGTGCTATCTGAACGCTGCCTAGATCGCACACCCAGGACGCTGCGGTGTGTCCGTACCTTTAGTGTAAACTCGTGCGCAAGATACAAGTAGCGCTTATCAGCTTGGTAACGTATTATTTTTTAAAACAAATTGGTCAGGTTAGGTTAGCTTGAACCTTGCTGTATTTAAAGTTCCAATCAAAGAACTTCGAATATTTTTTTGATTCATGATAAGCAACCGTTTGACCATTATCTCACTTGATGTAAAGTGACAATGTGATCGGTAGATAAAATTAAAATAAAATCAGGGTCTCTTGACCCTGTTTTTATTACTTACCTATACTATTTTATTTTTCTATTTCTAAATTTGTTCCGCTTTATGTTTGCTATCGTAGCGTATCCAGATTTCTTTAGAAAATATTCCTAGTTATAGAAAAGATTACAATTATATTTATATTGATTTTACTTTTAAGTAAACAAAATATTTATATTCTGTCATAAAACAAAATAAAAATGAACGTGTAAAAATAAAGATTATATTTATTCACTGACTCCATTCATTCATAACTCGCAAAGAATGTGAGTAGAACGATTAGGAAGGTGACTCAAATTGAAGTACAATTGTTTACTTACCAGTTACCATTCAAGGCATAGCAAATGCGAGCGTGCCCTAATACACATTCGAAACGACTTTCTAACACATGTTATTTACCTAAAATAATAAATATGAAGGTCAGTGATAACCTGATAACTGACAATGAAAGTGCTATTAATAGTGATGCACACAAATTGATAGGTATTGCGTATTCTAATGTTTTGTAACCAATGACTGAAATTTGATAAATGATTAATGAAAACTGATGAGTAATCTCATCGACAGGCTTTGGTTTTTTGGAGGTTGGTAATGAGTATCAAATCCCTGTGTCCCGCGATATTAGGAACCAAAGTAACGGCTGTGAACATAGACATATACATATTAGACGTATATATTTATATATTACTAGCGTATTCAATTAATAGCCATGAACATTAAATGTTCACAAACGACTTATCCAGAAACTCTTAAGGTACGGCCACACCGCGGCGTCCTGCGATCTGCGGCCGCAATCTCAGTACTTTTCAATTGTTTTCTGATCGCGTTTGGTGTGAACTGCGTATCTGATTGCCACCTAGATCGCGCACGCAGGACGCTGCGGTGTGTCCGTATCTTTAGAGAAATATAGAAACTGCATTGTAGAGAAACGAACTTGCTGATACAATAATTTGTCATTGGTTATACTCAGACAAGGTAAACAACAGAATAACAACAGCTATTTTTGGAGATCCTTGCATTTTAATTTCTTAAACGAGTCCATTAAAATTGCGCGATTGAGTAACTGAGATTGGTCTACTTTTTCGGATTTACTGGACCTAGAGACCTACATTTATGGTTAAGTAACGTGTTTACTTGCCGTAGATATTTTATTCAAATTGTAGCAGAAAGTCGCCAAGCTTAGCTTTAGTATTAAATACGTATTGGCTTTGTCAGTCGACTTTTCCGAGTGGGCAGTGGTGCAAACATTATTATTTTACCATCAGAGTATTTACATTAAGCATCGGCATATATTCAGATAGGTAACGCATGATAGAGCTCTGGTCTACCTGTTTAATTTCATCAATCAATAAAATGAGTACAGACTGAGTAGATAATGTATGTCTTACATTATCAACACAAAGACATGTATGTATGAATAACCCGATATTGAGACAAATTTGTAATGACATTTACAAAATATACTGTACATCTTAAAATCTGACAACTAATTATTCGCTTTTCATTATCGTCTCAATTTTTGACATGCTGATTCAACGATGATTTATTTTTTAATTTAATATCTATTTTGACATTTCCTTTTTTAATGCAATAGGCGTAAATCATATTAACCTAAAGGTACGACGAACACACCGCGGCGTTCTGCGATCTGCGGGCGCGATTTCAGTACTTTTCAATTGTTTTCTGATCGCGTTTGGTGTGTACGAGTCGGTACAAATACTACTGCGCTATCTGATCGCCAACTAGATCGCGCACGCAGGACGCTGCGGTGTGTCCGTACCTTAAAGAAAAATCATGATTTTATACATAACTTAATAACTCAGATCACACAAATATTGATTGACAGAGCTTTACATTAATAAAATTCATGGTGTATGTATGTGAACGAAGTCGTGGGTATCAGCTAGTATTACATATATTAATTGCATATATCGATCGTTGTCGGATACGCAGACGGTAGACCGTGTCAGTTATCTATGTCGATCTAACGGTCTGTCTCCTTATATATTTGCTCCTACTTGTAAATGTTTGCATTTGAAAATGCTGGCAACCTCCTTCAGTAAGCAAGTAATAGAGCACAAATAACATGATTAGTCATGTTTCTATCAATGCAGATCGACCTGGCAAAGTGTCTACACACATGACTTTTTTTTATATCTTAGAGGCTATTTGACCATTACCTCACCTGTTGGTAAGTGATGATGCGGTCGAAGGGTTAACCGTAGGCTGAAAACTTATTGTCGTCTGAATCAAGTCAGTATTACACAGACTGCTTTCAATTAGAAATGTTTACAGTTCAATACATATTAAATCATAATTTACGAACATATTCAAATTATGTTGGCTATAGCTGCAATAAAGCTTATTTGAAAATGCATGAAATGCTATTTAAATTTACTGCTGCACATAATCATTCCAAAGCGCTGGAAATATTTTTAATATTCACTTTATGACATTGCCAGGGAACGCGTATTTATATATTCGTTTTTAACTACGCGTGGCGACGATAAGAATGCTTACTAATATACAAAATAAAAATGTTTATTATGTTCATCTTTTTAGTTAAACATAGGTAATGTATAGAAAGTTGTAGTGCCAGTATACTTTTCAGACATTCAAGTTCATCATCATCAGCCTATTTTTGTCCACAGTTGGACATAAGCTTCTGAGCTCGATCTTCAGTTCTATGTTTTGTTCACATTCAAGTTTAAAGCGCATCAACTTTTGTATATAGAAGTCGGTAACATAGGCGTTGTTTGAAAGTTAATGACGCCGGAAAATATTGTTTTTATTATTACAATAAAATATTCCTGTCAAGCAGGAAACGCAGCATCGATTAAATTAGAATATAAATTGAAGCTGCTGGCCTCAAGGAAGATTCAGATAGATATAGTCTTGATGTCCTATTGAGAATGACGGCCTCGCAATCCATACCACGTTTATTATTGTTGTAAATAGATGTAAACATTGTAAGAAAACATAACGATCATATTTTGTGTCACCGAAGTGATAAAAATGACTAATTGCGTAGCGAATTGCTTGTTTGTCTTGTTTTACACAAAATGTAACAACGTCTTGGCTAGACTGTACTGGAGACCAAACAATAATCTGCTAGCTTCAAGGCTTAGCGTGAGATATGGATATTTGTTGAGTTCCGCGACTCTGCCCGCGTTAAAATTTATAATCAGGTAACATTTCAGCCAAAGCGGTCATGCGGCTTAAACGTGAAGAAGGAACTACCCTTATAACATTAGTTGTGATTGTCTAAAGATATAGATAGATTAATTAGTGTGATAAATAAATACTCCAGCGAATTAGAGCTTATAGTAATATAATAAAATATACTACGCCATTCGTGGTTACCATTCTCGACCACATCATCGCTTACCACTAGGCGAGATAGTGGTAAATCGCTACGATTTTTATTTTAAAAATATGGCAGCAGGATAACAGCGGGTTACAAAACGAAGGGCTGAAACTGTTAGTGGTAGGACATCTGCTAGTCATCATCATAAGCAGCCAATGTCAGTCCACTGCTGGACGTAGGCCTCTCCCAAGATATGTCACTGAGCCCGATCATCGGCTTATTGGGAAGGATATCCCTCCCAATAAGCCGATGATCTGGAAAATATTCACCGATTAGGGCATATGCCCTAATCGCTATGCTGGGCAGGCGGGTTGGCGATCGCACGACGTAGCTTCTCGCACCGGTGACGTTGTTGCCTGGCTCGTATTTAGCTACGCCATAATTTGAAATGGTTAAACGCCATTTGTAGGCCGCCAGAGCCTCGTTTGTTGGTCAGCAGGATTTGGTGTAATTTATATAAATCTAAACTTAAAAAACTCAAAAAGAGTAGTCTAGAAGGCAGAACACAGTAAATATCAAGTTAATCCTTACATGTTCATCCTCATGAGCGTTTACTCCTAAGTTCCTTTTTTCTCTCTTTTTGACGAATGTTTCAATGTATCTCGGTAATTCGTTGATATGAACCTTTCCACTTTACTCCATGTTATTGAAATTTAGTTACACAATGACTTCGCACCGATAAGGTTTACCAATTTTTAACAAACACATGTTTCATTGAAATTGCATTTGGAAAATATTCACCGATTTTTCACATCGTTTTGCTATTTTGGCAAATTTGCATCTATTTACACGGATTCTATATTGATTCGTTAAATTGTACTCTGCAGTCATTTTACATATAATATTACTGGATATAGTTAAAAAAAATATATATTTAATTGAAAATATATAGGGATGTAAGGGAGCACAAATACCACCTTAGTGCTCTCAGCCAACTTCACCTGCCCGGGCAGCAGCGTCCTGCGATTGCCAACCCGGCTGCCCAGCGTGGCGATTAGGGCATATGGCATATCTCTCCCAATGAGCCGAAGATCGGGCTCAGTGGCGTATCTTGGGAGAGGCCTACGTCCAGCAGTGGACTGACAATAGCCATTTTTTTTAATGATTATGATGATGATGAATTGAAAATAATCTAAATTCAAAATTCCTGTGGATATAGCCATACAGAGTCAGGCCTAGCGTGTTCACCATCTTCGACTACATCATCGCTTACCACCAGGTTGGATAGTGGTCAATCAATAACCTATAAGATTTAAAATATCTTCTATCTCTTCATTATCTTATACACTGGGCTAAATTTGTCTGAAGGACCCGAAACATTCGTGTAACAATTTAAGATTAAATTTGAGCATTATGTTCAATACTGCCTCACTGACTAACAAGCATTCGTCTGTAATGTAACTATCCAAGGTTCCATTTTCCATTATCAGCATAAGGCGGAAACTTAGGCTCGGTTCTCACTTATGTAATGTTACAAATTGTATTATTACAGGTTGCGAAAAGAAGTTGACAGAGAAATCGGTGAACGTACATAGAGAAAAAATACATACAGACGAACTGAAAACCTCCTACCTTTTGAAGTCGCTACAAACATACTTAAGCAAACGTTGTTTAAAACCTGACCCTTCCTTTTTGCTTTGCCGTAGACGGCTAAAATATATAAACGTAGGTTACTAAAGTACCTACCATTAAAAGTTAATTACAACAACCACGATTTCCTCGTAGATCATTCTGAGAATCCTTATTGATATTGTCATTAAATTACAAAGTGTTACAACTGGCGTATATAACAATGGTTATAACACGCTGTTCAGTCTGAAGAAGAAAAAACTGACGATTAGCACTTTCAATAATCTTTGACCAGTCTTTAGAAATATACTTAAAGTTACTGAAATCTGAATAAAAAGGACAATGTCGGTCATTTGAACCATTCTAAATTATCAACATTTGGCACATTCGTAATTAAAGTAATAATTGCAATATAAACTAGTTCTAAAACTATCATACAGACTATAATCTACAAATAAAAATTAATTAGTATTAATAATGTTCTAAATATCCCCTCTTTGAGGTACGGCCCTACCGCTGCAATCTGCAGTGGCAACCGCGGGGCAATCACGCGTTCAATCACGGTCTGTTTTTTTATGCTAAATTGGCAAGCGTTCGATCACTATCTCAGCTGATGTTAAGTGGCGATGCGGTCGACGATGTAGCACGCTTACCTAGTAGATACTGATCGCGTTTTGTTTGAACCATTCTACTGCAATAACCGATCGCCATCGCGGCCGCCACCGCAGATCGCAGCGGTGTGGCCGTACCTTTACAAGTGACAAGACACTTAAGTTAAACTTCGCATCTGTTAACATTGTTTTTAAAGGTAGTAATGTGCAATACACATTGCTAGTATTCTTGTTAACCCCTCCAACTAAGTTAAATATGCTTGTGTCTGGAGTGGGTTCACGTCAATAGTGCAATGGGTGGGGATCGAACTAACGACCTCTCGATCGCCAGTCCGATACCTTATCCATTGGGCTATAAGTTAATAGTATTAATACATTGACAGTCAACTTTATCTTCAGACGCGTAATGCATAAAATTAAATATTAACCTAACCATTTAGGTATAACTAATCCACACTAATTTGTATAAATCTGAAACTCAAGCTTGTCTTACGTCTGTAAATGTTTAATGACGCGAGAAACTTAGATTATATTTTCAAACAAAAGAATAATTTTATGATCCATAATCTATAAATACTGTCCTTGCAGTCTCTTTAATAGAAAAATATATCCCTATGATAATATGATATATAATTACGACTACGCGCATAAATGCCTTTCTAATATATTTCGGTCATAGGCAATGGACGTTACTTAAGTGACTAGAATTGTCGTCGGGTATTAGATACTACTGTATTATTCATCGACGATTTGGGCGCTTGCCTACAAGGGACTTGCAATTTAGTTTTAAGATCGTGCTCATATGCGCCAATGGCCCTTGATTTTTTGTAGAAACATTTTTTTTTCTAGAAGCATTTTCCAGGGAGGCAACGGGAAATCATTTGTATCGAAAAGTACACCCCGCGTTTCCTCTTAAAACACAGCTTCTATACGCAACGTGCGACAAAGTGTTTTGGCATACATCATCATTACTGCAGGTTTGTGTTGTCGCAATCCTAGCATTTGATGTGGAATCGTAAATATAATTCCAGAGATAATAGAAGTCTTTACGTACAATCAGAAACCTGTACCTGTACAAAGAAACCTGTTCAAGATCATATAAAAACTTTTACTATGACTGGCTGGCAAATAGCTCATTTAATAGAAATAATATTTAAATGGTTGGCAATTTGCTAAAGATTACCATGAATGTATACTTAATTGCTTTCTAGATAGAAAGCAGTTGGGAACAAGTTTGCAAACAACCGCCAAAATTGTAACCATAGTAGTTTAGTTTACCAAATCAAAACATTTTCAGTATGTATATTCATGTTCAGTATGTAACGCACATATACACGTCATAATCATAAAATAAATCATTATCAAGTAAACATAGCAAACGCATAATTTACCGCTTTGAATTTAAAAAAAAAACAACGGCGACGAAACTACGTCAGACTATTAAAAAAGTATTAAAATAGGGTACGTATATACACATACCTCTATGTTTCATTAATTCAGACACATTTTATATACAAAAAATGTGAACCTAAGGAACAACTTCAATGTCCACCCATATTACACACAATCAATCGTGTTTATTTTGTGATCTGGTCATATCTGCCGCAGGATAACTGTTAGGGTAGACTTGTTCTAGGGTGGAGACTGCAAATCGAAAAACGTAGCTTATGATGTCCTGCGTAGAGCGACGATATACGCAAAGCAGTGGGCAGTGACTGGTAAAGGTAAGCCGAGGATCGGACTCAGTGGCGTATCTCGGGAGAGGTCTACGTCCAGCAGTGGACTGATATCGGCTAATTATGATGATGATGATGATTCATGTTTGGTATAAATATTTTTTTATTAAATAAAAATCGCAACACCTTTTTAATAAGTAGGCCGGCCGCCACATTCGGCATCTCGTGCGTGATATTCTAAATTTATATAATCTAACAGAGTGGGTACCATATCACAAACCTCAAAAACTATAAGCCGTTTAAAGCCTTAGTGTAAACATCCGCAAAGAAAAATAATAGACATTACAAAATGAATGGAAGACGGAAGTTCGAACTTTGGAAATAGGTCCTCACGGGTACGTAAGGTTAGTGCTACTAATAGCTACATGATATTGATGTTTATTAATAGTATAATATTATATATTATCAGTAATTATTAAAGTATTTAAATATTTACCGGAGCCAGTTTGGGAGACAGTTTTAAAGCCTTTAACAAAATACCATATTCATTTGGGTTAAACGTGGTCACAAAGCAATCCTTAAACATACCATACACACAAGAAAATTAATACCATGCTTATTTGAGGGGCAGCCGGGTAAAAACATTATAACCTACCTACAGTAAAACGTTTAATCATATTTCTGTTTCAGGTAAAAATGTTTCGATACGACCTATCAGCCGCGAATTAATCGATTTACTGAGATAATTAAGTTAACCTCGGTTCGAAGCACTCACGCGCGGATGAGTTTATTTATATACTCGTACATTATAAAATATTTACTTTATAAACTGGACTAGTATGTACTACTATTTTATGTTGGAGGTGTTGCATGCACTTTTTTTATGATAGGCTAGCGTTTGTCCACTGTCTCGCCTGGTAAGCGTTGACTAGGTCGAGTATGGTGAACACGCTAGGTCTCTCAAGGGCTGTGCTGCCGAAAAACTAAATTTACTTCATCAATTTTATAATAAATTTAAGTATGATAAATAAAAGTTTTAGGTATATTGTCTATATGTCCTTTGCCTCGTTCAGTCTGTTGTAAACTACTTAGATCGATTTCAAAACACTTTATCTATGCAAATTTTATAATAATAAATCATTTGTATTTTACTATTTTTCTATTAATATAGTACTAATGTTTGTTAACATACAAAAATACAAAATATAAAAATTACAATAAAATACAAATACGAATAGACTCAAAAACTACTGGCCCGATTTAAAAAATTCGTTCACAAAAATGTAGACTGGAATTTCAGAATGAAACATATAATATATGAAATATATGAAAATAAGCTATAAATCCAGTTTAAATGAAAGCTATATTTGTGGAAACCTATTTTGCAACCTAAGTCAACAATAAAACGGTCGAGGAAACTAGTTTTTATGAACGATGCTTTTACGGTTATAGATAAATATAAAATGTCTTTAAAGAAGTTTCAGAACTTAATAACACCTTTAAAAGACTGCAACGAAATGTGTCTATCTCTTAAGGTTGACTCACCATTCAGAAACCACTTCATTTTTAATTTTTTAATAAAGAATAGTACGTAATTTGTAGTGCTATTTTCTCCATCACAATATTAATCCTCTAATTTAATTGCCTTCGCAATATATTAAAGATTAACATTGCTTTTTAACCGACTTCACAAAAAAGGAGGAGGTTCTCAATTCGTCGGAACCTTTTTTTATCTTTTTTTTAATGTATGTTCATCGATTACTCGAAGATGCTTGAACCGATTTGGATTTTTTTTTTGTTTCAAAGGGTACCCTTCCCAGGTAGACCCATTTAAATTGTAACGAAATCGATCGAGCCGTTTATAATATATCAATATTTGTATTACGATACATTTACATACCTGGACGACATACTAACTACTGGCACAGATTAAATAATAGTTACAACGACTACTGCTAGGCTATTCTGTAAGCTGTCTCGACAGCGGAATCTACGGTGGGATTTGAATTTCGTATTACGAAATTCAACCGTATTACGAACGGGATACTATTGAATTTCGTAGTACGAAATTCGAATCTCACCGCGGATTCCGCTGTCGAGATAACTTACAGAATAGCCTAGCTGGCCACTTTGACTAGCGCGACGTTTGAAGTCGGTTCATTTAGTTTTTTAGACGATCTTAAATTATTATACTATATTATTGACATGAATCCTTTAGAAAAGATATAATAACAAATTTAAAATTACGCGCTTCGCAACAAATAAAGTACTTGTAACGAAACCGTGAGTTTTAGCTGGTTTGTAAATAGAACAGCGGTCATCCTAGCATTTTTATTGTAACTTAACTTGTCCTTATCCTAAGCATAATAGGTACCGATATTAAAACGTGTCCTAAATTATTTGCGCGTCGCAATTTATACTGACGAAGAAGTGGAGCGTTAGTATAAAAACTATATTTAATAGCCGAGATAAGCGAGTAGGTAATTAAGAACCAGTGCGAAGCAGTATAATCGATCATCAGTGTCCCCTCGCGGAAGAATTGTTTCATTAGAACAATTAAACAATTTCATAGATCAGGGCCCTGAAACACCCATGAGAAGCGGTGCGGTGACGCAAACGGCGACGAAGCGGCTGACCTATCTCACCGTCATAAAAATATTGCGTGTACTGTATAGAAATCTAACTCCCAGAAAGAGTTGGATGTTAATTTTCAAATTAAATTTTTCTAAATTGAGTAGTAACTCGAACTGCAATTATGATCATTGTTCTTGTAAGCCTTACGTTTGTCACGGGTTAGGGAAATTGAAGTTTAGAAATATTATACCGCAAACATTAAATACCTATTTCTCAATAACTTAAAAGAACGATGACTTATGACTTCGAAGCCTTAGATGACCGATTTATTCTTATTGATTGAGAATTATTGCCAAGCTGAAACATATATCACTGTAAAGAATAAGCTCCCCACTAGATATTTCTCTATCTGAGTTTACATATATTTTATGTTTTTCATAGCTAGTTATGTCTAAATTTAATCCATCGTTTACGGTGGATATAGCATCTGCCTCGAATCGCCTTCTCACCTGGCTACAGAGGCAACAAAGACCATCATGACAGACCTTAGAAAATCTTCGGCGACATTTACATCACATACACTTTGGCTAACTACGGTAAAATTTAATGCGAAAATATTTTATAAAAAGATATTTAAATCGAAATTAAAGTGTATCATGCAAATATCTAATATTTGCCACTGTAAAGTAGGTTAAATTCATAAATGTGACATTGTTGCGTGTGTAAAATATGTAAGCAGGTAAAAGAAATATAATATTTATATAATATATCATATTACCAACACTACAAAATCAAATATACTGTAAGACTTACACCTCCGTAAAGACTTTTTGAGACCTCTACTAAACTTCAACACCAATATTATAAATGCAAAAGTCAATTTGTTTATTTGATTGTTTGTTTGGGACTTCTTCACGGTCAAACGGCTGGATCGATTTAGCTGAAATTTTGCACAGGTATAGCCAGCACTATGTATTAGGCTACAGGATACTTTTAAAGGCGGGCGAAGCCGCGGGACGCAGCTAGCCAAAAATTAATTCGGTAAATAAACAATACTATGGTCTAATTTCTGAACGAACCGTGAGTATTATTCATTTTTAATTATTGTTACAATAAACTCACGTAAAGAGATCGACTGACTGTAAAACGTGTACGACCAGTTTCGCGGCAATCAGTGCGTCATGTGGTCTTCCTAGTTCCTCATCAGTACGGATGAGACGATAGCCGAGAGCTCGCGTACTGACCCACGAAGATGAGGCAATGATTGTCTCGGAACCGGTCGGACGTCTTACAGACAGTCGACCAATCCAAGTATTTGAGAGTTTATACCGTGAGTTGAACCGAAGCAACAATTAAAAATCATAAAAAATATTGATTCAGATATAAGCAAATCACGTGTCTATGTCATTAATTTGACAAAATTACAAAATTGAAAAATGACAAAATTAGTCTGCCTAAGCTATGCTTATAAAATCAAGCGTTGTTTTGCTTTTCCCGTTTACCCAAACCACTCAGAGGTATTCATATTTAGTGGTTACTGTAACTACTGTAACTTGAGACATCCTTGGGTAAGGTATTATTAACATTATTTTATTTAAAAAAAATATTTTTACATAATTTAAATTAAAAAAACAGACTTCAAATGCTGCACTAGAAATAGTCTGTGGTGTTTTTCTCCAAACCTCTGGAGATACTTATCAGATCTCTACTAATTTACAATGGAACCACCTCAGGAGTATATATTTTTTCCTGTATTTTTCTTTTTTAAAAAGCTTACTCGCAATGTGGGTTGCACAATACTAGTGTTCTTGTTAACCCCTCCAACTAAGCTAAATATGCTTGTGTCTGAAGTGGGTTCACGTCAATAATGCAATGGGTGAGGATCGAAATCACGTACTCTCGATCGCCAGTCCGACACCCTATCCTATTGCCGCTATGGCCGCATTCTTTCAAACGCATACAGACGAGAGCCTCCTCCTTTTTGACGTCGGTAAAAACAAAAGTCGATTTGTGAACGAGACAACGCAGCCGTTCATTTCGTAGCATTTTTCATTTGTTGTGATCAAGTTCCGATGACAGAGCGATTATCCTTTTTAACCGACTTCAAAAAAAGGAGAACGTTTCTCAATTCGAACGTATATATGTTTCTTTTTTTATATTTATTCGCGGATTACTTCGTCTTTTATGAACCGATTTTGATTATTCTTTTTTATTAGAAAGGAGATATCCCAAGTGTGGTAACATGGTAATTTTATCGAGGTCTGATGAGTATCTCCAGAGATATGGAGATAAACACCTCAAAATTGGTACTGAAAATTAATAGCGCGGCATTGAAGTCGGTTGTTTTTAGTTTTTTAAACGATCTTATTACATAATTAATTTATAACTTCACAAATAAGTAATAATTGTTAATTATAAAATCGTTACTTATTTAAATGTAGTCCTATGTGTGCAAATCCAATCCTTATATAAGTATTATGTGATAGATTGTTATGGAAGAAAAGCAATTTGTTTACTTAAAACATCTAAAGGAATAGTTATGGTGTTTTCCTCGAGCTAGGTGAGTTAGCCGTTACATTCCTGAGTGAGTGCCGCTTGCTAAGGTTTCGCAATCGTAATTAATTGACACTGTATAAATTTTCATGCTAAACAACTAACAACCAAGTTATCTTAGTGGTAAAGGTTAGCTTTATTAAGAAGTCAGCTACGAAGGTTTAGTCTATACATACGTAAACCTGTCTGTCTATAAACAACGGTTATGGTTAATGCTCGTGTTTTCCTGTCGCTAAGTTTAGTGTTTGATAACAAACTCCACCTATAACCGTGCGGATTAGACACAGAGCAATTTTCATTCACTTTGACAGGTATCTACTTACTAAGCAAAGTATACAAAGTATATCCAAGACAGTTGAAGAGTCAGTTAGTCAGTCAGAAGAGAGACAGTTTTGAGGGCCCGGTGGCGTAATCGGGAGAACAGTCGGCTTTGATGCCGTGGTACCGAGTTCAAACCGCCGTGCACCAATGGATTTTTCTATCGAAAAATTTATGTGCGCTTTTCACAGTGGCCCTCCGGTGAAGGAACACATTGTTAAGAAACCAACAACCCCCGCATGGTGGTAGGACACTATCTAGTGTCCGCCTGGCCAGCTACCACCCTCAAGTTAGAAAATCTGTCACCAAACATCTAATGTGTTCCCGCAGCCATCCTTGAGAGCCAGTTCCCATTCTAGGCCTAGCGTGCTTACCATCTTCGACCGCATCATCACTTACCAACAGGTGAGATAGTGGTCAAACGCTAGCCTATAAAGTATTTAAAAAAAAAAGATTGATTGATATCTCTGGTAAGATATAGGAAAGGCCTACGGCCACGTTGAACCGAGTGAGGTCGATAGACTGTAGATAACGGCTGCTCAAATGTTCTGTACCACATTGCTCTAATGAGCAATGTCCATTAACACAGAGTTGGCTACTTTATAAAGATCACTAAACTAATTTATATTTTAATTCTTAATTTTCTTAGGGCGAAACACAATATTTTTTCTCTTATTATCAGTTTACAGAAAAATATTTTAAAGATTTCATAAAAGGTATTTTTTTATGACTGACAAATTAACCAAATCGGTCCACCTATTTTAAAGTTATGACGTGACCAAAGTAAATAGGGATTCATTTTTATAAAACCCAAAAACTATATTGATTTTCAGTTTTAGTCACCCAATTTCACCCTGGGGTGGAATTTCAAAAAATTCTAATACAAGTATTTACTTTTTTATTTACAGAAGTACTTGTGTGTAGTTTGCAATAATAAAGACTATCTATGTATTCTTGTTTCTCCATACAAACTTTGGACCCCGTTTCTTTCCCTTAAGGGTGAATTTTGGAAAATCCTTTCTTAGCAGACACCTACGTAATAATAACTATCAGCATGCCAAATTTCAGCGCAATCCGTTAAGTGGTTTGAGCTGTGTGTAGATAGTCAGTCACTGGCGATTGCCTTTTATATATTATACAAAGAAGAAGATATACATCTAACCCTCCGGTAGTCGGGTAAAAATGAATCTCTATTTTCCATGGTCACACCACAACTGGAGAACGGGTGGACCAATTAGGTTAATTCTATTTTTGTTGTGTTTATATTTGCCAGGACAAGGTTTTCGTGAACGAAAAATGTATATAAATGAAAGATTTTTTTTAACACAGATGAGGCCGCAGGGCACAGCAAGAGGACAGTGAAACGAGTCTTAAGTCAGGTAAATTAGGTTAGGAAATAATTCCTAATTGGTAAAATGATAGAAACAGATTTTTCTGTCGGTGAAGACCTGTTACTATCTTTAAGTAACTTCATTAACATAACTGTGGCTGTCAGTAAGTAGTAAAATAAACTTTTATCGGCTTAATTAGTAACGCAGCTCAGAACCAAGATAAGGCAGATAGTTACGGCTGTTAAATAGATTCACTCGTTTTGAAGGTACAGGGTCCGAGGTGCATCACATTGACACATGGTCCGAACAAAAACATATAATCAATCGGTTTTCTAAGTCCCGGCATGACGTTCAGTGCTAGCCAGTTTTTTTTATGCTAAAGAGGCAATCGATTGGCCACTATGTCACCAGATGTTAAGTGACGATGTGGTCCAAGATGTAGCACGCTTGCCCAGAAGATTATAGACCCCTTCACTCGCGACTTGTAGACCCCAGGTGGTGGTTATCGGGAAAAAGTCCAGACAAGGTATTCCATTCCTTGGCAGTGGGTACCTATGATATAAGATAATATTAAGCTTAAAGATTGGTTGGGATAGTTGCGCCATATAGAATGAAATAAAGTCAATTGTTCTGCACCTCGTCTCATTGCCAGAGAAGCACGACTCTATCTAAGAACACATCAGGTGAGATAGTAGTGAAGGTCTTGTCTGACCAAATAAAAGGAATCGAACAATTTAGCTGAATTTTGGTAGGAAATGACATACCTACTATTAGGGCGGCTTGAAGCTACAGTTATACTATTCATTATTCTGTGACTATAGTGAGGCTACGAATAAATGTATAATTTAATAGTAGTAGTGTGCTCATTATGGTATAACACATTTAAAGAAAAATAATCTTAAAATTAAATTAAGGTATTTAATAACCAAATCCCAACTCAAAAAAGTCACACGGAAACATGTTCCGAAGCTACGTTTTCCTCTACCGAATAACATATTTGCAATATCCATGACCTTCTCATAGATTTATAGTCAAGAAGATGAGCAGATAATGCCACGGACAGATGACGGTCACTCGACAACCAGTTTTGAATCCTATTTAGATTAATATATTGCTGCAAACAACATGTTAAATGGATTAGGACAAGCGGAATAGCGCTACCCGTGTGTAAGCAGGTTGATACTAATGGACTAGAAACTTAATGTTTACTATTAATAAAGGATACTAAGTCTAACGGTACTTACTAATGCTGAGAATAGGTGACATGGCGACACCAATTTCGTTTGTTGAATAGCAAATATGGATATTACCTACATGTGTTGAGTTAGTAAATTTAACTACTCCTCAATTATTAAAATAGATTTTTAATTACGTAAAAGACGTAGTTTTTACACAAATTAAAATCAAATAACGAATCTATGTAAGCGCATCACATCATAACGGCAGCACCAATTTCGCTAGGTGATTACATTTTTGAGTGTTTTTAAATTTCAGGACAAATAAAAGAAAAGTGTTTAAAGATTTTTATTTATACAGAACTGGATAGCACTTGACCACTACGTACTACTACTACAAAACGCCGAGCTTATTTGAGGCTAGCTGAGCTTTGCACTCAATATAAGAGCCGAAGTTTTTATTGCAGGTGAAGTAGTGGGTACAACAAGACCATTAAAAATATGTATTTGTAAAAGCAAAATATGGACGACATACCACTGATTGACTTATCAATAAACATAGGACTCACAAAACTGAAATTAAATAGAGCATGCGGGTTCCATATAAATAAGAGACAAGTTCAATCGGTATAGCAGTTCGACGACGACAAACAAAGAAGTTATAGGAGAACCAACAACGTATTCCGGGAAAGACGGGTCAGATAATAAATGTCAATGCGTTATCCTATGATGTCATAGCCTTTTAGCATTGAAACTTTAGGATACATGGCAAAATGGGAAAAGGACCAAGTTGTGTATCTCTTCGTGTATCGCCGGCACGTAAAGGATGCGAGACCTTTGCTGAGAGATACACATCACGTGAGACTATTGTTTAATGTAGTTATGAAATGAATTGCATAAAATGATGTCAGCTAGGAAGGTTCGTAATGAGAATCTGAATGTTTTTCAATTTTTCTTGTGGTTTAAGTACCTACTGTAAATTGTATTGTCATTACTTCACTACGAGTTAGGTCCATTGTTAAGGAAAAATGAACATTAGTCATTGCTTCTTGAGCCCAATTTATTTTCTAATTGTACTTGCGCATCAATTTATATGCTGGTTTTGAATTGTACTGGGTTTTACCCAAACAACTAATTTGTTTATTGTTTTAGTCGTTGGATAGCGGTTACGATTTTACTCTGAGCTCTGAGTATGTACTCTAATTGAAGGAAGACGAAATGTAGGCTTAATAATCATTGTCTATAATTTGAGATCGTTAAAAAAAATAAAAGAACCGACTTCCTGCCGTGCTAGTCGTTTTAAGTGCCAAGTTTGAGGTGTTTGTTTCCATATCTCTGGAGATATCGATTTTATATCAATGAAATTTAAACAGGACCACATTAAAAGTATACTCTTGCAAACAAATACATAATTTTCAAAATTCCAGTGCAGGCGTCTTTGAGTAATCAGGAAACATACATAAAAAATAAAAAATTCTAACGAATTGAGAACATCCTTCTTTTTTTAAGTCGGTATAATATAAAAACCGACTGAGCTACAGTAACGGTATGTAAAACGTGAGTCATGGTAGTGATTAGCGAGTTTCCATAAATTATGTTTGAAGTGCATGAAAATAACATAGGTACTTCTGTGTCGGAGTACAGTCATTAAAGTAACAAGTACATACATACGGGTTATCGGTGATATATGTGAATATTATTTCAAATATGTTCTAGGGAAAGTAAAATGATTTTTATGCTTTAGTTTCTTTATAAATTATACATATAAATCGCATTTATGTAATAAATGTAAAAATAAATCAATTTGTATCTGATGTCCAATTAATGGATTTCAATATAGCGATATTAAAACTCTGAAACGATTCTACTTACATATGATAAATAGCTTATGCATGCATGTAGCAAACAGTCATGTGTACATCATCGAAATTTTACAATTTACATTAAATTTTACGCTCGTGTTTGTTTGAGGTTCGAACATGGTGAATTCCGACTCTTCACGGATTCTACACCAATCAGTATAAAGTTCATAGAAATCTACTACTTCTAAATTAAATAACGTTCACAAATGCATCTTGAATTACCTCACATATACTGATGTCTGGCTGTGTTTACATTCTTTATATTATATATTATAGATACACACTGCGAACCTATTGATCTAATGAGAATCGTTCTTATTGTCGCGTCGACTAAATCAGATAATTTTTATAGGTTTCGCGAGTACCTATAGATCATTGCTTTCTTGCATCGTTATTAATACAAGTTTATCGTCATGCCTTCAGTACAGGTTTTCTATAATTTGAGATAGGCTGCCCAAAATGTCAATTAATGTAACCATGTATTATCCCTTGAATGACCTAATCTTTACCCAGTATTTACGTGCAGATAATTAGATTTACGACAGTGAGTGAAGACAATTTATAATATATAGTGTATGTTTATAGTATAAAATATACAATATATAGTATATATATATACATATACAGTGATCAATGAAGATTACTAAGGTAGGTACTATTCTATTAATGTTGCAATGGTATTAGCAGCCGTCTGCCTAATCATTACCAACCCCACCTAAGAATGCGGTTTGAAATACCTTCTACAATATGCATCCTTCGAGCTTCCCGACGCATTTGCTTATATTGCCAAATCCGTTTACGGGCGATGCACTCCTCAAACCAGTTTTCATGTTTATCTCAACACTGAGGCTGAGACCGGTTCCAGGCTAAATTCCTACATGTATATGTATATATGATGTACCTAAATATATCTTACAAAAATAATTGAACGCCTTTATGTCGGGCAAAAAAACCTTATCCTCAGCACGCCGCCAAAACCAATCTGATTTGTTCCTGATTCGCTGATATGTGCACGATAAGCTTAAATGTAAGTCGCTAGTCATGCTTTTGTACTGGGCGAGTCTTTTTGGGTACATTGGTGTATTTTTTAGGGTTCCGTAGTCCTGACAAGGAACCCTTATAGTTTCGTCATGTCCGTCTGTCTGTCTGTCCGAGGTTTTGCTAAGAGACCGTTAATACTAGAAAGCTGTAATTTTGTGGGGGTATGTATATAAATTACGCCGACAAAGTGCTGAAATAAAATTGTGAAAAATATTTTTTTTTAGGGTAGCTCCCCTATATGAGAAGTCGGGATGATTTTTTTTTCATCGTCTACCCCATCGTGTGGAGTATTGTTGAATAGGTCTTTTAAAATGACTTAAGGGTTGCTAATACCATTTTTCGATTGAATGCTCCATTTACGAAATATTAAACTTTAAAGTGCAAATTTTTGTTTAGTTGGGCGTCCCCCCCCTCCCCCTCTAAAAGCTGGCTAAACTGCTGGCTTGAAAAATCTGGAAAAATTCGTGATAATAGCGCATTTCATGAACTTAAAAGGAAAATTATAGCGGTTAAGATAACTTTATTAGTTTAGCAGTAATAGTCGTTAAACTTGGGTGTTGGATAATTTTGTACCAAATACAAAATCCTTAGAATAAATCCTTTAAAGTGACAAAGACTGAGTACCTACCTAGTTGCTTGTGTATAACGGGTAAAGACTTGCATTGAATAACAAGCTATTACGGAACCCTACGCTGCGCGTGGCCCGACACGCACTTGGCCGGTTATTAATATTATTAAAATTTATTTATTAACTAAATCCACACCTCTTAATTAATATAGTTTTAATAATGATACTGTGATGCTTAAGGCCTTTAACAGATTTATTTTTTATTTATTTTTTATTTTTATTATGTAATGACATTACATCATTGGTATTTTATCTTGATTTGAGGGATTAGGTTCGGAAACTATTAAGGTACGGACACACCGCCGCGTCCTGCGTGCGCGATCCAGGCGACGATCAGATAGCGCAGTAGTATTTGTACCGACTGGTTCACACCAAACTCGATCAGAAAACAATTGAAAAGTACTGAAATCGCGCCCGCAGATCGCAGGACGCCGCGGCGTGGTCGTACCTTAAGTCGGAGGGCCCAGTGGTGTAGTGGGAGAATGGTCGGCTTTGACACCAGAGGTACCAAGTTCAATCCCCGCCAAAGGATTTTTCTATAGAATATAGAAGACCCCGGGTTCGTACTTTTCGAAATAACACAGACATTGATAGGAAATTTCATTCCTTAGCAAAACGTATGATAAATGTTGTTTAAAGACTGGATTTTTTGTAGTTTGATCAAAAATTAAATAAATAAATTATTTATTTGCCCAAAATCATTTACAATCTTAGTGTACACTTACTCATAAACTAAGTAAAACTTGTATTTTAAAGTAAGATTTCATACCAATGGCCTAAATATATAATCTTGGTAGAAGATGCACCCTACATTTAGATACTTTTCATCGCGCATTACAAGAAGCTTTTTATGAATATAAAGAAATTGTTAAAATGACAACTTGCTTTTCTTACTAATCAAAAACGCCTTTATCATTCTTATTTTAGTGTTCAAGTTCATTCATATGAACCTATCGCAACAAAATATATATATCTACCCTATCTTATCTTATTCTTGAAATGTTTTTTTATACTCAACAATAGATATATTTTATATGAATTAGAAGAAAGACACTTTGTTTTTGTAAGTAAATTCTTTTACATGCTGTTACTTTATGCATAATTTGTTATTACACTGAATGTATTATGTGCGTTCTTAAAAATTCAACGTATTTAATTTTAACTATGAATAATGTTATTGATGACAAACCAGCAGCTTTACTTAAATAATATTGCTGAAACCCGAAAACAAAGCAGCTTTATAATCTAATGAATACAAAATAAAGTTTTAGTTATTCGGTTGTAGTGGTATAAAGACCCCAGTTTAGTTATGCAACGCGGCGGCCACCTTCCATATTTCTTCATGCCACAAAGAACCGCCTGGTGCTAGCCCATACTAGTTATATCCAGTTAATACCAAATAACGACGTATTATTTTAAACTGTTTTCTTCTCACTAGCGGATAACCACAAACCGCACTACCTACCGCCACTCAAGCAGATTAATTTATAACGTACCATATAAACTTAAGCTAAGAAAACGGCGTATTAAAATTGTGGAATTAAATCACGTCGACCCAAAAACGTTCAAATTCCAACGAGTAAAATCGAAATTAATGAATGTTAATTTGTCAAAGATAAGATATCACAGAAGGTGGAGTTGTACGTTCGTAAAATACAGTTCTGTTTCTCGTTAGTTCGGTTTCGAAATATCAGACGGAACGTAAACGCGTCCTCGTCGTCACCCCACTTACGAAACGCGTATAATAATAACATAGACCTGTATTCCTACTATGTACCACCTAAAGGACACCGGTGAACAGTTATGTATTCAGTCTCAGCGAATGTTTTGGTTTTTCCCGCGTTTTTACGACACTTTGGACTTTTTTAGAATCGGTTTGTTAAGGTTACTCTAATGCATGAATATTTTGCACTTTATTAAAGTTCATTGTCAATTTAACATAAACAACATCTGCAACTAAGAGGTATCATTCATCCTATTTTTCAATGACGCACTAAAGTGTGACGGTCGTTACCTACCTAGCCAGTTGGTAAAAGATAATAAATAATTTAAAATAGGTATTTATATAAGAAAAATGTAATATGTACCCATATAATGTTTGTAATTTTGGACGATATATTTTTTACTGAATAATAAATATTACTATTTAATTACCATAAAAAAAAAAAAAAAAAAAAAAAAATTATGAGTCCTGTCTTTAGATTATCAGTTTTCTAAAAATGTTTTAGTAACGTTTAAAATAATTATAATCGATTACATAATATTGAAAAGAATGGGTTAAATTAAACATTGGAGTTTAAGGAAACAAAAATACTAGTTAACATAACATTGGTTTGAATCTAAAACGACAAATAATCAGTTTTGTAGTATGATGTTAAACGTTATTAAGTTAATTAACTACTTAAATTTGATTTGGGTACTAAAACATAATTAGAGAGCAGTGTTTGTAGTAAGATTCACCGCAAAAGGTTTATCCTCGCACTTTTTTTACGACCTATTTAAGTATGTTGCATTTCTTTGCTGGAAATTCAAATATGTAATGGTATTTCTTTAGAAAAGGAATGATAAGAAATGTTTGTAAGAATGAAACCTCTCAATATATGATACAGAGATTATTTTTGTTCATATTTTTTGCCAATTTGTGATTTTATATCGACAAACGGCCTTTGATGAAACGATTGAATCGAATCTAATTGACCACTTTTGAAGATTTGTACGAGTTTTTACGAAATGTAAAAGGGGATCCCCCCCTATCGCCATTAAAGAGCTGAGGGAATCGTTAACACCTACGGACAACTTAAAAAAATATATGCGAACACAATACATATTTATTGTTTTATTTAAAGGATATACTATCGTTTTATTGGAATACAATTGAAAATTATCTTTAAAAAAACGATTTGTAGGAGCAGCAAACTTTGTGCTAGCACAATTTTGTACTACATTTACAAATTGTGTTGCTGGTTGACCTGACTGACTGACATACATAGACATATATAATTATACTGGCATATATATTCAATGTGTCAATACAGGTTGAAAACTATCTCAATGCCAAATTTCATCTAATTCCGTTCAGCTGTTTTTGCGTGAATGAATAACAAACATCCATGCATCTACACACCAACGTAACTTAATATAAAAGCACTAGATGGCGCTGGAGTAGGTTGCAGTTTTTGTATTAATTAATAATTAGCAGAATTAATCCTAACAGACCATGCACAAACTAAACAAGGTGTATTTTGAAAACATTATTTGTTGTTAGTGTTATTATTTTGCTTATCCCAAAGAAATAAAAGACTTCAACGCGTAACTTGTTTTTCCTTCCGAATAGCCAAATCGCAATGTTCATCTCGCTATTCGAGATTACTTTTTTGCGCCAAAAATCCTTAATTAATTTTTTTAATTTATTTTAATGTACCCAGTGTCACTCTCACGACTAAGACAAATCTATTGACACCACTCACATAAAAATACGACAAGCCGTTTAGGCTCTAGGGCGTGCCAAAGAAATAAACATACATACATACATACAAGTATATACATCCATACATACACTCGAAAAACATAACCTTCCTTATTTCGCAGTCGGGTAATAACGTAAGTAATAAAATTAAAAATCTATCAGCAAAACATCTAATGTGTAACACATTATTATGACAGCAGACGGAACACATAATGTGTTCCGGCAGCTGTCCTTGAGAGCCAGTTTCCATTCTAGGCCTAGCGTGCTGTACCATCCTCGACCGCATCATCACTTACAAACAGGTGAGATAGTGGGCAAACGCTAGCTTATACGATGTAAAATAAAGTTTGTGGCTTTTTTTGGCATAATTTTAGTTATAAGCTGTGTACGTAGTGGTTATATTCTCTTTGGTGTATGCAATACAATGCTTAATATCACTTCTGCGTACTCTCTAAACTTCATATAATCTCAGTGCAAAATATCATGAAAAAAAAATTAAGTTTAATCAATCACGGTTAGTAATGTAATTACGGTGACTTTTACGGTACGGTGGTTCATTTAATAACTTATACATAAGCCAAAGCTTATGCAAACTGATATAAATATCTATTTTACTTTACATACCTTTGTACAAATTGTAATGTATTAGAGTCTGTGCAAGAAGAGAACCGTCGTGGCGTTACGATGAACTAACATTCAAAGGTAAGGAAGGAAGGTACATACCTACCTGGTAGCTCACGATAATGATAAGAGTAGGTAGGTACCTACCAAGTATCAAACATTTTTAGTCGTACTAGTAATGACAGCAGTGATAAATCAATGCAACAAAAACAGTAAATTAAAACGACTGACGACCGACGCGACCTCAATTTCTACGACGGTTCTCTTTTTGCACAGACTCTAGGAATGATTTTATTTGAGGCTTAACTATACCATGTAGAAGCGATTGTGGGGGACGCATTAAAATAAGTTTTTTTACATATATAGTTATGTGAAAAATCTGATTTATTGGCATTATCTAAACTAGACCACGAAACGACTACACTAAAAACTTTTTTAGTATATAAGGCAAAAGAACAAGCACGACGCTCGCTTGATGGTAAACAATGACGTCTTCCTAATACATATACAGAACCAGCGGCATGCAAAATTCTGAATAGCCAGATTTTGCATTACCTTTACATTACTGCATTTTTTACTACTGTGCATTACTGCGCCTGTTACCTTGAGACAAAAAGGTGTTAAGTTCCACATCCCTGCAATTTCACTGGATACTTGGACTATTTAAACCGAAAAGCATTCCTCTTTAACATCTGAATTAATTGGCAAAGTGGTGGTACGGCCCCAGGCGTACTAGGAGAAGTCCTACGTCTACAAAAAACTGACAAATGCCAAAAATCTATGCTTGATGATCTATTTTTTGAAACGGCCAAGCACTGGAGTACTATTCCACCCAATGTTCTATTCTATTTTTTTTTTGAAGAGTACAATTCCATCAAGAACATGGTAGCTATGTTTAAGATATATATATAATATGAGAATACGAGTAGTTGTCGAGTTGTCCAATAAAATAATTGAGATCTAAATGGGTACTAAGTTCTGTATATTATCCTGAAATGTATTTATAAGAACATATAACATTATAATATTAAAACAGAATCTCTAATTTTTTATGCTACAATAATGTTTGCTATCCAAAAATAATACTATCCTACACAATACACATACACTACAATAAAACACTCTAAAATTCAAAATTGCATCCGAACAAACTGTTAGATCGGGAAGAAGAAGAAGAAGGTTATTACAAAGGAACGATTTTTACAATGTTTGTGAGGATTACATTGGTTTTTACAGATATAATTATCAATTCAATAAATGTTATGGCCTTTTTAATATGTAATTGATCGTCGATGATAAATTAGTACATATAATATGTTTGAGTCGTGAAGGTTTTGTCAAAATGTAAGAGGTGCGCTGTGCTGTCTTTATACATGTACTAAATACCGAGTTTATCAACTACTGAATACATACAGATATTTTTCTGATGTGGCTTAAATGGAGTACAAAAAAAATATACAAAAGGGTTAGTATTGTTTATAAATAGTTATTTAATGAAACACCCATAAATAGATAAGTATTTCGTGATTTGGTAGTAAAAATATTAACGTTAATCGTGGTTTGCCTGTTCATTTAGTAAGAACGAAAGTAATAAAACTAAAGTAACATTTTATATGAATTTTTTGAAGATACTGGTATATGTATTTACTTGCTATCCAAAACACGCAAGAGACTTAATACCTAGAATACGAGACATGTTCTGCATCAAATGTTTAGACTGAATCTGCAATACAATGATCTAACTTTACACAAAGATCATCGGCGGAGTACTAGATAGGTTGAAATGGAGCTGGACGGATACCACTGTGGCCAACCAATGTGATCTTGCAATTCAGATGTTATGAAAGCAGGTGTAATCGGTAAAGTAAAGGAGTCACTAAAATAGTGATCTAGAATAGATTGAAGAATTTGAGTATATCCAATAGCGAGTTGGGCAGATGACATTAACATCAAGGAGGCCAGACTTGGTGGATCACTATCCATCATGATATTTTCCATCTACGTGTCGTAATTTAAAGTGCAGGTTGGAAGCATTAACGAATGAATCGACTTAAACCAAATTGGCAGGACATGATTTAACTACTGGGTAAAAGGCACGTTATTGTCATCTTTTTTGAGTACCGTAAAGTAGACCAAAGAGTATCAATGGGAACCTATTACTGAGTCTCCGCTGTCCATCCGCCTTCCGAACCTTTGAAGTAATTGAAATTTTCACAAAGTGTGTTTTACTATTTCCGTTATCATGAAATAATAAAAACTAAGTAAAGTTAAAAAATTTTGGAAGGCCTTCATACAACAAACGTAGTTTTTCTGGCACTTTTCGCTCGATTTTATGAACTGTAAAAGACAGTAGTGTTGAAATTTTCACAGAGTGTATTACTATGGTTGCTGTGAAAATAAATAATGAAATTAAGAACATTCTAGAACCGGTGTTTTATTTTTTCAGTATTTTTTGCTCGATTTTATTAAATATCTTACAGTCGTGCGGAACCATTCGTGTGCGGGTCTGAATCGCAACTAGCTGGTTGAATTAAATGAATTTTGGATACAATAACTGTGACCTGTAACATATAACCATATACGCTATACGTTATATGTAACATATAAGGTATAGCGGAAAATAACTAGGTTCTTTTTTCATATTTTTATTCAATATTTATGAACTCTTTTACGGTATCTATGAGTCAATTTTATTGAGTGATATAAAACCGGACTTTGTTTTAATAGCTATCTAAATTATTTAAAGCACAATAGTTAATTAAAAGTTATTAAGATAACGGAATGAGGAAGCAAGACATAACAGCTAGTACTGGCAAGTACGTTTTTTATTTATTTATTGCTTGGTTTAGACTAAGCTAGTTATGTGTAGACGAAACAAATTGTTTATTTGTATGTCATTTGCTAATATTGATTAACTGTGTGGATTCAAAGTCGATATCCATGTCTAAATACTTTTTGACTATTAATAAATAAAATATCCTTATTGACTCATGTTAAAATCTCAGACATATACAAACTCAAATGTTTATAATTTACTTACATTTTGTTCTAATCGACAGTGGAATTGATTTGAATGGCTAATAATTCTACCTATATATATATATATATATATATGTTTATAATAGCCTAGGGGTCAGGTCGATATTGATCATGATATTCATGATCGACTTGCCATGACACTCCTCAATAAATCATTAAGACATTATCAGAACAGCAGACGAAGTACACGTCGTCAAGCAGCGTTACTCACTTATTTATCTCGAGACGTCTGTAAGTGTTAACAATCACTATTCATTAACTACCTACGTGTCTAAACCAATAATAAGCCTACGTGCCCAACTATAAGTATCTGCATTACTTATTGGTATTATGATTAAAATCGCTTACTGTAAGAGACTTAAACTTCATATGAGTACGTAGTTGCATTTTACCAAAACGATTTGCATATTTTCTTGAAGAGGGTATAAATCGTTATTTTTGACAACCGGAACAAAAGTTTATAGTGGATTGTTCAGACGTACTCGTATCCAAAGAGTGTTATGGCATTCGAGATATAGGTGTTATTAAAATAGCTTTTATTTCATACAAGACGCGAGCGAATAATATTCGAACAAAAGAATCATACATACGCGTCGAATCGAGCACTACTTTTCACCATGACATCGACGTAATTCTCTCCTACTTAGCATAAGAAAAATAAGTGAGCACCAAAAAATCTAGAAAAAAAGTGGTTGGTGCTTCGACTTGACCAACGGCTACTTATTTACAAAACGTGCATGGAGTGTAGGTAAATGTAATCGAAGCGGGCTGGTGTGGGCGAGTGTACACGGCCGCCATCCGCCATCGCACAATCTGCGAGAAGGCTCAATCAAGTGACGAACCATGCGAGCGGAGTGTGCCATGCGCCAGCCACCCGCTTCGCGTTCAAGGAGCCGCGTTTTGGAAAGTAACCGAAACATCCACTCCGATGTGAACTCGCAAATGCAAACACTCGCTGTGCCCGTTTACGAAATAATTTAAAAATGTAACGAACTCACCTGTTCGAATATTGCAGAGATCCAATTCGCGGATTCCTCAGTGGCGTCTCGTGTCAAGAGAGTAGTCCGGTTTTGCATTCACGTACCGAAGCACGATCACAGTGCGTGAGAGAAAGGGCGCGCAACTCGTTTACAGGCGATCACTCGCGTGTTGTGGCTCGGCGATTCGTAGCGTGAGTGGGCGTCGCGAAAGCGTGTTGGCGTTCGCAGAGCTCTGGTTGGACTGAAGGCCGCGAGGCGCGGGGGCCACTATATGGAAGCGCTTGCGCACCCCGCTGGTACGGCCGCCACCGCTCTGTTGAGCCCGGTGCGTATCAACCTCCTCGATACTACCCTCTTGCAACCCTTACCACCCTATAACCACCCTAATAAACCTCTAAACGTACATTTACGATAAAATTATAACACAACTGAATTTTAAAAACTACTACATTATTTTTTATCTCATTAGCTCAACAATTAAGGAAATTTAAACTACAACTAACATTATCAGTTTTTCTAAATAGCTGCTACATTAGACATCAACGCGCGATCCTAGTTTTCAAAGGAATATCTTTAAGAAAAGCATTGGGGTCAGGAAGGTGTCATGTTCTTATCATCGCGCTGTTCATATTTGTAGTAACTGCCACTTACGAGTATCTCCTCATATACGCACAGTATGTCCTTGTTCAGTGGCGAGAAATATAACTTATGGCCCTAATACAACAAAGGGCTGTAGGCTAAATCTAATTAATTTCGACTAATATAAAAACATACACTGATTTTTCAGTTCTCCGGCGAGCCACCACTTTTTAGGTGAATCTATATAACGGTGCCCATATGCTAATAGCAAATGATTGCAGGAAATCAGGATGTCCTCCGATGAAACAGATATTTGTTGTAGTGACCTAGATTTATGGCATTAGTCGTAAAATATAATAGAGCATTTATTTTTTATTCAGAAATGACAACTGATGTGTTGCCTACAGAGTTGTTCCCAATTATTTAATCCAGATCTCTCCTTTTATGTGTATCTCCTAAATAATTATAAAAAAGCTCTGCTGTATTATCTTGTACTTAATCAACACAGATACTATGAATCTTTTTTCCTTACCCTTTTACTTCTTAATACAGAAAAAATTGCATCCAGTAGGGATTCGATTAGATTAGATCATGCCAAAACAACACCAAGCGCCTAGTTCGTTTAACATCATCATCATTATCAGCAGTCTGTGTTAGTCCACTACTGGACATAGGCCTCTCTTAATACTCGCTACTGAGCCCGATCTTTGGCTCTTCGCATCCAATGACTGCCAGCTACCCTGCGCAGATCGTCGCTCCATCTCGCCTACACTAAGTTTTCGCAAACGTGGTCTCCACTCCAGCAGGGCTAGCATGGCTTTATCCCCGGGGGAAAGACAAAATTATTTCCCTGTTTTTCGCCACTGACAGGAGATCAACACAGCAAGTTAAACGCTTGGTGAAGTTTAACCCCGAGTTTTGATTTTGCTTCATATTAAAAAGTTTAAAAAAAGAATTGATAAAAAGTTAGCGGGCGTTTATAATTGCCGAAAAACTTTACTTATAATTTGCCTTCCCCACCAAACAAAACACGGATAGGTGGAAAGACAAAATAGTCCCCTTGCCATGCTAGCCCTTTAGCAGAACTCGTTTAACATGTTGAGTAACTAATGGAATAAAGAACAAAGTGTAGGAGTCAGCTGAGTAAGATTCGTAAAAGGAAACTTTTTTTGACTACCTTGCATACAGAAGAAAGAGCCGTGAAGTCAAACAGCGACAGCCTATCACAAGTATTTCAATACTCTCAATACAAAGTTTTCCAACATATGCACTAACTATCCTGGCTCTCGCTTTTATTTATTAAAAAGGGTTTTTCATGACATACAAATATTGTTTAATCTTCTGCAATATGAGTATATTCAAAATGCCATCAACATAACCAGGAGAGACTACGATCAAAGTTTTATAGTACCTATAGAAAAGTCTAGAAAATGAAATGGTCAACAAACTATCCAGAGCAAATATATTCACAATCATTCGCAAACAAATTCGGATTCGATAACTGCATCTACTTCATCCTTCGACTCGGATCTTTGGAATTCACAATGCTCCAATAGGCAACTTTTGGAACTTCTATTATATAAAATCAGTGAATTTAGTCGAAAAGGTCAAATGCTCTATTCTACATTTCAAAATTTAAAATGAAGAAACTGCAAATTGATTTCATAGTCAACTAGAACTGCCCACGGCTTCGCCAGTGTTAAAGACTTCTTTTATTTACCTAAAACTTTTATTTTGTTAAAACTTTTCTATCATAAAATAAATCAAAGAATAAAAGCCAAATCGGTTCACCCGTTTTCAAGTTATTGCGACTAAGGGAAATAGGGATTCATATTTATAAAATCCAAAATATCATATTGATTTTCAGACTTTTTCACCAACCCTTTGCGAAAATCCTGCAACACGTATTAACGTATTTATTAACAGAAGTACTTAAGTAAATCTATTATATATAAACATATATATAATTAAAAATAATAAGTAATATCCGGGGGGAATTTTCAGAAAATCCTTTCTAAGCGGATACCTACGTCATAACAACTATCTGCATTCTAAATTTCAGCGCAATCCGAAACAATATTGATTTTTAGACTTGGTTACCCCATTTCACATTCTCTTTGGGTGGCATATTGAAAAAGCCTGAAACTCGCATTTACTTATTTACTTACAGAACTTGTGTGTAATGTCGAATAAAATGACTATCGAAACTTCGAACCCCCGCTTCATCCCCTTAAAGAGTGAATTTTGAAAAATCCTTTCTTTGTGGATACCTACGTTAAAATAACTATCTGCATGCCAAATTTCAGCGCAATCCGAAACAATATTGATTTCAGACTTTTTGTTACCCCACTTCACCCTTTTAGGGGTGGCATTTCAAAAAAGCGTCAAACAATTATTTACTTATTTATTTACTGAAGTACTTGTGCGAAGTTTCGAATTAAAAAGAAATCTTATCTTGTTTCTCCATACAAACTTTGAACCCCTGTTTCATCCCCTAAAGGGGTGAATTTTGGAAAATCCTTTTTTAGTACACCCTTACGTACTAACACAAATATACCCTCCAAAACAATAGAGATACAAAATATATGCTGGCCAAGAGCAAATCGGACTCGCATTCGTAGGGTTCCGTAACATACTACGATCATCACTATCGCTATCATCATCACTACATAGTATAAAACAAAGTCGCTTCCCACTGTCTGTCCCTATGTATCCTTTGATCTTTAAAACTACGCAACGGTTTTTGGTGCGGTTTTTTTTAATAGATAGAGTAATTTAAGAGGTAGGTTTATATGTATAATGCATGCATAATATAGGAGAGACACTGATAATTTTAAAGGTTTCTTATGTGTTTCGAAAATAAACACATTTTTGCGCTTACATTGCAAATGCTGGTTGAACCCTACGTGGTAGATCAAAATAATGTTCGACAGTATTGTACATCTTAAAAAGTTCTATTAAAAGGTCCGCAATGGTATGCGTCTATCTCTTAGGGATAACCCACAATAACCATTTTTTATCCTTTACTTTTTACGAGAAATAATGGCTTATTTACGAAGTGATTTTAAGATATACAGCAATAATCCTTATCCAATTATACTTAATTGGATAAGTCCTAAAATACATTGTGCATTTAATATAGCCCTTAACAGCATTCAACATTAATTTAAATGAATATTTTCGATTCAGATTTGAAATGCAGGGACATAGCGGTTGCGGCGGTACCGATGGGGCCGGGGGGCCTACGTCAACGTAAACCGTACTATCATCTAAAGAACACATGTCTGTATTGTCTAATGACAAAAAAGCTGTAAACGTTGTACATTAATACATTCTGTAGTACATATTTAGTGTCAGCATTGCACCTGTGCGAAGCCGGGGCGGGTCGCTAGTATCTTATAAGATCGAGCCAAAAATACCAACATCAGTTATCGCCAGTAAAAATTTAACTTTGTTTTTCAGTGTTTGTATGAATGACAAAGTTACATATGAGGTTTTGAAGATGTGCTATATCTGAA
This sequence comes from Cabera pusaria, assembly GCA_954871355.1. NCBI lineage: Eukaryota > Metazoa > Arthropoda > Insecta > Lepidoptera > Geometridae > Cabera > Cabera pusaria. Next base: position 25,253,391 of record OX940885.1, on the reverse strand, counting down.
AAACTGCTGACTATATCTCGTTCAAACCAATTTTCGTTGAAAGTGTTTATTGAAATCTACAGTATATATTTTTTTTAATTGCATTCTTATTTTAAAAGTTAGAGGGGAGAGGGAATCTCATTTTACAACGTCAGAAGTGTATAGAAGTGTATGTATCTTTCTAACGATTGACTTGGAGAAAAATAATTTTAGGAACCACAATGTCATTTCTTGTAAAGACCTATCTTTATACACCAAGCACGTATAGGTTTGACGTAGTTTCAGTTTTGGAATCCCTTTGAAACCCTTTATCTTTTATTTTTGTATAAAAATCGTAAAGTAGATCACAAAATACATCGACCTATCAAGTTTCAACTGTGTGGTCCCAACAGTTTCGGAATAAAGTGACTGTGACAAACTGTTTTTTGCCATTTGGCTATGGAACCCTAAAAACGATTCGCAGCTGAGACTAGCGCGCACCGCCTCTGCCCATCGCGTCATTTCGGAAACATAGTCGGAAGACGACTTCGTCACTCCCCCAGAAGGCAGCTCGTCGAGTGGCGAGGACAGGCCTACGCCGCCACCGCCGCCTCCACCACCTGCGCGACGACGAGGACGGCCACATTTGCCGGCATGCTTGAAACCTATGGGGCATCCTGCTCCGCGCACGACCCTCGCTACCTGGTGCCACAATAAAAACCCCGTGACCACCTTTGGAAGTCATGAGGTATGTCAGGGCATTTGTGTATACTCGTTTTGTTGAGTATTTTCAAATGATACTAAACTCGGTGGTTCTAATTGGTGTTATCACTGAGAACTTCTAACCACCTCGGAAAGTCATGAGGTATGTCAGACCATCTGCCTAAACTCGTCTTGTTGGACACACCAAACTTGTTAGTTCTTCCAGGTGCCATCACTGAGAACCCCTAACCACCTTAAGAAGTAATGAGGTATGTCAGATTTGCCTGAACTCTTGCCTTGCTGAGCTCTTCCAACACAAAATATGCCCACCATAAAGGTGGACCGTTATATTGGTGCCGAGGGGCAACATTGACGTGGATGGCTTAGGGTGTCAAGAGGTGTGCTAATATTTGACTAAACGCTTTATGCTTTTAACACTTCTAACCTGGAATTTGTCTTAGCTCTTGCGATTCACATCCCCAGACAGCCGATCAAGGTATGCCAGAGAGTCAGAGAGTCTCATTGAGCGCTGGCGGGATAGGGGTACGCGATGTCGCCACTCATCGCCGGCTTGCCTTCTGGCGCCGCCCCTGCGAGATTGTTATAATTCTTATTAATGTATCTGATTTAATTTTTTCTTTGAAAAGGAACTTTTTTTCTTCGAAGGTTATTAGAAGTAGTAGTTCTAGAAGTTATTTCAAAGCTCTTATACTGATAAATGGTATTCATAATAGTTGCCGCGGACTTTCATACTATCAATCTAATAATTGCTGTGATAGAATGGGTTATTTTTCCATGCAAACACCTTGCCAGAGTAGTACGAAACTACTGTTTTTACCGACTTCAAAAACGGAGGAGGTTTCTCAACCGTTGCCGTTGTTCGCAGATAACTTCGCCGTTTATGAACCGATTTCAATAATTCTTTTTTGTTAGAAAGGAGATATTCCAAGTGAGGTACCATGGTAATTTTATCGATATCTGAAGTATCTCTAGATCTCTTCCATATCTATGGAGATAAATACCTCAAAATTGGTACTGAAAATTAATAGCGCGGAATTGAAGTCGGTTCTTTCTAGTTTTTTAAGCGATCTTATATATATCATGAAAGCACTACAAACAGGAAAAACTAAAAAACAAGAAGAACCCGCTTGGTCTATATTTTTCGAAAAATTATCCTTAAGCTCTTCGGTCGGAGTGAATTTTTAAATAAGGTATTCAACAGGTGGCTAAATATGATATGTAGGTACCTATGTATGTAAATACAAGTATTTTCTGTGTGTAACGTTGTTTTCTGTCTTTAATTATTACAGACATTCCATCACGTAAAATATAGTAATAAACTTTTAAGTAGCTAAAAATTTGCCATCGCAATATCATTTTCATACTTTTCAAGTCAAATAGCGCATTTCAACTGAAGTGGTGCGCAATATTTATTTCGAGTTCTACTAATAATGGTACTTCTTAATATGCCTGGAACAATGATTGATGACATGATTTGTAAAATTTAGGTTGAGACTGGCATCAGTATGGCACACATTTAATTTTATTCAAATTATCTGTTACAAAGGGAAACTCTAAATGGGCACGTAATTTAATTTTATAACCATTAATTTTATTTTAATTTAAAATCATGGTACTTACTGTTATTGGCAGTTACAAAGTGACATTAGCCAATCGGAGAGCTTGGATCATGATGGGGATTTTTCATGAAAGGAACAGAGCTTACAGAATGTCAATGTAAGCGCTTACAGTATTGGTACTGTAGTCGTCAGAAATAAATGAGAATTACTTTATGAACTTCCACGTATTATTTATTCTCTCCGTAATCTGGTTTTATCAACAAATGTCAGTGAATACATTTTGTCATAACATTTTCAAACAATGAAGTTTGTAAGAATGTAGTGCAGCGTGCTACTAATGTCAATACTATCTGTCAGTCACCAAATCCTGGCTAAGCGGATATGCGGCTATTGCAGTTTGCAATTTGGTAAAATCCCTCCCAATAATTATATTGAAATATTACCTCGAAAAGCTAATATAACATCTATGTCTTATCAATTTATGTCAGCTGAAAATACAACCGCATGAACAAACAAACACCTTAAATAATTTCCATAATATTGAGCCTGCAATTTTGTACCGATTAGTAATGTCTCGTTCAAGGATTCACCAGTAGAAAACTTAACTCAGTTCACTCGGAAAAGTTGTCAACCGATACCTAGGTAGCATCACGAAGTGTTACAACTCGCTGGGAGCACCCCATCTATGTAGCTACCTAGCGCAACTATCCCAATTAAAAGTTGTCAACCGATACCTAGGTAGCACCACGAGGTGTTACAACTCGCTGGGAGCACCCCATCTATGTAGCTACCTAGCGCAACTATCCCAATTAAAAGTTGTCAACCGATACCTAGGTAGCACCACGAGGTGTTACAACTCGCTGGGAGCACCCCATCTATGTAGCTACCTAGCGCAACTATCCCAATTCCTATCCCGTCTTCAGAATTGGCTGGCGCCGAACTTTTAACTGACTACTGTAATAAACTTTTTTTTTTATTTACTGACACTATGCGATGGCTTTTTATGGCCAAAATAGATCAATTACACCGCGCCATACCTCGCCACGCTAATCCCCTCTTCTCTTCTCCCCTCATATATCCTCTCCTCTCACTTCCCCTCACGTCCACATCCCCTCCCCCTTCCCCTCGATTCCACCTCCCCTCCCCTCCCCCTCCTTCTTACCCTTACTTCCACATCCCCTCCGCCTCCCCCTCTCCTCCACCTCCCCTACCCTCCCCTTACTTCCACCTCCCCTCCCCTCCCCCTCCCCCTGATTTCCACATCTTCCTTCTTCCACAACATAATATTAGTAAGGATAAGGATAATTTACAATACAAGAAGCCCATAGGTCCTATAAGTTTTCTTCACTTTTACTAGGCATTACATAAATTCACCTTCTAATAACAATATATTGTATTGTCAATAATTGGTATAGTATTCTCTAATTTTCCATAAGATGACATGAGAGGAACCGGAGAGATAAGTGACTGTTATTATGCTACTATATATATCTTAGGTAACAAGCCTTAAATGTGGTTAGGGTACATATTTTTTTCTACCTATGTTTATATTGTATGTATGTATTGTTAGTTATGTATTGGGTGGCCAGTTGGTCTAGTGGTTAGTGAACCTGTCCACTAAACCGACGATCGTGGGTTCAATTCCCACACGGGACAATTCTTTGTGTGATCCGCAAACAATTGTGCCGAGTCTGGGTGTTATTGTGTCCGTTATTTGTATGTTTGTAAAGTCCCCCACGACACAGGGATTCCTAGTGCGGGGAGTTGTCTTTAATAAAAAAATAAAAAAATAAAAAATGTTATAATACAGTGTTTTGATTCAGTTAATTAATGATCATCAACATTAATGAGACGGTAAGTTTAGGTACTAGCATACCTATTATTATTTGAGTCACCTATGATGTTGGTAAGTTAGGTTAACCACAATACCGCAATGAATTCTACCTCCTCTCCTCCAAGGCCTCGAACATGAATGAAACAGAATCAGGGAGTCAATTACCTACCTAATTTGTGCCTAGTTGGTAGGTAGCGTACAATAACAATCACCAGATAGAAGAGCATGAAATTTTACAAGAATAACTTTCCGCGGTATGCGCCTTATTTTATTTGAGAACCTCTCAACCTTAAAACAAATGTAAATATTCCTAACTAGATTATAAGTAGTGAGTGATTCATTACCGATAGATCAAACGAAGTGGTAGATCACGGCGCATCTATTGAACCCTATGTATATTTCTTCAGATTTTCAGAAAATTGCATTTTTCTTAATTCTTGGCTTTTTTTTCTGGTGAGTGCAGGAAGTGTTAATTTATTTTTATTTAAGTCAAAACTTGTTTAGCGGCGTTGTGAACTTTTAGGGGTATAAATGTTAAACTCGCGTCAGAACCTCGCGTCAGAACACGTGACCTGATCGAAAATTCGTAAGACGGAGGGAAAGTAGACCAAATGTACAACGTTAATATTCAAGTTTTCACATCTGCTGGCAATCCCGGAGTGCAACCCGTTGTTTTTTTTTATAATATCTAGCGACAAAGAGGCTAGCGGCCCACCTGATGGTAATTGGTCACCGCCGCCTATTGACATCTGCAAAACCTAGGTATTGCCGGTGTGTTGTCTACTCTTATTAGAGAGCACTCACATTACTCTTCATTTTAAGCTACTCAGATGAAATGTTTCTGGGAAGGTTTCAGATGGGAGGTCAATCCACATCTTACAGGTACGTGGGAAGAACAGTGAAACGAGTGGTGTGTGATGCCCACGTATCTGACGTATCTTTAATGTGCGAATGTGCTTTTTGACGGTGTCGGGAGTTTCGATGGTAGAAACGGGACGGAGGTATGATATTAAAGCTGTTCAGAACATTCCCCGTGATAGTACCTATAGTAAGGCTAAGAGAGCCAACGTCGCGGCGAATACTCAAAGGTTCCAATTTATCAGTTAACTTGGGGTCGTCAACAAGTCTAACGGCTCTTCTCTAAAGGGAGTCAAGTGATTGCAATTCATATTTCGGTGCACCACTCCACAGATGAGAACGGTACTTCATATGTGGTCGAACCTGCGCCTTATATAGCAACAGACACTGGCTCGGGGTGAAATACTGTTTGGCTCTATTTAGTAGACCGAGTTTTTTAGCAAGTTTTTTTAGTAAGTTTTGCATTGTAACTGATTCCCAAACTGGACCTTGCTAGAAATGTCAACACAACACCCAATATTCTAATCGATTTTGACAAGGTTAGGAGAATATTCTGAAAAAGCGGGGCCACAGGAAACTGCGACTGTTTGGCCGAGAAAACGATAGCCTGTGTTTTAGTAGGGTTAAATTGTGCTATGTTTCGTAAATCCCAGGCTGAAACATTTTCTAGAGAACGCTCCACCTTAGACACTAGCGCTGAACTCGTAGCATCGATATCCGTCCTAGGGGCATTTGCTTGAGTTGTGTAATGAGCATCACTCGTGCTGTCATCCGCATAGCAATAAATATCAAGGTACGTCCTGCGTGCGCAATCTAGGTGGCGATCAGATAGCGCAGTAGTATTTGTACCTTCTGGTTCACACCAAACGCGATTATAAAACAATTGAAAAGTACTGAGATCATGCCCGATCGTGATAGCAGGACGCCGCGGTGTGGCCTTACCTTTACTGATTTGTAATAAGTCATTGGTATGCAAGATGAACGCGTGGGGCACAGATCCCTGTGGAACTCCGGCGTTAATCGGCATGGTCTCAGAACAAGCACCATGAACAACGGCTTTTATGCTTCAAACATGGAAAAAATTGCCAAACCACTCACAAAGCCTCTTAGGTAGGCCGTAAGAAGGTAGCTTAGCAAGAAGGGCCTTATGCCATACCCGATCAAACGCTTTTGCGATATCCAAGCTTTTGTGGCTGGATCATTATTTTTTTACGATTATAAACAATTTGTAAGTCTTTCAGGGTAAATTTAAATCTCTCATAATATTATCAGATAAAAAATGTAACACTGTATTATTTATTTGGACGATATTTCAGTTATTATTTTATGCAGGTTTCTCAACAAATCATTTATTAAAACAATTACAACCTATTTTATAAACTTGTATGGACTGTACATTTAATAAATATTTAAAATACTTACCTTTATTTTTATTTATTTTGGCGGCTATTCGTTTAAAATCATTTGTATGACATTGGCACAAAATTGATGGTCAACCGTGCACGCAGAACAATAAAGACGTTCGGACACAAAATTTGGAACCGCATGGATGTTTAACCTGAGAATAGTAAAGTGTGATTATGCGACGCCCTCAATAACATTTTTGCGAAACTTAGATTTAGACATAGAAAAAATCTTACCTAAAGCTATAGCTGAAATACAGAATTATTATCAAGAATAAAGAATTAGATAAATCAAACATTGCTCAAATTAATAACCGATTATCCACTGGCGCTGACATAACTGCTTCTGCTTTTGTTTTCTACTGATGTTCCCAGGCAGTACAACCTAAGAGCATTTTATGCAGTAGGCCCGCAATTAATCTTGAGGTACGATGATCATTCCTGAGCAATAAGCTCCATGCTAGCATTCTCATCATTAAAATGGCAGCAGGAAAAATGAGTTAAATGTACCTATACTAGTATTTTACCACAATTAGGCTACGTTACTGGATAAACCAACACAAAAAATCGCGGTGAAATCCTACGAACTGAACTAATAACTTTTCAAAGAAGGGCTAGTACTTGGGTAGATTGGTAGGTAGGTAGACCTAGATTAACACAAACAAGTGGAATAATTTAAAACGAATCCAAAGAAGGAAAGCGAGTGATAGATGATTTATATAAGTAGATCTCAACTAATCTTGAAGAACTCCATAAGTGTACTACGTTTTGCGCCGGTATACTCGAATATTTATTTATGCAAGGTTTTTATGAAATAAATGTTTTAAATAAATTAAATTATTTTATACGCGGGCAAAGCCACGGGGCAAAGCTGATCTATACTAATATTATAAAGAGAGAACATTTGTATTTTTGTATTTTTGTATGTTTGTAATGAGTAAGCTCAAAAACTACTGAACCGATTTAAAAAATTCTTTCACTAATACATAGAATGGACTTTCGGAATGAAAATAGGCTATATATTATCCCGTTTAAATCAAAGGTACATTCATGGAGACCTAATTTGCAACCTAAGTCGGCAAATAAACGGTCGAAAAAACACGTTTCTTACGAACGCTGCTTAATTGAAAATAGATAGAAGAATATTTTCTATGCAAGAGTTGTACAACTTAATAAGACCTACAAAAAAGTCCGCGACAGCATATGTCTATCTCTTAAGGTTGACTCACAGTAACCATTTTAATCTTAAAATTTTTGTTAAAAAATATTACATAACTTCCAAGGCTATTTTCAAGTATATAGTATTAATCCTTATCCAAATAATTACGTTAATTAGCTTGGCCACATATTATAGATTAAAATTGTCCTTTACATTATATAATTCAAATGAAAACTCTAGAAGATATCACAAATTTCACAAACACGCATCGCAAAATTAATAAAATATTTGCAGTGAAACCACAGATTAGGTCATAGTTACTGCAAAAATGTTATTTTAAGCTTAGCTATGCTGTAGATTCCCACCGATCACAATCAATTTGAAGTCAATATAGTATAATAATATGATCTATTGTATAAAATAATAATGATCTATATATATAATATAATATTTTAAACCACCCCGACTGATCTATGTATAATACACGTATATGTATAAACACGACATTTAAAATCTGAGCTGTAAGTTGGTGAGGATTTGAGTATTCTGTAGAGTCTAGGAGGCTTCCATGTTCTTACAATATCGTTGAAGAAGAAGATTTTCGAATTGATCAGACCTATGAAAGTTTTTATTAATATATATATATATATAATTAATAGATTTCATAGCGCAATTAACTAGAAAAAAGCTCATAATTTTATAACGATTGAACGAATTTTCATGAATCAAAGCTAAAAAACTCTCGATGAAGACATCTATCAAACAAAAAAAAACTATCAATAATAAAAACAAAATCGGTTCATCCGGTTAGGTGCTAAGATGCTACAGACAGACACACAGATACACACGTTAAACGTATATTACCCCTACATTTTGCGTCGGGGAACGCCGTAAGGTTACGGCGGCAGATGTACTCCTTGGTGGTAAGCTACTTTTTGGTAGATTTAATGATTCCACTACCACTGTACGAAAACTCATGATTCATGAATGTACATAAAACTTTCATTGGTAGGTATATAGCTAGGATTAGAACCAACGACTGTCGGGTCAGAATCAGGGTAACTATCCTGTACGCCAAAGGGCCGTCCAATATCAATACGTAAGTATTATAAAACAAAGTTCATCACTGCGTCTGTCTGTCTGTTCTGTCAATAATCTCAATAGCTACTGAACGGATTGTCATGCGGTTTTCACCAATAGCCAGAGTGTTTATGAGGAAGGTTTAGGTGCATAATTCGTTAAGGTTTTGTGTAAATTGGATGAAATATGACGATGGTTGTTAAATATGTTAATATTTTATATTCTATGCAACAAACTGATGCAAATTTTGTAGGCATATATGTTCTACCCGTGCGAAGCCGGGGCGGGCTGCTAGTATATTATAAAATAACACAACATGCCCTGGTGGCATTTTTCACTCCCTCTAGCCTTCCAACATTGTAAAGATCTCGATTTTTTAAGTTTCGAATACTTTTTTTAAATATATTATAGGCTAGCGTTTGACCACTATTTTACCTGTTGGTAAATGATGTTGCGGTCGAAGATGGTAAGCACGCTAGGCCTAGAATGGGAACTGGCTCTCAAGGATAGCTGCCGGAACACATTAGATGTTTGGTGACAGGTTTTCTAACTTGAGGGTGGTAGCTGGCCAGGCGAACACTAGATAGTGTCCTACCACCATGCAGGGGTTGTTGGTTTCTTAACGATGTTTTCCTTCACCGGAGGGCCACTGTGAGAAGCGCACATAAATGTTTCGATAGAAAAATCCATTGGTGCACGGCGGGGTTTGAACTCGGTACCACGGCATCAACGCCGACCGGTCTCCCGATTACGCCACCGGGCCTTCAAAAAATATGAGGTCTTCTTTTTTATATACGTTATAGGCTAGCGATTGACCACTATCTCACCTATTGGTAAGTGATGATGCGGTCGAAGATGGTAAGCACGCTAGGCCTAGAATGGGAACTGGCTCTCAAGGATAGCTGCCGGAACACATTAGAAGTTTGGTGACAGATTTTCTAACGTGAGGGTGGTAGCTGTCCAGGCGGACACCAGATAGTGTCCTACCACCATGCGGAGGTTGTTGGTTTTTTAACGATGTTTTTCCTTCACCGGAGGGCCACTGTGAAGAGCGCACATAAGTTTTTCGATAGAAAAATCTATTGGTGCACGGCGGTTTGAACTCGCCTACCTCTGGCATCAAAGGCAAGCGTTCTCCCGATTGCGCCACCGGGCCCTCAAAAAGGTCTTTTACTTTTTAACCGACTTCAAAAAAGGAGGAGAGTTCTTAATTCGACCGTATATATTTATTTTTTTATGAGTGTTAATATCTAGTAAGTAAAATATCTAGTAGTGTAAATATCTCCAGAGCTCTTAATTATATAGTACAAGTCATTCATCACCGTGGTGTATCTGTGTGTGCTATGTGTCTGTCTGTGGCATCGTAGCAGCCATGATGATAATGGTCCCAACAGATGATCAGATTTTGATTTAGTTTGTTTTATAGATGACTTAATTGATCCACCTACGTCCAGCTGTGGACAGACAACGGCCGATTGATGAAGATGACTTAATCGAGAACCGTTAGAACAGCATGAGCTCTTTTCTTGTTGATGACGCTATGAGAACAACATTCGTACGTCTGACCAATTCGAAATTCTATTTATATTATATTATATTATATTCAAGAATATGGTAACCTTGACTTGAAGCTGGAGCAGGGCATCTTTGAAAATCTGTAGAATACTCAACTACTGTCCAACTATCAGCAGAAATTTGGTTCGTAAAATTGCTGGGTCGAAGCCATCTGACGAAGTTGACCACATCTAACGGTCGCTTCTAAGCCGGAGATTCTTAAGGAGATTCAAGACTTCTACGGCCAACTATATACCTCGCAAGCGTCACGTCCCCAACCCCAGTCCGAGGATCCTAGAGCCATTCTTACCCGTCATTATGCCGACGATCTATCAGAAGTCAGCCTGGACGAAATCGTGATGGCCCTCAAACAGCTTAAAAACCTAAAAGCCCCCGGAGAGGATGGAATTACAACGAAGCTCTTCGGGGAGAATCCCAAATTAGTAGAGCATGAGTGTGGCCATTATGTTCTTTAGAAAAGGAGACAAGACCCTCTCAAAGAACTCCATCCATTTCACTCTTGAGTCATGTCTATAACCTGTTTTCGAGAGTCATCACAAATCGTCTCGCGCGTAGACTCGACGAGTTTTAGCCCCCTGAACAGGCTGGGTTTCGAGGAGGATACGGCACCATAGACCATATACACACAGTGCGGCAGGTTATACAGAATATCGAAGAGTATAACCAGCCCCTGTGTCTTGCGTTTGTGGACTATGAGAAAACTTGACTGTAGAAACCTGGTCTGTTCTGAAGTCTCTGCAACAGTGCCAAGTTGATTGGCGATACGTCCTGAGTGAGTACTGAGTGGCCTGTATGACGCCGCGACTATGACTGTCCAAGTACAAAATCAGCAGACTAAACATATCCCCTTACATAGAGGAGGGATAAACTAATTTTGATTTTGTCTTCACTTTCCTCTTTCAAATATAAAATCGAAATCCGAATTCTAATTTTAAATTATGTCAAGGGTGTACAAGTCCTCGGAACTTTACATAATTCCTCCTTGTGAAACATTCACTGCCTTCATACACGTAGCCGTGTCAATATATTCAAGACGCTAAGTTGAAAAGGACGGAACACAAATATAAACGGCGAGCACCTCTCACACTTGAGGTTTCGGATATCGTCATCGTAGCTGAAATCATGCAGGACTTGCAATACATGCTGACCACCCTTGCTGATTATTCTACACGCATCGGTCTCCGGATGAACTTGGATAAGACCAAGATCATGTTCAACGAACATGTTATGCCAGAACCGATTGCCCCAAAACGGAGTTTCTCTCGAAGTTATTCACAAATACGTAAACCTTGGGCAAATCTTACAATTTTTCTCTCTTTTTAGTTTAATTTTTTTCATTGATAACCAATATTTTTTATTACTTTCCTGAAGCTTTCTATAAATTTTATTGGCCAAGAAACATTTTGGTTCAATTAAACCTACATCTCTGTTGATCCTATTTTTTTGTGATTCTCTGACCAAATTCAACGAGTATTATATGAACTTTTTAAGTAAGTCATCTAAAAAGTCATCTATTGAAACTGACCACGGAGAATAGACTAGACTGACGTACCGGCGACATACTTTCTACTTCTCGATAGAGAAATAATAAAACTCGAACTGAACATACTGTTGCCCTCCCATATCAGGATAAAATTATTGCTAGACCAACAAATTAGGGACGCCTACTAGCCTAGTCTAACCAAGCAGCATGATGCCAATGATGATAAGCCGAAGCTTCCGAAGCCAGTTTTCCTATCGTAGCTCTATAATTTTGTACAGGCGTTATTAAAAAAATAATATATTCAGCTAAAATTGTTACAAAGCCTGGATTACAAATCATTATTAAACTAGCAATACTTGTATTGGCTTAAAGGGACTCACACTGATTAAAACATAAATAAATCCTATTAGAGCGCTAACATACTGGGTCGCCATGACGACTTTACTGGCTACTCACTTTGCTACGGTCTGGCGATGTCAAAAATTTAGAAGCGTAGCCACGGCTAACCGGCCTCTATGTCGAGACTACACTGGCGACCTGGCAACGCGTATTACATGTTATGTTTCCCTGACTCAGGGGCCAACTGATCGCCAGGACGGACTTCCGCGTGTTTGTTTTCGCTTATTTGGCAGCCTTGGCTACGGTAGGTAGCCACCGGTAGCCATGGCTACACACCCAGCGACGTCGTCATGGTATCCCAGGGTGTTAGATCCCTTTAGTCACAATTGAATTGATGCCGATGTAATTTAGTTAAATTAAATTTCCTTGGTTCCGTACTGCGTACAGGTAATCAATTTAGATTTTTATTTTATATGACTGTTATTTTCGTTTTATGTTGGATACTATTTTACAAACGCTTTTACAAAAAAATGAACAACTGCTCATAAAACTATTATTGTTATCATCTTCAGACGAACAAGATAAAAAATCGTCGCTATCAGCACTAATTGAAATGTTCTGGTGTGAGATTATAATTACTAAAAGGTAGCAAGATTGGAAGTAAATGAACTTAATATGATTATTACTATACAAACAACATATTCTAAGTACTTCCTGTGTTTTTATAAATTTATTGAACGGTAATATAAGAAAATATATTTGAAGCCAGAATCAGTTGGTTGACATAATTCAGCCACATGGCACATCCAATCCCATTTAAAAAATACAATAGGTCGTTCCTAAAATAAGAATGGAAACAATACAAATAGATTTTATTGGAAGTCCATCCTCTCTATATAATAAATCCAACACTCAATTTGTTTGTTACCCAACTGCACAAGATGGAGGTTATTGTATTTCGAATGTTCCTATAGGTACTTATATTCGTTGTGACGTTCTATTGTGTTTATATTATGTACATAAATGCAATCACCCTAATAAGTAGTGTGTCCCCTAGCTATAGATATGTGTTGCGAAGAAATCGCTGCTTTGCGACAACCGTCGATAGTCGAAGTTAACGAGTACCTATTCTATCCTATTGTAGTTTATTTTGTATACTTTGCTATACAGTCGTAGCCGAGACCCCCTTACATTTTTAATTTAAGTAATTAGGTAATCTTTTACCTAATAGTAGTCATCCCCGAGTTCATCGACCACATCATGACTTAATAACAGATGAGATAGTGATTACAGTCTAGTATTTATGATATGAAAAAGATAGTATTGTTTTCGTACTCATAAATGGAAACATATTCTGTCAGCATATACCATCTACTAATGGTGCTTAAAGACAGCGTTTTAATCGAAACCGGGTATCAATCATTGCAAAGCCCTGAGCTATAAACGACTACATAGTCTGAAAGTTGTAATGAACTTGGCATTCAACTCATGGCGTGAAAATGTGACCATTCACGTGTTTCCTCCATCAAGCAGATAATCATACATCACGAGTGAGAATACTCGAACCTATTCATATCCACACTACATTGAGTCAATCAGTACATGAGAATGCGCTGTTTCTATGTGAGGCTATATGGATAACTGCTTATTCTGTACACAAACATAAATTTAATGATGCTGTGCACAAAGCCTATTTATTTATAGGGTTCCGTACCTCAAAAGGCAAATAGAACCCTATAGGATCACTTTGTTGTTCGTGTCTGTCAATACCACAGAAATAGGAATAATAAGGTATTATTATTCCTATTTCTGTGGTCAATACCTTTTTTTCAGGAACTTCAAGAAGAAGAAGAATGTTGAAATTTATATAAAGCAAGCAGCCCGCCTCGGCATCGCACGGGTGAAATTGATACATAATATTGGACGGCCCGTTGGCGTAAAGAATAGTTTTACCTTGACTTCTAACCCGACAGTCGCTGGTTATAATCCTAGCTATATATCCAACAGGTGAGATAGTGGTCAAACGCTAGCCTATAAGATATAAAAAAAATATATATACCAATTAATTTTCTTACGTTTTTATGTGCATTCAGGAATCATGGGTGCTCGTACACAGGTAGTGAGATCATTAAATCGATGTTCTGCCTCACTTGCTACCAAAAAGTAGCTTAACACCATTAAGGAAGAAAAAATCTGCCGTTACGCATAGCTCTCGGGAGTCGGGAGTCATTTCATTATTTCATTCATAGGGATAGGCAGTACAGTTTATTAATGAGACCATAGGATACTTTTTATTACACGGGCGAAGCCGCCGGGCACAGCTAGTTTTATACGATAGATCAAAGTATATTCATATCAAATTGATTTATATCGTTTGGGACAGATGTACAGAAATAGCTAAGCTAATAATGTTTACGTAGTACCTATAGCTATATAAAATGTGGCATTTTTATAAGTGCCACATTTTATATCAAATTGTCACTTTCCATCTATAATATTCGCCTACGCGAGTATTATAAGCTAATAAGGAATCAATTGCTAATAATAAAATTAAAAAGAACGTCGATGGCTTTCATCCAAAACGTCAGCAAATAACTTTGTTAAATGATTATATCATCATCATCAGCCTATACACAGCACTGTTCACAGCTGCCCATATGCCTCTCCAATTGCACGCCCGATCCTCGGCTAATCTCATCCAACAATTGCCAGCCTCCTTGCAAACATTAATATATAAAATAATTAAACTGTATAACATGTTAATAATCTTGATTCATTATCAATTTTAAGCTAAAGTTCAGTTAATGTTCAGCATAATAACCATTGTATTCTTATCGAAATCGAATTCATTCAATGTAGTGCTAAGCATTCTCATGCTTAGCTCTACACAATGAATTTTATATTATGATTCCACTATAGGAGTACCTATTGAACATATCGTATCGTACTCGTTCTTAAAAAAATAAACATTATTCACTGATCCAGTGCACTGAACGTAGTTAAAAATTGCTAGTCAGATATAGAGAATTAAATGCGACATACTGTGGGAAAGTTACGGATTGTTGCACACTTCTCGTTGTTTGACAACGGCACAATGATCCGACGTACTGTGGCCGATCATTTCCTTTGTACACCGTTATTGAGTTAATGAAGCCACGTGTTGGAAGCTGTCTAGTTAGTTTGTTAAGTTTGCTTCCTATTACATGCTATCAGTCACTATCATATCACGCTATAATTTTTTTGTGACAGGCACTCGTTTGAATTCGACCTTGCCTGAATCCTTCCTAATCATAAATGATAATGGTCAACACATAGAATATGCTTGCCTTTATATGAAACTAGCTGGCCCGGCGAACTTCGTACCACCTAGCTGCAGACAATGAATGTCGTGTTACCTTTTACATGAACTTAGTTTAGGCTTTAATAAATAAATACAAAAGAGATATTAAGTTTATTAATGTATTATGGCAATACAGATATAGAATAAAAGTTGGTAAAAATGGTTTTTGGAAATATATACACTTTTTTATGTTGCTTGTAAGCATACATTTCTGAACGCACGCATATTGGACAATCAATAAATATGTCAATTGTCATTACTGACAATATTTTCATTTTTAAAATTTACGCGACTTGAATTCATAAAAACTTGAAGAATTTTTACTTGACTTACTACTTGATACTGGCTAAATACACTAATCGCGTGGAGCCGTAATTATACCAAAAAAAACGTGATAATCCGAATATTGTAATGCTATCCACACATGGGAAGAATTTTTATACTTGACGCTGGCTAAATACACTAATCGTGTGGAGCCATAATTATACAAAAAAAAAATACGGCGGAATAAACAATTGAACATCAAATTTGGCAGTTTTTAAACCCAGGAACATTTTGGCAAAATATTTTATCTTTTAAAAATTTTTAAGGTCCATTATTCATTGTTTTTAATACTTATTATCCTATTCCTGACAAAGATTATTCCAAAAATACAAAAATCATAAAAATTGGTCCAGCCGTTCTTGAGTTATAAGTGTAGTAACTAACACGACTTTCTTTTATATATATAGAGTTGTAAATATCGTGATTGAATGAGCCAATTATATAACTGACTGCCCGCTAACAGAGACCTAATTACTATAAATATTTTTTAAGTCCAGGGTTATGCTTTACACAAGAATTACATAAACCAACATAAAACATACGATATGTCTACACATACATATTTGCCTATGCTCATTTTATATATTGTCGCGGGAAAGATAGAAAATATTAAAATCACTCATACATACATCGATCATGATACATAACCCAGGAATATTAAAATATGTATTAACTCTATCTGTCATAACTCTGGTCATGGACTCTGATCTTTGCAAGCGGGCCTTACCCTACAAAATATTCTATCCTCTTGAGGAAATGGCTGTTTCAACACCTCAATATTTGCCACGGCCGGTTTGTGTGAGCTCCCTAAGTAATTATAAAATAATTCTACATAATTCTACTAAATAAGCACAATGATATAAAAATGATATAAAATGAGATAAAAATATCTCATCTCAGAAGAACTTGCATATTCCCCACGAAAGAATTTGTAGCTTTTTCCTTTATTTCATTATAGTAGTAATGTTAGTTTGTAATTACTAGTTACGTAACCTATTTATAATGATGGTAGTACCTACATCATTTACCAATATCAATATTATATATAATATATAATATTGACGAATTCTTGAATGATAATTTTGATGAAATAATTTAACTGACATTACCTTAATATTTATTTATTCAAAAAGACATTTTACTATTTTATTGACATAACTTTTTTTTTTTTTTAATTTCATATATTTCTAATATATATCTCAAGTTCTTTTATTTATATAATGTTATTCTATTAAAACATATGACATTTAATAGATAAATAATTACCACAATACTTTTTACTGCTAGCATAAGTCTGTAAAAATTGTTTTTATTTAAATATATATTTTTGTATTTTGCGGCAACGCCAGCTCTCAAATTAATGTAGCCTACCAGGCAAAACATTGCACACCACAGCGGTAGAATGTAAGAACATCTCAAATACTACTTCATCCTTTGTACTACATTTTCAGCAATAAAATTATTTCATTTCATTTCATTTCATCAATACCACCTGCAGAACAATTGCAATATTTTTACACCCGAGATCTTTTGACACGTGCATCGCTTCTACATGAAGGCTTAAACTATGACAATTATCTAAACTGTTCTCTATTTCTCATAATTCGATCGTAGATATTGTATAACCCTGGATTATAAGAATATGTATTAACTCTGGTATCGTATCTGCAAGCGGGCCTAGAGTTTCATTTGATATTGAGAGCACTGCGAGAATATAAGAATGAAGTTTACCGACATACTTTAATCGCCCGATGATTTTTAACCATACATAAATACAAGCAATTTTTCCTATAGGAATAACATGTCAAGGAAAACTGTATGAGTACTTAGACCAATATCTTGAAAGTCCTGATCATGGCACGAAATTGTGTATTTAGTCATATTGAATGGATAGACAAAACAATTACATAATTTAATTGATTACTCAGAGAGGCTTTGCAGCTTTCCAATCGCTGAAATGTCCAGTTGGCATCACACTCACGTTTTTTTCGCGTGACCTTATTACTGACATATCGATGATTATTACCTTTACCACAGATTATATAATAGTGTCTACGTCCTTCACTGAAAATACCCGTACAATAATAATCATTGTTAAAATGCCTTTGTTGTTACCGGAGTATTACCACCCTGTATAAATAGGAAATGTCCACTAATCAGATAGTAACAACTACACATAAAGATTGAATGCACTTTGAGAGATGACTTCCTGACGGATCAACTTCTCCTAACATGTTATTTCTACATAATAATATATTTATCTCTTTTATATCTATTTATATCTTACTGCCTTACACGTGAATCGTCGTTAGTAGATACTACAATAAACTTTTATTTGTTTAAGCAGATTTCTAAAGGTTGATTAGTTTTTTATTATAATGATATTATGACAAAACAGGAAATCTCGTCGCCGTTAAGCTGTCGCCTAATGTTAGATAAATAATAAACATCTATCCATACTCTGAAGTACAGTGTAAGTGTAGGTAATATATTTAGTTTTAGAAACATTGAGGGCCAGTTTCACCGGTTCCTGATAGCCCTATCATAACTAATCTGACACATTTTGACAACTTTTGTATGAAGCCATCTGTCAGATAACTATCTGTCAGATAACTATCTGCCACTTTATCATGAACCGGTGAAACTAGCCCTGATACTAAGCAAATTACGACTTAACCAGCACTTACCTAATTTCAGCATCTTTATATACTCGGTCCCTACCCTACCCATGCAAACAAGCGGAGTGTCATGAGCAAAAGTTAATATTTAGCCATTGGATAGTTTTAAATTTAAAAGATAATTTAATCTTTTTAACCGACTTTAAACAGGAGGAGGTTTCTCAATTCGACCGTATATGTTTTTTTTTATGTTTGTTCGCGGATAACTTCGTCGTTTATGAACCGATTTTGATTATTCTTTTTTTGTTGGAAAGGAGATATCCCAAGTGTGGTACCATGGTAAATTTATCGAGGTTTGATTAGTATCTCCAGGGATATGGAGGTAAACACCTCAAAATTGGTACTGAAAATTAATAGCGCGGCATTGAAGTCGGTTCTTTTTAGTTTTTTAAACGATCTTATTTATATTTTATAGTTTAGCGTTTGACCACTATCTCACCTGTTGGTAAGTGATGATGCGGTCGAAGATGGTAAGCAAGCTAGGCCTAGAATGGGAACTGGCTTACATATACATATCAGGAAGAAAATTGATCACTAATGTCAGGTATCCATCGCGAAGCAAGTTTCCTACTAACTTAAAGGTGTTCATGCAGGATGGTAGATACTACCTGTGGTCTTGTGGTATCTTTAGTTAAGCCTGAATTTCTTGATGTGTAATGTGTCTATTCTCTGGCAATAGCTTCTCTACCCTGACGAGTTAATGCAGTTAGAGATCGGCCAGTTCTGAACCACGTTTAAATTCGCGAATAAGAAACTGTTGCTAACACAGGACTCACCAAATACAGCTTGTTAATTTTCGTGAGATTTCTTGAAGGTTAACCCTCGTCTAAAATTATAAAAAATCATAATAAAAAGCTTTCCGCGAGCATCCATTGTTGCAAAGCAAATAAAAGAAGATTCAGAGACAGATTGTCTTAAAATATTTAAAAATCGCTATATCTGATCGAAGATATTACTACGATTTGAAAGGTAGATTTTTTACGATGCATTTACGCGTGCAAAAATCACAATGCAGTTAAACCCATTCAAATATCTAAGCTAAAACCATAAATGTCCTTTGGTTTTTACGTTATGGTGTAATAAACAATAGTTTTTTTTTCGTTTCATAGTAAGAACAACAGATAGTAGAGGCTATGTCCAGCGGTGGACGGAAATTGGCTGATAGTAATGATGATGAAAAACAACAGATGTTTACCTATATAATTATGGTTCTGGCGAACCACTGCAGAGTAGCGACCGTAACGCCATTGTAAACCTTGCATTTTGAATTGCTGGATACTAATGGTAGTATGGTGGAAGCGTATCATCTAATACTATAAGAATCTTTGTCCTGACATACTGACTGACTCACTGACTCACTGACTCACTGACAGACAACGCACAGCCTAAACCGCTGGTCGTAGAGACTTGAAATTTGGAGGGTATATTTGTCTTAGTACGTAAGGGTGTACTAAGAAAGGATTTTCCAAAATTCACACCTTAAGGGGATGAAATGGGGGTTCAAAGTTTCTATGGAGAAACAAGATTAGATAGTCTTTTCTATCCGAAACTCCACACAAGTGCTTCAGTAAAAAAATAAGTAAAGACGTGTTTCAGGTTTTTTTGGAATTCCACCCCTAAGAGGGTGAAATGGGGTAATAAAGTGTAAAATCAATATTGTTTCGGATTACGCTGAAATTTGGCATGCAGATAGTTATTACGACGTTAATTCCCTCTAAGAAAGGATTTTCCAAAATTAACCCTCGCAGGGGATGAAACGGGGGTTCAAAGTTTGTATGGAGAAACAAGATTAGATAGTCTTTTCTATCCGAAACTCCACACAAGTGCTTCAGTAAAAAAATAAGTAAACACGTGTTTCAGGTTTTTTTGAAATTCCACACCTGAGAGGGTGAAATGGGGTAATAAAGTGTGAAAATCTATATTATTTCGGATTGCGCTGAAATTTGGCACGCAGATAGTTATTAAGACGTTAGTTCCCTCTAAGAAAGGATTTTCCAAATTAACCCTCGCAGGGGATGAAACGGGGGTTCAAAGTTTGTATGGAGAAACAAGATTAGATAGTCTTTTCTATCCGAAACTCCACACAAGTGCTTCAGTAAAAAAATAAGTAAACACGTGTTTCAGGTTTTTTTGAAATTCCACACCTGAGAGGGTGAAATGGGGTAATAAAGTGTGAAAATCTATATTATTTCGGATTGCGCTGAAATTTGGCACGCAGATAGTTATTAAGACGTTAGTTCCCTCTAAGAAAGGATTTTCCAAATTAACCCTCGCAGGGGATGAAACGGGGGTTCAAAGTTTGTATGGAGAAACAAGATTAGATAGTCTTTTCTATCCGAAACTTCACACAAGTGCTTCAGTAAAAAAATAAGTAAACACGTGTTTCAGGTTTTTTTGAAATTCCACCCTTCAGAGGGTGAAATGGGGTAATAAAGTGTAAAATCAATATTGTTTCGGATTACGCTGAAATTTGGCATGCAGATAGTTATTACGACGTTAGATCCCTCTTTCAAAGGATTTCCCAAAATTAACCCTCGAAGGGGATGAAACGGGGGTTCAAAGTTTGTATGGAGAAACAAGATTAGATAGTCTTTTCTATCCGAAACTCCACACAAGTGCTTCAGTAAAAAAATAAGTAAATACGTGTTTCAGGTTTTTTTGAAATTCCACCCTTAAGAGGGTGAAATGGGGTAATAAAGTGTAAAATCAATATTGTTTCGGATTACGCTGAAATTTGGCATGCAGATAGTTATTACGACGTTAATTCCCTCTAAGAAAGGATTTTCCAAAATTAACCCTCTAAGGGGATGAAACGGGGGTTCAAAGTTTATATGGAGAAACAATATTAGATAGTCTTTTCTATCCGAAACTTCACACAAGTGCTTCAGTACAAAAATAAGTAAACACGTGTTTCAGGTTTTTTTGTAATTCCACCCCTAAGAGGGTGAAATGGGGTAATAAAGTGTAAAAATCAATATTGTTTCGGATTGCGCTGAAATTTGGCATGCAGATAGTTATTAATTACGACGTTAGTTCCCTCTGAGAAAGGTTTTCCAAAATTCATCCCTGAAGAGGATGAAACGAGGGTTCAAAGTTTGTATGGAGAAACAAGAATTGATTGTCTCTTATATTCGAAACTTTACACAAGTAGTTTAGTAAATAAATGAGTAAATACGTGTTTCAGGCTTTTTGAAATTCTATTCCTAAAAGGGTGAAGTGGAGTAACAATGTCTGAAATCAATATTGTTTCGGATTGCGCTGATATTTTGCATCCAGATAGAAATTTTGACGTAGGTATCCGCTGAGAAAGGATTTTTCAAAATTCACTCTTCAAGGGATGAAGCGGGGGTTCAAATTTTGGATAGTCATTTTATTCGAC
The DNA here is from genome assembly GCA_954871355.1 of Cabera pusaria. NCBI lineage: Eukaryota > Metazoa > Arthropoda > Insecta > Lepidoptera > Geometridae > Cabera > Cabera pusaria. Next base: position 25,231,699 of record OX940885.1, on the reverse strand, counting down.
ATTTCACACAAGTACTTCTGTAAATAAATAAGTAAATACGAGTTTCAGACTTTTTCAAAATGCCACCCTAAAAGAGTGAACTGGGGTAAAAAAGTCTGAAAATCAATATAGTTTCGGATTGCGCTTTATTGGGTTTTTCGGGTTTTAAAAATATGAATCCTGATTTGTCTTAGTCACGCGATAACATGAAAACAGGTGAACCAATTTGGCTAATTTTTATTTGATGTCTTTAATGATAGAATCGTTTTTACAAAAGAAAAGTTTTAAGTAAATAAAAGGAGTTTTTAACGCGGGCGTAGCCGCGGGGGACTTCTAGTAAAATATATTTGCAGAAATTTGTGATCATCGGGTCGAAGTGGTAGCAAGCTCCCAGCTAAGTGGTACACTTGCCCTTGAATTTTAAATGTAGGCATGAACCCACGCTCAACGACTTGCTTACTCTTAAAAGAGGTCATTTGAAATGCGTTATTATAACGGCGTATATTGCGCATGAATTGTTTGGATTTCTGATGATCACCCGTAAGAAGAGAGTGAAGTGGTTCAGGTGGAGGGAGAATTTCTTCTAATTTGACTTTTCCTTGTTATCAACACATGCCTTTTGATTCGTCCTTGAATTTCAATGCCAAGCAATATTCACATACTACTGACATAGTACCTATTGATACTATACGATCGTCCTTGTAAGAAATCGAAGGATCGTAATTCATGGCAGAATTTTCTTTATTTACCCATGAATTAGTAACTCGTGCTGATGATTCTCTGGCTCTCTGTATTCGATGTCTATCCCTATCTCGACTGCGGCGAACCTCACGCTCTACTGAAGATTCTCTCTCTCTATCAGCTCTATATCTATCCCTAAGCTGACTGAGTCGAGCTTCACGTTCTGTTGACGATTCTTCATCTCTTTGTGAACGTACTCTTTTAGCATTCACTGAACTACGACCTATGTTCGAACGACGACGTCTTCCAGACATGACTTTATAATTTCTGAACAAAGTTGACTCAGTTCTAGACTTATGTATGATTACCTACCTATGAACAAATTGCCATATTATTAGTACCTATGTGCCGCAGTAAAAAACATCTAAATACTTACCATTTAGACACAAATGATAATCAACAATCATAAAAAACAAAAGATATTTATTCTATTCTTTTCTTTTTTTTTACTGAAATAACTTAAACTACGATTTTAATGAAATCAACTTAAAATACGATTTTAATTAAATTAAAAACACCTAAAAAATAATTTGCCATGCGTGTGACTAAAAACAAAAGATAATCTACAATCATCAAGAACAAAAGATAGCTATATTCTATTAAGTTTTTTTCTGAACTTACTTAAGATTTTTGAAAATAATTTCCTTATTATTAAATTAATTGATTATTATTTATCGTAACTTATAATTATTAACTGATACGTTGTCGCGCTGAAAAGCAGTGTCTTAATTAGGCCATAACACTGTCAGGATCATTAGAAGTCATCTAAATTTACGCACTGGCTTTGCTTGCCAAACGTGTTTATCTGCTTTGTGGGAAGTATTTCAGAAACTTTCATGTTTTAACAGCCACATTTAACCTAAGGGTAATCGGTGTGGACTTAGTAGGTCATAAAAGCTGTCAGGGTCATTAAAAGACGTAAAATTATTTGGCGCTCGCTTCGCTCGCGCAGTGATAGCGGTCGCTACGCTCGCGCAAGCATTTGGTTTATCTACTTTGAACGTAACATTTCAGCAACTTTTGTATTTTAATAGCCACATTCATCAAAACGAGTTATAAATTAAAACAGTACAACCTTCAATAATCATAATGATTATTAACCTTAAAATAGGTGGATATCAAGTTTAACCTGAGTGTCATCGGTGTTGACTTAGTAGGTCATAAAAACTGTCAGAGTCATAAAAAGTCGTACAAAATATTCGCGCTCGCTTCACTCGCGCAGTGAAAACGCTCGCTACGCTCGCGCAAACGTTTGTTTTATCTACTTTGTAGGTAACATTTCAGCAAATTTTGTATTTTTATAGCCACATACATCAAAACGAGTCATAAATTGAAACAGTACTGTTTCAAAATAAGTGGATATCAAGTTTAACTTAAGTGTCATCGGTGTTGACGTAGTAGGTCATAAAAGCTGTCAGGGTCATTAAAGGACGTAAATTTTTTTCGCGCTCGCTTCGCTCGCGCAGTGATAATAGCACTCTCTGCGATCGCGCAAGCATTTGTTTTATCTACTTTGAACGTAACATTTCAGCAACTTTTGTATTTTAATAGCCACATGCATCAAAACGAGTCATAAATTAAAACAGTACAACCTTCAATAATCATAATGATTATTAACCTTAAAATAGGTGGATATCAAGTTTAACCTGAGTGTCATCGGTGTTGACTTAGTAGGTCATAAAAACTGTCAGGGTCATAAAAAGTCGTAAAAATGTTTCGCGCTCGCTTTGCTCGCGCATTAATAACGCTATATAGCGTATAATAGCGTGTTTCAACAGCCGCATTAGACTGACTCAAATACTTAAACAGCAAAACTTGGTATACCTTGGTTAGGTTTACTAAGTAATTATTAATGACTTTAACAATAGACGATATCGAGTTCGACCTAAGAGTCATCTATAGTGAGTTGATTATTAGGTCGTAAACTGTCAGGGTCATAAAAAGTCATAAAAAATGTTCGCTCGCGCAATGATAGCACTAGCTGCGCTCGCGCAGCCTTATTTTCTTTGTAAGAAATGTTTCAGGAACTTTTGTGTTGAGTCAAACATTTAAACAGCACAACTTCGTATACCTAACCAAAATGATTAATGTCTTTAACAATAGAGTATATTGAGTTCGACTTTAGAGTCATCTATGGTGACTTGGCCTAAGAGAGAATCGATCTTGACCTCAAAGGTCATAAAGACTCAAATAACGCGAGCGAAGCCGCGGGTAACAGCTAGTTTTCTATAAATCTATTATCATAAGTCTTATCAGCGATCAGAGTCCACCATTTTTCTTATTGAAAGAGCGATCGTGAAAACCGAACGAAGTGTCTCCGTTTCAGCTTGGGTAAAATACTTTTCTATGTCCGGCTGTTCTCCTCTACAGTACCCTTAGTAGGAGTTTTAATCGTAAACGCTTTTCACAGATCTCACATAGTTTTCTGCTTATTCCGGCTCCCTAATTGGTCTAAATTTAGTGAAGTGTGAAAACCACTAGAAGCGCTGTGTACTATTTTCATATAAGATTTGTTCGATATACGATATCGAGTTTGATATGAAAATTCGTAGTAAGGGTACTACAGAGTCGTGTTTCTCAACCGATTCTCGTGAAATTTTGTAACCGGCACGATAATTATTTAGAAGTATTTGTTCGATTCAGTTTTCGGATTTTTTGATTTAAGGGTTTTGTTTCACAGCGAGAACATTTATTATGTTTTGAGCTACGCAGTACGCATAGACAGACTCGTGAGGTCTACAGCTCACAGAGCCTTAATTTAGTTTCAATCTGTAGGTACCTTTATAGACAAATATTGCTTTGTCTATAACAAAACCTTGTGATGGACTACGAAAATCAATTCAACGAAAGCTGAAACGCATATAGATGTTCTCTTAACCCTTACCGGGATTATTAGCCATTGTTCTGTACAATGCAGAATAGTTTAATTATCTCTCAAACACGGTGGCAAGGCAATTCGCGACGGTGCTATAGACAAATTGCAATCATCCTATGCTTGCTTGCTTTTCGCATTGGTGTAGACATCACGATTCCAATCATATATGAGATTGTGTGCCTAATGTTTGTAATGAATTTATCTGCACTTAACCAGTTTTGTTAATTCTGAACATGATATTGTAGCCGAGGTATTGAAGTTAAGATATAACTATGTTTGCGTAAGTTAGACAAATAAATCAAGTGCCACATTTTTAAGGATTTTTAAATCAAATGAACTTAAAGAACGCTAAGTATATATCAGAAAATATATGACGCGCGACTTGAAGACCTACCGGCTTTATGATCAGAAATTACACTTTAGTTCCATTTCTTGAAACAATAGCTTTGTATAACGATGAACGTTCTATCTCAATTCTTTCAATCAATCTGGTAAGTTATAAAGGAGATGGTCTGTAACAGTGGCCCTTCGGTGAACGAAAAACATCATTAAGGAACCCCCGGTATGGTGTTGGACACTATCTAGTGTCCACCTGGCCAGCAACCATCCTCGAGATGGAACATCTATCGCCAAATATCTAATAATATGTTCCAGTAATTTTTTTACATCGTATGTAAAGGGCAGCTGTCCTAGAAAGACACTTCCCATTCTAAAAAAATAAAATGAATATCATTTACTTCAGGCTTTTTAAGCCTAGCGTACTACCATCCTCTACTGCATCATGACTTACTTGAGATAGTGGTCAAACGCTAGCCAGATACGATATAAAAAACGTCCACGTGACTTCTGCGTAGGTACCCAAATTACCTAGCATAACACGTTATTTAATATGCAGCTCAGCAGAATAATAATGACAAATAGTATTGAGCCTTGAGAGTTGAGACCCTGGCATTAATTGGCCAATCGCTCAAAATTTTAGATGGAAGATTGCGAATTTAAGATTTAGATGGAAGACTGTCGAAGGCCTTAGTGTATTAAAGTAAAAGCGCATGATTCTTGACGGACTTACGTGGGTGGCAAGTGGCAAACTCTTAGAAACTCTGCAGAAACTGATGCCATAATATTAGTACTTATCAGATGATGATGTCGGTCGCTTTTAGGATTATGCTAACGCGACGTACGAAGTAAATCAGTTCTCAGAATAGCTTATTATTTTGAGGTGATTGCTAAATATCGTAAGCTTTCCTTTAATACTTAATCGCTATTTAATTAATCTTATTAACTCTGTCATCTAATACTTTGAATCTTTGTCCTGACATACTAACTGACTGACTGACAGACAATGCACAGCCTAAACCGCTGGTCGTAGAGACTTGAAATTTGAAACGTTAATTCCCTCTGACAAATGATTTTCTTAAATTCACCCCTTAAGGGGATGAAACGGGGGTTCAGTGTTTGTATGGAGAAACAAGATTAAATCGTTTTTTTATTCGAAACTTCACACAAGTGCTTCAGTAAATATGTAATAACGTGTTTAGAATGCAGATAGTAGTTATGACGTAGGTATCCGCTTAGAAAGGATTTTCTAAAAATTCCCCCGGATATTACTTATTATATGTCTATATCTCCTCCTCATCAGTCTTTAATCAGTGCGTCCTACCTGTCATGACATACGGAGCCGAGACGTGGACGCTCACGGTTCAACTAGTCCACCAGTTTAAAGTCGCTCAGCGAGCTATGGAGAGAGCTATGCTCGGTGTTTCTCTGCGGGATCGAATCCGGAACGAAGTAATTCGCCAGAGAACTAAAGTGATCGACATAGCTCAGCGGATTAGCAAACTGAAGTGGCAGTGGGCTGGTCATATCTGCCGTAGGACCGATAACCGTTGGGGCAGACTGGTTCTAGAGTGGAGACCGCGAATCGGCAAACGTAGAGTAGGACTCCCTGTGGCTAGGTGGAGCGACGACATTCGCAAAGCGGTGGGCAGTGACTGGTAACAAAGAGCCGAAGACCGGGCTCAGTGGCGTGTCTTGGGGCAGGCCTACGTCCAGCAGTGGACTGATACCGGCTGATAATGATGATGATGATGATGATTTCCCTTAGTCACGCAATAACTTGAAATTGGGTGTACCGATTTGGCTTTAAACCATTCTATCATAAAAGACCTTCGAGTATTTACCAATGGAGATGTTAACGTTGTAATGCGCAAACATTTTTTTCTGCCAATACTTACGGAGGATGAGGTAAACACGCATTGCACACACACAAATCACTCACTTTAACGATCCCGCACGCTCATATGGCCAAAAATGGCTATATGGCCAGCAGAGAGGAACGCCTTGCGTTAACATCTCCATTGGTAAATGCTCGAAGGTCTTTTATGATAGAAAGGTTTTTACAAAATACAAGTTTTAAGTAAATAAAAGAAGTCTTTAACGTGGGCGAAGCCGCGGGGCACTTCTAGTTTTATTATAATTATGTAAGCGCAATAAAATAAAGCTAGTTTAAACCTTACAGGTTGCTGTAAAAATATAGATAAAAGTCGATTGAAATTATATGAATAATAAGCAGATGTCAATGCACTAAATAGCATAAACAGAAAGATAAGCTCGCTACTACCAGGTATGCGCTTGAATGAATGCAAAAGGTCGGAAATTAGCGGTTGAGTTTTACGACTCTAATTTAAATGACAAAAGCAGTTTATGATGTGATAAGAAACTAAAATGCTTGTTTTGACGAATGAAGCTAAAGGGAATAAGAAAAATAATTGCGGAGTGATTTTTTTTAAGATTAAATAAATAATTAATTCTTTATTGACTTTAAATACATGTGCCTTATAAACTTAAGATAGGTGATTATGTGCTTTATAAAATTGTATTACAGACACCATCGCCCTCCGTTAGATAGCTATAACATAATGTACATACATATTATTAGAAATTTAAAATAAAAGGCTTGCGCGCGTGATTGTGTGTGTGTATCTGTGTGTGTTTGAAGGTGTGTCCAAATCGTTCTAATATGCTAGATGGTATGATAATTTAAATTTAAAAACAGTTCCTTAATATATTTTCTGTTTCTCTCTTATAATTTAGGTCTTTTTAAAGAGTGTTTAACTTCGTAGTATGTGAGAGGATATATGTGAAGGATAGTGTTTAACTTGTTGTAGAGCCTAGAGCTAAGGACATCAAAGTGTCTTGCAGCCAACGATGTACGACAGGAGGTAGTTGTGCAAATACGATTTCACCTTCGAATATCAATATCCAATTTAGGATTATAGGGCATTAACTTATGCTTGCGCAGAATCGTGTTCAGAATTGATACCTGCCTTACAGTGTCTACCCTAGTGTCTTGATACAATAAGTTAATAGGATACCTGGTAGGTTTGTTAATCATTACTTCAAGGATAGAGCGCTGAGCACGCTCCACTTGGAGGAAGTGGGTTGTACACGCATTACCCCCCAGGTTGTGGAACAATAAGAAATAATTGATTGCACTAATGAATAATAGACTATCTTTAGGGTTTCAAAGTCTACAACGTATCTTAGCTTTTTTTAAATGTAAATCATTTTCCTAGTACGTGTAGTAAGTGAGAGCATTTTATCTATATAAACACCAAGATACTTGATACAATCCGTTCTCATGATAGTGTTACAGTCACAAAGTGTGTTTTCTAAGTATTGGCATCTGTGAACTATTATAGACATTGTGTTATCTGGTTGGGATTGAGAATTTGAAGAAAATGTGATGTATTTTGTTTTGTCTAGATCAAGAGTTAGCAGGTGTGCATGTGTTTTGTTACAATAGCTAAGGCGTTCTCAGAATAGCGTTTTGCATCAGACCATGTCTTGCCATTTACTATAAGTGCAGTATCATCTGCATAACTAAAAATTTCACAGTTAGGTATGTTTAGGTTACGGAGATCGTTCACATATAGTAGAAACAAAACAGGGCCCAATATACTCCCCTGAGGAACCCCGATTACACGCAATGTGGATTGCACATTACTAGTATTCTTGTTAACCCCTCCAACTGAACTGATACTATGATAATTTTTCTTTTAAATTCTGTAATAGGTAGGAAGAACTATCGTGATTTTTTTGATGAAAAAAACTTTACTTGTAAGATTAACATGTATAGCATGCCAAGTTACAAATTTCTAGTGGCTACTATATTAATAGTGTCTAAGATAAGCCTGGACAGACAGACAGTTCGTCTTGACGATCATGGTAAAACTATAAGGGTGTCTTGTTGACTACGTATACCTACAACGTATTTTCACTAATGTCTGTGAGATCGTTATTTACCAAAGTAGCAAGTGCTCACACTAAAACTTCATGTCTAACTATTTATCCTTTTATAATAATATCTACCCGGAGCATGTCCAGCTTTATTATTTCTTAATAAACTACAAAAGATATAGGTATGTACAATGCATCCGGGTAGTTTTTCCATAAAATGTACAACACTTTATGGAAAAACTACCCGGGTTTCTTTATGAATTAATAGTAGTTGCACTGCTTTACAATCATAATAGTTGTGTTAGTTAGAAAACTGATGTTGAAGAAGAAAAAGTAGTTAGAAACTGAAACTATTTTTTTTTCATCAAACCTATACGTGCGTGATGTCTATAGATAAATATCTTTCAAAATTACATTAAGGTTCCTAGAACAATTTTTTCTCAAAGTCAATCATTTAAAACATAGACACGTCTAAAGTGGTAAAATGTGTGGGCAGTGGGGGACACCCACTAACTTTTAAAGTATGGCAGTGAAAAATCTAAAAGAAAGATATGCTGTAGGTCTCAATAAAACTAACAATGAAAATTATTTTTATGTGTATTTATATGCGATAGCTGCCGGAACACATTAGGTTTTTTTGGCGACAGATTTTCTAACTTGAGGGAGGTAGCTGTCCAGGCGGACACTATATAGTGTCCTACCACCATGCGGGGGTTGTTGGTTTCTTAACGATGTTTTTCCTTCACCGGAGGGCCATTGTGAAAAGCGCACATACATTTTTCGATAGAATAATCCATTGGTGCACGGCGGTTTGAACTCCGTACCTCTGGCATCAAAGCCAACCGTTCTCCCGATAACACCACCGGGCTCTCATCCAATCAACACAGTCAAACTAAAAGTTTTTAGAAAATTATAAACGTAATGATACCTATAGAAAGCTGTTCATATTTTCATTGCTTTTTGAAGTAGTCTTCGTTCCTTTCTAAGCATGTTTTGTTCTGTTGCATGCGATGGAACCATTAAATTAAGCAGTGTGCCCACACTTCTTTAGGGATCTTTTCCACGCCATTTTCAATCGCAGCTAGGGCATCTTCAGGGTTCATAAAATAAATTCATCTAAGTTAATCTTCTATTTTCGGAAATAAAGTCACATGATGCCAGGTCGGGACAGTAATGAGGAAGACTCACTAGTCCGTCTGGCAGAGTGAGTTTTATCGTTGTCGTGGTGGAGGAGGTTTCCGTTTCTCGGGCGCTGCTGTCCAACATTTTCCTAGACAACTGGTGAACAATGACTGACATTCCAATCAGCGGTAACAGTCCTTTATCGTCTAGGACAATTGTAGTAAAATTACCCGTCTGTTCAAAGAATATATTTTCCTTGACGTCTGCTCTTTATTTCTGTCGGCAAATCCTAGAATGAAAACATTAGGCACATTGTCATTTGGTTCCAGGTTCGTAACAATATATCCAACTTTCATCACCTGTGACGATGGCATATAGAGCATTCGAGTCACCTCCGTCATACTTTACAAGCATTGTGTGGCACCAGTGAACGCATATTGCGGCACCAATTCAAACGACGGCATTTTGATCTTGAAACAAATTATGAAGTCAAAGCTTTCTATGATTGTTCATGTAAGACTATTATTATGATGGTAACAGGACAAGCACGACGCTCGCCTGATGGTTAGCGATGACATCTATCTATTACAGATACAGCGGCATGCATGTCACTGCACTGCGCCTGTTACCTTGATACAAAGATGTTAAGTCTCACATGCCCTGTAATTTCATTGAACACTGCCATTACAACCGAAAAACTTTGGCTATTTCACGACTGAATTCATTGGCAAAGTGGTGATACCGCACTGGCGGACTAGCAGAAGTCCTACTACTACTAAATTTGAACTTTTGTACGTAACTCATACCGATGCCTAAAGCTGCCCGAATTGGTTGATAGATACGATAATCATTCTTGTAACACCAATAGATAGATAAATATAATATAAATAGAATAGCAGATCTTGAAATGTAGTCAAACTTAATCGAATATGTTTAAAAAACTTTCCTGGATATTTTTTTAGGTAATTTTTTTTATATCAGTATTTTTTATATCCAAGGCTAGCTTTTGACCATTATCTCGCCTGGTGGTGAGCGATGATGTGGTCGAAGATGTTGAATACGCTAGGCTTAGAATACTCCGACTTTCAAGGGCTGAGGGAACATTGTTATGGCGGCAGATTTTCTCCTTAATGGTGGTAAGCTAGAGATAAGGACGAAAAATCATGCTATATTTGAACCGGCGACAGGGCTGTAGCTAGAGTCGAATTTGAGGTAGGGCAGCATTGGTTACAGGTAGGGCAGAAATAAAAAAATATCATAATTGATCTGCCATAAATCAGTATATCGGTAAAACATTTTCAAATTCGGTAGATTTACCGAAAAATGTATAGGTTTTGTAACGCCTATTTTAGTTTAAAAGGGGATTTCCCGTACCATAGATTGCAATATAGCCCATATTGCAATCTATGGTACGGGGAATCCCCTCTGCATCACAAATATTATAATTAAACTAGAAGTGCCCAGCGGCTTCGCCCGCGTTAAAAACATGTTTTTATATACGTAAAACTTTTCTTTTGTAAAACCTAAAATGTATTAGCAAAATCTGTTCACCCGATTTCATTTTATCGCGTGACTAAGGGAAATAGGGATTAATGTTTATAAAGCCCGAAAAACCACTTTGTATTTCAGACTTTGTTACCTACCCCATTTCTAAAAATCTTGCAACGCGTATTTACTTATGCATTTACAGAAATACTTATGTAAAGTTTCTTTCAAATAAAACAGACTACCTCTTCTTGTTACGCCATACAAAGTTTGGATTCCCGTTCCGTCTCTTTAAGGGGTGAATTTTTGGAAAATCCTTTCTATGCGGATACCTACGTCATAATAACTATTGTTCCGGACAGCTTCGTACTCCGATAGATATATAGTTATAAGTATATAATAAAGATAAGTTTTAGCTTACTTAAGCACTCTAGGTTAGGTAGGCTAATTTGTAATGTATAACGTTCATATTCGTATAGATAGTAACTTGTATTTGTATCGCATTCGTAAACAGCCTTATTATAGATTCTTGTTATATTCTTATTAGAACATAGGAATATAACTCGTATAAGGTTTGTAACAGTATAATAGGTCTTATAGGACTACAGACAGGTCATTCGTACAACCTAAGTAGATAGGTAATAGATAGAATTAAAACATGTCCGGCTTTAATAGACAGATGTAACAGATAGTCAACCTACCAGGTAAGGTTTAGGAATAGGGTTGGTACTTGCAAATAGCATAGGTCTGGGAGAGCTCCGCACTCTCTGATGGTTAGCGCTCGACTAAACAGCATCTCGGGAGAGTATATCTCCGAAAAGTCGGCATCTCGTGCGTGCGCCCACACAGGGACACGCCCCGCGAGACAGAGTGCGGGCGCTCCCAGACTATCGACCTTTCGCTCTTTTGCAAGTACCAACAACAGTATAAATAGAGCATCGCTACCGTGCCAAATTGTTCAGTTTACCAACGGCGGCTCTAGAAGAAAGAAATCTAGGAAGAATAGTGAATAGTGACTAGTGAATAGCTCAGTAGCTATTAAGAAGACATTGTGAAGAAAGAATAAATTAGCGTTTCAAGGCTTAAAGACGTGTTTAAATCCCAGCTCCAAAGCTTCACAGTATAAGTGTGGGAATCCGGAGTCCTCATCGAAGAAATACAGTCCACTGCTCCACCGCTGTGCTTAGGGTTCCCCACAACTATATGCATTCTAAATTTCAGCGCTATACGAAACAATATTGATTTTCAGACTTTGTCACCCCACTTCACCCTTTTATGGTGGCATTTCGAAAAAGTCTGAAACTCGTATTTACTTATTTATTTACAGAAGTTCTTGTGTGAAATGTCAAATAAAATGACTATCCCCACTATCTATTAAAGAGTAAAATTTTGAAAAATCCTTTCTTAGCGGATACCAACGGCAAAATAACTATGTGCATGCCAAATTTCAGCGCAATCCGAAACAATATTGATTTTCACATTTTGTTCCCCATTTCACCCTCTTAGGGGTAGAATTAAAAAAAAAACCTGAAACACGTATTAACTTATTTTTACTGGACTACTTGCATGAAGTTTCAAATAGAAAATACTATCTAATCTTGTTTCTCCATACAAACTTTGAACCCCCGTTTCATCCCCTTAAGGGGTGAATTTTAGAAAATCATTTCTAAGAGAAAATTAACGTCGTAATAACTATTTGCATGCCAAATTTCAGCGCAATCCGAAATAATATTGGTTTTCAGACTTTGTTACCCCATTTTACCCTTTTAGGGGTGTAATTTTGAAAAAGCCTGAAACACTTAGTTATTTTAGTTTTTTTTACTGAGCTGATTTTTTACTTGTGTCAAGTTTCAAATAGAAAAGACTATCTAATCTTGTTTCTCCGTACAAACTTTGAACCCCATTTCATCCCCTAAAGAGGTGAATTTTGGAAAATCCTTTCTTACACCCTTACATACTAAGATAAATATACCCTCCAAATTTCAAGTCTCTACGACCAGCGGTTTAGGCTGTGCGTTGTCTATCAGTCAGTCAGTATGTCAGGACAAAGATTCTTATAGTATTAGAAGATAGAGCCATCGCTTCATGCGATGGCGATTTAATTGCCATCTATACACAGAACAAAGAATGATTATAATATGAAATGAATGTCACATACTATGATATGTTCGGAAAAGTTTAGATACCTATTAACACTACATTTTTTTTAAGAGTAGGGCCCCCAATCCCCTCCCCCCCCCAGCTAGACCGGCGACCTCTCGCTTAGATGTCAAGCCATCTATCCATTACGCCAACGGGGTGCTCTTTTGATCAACGAAATGCAAATAATCTTTTACTGAAGGATCTTAGGTTCGTTAGTTTTTAGGGTGCCGTACCCAAAGGGTAAAACGGGACCCTATTACTAAGACTACGCTGTCCGTCTGTCTGTCTGTCTGTCTGTCTGTCTGTCTGTCTGTCTGTCCGTCCGTCTGTCACCAGGCTGTATCTCATGAACCATAATAGTGAGACAGTTGAAATGTTCACAGATTATGTATTTCTGTTGCCGCTGTAACAACAAATACTAAAAACAAAATAAAGTTAAAAATTAAAGGGGGTCCCCATACAATAAACGTGTATTTTGTATAGCGCCATCTGGTCAAGGTGTCATCTGCGTGTTAACAACCTCAGAGTAACTATTACTCATAGACATATACTACTAGACGGAACATCTCGAACTGGCATTGTCGAATACCGCGAGTAAGCTGGCTGGCATATTCTCGCTCACACGTAGCTCGGCACTCGAAACAACAGCACGCGCTTATGTTAAAAATTGCGTATCCGGAATGCCATCGTGTGTCCTCAGATACTGCAAAAACCAGTCAGGAAAAACAAACTGAGACGACGGAGTCACTTTTCACAATTAAGTTCAAATTTTCGAATTAAAACCCGCATACATAAAACGTTATTTTGTTAATTTGTAATGACACTTCACGACGCGACGCCATGTTTGCTGGCGCCATGTTCGTAGATTATGTAAACAGATGTGACATTATAGCGCGAAATGAAATTTCCTATTTTTAAATTTTGAAGAAAATAGTTTGACATGTGTGTGTATACTGTATAATTATGTCTGTGGTATCTTAGCTCCCAACCCAAGTGACTGGACCGGATTTTAATTTAGTTTTGTTTATTTTTTTTATTCATACTATTCTATGAAACCGACATAAAAAGAAGGAGGTTCTCAATTCGACTGTGTTTTTTGAATGTGTGTTACGTTACCGCATAACTCCGTAATTTATTAACCGATTTGGAAAAATCTTTTTTATTTAAATGTGTATTAAGTACTTACGGATTGGTGCCATTTTATATAATATCGTATTCTATCCTTTTCTCTTAATAAAAATACATTGGACGTTGTCGGTAAGGACGGTAAGGCGATATGTGTTTAATCTATAATTAGTCACAACCGGCGGCGGCAACCACTCCCCCGTGCCCCCGCGTGAATGATAACCGTTTGACAAAATGTATTTGCTAGGGATGACAACTCTTTTTTTTACCCACAGACCTGCTACATATTAAACTCGATCGCGTACACCGGCCCTCATGAGAACGACCTTGAACGGAGTTTGTCCATTTCTTTTGTATGGACAACTTACATCTATATCATATATATAGTATAGAACATATATAGGACTATCAGGTTGTTAGAGAAGGAAACACTCCCACTCTGGTGTCTCTCAATTGGGCCGTTTTGTTCTACAAAGCAATTACAACCTTATCGTTAAAGCATACGGATTAAATTGAATTTGACAAAACATCTGCAGTGCACCATCATTTTTAATACGTCTATGGTTTTACCTCAATGCTAATACTACTCTCAAAGTCAAAGTCAAAGCATTTATTCAGTATATGGGAAAATTAAAAATTTGCACTTACACTCGTCAAATTACATTAAATAGATCATATTCAATAAAAAATATTATAGATATAACAGAAACATAACTTATTGCTTTGAATTTACAAAAAAAAAACAAAGGTATTGAGCCATTCAGCTTTCATCTAGACGTCGAACGTCACACTTAAAACACATGTTTAAATAACTCTAGTGACTCTAGTAAGTAATAGTTACTCTGAGATCAACAACCGAACAACAACTTTGTGTTAATAATAGCGTTCGTTAGATGGCGTTAAAGTAAACAAGCACGCGGTTCACAACTCTGTCATATAAAAGATAATAATAATACTACGTAACTCTGTTATGTTTCGTATTGTACTGTGTTTACAGGCATTAGTATTTTTGTAGCCCTCCCTACGTGTGTGAGACGCAAGTCTGATTCGCACTTGGCCAGTTTTATTAGAATACGTCGTATTATCCGTGTTTTCAGCCAATGAAAAACTGCTACAATATTATTAGAATGCGAAGGTAAGTTTCGCCACTTTCTACAAGGCTAGCTCGATAAGAAAACAAAGCCGGTCACGAAACTAGAGGGGACTAGGTATATTATATTTTCTGTGCTAGAGGACCCCGATTCGAGTCCAGACAAGATGGTCATTTTTACGTTTTTTACAAGTTCCTTCTTTTATTATTGGGAGCCGAAGAATTGCCAAAAAACACGATTTACAAAAAAATAACACCGAGCAAAGCATGGTGATACAGGTACCTACTGTCTAATAAAATAAATATTCATTACGAAGGTAATTTTGCGAAAATAGCGTCGCAACCATAACTCGTTAACATTTTATAAATGTTAAGTTTAAATGAAAAATATCTCGATGACCCAGCTTTGCTTGGTATTATATATATTTTTTTTTTGTTAAATCGAGTGTTTTTGCATTTTTTTTTTGCTCTTAATAGTAGTTTTACTCACAAAAGAAAGAAAAGAACTTGATAAAAAAAGGAAAGTTAGTCACCTTATCTGGACTCGAACCAGGGACCTCCAAAACGCCGTCCTAGCGATCTTCCACCGAGCTATCATAACGTCTTTAAATACCCCGAAATTACCCTTTGTATTCTAATGATATTGTAGCAGTTTTTCAATGCCTAAAAACACGGATGAAATGACGTTTTCTAAAAAAAAATAGATCGATTTATTGCCCCCGAAACCCGCTGCAATATCATGTAAATCGTTGGAGCCGTTTCCGAGATCCCGATTATATACATATATAAACAAGGTTTTCTCGTTTAAAGGTAAACCTATAATATTATAGATGTTTCGTGAAAATGTTGATGAAATTATTGTGGTGACGCTACATTCGCTAAACTACCTTCGAAAAGTACCTAAATAATAATAATAAGTTGCTCCTGCTTGCCGCTTGCTCGGGTAGCGGGGAGAGTAACGTAACATCACGCAGCGAGCCATAGCCGCGCGTATTCGCGCGAGCGTCGTCATGCTGTCCGGATGCGCTTCGAAACCGTGCCTATAACTTATAGTATAAGTTAGCAATTTGCTACTTGAAATTTCGGTTATTTCTGGTTTAATAATAGAAACTTTGTAGTATTTAGGTGATATTATTTGCGTAACTAACTACGTAAGTTAGTTAACTGTGCAATTTGCATAAATATAAATAATAGGTACCTACTAGTTAAATAAATACCGTCTTCTTATTAAAAATGCCGTGACCGACTTCTAGCTCTACTTCATCATCAGACCCTAGATCTAGGTGTAAAGTTCTCCTTATGACGAATCAATCGAGCCCAATCTCAGTGGGTTTATGTTGTTTTATCGCAGAGATGCCGTGGCCAATCAATCGAGCCCAAACTCGGTGGGTTTATGTTGTTTTATCATAGAGATGCCATGGCCACCTTCCGTCTCCATCATCAGACCAGCTCCATGGCAGGCCTGTCGCACTCCGCGCTGTAGCTATGAAACTACAAGTACCTCCGCGCGACCCTCCCGGGTTCATGTTCAGTCAGTTAAGTGTCACGCGCGCTCTCAATCGGCCGCGCGCCTTACTTGGACCTTGGACCTACCTCATTATTATATTCCTTGCTTACGATATTAACATACAAAAATGTTATTCAGTATGTCTAAACGAAGGGCTACAAAGCATTGCGTAGCATACAGATGCTTAAACAACAACGGGAATAACGACATTTCATTTCATACATTTCCTAAGATTCTCGAGAGATAAGACATTAATATTATTTATAAGTAATGTAAATCTAGGTAGTAAGGCTATCTAGGTACTTTTTGTTTAACGATCCGGTCGTTTAGTAGTAGTTTTCGACTTTTTTTCGCGTAAAAGTCAATGACCTTAAAGATCGTTCACTGTAAGTAGACCTCCCGGGTACTAGTGGCCACCTTCTAATGCAGGGTCAGTGTATACTAGTTTAATACTTATATCAATTGAACAATAAAAGAAGGGGATAGAAAATGTCAATATTTTTTTGCCCTTTTTTCATTTTATTTGTAAATTTTGTCGTCGCGCTGCACATGTAGGTACTTATATAAAAAGCGAAGAATGTCACACATAAAATGGTAGGTAGGTATAAGTCAGCTGAGTTTCATGTTCCAAGTTAAGATCTTTAGGGAATTTCTATCGACATTAAATCTTGCAAAATATTAATTGTAACCTACTTGAAATTGACAGGTTATTTTATTTTTTACTGTGGGTAGGTTACGTAGATCGTAAGTACCTACCTAAAAGAATAAATCTGACTGACTGATTGACTGACATATCAGTGCACAGCTGAAACCAACAAAGTTATACCTACTACCTACCAACCTACCTACTAAATACCTACTTATTTAAATTGACTTGGCCTTTTCTTTGACTAACAAACCTTTAATACGATTTGGTCGAGTCAAACGAGTTGTATAGTCCGAGAGCTGATGCAAGACTTGTACTCAGATAAATAAGTACGATTTTCAATGTTTACTTAGGGTTTTATTTCATTATTTTTTAACAGTAATACTATATAACTATAGTTAGATTAGTGGCTTGAAAAATCTTTAAAAAAATCATGATGTTAGTGCATTTCATAAACTTTAATGGAAAATTATAGCGGTTAAGATAACTTTATTAGTTTAGAAGTCATATCACAGATCATATAATAGTTACTACGTAACAGATAGGGTCAGTTCGCTGGTTCGCGGCCCTTCGTTAGTTTGCGGCCTTTGAAGGCGGCCTGTTTAGATAATGGTTGAGAAATTGAGAATAGGAATGCCATCTCTTTTTTTTTTCAATATAACTTAACTTTATTATGAAGTTGGACAACACTAGGTACCCAATCTTTTGAAATTGCTAGAACAATAATAAAGCGAGAGCAACAAAAGCTTGTTCAATTCACCGGTCTCGATACACGTGCCCGCACGTTGCCGAAACTACGGAAAAAATAGCGGGCACGCACTTGTTCAAAAGTATGTAATATCGTAATACAATCATTTGTTGTGGTGATAAGTAGATTTAACTACGAGCTTATGAAATATACATTGATTTTTTTATGTATATTGTGTATGAATTAAACAACTGTGCAAAATATTGGGTGGTCGCCTAGTGAATTAGGAAAAATACGATTGTGTTGGTTTACGGCCGGGAGGCCGGGTTACTGACGCGTCGCGAGTAATTTGATTTATGACCATACATATAGTACCTGGTGTCTCCCAATTGGGCCTTTTTGTTCTACAAAGCAATTACAACCTTATTGTTAAAGCATACGGATTAAATTGAATTTGTCAAAACATCTGCAGTGCACTATCCTTTTAATTAAGAGCCTTTAAATTGTTAATATAATTATAAAATTATTAAATAAAGTTGATGCTTTAAAAAGTATATTTTCTGATATAAATCTCTCCCTAGTTCATTAAGTATCCCAAGTCCCATACATCAAGTTCCATCCGTGTATTGATTATAGAAAGTATTTTAAATCGGAAGTAAATTAATAAATGTTTTTTAATTCGATTTTTTTATTTAAAGATTAAACTATTACAAAATAAAGTTTTCCTACAATGGAATATAATACATAACTATTTTTGGTCGAAAAAGTGAGTCAGCTCCTAGACTATTATAATGTTACAAGTCAAATAACCTACGATTCTAGGCGAGTACTATTTTTTCGGGTTATTTTACTTACGCAATCTAAAACTTTAATCAATTTTGATTGAACGTAACGTATTTTCAACCGACTTTCCAAACAGAAGGAGGTTCTCAATTCGTCTTGGTGTGTATGTTACGCGATTACTCCGTCAATTGTGAACCGATTTGAATGACTATTTTTTTAATCGGTAGGGTTCGTTGCCGAGGTGGTCCCATTGTAATTTCATCGAGATCTGATGAGTATCTCCGGAGATATGACGATAAACGTCTCAAACTTGCAACTGAAACTGACTCGCGTGGCATGGAAGTCGGTTGTTTTAGTTTTAACTATCTTAATTAAACTATCACATAAACTATCTTAATTATAGTATAACTGTAGTACTTTTATCCTACCTCGACATTCAACATTAATGTAGCACTTATTATCAGTAATGTACTCATTACATTGTTCTACCTCAGAGTATTCTCTTCATAACATTCAACCCTATAGGAGAGGCCGCGAGTTGACCGAGTTATTCAGACTCTCGCTGTGCGGACTTACGGTGCATTTTACTGTGCGCAACACGCGGTTCATAGTTACTATTAGTTGATACTGTGACGCAAATTCAAGGTCGCACTCGAGGCGTGAAGCGCATTTTGAACGTTACCAGCGTTGTAACTAGGTTTATTCTCGCATTTTTGCCCTCAGGGAGTACAATTTCTGTACTTATACTATTCATTATTCTGTGTCCATGGTACCATATCATTGTTGTCACCGAAGATTCATAAGTTCACCAAATTTGAGTCCAATCGGACATCGAGAAGTGGGTCTACTTTAGCTTCCAAGATTCCACCTGAACATACATAGTCACATACATACATTGCAAGTTAAATAAAAGCTTGTAATAAAATGTATTTAAGTAGGGCTCCCATACAACGGACATGTTTTTTTTGCCCTTTTTTATAGATATTGGTACAGAACCCTTCATGCGCGAGTCCGACTCGCACTTGGCCGGTTTATTTAGTCTTCGAGAGTTCATTCTACATGCAACCTAACCTAGCGGCCAAACGCTTGCACAGTTCAAAATAAAAAAAAAACCTCCAGAGTATCTTCATAGTAATATCTTCTTAGGTCCCACCACTCACTTGTTTTAGGTAGGTATAGTGATGGTATGACAGCCATTCTATCAAAGATTGTTCGCGATATGAATAACAAATGAATTAACAAAAATAACAATGTACACATCAAAATTGCTTTATTTTCGCATCCGATGCACATGTCTATGACATATTATATAACAATATAGACACTTTGCATTTAACATTATCTTCATAATCTTCATTACCCTCCTCAACTTATGTTTTATTAAGAACTACCTACTTACACATTATTCATTCGCAAACATTCTACTACTACTAAAAAATGTTTAAACAATAATTTACAAAAACCTACTAAAATTCACTAACAGGCATTGAAAACAATATAAATGTTCAAAAAAGTCAACAACTTAAGGCGACGTCAAAGCATAACTAGAAATAAGCCGAATAACTAATGTTTTAAATCAGCATCAAAAATGTCTTAATTATCATCAGACATTTCTTAACAATAAGGAAAATCCAGAAAATGCAGCTATACTATACCCATTGATGTAGCTGAATGATGAATTCATGAATAATTTCATGCCTACATTGCACGGTCAGTTTCACAAGCTTATTTTTTCGTTTCTTTGCAATAACAAAACAAACTTATTTTGCAAACACGTTGTAAGAAACGTTGTGCAGGGATATAATTTTTTTTTTACCATTACCCCTCAAAAAAGAGCACTTTATTCATCGACAGCAGTGAATAAAACGCTCTTTTACTCACTCGGTGAATAAAAACATTTTGAATTTGGAACAAGCACAAAATACAATTTATGGTGAAATATAAATAAATCTTGCTGAAAGTGCCTACTGGCTGGCTAAATGATGGTATACCATAGAAGCTATAGGATTAAATAAAAATAAAAACCCCGCTTTGTTTGGTTAATTTCTTTTTTGTTTTCACTATGGCTCCACATGATTTGTGTATTCAGCCAGATTAAAGAATTAAAATTGTTCAAGATTTTGTAAATTCCTGTCATAATGTTGAGTCAAAGTCATATTTCTGGCCAAGTTGAAGTCACAGTCTAGTGTAAGTCATACCCTTAGTAAAAATGTGAACTTTACTGAAGATTTTCAGTGGGATTTTGGTGAGAATATAACAAATAGCATGTTTTTCAATATTGTGCTGTTTTCTTACACTAGCACAAATTCACCGGCACTAAATGGTTAATAATCCACATAAATAATAAAATATGATAAATATACTAAATACTACTATTTATTTTCTCGCAGTCAATGGTAAAAAGAAGATTACACGACTCGTGAATAAAAAATTTAATCTCGGTCCTTGTATCCCTCGCTCCGCTCAGGATTCTAATCTAGAATCCTTCGCTGCTCTCGGGATCCAACTTAGTCCCTCGAATTAAATTGCCTTTTTATTCACTTGTTGTATAATCTACTATAATAGCAAAAGTAGACGAGCCTTTTCATTCCATCTACTTTTAGCAGTTATTGGTTCCTCGATAAGTGTGCGCAAAATAGGTCTTTGCCTTTTGAGCGGGCGGTCACTGTATTAATTGGTTTAGTATGTCTTATTTTTGCCTACTACTGTTACTCGCGTTTGTAGCGTCTAAAGTAGGGCCATTGCTAATAAGCTTGATTTGCGCCACCTACCGAAAAAATATGTTACCTAGCAAGCAAAACTCATCTTAAACTGCATCGTCACTTTTCGTCAGGCTATATACGGTACATTTATCACCTGTAAGATTTTCGAAAAGCGAATTCTGTATCATCGTGTGCAATATTGTCACAACTGCATCGCATGCCACCAAATTGGCATAAATTACGCCTAGGGCTAATCCGCTGGTATCGTGACTGTCAATGGTGCCGCTGGGTTATTATTGCTTCAATAGATTGATTAGCCCAAGGTACCCTTAGCGTGACGGGATTGACTTGACCATACACGAGAAATCTGGATAACACTGCTAAAACCACGTGACGGAGCGGTTGTATTAAACATTAATACGGCCTCAGTTACGCGTATCTTTAAAGGCCGTATTTAGCCGGTTATTTGAAACTTTAAATAACCGTATATCCTTCTATATACATAAGGCCACGACTACATAAATATTAATTATTATATGGCATAAGCTAGCCAGGCACTCGAAACCGATTCATAAGCTTATAAAGGTACATGTATACAAAACGCCTTAATTTAATAAGACCAAACGGTAATTAATTCGCATTGTATTTGTAATTTAAATTACATGATCATAGCAAGATCTATTCACAACAGAATTTTCATATACCTATGCAATTCAGTCATCTTATTTTCGTATCATTGTTTTTAAGTCATTAAATTAAATGCTGGACCCAGAACCGTGACACTCCTACTGTGGCTACTTCTTTGTGGTTAGCCTCAGTGAGGTCCTGTATTGTGCAGGTTTCGGGACATAAAGGACAAATATGAAATAATTAGGTGAGCCATTGTCTAGGGACTTTTAGCGCATAAGCAATTTACTTCTGCGAGGTTTATATAGCTCCAACTGCCCAAGTTGCCATTGCAGCGTCCAATCTGAATTCTAAGGCGATTCCATGTGATCTGTGAAAGATCATGACCAGGATGTAGCTCTTCTACAGGGGCGTGGGGACAGTGAGTTGTGAATGTCTTTTCACTACATTAGGATGTGCCGTTAGGGCGGCTGCGTCTGATGAAACTTTGTTGGCTTTTGAGTCAGCTGGTAAGTGGCACGAATTGAAAAGTAGGTGTAGTCTGTTTCCTGTTGCTGCTTTTTAGAAGAACAAGCGATACTAACACAGATGTATGTATATATATATTGATACTACTGCGTACTATAGGGGGAGCGATGACAGCTAATAGATATGTTTTATAATGGGGGGTAGTTTTAAGGTAATATTCTACAAGTTTCAAATAGAGCTATGTCGACTTCTCTAGCGTGGGTAGAACGGTACGAAACTGGAAGACATATTCACCAGCAGAGAAGCAGAGTGCCAGCCCTGTTGTTCCAAGAAATGTTGAGGACTGACCCATGTGGTTGTAGTAAGGCGACGGAGACAGTGAGTTTTGAAAGTCCTATCTACTACAAGTGTAACTTCCAAGGTTCTGTCACAGTGCTGTGTTTTGTTTTTCCACGAGATATTCAAGATAAAGTTAGCTTGATGGTAGCGGAGATCGAAAGCACAGCATTGGGTTTTGGAAAAATACGGCTTTAGGGCATAATATGTTTCGAGGTATTTTAAAGCGATAGCATCTTGCTCCTACGCTTGCTCAAAATGGTTGTTCGTATAGCGAGTGCCAGATAATTTGCTTAAATATGAATCGTTTAGTGTGTATTATGTATATCTATTGAAGGTAGTTTGTGTATTTGTTAAATAAGATCGGAACCAATACACTGCCCTGAGGCAGACAATTTTTTTTGGGACCGCTAACTACTTCAACTTTATACTTAGAATCGCCTGTTTCGCAGCATTTTACTGAGTAAGTTTACGAGTTTCTGGTCATCCGTAATATCTGATAGCTTAACCAATCTCCTAATATTTACAATGTCGTATGCATCTAAGTGGTCGACTAGAGCTACTCCAGATTTTACATGCAATTAAATACTTCCACCATACAATGGAATGTTGTAATTATTGCTCTTTGTAGATAGGAACAAAACTAAAGTAGAACCAATAAAGTAAAAAAAACAGCTGCCGAATATATTATAGTATGCCATTTTCTGGATTTTTCTACATCTATACATCTATGATGCAATCGTTTAATTTTAGTTCACAAGACAGTTCCTGATTGTAATTATTGCGCTTTGTAGATCATAATGATAATCATAAAATCACTCTTCCTATTCTTTTGTAACCACATTCAATTTACAAGAACGATTCCATCAAAGAGTGCATCGTGACTCGTGACAGAGAGCACTAAAATGCTTGCATGTTACAAAATAAATGGTCAATATGTCTTAATTAAAAAGGCTACCAAGAAATTTCTCCTATGTCACTCTTAATAGTTAACATTGAGCATTGACTCAAAATTAATTAATACAATAACAATTCGAATAAAGCAGTCATATGTCTATAATAATTATTTGTAAATAAAGATATTTTTTAATATTAGTTATAATCAGCAGTAAGAGTTCATAGAATAATTTTATAAGTATAACACGATACCTCAATATCCAAAGTGTAATAGTCTGAAATTCGGTGAGTTTGAGATAAGTATGAGAAATTCTTATTTAAACGATTATCCACCATTTCCGAAGAGAAACAAGTCGATAAGTGCATGCAGTTTAGTTGTTACACCCAATATATTTTTTATAAGTAGATAAGATATTTTCGTTTTATAAAGTAATGTCATGACAATTATTTTATTTTTCTTAACCTTTTATTTACTTTTCATAATAATTATAACATTTTTTGTTCATATATGAATGTTTAAAAAATACACCGGTAAAAGCATGGACCTAGGATTTACTACGTAGTAAATTCTAGGGAAAGAGGATTTACTACGTAGTAAATTGTAGGGAAAGAGGATTCACTACGTAGTAAAATCTAGGGAAAGAGGATTTACTACGTAGTAAATTCTAGGAAAAGAGTATTTACTACGTAGTAAATTCTAGGGAAAGAGGATTTACTACGTAGTAAATTCTAGGAAAAGAGGATTTACTACGTAGTAAATTCTAGGGAGAGAGGATTTACTACGTAGTAAATTCTAGGGAAAGAGGATTTACTACATAGTAAATCCTAAGGAACGAGTAATACTCTTACCCTAGGATTTACTACGTACTTGCGACTAGTGATAACTAGTCGTATACCTTTCTAATTATCTCATAAGACATTTTTCTTAATTTTAGCACTTTGGAGCTGAGGTATCAAACAGATGAAAGACACATAAATACAGTTCTGGGCCGGTAGTCTCTACATGAATAGCGATACATTTCGAGTGAAGTTCATCGTTAAGAAAATATAAAAATGTTTAGCTGCATCTCCTTTTATAAGACGTTTGCGATGACACGACGCATCGATATCAATGTAGAAAATGCCACCCCTGGTTAAATAAGTTTGCCAACTCCAGACTGTTTTAGACATACTGTACTCATATCATTTGTTTTATGAATATTCACATCTGCTGCGTTTAATTTATTAAAAACTTCTATATTATTTGTTAAACTTATTTCAAGGATATCGAGATATCTAAATGTCAATATAGAATACCCACACATGTAATTTGTTTGGTAAGGGTCTTCACAAGAAAGGAAATAAGCAAAAATTCTATAATGAAGGAAAATAGTAAATAGTCGACGAGGTTTATTTGTTGAACAAAAATATAAAGCATAGCTAAATTAGCTAAAATTAATAATTATATAAATTTAAGAATTTGTGTTAATATAGTATTTTTTAAACGTCACGATAAATATTAACGTTTTAAAATATATTGACTTTGTTATAGCAAATTGTTTGGATGGGATATTTTATGATATTATACGATATAGGACAGAAACGAGTCAGAAAGCAAGTAGACCGATTTTTTCTTGGTAAAATCTGTTTTACCCGAAATGTAGTAATAGGACTTCTGCTAGTCCACCTGGGGCGGTACCACCACTTTGCCAATTCATTTTCAGCCATGAAATAGAAGAATGTTTTTCGGTTGAAATGGCTAGGTTTCCAGTGAAATCACAGGGCATGTGAGACTCAACATCTATATGTCTCAAGGTAACAGGCGCTGTGCAGTGACATGTAAAGTTCTGGCAGTCCAGAATTTGCATGCCGCTGTATCTGTAATAGGTAGACGTCATCGCTTACCATCAGGCGAGCGTCGTGCTTGTCCTGTTACCTTATATCATATATATATATATATATAATAGTGGATTTATATTATAACATAAAGCTAACAAAATCAGAAATATATGAAATAAAGCAAGTATAGAAAATATCCCATTCAGACGTATTACAACAGCTATTGTATACACATATAATTTGTCACAAAATATGATGTGGTTCTAACGGCATAGTTCGCCCACATTACTGTTATAAGATTTCCACATTGAAGGTAATATACATTATAATTATAAAAGTGAGGAATCAGGTTCCGAACGAGCTAGATTATAGCTAGATATATACGTAACAAATAACTACGTGTATATTTGGTTAACAATAAAATATGAGAAAAGGCATTTAATGTGAACGCGAAATAGATAACTACGGCAAAGGAATTAAGGTTACCCATTTCGCCGTACCATAACAACGGCAATAATGTATGATATACAACATGCTATGATAGAAGCAATCGATCAATTATTTTATATTTATTATAATTATTTAGAATTTACTATGCAATATCAGCCGCCTATCTTTACTACAGAGTTTTGTTGTCATTGGTTATCTAATTTACCTGTTGGTAATGCTTGGTGACACGGATAATTTGCAAGCTATCACTTTTTCTCACGAGTATTATACTCACTTGATATACACATTTGATTTTTTCTTTCTCACATGTGTTTGTGTGTTTCACTCGTGTTGTGCTTTCAAACGAATCTTGCAGCATAAGAGACATAGTTTAGATGCTCATAGGGTCATGATACGATGTAATGGGCAATGCTAATAATGTGTATAAGTGTTAACTAAATGCTTTGTGGCTGAACGCAGCGTCGGGGGCAAGAGTCTAACCATCGACGGGCCGATTCAGGGCAGCACGACGGCTGCTCTTTTCAATGGCGGCAGCTACGCTAATCCGCCGTGGGGTTGAACCTCAGGATCTTTTTATCCTATGATCTGGAATAGGAAACACGTTATTAGATTTTGAGGGCTCAGTGGTGTAGTGTGAGAATGGTCGCCTTAGACGCCAATTCAATCAATTCAATCTAGTTAGTTCAATCTCTGCCGTGCACCAAATGAGTTTTCTATCAAAAATGTATGTGCGCTTTTTACAGTGGCCCTCCACCAGTGAAGGAAAAACATTGTTAAGAAACCCCCAACCCTCGCATGGTGGTAGGACACTATCTAGTGTCCGCCTGGCCAGCTAACACCCATCTAATGTCTTCCGGCAGCTATCCTTGAGAACCAGTACCCATTCTAGGCCTAGCGTGCTTACCATCTTCGATCACATCATCACTTACCAACAGGTGATATAGTGGTCAAACACTAGCCTATAAGATATAAAACAAAACAAAAAACTTCAGTTCCTTAAAACCAGATAATAGTCTGTTATACAAATAAGATAGTTTAAAAAACTAACAGAAGCGACTTCTTTCTTCTTAGTCTCGCTATTGATTTTTATTAGTTTGAGGTTTGTTTGAGGTGTATATTAAATAATATCTCTGGAGATACCGAACATAATTATCACGATTTTTAAATGGGACATCCTGGGAAGTATAACCCTTACGAACAGAAATAATTTTCCAAATTGGTTCAGACTTCTTCGAGTAATCGGTGTATACATACATTAAAAAAGATTCCGACGAATTGCGAACATCCTCCTTTTTGAAGTCGGCTAATAATATGTACTAAGATGCAAAAATACTATTAGTTCGGGCATTGCACTATAAACAAGGTGATTCATCGCCTCTAATTCAAACAAAGAGAGTGGCAACATATTTATTTTAATAAACGTATTAAATTAAATATATGAACAGAGTGGAAAACCTCACTGCGTAAAAATGCGTTGCCTAATTTTTTTAGTTTACGAAATATTAATGTTTTTCCAGTGTTTATCATCATCATCATCAGCCGGTGTCAGTCTTTGACACGGCTTATTTGTTTTTTTGATTTTTCGTAAGTGACGTAGTACGAGGGATATACCTTTTCTGTTCATATTTTTTTCCAATTGCAATTGGAAAATAACGTTGTCTTTAACTTTACAGAAAAGTCCAGTTCATCGCATCATTCGTCCATCTTTTTATAAGTCTACCGCGACATTTAATTATATACCAACATTGTGCCAAGATTTCTACTCTATGATACGATAATATAACTGTGACCAGGTGGAGCGACGACATTCGAAAGTGGTAGGCAGTGACTGGAAACAAAGAGCCGAAGATCAGGCTCAGTGGCGTGACTTGGGAGAGGCCTATGTCCAGCAGTGGACTGATACCCGCTGATTATGATGATGATGATACGATAATAATACGCGTATGTAGGACACAGCCACACAATAATACGTATTGCGGCAACGAGTTATCTTCATAATTATTATACTACACGTGATTGTTTATCAACATTTTAAAGTTTAAGGGTCTGTTTCACCGGTGCCTGATAGCTCTATTAGAAATATATCTATCAGAATTTTGACAGCTTTTATTTGGCGTCATGTGTCAGGTAACTATGTGAATAATTTAAACAAGCTGAAACTGGCATTAATTCGGACATATTATATTGTATTGTATTTTCTTGGCAGCTGTGTTTGTGAAGTATTTTATTAAAATTTGAGGCATTCGAAATATTATTTTAACAACCATTCGAGCTATTGTTGCTCCTCATTGAAATGCCAAGATGATTCGCTATGGAGTTTCATAAACTTTGTGGAATGTCAAGGTACAGTTAAAAAAGAATATTTGAAATCATGGTAAATGCCACTCATCCATTGTGGAGACTAGACATTATAATATTCAGAATCCTTAACTCATCATGTGATGTTTAAATGATAATTCCTAGGTGTATTGGTAATTAAGCTAGATACTGATAATACAGATAGATAGATAATATAGATAAGCTAGATAGATAGAAAACTATTTATTGTAAGTACTTACTTGTCGCCAAAACATCTAATGTGTTCCGGCAGCTATCCTTGAGAGCCAGTTCCCATTCTAGGCTTAGCGTGCTTACCATCTTCGACCGCATCATCACTTACCAACAAGAGAGATAGTGGTCGAACGCTAGCCTATAATTAAAAAAATCTTACTAGGTGAAATAGCTGAGGTTATTAAAAAATGTTTTTTTTTCTTTCTTCCTTTCCAATCCATTTAACGTCACCCAGGGATCACGTAAACTTCTAGACATAACGGAACGGACGTGAGTGTGAAATGTACTTACTGTTACGGGGCAGCACGACGGCCTGAGAGTCTTCAACTGTACAGAGGTGGACGTTACCGTGGAATAGGTACTGGATGGTCAGATGCTTGGCTTCACCCACGCAGGGGTCGTAGAAGCCGGGCAAGTCCGCCTGAAAACAGTATATGCTCTTACTATACCTACATAACACACTGCACTTAGCTTACATGCTCATCTACTAACCTATATCCATACTTTTTTTTATATCATAGAGGCGGCTAGCGTTTGCCCACTATCTCACCCGTTGGTAAGTGATGATGCGGTCGAAGATGGTAAGCATGCTAGGCCTAGAATGGGAACTGGCTCTCAGGGATAGCTGCCGGAACACATTAGATGTTTGGCGACAGATTTTCATACTAATCCATACTAATATTATAATAAAACTGGCCAAGTGCGAGTCAGCATCGCGTCTCTTATCGCACACTTAGGGAGGGTTCCGTACAATACGAAACATAACAGAGTTTCAACCTCATATATTTGATTAATTGATATTACCAAGAATATTTGGTTTGGTCGCGATCTAGAAAGACGGGGCTCGTTTACTAGCGCCATCTATGTCATTTTGCCGAAACTAATTAGATAGATGGCGTTTAAAAACACGTTTTTTGTATGGGGACCCCCTTTAATTTTTAACTTTATTTTGTTTTTAGTATTTGTTGTTCTAGCGGCAACAGAAATACACCATCTGTGAAAATTTTAACTGTCTAACTATAATGAGCTATAATAGCCTGGTGACATACGGACAGGCAGACCGACAGACAGACAGACAAACAGACGGACAGCGGAGTCTTGGTATTAGGGTTCGTTTTACCCTTTGGGTGCGGAACCCTAATAACGTTTGTAACTCAGTCATATGTTTGTATGTATGTTTGTTACCTAATCACGTCTAAACGGACGATCCGATCTTACTGAAATTCAACATGGAAATAGTTTATATCATGAGGATGAACATAGGCTATTAAATTCTTGGTGTACTTGAACGAAGTCGCGGGTATCAGCTAGTCTATACTAATATTATAAAGAGAGAACATTTGAAGTTTTGTATTTTTGTATGTTTGTAATGAGTAAGCTCAAAAACTACTGAACCGCTTTAAAAAATTCTTTCACTAATACATAGAATGGACTTTCGGAATGAAAATAGGCTATATATTATCCCGTTTAAATCAAAGGTAAATTCGTGGAGACCTAATTTGCAACCTAAGTCGGCAAATAAACGGTCGAAAAAACACGTTTCTTACGAACGCTGCTTAATTGACAATTGATAGAAGAATATTTTTTATGCAAGATTTGTACAACTTAATAAGACCTACAAAAAAGTCCGCGACAGCATATGTCTATCTCTTAAGGTTGACTCACAGTAACCATTTTAATCTTAAAATTTTTGTTAAAAAATATTACATAACTTCCAAGGCTATTTTCAAGTATATAGTATTAATCCTTATCCAAATAATTACGTTAATTAGTTTTGCCACATATTATAGATTAAAATTGTCCTTTACATTATATAATTCAAATGAAAACTCTAGAAGATATCACGAATTTCACAAACACGCATCGCAAAATTAATAAAATATTTGCAGTGAAACCACAGATTAGGTCATAGTTACTACGAAAATATTATTATAAGCTTAGCTATGCTGTAGATCCCCACCGATCACAATCAATTTGAAGTCAATATAGTATAATAATATGATCTATTGTATAAAATAATATTCATCTATATATATAATAATATAATATAATATTTTAAACCACCCCGACTGATCTATGTATAATAGCTTTTTCCAATGACTCTAAACACGACATTTAAAATCTGAGCTGTAAGTTGGTGAGGATTTGAGTATTCTGTAGAGTCCAGGAGGCTTCCATGTTCTTACAATATCGTTGAAGAAGAAGATTTTCGAATTGATCAGACCTATGAAAGTTGATTTCATAGCGCAATTAACTAGAAAAAAGCTCATAATTTTATAACGATTGAACGAATTTTCATGAATCAAAGCTAAGAAAACTCTCGATGAATACATCTATCAAACAAAAAAAAAACTATCAATAATAAAAACAAAATCGGTTCATCCGGTTAGGTGCTAAGATGCTACAGACAGACACGCAGATACACACGTTAAACGTATATTACCCCTACATTTTGCGTCGGGGAACGCCGTAAGGTTACGGCGGCAGATGTACTCCTTGGTGGTAAGAAACTTTTTGGTAGATTTAATGATTCCACTACCACTGTACGAAATCTCAAGATTCATGAATGCACATAAAACTTTCATTGGTAGGTATATAGCTAGGATTAGAACCAACGACCGTCGGGTCAGAATCAAGGTAACTATCCTTTACGCCAAAGGGCCGTCCAATATCAATACGTAAGTATTATAAAACAAAGTTCATCACTGCGTCTGTCTGTCTGTTCGCAATAATCTCAATAGCTACTG
Source organism: Cabera pusaria (assembly GCA_954871355.1). NCBI lineage: Eukaryota > Metazoa > Arthropoda > Insecta > Lepidoptera > Geometridae > Cabera > Cabera pusaria. The sequence goes on along the minus strand of OX940885.1, from coordinate 25,200,682 downwards.
AACGGATTATCATGCGGTTTTCACCAATAGCCAGAGTGTTTATGAGGAAGGTTTAGGTGCATAATTCGTTAAGGTTTTGTGTAAATTGGATGAAATATGACGATGGTTGTTAAATATGTTCATATTTTATATTCGATGCAACAAACTGATGCAAATTTTGTAGGCATATATGTTCTACCCGTGCGAAGCCGGGGCGGGCTGCTAGTTAGTTATAAAGTCATTCATTGCTTTAATCATTTTATAAACTAACTAGACTCGTAAAAAATCTGGACTACGATTATAGTATTTATACCTCGAGAGTGCACTGGTGATCTACAATACAGGTTTTGCAAAACCTACAGCAGGCACCAGTCTCTCACAAAGTATACTTTCGTCGTATTGATAGGATCGTACTGTGGCTTAGTTGGTTGCATCGTTTGGGCATGTTTCCCAGGAGGCGCGGGTTCGAATCCCATAGGTACGATGACATTTTGGATTGTGTGTAACAATGTACAAAAGTATACCTTATATTACTTTCTACGTTATTTACACATATACAATATATGTACAAATATACCTAATTTTACAACTTTGGGAGAGAAAATAAATTGTTTAATTTAATTTAGTTTTTATTATTTGATTATATAGTAGGCATTGCAATTTACATAATTAAATTTCAAGTGGTTTGTAAGATCGAGCATAAAAAGCCTCAAAAACACGTCTCTTGTATGAGGACCCCCTTTATTATTTAATTTTATTTTGTTTTATTGGTGTTTTTACACAAATAGCGAAAACCCATGTATGGAAGCGCCATAATGACAACCATCAAAATATGTCCATACAATTTGACAAAAAATCTGACCGAACCAATAATGACTACTTGGGATGACCAACAAAATTCAAAATATTAAATTTTAAAAACCTACGGTATAATCCCAGTAATTTGGATATATATTATGTTGTCGATTCCCCTCAATTTCGTCGAACCCTTGATTTAATACGTGCTTCAAATTTCAATTCGAGAGTGGAACAGAGTCTACCCTACCGTACTGAAGAGACGAACGTCAAATGTTTGACAGGAAAGTAGGTAGAACAGTTTATATGGGAAAATAAAATTGTTGTTATTACTATCTTCCTCACCTTAACCAACCACACGCAAAAAGGGCCGACATTCTATTTCCATATTTTCTCACCGTTTAAACCTTCCCTGGACCGCGATAAACATTTCAAACCAAAATCAGCTAAATCGGTCCAGCCGTTCTCGAGTTTTAGCGAGACTTACGAACAGCAATTGATTTTAATATATAAGAAGAAGATAATACTAAAGCAACACGCGGGTTGCTGGCGTGGCTTGTCGCTATAAGGATAAAATACCAATAAAATTTCAAATTGCAGTAATATTTCTCTTATATTATTCTGTAATTGTGACTTAGACACTATTCAACTCATTATTACAGCCAGTATTCGTCCACGGTTGGACATAGGTGTCTCCTATTGCACGCCACTGAGTTCGATTTTCTACTCCTTGTTTACTGAGCCGTACTCCACTCTAGAACAAGTCTACCCCAGCTGTTATTATTTAGTATTTTTTAATTTTAATATGTTTCGAAAATAGTAATCGTTTCGGATGATAAAAGCGCGATACATATATTAATACAATAAATTACCATACTGCTTACCTTGCTAGCGTCCAGTAGTTCAAGCCTAGAGTCTTTGATCAGACATTGGATGGGTATGGTAACTTCGATCACCTCTGAATACAGGGCGGGTGACTCCGGCGAAGGTACGTCGCCCGAAATCTCATCTGTTATGTGATGGTTCGTTGCGTCTGAAAATAATTAAAAATTAAGTAGTCAAGTGCCACTCGCCCATAAAGGGTTCCGTAGCAGCAAGCATAGATTAGGGATATACAATGACTTTTTTTTTCATTGTGTTTGGATAAATAACACAAAGTTATATTTGCGGGTTTTGAAAATGTACTATATCTTAAAAACTGCTGACTATATCTCGTTTAAACCATTTTCGGTAAAAGTGTTAATTGAGATCTACAGCATACATTTTTAGATTTATTATTCTCTTATTTTAAAAGTTAGCAGGGGACACACACACACACAGTTCATCACTTTACGAAGTGTCTATCTTGCAAACGAGTGACTGTGAGCAAAAATTGTTTTAGGAACCTCAATGTCATTTTAAAAAACCTATCTATAGGTTTATTGCTTTTTTTTTGTTTCAGTTTCGTGTTTGGGGAGGCCCCTTTTTGTTACATTTTTTTTAACTTGTTACAACTTTGTATTTCTAATAGTTTTGGAATAAAGTAGCTGCGACATATGGCCAGCCAGTCAGTCAGACGTAAAAAATCTATAAGGGTTCCAATTTTTACCATTGGGCTACGGTACCCTAAAAAATTTTCCATTGCCTATAGTTAATTTACACAACTAAATAGTAGCTCCTGTAGTTCAGAATGTAGGTGCTAATAATAGTAGTTCGGACCGCTGGCCTTACATTAAATAAGTTCAGGACAAAATTGGCCGTCTTAAAGGCCAGTTGCACCGGTTCCTGATAAAGTTTTAGATAGTTATCTGACAGATAACAGCATACAAAAGTTGCCAAAAATCTGTCACAAAAGTTCCTAATAGGGATATCAGGCACCGGTAAAACTGGCCCTAAATCTATCGAAACATTATCACATGTATTTATTTCGACATAACCGTAGAAGTTACGTTGAATAGATTTTAAAATCATCGTTAGATAAAACATGGTATATAAACACATTGAGGTGTGAGAAAAGAGAAGGAAGGTCTATTATATCCTGCAGTGTCATGTTAGGATCAAAAATAAATTATTTTAAAGATCTCAAAGAAACTCTTAGATTGTATTTAATAAGTCACATTGACAAGGCTCGATTCCTTCATCATCATCATCATCATTATCAGCCAATCTCCATCCACTGCTGGACATAGGCCTCTCCTATCATCCCTCTCGGTAGAAGTCAAATAAATCTTTCAATATAAGCACTAACGTCGAATTCGTATAGTCAATGCTTACCAGGTGGTAACTTTCCATACATGGCCTTCAAAACGACTAGCCCTTTCTTTTTGTCCTCATCGTTGCGGATTCGGGCGTATGTTGCTTTCATCAGTTCAACCGTAGCTCGCGCTTGTCTCTGCATTTCTTGTATACTAAAAATACATCATATATATTAAGTATTACACTCGAAATATTAAGAAACCGGACATGTGCGGGTTGGACTCGAACACCGGAGGCTTCCGTACAAATTTGTCAAACTAAGTTAATCTTAACTAACTAACAGCACAATCTTAACTTTACAGTCCGATCCATACAAAATGTATTGCACCAACCGCAAATATAAGTTTTTTTTTAAATATTAAACTTATGTAGTTTACGCTTTATTTATTCCTATATAAGTGCTTCAAGACAAGAGCTTACTTCTTGTCAAATTTCATGATTCTAGGTCGGACGGGAAGTACCCTATAGGTTATAATTCCCTTTGTGAAATCGCAGAATATGCAAAAATATGCGACATAAACGGTCATATCTTTTGATCGAATTGACTTGCAAGTTTGATTTTTTCACAGCCAAAAGAGACCGTAACCCGTGTATGTGATATAAGTTTCAACTTGTTATCTTTACACGTTCCTGAGAAAATGAGTCTTGACAGACAGACATAGTGATAGTACCTTTTTTCCTTTTGAGATACGGAACCCAAAAAAACAATAGAAGCTCAGAAATAATTAAATCTTTGATACCTAAGATGAAATTATGACTGATTAGATGAATTATTGCTCATTAAATGACTTTAAAGTTTTGAAAAAGGTCTTCATTTGAGTGTAGTCATTTCGGAGTTTGCGCTGGGTTAAAATTGTCCTATTAATTTTCTTCTTCTAAAGTTCAAGACAGCATCGCTTAGAATTAAAAAAGAATAAGCATTCAAATCAACTGCATAAATCACTCACCAAGATCGTTTAAAACATGAATATGGATAAAATATCGATGTATTGATAAAATAATTGATGCTTACTCTTTGGTGAGTCTGGTTGGTCATAAGCAGCTTGAAATTGGAATGAATGAGGTGTGAGGCTAATCTAATTGTTTTGAAGGCTAGAAGCAGGTTTTAAAGTGAAAAAAGCATTGTCTAAATAAGACAGTACAAAATAGAGCGGTGCAGTGTTAGCACATAAGCAGCATAATTTCTGCGAAGGATACATAAGAAAATAAAAGCTTAATAATGCCGAGCTTACTTTAGTCTTAACTTTATATCTAGCTAATTATATATATTTTATATATGATAGACTAGCGACCCGCCTCGGCTTAGTACGGGTAGAGCATATATGACTATACCTACATTTTTAACATCAGCGTGTTGCTTCGGGTATGATTTAAAATCTTCAATAATCGTCGATATACATACATACATAAAATCATGACTTTTTCCCGTTGGGGTAGGCAGAGACTACTTCTTTCCACATGCTACGATCCTGACATACCTCTTTCGCTTCTTCCACTTTCATGAGCACCTTCATACATGCTCGCCGGTTATAAGTACTTTTGACTTGGCCTTTCTTTAAAACGTCTCCGATCTGGTCGTGATACGTTCGCCTAGGTCGGCCTCTACCAACTACCCATTCACACTCGTCTCATAGATCTGTTTCGTCAATCTTTCTTCATCCATCCTCTCTAGATGTCCAAATCATCTAGCATACCTTTCTCTATCTTTGTCACTACATCTTCTACCACACCACAACATTACCTTATCACGCTGTTCTCCAACTTATCTATCAGAGTCACTCCGATCATACTTCTCAATCTTCTCATTTCTACAGCATTAATTTTACTTTCATGTTTCTTCTGCCATACCCAGCATTCACTACCATACATGAGTGTGGGAACCAACACTACCCTATGTACAGCCAGTCGTGCTTTTTTAGACACGTTCTGACTTCTTTGTCGATATATTTTAACCAATTACCACAAAACCTTACTGAATTCTACACCTTAAGCTTCCTCATGAATCACTCTGTCTGGTGAAAAACGCATGATAATCCGTCCATTAGTTTTAAGTTTATCGCGAACAGAAATACAGATATACAGATAGCTCATAGACAGACAGATAGACGCGGCGAAGGACTTAGTTTTATTATAATGTAGAGATGATAATCGTTTGACCACTATGTCCCGGATGTTTATGGTTATTAAGTGTGGACTAAGAGCTCTAGGCTCTTGCTCTATACCACTAGCGCCCTTGCCTAATTTATCCGAATCAATCCCGATTTGAAGATATGATGATGACATATAGAAAGTATTAACGCATCTAACGTCAGGTGAGATAGTGGTGAAACGCTAGCCTATATGATACAAAAAAAGTACAATAGGTCACTTAATATATTATTAACAATTATATTCGTACAGTCATTACGGTGGGCAGTAGAATAATGTGATCTAATCTGAAGACAACAATTGTTGTTTGATTTTTTCTCCAAAAAAATATTTTTACATCTTATAGGCTAGTGTTTGTCCACTATCTCGCCAGGTGGTAAGTGATGATGTGGTCGAAGATGGTGAGCACGCTAGGCCTCGAAAACTCACACTCTCAAGGGCTGTGTGCTGCCGGAACACCGTAAGGTTATAATGTCATCATCGTCATTATCAGCCGGTGTCCATCCACTGCTGGACGTAGGCCTCGCCCAAGGTGCGCCACTGAGCCCGATCTTCGGCTCTTCTTTTCCAGTCACTGCCCACCGCTTTGCGTATGTCGTCGCTCCACCTAGTCACAGGACATCCTACGCTACGTTTGCCGATTCGCGGTCTCCACTCTAGGACAAGTCTACCCCAACGGTTATCAGTCCTGCGCCAGATATGACCAGCCCACTGCCACTTAAGCTTACTACTCCGTTGAGCTATGTCGATAACTTTAGTTCTCTGGCGAATTACTTCGTTCCGGATTCGATCCCGCAGAGAAATACCGAGCATAGCTCTCTCCATAGCTCGCTGAGCGACTTTAAATTGGTGGACCAGTCGAACTGTGAGCGTCCACGTCATCGCCTCTGTATGTCATCACAGGTAGGACGCACTGGTTAAAGACTTTTGTCTTTAGACACTGCGGTATAGGCGACGAGAAGACTCGACGAAGTTTTCCGAATGCTGCCCAGCCCAGCTGAATTCTCCTCTGGATTTTCTTCTCGAAGTTGTGTTTGCCTAGTTGGAGCGTTTGCTCTAGGTAAACTAAATACTAATAGTAAACTAAAATACTTCGTAACAACTTCGAGTGGGATTCCATCTACGGCAATCGGTTCCGGAACAACGTGCTCGTTGTACATGACTTTTGTTTTATCCAAATTCATCCGGAGACCAATGCGACGAGAAAAATCAGCTAGGTCATTCAACATTCTTTGTAGGTCATGCAGCGTCTCGTCTCAGCGAATCGTAAGTGAGAGATGTACTTGCCGTTGATGTTAATGCCAGAATCTTTCCAGTCCAGCGTCTTAAACATATTCTCTAAGGCGTTAGTGAACAGTTTCGGGGATATGACATCCCCCTGTCTCACTCCTCGACGCAGGTGGACATGTTTAGTTCGCTGGTTCTGTACTTGTACAGTCATTGTAGCGGCATTATACAGATCTCATCACTCCTCTCACCACTCCACTCACTCAGCCAGTCGACTTGGCAACGCTGCAAGGACTTCAGAACGGACCAGGTTCGATTGAGTCAAAAGCCTTCTCATAGTCCACGAATGCTTAGCACAGGGGCCGATTGTACTCTTCGGTCTTCTGTACAATCTGCCGCACTGTGTGGATGTGGGCTATGGTGCCGTGACCGTTTCGAAACCCGGCCTGTTCCGGAGGTTGGAACTCGTCGAGTCTTCGCGCAAGACGGATCGTGATAACCCTTGAAAACAGGTTGTAGATATGGCTCAGAAGCGAAAGCGGGCGGTAGTTTTTCAAGAGGGTTTTGTCTCCTTTTCTGAAAAACAAGACCACCATGCTTCTGTTCCATGCCTGTGGAGTTCTCCCAGTGAAAAGAACGGAATTAAAGAGCTGTTGAAGCTGTTGAACTGCTGGAGCTCCTCCGGCTTTTAGAAGTGATTCCGTCTGTTGTAATTCCGTCTTCTCCTGGGGCTATTCGATTTTTGAGCTGTTTAAGGGCCATCACGATCTCGTCTCGGCTAATTTCGGGCAGATCTTCACTGAAGTGGCTGGTTAAGGTGGCTCTAGAATCCTCAGTATCGGGTACGGGCCTTGAAGCATGCGATGCATAGAGCTTGCCGTAGAAGTCTTCAACATCCGACAGAATCTCCGGCTTGGATGCGACGACGTTCCCCGTTGACGGTGTCAGCTTTGTGAGGTGTCTTCTACCCAGAGGCTGGACGAACACTTTCGACCCCCGATTCTGCTCAATTGATTCTTTAATCAAGAGCGTGTTAGAGGATCGGAGGCCGCGAGCTTCTTTATGGATTTGTTGCGCACCAGGTTAGTTGACAAAGCTGAAAAAGGGGCTGTTCGTTTCTCTTCCATTAGCCGAAGTGTTTCTGGACATTTTGCTCGTACGCTTGCTCTCGCAAAACTTCGTCCCTTCATCCCTGAGGATTTCTACCACTTCTTCGAGTTTCTGGTCTACGTCATCTGTGGTTTCCAAGGCAGCGAATCGATTTTCCAATTTTAATTGGAGTGTTTCGGACTCCACTTCCTTTGGGGCTGTTTCTTGAAGAACGAGTTCATCCACAAAAGCCCCTCTTTCTCGAGGAAATTGACGAGCATTTGCCTCCTGTGATTCCTACTCCCAAATCCGTGTGGTCCTATTGTCGATTCACTGCAGGTCTGTACTCTCACTTTGGCGTTAAAGTCTCCCATGACAACGTTGTAGTGAGCCTTGGAGGTGGAATGTAAAGCTTCGGAGATATCTTCAACATGCTCTCCACCTCATCATCCAAGCGTGCTGAGGTCGGTGCGTAAACCTGGATAACCTTGAGTCTGTACCTCTCGTTTAGCTTAATTATGAGGTACGCTACCCTAGTCGAAACACTGGAGATTCGACAATGTTGTCATTGAGAACCTTGTTGACCAGAAACCCGACGTCGCCTTGGGATGGCTGATCTCCTTCTCTGTAATACATAAGATGGCCCGATTCTAAGGTTATGGAGTCCTCTCCCTGTCTTCGGACTTCACATAACCCCAGGACGTGACATTTTTTTTTCAGCTCCTCCTCCAGCTGCGCCAGATGATCGTCCAGCCGAATCGTGCGTCCATTGTACGTTGCGAGGGTTAGTTAGTTATGGCGGCCTACCGTAGCCCGGGGACTATTAACACCCCCTGCCCTGCCGTTACCGTGACCGAACATAGGTTAAACATGTAGTTAAAATGATAATAAAACATGCGAGGTGCAGCTAATATAACTTATTAGGAACATACCGTACAAAGTTAGCCTCCATAGATCGCCGTTTCTCTCGATCTTCCCGCTCTTTTGAGATAGGGTCTAGTATTACTTTCTTAAGCAAGAGCCACGAGACTACAGGCACGATTGTCGCGTAGAAAACAGGCGAAGGCATTACTTCCTCACATAGATGTATGGGCACTATGAATGTTTGTGTAGCGCAAGTCCATCTGGAAATAACAGACATTGGCTTGATTAGAATTACAGCGCAGAAGATATATAGAATACACTTTAATGCACTTAAAAAACTGAGAATGGGATACATTAGTGATTATATTTTAGAGTACAATCTGCGGCCATATCGCTATCGCTAATTAACGATCTTTTCCAGGCCACCGTGGGCTGATCAGAGACACATTAATATAATACAGATGGTAGGTGTGCATAATATTATTATTTTAAAATAATTAATTAAAAGTGAAATAGTACACGTACAATTCATAACCACATACATATACATCACAATATAATATACTAATTTAATTCACACTTTAAAACAATGTGACGTCACAGAAGACTATAACCAGTAAACAATCAAGACGCTTTAAACGATACCTCATTTGTCAAATAAGTAGTTTAGAAGTTTTGACGGAATAGATGAACATACATACATACATACACACATACCGGTCAAAAACATAACCCTCCTTTTTGCTTCGCCGTGTTAGGGTTAAAATCCATCCAATCTATATAATTACGAGCTGATACCGGCGACTTCGTTCACGTAAACCATGAATTTTATCACTGTCACACTTTTTTATCACTGTCACACTTCTTAACATTTGTGTGATCTGAGTTATTTAAATAAAGTAAAAAAAAATCATGACATTTTTTTACAATAAGTAGCGTAGGTTCATCCCCATGTTATAAAATATCTCTTTATTAAATTTTAGTATGAACGGATCATCCGATTAGACGTGATTAAATAACAAACAGACAGAAAAAATATTTATAGCTCGGGATGTGATATATATTATAGCATGGTGTAAACGGTCTCATACAAAATGTATGACGAGCGATAAAATTTTATATCTCAATATATATACATTATTTATATCCCATAGTGAAAAGCCGGCTTAATATTTAAAGGAGATTGACAAAGCGGAAAACACTTACTTAAGTTTCAATATAACTCCACTAGGAACTCCCACCATGACAGCAGCGGAAACACTGCTGTTTTGCGAAACTTTTTTCTCGCCACCATATTCTGCCACTGCTCCGAATGTGCCGTATCTGTGGAAAAAATAAACATCTATATGTTTTAAAAGAAGACTTAGCTTTACTTCGTTTAACTTTAATTTTATTTGTTAATAACCGACTTTAAAAAAAGGAGGAGGTGTCTTTATTCAACCGTATATATGTTTTTTGTTTGTTTTTATGATTATTTTTATAACGGTCATAGTAAATACGAACATTGTGATTTTTTTGTTTGTTGAAGTGTTTGCCTTTTATGGTTAAGATACAACCCTGTGACAGACGGCGGATGGACAGCGAGATCTTAGTAAAAATAAAAAGTCGTAGTGAAGCCCAAAGGTCCCATTGGCATCTTTTAGGCACGGAAGCCTAAAAATAGTCTTAAGCAACAAGTTCAATATTTCCAAGTGGAAAGTGCCAATGCGGATCCTGGATATAATATAATATATTCCTATAATGGATTCCTGCTTTTTAGAGAGCAAAGACAGTAAAAAAGACAGTAGTAAAACAAAACGTTTGCAAAGTAACCTTAGTCCACCCACATAGTGCAACTGCGCTTTGTGTTTCCCATTAACCACTAGCTTACCCGAACACCATGTAGGAATCGCAGAATCTAAGTGTGACGTACGACGTCTAGATGAAAGCTGAATGGCTCAATACCTTTGTTTTTGTTTTGTAAATTCAAAGCAATAAGTTATGTTTCTGTTATATCTATAATATTTTTTATTGAATATGATCTGTTTAATGTTATTTGACGTGTGTAAGTGCAAATTTTTAATTTGCCCATATACTGAATAAATGCTTTGACTTTGACTTTGAATCAATTGGCGACCTGTTTTTGACCGTATGATAGTGCGATGCAAGCCACGACTACATACGGCGTGTCATGACGTGACGTGAACATGCTAGGACTAAGATTCTCTGACTCTCAAGAGAAGTGTGCTGCTGGAACACTGTAAGATTATGGCGGCGGATTTTCTTCTTGTTGATAGAAAGCTACTTTTGGTAGCAAGTCAAGCGGAATGTCGATATAATGCTCCTACCACCTGATAAAATCTAAATCTATCATCTATCTATCATCGAAAGTGATAGTTGATCTCGCAACTAATTAACAAATAGCCAGACCATAAAGACAAAAAGATAAAGTGTCCAAAAGCATTGCTTAATAAGCTTAAGCTCAGCGTTCGTAGTTACATTGGAAATGCTAATCTCACTAGGAAGCCAAATCAGGTTTTTTTATACCACATAGGCCAGCGTTTCACCACTATCTCACCTGATGTTAAGCAACGATGCAATCGACAATGTAGCAAGCTTACCTAGAAGATGCCCGTTCACGCGCAATTTGAAGACTTGGGTTGTAGTTATCGGGAAACAGTCACAGGCAATGAATTCCATTCCATGACAGTATGTATGATAAATTATGCAGCAAATTTTTAGTGGTAGGACTTCTGCTAGTCCGCTTACGACGGTACCACCACTTTGTTAGTTAATCGGCCGTGAAATAGGAATGTTTTTCGGTTGGAATAGCAAAGTGTTAAAGTCTTAAGCCTAAAAGTATCCAGAGAAATTACTGAACATGTGAGATATCTCTATGTCTCAAAGTAACAGACGCAGTGCGTCGAAGTAACGTGCAAAATTTTGTCTATAAAGAATTTTGCGTGCTTCTGTATCTGTAATATGTAGACGTCATCGCTTACCATCAGGCGAGCGTCGTCTTTGTTCTGTTACCTAAGTCATAAAGAAAAGTTTCGTGCGGGTAGATGGAACGCCAAACTTAAACCGATGGCGCAAATCATCACTTACCAACAGGTGAGATAGTGGTCAAAACGCTAGCCTATAAGATGTTAAAAAAATAAAAAATCGATCTCTCTAAATATATACGAAAGAAGAAAGGTGAAGGCAGTACTAATTAGTGCAATTGATCAACACATTTTTAATGATATTTGGCGCCCAGTTAACTTGGATCCTTCAACAAAGATACATTTTAAGTCGGTTAAAACGAAATTGCAATTGCTACATTTACATGTAAAATATCATTTGCATAGGCTTGCAAATACATTAAATTTAGTAGAAAAACATCAATCTAGCTTACATAATCGCTAAACGCTTTACAATATTATATCGATGTTTCACCTGACTTGATACCAAAAAGTACAGACAGAGTATTCCAGGCAAATCGTGTTTACCATTTTCACATCTTCGACCACATCACCGCTTATCACCAGGCGAGATAGTAGTCAAACGCTAGCCGATAATATATTTGAAAAAATTAGATGATAATTAATTATGCCAAACTACCAACATTTGCACAGCTTGAAATAAAACGTGTTCATAATTTCACACAATTGATTCAACAATTTGTGTGTATACCTCTGGCTCAAATAAAACGATAGATAGTTCATTTTCATATACAACATTTTATATGAAACATCCAGGGTACATTCGCAATTGGTACATTTTATAGTCTAAGCTAGATTTAAAACACTTATGAAAAGTATGCTGACAGGACAAGACTTAAAAAAATTAAGAAGCTTGAGTACCTAAAGTGTTTAAACAAAGAGTTTTTTGAATAAGATTTTGTCGCCCAGCCTATACAAAGCTACTCTTTGACCTTTTATAGAGAACTGCTACATGGAAGTACATAATACAATACCACTCTGTGTATTTCATATCAATATTAGAACTCAAGTAAATAATAAATATAACTAAGGTATTTCAACCCATGAGTACCGTAAACGATTAATATAAGTCCAATCGCCTTGTCAAAGACTACTCATTGTAGAAGATTCAACTTACTTCATAGCAAATCGGAGTTTCATATCGTACTGCGGCAATTTCCACATAACGCTGAACGATAGAAACGAATGAGGATTCCCAATCTGCACCGCAGTGTTGGTGTGAAAACTTTCAGAGTCCCGCACGTACATAGTACTCATTGAGGACCCACTTTGACCGCCGGCGCGGTAAGTCAAATAGCCTACAGAGTGGGCATCTAACTGCATTGCCATTGCTGAAAAATAAACCATAATCTTTAAAATATTGGATATTATAGAACACCCTACAATTTAGGGCGGACATAGCTAGTTTTTTTCTCAGTTATTCAACTGTGATATAGAAATTTTATTAGATTTTAAGGGAAACTTGGACAGTACAATAAGATGGTGTAATACTTGTATATGTGACGCTCTACATCTAAGGGCTGATCTGTGTTAAAAGAACGCCCGCGCTGGGATTTTTGTATGAAACCGTGCGGGTGACCGCTTAATGCAGTTTCAGCCCTAAATAACTGACAATTAAATGAAATTCTGACAATCCAGAGCATGCCACAGTATCGGTTACAGGCAGATGTCTTTTTTTCTAGACGAGTGTCGTACTTGTCTAGATACCATATAACATCTAAAAATCCAGTGTATCAAGTTAGCATACTACTTAAATTTAACTATTTATGGTGATTACTTATCTGGTAAATCTTTACTTGGTGCACGGGTGTGGTAATAACGAATCTTTAAAAAAGACATACTCACTGGAGACAAAGCTTGGCGATATGCCGCGAGGTGAGAACTGCAGTACAGTGCCACAGTTGAGAAACATCAGTCGTGATATGGTACGGAACATTTTGAAGCCGATGAGTGGCCCATTGCCAATACCACACTCCATCTCGGTCCAACCTTTCTCTGAACTGAGGTATCGGTTTGTTAGGTTCAAAGTTCCTTGGCCTGAAAGATGCAGAATATGGTTTTGGTCAATTTAAATAAACATTGCAACACATCAATACTTATCTTAACTAAGCTATATTTACGTAAAAAAAATCATGAAACAACTGTCATATTTGCCGCCAAAACAAATTGGCGGGATAAAAAGTTTTATACCTCCAATCTGCCCATCCTGTATATATATATATGTATATCCAGCAATGGACTGACTGCAGCAGATTATGATGATAATGATGTTGAAGCAATTAGTAATACTTGCCTATCCCATTTTGTGTAGATATGTTACCAGATACAGTCATAGTATTTCTCAGTGAAATTGTTGTATCAATGGATTGCTGGATGTTCATTCCAGAAACTTCTATGGAGGGTATCGCTGGAGACTCATCCCTAAAATTAAAAAAATATTTATGGAAGATGTAGAGTTTAATTTGGTAATGTGTCTCTATTATCAATATAACATAATTAGATGACCCATGTAAATATTTAGCACAAAATACAACAAATTTAACTGTCAACTGATGGCACTGTTAATTTTTATTCATTTCTTTGACAAAATCCTTTGATTTTAAAAGTGTATCTATTTTACGTCAATAGTGGCAAACCTATGCTTTTAAATGGTGTTTAGTGTTTATATTTGTTGGAGAAGTATGAAAGCTCCGACAAAAACGAAATCTTTGAGATATAATATACAGAGATTTATAAATAAGATTTTTGCGCTCTACTCAATCATATGATAAAAAATCGAACTCATGTTACCAAACAAATATACCTACAGGGTATCTTTTCTTTCATACAAACGCTGTATTTCTGATGCCGAATTTACTAATTTTACCTACTTTGCAAACGATCTTAAATTTGAGTTAGTATTGCATTTTGTTTAATATGTTATTCACAGAACTTGCAGACCACAGTAGATGATTTTTTTATAGAGAGCAATAAGCATCTCCAAAAAAATGGAGCAAAATATTTCTACGAGCATTGGCAAATCATGAAGTAAATTGGGCCATTTTGAACAATAATAAGAGTAAAAAATACTGTTTTATCTATTAGTAACGTATTTATATTCGTGCTCATACTAACATTTATAATAGATTCTATTATAATAGTTAAGTATGAGGGCCTGGTTGCGTAATCGGGAGAACGGTCGGCTTTGATGCCGTGGTTCAAACCGCCGTGCACCAATGAATTTTTCAAGCGAAAAATTTATGTGCGCTTCTCAGTGGCCCTCCGGTGAGGTAAAACATCGATAAGAAACCAACAACCCCCGCATGGTAGTAGGACACTATCTAGTGTCCGCCTGGCCAGCTACCACCCTCAAACATCTAATGTGTTCCGGCAGCTATCCTTGAGAGCCAGTTCCCATTCTGGGCCTAGCGTGCTTACCATCTTCGACCGCATCATCACTTACCAATAGGTGAGATAGTGGTCAAACGCTAGCCTATAAGATATTCAAAAAAAAGTATGGGCACTAACATTTTTAATTTAACATTAAGCATGGACGAAACTTAGCTACTTACAGTTCATATTCATCTTGATACCTGGTAAATAAGTCAGTAGCATTGATAGAGAGTGTGATTGTACCACGAGGGTTTGCGCTTTGTTGCAGTCGTCTCTCTTCTCTCTCCTGTTTTAGTCTAAAAATACATCAAAATACAATAAAATATCATTCTCTGAAATTACTAAAAAATGTCATTCATGGAAAAAAGAGACTTTACCACAAGAATAACTAGTTGTTGCCCGTGACTATGTCCGCGTAGTAATAGAAGTAATAATGTAAGTTTAATGATGTTTCATATGTCAGTCAACATCAAATACCTATACAACATGAATAGAACAGTAGACCTCGCGTACCCTTATAACCATGTAACCGACACTTTCCCCTTTCCTTTAGCTTAGTAAAGCCATTTGAGAGTTTGGCAAAATATGGGTATAAGTTATTATTATTATTTATCGCTACAGCAAACTTCAACTTTGTTTTCCACCCTCTACTTCCTGTTTTCGGAATGTTTGAGTGATTTTTTTCCCGACATCTTATGTAAAATGAAGTCCTTAATGTGCCTCTCAAATTTTATTGAAATCCGTCAAAAAACGCTACAGCAAACTTCCCTCTTTTGGATTTGTTTTGCAACATCTTGTGTAAAATGAAGTCATTAGATCCTTACCTGTGTACCTGTACCTCTCAAATTTGATTGAAATGCGTCGATAAATAACGATACAGAAAACTTCTCCCCTTTTCCCCCCTATTCCAATAAAAAAGCAATAACTTAAAGAAACTACTTACCTACGTAAATAATATTATTAAAAAAAATGTAAAAAAAAAAAAAAAAAAACTATCTTTGTTTAAATTTAATTTAGTTGTATTTCTTGTTTTGTGTATTGAATAAGTCATCACTAAATGTTTGTTGAACACATAGGGTTGCATAAGCAATTATATTCCCTTAAACTGACCCTGTCGTAAATTCTATTCCTACCTGACATGTCTTAACAATATTATCTCTTCCAATTTTCAGGTACGAAAAGCCCAGGACTTCATATAAACTTGCGAGAGCCCTTAGTTCTGACCTGTCACAAAATTATTTCTTAACTAAGGTCTCCTACTCATGAACTCTCTTCTTGCGACTACCCTTAGACTTCCTTGATCTGGCCATGTTGCAAAATTTGTTCTTAGCAGACACCACCCACTAGCAATAAACTACATTTCCCTGTCAAATTTCATCTTTGTACGTCAAGAATTTTTCAAGGAATCGTGATGTGACCTTTTGCTTTTATATATTAGATAATTTTAATTTATTTAACAAAAGATTTTGAGAGTTTTGTTGGTTCGCTCTATGTTCTTTATTGAATGCTGTTACGATCATCTGACTAGTGTATCTTGCCTTGATCACCTACCTCGAATTATATATACTTACTAGACGTGTCCCGCGGCTTCACCCGCGTTAAAAACTTCTTTTATTTACTTAAAACTTTTTTTTGTAAAAACGATTCTATCAATAAAGACATCAAAAAAGAATTAGCCAAATAGGTTCACCCGTTTTCATGTTATCGCGTGACTAAGGCAATTCGGGATTCATATTTATAAAACCAGAAAAACCCAAAGTTTCAGACTATTGCCTACCCCATTTCGAAAAATCCTACAACACGTACATCATCTTGTTTCGCCATACAAACTTTGATTCCCCGTTCCGTATACGGGAGGAATTTTTAGAAAATCTTTTCTGAGCGGATACCTGCGTCATAATAACTATCTGCTTTCTAAATTTCAGCGCAATCCGAAACAATATTGATTTTTAGACTTTGTTACCCCAGTTAATCCTGTTACGGTGGCATTTTGAAAAAGTCTGAAACTCGTATTTACTTATTTATTTACAGAAGTACTTGTGTGAAATGTCGAATAAAATGACAATCCAAACTTTGAACCCCCGCTTCATCCCCTTGAAGAGTGAATTTTGAAAAATTATTTCTTAACCTATGTCAAAATAACTATCTCCATGCCAAATGTCAGCGCAATCCGAAACAATATTGATTTCAGACTTTGTTACCCCTCTTCACCCTTTTAGGGGTGGAATTTCGAAAGAGCAAGTAACACGTATTTACTTACTTAAGTACTTGTGTTAAGTTTCAAATATAAAAGACTATCTAATCTTGTTTCTCCATACAAACTTTGAACCCCCGTTTCATCCCCTTCAGGGGTGAATTTTGGAAAATACTTTCTCAGAAGGATCTAACTTCGTAATAACTATCTGCATGCCAAATTTCAGCGCAATCCGAAACAATATTGATTTTCCTACTCTGTTACCCCATTTCACCCTCTTAGGGGTGTAATTAAAAAAAAACCTGAAACACGTATTTACTTATTTTTTTACTGGAGCACTTGTATGAAGTTTTGAATAGAAAATACTATCTAATCTTGTTTCTCCATACAAACTTTGAACCCCCGTTTCATCCCTTTCAGGGGTGAATTTTGGAAAATCCTTTCTCAGAGGGCACTAACGTTGTAATAACTATCTGCATGCCGAATTTCAGCGCAATCCGAAACAATATTGATTTTCACACCTTGTTACCCCCATTTCACCCTCTTAAGGGTGTAATTAAAAAAAACCTGAAACACGTATTTACTTATTTTTTTACTGGAGCACTTGTATAAAGTTTCGAATAGAAAATACTATCTAATCTTGTTTCTCCATACAAACTTTGAACCCCCGTTTCATCCCCTTCAGGGGTGAATTTTGGAAAATACTTTCTCAGAGGGAACTTCCTTTGTGATAAGTATTTGCATGCCAAATTTCAGCATAATCCGAAACAATATTGATTTTCACACTTTGATACCCCCATTTCACCATCTTAGGGGTGGATAATAAAAAAACTGAAACATTTATTTACTAATTTTTTACTTGAGCATTTGTATGAAGTTTCGAATAGAAAAGACTATCTAATCTTGTTTCTCCATACAAACTTTGAACCCCGTTTCATCCCCTTCAGGGGTGAATTTTGAAAAATCCTTTTTCAGAGGTAACTAACGTTGTAATAACTATCTGCATGTCAAATGTCAGCGCAATCCGAAAAAATATTGATTTTCACATTTTGTTACCCCATTTCACCCTCTTAGGGGTGGAATTTCAAAAAAACCTGAAACACGTATTTACTTATTTTTGTACTGAAGCACTTGTGTGAAGTTTCGGTTAGAAAAGACTATCTAATCTTGTTTCTCCATACAAACTTTGAACCCCCATTTCATCCCCTTAAGGGGTGAATTTTGAAAAATCCTTTCTTAGTACACCCCTACGTACTAAGACACATATACTCTCCAAATTTCAAGTCTCTACGACCAGCGGTTTAGGCTGAGCGTTGTCTGTCAGTGAGTCAGTATGTCAGGACAAAGATTCTTATAGTATTAGATTATATTTAATTGTAACAATTTAATACCACTGAGACCAATTTTTGTTTAATTTCTTTTGAGAAGTCACCTTAGAAAATATTTAATTTAGACCACTCATGAAATTGATCAGAGTAAGTATATGTTGATTTGGTTATTTGAGATCTATATTTAAAGGCACTGCCTAGCAAGGTAGGTGAATAATATTATGTCCTCTAATCCACTAACAAGAACAATTTGTCTTATGTCAATAAATAAAAATGATGTTGCCTTTCATTGTTATTCACCAGCTAAAATAGATGGGCTGGAAAGTACCACATTGTCACTAAAAATCATGTGGGATATGCAGTAAGTAATTGTCTATTCCCTACCTACACATATTACAATGCATCAGTACTTAATATGTGTGCGAGACTATTAATCTATATATATAAATTGACGAAACAGATTTATGAGACGTGTGTTTATGGGCCAGTTGGTAGAGGCCGACCTAGGCGAACGTATCACGACCAGATCGGAGACGTTTTAAAAAAAGGCCAAGTCAAAAGTACCTATAACCGGCGAGCATGTATGAAGACGCTCATGAAAGTGGAAGAAGCGAAGGAGGTCAAATATGCGTGCGTTCAGAAATGTATGCTTACAAGCAACCTAAAAAAGTGTATATTTCTAAAAACCATTTTTACCTATTTTTATTCTATATCTGTAATGCCATAATACATTAATAAACTTAATATCTCTTTCGTATTCATTTATTACGTTTATAAAAGCCTAAAACAAGTTCATCTAAAAGGTAACACGACATTCATTATCTGCTAGGTGGTACAAAGTTCGCCGGGCCAGCTAGTTAATAATAAATATTAGATATATATATATATGTTACCTTTCATATTCTTCCCTTATTTCTCTGGGAGTTCTGGTGCGGAATATAACTTCCCAACCTTCAACCTCTAAGCCTCGCTTTCCTGCAAATATTATTTCATGTAGCATTAAATTATTTTTTGGATAATGAAATAGAGCTTAGTAAGTATATTATTAGACCGGTAGGCAAGAGGAGTGTGGGCAGGCAAAGGAAAAGATGAGCAGACATAATAGAAATAGTAGGGAATGACTGGATTGAAGATGCCAAAGAACGAGACAAATGGCAAAAGATGGAGGAGGCTTTTACCCCCTTTTTACCTTTTTAATTAAAAAAACAACCAAATTACCAAAATTCAATTCAATTTTGCATGCAAACACTAGCTTAATAATAATAATAATAAGGCATAAAGCCGCTAGTAGCGTTTAGTGAAAGTGCAGCACACCTCTCAACATCCTTGGCATCTCTTTGACACCAACTCTCAATTTCGGCTCTTATATTGAGTCTAGAGCCCAGCTAGCCTCAAAAAAGCTTGGCATTTTGGCTAAGGTGAGACGGTACTTCACACCGGGACAGTTGCTTAATCTTTACCAAGCACAAGTCCGGTCGTGTATGGAGTACTGTTCTCACCTTTGGGATGGTTCTGCTAAATACCAGCTGGAGACACTGGAAGCTATTGAGAGGAGAGCCAAAAAACTCATCAGCGATGACCTATTAGTAAGCAAGAGACTCCAGAGTCTCGCGCATCGCCGCAAAGTCGCTTGTTTATCGGTTTTCTATCGGATACATTTCGGAGAGTGTGCAATGGAACTGCATGATTTGATTCCACCATCTCCATTTTATAATCGGACATCCAGAGACACTAAAAGGCGCCACCGATTTATGGTGGATATACCATCTACCCGAACGAAGCGATTTGCTTCTTCGTTCATCATACGAACCGCTAAGGAATGGAATACCCTGCCTGAGTCCGTGTTTCCGATTAAGTACAATATGGGGGTCTTCAAATCGCGAGTGAATAGGTATCTTCTGGGTAAGCACGCTACATCATCGATCGCATCATCACTTAACATCAGGTGAGATAGTGATCAAGTGCTACCCAGTTCAGTATAAAAAAAAAAAAAAAAAAATCCTTCCAGCTATCCACGCCAATGTTGCCCCCCGGCACCAATATAACAGTTCGCCTTTATGGGGGCCCATTCAGTAATTGACAAGTCACCACCCACCTTAATATTTTGTAATGAGGCATAATTGGCGGGTGCCATACCTCATCTCA
This sequence comes from Cabera pusaria, assembly GCA_954871355.1. Lineage (NCBI taxonomy): Eukaryota > Metazoa > Arthropoda > Insecta > Lepidoptera > Geometridae > Cabera > Cabera pusaria. The sequence continues at coordinate 25,180,343 of OX940885.1, read as the reverse complement.
GCAATCCGACATTAATCAGCTCACCCAATAGTCTCATAATATAATGTACCAATTTTTATAATATAGTTTCCCATATCTTTTCCTCATCCATAGATAATACCTAAGTTAAAATTGTAAAGGGCCTCTTCATATTGGCTTCGGCTCCATCAATGCCCTCAGAAGGACTGGGCGTATACAACCCGTGATGTAAAATTCAATAAAATAATAAAAAGTATATTTGTTTACACCAGCAAATAAATTAATTTTCGTAAAATTTTATTTCTAATAAACTGAACAACTAATTAGCCTAAGTATACAGACCTGATGTGATTGTAAATGTTGTATATTCAATGAGGTGATAGACATGCCATCAAAAAAATTCAACTTTGTGATTATTGGAAAAATAATAATAAAAAGAAAGGAGGAGGTTTTCAATTTGGAGGTAACTATTTTTTTTAATAATGTTCAGGCATAACTGTGTCATTTATGGACGGATTTGCAGATTTTTTTTTTAAAAGTAGTTTATATTGAAATGTTCCTTTTTTATATTTAGTAGAGATCTTATGATGAGTTTTGGAGACACAACTTTTCAATAAATGCCAGGAAATTTTATTACCTCAGATCTCTGTCACTTATACTTATACATTACTTGGAAAATTATTTTGTTTGAGAGGGTATACTTCCCATGGTGTCCCATTGTAAATTCATAAAGATCTGATGAGTATTATTAATGTTATATACCGGCTGTAATTCATGTACCTTTAGTCAAGAAAATTCAACTAAAGGTACGTGAATTACAGCCAGTATATAACATTAATAATGTTACAAATTCAAGATAATTTTAAAACAAAAATCTGATGAGTATTTCCAGATGTATTATATATAAACACCTCAAACTTGCTACTTAAAATGCATTTGAAGTTGATTTTTTAGATTTTTAAAACAATTACTTGTTTTTTCTTAGCTGCTATAAGCTGCTATAAAGTATCTCCTTGTTAAATTTCAGTAAGATAAGATTGTCTGTTTAGACGTGATTAGGTAACAAACAGTCAGAGTGACACAGTTACAAATGTTTTTATAAAATTAGTTTGGATTAAATACATGGCAAATTATTATAGTAATTAAGAAGAGAGTAACATACTTACCAAGTGTGTCGTAGATAGCTCTTTTGTGTGAATCTGACAGGACTTCGTATGCTTGCTTGACTTTGTTGAATATTTGTTCTGCCCATTTCTGTTTGGCGGGGTCTGTACTGTGCTTGTCTGGGTGGAACATGCGTGAGAAACGCCGATATGCACTGTTGATTTCTTCTGGTGTTGCCTACAAGATAGATTAGGAATAAACAATCGAATTACAAAGATTATGCTGCAGTGCTACTGCAGGAGCACAGATGATTTACAAGCTTTTTTATGTCTTTTGGTCAAAATGAATGTCCAGAAACATTTTTGTATTTTAGCTTTCATAGTTGACAGTACATATAATATACATTATAGCTAGAGGAAGAATGATAAAATGTGGCAATAAAGGAGTAGATTATATGTACAAACGAAATTCACCGCACCTAACCTAAAAACTATATTCAGAGGAGGAGATACTCAAATCATTTCTAGAATCATATTTACCAAAGTTTATATCAGCTATAAGCTCAGTGATCACGGCTAAAGCCAAAATCTAATATTTAGTTATATAATAATGATATCCAGAAACCACCTTCCGATAGTAAACTTGATGTAAATGTGATGTAATATTTACCGTTTTAGACACATTCAATAACTGATAATAATTTTCTTCCATCAAAATGTTTTCTGCATCTTCTTCCATTTTGTACAAATTAAAATTTGTTTTCCAAAAACGTTCAATAGATTTATTTCTTCTTGTCAGATAATAATTATGTCAGGATTTTGACCGCCGCCGTCTTTCTTTGAAGTTGGACACATTCGCTCTTTGCTGACATTTATCTATACTATCCTTACACAGAGTATATTTCTACGATTAGTACATACTACGTAGCATAGCCCTCAGAGTACATTGAATATATAGGCGTAGCCGTCGTCGGTCGTCTGACATTGACATTAATCAAATGACAAAATCATGACAGTTGACAGCAGTTTTGCAGCAGCAATCCGTTGAAATCTAGGATGATGGATTTTAAAGAGATTTGGGTAGCGTGGCCACATAGGATAGAAGATTGTAACATAACATAACACGTAGTTTTATATAAACTGTGACATAATCATGTATATATTTAGAACCCAGTGACACATAGCAATAAAGGTCAAAGTTCCTTAAGCTAAAAACGGCTAACTACGTTACTGACCCTGTAAAAACCGGCACGCACCTTGTACGCACCTCTCTCAAGAGGGAGAAATATTATAGCTTTGTCCTTTTCCGTTACATGGAATAGCTCCATAGTATATACTATTTCATGTGGGAAAGAGACAGAGCTACCCGCGGTCTATTCTTTTCAAAACTTAAAATATGAGCTTGACACATAGACTAAATATATTAAAATAGACGTCCTTAAAATAATAATAATATCACATGGATAAAACTATGCAATCACTAGTATGATAGAGGGAGATGAACAACATTTTTTTATCCTTCTCGGCGTATGCGATTTTACAAACTAGTTCCAGCACTGGCTCTAAGTTCTAGTGCACCCATTGGCTTTCGCCCACTGTCATTTATGACCCGACCAAATTACGTTGTTCATTTTATCTTATAGCTGGCATACGTATCACGTGTTCATCATTTTAGTCGGGTTATATCTCAATAGCTATTTCATTCGCATACGCTAATGTTCTCTAGTTAATTTTTCCTCTGCGGTTTGACACTGATTTAGGAGTAAAGTCTTAAGTCTGTAGATGGATAATTAAAAAGACCTGACATTAAAATAACAATAATAATATGAGAAGAATAAAACTATACAATCACTAGTATGAGAGAGCTTCACCGCAAAAATAATCACAGAAAAGAATGGAGATCTAAATGAGTACCAAGCGTCATCTCTGTCATTTCGTTCATTTCAAAGGCATTCGACTGCGTAAATCATACAATTTTATTGAATAAATTAGAGACGATCGGTATACGAGGTACTCCACTATCATATCTTACTCTATTAAAATCATATCTTCAGAATAGAAGTCAAGCAATAATATTAGATGTATATAATAAAATTCAAAAACAATGTAACAGGTTAAATCTGAAATGCTTCGCATAACTTTAGGAGTTCCACAAGGTAGCATCCTTGGATCCCTACTATTTCTAGGGTATGTCAACGAGCTTCCACTTATTGTAAAACACCAATGTATCATGTTTGCCGATGATGCCACAATTTTCATTTCCCAAAAGAACTCTAACAATTCTTTTGTAAAAGAAGTCAATAACACTCTAAATACAATCGTCAACTGGTTGAAATCTATAAATCTTAAATCTTAATAAAATAACGACATAAAGTAAACTTAATTGAAAAAATTAACTTTCTAGGAGTGACTTTGGATTATAATTTAAATTGGAAAGCTCATATAAATAAAGTAAATAATAAGATATCGAAATACTGCTACGCTTTATCGATACTAAGTAGTATAGCGTCTATAGCAATAGCAACAAATGCATATTACAGTTACGTGTATCCTCAACTCAGTTATGGAGTTATTTTCTGGGGCAATTCAGTTCAGTCAACTTTTATATTGCAAACACGATGTCTTCGAAATATTTTTAAAATAAAAGGAACTGATACTTTACGCGATATTTTTATTGCTTTAATGAGCTTTGTTTGTTTGTAAGAAATAATCCTGAATATTTTTTCAATATACAGTCAAGTCGCGCCGAAAACCTTCGTAGTAAACATAAATATAATATATGTGTACCCCAGAGTAACAACACAATGTTTCATAAAAGTTCGTTTATACTGCCATCAAAATTTACAATCATCTGCCCATAGATTTTAAAACTTTAAGCCATAAATATTTTAAAATTAGGCTTAAAGAATGGTTGACATCTAAAGCGTGTTACGATTTAAACGAGTTCTTTAACGATTTAGTTATTAAGTTATTTATATTGTATACTTACTTATTGAAAAATTCTATGATTGTACTTAAGCCTGATTAGATTAAGTAACATTATATTGTACGCCCGAAAAGGTAAACTGTTGATATCATACATATTGTACATAAGACCATCTTGTACGAATGTACCAACACAGTTATACATTAAAAATATTTCTATTTCTATTTCAATCCCTACCAAACTTCGTGATAGGCCCATGAGCAAAGAAAAGGTAAACGGAGACAAGCCTTCTAAGGAACGGACAAAACGTTTACCTTTTCTTGTAGGGTTGGTACAAAATAAACAAGAAAAATCTATATCGTAATAAAATCCTCCTTCCTTTAATGTCATGATATGTCCTATGTTAAGAAATGTCATAAATGCCTTGAAATCTCACGAAATGTTAGAAATGTCATAAAATGTCACGAAATGTCATGATATGTCATAAATGTAATGAAATGTCATCATATGTCACAAAATGTCATTTTATATCATGAAATGTCATAAAATATCATACTATGTCATGAAATGGCATTTTATGTCATGAAATGTCACAAAATGTCATGATATATCACGAAATTTCATGAAATGTCACGAAGTATCATGTAATATTATGAAATGTCAAGGAATTTCATGAACCTCCTTAGACAGGTCACTATAAAAGAACATTCATAAGCCAAAAATTAATAAATCATTTTCCCGCCCTAGTGCGGAAAATACCTTCTTTGCGTGCACTTATCAAGGAACTAACCATCACTTTTCGAATAGATAGGATGAAAAATAAAATAATATAACGCGACGCGTCGCGAGCGACAGCCCTGAGTTAAAGCACCAGTCGAGCCGCTATAAACCGGTTTTACTCCGTACGTGACAAGCGGCACACATGCCGCTAGTGAGCAGGCACACACGCGCGTCTACGTCATCATCACAGCGCTTATCAGTTGTATGAAGCTTTGTCTCTGTACCTTTTCTTTACTCAAATGAGGGTGCAGGCAAATGTATAGCGGCGTCTTTTTGTTTTATATGTATTTCCTACCTCCTTGACTTTATCTTACAGAGCATATTTTATTGAATCTTTGTCTTGTCACACATAAGTAATCTGTGCTTTAACTACCCTACTATTTAATCTGTGGTTGATCCAGCGATAAAATTTCTATATACAGCAAAGAGAATATAATACTAGGTAATATACAGTTATCTGTGATAAAATTCGGGGACATTCGGGTATAGAAAGATAGTGATGTGATTTTTTTTCAACGTATTTCAGTAAATATTTTCCTACCTTACTAATCTTATATATCCATTAGAGCTCCTAATGTGTTTTACCTACGATCAATGTGGCGTGAGAATTGTTGGGAAGAAGTGATTATAGGACTGGACTGGACTAGCGAAGTGGTAATTGAAGCGACAAGACACAGCCGAGGTAAAAAACATTTATGTGGTCTAACTATTTTCATAACTGTAAAAACTTCTATCTTTTTTATTATACATTGATGAGGAACAGGTGTGAGGCTACTTTGACGATTGGTACTTGTAACAGACTTATATGGCTTTAGAGGTCCGTGTAGGCGGATGAGTTGTTTTTGGTACACAGCGACAAATACCAAACGGCCAAACTAGTACGTACAAAACAACTTATTTCTATAATTTCATAGCTTTCAAACATTACTATGATCGAGAGGCATATCAGATGTAATGCCGCCGCATTAACTATCGTCACATCTGCCGGGCTTTCTCTAGAAAAGAGAATAAATTACGCATACGTACATTGTTATTGTGAAAGCAGTTAGTGAAATAGTGAAAATTCTTACACAATATATTTTTATGAGAGTATTTTGAAGACAATTTTTTTTCCATCATCCAATTATTATAATGTGAAGGATCTGAAAGAATCTTGAGTACAGACAGACAGTCATTAAAATCTATATAATTCAGTGTGTCATAATGGTTTCAGATGACTGAGTTTTCCAGTCAATTTATTGTATTTTAAAATTTCTACAAAAGCATTGATGGCTACTTACTAGCTTCTATGATAAAATTTAGATTGCATACAAATTCCGATGTGCATAGACATTTAGTAACATTAGACTACAAAAATAAAAGAACCACCTGTTTAGTTACCATTATATGAGTGTATTATATGTTAATAATAAGTATTATTCCTAACATTATCAGCCGGTATCAGTTCACTGCTGGACGTAGGCCTCCCCAAACATTATTCATTATTTTGAACCAAATATATATAAACAACTTAACTTATGATAAAACAATGGTAAAACCTCTTTTGTATTATTTCATAAAGTGCTAAGATGTATTTCACAGTCTCACTGCTGTCTGTTATCTATATTATCCAGGTGATAATTCATGAGGCTGTGTCGAGCGATGAGGCATACAATCATAGTCAGATCTTTCTGCTTATATTTCAGTAAATTTTCTTTAAAGATTTTGTTGTTAAGGTAAATTATTCTAATGCATGCATTTATTTGCTTAAAATAAACAGTTACTGGAAATTTTTGTATGGAGATTTCTTTCATAAAAGACACTAAGTTTATTTGCAATTTTGTAACTTTTATTCAAATCTGTTGCTATCCAAATCTCATTCAAAGTAGACATGATGTAGATGCCATCAACCTCTTCAATACTTCTTGGCTTTTTATGTATGTTAGAGTTAAATTGTAGGTAGAGTTCTATTGGCACAGTAAACAATATCACTTATTTGTTACTATAGATTCAATAACTTTTCACTATACTCGGGGTGGCCGACCACAACATGATCACAGCCATTGGTCCAGGCGATTACAACAAGGCAATTAATATATAAGTACTATATACTTGATAATATTATTTATGTTTATTTGTATTATGTGAGATAGATAGATAGACATTTCTTTATTTTCACATCTCATAACTTAAAAATTATATACAAGGTATTCATTTTATTAATGTCACAATGATATGATACAAACTTGACAATTATACAAATTGACAGAAATCCTATATATAAAATATACAATAAAATCAATTGCTTTTCATTAGTCTCGCTAAAACTCAAGAACGGCTGGGCCGATTTAGCTGATTTTGGTTTTAAAATGTTTGTTGTAGTCCAGGAAAGGTTTAGACTGTGACAATATATGGCAAAATTGCGAGGAAGATAGTAAAAACAACAATTTCATTTTCCCATATAAACTGTTCTACCTACTTTCGTGTCAAACATTTGACGTTTGTCCCTTCAGTACCATAAGGTAGACTCTGTTCCATTCTCGGACTGAAATTTGAAGCATGTATTAAATGAAGGGTTTTGAATCGACAACATAATATATCCACATGACTTGAATTATCGTGTAGGTATTTAAATTTTAATAATTTGAATTTTGATGGTTGTCCCAGGATGTCATTGTTGGTTCGTTCAGACATTTTTGTCATTGTAGGTATTGACATATTTTGATGGTTGTCATTATGGCGCTTCCATATATGGGTACTCGCTATTTGTGTATAAAAACCAATAAAAATAAAATTAATTTAATGCTTCTTATGCTCGATTTTACAAACCTTAATAGATAGATAGAGACTTGAAATTTACTCATGGTTTGTATTACAATGGCTGCTATAAGTTCAAATGATATAAACTAAATGAAATTAAAAATTAAAGGGGGTCCCCACACAAGAAACATATTTTTCAGGCAAATTTTGTTCAATTAGAACCCTGCATGTGCGGGTCCGACTCGCACTTGGACAGTTTATTTATATTCGCGATACGAAGTTCGCCGGGTGAGCTAGTCTAATACATAAACAATTAAATAAATTATTTAAACCTGATAACTCTCAAATTGCCGTCAAAACTTCAAGCCGTCATTGTACCGCTGTACAAAGGAAAGGGATCACAGCAAGACTGCAAAAACTACCGCGGCATTAGCTTACTCAGCATCATCGGGAAATTGTATGCAAAGGTATTGATTACAAGAGTGACGGATGAAACTGATAAAAAAATGTGGGATGTACAAGCAGGTTTCAGGAGAGGAATGGGATGCATGAATCAGGTCTTTTCCTTACGAAGCATAGCCGAAAAATGTTTGGCCAAAAGCCAAAAGGTCTATTGCGCATTCGTAGACTTGGAAAAGGCCTATGACAGAGTGGTGAGGAGTGAATTGTGGTCAACATTGTCTATGTATGGGGTGGGCGGCAGTTTGATACGAGCACTGAAATCACTCTATGAGGGTTCTAGTGCTTGTGTCAGAATAAACGGAGTGTACACGGACTGGTTTAACATCGAAAAGGGATGTGTTGCATCGCCAGTGTTGTTCAACCTATTCATAGACAATTGCTTGACAGATCTGAAAAAAACCGTGTATGGATTAAGAATGAATGAGTTAACCATCAAATGCCTCCTATACACTGATGATCAGGTGATACAAGCATCATCGGAGGAGGAGTTGCAAAGGATGGTTAATATTATGCATGATGCCTTAAAAAGGAAAGGGATGAAAGTGAATGTAAGTAAGACCAAAGTAATGGTTTTTGAAAGAGATGAAAGAATGACATATTGTAAAGTTACGATTGAAGGAGAGAGTGTAGAACAAGTGAAAGAGTTTGTGTACCTGGGTTCTAAGTTTACGAGAGATGGTAAGTATGAAAGTGATATTGAGCGAAGAGTTTTGGCAGGAAACCAAGTGAGTGGGGCACTGCATAACTTTATGAGAAGTCAGAACGTGTCTAAAAAAGCGCGACTGGCTGTACACAAGGGAGTGTTGGTTCCCACACTCATGTATGGTAGTGAATGCTGGGTATGGCAGAAGAAGAATGAAAGTAAAATTAATGCTGTAGAAATGAGAAGTTTGAGAAGTATGATTGGAGTGACTCTGATGGATAAGATGGAGAACAGCATGATAAGGGAATGTTGTGGTGTGGTAGAAGATGTGGTGACAAAAATTGAGAAAGGGATGCTTAGATGGTTTGGACATCTAGAGAGAATGGATGAAAAAATACTGACGAAACAGATTTATGAGACGAGTGTGAATGGGGCAGCCGGTAGAGGCCGACCTTGGCGAACGTATCACGACCAGTTCGGAGACGTTTTAAAGAAAGGCCAAGTCAAAAGTACTTATAACAGGCGAGCATGTATGAAGGCGCTCATGAAAGTGGAAGAAGCGAAAGAAGTATGTCAGGATCGTAGCATGTGGAAAGAAGTAGTCTCTGCCTACCCCAACGGGAAAAAGGCGTGATTGTATATGTAACTTTCAAATTATGATAATCTTTAGTAGAATGAAATTTTTATTTGAGCCACTTATAATAGTTAATAATAAATACTTGAGCTTAATTATGATAAAAACTTGCTCACTTCGCCTGCTTTTCATATACGCTCTTCTTAAATTTGTTTATGGAGTGCTAAGAATGCCGTTTTAGTAGGATACTTTTTTTGAGCTTGTTTAAGAAAGAAAATATATATACAAGTATATTATATTAGTATCTCACAAATTGTTTTGATTTTTATTTCTCTGAAACCGTCATTACAACTGAATTGTGAAATTCACAATAAATTCTCTTATTTTTCTATCAATTCCCCATTTCCAGTGAAACAATTGTTTGAGCTCGTTTTAAAAACAGAAAACAAACAATTATCTTTAGCATTTTTTATTATCTTACATAATTGTCATTGTGTGTTTATTCGTTTAAAACTGTTGTTATAGCCAAATCGTGCAATAATTAAGTAATGAAATTAAGTCCTTCTAGGGTTCCGTAGTAGCCCGCAAGTCTTTACCCGTTATAAACAAGCAACTAGTTACTTCGTCATTGTCACTTTAAAGGATTTATTCTAAGGATTTTGTATTTGGTACAAAATTATCCAACACCCAAGTTCAACGACTATTACTGCTAAAGTAATAAAGTTATCTTAACCGCTATAGTTTTCCTTTAAAGTTTAGAAAATGCACTATTATGACGAAATTTCCCAGATTTTACAAGCCAGCAGTTTAGCTTTTAAAGGGGGGGGGGGGGGACGCCCTACTGGAACAAAAATTTGCACTTTAAAGTTTAATATTTCGTAAATGGTAAAATGGGTAATAAAAAAAAAAGGTAATAAAAAAAAAATCATTCAATCGAAAAATAGTATTAGCAACTCTTAAGTCATTTTAAAAGACCTATTTAGCAATACCTCAGACGAAGGGGTAGACGACGAAAAAAAATTCATCCCCACTTCTCATGTAGGGGAGCTACCCTAAACAAAAATATTTTTAAACATTTTATTTCACCACTTTTCCCAGATTTTACAAGCCAGCAGATTAGCTTTAAAAAGGGGAGGGGGACGCCCTACTGGAACAAAAATTTGCACTTTAAAGTTCATTCAAAGACCTATTCAACGATAGGCCACACGATGGGGTACACGATTAAAAAAAAATCATCCCCACTTCTCATGTAGGGGAGCTATCCTAAAATAAAATATTTTTCAAAATTTTATTTCAGCTCTTTGCCGGCATATTTTTATTTCTATCTCCACAAAATTATAGCTTTCTATTATTAGAGGTCTCTTAGCATAACCTCGGACAGACAGACGGACAGACATGACGAAACTATAAGGGTTCCTTGTAAGTACTACGGAACCCTAAAAATCGCGCTTGCTCCCCTTGTATAGCAAATATGTTCCATTTTGTCAATCAAGCGTGATAAATTCGCCTTCACTAGGCAAGATATTTGAGTTTACTCTGCTCGCAAATTACAATAATCTTTCTTCATGTATTTTTTCAGAGCTAAGTGGTATAAACAAATTTACTGTTGCTGGGAAGTTATTTTAGCTTTTGAATTTGAACACTTATCTAAGAGTGGCGGCAAGGGCAAAACAAAACAAGCCTGAGGAACTCGCCCTAAGAAATGTTTGTTCTCCCACCTCCCTATGTAAATTATATACCTACCTACCTACTTATATGTAGAATACGATTGTATGTCAAATTTACGAAGAAGTACTGATTATGAACCTAATTGGTAGTTGGGCCTAAGCAAGTTTACCACCCCTGCTCTATACTTTTTAAAACAGGATGTAGAAAATTACGACAATACTTTTGTTTAATTTCTACGACCTCTGATGCCATATAAAGCATAGTGACATTAATAGAATACTGAATTGTCCTGGACTGATTGGATTATAATTTCATAGGCACTAGTCGTGCTTGGAATATTCATTTTCTTTGTCATATGTTATGAAGAAACTTTGAGAAAAATGAAACCTTTGCTAGGTATTATATTTTAGGGTTCCTTACCTAAGGGGTACAAACAGGACCCTAATAGTGAGACTTCAGTCCTACCGTAACTTGCTGTCTGTACGTCTGTCTGCCATAACAGGGAAGTATCTCCTTTACCATAATAAGTAGATACTTGTAATTTTCACCAAAATATGTATTACTATGGGTGGTATAACAACAAATACAAAAAAAAGAGTATTAAAGGGGTCTTCACATGCAAGAAACGTTTTTCCCCAAATTTTGTTCAATATTTTAAATATTGTACTCCGTTACGGAACCCTACGTATATGAGTCTGACTTGCACTTGACTGGTTTCTTTATTTAATTGTTTTCATAAGTATTTTGTCAATTTGTATGAATGTCAAGTGTGTATAGTGCATGAACAATGTACATAGGTACCTTTGTTTGTACGAAAGAGTCTTTTGATCCCTATATACTTATAGAAGTGGATCGAAGAGCATCAATAAAGTGTTTGTGTAAATTGCCCATTTTCTTGCTGATTTTTGTCTATATTTGACTGACTGCTATATTTATACTTCAATGCAACCTCATATTTTATCTAAAATATTGGACAGTCTCCTCATCATCATCCCTCGTATATTTAACTGTAGCTGCAACGGAAGTGAGCTCTTACAGTCCCATCTCAAAAATCTATCCTGTATAATGACATACATAATATTTATGCTTTATTATTTTGTTTCAGATATTGGAGAAGGTTAATTAAAATGCCGTCGACACATTTGAATCTTAGAGAGGACGATGTAGTTCGACTGGCGCTCGAATTTCTTCACAATAGAGACCTTCACATAAGTCAATTGTCGCTGGAGCGTGAAACCGGTGTTATCAACGGAAACTACGTAGATGACGTCCTCTTCCTGCGACAACTGATCCTCGACGGACAATGGAACGACGTCCTCGAGTTTATACAACCACTCAGCGCCCTTGAGGCATTCGAAGCTGACAAGTTCAACTATGCAATTCTTAGACACAAATACATAGAACTCTTGTGCATCAGATCTGAAATCAAAGCTTACAACAACGTCGAAAATATTGTAGACGAAGTAGTCAAAGTTCTCAGTGATCTCGAAAAACTAGCTCCCTCTAAGGAAGAATACTCAAAATTATGTTTATTGTTAACTTTACCTAGCATAACGGACCATGCGCAGTTCAAGAACTGGAATCCTAGCAATGCTCGCGTACAGTGTTTCAGAGAGGTGTATCCTCTGGTAGAACAATTTTTTCCATATGATAAGAAAATGACCAGTTCTATATCCAAATGCGCGAAAAACGATCGTTTAATGCAATTACTCATTAAAGGAATATTATATGAATCCTGTGTTAATTATTGTCAAGCGAAAGCCACGGGATCGAAAGAGGCACAATCGAACGAAGTGAACTTCTCGAGGCTACTCGATGGGTCAGGATTTGATGAATCGGACTTGAGTCTACTGTCATGGTTGCAATCGATTCCTGCGGAAACTTTTAGCGTACCATTTGAACAGAGAATGTTAAACGTCGATGTCGAGAAATTAGAACGTCCGTCGCTGCACACGTCGTGGACCGAACACATGCTCGTAACGCCCATAAAGCCGCGGACGTTTCCTCACGTTGCCATGCCTTTTAGAAGGCCGCGCTCGGCCGCCGACGCCATGACGCGGTCGCTGAGGCCGCTTCCCGAGGGCGCTCCGAGACATCCCGCAGTCATGGCGCTGTCTGCCATCGACTACGGTCCGTCGTCCTCGTGTTTTGCCGGCTTTCACCTGACGGGAATAAAGGGAAGCAAGTTAATGAATACGTCCGTCGATCGGCTGTTCGATTCAAAAAATGAAGACAGTATTTTCAACGGATTGAACGAGTCGCTGAAGCCGATCGAGGAGCAGTTGCCTACTCGTCCGTCAGCTACAACGCCGGAGCACCGCGGCCAAGATTACTCGGCGTCTACGTCTATATCGAATGCGGCGGCGTCCACCGAGGGGTCATCGCTCGCAGAGCGCGCGCCGCCTCAGCTCCAGGCCGCGGCGGTGCGACCAGCCGAAGGCGACTTCAGGAGAGATCTGCTCAAGGAGTATCAAATACAAAAGCAACGCGAGTGTGACGACTACCTCCGAAATCTTTGCCCATTAGATGTCAGGACACAGAAAACGTAAGCGCAATGACGAAAAAAATATTGTATTGTTTATTTGTGTTACGACATTAGAATATATTACTACAATTCAATATTTCAGCGCGGATACACCGCCGGAACCTCCGTCTTTTAAGTCCGCACCTAAGCCTGTGATTCCAGACAAGACTGGAGATCAACCGCAGCCCATCAGGTATTTGTACACCTTTTTTTACACCGAACTTCGACCGCATCATCACCCACCAACAGGTGAGATAGTGGTCAAACGCTAGCCTATAACGTATAAAAAAAAAAAAAAAAAAAAGAACTGCGTAGAACTTGACCACTATCTCATCTTTTCTATATTTTACATACCTACGCATTCAATTACCATGTTACTCGCCATTGCTTGGTGTGTTATCAAAAGATATTTTAAGTTATCCATTCCTATTTATCCAATGTAAACGTACGTACGCTCGATATGAATGTATGATAACCATCCATATGCAGTAGCATCGCTGTGTAATTTTCTTACGGTGTAGTACTCGTACTTTCTTCGCTAGAGCGCACAAGCAATTTGTTCTGAGTTTGATCGTCAAGTGGTGTTCAGTTATCTCTCTAAGCAGCCAATAAATTGACTGTAATTTAATGGCGCGCTTACCGTACGAAATAGTTATTATCGACCAATTGACATACTATTACAGTATGTAGTATTTTCTTAACAGACTTTAAACTTGTGTTACAGGAATAACGAATTGATGTCGACGCCTGAGATGGGAGAAGCTAATGTAAGTGATTTTTTCTTCTTTAACCTATTAGTGCGTGTTAGTGGATGAATTATTCACCATTTGTAATTGGATGCAGTAGACTGAGTTCGGAACTAGCTACTTGTATCTTAGCCATCATGATTGGTTGTTGAGCTTATTAGATACAATTGGCAATACTTAACCTCGTTGAGCTAGGGATAATGTAATTTACTTCCTCAATATAACGAAAAATTTTACGTATTGCATTACATATTTACATTTCAAATTTCTAGCGGAGCTGTTACGTACCAAAATTAAATTTAACTTTCTATAATTGGGTCAAACTATACTACATTGTTACTATGAAATAATTATAAATAAATAATTATTAATATGAATGGGTCGCGACCCAGCAGGGGGATCGCGAGCGAATATTGAGTGGGTCCTGTACTTTGAAACAAACACACAGTCCGTCCACGTCGTAAGCCTTCGCGTCGGCGTATATTTGCTTCCCTCTGACCACAGAGACTAGGGAATCTGAGCGTTACCAATATTTTATGCCCCCTGTTTAAGACGGCCAAGGGAAGGGCCGAATTGGGCAGTTTTTGTTAGGTCTGTCGGAGCCCTATCAAGTTCTAGAACCACGGATCTAGAGACTGATAAAGCGGCACTCTTGTTGAGAATAGTTGCTAACTGACTTTCAATCGTTATAAATCCTAAATGGTCATTTGAAATAACATATTTTATGAGAAATCAATAAAAATATTTTCAAAAATCCATTCATTGAAATCGCACGTAGTTGACTTAATTTATTTTCTTTTCAAAATATGGCGCCAAGAGGCGCGCGGAAATGTATGACTGTCAAGCCTTTGGTGACACACGCAAGATCAAGACAAATAGATAGACGTAAGAATCATCGAAATCAGCCCACGCGTTTTGTCTCTAGAGCGCCGCAAAGTAACAAACATATTATATATTGTGTGTTGAATACATACATTATATTGAACTAGCTGCGCCCTGCGGCTTTGCCCGCGTTTAAACCTAGTTATAAACCTTGATCTTAAATCACTATCTATTGCTAAAACTGCATTAAAATCCGTTGCGTAGTTTAAAAGATCTAAGCTTCAGACAGCGGGAGTGAATTTGTTTTATACTTTGTAAAGATGTTGTGCTAGCGGAGAATGATGAAGTAAGGCAATACGCGTATTGTATGTATTGTCGGGCATATCTTTCATTTTCATAGGGTATTTATATTTTAGGATATTCGTTTTGCCTATCATGCGTTCTATTATACACTCGTTCTATTATACAACCGTTTATTTTCTTTTTGACAGCACCAATAGAACGTAACTGCGTCATGTTACGCAAAAGTTCACTTATAAATGCGAGGTTTTAAAAATATGACAACTGCCTAAGTTTGCTCCTTGATCCCGTATAATAATCATCTTTGACAAATTGAGTCCATAAGTGCAGTAGTTTTTTTAAAAATTACATGACAACAATGACTAGCAAGCGCATCTTGTTGCGAGTGACAGATGACAGTGACAAACACAAAATGGCGGTGGACCATTGAGTGTTGCTACCTTGAAAAAATACTACTTCTTACCCATAGACAAAAATGGGCTAAGTAATAGAACGTTTTAAAAACCCTGCTCTAATTTAGGAAGATTATTATTACGTATCAATGTAACAAAAGTGATAATAGAATGACGTTCTACCAATTACTAGCGCCATTCCTACGACTGTTCTCTTTCCGCACAGACACGATAGAAAAATGAATTGATATCGTGTCCACTATAATCACTTGGTCACAACACTATAACTGTCCAATTAGATCTATCAAATAGAAAATAAACGGTTGGATCTATTATAATAATATGTTATTTTCACATTTCTTGGCTTAGAAATTTCGTAAAATAAGGAAGGAAAGATGGGATGGCAAAGAGTAATACGGGAATAAGGGCATTTTCATACATTATATTACCTTAAATCACTCAAATGTCTGCAATTTGTGTGAGTTAAGGATTTCGATTTTACACCTAAGATGTTAGAGATGTTTTCTAAAATAAGACTAACGTAGAACCTGGCAGTCTGTAAATATATACATTTTTGTTTTCTCCTTCGCAATAATGTTCAATGTTCTTGCTTAAAACATGTAGTACGGGTCCTTAACTTGAAATACACATCACAAAATCCTGATACAGTATCTCAGCTTGTAAATGCATAACATGGCACTGCATCTGTCTGGACCGAGTGTATTCACGAGTTGGTGAATAGTAATATACATAATAAATAAATATATAATAATCCAAAATGTATTCAATGTTCTAGTGGCTTTGAATACTCTGACTCTGAAAGGCCGTGTGCTGCCGGAACACCGTAGATAAATGTAGGTATTTTTAATTCCCTAAGCAAATAGAAGGGGTCACGTCAAATTTTGTAAGTTTGACTTGACATTCGGTCCAGACAGATACAATGCCATGTATTTACAAGCTGTGATACTGTTTTAGGATTTTGCGGAAAGTGTAAGTCCTTTTGTAAAATATGGAAGCCCTTCCTTGAAGTCAGCAAAGTATTCGAAATATTCTCGAAACCCATCATTTGGTTGTTTTGGCAAGATATTTCATCCTGACTTAGGATACGACAAAACAAGCGACGTAAACGACGTTAACCAAGCTTTATTCATCAGAGCACAGGCCATGGATAGGCTGCCACCAACATTTGGTGCTTTTCAATAGTAGGTATATAAAACGAGCATATTTATATTCAAAAGCAACGTTGATCTGGGGGTTAGAATTTGGTACCAAACCCTGAATATAACAACTTTGAGAATCGACTCCATAATGGAGTACGACCAAAAAAACCTCAAAATTCGTTTAGGAGTTGACGAAATGTTCCTGCCGCAGTTTATGCCTATGTAGAAAGTCAGGGCACGTTTAGCCGTTGGTCCAGGTCATCAACACACAAATATCATGAATGCGAAAGTTTTTATGTGAATTTGTGAGTCTGTTTGTTACTCCGTCACGGGAAAATGGCTAAACAGATATAAATGAAATTTTGCACTCGGGTAGATTATGATCTGGATTAACACAAATGCTTATTTTTATACCGGTTGGAAATTCGAATTACACGCAGATGAAGTCGCTGGCGTAGGACTAGTGTTTGTAAAAACGTAAGAAAGAGTTATATTGTTTCGTGGAGTCAAGTGCGGTGAGCTGTATCTCGGGAACCAATCCATTTATCACAATGATTTTGGTGTCATATTGCAGCTAAATAAATAAGGTTTTTAACCTCTTCAGCCCATTTGATCACAACTCTTGTCATATTCCTTTAATGGAGCAAGAAAGAAAAAACTGTACCTGTTTTCATAATTTTATAATATGTTGATGGCTGTATTTATAAAAATATAAATCCTACTACTATAAATTTAGTATCATTTTGTAGGTAATTTATCAAACATGATTTGGTAAATTCCTCTTACCGTTTTTGTACAAAATTAAGAAAACCAGAATGAAGGAGATAAAAGGGGGGGGGGGGGAGGAAGGGGGGAAATAGTCGTTTCTCGACTTGTTTCCATATCGTTATTAAATTTTTGTTAGGACAAGGAGCGCCGTACTAATGGTAAAAATTACCATTTGTAAGAACAATAATAGCTTTTTATAAATATTACGTACTTGATTAGTTTGTCTACATATCGTCGCAAAGTTTACTTTGAACATTTTTAAACTGTGATCTAATGTAGGCAATGAGTAACCTAGTAAATATAAGATGTGTGTTATTAGATTATTTAAAACGGAACACACATCGTCTCATACGGCTGGCTAGATATACAGGGTGTCCCATGCTACCTGTACCAGCGAAGGTCTGTGGTCTGGAGACACTAATACCTATCGTCTGGACCCCATGTATGTTCCGCGATTTTTTGTAGTTTTCGAGATTTGAGTTGTTTTCTTTCTATTTCAGTATTTTTTTTATTTTGGACGGTTTAACTTTTTCTGTTTAGTGATTTTTTGAGATTTTATTAATATTATAGCTAGTATGTGTCTTCATCTACCAAAATACAGAGTAAGTGCATGCACAGATCGCCCCTCTTCTATACGGTGCAAACTTATGTGCTTTAAATAAAAAAGATGGCGGTATCAGGCCTATAGCCGTAGGTTGCACGTATAGGAGAATCACATCCAAAGTTTGCTGCCGGATTATATACATCGGAAACTAACGGAAAAATTTCAAGCAGTTAGGATTCGGCAGCAAAGGTGGTTGTGAGGCGGCCGTTCATGCACTTCGATCATTTATTAATCACGATGCTGGTGAAGAGATTTTGAAGGTTGATGTTAAAAATGTTCTGTTGACCGAACCACTCTTTTAACCGAAATTCAAAATTGCATACCAGAAACGTTTAAGTATCTTTGGCAATGTTATGGAGTTGATTCAACATTACTTTACAGAGACCATTTATTTGAATCCTGCTCTGGTTGTCAACAGGGTGATCACTTTGGACTCTTGGACCTGCTATCTTCGGTCTTGCCATACACCCGATTGCTTCGAGTCTAAATTCAACATTGAATATGTGGTATCTAGATGATGGGACCCTAGGAGGCGATGCAAACATTGTTTTGAATGATTTACAAATATTAATTGAGAAATTTTATTCGATTGGTTTGGATTTAATTTTTTTTAAATGTGAAATGTTCTTTACGGACACTGTAACTATAGAAAAAAAATGAGATGTTCGCAAAATTTAACAGTCTGGCACCAAATATTAAACTCTTAAATAAAAATAATCTTCGCCTCCTTGGTGCACCAATTCTAGAAGAATCGTTTCCAGCTTTTGTTTATGAACAGCGCCAAAAATTTGAAGATGCATCAGAGCGTCTTACTAAAATTGCCACATAGCATTTCACATAATTCGGTTTTTCTTTTTGTACCAAAATTCACCTACATACTTTGCTGCTGCCCGTTTTGGAACCATTTGATCTTACTTTCGAGCTTAGATGAAACTATAAAAATATCCTTACCAAAATTCTAAATTTGCTCTCTTTCGGACAATTCGTGGTGTCAAGCTTCCTTGCCTATTCGGTTCGGAGGCATAGGCATACGCAAATTTTCCAGTGTTTCGGTACCGGCTTTTTTATCTTATTTCCATGGTATTACCGGTATTTTTGATAAAATAATAAATAATTATTTGACAAAAATATCAATCACTCTAATGGAGGAAGCTAAAAATGCCTGGTCCCTGGCATGGCCGGAGGAAGCCTTTCCGAGAAGTCTCCGTTCGCAACGGCAATGGGACGAGCCCTTATGCAAAAATGTACAGAAATATCTTTTAGACAGTTGTTTAGATAATAGGGACCGGGCTCGTCTTCTTGCCACGCGCGAACGGGAATCAGGATACTGGTTGCAGGCGTTACCTTCGTCCAATATAGGGACGTTTATGGATAACAATAGTTTTTCCGTCGCCGTGGGACTGCGTCTGGGCATCTCTAGAACAGAGCCGCACCGCTGTCGCTGTGGCGACGAGGTTGATCATCTGGGCCACCACGGCCTATCATGCCGCCGCAGTGCGGGGTGGCTTTCACGACACGCTTCACTAAACGACGTTATCCGTCGGGCCCTTGCCACCGTCAACGTGCCGGCTATTTTAGAGCCGAACGGTATTTCACGTGACGATGGCAAGTGACCTGACGGCATGACGTTGATTCCTTGGTGTCGTGGAACGCCGCTAGTGTGGGATGCAACGTGCGCCGATACGTTAGCAGCGTCCCACCTTAACAGTACCTCACGGGCTGCAGGAGCAGCCGCAGACGCGGCAGAGGCCCTCAAGCGGAGGAAATATGCAGACATTGGAGACAATTACGCATTTCTTCCGCTTGGGGTCGAGACCATGGGCTCGTGGGGTCAACAAGCACGCGGTTTTGTAAAGGAGTTGTCCAGACGTCTGATAGATGTCTCTGAACGTCTGATGAATTAGTCTTGCCAGGTAATGTCGCCAGCATTTTGGGTACCCTACCAGCGGACAGCGACCTTAATTCAGTTTTTTGTTTGTAGATTTTATATAGTCTGTATTATAGTGTTACGTGCGGGGTGGTATTAAAATGCCAATCCGATGAGATGAACGTTTATTTCCACTGATCACTAGGTTAGCACAATGTTCCACAGTAGTTGTCCAAATCGTCTTGCACAATTATCAAAAGTCCGTTAACACACACTGAGGTCGTTGGTAATCACAATCACTGATTTCACTGTTCACAGTTCACAACACTAGTTCACTGATAACACTTAACGATCACTTGGTCGCTATCCGCGCTTAGATAGTTACACTGTCGCTTCCAGAGAAAGACTCGAAACAATAGACAAAAGACGTTCAAAACAAAGCAATAAAAATCACAAACAAAAGGGGCGGCTTTCCTTTGAGCATCTGATGTAAACAACTTTACCATACATGCTAATTTGATCTCTAACTACTTACGAATAAGGTTCAATCTTAACTACAAAACTAGGTACATTGACTAGGGTCTGAATTCCCGGAAGGTTACTTTTATGACGGTCGGGTCGGGTGTTTATAGTCCCTAATTAGTCTATTCTTTCCCACGGTATTTTTGTTCGAGAAGCTTGGCGAAACATCGCGACTCGACGACGCGATGTAACATTATCCCCTTCTTAGTTATGATCGTCCCGATCATCATTTGTTCCATGGTATCGTGTAAGTCGATCGATGTGTACTACCCTCGGCTTTCCTCTCTGGCCTCGTTTAATGCGGTAGGTAACGTCGTTTATCTTCGTGATAATCTGGTATGGTCCTTCCCAATGAGCCTGCAGCTTCGGACGTTTTCCTTTCCTTCGTAGTGGGTTGTGCAACCAGACGAGAGTTCCTTCTTCGAAACCCATCGTATTCGCTCTACGATCGTACCGGGTCTTCATTTTTTCACCAGTTTTTAAACTATTCTCTCGAACTATCCCGTGCACTTCGTCCAGCTGACTACGAAGATCACTGACATAGTCGGTTACAGGCTTCGGAGCATCTGGCGGGGAACCAGTGATGGCGTCGATAGGAAGTCTTAGTTCGTGTCCAAAATTCACATTTGCAGGAGTCATACCAGTGCTGTCATGGGTAGCGGAACGGTATGACAACAAGAACAGAGGTATGTACTGATCCCAGTCACGTTGATGTGCGTCCACGACTTTAGCCAGGTGATTCTCCAACGTCTGGTTAAACCTCTCAACCGTTCCGTCTGACTGTGGATGAGCTGCCGTTGTCCGCGTCTTTTGGATCCCGACGAGGGTGCACATTTCCTGAAATAGGGCAGACTCGAAGTTCCTTCCTTGATCGGAATGCAGTTCCATCGGTACACCAAATCGACAGATCACTTCTTGCACCAACTTCTTTGCAACTGTCTTTGCTTCCTGGTTTGGTGTCGCGAAAACTTCGGGCCATTTGCTGAAGTAATCTTGCACTACGATGATGTACTTGTTGCCTTCTTCAGTCTCGGGAAATGGCCCGGCAACATCCACGGCAATGCGCTCCCATGGTGCCCCAACATTGTACAATTTTAGTTGTCCTTTACTTCTTGTCTTCGGTCCTTTTACTAATGCGCAAGCGGTGCACTTCCTGCACCAATCTTCTACATCCTCGCGGCTGTGTACCCAGTAGAATCGTTGACGAACCTTCACAAGAGTTTTCTTGACTCCTAGATGTCCACCAGAAACTCCATCATGAATGTGTCGTAGTAGAGATGCTACTTTACTCCGGGGAACAACGACCTGCATCGTAGTTTTTTTTCCATTGCTGTTTTCCCATTTTCGGTACAAGATTCCTTGTTCCAGAGTCAGGCTGTCCCACTGAGCCCAGTAACTTTTTGTAATTGGGCTGCAAGCTGACACGTCGCTCCACTGGGGCTTATTTCCAGACTTTATCCAATCCAGTACAGGTCGTAAATCACTGTCCTCCGATTGTGCTTGTCTCATATTTTCGCCGTTCCATTCGTCATCTGTTCTGTCCATCCTGATGACTCTGACTTCTTCTTGAGACTCGTGCTTCTCGCAGTGTTTACAGTCATCTGCACAAGGTCTTCTTGACAGGGCATCGGCGTTGCTATGGCCCTTTCCACTGCGATGTTCTGTCACGAAATTGAACTCTTGAAGTTGCTCGATCCATCGTGCCACTTGACCTTCCGGGCTCTTAAACTGAAAAAGCCATTTAAGAGCAGCGTGGTCAGTTCTGAGCGTAAACTCTCTTCCGATGAGGTACTTGTTGAAGTGCTGAAGAGTCTTCACCACAGCTAGCAACCCGCGGCGGGTGACACAGTAGTTTCGTTCTGGTTTGGATAATGATTTACTGAAGTATGCTATGACCACTTCTTGGTCTCCTTGGATTTGCGAGAGAACTCCTCCAATTCCCGTGTTACTGGCATCAGTGTCCACGATAAATCTTCCATCTCTGGTAGGGTACCCCAAGATCGGCGTTTCACACAGTCGCTGCTTAAGATTGTTGAAGGCGGATTCACACTCTCAAGTCCCATACAAATGTGCGCTTTTCTTCCGTCAGTCGATGTAAGGGTTTGGCAATTCCAGAAAAGTTCTTGACGAACCGCCGATAGTAAGCGCAGAGTCCCAAAAACGACCTTACATCCGTTTTATTCTTCGGGGTAGGCCAAGTTTGAACAGCCTTGATTTTGTCAGGATCAGTTTGTACCCCGTTCTCCGAAATTATGTGTCCAAGGTAGCTGACTTTGGATTTAAAGAAGTCACACTTTTTGGCACTTAGCTTCAGGTTTGCTTCACGTAGACGGTTCAAAACCTTCTCCAGATTCTGCAGATGTTCAGTAAAATCACGGCCCAAAATGATGACGTCATCCAGGTACACCTAGCATACGTCTCCCAGTAATCCAACCATTACTCTGTCCATGAGACGTTCGAACGTTGCTGGAGCATTACACAGTCCAAATGGCATGACGTTGAATTGCCAGAGTCCATTTCCAATGCCCGTACTGAATGCTGTCTTCTCTTTGTCCTCTGGACTGATTTCTACCTGCCAGTAGCCACTTTTCAGGTCAACCGTTGAAAACCACTTCATTCCACTGAGCATGTCCAGTGTATCGTCTATTCGAGGCAAGGGGTAGCTGTCCTTCTTTGTGACTTCATTAAGCATTCTGTAATCTACGCAGAATCTGGTGGAGCCATCTTTCTTTTTCACCAGAACCACTGGCGATGACCTAGGACTTGTAGGTGGTTCGATGACTTTTTCTTTGGCCATGTCTCGTATCATGTCTGCAACTTCAGCTTCTTTCGCCCATGGAATCCTTCGTGGCCTCTGTCGTATAGGTCTTGCGTCGCCAGTGTCAATTTTGTGTTTAACAAGTCCGGTACGTCCACAGTTGTTTCCAGCGGCGAAGACGTCTTTAAACCGCATCAACAGACGTTTTGCTTGTGACAGCTGAGCGAACGTTAAGTTGTCTTTGGATGATTCCAGGATAAGCTGAGCGTCTCCTTTCAGCGCTAATGTGAGCGCTGTATTTGCGTGCTCGTCTGTCCAGCCACAGCTTTTGGACAGCGTCGTAAATTGGAATTTGTAGGCTGCCCACGAAGATGTTCCATCGAAGTGTGGCAGATCCAGTTTGAAGGGCGAGGTCGTAGCGGGAACCTGGCTTATCTGTCCAACTCCTCGTAACTCCAGTTTCTGGACCTTATTAGACATGGTTTTCTCGTGTACTTCAAGCCGCCCTTCCAAACAGTCGGTTTTCATAGCGACTTCCTTGACACCGGCTTCCACCTTTTTGATCTTTTCTCCCATGCTGGCAAGCCCGCTCTGCAGCTGACGTTCAATTGACTCTTCCAGTTTACGGCTAGCTTCTTCCTGTTTACGGCTAGCTTCTTGTTGTGCCACCTGTACAGCCTGTAGTGCAGCCTGTTGTTCCTGGCGTGCAGTTTCTTGTCCAGCTAGGATAGCGGCTAGCATGGCCTCCAGGCCTCCATCCGTAGTTCGACTCGCCGGCGGTGGTGTAGGTGGCGCTGCCATTGGTGTTGCTGCTGGCTCTTCCAATGTGGATGTTCCTCCTCCCGATGCTTCAAGCTCCTTCTGCCGGGTTGCATCCATCTCCGCCTGTCGCCTGGTGCGTGGAGTACGCGTATCTTCCCTCGGAGTGATTAGCATTCCGCTTCTGACACCAATTGTTACGTGCGGGGTGGTATTAAAATGCCAATCCGATGAGATGAACGTTTATTTCCACTGATCACTAGGTTAGCACAATGTTCCACAGTAGTTGTCCAAATCGTCTTGCACAATTATCAAAAGTCCGTTAACACACACTGAGGTCGTTGGTAATCACAATCACTGATTTCACTGTTCACAGTTCACAACACTAGTTCACTGATAACACTTAACGATCACTTGGTCGCTATCCGCGCTTAGATAGTTACACTGTCGCTTCCAGAGAAAGACTCGAAACAATAGACAAAAGACGTTCAAAACAAAGCAATAAAAATCACAAACAAAAGGGGCGGCTTTCCTTTGAGCATCTGATGTAAACAACTTTACCATACATGCTAATTTGATCTCTAACTACTTATGAATAAGGTTCAATCTTAACTACAAAACTAGGTACATTGACTAGGGTCTGAATTCCCGGAAGGCTACTTTTATGACGGTCGGGTCGGGTGTTTATAGTCCCTAATTAGTCTATTCTTTCCCACGGTATTTTTGTTCGAGAAGCTTGGCGAAACATCGCGACTCGACGACGCGATGTAACAATAGTTTTAGGAGTAGTTTATATTGTATATATAGTTATAAATAAATTTAATTGTGTACATATATAAGGTAAACATTTCTTAAATAATACTTTGATCAAATGTATATTTATAACAAGGCTTAACTGAATTAACACCAAAATACTAAAAACTTAAATTCTAACGACTAGTAGCTCAGATTTTAATCAGGAAATTAAAATTTCTGTTTGAGAGATTACTTAACCCTGACTGAATAACTTTCTGAAAATTTTAAAAACTGTATGAGTTCCTTAGCTCTCAAAATAACATAAAAATGTGGGTACATTATGAGGGCCTTTTGTGCAAAAACGAAGTTTGAAGTTGAAATAGTGGAGAATAGTCAAATTTATTTCATGCATTTGAAATGACTTTTATCACATTTTTCACATTATTTTTATTATGATGAATGATTATGAATGTTAGATAAAATAAACTGGCCAAGTGCGAGTCGGGCTCGCACACGTAGGGTTCCGATTGAATAAAATTTACCGGAAATATGAGTTTTTTGTATGGGGACCCCCTTTAATTTTTTATTTAATACATTTTTTATTATTTTATGTTGTAGCAATCATTGTAATACGTACTGTGAGCAAATTTTATGTATCTATCTATTACGGCTTGTAAGATTAAGCATGAAACGCCTAAAAAACACGTTTCTTGTAAGGGGCCCCCTTTTATTTTTAATTTTATTCTGTTTTAAGTATTTATTGTTAAGAAGGCTATAATAAATACTTTGTAAAGATTTCAAGTATGTACCTACCTAAACGGTAAATGTAAGAAAATTCATATCCAATGCATAAAATAAATTTCACTATTTTCGACTGTATCATCTTTAATCTCCATTTTCTTTTAAAAGTTGCCTGTAAAGTGCCAATTTTTATATGTTATTTAGAAAGCAAAGAAACCCATACAGATTTTAAAATGATCAGAAAGTTATTCAGTCAGATATAAATAATTGTTTTTTCAAGTTAAAATCATGTAAAAATTTCTCTCAATCAGAATCTTTTATTTCGTGTTTAAAATCTGAGCTACTAGTAGTTAGAATTTTGGTTTTTTGTAATTTTGTGGATGAACACACATGCTAGATGTAAATATTATTAATTAAAATCTCAAATGAAATGAAATTGAAACAAAACCACTCATATCGCAAAAACTACAAAAAATCGCGGAACATACATGGGGTCCAATCGATAGGTATAAGTGTCCCTAGACCACAGACCTTCGCTGGTACAGGTTGCATGGGACACCCTGTATGTAGAATACAGTATAGCATCTTTAAAACTAGTAAACAAAATAATTAAGAATGTTTAAAAACTAAAAAGAACCCACTTCACATGCCGCGCGCGCGCTAGTCAGTTTCAGTAGCAAGTTTGAGACGTTTATCCTCATATCTCTGGAGATACTTATTAGATCTTAATAAAATGTATTGAGACCACATTGGAGATTATAACCCTGCCCATAAAAAAAAACAAACATTCAAATCAGTTCTCAACTGGCGGAGTAATCGTGTAACAAACATAAAAAAATACAGACGAATTGAGAACTTCCTCCTTTTAGCAGTCGGTTGAAAACTACAAAATAGCATAATCCTGTCTGTAATATACATAATCATGGGTGGCTAAAGGACTGACCATTGCATTTACCGTAGCTCTCACCACCCATCGCAAAAAGACATGTCGCCAACAGTTTCATAAAGTTCCACCAACAGAGTTTTGTGTAGCTAGATTGAAGAATGGTTTAGAGTAGTAGTTGCGCTATGTGGCTGACTAATAAGCAATTTGTCTCATCTCGCTATCACGTCTATCACTTTCAGAACTAGCACCATTCCATTTTAGGTAAGACCTAGTGCATGTATATACCTATGTATACCTATATCTACATAACCTAATTAAGATGTTTAAATACAGCCTTCACATGCCGCGCGAGTTAGTTCCTGTAGTAAGTTTGAGATGTTTATCGCCATATCTCTGGAGATAGTTATCACATCTTGGTAAAATTTTATTGGAAATGAACCCTACCAATTAAAAAATAATCATTTAAATCGGGTCACAACTGGCGTAGTAATCAAATAACAAACATAAAAAAACATTCAGACGAATTGTATTTTTATAATGGTAGGACTTCTGCTAATCCGCCTGGGGCGGTACCACCACCTTGCCAATTAATTTTCAGCCGTGAATTAGGAATGTTTTTCGGTTGATATGGCAAAGTGTCCAGTGAAATTACAGAGCATGTGAGACTCAACAGCTTTATGGATCAAGGTAACAGGTGTAATGCAGTGCATGCCGCTGTATCCGTAATATGTAGACGTCATCGCTTACCATCAGGCGAGCGTCGTGCTTGTACTGTTACCTTATATCATAAAAAATAACCTCTTCCTTTTTGGTTGAAAACAGGAGCTAGTTAGTCAGACAGTGGAGGTGGATTAAAAAGCGATTTTCGTAGATGTAATCATTGAAAATATGGCAAACAGCATGCAAAGAATGTTACCACCGGCCTCGCTCGATCGCTTCTTTCATTCAGCTACGGAGATCATGTCGTTCCAGATTCAAAATCTTTTTGTTTAATGTCTGATCTGATGAAATGACGAAATGAATTCTGAACCTTCTAGCGTAATAGTAGTAATTAATATTATTAAAAATCTGGTTGACCACTTAAACAGACAAATATGACTCTTCCCGACATCTATTGACGAATAATAATACAATTTTTTTTTAATTGAGAGCCTGCTTTACCCACAGAACTGCTTTACCCACAAGGTAGCACTAAAGCTACTTCTACTCGCCAATAGATGTCGGGAAGAGTAATATTTTAAGTTGATAAACAATAAAGTTGATTATTGAAAACACGAATAAAACAACATTTTCTGAGAATGATTCCTAGCTAGATCGATTTATCGCCCCCTAAATCCCCTGTATACTAAATTTTATTTTATCGTTGGATTCATCAGTTAGATTCATATTAAGGTAAAGACGATAGCGCCATCTTTAATGATCATCTAGATGGCGCGGCGCTATCGTAAAAAACTTTTTTTAATCTTTTCTTTAATTTTTAACTTTGTTCTATTCTTAGTTTTTGTTGTTATAGCGGCAACAGAAATACATCATCTGTGAAAATTTCAACCGTCTAACTATCACGGTTCATGAGATACAGCCTGGTGACAGACGGACAGACAGATAGACAGACAGACAGACAGACAG
Organism: Cabera pusaria; assembly: GCA_954871355.1. NCBI lineage: Eukaryota > Metazoa > Arthropoda > Insecta > Lepidoptera > Geometridae > Cabera > Cabera pusaria. The sequence goes on along the minus strand of OX940885.1, from coordinate 25,152,280 downwards.
ACGGACAGCGGAGTCTCAGTAACAGGGTTCCGTTGGTACCCTTTGGGTTCGGAACCCTAACAAAAACACGCGTACATACACACAAACACACACACACAAACGATCCACGTAACAACATCGTAAACTAAAATTGCATCCGTTCATTTATATCTTTATGTCATTTATCTAATTCTAATCAATTTTGGCCATATTCCATATGTTATATTCTTAATATTAAGTTTTTAATATCGCTGCATGATTACTGAAATAAATAAATTAAAAAATTAAAAAATGCTCCGATCGGTTACTTTTGATATTTCAATTCGAAAAAATCTGTGATTCAAATCGGAAATGTTTTCGCGACAAAATAACTCACGGATTATCGATATTAAAAATTCAAAATGAAGCTTCCGTATCCGAATAGGTTTTCGAATGATTGAGAATCAGGGGGCTGGACCAAGAACACGACAACGCTTTGGCATGGTTGGTTTTTATTTTGCAATACATAAGATGACCCGATTCGGGGGTTACGGAATCCTCCTCCTCTCTACTGACTTTACATAACCCTAGAGTAAAGTCTAGGGCCTAGACTATACATTTGTAATTTGCAAATGTATGCGTAAGTGTCTATATTCCCTATTTCCTTTGCACGACCGCAACCCTCAGAGTAAATTAATAAATCAAAATAAATGAGCATGATAATAAGCAAATAAACTGGCCAAGTGCAAGTCGGACCCGCACTAGTAGGTTTCCGTACCACACTACAGTATTTTATAAGATCGAGCAAAAAATACCACTATCATTATTCGCCTGCAAAAAATAACAATTAATAAACATTTCGTTTCTTATAACGCCTTCTAACGTCTAACAAAGGTGTTAGGGATCGACATTTCAATATAACGCCATCTATGGGACGTTTACCTAACTAAGCGTTCATAGATGACGTGAAATGCCGAAGAAAACACGTTTCTTGTATGGGGACCCTCTATTATTTTTAACTTTATTCTGTTTTTAGTATTTGTTGTTATAGCGCCAACAGAAATACATCATCTGTAAAAAAATTCAACTGTCTAACTATCACGGTTCATGAGATACAGCCTGGTGACAGACGGACAGACAGACAGACAGACGGACAGCGGAGTCTTAGTAATAGGGTCCCGTTTTACCCTTTGGGTACGGAACCCTAAAAAGAATTAACTGAGCTGCTTATGACCGTGAATCACATGATTTGTATATTGCATAACATTTGCCTTTAATTGTCCTAAAATGTTGCAAAGACTTTAATTTAAAGACGATTTTCTAAGATGTTACGTTGAATATGTGTCTTAAATCATTTCTGTAATTATTATAATGAAGTATTATTGTCAGAAGTTGAATATATATACATGCATTTTATACAATATGCTGTTTAAAACTGCATTTAGCAAGGCAACAAAGGTAGCTGTGGTTGCTATAACAGTTTTGCAGGCGTTATTTTAATATCAGCTGAAGTATCTAATAGCACCTAAAGCGTCCACATTTTTTTTATTTTGTGTAACGCATGAGTTTTTTTGTAAATTACACTATCGGTAGATTATAAACACACCCAGGCATACACACTACTGCACTAAAATTCACAGATTGATAGATTTATTTTTTTCATTCAATTCGTATGTAAATAAATATAAGTTATTTAAAAAAAAAAACCGACTTCATAATCACAAACAGGCACTCAAAAGCACAAAAAAAATTACTTAAAATTATTATAAGCGCTACCCACTTATCTATTTGAAGTCGGTGCCAGCCAAGTTTAATAGGTAGTAGATAGATAATACCTACATGTATCTACCTACTTACTAACCTACATGTACCTACTTACTACTACTATATACATAGTATCTATCTACTATCCAATAGACTTGGCTGGCACCGACTTCAAATAGATAAGTAGGTAGCGCTTATAATAATTTTAAATAATTTATTTTTCGCTTTTGAGTGCCTGTTTGTGATCATGAAGTCGGTTTTATTTTTTTTGAAAAATAACTTATTTTACCCTTTTTAGTGCATAACAAGTTTTAATAAAATTACATGCATCTATTACATTTGGTGTCTGGGCCGTTATACACTGACGGATATATACTTTTTGAAAATTTGATGTATGTACCTATAACGGTTAAGAAGATACAGATCTGTAAAGTGCGCACATATGTATAGACACACGGACGGACGGACGGACGAACGGACAACAAAGTCTCAGAAAGTGTTCATTTGGTACCCTTTGGGTTCGGAACCCTAAAAAAATTGACTTTAAATGCCTTGCTAAAGTGATAATATTCACTAGTAATAATTATGTCATCAAGGTATCAAAGGACAATTTCCAAAATGGCCCTGTGCAATTAAAACATCTGACACACACGATAATTAATTGTCTATTTTATTACAATAATTCCAAATACTTTTATAACACGGACTAGTTGTATTCCAAAATGAATATAAAAAAGTATTATTTGCGATTATTAACATTACTTGCCGCCATATGGCCAACAGAGTACTGAATCACTCTACTACGTTATAAGAGGCACTTCCCTATATTGTTGAAACCCGAATTATGAAAGCACTGTGTAGCCAACCTAACAACGGAAAGTATTATTTACGTAGTAACTATTATATAATCTGTGGTATTATGCTTATATATTTTTTTTGCAGTGTTGGTTGGTAAAAAGTACGTTCGTAATTCTTAGTTATTTAATAATGTATGCAGTGTCGCGGGACTGAAATGGCCGCCATCTTCGCCCAACGTCATGTCATGTCAAAAAATCTTAGGTATGTTTAAAAAAGTTTGCACCCTAACAAGACTTTGCCCGGTAGAACATTCCTGTGAAGACAAATTATTTATATTTATATATAATTATTTATTATAATTATTTATTATAATTATTAATATATAATTATTTATTGAGAGCCCGGTGGCGTAATTGGGAGAACAGTCGGCTTTGATGCCGTGGTACCGAGTTCAAACCGCCGTGCACCAATGAATTTTTCGATCGAAAAATATATGTGCGCTTCTCACAGTTGCCCTCCGGTGAAGGAAAACATCGTTAAGAAACCAACAATCCCCGCATGGTGGTAGGACATATCTAGTGTCCGCCTGGCCAGCTACCACCCTCAAGTTCCAAAATCTGTCGCCAAACATCTTATGTGTTCAGGCAGCTATCCTTCAGAGCCAGTTCCCATTCTAGTCCACTTCTCTATCTTCGACCGCATCTTCATTTAGCAACAGGTGAGATAGTGGTCAAACGCTAGCCTATAAGATATTTAAAAAAAAAATGTATTATACCCACCTTTATTTCTATCTCGCTCACAGTTACCGTAAGAATATCTGTCAAAAACCAAAATCAACGAGAAGAAAGATGTAAAAACATTATTCAAGGTCATATTTTTTAGTCTTCAAAAGTATATCCAATAGCAACCTCCATTGTGTATAATCTTCTTGGGAGTCTTCTACTAAAACCAGTACATTCTCCTATGTTTGAGGTATTTATCTCCATATCTCTGGAGATACTTATCAGATCTCGATAAAATTAAAATGGGACCACCTCGGAAACGTATCCTACCTATTAAAGAAAGAATCATTTGGATCCGTTCACTATTGACGGAGAAATCGCGTAACATACACACAAAAAAAAAAAAACATACAGACGAATTGAGAACCTCCTCCTTTTTTGTGAAGTCGGTTAAAAAGTCAAGGCAACTCTCAATATTTCGTCTAATTAAAAAAATATCAGTAGCACCTTTAGGAATTTTCGATTTGCAGAATCTGGAACGAAAACCACCTTGCTAAGCTAACATGGTAACAAAACATTTAAAATAAAATATACAGTAAATTAGATAGCTAATTTACTGTATATTTTATTTTCAATGTTTTAGTTTAGTACTATTATTTATTCCATGTTTAAAGTCTATAGTAAAGTTACTAATGTCGCTTTTGTCCCTTTTTAGGGTTCCGAACCCAAAGGGTACCAACGGAACCCTATTACTGAGACTCCGCTGTCCGTCTCTCTGTCTGTCTGTCTGTCTGTCTGTCTGTCTGTCTGTCCGTATGTCACCAGGCTGTATCTCATGAACCGTGATAGTTAGACGGTTGAAATTTTCACAGATGATGTATTTCTGTTGCCGCTATAACAACAAATACTAAAAACAGAACAAAGTTAAAAATTAAAGAAAAGTTAAAAAAATATTTTTACGATAGCGCAGCGCCACCTATGTAGTTGCTAAGATGGCGCTATCATCTTTACCTTAATCTGAATCTCGGAAGCGGCTCCAACGATTAAATAAAATTTAGTATACCTACAGGGGATTTCGGGGGCGATAAATCGATCTAGCTAGGAGTCATTTTCAGAAAATGTTGTTTTATTCGTGTTTTCAATCATCAACTTTATTGATAATCAACTTAAAATATGACTCTTCCCGACATCTATTGGCGAGTAGAAGTACTGTATCAGTAAAGCAGTTAGTTGCTCTCAATTAAAAAAAATAGTATTATTATTCGTCAATAGATGTCGGGAAGAGTCATATTTGTCTGTTTAAGTGGCAAAAAATACCGAACAAAGCTCGGTCAACTAGATATTTAATAATATTAATTACTACAATTACTATTACTACTATATAATACTATTCTACCTTTGTGTTAACGTTTACTTAGTTGGTGTTAGAAGTTCGTTAGAAATTCGATAGATGGCGTTCGGAACCCTCCGTGTGCGAGAAAAAGTCTGACTCGCACTTGGCCAGTTTTATTCGTATTTATTAAAGTACTTAAGGGCTGTTATATGTTTGACATATCTATGTATCTGTTTGTCTTTCGGTGGCATCGTAGCTACCGAACGGAACTGAACATAATTTTTTTTTTTTTTTAGTTTCATAGGTGATTGATCGAGAGTGTTCTTATTATAAATAATTTTTCATTACAGAAAAGTTGCCATTGGGTTTATTTAACAAATGTATATAAGGATTAGCTTTTTGTTCAAATCGAAAAATCAATTTACAGCTGCATCTGTCTATACCGTATTCGGAAAGCGTAGCGTAGGACGTCTAGGACGACTCAGACTAGGTGGAGCGGTTATCTTCGCAGGGTGGCGTGCAAGAGCTGGATGGATGAGTTGCCGAAAATCGTGCTCAGTGGCGTGCAGTTGGTAAAGGCATATGTCCAGCTGTGGACTAACATAGGCTGATGATGATAACGTATTCTCGTTAACATGTGAGCGTTAGCGATATTCCTTGATCGAGCTTCCATGCCAATTTTGTACAATTTTATTTATTACTTAGCTGCGCATTATTATGACCTTCAGGTATACTAGACTGGATAATTTTACGCCCACTTTTAATAACCGTTCAACGCAATAATGTTAACTGTCGGTAGTTAGTTGATGTTTTATTGAGCTAAAGATATAGATAAAGACTAGCGATGATATCCCTGTGTCATGAATATAGATTGGGTAGCCTTAGTTGTCTATAGTTCAGAGCGTAAGGCCTTAAATAGGATAATAAGTAATAAACTATGTGAAAGATTGTAAAATAGAATAATCAAGTTAAAAAAAATTTTTTGTATACTAGCACAATTACAAGAAACCTATTTATATCTGATAGGCTAGTGTTCGATACAATATAGACTGGGGGTAAGCGTTGATGTGGTTGAAGAAAGTGAACACGCTAGGCCTAGAATAGTCTGACTCTGAATGGCCGTGTGCTACCGGAATGTAAGGTTAGGGCGGCAGATTTTTTTACTTGTTGGTGGTAAGCTGATTTTTGGTAGCATGTCAGGCGGATCATTGATTAATTAATGCTACTACTACCACCTGTTGAAATTCTATTGTATTGATTGTATTGTGCGGTCGTTGAAAGAGAAAATCCCATGGGTCTTTGCTGTCTTTGCTGTGGGCAACAACGCACCAGAAAACTGTTAACATTATGAATGGACTCGATGATGAAGACTCTTTATGTCTTACAAACAAAGAGAAACTGTAAAATATATAACGAGAACTCGAACCTTTTGGACAAAAAAAGTAGTTTATAATAACCAAACGAAAAAATAGGACCATTATAAATCTTAAGAATACCACAAACGTTTGAAAATTATACGAAATAATGACAAATCTACCAATTGTATGATGACAAAACTCGATAGCTACGCTTTAAAGCACAGTGACAAATTTTCTTGTTTGCGTAATTGAGCATCATAGAAAACAACCACGAACGGAGAACGTCTGTTTAAGAAACCGTGTAGTCGGCAAGTTAATTTTATAATTATTTTGGCTTTTCATAAATTTTGTCATAGAACTAGCAACCCGCCCCAGCTCCGTACGGGTGAAATTTATATCTAAGTATAATTGTTGATAAACGTTTGGATGAAGGCTGCATGGCACTTTTGTTTTTTTGTTTTAATTCAAAGCAATAATGCAAGCAAACATACTTTTTTATATGTATAATTATTATAATCGATATGATCTATTTAATACTATTTGACGTGTGTAAGTGCAGATTTTTAATTTGCCCATATGCTGAATAAATACTTTAAGTTTTGAGTTTTATCTTAGGTCGGATGGATGGTTTGCGTAAAGGATAGATAGATACCTTTACATCTACTAACCCGGAGGTTGCTATTTTAAATCCTATCCGTGCGTAAATGGGTTTTTCTATGTGCATTCATGGATGTACATCTACATGTGGTAGGAGGAGGTGGCATTATATCGATGTTCTGCCTGACTTGCTATCAAAAAGTGGCTTACAAACATCAAGGAAAAAACCTGCCACCATAGTCTTTATGATGTTCCGGCAGCACAGCTCCTGAGAGTCAGACCATTCTAAGTTGTGATCCTAGGCCTTGCATGTTCACCATTCTCAACCACATTATTGTTTACTACCAGACGAGACAGTGGCGTAGGACTATTACCTTTTCTGTGACAGTGGTCAAACGTTCGCCTATCAGATTTAAATAAAAATGTTTGTATTTATACAATAGATCAAATTATATTTACCTATGGACAAACAAAACATTAAAACTTCGAAATTTATAAATACAACAACAAATTGCGCAAACAGGCCGATTACGGCAGGCGTGTGGACTCATCTCATTAGCGATTTAACGTGATACTATTTTAATTAATGTCCTCTTTGAATCGTAAATCAAAGCAGCGTGATGTCGCACTTTAACGACCTTCGTGTGTACTTGAAGCGACGCCCACAATCATCCTTGTTTATTATTTATCCACGATTCTTTCAATAATAAGTGCTAGTCCATTATTTAACTCCTTGTCACCTGTCTATGTTATATATATACCCTATGTAATTGTAGGACGGCGCGATTATCGCGAGTCTCGTTGCTCGTGCGCTTGCTTGCCTCTATGAGTCACCGGTAAGCGTTGTGCGCACAATGCCGTCCGAATGGTCCAGTCGCGACGCCGCATACTTAGGAGACATACATGTCACTTATCTTACGCATTCGTTCGCGTTAATAAATTACGATCTTTAATAAAATATTGACTGAAGTTGCCACATAAAAGTTATTGCGATCAGGGTGGGTGTGTTGAAGTGAAACGATGACGGCGGTTAAAAAAGCGGTGGCGATGCGTCAGCTGGACTCTATGTTTAACAATATGAACCTGGAAGGGGACCGTCGTCGGTCCTCCATTGTCACCTCCACCATCGAGCACGACCCTCGATGCGACGTACATGGCCGCTGCTCCACTCCTTATCGATCGTCGCTGTATCTTCACAGCAGGGAATCCACGCCGGGATACTGTAGGGATGTCGCGTCTCCTACGAACGGTCTAATTATCAGGTCCGTATGCTCATATATCAGGTGCCTATTACTGCGTTCTTATTTTTTTTTAATAACAATTCGATTATTACAAACAGGCGAAAAGACTCAAGTCGTATCTCCGCATCTCCGGCTCGAGACATAGAACATCCATCGACGTTTCCGAGCATTCTCCGTCGCGACCGGCACAGCCCTTCCGTTACACCTCCGCGCCGAGAAACCCCTAGTCCTACTCAAAAATACAACACGAAAAGACACTCAATGGGCTCATTCCCGAATCTCAGCCGCGCTAATATCGTCAACTACAACCGGCGAGATTCCACTGTCAGCAATGGAGTCAGAGAAATGAAAAGAGATTACGTCGGCTCCATGAGCTCTCTTCCTCGTAAGACATCTAAAGATTATATAGGCTCTATGAGCTCTCTGTCGAGGAAAAGTTCTATCGACACAAAGAAATCCTCCACAGATTCCTTGGACTTCTGGAATAGCTCTTGGGACATAGAGAAAAACGATTCGGTATCTTGTTTGGTGAACGATGAGAGGCTGACTTATGGACATAATAAGGTAATTACTAATAATAATGAACAAAGCTAACACAGTCATCAATGAACAATACTCCCTTTTGGTCGATTAACTCATTTCGTGACTGTGGATTCATTCATAGTCGATTCTACGTATACACATATACAGGAAAATACTAATGTCCCATTCATAACTATATTCATATCATCAGTAATGTTGTTCACTTAGTGTGCATTTTAATTAATAATACGTTTTTTCTACGAATGTTTCAATTTCCTTTTGTTCTAATGCTAGCTAATGATAGTTCCGTTAAATCACAGCTGTAGAGAGCGTGAAGCTCCCAATTAACTATATGAAAAGTATGTAAGTACTTTTATGTATTTATTTTCTAGGTATGTGGATATATACTATATCTATATAAAGTCGATATATATTCTTAAGTTTGCATATGACAGCTTATTATATACTTACTACACTTATGATAGTTACAGTTATAAACTATGATTTTTTAATAAATTCAACTTTTGTTAAAATCTGAATCTCAAATTATATTAAATTTTAATTCTTCGACAATTAATGTAACGCAAACTCGTTGATCGTAGCTGGGAAAAATATCTCGCGAGAGCCAAGGCAGATTTTGGTCTACCAGTTTAAATTCTATTGTTCAACTTCCACAAACAATTGAATTTGTTTTCAACTAAGATTATGAACGTACATTCCACTGGCTAGATCTAGGCTCGGGTATAGGAACTGTAATGTATTATTGTAAATGAGTACAACAAACATTTATGGATAGGTACTTATTTCTAGTTGACATCAAATATCGTTAAAGAAACGTGAGCGATTAAATTGTGCTAATTGTTGGCTTTGATTACATTTGATATGATGATTTGCAAATGCGCAGGGATAATGCTAGAAATATCTGAGTATGAATATTTTAAGCTTTACAACATGAAAAAACCGACATCAAATGCCGCGCTAGTCATTTTTCGAACCAAGTTTGAGGTGTTTTCTCCATATCTCTGGAGATACTCATCAGCTCTCGATAAAATGACAAAGGGACCAAATGGTAAACATACTCTCTCACACAGAAAACAAATTTGTCATCGGTTAATGAATGACGGAGTTCTGGGGTAACAAAGATAAAAATAAGTAAATAAATGATGCAGTCGAATTGAGAACTCATTTTGTGTGAAGTCGGGTGAAACCGACTACAAATGCCGCGCTAGTAATTTTTTCAGTAGCAAGTTTGAGGTGTTTATCTCTAGACATACTCATCAGATCTCGATGAATTTACAATGAGACAGCCTCAGGTGTATACTCTTTCAGTAATTTGAAAATCGGTCCTTAATTTATAGAGAAAAGAAACATACAGACAAAATAATAACCATCTCTTTTTTAAAGTAGGTAAAAAGACACCAACAGAACTGTTATTCTATGACAAAATGTAATTGCTAAATAAGACCTCGATTCGACATCTTGCTGTAATAGATAAAATGTTAAATGATGTGGTTTCAATATCAATATTAAAACTATTTTCACGGTAAAGACTTTCTCATCGCCCATAAACTTAAAGCCTATTGATTTAATATTGACAGGATCTAGTTTACTCTAGAGCTCTCAGATCTCTCAAAATGTACCCAATTTTGTTGGTTTATACCCAGAAGCGTTCAGACAGAAGCAGGTATTGTTTGCCAGCGAAACTAAACCAATGTTTGCGTACTGACACTGCTATTGAATATACAGAAATAGAGGACACAATATGTGTGATGCAATCGATTTTCAACTGATTTTAGTAAAATCCGTGAAAGGTTTTAGTTAAATAAAGTATTGTAGATTATTGGTAACAACGTAATTTTTCAATACTGAAATGTTATATGGATATTTTTTTATATGGATGGTTGACTGTATCTGAAATATAAAATTTTATATGTGCCGATGCTACAAAAAACTGTCCGTTAATCTAAGGGATTGCTTATCAACGTACATTTAATTACAAAATATTCTCAGCTCGTGATTGTATTTACGTGAACATAGGTATACAAAACCGCCATTGATTACAATATTAAAATGTAAGTAAATTATACATGAAACAGAATCAACTACATATTCATTAATGCACAGGTAAGTAGCTGAAATGAAAAATGTACAATACAAAAACCACATCAAATTGTAGAGCTGATGTTTTCTTGATATTTTTACTGAATATTTTAATTTCAAGCAACTAATGCTGAAACTCTCTAAACTAAATTAGGAGCTAAATCATATAATTAATTCATTTTGCACACGTGATAAAGTCGAATCGATATAGAAATTGGTGGATATCTAAATATTACATCTGAGTTCGCTCTACATGGCCCGCTGCTAGGGCGGGTTTGCTGTGACCTATACGTCCATAAAAGGCTGCGACGATGCCAGCCACCGGTCGCCTGCTCTCGGCAAATCTCGATAATATTTACATTCTATCTCGCGGAGCGCTGCAATATTAACAACTCACACTATGTGCTAACCAGGCTAAAGTTCATTTTGACGCACAACTCACAGTAGCTATTTGTTGGTAGTATGTTACTGGTATTATAAAAAATCCTTTATTTTAAATATCTACTCCAAAAGTTAACAACGTACACACAATTGCAAAGAATACTTTAATTGTAAAAAAAATTATGATGTGTCATTCAAAATAAGATCCAAATTTATTTTAATAGCGCTCAAATACATTGTGCGTTCATATTTTCATTTCACAATTGAAACCAGTCCGAGCTCTACCTACATAAGACATGAATTGAACAGATTGAAATGAACTCAGGAGAGCTTCGCATTGTGTTGATGAATTCCAATTTATATGTAACTGTATACTCTCGTAAATACACAATTACAGCGAAGACAGGACGGCAGTTAATCAACCAATAAATTTCAATTGATTGCCAGCAAAAGACACAGTAAATGCGGATGATTCAGTAACGTGTATGTATCGGTAATTGTGTCAATGTTTACTTCCATATGTTGCCGAGGATTTTCGGCGTACACAGTGACTCACCATGAAGTCTTGCCTCGCACGTTGTCTCTATTATTCAGTTTATGTAACACTTCGTAAGATTTACCGAAATCTCCACCTATTGTATCGTATCTAAGATAGCGATTAAAGTTCTCTTCGCGAGAATCGAGTCGAATTAAACTCGATCTAGTTCCTCAGTCGGCATCGGTACAAAAAGCTTAAAATCACTTTGTCATAACATAAAAAACAAACGAATGTTAGTTTTTGCCAGGTCTAATCAACTATTGCTCTACTCAACTGATTCCTTGATTTCTATCAAATTGGCATATTGTTTTATGGCTAAGTACTTCTTTTATTTGCGATGAACATAAACAACAATGATCTTTAATTATTCGTTTTCCATGTGTAGGCTGAAATTAAGATTATGATGAGTTTCTTCTGACATAAACTTGTTTATTATTGTGGTCTGTATATGGTCTAGCCTTGAGTTCCTTCGTTACTTATAAGGTGACTAATTAAATGTTTGAATTTTCCTACATTATTTCTAGACTAGCGTAGGTGGACTACGTGAGCAATATTTGTTTGACTTATCGTTTTGTTAGTTTTACGTTACCTGTCATTCCTATATAATAATGCATCGTAACTAACTAAACAATTCACGAGTGTTTTATATGTTATGCTATTACCTACACCATATATTTTTTATACCTAGTGAAGCGTAAGATAGAAGCGAAAGTGGTATGCGCGCGTGACGAATTTAACGTTATTTTCTAAAAATTGCGTTTAGCCGACTCATATATGAAACTGTGTCGTAATTGATGGCTCGTGTGTTCTAAATGTAATTCCGTGATCGATATTCTTTTGAGTTACGTAAAGTCCTAAATAAAGTTGCATGTTCATTTTTATGGTTAACTGCAAATTTATTGAGTGTCGATATAACGTATGAATCTTTTATGACTATTTGCTATTATAAATAAGATTTCACTTGTGAAACTCTTGCAGTCTCAGGAGAAATTCTAGGTCTATTGTCGTCTAATCGTATCATCATCATGATCAGTATACTAGTCCGCTGCTGGACATAGGCCTCTCCAATTGTACGCAACTGAGCACTATTCTCAGCTTCTCTTATTCAAGGCACTTTATGAGTCAAAACTCCTACGCGTGGAGATATCTGGTGCGTCTCTTATGAGCAATATCCGATGAGCTTGTTGAACGCATTGACCGCGCACAGGCTACCCCTTTCACTTGTGTTCGTATCCAACGGATCGAGCGGAACGCGTGCGCGCCTTTCTCTCTGTTCTCATCTCTTTCTAACGTGTGCAACACTAATGGTGGTGGGCAAACGCCATTCGCCGCTCGCGTCAACAGTTGCGCAGTTACCTCGACTACATCCACACGGAGCCGCTACCGCTGCGCTCGGATGCTCTATCGCGATCTGACATGAAGTCCAAACCGGCACATTTCGTGGACGCGCCGTACAGACCGTGGCCGCCGCTCTCCCGTCAGACGCAGTCCAATTTTTACTTCCGACCTCCGGATCCGATGGATTTGAGGAATTTCAAGACATCCTCCTCTAAAGGTTCGACGTACTCCGATTTCTCTGGGATGAGTGCGTACAGTAATAAGTCCCGGGACTACTATTTCTTATCGCCGAGCTATCGGTCGGCTGGAGCGCCCACGCCGGGCGGGCACGTCGACCTGTACGCGGCGCGGGAGCGGCAGCGCCAGGCGCGAAACACCAATCCTTCGCCCTCGGCTTGTCCTTGCAGTCGATCGCGATCTCTCGAGGACGTACGCACCGAGGTCGTTACCGAGTGGGAGGACGATGACGAAAACGGAAACCGAATTGTAGCACCAGCCACCAAATTCAACCGAACTTCGCACAAAAGCAGCGGATCCTTCCAAAAGCAAGGATACCTCACCCGCCATTCCATGGAAAATTTAGTCGACAAACCACCACAGTTATTGCCACCTAAACGGATCTCCGCCTTTCAGGTAATTGAGTTAACTTTCTATCGAGGTGGCCGACTCATTAAGATGACTGTGATAAAGCAGTTTGTACGCTGTTACACGATATTATTATCCCTGGCTGACGTCGTTAATTTAAACACAGTATTTTACTCTTGTACTGCGGCGCAATATCTAGCTTTCTGAGTCGATAGTAGCGAAAGGCGAATTTTATTTTCCTGCTCCAGCGAATGATTTTTCGAGGGACGAAAGTTTTATAAATGCGTTGAATTATGTTTGTCGATGCACGGCATGGAAGCATAACATTGCGCCAGAGCTCGTTCAGCTCCGGTGAACCGCAACACTCCGTCCTGTGCCGATGTAACGGATGTTCGATATGTTTTTATACTCTATAAGTATCTGTTAGTTGAGTTAACAAGTTCCACTTGATTACAACATAACTTATACCTGCTCTACACAAAACCTAATTTTAGTATAACGTTTATATAACTAAAATATGGGAATTGCTAAGAGCTGAACTAAGTTCTATTTTAAATAGGTATCCATTCAAAAGTCTGTTTATTTAAATATTGTCTATAAACATATATCTGACAAACATGATCCATATCATTAATATATTTACATAATTATTGCGAAATATTAGGTCAATTTAGCAATGCGAATATGAACGAGAACTTTACGTCTACATAATGTATTCCTTCGTTAAAATTGTATATATTAACGAAAGATAATTAATAATTATTGGTAAGAAAAACCATGTCACAGAAAATACGAAACAAGTAGGTTGAGTTTATCCTTAATAAGATCGTTCAAAAAACTAAAAGAACCGACTTAATGCCGCGCTATTATCAATTTTCACTACCAAGTTTGAGGTGTTTCTCTCCATATTTCCGGAGATACTTATCATATCTCGATGAAATTATGCTACCAGCCTTGGAATATCTCTTTTCCAACAAAAAATAATCATCAAAATCGGTTCATAAACGACGAAGTTATCCGCGAATAGACAAAAAAAAATATGCGGTCGAATTTAAAAACCTCCTACTTTTTTAAAAAGTCTGTTAAAAAGAGTCTTAGGGCCAGTTTTACATAGTCAAAGAGTTTTACCAGTAGCTGATATGAACTGACTATAAACTTATCAAACAGATTGTTTATAACTTTTTTATAGCGTTATGTGTCAGATAATTAAACTTTAACAGGAACCGGTGAAACTGAGCTTTGACCTACAAATCTATTCCTTTAACCATGACCTTTTCCTATTCTAAAATTATTCTGTATTGCCTCGTAAAATGTTTTAGGTATTTATGCTCAGTATTTATACAATTTTACATATTAGCTTTAAAAATTATGACTTTGGCAATAAGTACATAGTTGTATTGATTTAGGCGATCACCGCAGCTTCCATAAATCTAACTTTAATAATGATAACTCTTTTCTTTTAAACCGAATAATAAAGGATACCCAAATAGTAATTAAATTGTTATATGTATTATTTATATTTATTTGTTGAAGTCATGCGACTTCTATTCTGAGAGCAACATTTATTACGTTGTAGGTTCTACATCGATGTTACGTAAAATAATGATTACTTAACGTTTTACGATTCATTACCGGATTATGCCGAATAGATTACGTGTCATCATCGTATCAGAGTAGGAAATACCAATACGATGTTAATGCTAATGATAATTCGATGCTAAAAGTGTAGGTATGCTATCTAATCTCAAAATTATAAGCCACGATTTCATTTCCCGTGATTTCTACGGCATTTTTGCGCTACTAAACTCACTTTACATAATGTCGCAAAATGTATGCTTAATTGCAAGCCTATTAGCATTTGCTCGACTTCTTAAGACCTAATCAGTTATGTAACTTCTCTTATTGCCAAAAAATATTATGTTACCCACACTTTCATCTTTGCTTCTTGAACTCGTTTTCGTATGCTTTTAACCGACTTCGAAAAAAAGGAGGAGGTTCTCAATTCGTGTTTTTTTTTGTGTGTCTGTTACGCGATTACTCCGTCAATTGTGAACCGATTCGAATGATTTGTAATCGGTAGGGTACGTTTCCGAGGTGGTCCCATTGTAATTTCATCGAGATCTGACAAGTATTTCCAGAGATATGACGATAAACGTCTCAAACTTGCTACTGAAATTGACTCGCAGGGCATTGAAGTCGGTTGTTTTAGTTTTTAAACTATCTTACATATATTATTACTTGTTGACTGCACACGCACAAGGATTTCAATTGACTTCAAAAAGAAGGAATTTCTCAATTCGACTGTTTTTTTAAATGCTTGTTACCTCCGTCAGTCAATAACCGATTTGGAAAATTCAATTTTTGTTTGAGAGGGGTATACTTCCCATTTTGTCCAATTGTTAATTCACTGAGATCTCATGTGTATCTCCAGAGATATAGAGAACAACACCTCAAACTTGCCACTCAAAATGTCTAGCGTGGCATTTGAAGTCGGTTGTTCTCGTTCTGTAAATTTTATATTATGAAGAAGTGATTTTATATAATGCATCGAAATCTATGTCTACTTAATTGAAAATCGTTTTTCGCGCTTATCGGTTCGGACTCTTGAAGTTGAACATTTTGTTGATGTAGCTTAAGACGAATGGGCCGATAGTTTTTTAAAAGCTCTCTGTAAAACGACACGACAATACTCCTACTCCACGCATACCTCTGGAGTTCTCTCATCAAAGGGAACGGGTTTAAATTAGGTCTTTCTGTAGGTCCTTAATAAAGGTGTACCATCAGAATTCAGGACCACATTTGTAATACCATTATCTCCAGGGGCGTTTCCATTTTTATACTGTTTGAGAGCCATCACGATTTCGGCCTGACTGACTTCTGGCAAGTCTCGGTAAAGTGGCTCTGGAATCCCCATTTTCGGGATCAGGTTATAGCGGAATGGTATGACTCTCAAGGGCTGTGTGATGCCGGAACACCGTAAGTTTATGGCAGTAGATTTTCTCTTTGATAGTGTTTGGCTACTTTTTGTTTGCAAGTCAGGCGGAACATCGTAATAATACTCCTACCACCTGTGGACGAACAGACATTGATGGTATTAGTACTTATAATAATATAGGTACTTTTTTAAATTTCCTCACGTACATAATCTTGTCGACGCGGTCTAAGGTGAAATCATGTTTGTCTGGTATTGGCAGACAGCAGGGAGACGAGGCCTGCACAATCTATATTAGTACAATTCGTAAAGCGAAACTATCGTTTTTAGGGTTCCGTAGTCCTGACAAGGAACCCTTATAGTTTCGTCATGTCCGGCTGTCTGTCTGTCTGTCCGAGGTTTTGTTAAGAGACCGTTAATACTAGAAAGCTGTAATTTTGTGGGGGTATGTATATATCAATTACGCCGACAAAGTGCTGAAATAAAATTTTGAAAAATTTTTTTTTAGGGTAGCTCCCCTACATGAGAAATGGGGATGCTATATAGCTAGAATAGGTCTTTTAAAATGACTTAAGGGTTGCTAATACCGTTTTTCGATTGAATGCTCCATTAACGAAATATTAAACATTAAAGTGCAAATTTTTGTTCCAGTAGGGCGTCCCCCCCCCCCCCCCCTCTTTAAAAGCTAAACTGCTGGCTTGAAAAATGTGGAAAAATTCGTGATTATAGCGCATTTTATGAACTTAAAGGAAAACTATAGCGGTTAAGATAACTTTATTAGTTTAACAGTAATAGTCGTTGAACTTAGGTGTTGGATAATTTTGTACCAAATACAAAATCCTTTGAATAAATCCTTTAAAGTGACAAAGTACCTAGGTGCTTGTTTATAACGGGTAAAGACTTGCATTGAATAATAGGCTACTACGGAACTCTACACTGCGCGTGGCCCGACACGCACTTGGCCGGTTATTTATTTTTATTCGCCTTTTCAATTGACGACACGTCGATGTTCACGGCATTGTCAGGTTTGTCGGGTATTGTTAGGTATCACGTGCAGCTAAGGTCTAGGTCACGGACGCAAATGAGTTACTTTGTTCAGACATATTACATACTAGCAGCCCGCCCCGGCTTCGCACGGGTAGAACAAATATGCCTATAAAATTTGCATCAGTTTGTTGCATCGAATATAAAATATGAACATATTTAACAATCATCGTCATATGTCAACCAATTTACACAAAACCTTAACGAATTATGCACCTAAACCTTCCTCATAAACACTCTGGCTTTTGGTGAAAACCGCAGGATAAGCCGTTCAGTAGCTATTGAGATTATTGCGAACAGACAGACAGACGTGATATCTTCTAGAGTTTTCATTTGAATTATATACTGTAAACAACAATTTTAATCTATAATATGTGGCCAAGCTAATTAACGTAATTATTTGGATAAGGATTAATACTATATACTTGAAAATAGCCTTGGAAGTTATGTAATATTTTTCAACAAAAATTTTAAGATAAAAATAGTTACTGTGAGTCAACCTTAAGAGATAGACATATGCTGTCGCGGACTTTTTGTAGGTCTTATTAAGTTGTATAACTCTTTCATAGACAATATTCTTCAATTGAGCAGCGTTCGTAAGAAACGTATTTTTTCGACCGTTTTTTTGCCGACTTAGGTTGCAAATTAGGTTTCCACGAATGTACCTTTGATTTAAACGGGATAATATATAGCCTATTTTCATTCCGAAAGTCCATTCTATGTATTAGTGAAAGAATTTTTTAAATCGGTTCAGTAGTTTTTGAGCCAAATCATTACAAACATACAAAAATACAAATGTTCTCTCTTTATAATATTAGTATAGACAAGTGATATTTTATTCAGATAGACCAATTTATCATGAATTATCTTTTCTGAATAAGTGATACAGAATAAGTTTGGATATGAAAAGTACGTACGTACTTGACGTATAAACCAATGTTTTCCTTAAAAGCCTGTATTCAGTTCCCTAATGCTTTGATTGCTTGGACTTCAAAAATATCTGGTTCTATTATGCTGTTCTGGCGGCGAAGCCCATCTTGGCATACCAGCTACCTGATCAATATATACAACTGCGCTTTTACTGTCGTTGTTTTTCAAAGGTGAGTGTAAAACTGTGAGGCAATAACTAACTTTCTTATCGGTCAAACAGGTGGTATGCTTGACATTTGTAAATAACTGGTTTGCTCCTGGCCTACTGGGCGGCTTACCTCTTTCAAACCCGCTTACTGTAATGTAATGCGTTACTATGTTTTTGAAGTGTGTGTTTGTTTATGTATAAATGGTTTCATTCAATGTTGAAGTCAGATTTCCCTTTACATTATTAACTTACAAACCATGGTCTGTGGATGGGAGAATTTGAGAGAATTTTGTCAACGTTTTGACGGTGCTTTCAAGCACGATCCCATCTTAGACTGCATCATCACTCAACATCAGGTAAGATAGTGATCAAGCGCTTGTCCGTTCGACATAAAAAATACTAAATGATTACCACTGATTTACGTTAGGTAAAAAAACAGTGGGAATACTTCTAAATCTAAAGTCTATTACTAAATTTACAAATGTGATGACAACCTTTTCTCTTTACCACTTTCTTTGGCATCCAAATATGGTTATGGTTTGCGTAATTCTATCGGCATAAAGCTCGCACACTTTCGAGAAACTTCTGCGCGATTCGTTCATCTTGAATAGGGTTTTTATTCGAAGATAGTTATGATGTCATGACGCTCCGCTGTCGCGTTTATTGTTTTTTTTATTTAGTAATGACCTAATATGTCAATATTGTACTGAATTGATCAGCTATTATTTGATTTGTATTGTGAATTGACGATATTTCTGACTTGATATATTCTATATATTTTTGTGCCTCGCGATTTCGACTTACCTTTATGTAAAAAGTTGAACACGAAAGTTTGTTAATTGTTAATCCAGGTTATAAACTATCTGTGTACGAAAATATTATCAAATACAAAAATCTAAATCTGCAAAGTCGTTTTTGCGTGTATGAGTATCACAAAATACAAATCCACACTAATTAATAATTCAATATTTTCTTTTTAGGATTATACGTTAAAGTGTATAGACAGCTTTTAGTTACTTTTCAATTATCTTACATTAGGCTTATCTATAGTAGAAATATTGAACATTACATTTATTTTCTACTTACCTTCAGAGACTACACCTCGGCCCTTAGGGCACAGATTGTATAAGTTACTACGTGCTCAGGGGCTCAGTAGC
Source organism: Cabera pusaria (assembly GCA_954871355.1). Classification (NCBI taxonomy): domain Eukaryota; kingdom Metazoa; phylum Arthropoda; class Insecta; order Lepidoptera; family Geometridae; genus Cabera; species Cabera pusaria. Next base: position 25,132,834 of record OX940885.1, on the reverse strand, counting down.
ACAGTGAAAGAATGGTCGGCTTTGACGCTAGAAGTAGTGCGTTCAAATTCCCTGTCCTTGAGTCCCGATTATAGTTCTCTGTTCCCATGTTGTTCTTCTGAGATCCCATTATAGGCCTAGCGTGCTACCATCCTCGACCGCATCATAACGTACCAACAGGTGAGATAGTGGGCAAACGCTAGCCTATAAGATACAAAAAATAAGACTCAACTTCTCATCCCTCTTTAAAAATACTTACAAAATATCCTAAGTAGTCAAAATCTTAGTTTTATCTTAGTTCATGTATTGTTGACTAGCAGCCCGCCCCGGCTTCGCACGGGTAGAACATATATGCCTACAACATTTGCATCAGTTTGTTGCATCGAATATAAAATATTAACATATTTAACAATCATCGTCATATTTCAACCAATTTACACAAAACCTTAAAGAATTATACACCTAAACCTTCCTCATAAACACTCTGGCTATTGGTGAAAACCGCATGATAATCCGTTCAGTAACTATTAAGAATATTGCGAACAGACAGACAGACGCAGTGATGGACTTTGTTTTATAATACTTACGTAGTGAAATTGGACGGCCCTTTGGCGTAAAGGATAGTTACCTTGATTGACCTGACCCGACGGTCGTTGGTTCTAACTCTTGCTATATGCCTACCAATGAAAGTTTTATGTGCATTCATGAATCATGGGTTTTGGTACAGAGGTAGTGGGATCATTAAATCTACCAAAAAGTAGCTTACCACCAAGGAGAACATCTGACGCCGTAACCTTACGGCGTTCCCCGACGCAAAAAGTAGAGGTATTATACGTTTAACGTGTGTATCTGTGTGTCTGTCTGTAGCATCTTAGCACCCAACCGGATTAACCGATTTTGATTTTATTATGATAGTTTTTTTTGTTTGATAGATGTCTTCATCGAGAGTGTTCTTAGCTTATAGCTTTTTCATGAAAATTCGTTGAATCGTTATAAAACTATGAGCTTTTTTCTAGTTAATTGCGCTATGAAATCAACTTTCATAGGTCTGATCAATTCGAAAATCTTCTTCTTCAACGATATTGTAAGAACATGAAAGCATTGACCTGATGCCGGGACATCTCCTGGACTCTACAGAATACTCAAATCCTCACCAACTTACAGCTCAGATTTTAAATGTCGTGTTTAGAGTCATTGGAATGCTTTTATTGAAAAGATTATACATAGATCAGTCGGGGTGGTTTAAAATATTATATTATTATATATATAGATCATTATTATTTTATACAATAGATCATAATATTATACTATATTGACTTCAAATTGATTGTGATCGGTGGGGATCTACAGAAAAGCTAAGCTCATAATAATATTTTCTTAGTAACTATGACCTAATCCGTGGTTTCACTGGAAATATTTTATTAATTTTGCGATGCATGTATGTGAAATCCGTGATATCTTCTAGAGTTTTCATTTGAATTATATACTGTAAAGGACAATTTTAATCTATTATATAGCCAAGCTAATTAACGTAATTATTTCGATAAGGATTAATACTATATACTTGAAAATAGCCTTGGAAGTTGTGTAATTTTTTTAACAAAAAATTAAAGATTAAAATGGTTACTGAGTGAGTCAACCTTAAGAGATATATATATACATATGCTGTCGCGGACTTTTTTGTAGGTCTTATTAAGTTGAACAACTCTTCCATAGAAAATATTCTTCTATCTATTTTTAATTGAGCAGCATTCGTAAGAAACGTCTTTTTTCGACCGTTTTTTTGTCGAGTTAGGTTGCAAATTAGGTCTCCACGAAAGTACCTATGATTTAAACGGGATAATATATAGCCTATTTTCATTTCGAAAGTCCATTCTACATATTAGTGAAGGAATTTTTAAATCGGTTCAGTAGTTTTTGAGCCAAATCATTACATACATACAAAAATACAAATGTTCTCTCATTATAATATTAGTATAGATTAGCTGTTAAGAACTTCAAAATTTTTTTTGCTCATGTCGATGTTAGAATATCCTTTACATTTTGATATTGTATGTCTGCATTGTTTGGAACGCCTTTATACATATAGCCGTCGCTCCTCTGTATATTATAAAAAGCGATGTATGAATATACTTCATGTATACTTTATAAGTACTTCATGTATCTGTTAATAAAATAACTTATAATCCAATGGATTCTTCTGGACGAAATTTCTATAATAAGTAAAAAGGTTTTTTTTAAATCTAACATAAACTTGCACTAACTAATAGACTACAGTTCGGATATGCTCCAAACGCATTCTCAGACCGTTGTGCTCTTAAAACATAAACCATCAACAAGGAAATGCCCGACACCGACACAAGGAAATGCCCGACACCGACACCATCAATCGCTCATGATCCAGATGGCCAGTCACTATACCTACACGTACATTACTCCAGACTACTCCAGAGGTGTCATGTTTCGATATCTAATGCTATAAGAATCTTTGTCCTGACATACTGACTGACTGACAGACAACGCGCAGCCTAAACCGCTGGTCGTAGAGACATGAAATTTGGATTGTATATTTGTCTTAGTACGTAAAGGTGTACTAAGAAAGGATATTCCAAAATTCACCCTTTTAGGGGATGAAATGGGGGTTCAAAGTTTGTTTGGAGAAACAAGATTAGATAGTCTTTTCTATTCGAAACTTCACACAAGTACTTCAGTAGAAAAATAAGCAAATACGTGTTTTAGGCTTTTTCAAAATTTCTCCCCTTAAAGGGTGAAATGGGGTAACAAAGTCTGAATACTAACATTGTTTCGGGTGGCGCTGAAATTTGACATGCAGATAGTTATTACGACGTTTGTTCACTCTGAAAAATGATTTTTTAAAATTCACCCCTAAAAGGATGAAATGGGGATTCAAAGTTTGTATGAAGAAACAAGATAAGATAGTATTTTCTATTCAAAACTTCTCATAAGTGCTTCAGTAAAAAAATAAGTAAACACGTGTGGCAGGCTTTTAAAATGCCACCCCTAAGAGGGTGAAATAGGGAAACAAAGTCTGAAAATCAATATTGATTCGGATTGCGCTGAAATTTGGCATGCGGATAGTTATTACAACGATAGTTCCCACTGAGAAATTATTTTCTAATATTCACCCTTTAAGGGGATGAACCCCCGTTGGGTTCAAAGTTTGTATGGAGAAACAAGATTAGATAGTTTTTTCTATTCGAAACTTCACACAAGTGCTTCAGTAAATAAATTAGTAATAACGTATTTCAGGATTTTTACCGACGAAAAAAAAACGGAGGCGGTTATTAATTCGACGCGTATATATTTCTTATAGGGTTCCCCCAAAGGGTAAAACGGGACCCTATTACTAAGACTCCGCTGTCCGTCTGTCTGTCTGTCTGTCTGTCTGTCTGTCTGTCTGTCTGTCTGTCTGTCTGTCTGTCTGTCTGTCTGTCTGTCTGTCTGTCTGTCTGTCTGTCTGTCTGTCTGTCTGTCTGTCTGTCTGTCTGTCTGTCTGTCTGTCTGTCTGTCTGTCTGTCTGTCTGTCTGTCTGTCTGTCTGTCTGTCTGTCTGTCTGTCTGTCTGTCTGTCTGTCTGTCTGTCTGTCTGTCTGTCTGTCTGTCTGTCTGTCTGTCTGTCTGTCTGTCTGTCTGTCTGTCTGTCTGTCTGTCTGTCTGTCTGTCTGTCTGTCTGTCTGTCTGTCTGTCTGTCTGTCTGTCTGTCTGTCTGTCTGTCTGTCTGTCTGTCTGTCTGTCTGTCTGTCTGTCTGTCTGTCTGTCTGTCTGTCTGTCTGTCTGTCTGTCTGTCTGTCTGTCTGTCTGTCTGTCTGTCTGTCTGTCTGTCTGTCTGTCTGTCTGTCTGTCTGTCTGTCTGTCTGTCTGTCTGTCTGTCTGTCTGTCTGTCTGTCTGTCTGTCTGTCTGTCTGTCTGTCTGTCTGTCTGTCTGTCTGTCTGTCTGTCTGTCTGTCTGTCTGTCTGTCTGTCTGTCTGTCTGTCTGTCTGTCTGTCTGTCTGTCTGTCTGTCTGTCTGTCTGTCTGTCTGTCTGTCTGTCTGTCTGTCTGTCTGTCTGTCTGTCTGTCTGTCTGTCTGTCTGTCTGTCTGTCTGTCTGTCTGTCTGTCTGTCTGTCTGTCTGTCTGTCTGTCTGTCTGTCTGTCTGTCTGTCTGTCTGTCTGTCTGTCTGTCTGTCTGTCTGTCTGTCTGTCTGTCTGTCTGTCTGTCTGTCTGTCTGTCTGTCTGTCTGTCTGTCTGTCTGTCTGTCTGTCTGTCTGTCTGTCTGTCTGTCTGTCTGTCTGTCTGTCTGTCTGTCTGTCTGTCTGTCTGTCTGTCTGTCTGTCTGTCTGTCTGTCTGTCTGTCTGTCTGTCTGTCTGTCTGTCTGTCTGTCTGTCTGTCTGTCTGTCTGTCTGTCTGTCTGTCTGTCTGTCTGTCTGTCTGTCTGTCTGTCTGTCTGTCTGTCTGTCTGTCTGTCTGTCTGTCTGTCTGTCTGTCTGTCTGTCTGTCTGTCTGTCTGTCTGTCTGTCTGTCTGTCTGTCTGTCTGTCTGTCTGTCTGTCTGTCTGTCTGTCTGTCTGTCTGTCTGTCTGTCTGTCTGTCTGTCTGTCTGTCTGTCTGTCTGTCTGTCTGTCTGTCTGTCTGTCTGTCTGTCTGTCTGTCTGTCTGTCTGTCTGTCTGTCTGTCTGTCTGTCTGTCTGTCTGTCTGTCTGTCTGTCTGTCTGTCTGTCTGTCTGTCTGTCTGTCTGTCTGTCTGTCTGTCTGTCTGTCTGTCTGTCTGTCTGTCTGTCTGTCTGTCTGTCTGTCTGTCTGTCTGTCTGTCTGTCTGTCTGTCTGTCTGTCTGTCTGTCTGTCTGTCTGTCTGTCTGTCTGTCTGTCTGTCTGTCTGTCTGTCTGTCTGTCTGTCTGTCTGTCTGTCTGTCTGTCTGTCTGTCTGTCTGTCTGTCTGTCTGTCTGTCTGTCTGTCTGTCTGTCTGTCTGTCTGTCTGTCTGTCTGTCTGTCTGTCTGTCTGTCTGTCTGTCTGTCTGTCTGTCTGTCTGTCTGTCTGTCTGTCTGTCTGTCTGTCTGTCTGTCTGTCTGTCTGTCTGTCTGTCTGTCTGTCTGTCTGTCTGTCTGTCTGTCTGTCTGTCTGTCTGTCTGTCTGTCTGTCTGTCTGTCTGTCTGTCTGTCTGTCTGTCTGTCTGTCTGTCTGTCTGTCTGTCTGTCTGTCTGTCTGTCTGTCTGTCTGTCTGTCTGTCTGTCTGTCTGTCTGTCTGTCTGTCTGTCTGTCTGTCTGTCTGTCTGTCTGTCTGTCTGTCTGTCTGTCTGTCTGTCTGTCTGTCTGTCTGTCTGTCTGTCTGTCTGTCTGTCTGTCTGTCTGTCTGTCTGTCTGTCTGTCTGTCTGTCTGTCTGTCTGTCTGTCTGTCTGTCTGTCTGTCTGTCTGTCTGTCTGTCTGTCTGTCTGTCTGTCTGTCTGTCTGTCTGTCTGTCTGTCTGTCTGTCTGTCTGTCTGTCTGTCTGTCTGTCTGTCTGTCTGTCTGTCTGTCTGTCTGTCTGTCTGTCTGTCTGTCTGTCTGTCTGTCTGTCTGTCTGTCTGTCTGTCTGTCTGTCTGTCTGTCTGTCTGTCTGTCTGTCTGTCTGTCTGTCTGTCTGTCTGTCTGTCTGTCTGTCTGTCTGTCTGTCTGTCTGTCTGTCTGTCTGTCTGTCTGTCTGTCTGTCTGTCTGTCTGTCTGTCTGTCTGTCTGTCTGTCTGTCTGTCTGTCTGTCTGTCTGTCTGTCTGTCTGTCTGTCTGTCTGTCTGTCTGTCTGTCTGTCTGTCTGTCTGTCTGTCTGTCTGTCTGTCTGTCTGTCTGTCTGTCTGTCTGTCTGTCTGTCTGTCTGTCTGTCTGTCTGTCTGTCTGTCTGTCTGTCTGTCTGTCTGTCTGTCTGTCTGTCTGTCTGTCTGTCTGTCTGTCTGTCTGTCTGTCTGTCTGTCTGTCTGTCTGTCTGTCTGTCTGTCTGTCTGTCTGTCTGTCTGTCTGTCTGTCTGTCTGTCTGTCTGTCTGTCTGTCTGTCTGTCTGTCTGTCTGTCTGTCTGTCTGTCTGTCTGTCTGTCTGTCTGTCTGTCTGTCTGTCTGTCTGTCTGTCTGTCTGTCTGTCTGTCTGTCTGTCTGTCTGTCTGTCTGTCTGTCTGTCTGTCTGTCTGTCTGTCTGTCTGTCTGTCTGTCTGTCTGTCTGTCTGTCTGTCTGTCTGTCTGTCTGTCTGTCTGTCTGTCTGTCTGTCTGTCTGTCTGTCTGTCTGTCTGTCTGTCTGTCTGTCTGTCTGTCTGTCTGTCTGTCTGTCTGTCTGTCTGTCTGTCTGTCTGTCTGTCTGTCTGTCTGTCTGTCTGTCTGTCTGTCTGTCTGTCTGTCTGTCTGTCTGTCTGTCTGTCTGTCTGTCTGTCTGTCTGTCTGTCTGTCTGTCTGTCTGTCTGTCTGTCTGTCTGTCTGTCTGTCTGTCTGTCTGTCTGTCTGTCTGTCTGTCTGTCTGTCTGTCTGTCTGTCTGTCTGTCTGTCTGTCTGTCTGTCTGTCTGTCTGTCTGTCTGTCTGTCTGTCTGTCTGTCTGTCTGTCTGTCTGTCTGTCTGTCTGTCTGTCTGTCTGTCTGTCTGTCTGTCTGTCTGTCTGTCTGTCTGTCTGTCTGTCTGTCTGTCTGTCTGTCTGTCTGTCTGTCTGTCTGTCTGTCTGTCTGTCTGTCTGTCTGTCTGTCTGTCTGTCTGTCTGTCTGTCTGTCTGTCTGTCTGTCTGTCTGTCTGTCTGTCTGTCTGTCTGTCTGTCTGTCTGTCTGTCTGTCTGTCTGTCTGTCTGTCTGTCTGTCTGTCTGTCTGTCTGTCTGTCTGTCTGTCTGTCTGTCTGTCTGTCTGTCTGTCTGTCTGTCTGTCTGTCTGTCTGTCTGTCTGTCTGTCTGTCTGTCTGTCTGTCTGTCTGTCTGTCTGTCTGTCTGTCTGTCTGTCTGTCTGTCTGTCTGTCTGTCTGTCTGTCTGTCTGTCTGTCTGTCTGTCTGTCTGTCTGTCTGTCTGTCTGTCTGTCTGTCTGTCTGTCTGTCTGTCTGTCTGTCTGTCTGTCTGTCTGTCTGTCTGTCTGTCTGTCTGTCTGTCTGTCTGTCTGTCTGTCTGTCTGTCTGTCTGTCTGTCTGTCTGTCTGTCTGTCTGTCTGTCTGTCTGTCTGTCTGTCTGTCTGTCTGTCTGTCTGTCTGTCTGTCTGTCTGTCTGTCTGTCTGTCTGTCTGTCTGTCTGTCTGTCTGTCTGTCTGTCTGTCTGTCTGTCTGTCTGTCTGTCTGTCTGTCTGTCTGTCTGTCTGTCTGTCTGTCTGTCTGTCTGTCTGTCTGTCTGTCTGTCTGTCTGTCTGTCTGTCTGTCTGTCTGTCTGTCTGTCTGTCTGTCTGTCTGTCTGTCTGTCTGTCTGTCTGTCTGTCTGTCTGTCTGTCTGTCTGTCTGTCTGTCTGTCTGTCTGTCTGTCTGTCTGTCTGTCTGTCTGTCTGTCTGTCTGTCTGTCTGTCTGTCTGTCTGTCTGTCTGTCTGTCTGTCTGTCTGTCTGTCTGTCTGTCTGTCTGTCTGTCTGTCTGTCTGTCTGTCTGTCTGTCTGTCTGTCTGTCTGTCTGTCTGTCTGTCTGTCTGTCTGTCTGTCTGTCTGTCTGTCTGTCTGTCTGTCTGTCTGTCTGTCTGTCTGTCTGTCTGTCTGTCTGTCTGTCTGTCTGTCTGTCTGTCTGTCTGTCTGTCTGTCTGTCTGTCTGTCTGTCTGTCTGTCTGTCTGTCTGTCTGTCTGTCTGTCTGTCTGTCTGTCTGTCTGTCTGTCTGTCTGTCTGTCTGTCTGTCTGTCTGTCTGTCTGTCTGTCTGTCTGTCTGTCTGTCTGTCTGTCTGTCTGTCTGTCTGTCTGTCTGTCTGTCTGTCTGTCTGTCTGTCTGTCTGTCTGTCTGTCTGTCTGTCTGTCTGTCTGTCTGTCTGTCTGTCTGTCTGTCTGTCTGTCTGTCTGTCTGTCTGTCTGTCTGTCTGTCTGTCTGTCTGTCTGTCTGTCTGTCTGTCTGTCTGTCTGTCTGTCTGTCTGTCTGTCTGTCTGTCTGTCTGTCTGTCTGTCTGTCTGTCTGTCTGTCTGTCTGTCTGTCTGTCTGTCTGTCTGTCTGTCTGTCTGTCTGTCTGTCTGTCTGTCTGTCTGTCTGTCTGTCTGTCTGTCTGTCTGTCTGTCTGTCTGTCTGTCTGTCTGTCTGTCTGTCTGTCTGTCTGTCTGTCTGTCTGTCTGTCTGTCTGTCTGTCTGTCTGTCTGTCTGTCTGTCTGTCTGTCTGTCTGTCTGTCTGTCTGTCTGTCTGTCTGTCTGTCTGTCTGTCTGTCTGTCTGTCTGTCTGTCTGTCTGTCTGTCTGTCTGTCTGTCTGTCTGTCTGTCTGTCTGTCTGTCTGTCTGTCTGTCTGTCTGTCTGTCTGTCTGTCTGTCTGTCTGTCTGTCTGTCTGTCTGTCTGTCTGTCTGTCTGTCTGTCTGTCTGTCTGTCTGTCTGTCTGTCTGTCTGTCTGTCTGTCTGTCTGTCTGTCTGTCTGTCTGTCTGTCTGTCTGTCTGTCTGTCTGTCTGTCTGTCTGTCTGTCTGTCTGTCTGTCTGTCTGTCTGTCTGTCTGTCTGTCTGTCTGTCTGTCTGTCTGTCTGTCTGTCTGTCTGTCTGTCTGTCTGTCTGTCTGTCTGTCTGTCTGTCTGTCTGTCTGTCTGTCTGTCTGTCTGTCTGTCTGTCTGTCTGTCTGTCTGTCTGTCTGTCTGTCTGTCTGTCTGTCTGTCTGTCTGTCTGTCTGTCTGTCTGTCTGTCTGTCTGTCTGTCTGTCTGTCTGTCTGTCTGTCTGTCTGTCTGTCTGTCTGTCTGTCTGTCTGTCTGTCTGTCTGTCTGTCTGTCCGTCCGTCCGTCCGTCCGTCCGTCCGTCCGTCCGTCCGTCCGTCCGTCCGTCCGTCCGTCCGTCCGTCCGTCCGTCCGTCCGTCCGTCCGTCCGTCCGTCCGTCCGTCCGTCCGTCCGTCCGTCCGTCCGTCCGTCCGTCCGTCCGTCCGTCCGTCCGTCCGTCCGTCCGTCCGTCCGTCCGTCCGTCCGTCCGTCCGTCCGTCCGTCCGTCCGTCCGTCCGTCCGTCCGTCCGTCCGTCCGTCCGTCCGTCCGTCCGTCCGTCCGTCCGTCCGTCCGTCCGTCCGTCCGTCCGTCCGTCCGTCCGTCCGTCCGTCCGTCCGTCCGTCCGTCCGTCCGTCCGTCCGTCCGTCCGTCCGTCCGTCCGTCCGTCCGTCCGTCCGTCCGTCCGTCCGTCCGTCCGTCCGTCCGTCCGTCCGTCCGTCCGTCCGTCCGTCCGTCCGTCCGTCCGTCCGTCCGTCCGTCCGTCCGTCCGTCCGTCCGTCCGTCCGTCCGTCCGTCCGTCCGTCCGTCCGTCCGTCCGTCCGTCCGTCCGTCCGTCCGTCCGTCCGTCCGTCCGTCCGTCCGTCCGTCCGTCCGTCCGTCCGTCCGTCCGTCCGTCCGTCCGTCCGTCCGTCCGTCCGTCCGTCCGTCCGTCCGTCCGTCCGTCCGTCCGTCCGTCCGTCCGTCCGTCCGTCCGTCCGTCCGTCCGTCCGTCCGTCCGTCCGTCCGTCCGTCCGTCCGTCCGTCCGTCCGTCCGTCCGTCCGTCCGTCCGTCCGTCCGTCCGTCCGTCCGTCCGTCCGTCTGTCTGTCCGTCTGTCACCAGGCTGTATCTCATGAACCGTGATAGTTAGACAGTTGTTTTTTTTTACAGATGATGTATTTCTGTTGGCGCTATAACAACAAATACTAAAAACAGAACAAAGTTAAAAATAATAGAGGGTCCCCATACAAGAAACGTGTTTTCTTCGGCATTTCACGTCATCTATGAACGCTTATTAGACGTTAGATGGCGTTATAAGAAATAAAATGTTTATTAATTATTATTTTTGCTGGCGAAATATGATAGTGGTATTTTTTGCTCGATCTTATAAAATACTGTAGTGTGGTGCGGAACCCTACGAGTGCGAGTCCGACTTGCACTTGGCCAGTTTATTTATGTATGACCACGCATAACTTTTTACAGAGTAGTCTGATTTCGATAATTCGTTTTTTATTGGAAAGGGTATAACCTCAAGGGAGTCCCATTTTAATTTTAACGAAATCGGTCGAGCCGTTTTGAATAAATCAACAAAAATAATGCATAAAATATCATTATTTGGATGATTTTATCATATCATCAATGTATGTCAACAAACACGGGAAAAAACAAAGAGCCGAAAATCGGGCTCAGTTGCGTGTGTTGAGAGAGGCATATGTCCAGCAGTGGACTGATACCGGCTGATTATGATGATGGTGATATTTATTTATTTGACAGGTGGTACAATTTAAATTTCATCGAGATATTATGTTCAGTACCTGCAGAGATATGAGGATAAACACCTCAAACTTAGTATAGAAATTGACTAGTGTGACGTTGGATGTCGGTTTTTTTAGTATTTTATGTGATCTTAAATTATTTTTATTATTATTATAGAGCATAAATGTTCTATATAACGATTGTCTAGGCCAGGGGTAAGCAATGACGCCTGCTTTAAACATAGTAGATTATGGCCACAAAAAATGATAAAATAAGACTTTTTAACAAAAAAATTAAATCGCCGAATAAACTGAAAAGCAAAAAGTAATGAATAATCTTTATTTAACCTTAATAACGAAGTTCTTAAACTACTTTTTGTATACCTGAGTATATATTTTTGTAATTGTTTTAGTTTTTAACTAGACAAAATAACTAAGTTCTTAAACTAGTGTAAGTATGTATACTTAAGTTATTTTGAGTCGGCGCCAAATAATCAATAAGCAAAGCTTTTTTTGGCGGGTAGGTGCCAAAAAGTACCTAGCTCAAAAAGTTCTCCTATATTAATTAATTAAAATATAATAGAAACAGTTCAATAATCAACATAATTTTATTGAATTATTAAAATACAAGTTCAAATACCTGCCGGGAAGTGTCAATCTCAACACACACAACTTTTTTAAGCATTTTTTTTTAACCACCACTTCTCTCACTGACTACACAACACAAAATGGAGGAAATCCAGGACTCGCTCTCCCATATGCGTGATTTCTTCACAAAGAGGATGGAAGAGTTTAGTAAGGAGCTTCATAAAACAGCATCTTCAGGAGATGACTCTTCGAACTTGCACGAGGAATTTCGCAAGTTTAAAGAGTTTGTTCTTGCGGCACTTCAAGCACTACAGGGGCAAGTAGACTTCCTAGACCGTAAGACAGATGACATGGAGATGCATAGTCGTCGTAAGATGTTGCTTCTTCATGGGCTCGCTGAGGACAAGTCGGAGTGTGTGGACACTGCGATACAGCATTGTATCACAGAGAAACTCAAGCTGTCTAATTTCAATGCTGAAGACATCAGTCGTTGCCACAGGATGGGTAAACCATCGACTTCGGGTAATCCTCGGCCTGTACTAATCAAGCTACGAGACATTTCAATGCGCAGCAAGATCTGGTCTGCCAAGACTCTGTTAAAAGGCTCAGGCATTACACTGTCTGAGTTTCTTACGAAGTCGCGACAAGATACATTCATGGCTGCGCGAGAAGAGATTGGGATGTCGAAATGCTGGACTCGCGAAGGCTCTGTGTATGTGCTCGGAGCGGACGGAGTGCGTCGTCGGGTGACCTGCCTGGCCGACCTCAACAGGCTGGACGTGCCTGCCGCTACGTCGACTCAGGGGACATCTGCAGCAGTACACGAGACGGCCCCGGCGCCTAAAACGCGCCGGGCGGCGGCTATGGCTTCGCTAAGTAAGAAGAAGTAAAGCTCTATTCCATTTTCTTATGATCTGTCCTTTGACTGTTCGAGTTGTGTACTGGTGTCGGATGTGTCGGAACTGTTATTATTTCCAAATGTTTACTACCCCCGATGTTTAGTATAATTCATATTTATCTTTATTTCTGTAGAAGGTACATTGTACTGACTGCATTTCTTGAATTTTTTATGTAAATTGTAAGCTATAATAATAATCTATTATTATTATTATTATTTTCTTTGTTTTTGGCAATAATAATCTAAAACACAGATCAAAATTTAAGTGACAGTAAATGACAACTAATTCATATGACAGTGATACTGACAGCGCCTAATATTTGATTGATACTGTTGTTTAGGGTAATACGACGCTATACAATTTGATCGGCCAAATTTCATCATTATCCAAAAAGTGTCTCTGTTTGTTCTTATAAAGTAAACTTATTTCACTTATCTTTACGTTTTCTGTACCACTCACAAGTTGATTGTGTCTTACATGGCCGTTAGCAGTTTGAAAGTGTTGTGCCGTTAAATATTGTACGTAGTTATTGCAAATTGAATTTTATACAGCTTATTATAGTATTATTCGGGCTGATCAAAAATACAATGTGTTATTTTTTTTTTTTTTTTTTTTTTTGTTTTCAATTTTTTTGTACACTGTCAACCGGCAGGTGAAACAGGACTTTATGTTCTATTAGCTAATAGACTAAGCATTATAGCAATAGGTACCTATATATTTATATAGTTTTAAGTAATATATTATTCTTATATGTCTGTATCCAGTGATAGCAATGATTCTGATACTTTTTTTATCAATTTCTTCTTCTAAAAGTAGTAACAATGATACTTTTGTAAGCCTTCCCAGTCTCTCTGAAAACCTAGATCATCTATTTTGTAATGTAACAAAAAATTTCAATGTAATCCATATAAATGCCCAGAGCATTCGGGCACACTTTCCAGATATGCTGGCGTCATTCGACAGTAAAAATCTTCATGCTATATTAGTCTCCGAATCTTGGCTTAAACCTTGTCTTCTTTTCATTCTTTATCCTTTACCTGGCTTTCGTCTCATTCGGAATGATCGAACCGGTCGTGTTGGCGGTGGCGTAGCCATCTATTTGCGTGCACATATCTCCTTTTCTGTAATTAGTGTATCGGCACAACCACCCCCCGCTAACGCCGGTGAGCATCTATTCATTGAAGTTCTTCTATCACACACTAAAATTCTTCTCGGAGTCTACTATAGCCCTCTCTCCTCTAGTAGTCTCTTCCATCTCTATATGCATAATTGGGTTAACAAATGCAATCCACTAATTTCGTCGTATCGATGTATCGAACCGTGGCTTAATTGGCAGAGCACCTGGACGTGTAATCCGGGGGGTGCGGGTTCGAGTCCCGTCGGTACGATGAAATTTTGGATTGTGTTTAACAATTTACTAAAATATAAAGTGTGAGTCACTTCAAAGAAACATAATATTTCTCTTCCTTTGAAAATATATTAGAAAATCTATTACCCTCCTATGCTCACTCAATAATTATGGGTGATTTTAATAACTGCTTGTTAAAAAATGATTTTCGTTCATCTCGTCTCATGTCTATCATTAATTCTTGTAATTTGTTCTCTCTTCCTTTTAGCGCTACGCATCACTTTCCTAATTCTGTCCCTTTACTGCTAGATCTAATTATTGTATCTTCTTTATCGCATGTTGAGAAGCACGGTCAGCTGTCAGCTGATGCTTTTTCGTATCATGACTAATCTATCTCTCCTACAAAGTACGACCTCCTAAGCCCAAGCCAACTATTATTCTTCAGCGCAACTTTAGTGGCATGAACCAGGAAGATTTCATCGCAGACGCTGAAAAAATTGACTGGTCTGACGTCGTAGAGGCTGAGTCCGTTGATAATCAAGTTGCAATTTTTAATTCTATTATCACTCAACTTTACGACAAGCATGCACCATTACGGCGAATCAAAATTAAACAACTACCTGCACCATGGCTCTGCGATGATATTGAAATCCTAATGCATAAAACGTCTGTTGCTAAATCTAGCTATAAGAACAATCCTAGTAAAGCCAACAAAGATAGGTATGCCAGGTCTCGGAATCGCTACAATAGAGTGTGGAGGGATGCACAACGCCGCCATATTCACATATCTATTGATAATAATGATTCTGCTAAAGTGTGGAAATTTCTAAGGTCTCTTGGAGTCGGTAAATCTCGTCAAAATAGTACTTTACCTCATAGCCTAGACATTAATTCTCTCAATCAGCATTTCACTTCGCCGCCGACTATTATGGACAGCAATAAAACTGCAACTTTGCATCATCTTTCTACTCTTTTGACTCCTGACCACCTGCAATTTTTCTTTAGTGAATTTACCGCTTGTGATGTTAAGAAGAGCATTCTTGCCATAACTTCTAACGCAGTCGGATTTGACGGTATTAGTAGGAACATGCTAATCCTTTTGATCGATGTCATCCTCCCTACCCTTTGCCATATACTTAATTTTTCCATATCCAGTAGCATATTTTCTTTAATATAGAAGGAAGCTCAAATTATACCCCTACCTAAAAACCTAACCCAAAGTCCTTTTCTGAATACCGTCCGATATCCATTCTCCCATTCCTCTCTAAAGTACTTGAACACCTCATACATCATCAACTACATTTCTTTCGTGTCTCTAATCAACTCCTCAATCCTTTTCAATCCGGCTTCCGTCCAGGTCACAGCACAGTCACTGCCCTCGTCAAAATTACTGATGATATCCGTTTAGCCATGGAAAATGGGCAGTTAACTGTGCTGACGCTACTCGATTTTAGCATCGCCTTCAATACCGTTTACTTCGACATTCTTCTTGCAATTCTTCGCTCTATTAACATATCTCCATCGGTGATTGACTGGTTTCATAGTTACCTGTCTGGTCGTCGTCAGCGCGTCCGCGTTGAAGAGATTCTCTTTTCATGGTGCGACACGACTGTCGGCGTACCGCAGGGCGGTGTTTTATCTCCTCTCCTATTTGCCATTTTTATTAACTCCATATCTCAACATATCTCTTCTTCCTACCACCTCTATGCAGACGATCTCCAAATTTACTGTCACGCGCCCCTAAATCAAATAGCAACTGCCGTAGAACGTGTAAATGCCAACTTACGCTGTATATCTGAGTGGGGCGAATCCCATGGTCTGAAAATTAACCCGGATAAAACGCAAGTCCTTATAGTGGGCAGTTCTAGAACTGAATCAAAAACCAATCGAAGCATACTACCGCATGTCGTTTTTAATGGGGTGAACATCCCTTACAGTGAAACTGTCAAGAACCTGGGAGTATTATTCGATCAGCACATGTCTTGGGGTCCTCAGTTGACAACTGTCAGTAACAAAATGTTTGCAGCCGCGGGTGCACTGCGAAGATTACGAAATTTCTTGCCTACTGCCACTAAAGCTGCGCTTGCACAATCTCTTCTTCTTCCTATTCTTGATTACGCCGACGCCGCCTATCTGGACATCACTGAGGAACAGCTAAACAAGCTCGAACGACTCCAAAACTTTGCGATTAGGTTCATATTTGGCCTACGCAAATATGACCACGTCTCCGAATTCCGTTCAAAGCTTAAATGGCTACCCATCCGCCTTCACCGCAATGCTCATATCCTTACCCTTCTGTTTTATATTTTGTTTAATCCTACTTCTCCTCCCTACCTTAAAGACCTCTTCCAATTCCTACACACTTCGAATTCTCTCTCTTTACGGTCTTTAGAGACTCATACATTGTTGATGCCTAGTCATCATAGCTCGTTCTACGATAAATCGTTAGCAGTACAAGCTGTGTGGCTCTGGAATGCGCTTCCAGTTGAAGTAAGACGTTGCCAGACCATTACTACATTCAAAGAACGTGTCAAAGCTCACTATCGCTCGTAAGATTAAATTGCTACCTACTGTAATTTTTGTTTTCTCTCCTTGTTATATTTATTTACATAGCATATGTATTGTTTATTGATAAAAATATTATTTATGTATTATATGTATCTGCAGTGTAGTGTTTATGTATTTACTTATTTATTTTAGTTTAGGTATTTAACACCATATTTACCCCGCCATGTTCATTAAACAAATCCTCATTACCCAAAGGTTGTCTGGAAGAGATCGCTCTCAGCGATAAGACTGCCGTTTGAAACACTTATTTGTGAATGTTTACTTAAGTTTTTTAATGTTTTTTGAATGGTGTTCAATAAAGAGTTATTCTTCTTCTTATTCTTCAAAGAGCACTAAAAAACATCTCAAATTTAAAGAAATAATCAAATCATATTAACAATGCAACGTGAAATCTCCAGCGCTTCCACACGACCCACAGACTAAATAGAGATGCACGACCACTCGCAACGACGTGTGCCCGTCACGGGCCGTCACATATTACTATATGTGGTGCCCGTTCGGGTTGCAGTCTCGCTGACATTAACTTCGTCAACACTCGGCATTTTCCGGCGAACTGGCGTGTCGCGCCATGCCTCCGCCGCGCATCACGCTTTACGTAGTTAATTAATTTGCTTGTTTGGCGCCAACTCAAAATTACTTAGGTATACATACTTACATTAGTTTTAGAACTTAGTCATTATGTTTAGTTAAAAAACTCAAAACAATTACAAAAATATATACTCAGGTATACAAACAGTATTTAAGAACTTCGTTATTAAGGTTTAATAAAGAAGTTTCATTATTTTTTGCTTTTCAGTTTTTTCGGCGGTTTAATTTTTTTGTTAAAAAGTCTTATTCGAAATTTAACTCCTAAGAGGGTGAAATGGGGTAACAGAGTCTGAAAATCAATATTATTTTAGATTGCGCTGAAATTTAGCACGCAGATAATTATTATGACGTTGGTATCCGTTAAGAAAGGATTTTTCAAAAAATCGCCCCTTAAGGGCATGAAATGAGGGTTCAAAGTTTGTATGAAGAAACAAGATAAGATAGAAATTTTATTGAAACTTCACACAAATACTTTAGTATATAGATAAGTAAATAAGTGCCTCAGGCTTTTTCAAAATTCCACCCCAAGAAGGTGAAGTGGGGTAATAAAGTCTGAAATCAATATTGTTTCGGATTGCGCTGAAATTTGGCATGCAGGTAGTTGTTTTGACGTAGGTATTCGTTAAGAAAGGATTTTTAAAAACTCACTCTTTAAGGGGATGAAGCGGGGGTGCAAAGTTTGGATAGTCTTATTATTCGAAACTTCACACAAGTACTTCAGCAAATAAATTATTAAATACGAGTTTCAGGCTATTTCAAAATACCACCCCGAAGAGAGAGAGAGAGGGTAACAAAGTCTAAAAATTAATTTTGTTTCGGATTGCGCTGAAATTTAGAATGCAGATAGTTATTACGACGTAGGTATCCGATAAGAAAGGATTTTCCAATTTCTTCTCTTTCGGAGATGGAACGGGGATTCAAAGTTTGTATGGCAAGATGAGATAGTCTGTTTTATCCGAAACTTTACTTAAGTACTTCTGAAAATAAATAATTAAATACGTGTTGCAGGATTTTTCGAAACGGGGTAGGTAACAAAGTCTGAAAATCAGTATGGTTTTCGGGTTTTATACATATGAATTCCTATTTTTCTTAGTCACATAATAACTTGAAAACGGATGAACCGATTTGGCTAATTCTTTTCTCTTATCCCCCTCCACAAACCTTTATTTGGATTATTTTTGCAACATCTTATGAGAATGAAGTCCTTAGTGTGCCTGCCTCTAAAATTTGATTGATTGTCCGTCGATAAATAAATACGGCAAACCCCCTTTTTATGCCCTATTTTCCCTTCAAACAAAATCGCGACCGACTCAATTTTTTTAAAATAAATCTATTAATTTATGTGCCCTATTTTCGTTAAACTCTGTTGAGAAATGCGACCTGTACTTGTACTTTTATTTATTCTGCCTGAAAGCGAGAACGGACAGACTGACAAAAGCATTTTTGGCCAATCTCGAAACTGAGACGCTTTGCTCGCTTGGTCAATTGTCAAATACGTAGGAATGTGACATTTACGTCATATGCATTGTAACAAAGAATGAATTGCAGCTACTCCTTATATTGCGATCGCCATTCGTTACATATTACTCAGCTGCAAATGCTTGTAAAGTCAGATGATAATTTACAATGAAAGTAACATTTTTTAAATTGTTTATAATCAGGTAGCTTCTTTTACCGTATTTGTTTGATCTGTTGTATTGTGGTCCAAATTTATATTATATATTTATATATTATCAAAACATATCATAAAATAGGTGAATACTAATATTTGTGCATTTAACTTTGTCTTGCCCTTGTGTCCCCAAATTTTGTGTGATCAGCGTAACACACAATTCTGCAGATATTATTGTAAAATGTTTTTCAGTACTTTATTGAGATCTACATATTTATATCTTTTAATATTATAATGCGTCGTATTCACCAATCTTAATTTGCTTAATTTTGATTATAGCAAAATGTTGGCTCTTTATCAATACGATTACTTTCTCAGCAAACCCAAAGGTTGATGAGGCTAATATATCCTGCTCTAAAGATCTCTATTTATTCATTTGCTTATTTAACCGATGCTCGACTTAATTCTTATACTGCCGACTTCACAAAAAATGAGGAGGTTCTCAATTCGTCTGTATGTTTTTTTTTACCGAGCAGCTTTGTATCTGTAACATGACAGTTTTTATTAAAATTGAAAGGTTGGCTACAAAAGTTTGGCCTCATCGTAACCTGGAAAAATTTTTGTTATTTTATTTACTAATTTTTATTTAAAAACATAACCTGTCTACATACGCCTATTTGTGATGATATAACACCGAGCAAGAAGTAATTATATTAGATTTATTATACATTTAAGAAATTAGACATTTGTTTTAAAACTATTCAGTTCATTTTTTATAAAATAAGCTTTTATAAGCTCTTTAAAAATATACTTTCAAATTTTCCTCATATGTGCGCCAGCCAACCTTCTCTGTAATTTATGTCTTTTAACTGTTTAACTTTTGACCGCGACGCTTCGGCGTCAGTTACATTTATACCATTAAATCCACATTTCACTTTACCAGATGGGCTTCATCAAGCCATATTTAAAATAATAAAACAAGACAATTCTGTGTTTTAAACGTTTCATTCACATATCTAATTGGCTTGCTCAGTCATTGTAATCCCCACAGTTTTAATACTAGAGTAGTTTTATTCCATATGTGAGAACTATTGTGGACTACTACCATAGAAAAAATAATAGTACTACTATTAATCTGACGGTTTAGCTAAAACTGCTCGCCCTTCAATCGGGGTCTATGGGGTATCAAGGTCGCTGGCTGCGATCTTCAGCTGATGTTTTTTTGAAGCTTACCGTTTATACGAGACAACATTTTTATATGACTGCTAAAGAAATTGTAAACCTCAAACTTTCGCGACTTGAACACAAAGTAAAAAATAATAAAATACGGGACTTGTGGCGCTAAAACATAAATTTTACTTAACTCGAAGTTTCGACTAAGTTGCATTGATCACGATCAACGTTACCTCGAGTCGACTTAAAGACACGGCGAAAAAGACGGCTAAAGAAATGTTTTAGTGTTTACGCTTTATTTTTTACGGATTTTAGATGTCTAAAAATAAGATTTGAAAGTCGGATTTCTAAGAGAACGTTCAGTATATTTTATTCAGTCGATTTAGTATTAAGTAGATTTTTCCATCTGGCACTTATTGATTTACCACCCCTCTTTAACATCACATCGTACTTCAGTTAAAGCTTTACGAAATCACAGCACAATATCTATCAGAACCGGGGTTTTAAAAAATCAAACGGCGTTCCTACAATCCAAATACAAATCCAACGAAATACGTTTTCTTAGAGACTTACATTTTGAGTTACCAAAATCTCGTACGTTCTTATTTAGTACTTACCTTACTGTTGTAATGAAAGGGAGGGAGCTGTTACGCTAAAATGTAGGAGTAATTTTCATTAAGTAATAAACAAAATAATGAGATGATGGGAAATACAAAAATAAGAAAAAAACAATTAAATATAAAATATCGTCATACTTTCAGGCATCTTGAGGCATCTTGAACTATAAAATACTAGCGACCTTTTGATTATTCTTTTTTTGTTGGAAAGGAGACATCCTGAGTGTGGTACTATGGTAATTTCATCGAGGTCTGATAAGTATCTCCAGAGATATGGAAATAAACACCTCAAACTTAGTAGTGAAAATTAAAAGCGCGGCATTTGCAGTCAGTTCTTTTAGTTTTTTAAACGATATTATTTGTATACTTAGTTAAGGTTTTGTGTAAATTGGTTGAAATATGACTATTATTGTGGAGACGTTATTACATACTCGACGCGACAAACTGATGCAAAAATGCAGGCATATGCTTTACCCGTGCGAAGCCGGAGCGGGTCGCTGGTAAATCTATAAGAGAGGAATATCCCACCATGTATTGTTTTGTTATATGTTAAAGGGATTAGGCAGCGTTTTCGATGAAAGCTCCCAGGCGGCTTGACTTTTTCCGACACTTCCAACAATTATTATCATATTTGAACCAATTTGCACTAAACTACGTAGTATTATTATATGTTCTGTGACTAAACCTTGACAAACTATATACCTACCTTCCTCACGAATCATCTATCTTTAGGTGAAAACAGCATGAAAATCCGTTCAGAAGTTTCTGATTTTATCGCGAACAGACAGACGGACACTTTGGGGGGGGGGGGGGGGGGGGTCGGTGTACTTTGTTTTATAATATGTAGTGATAGTGAATAATTATTTGCCGTTTTCTGGTTAATATCAATGTCTATATTCTTGTTCGCAGATGATCTTCCTTGATTTTGAAAGTAGATGGTGTAGGTACTTTATTTTGCAACGTTAACAAAACAATACAACGCAATGATTCTGAATTGGTTTACGATCAAAAATTTGCTAATACATGTCAATAAACCTAAATGCTTTAAATTCTCGTTACCATATATCAAACGAAATAGTGTATTAGTGAATAAAATTTTATGGGAATCTCATCAAACAATCTACGTGGTATAACTATAAAGTCGATTAAATTATTAAATGAAAACCAACATTGATCAGTCACGTTTTGCAGCATCTATTTTCCTTGTGAAGTAGGTTTTCAAGAATTCCATGCACGTTTGCCGCCAGCCTTAGGTACTTCTATATATTTTCAGATTTTGCGCTTAAACTACCCTCACTAATATTGCATGCCTGAAATAGCGTCATGACAGCTGTTTGTACATTGTGCGAGAAATCTACTAAACCACTATCTCAGTTGTTGGTAAGTGATGATGCGGCCGAAGATGATAAGCACGCTAGGCCTAGAATGGAAATTATAAGGTATCTAGAGTGGGTTCATTATAAGATATAAATTATTCATTACCTAAATACGTTTAATAAAACGTGGTTGTCTGTTTATCTGCGGCATAGGAGGTAGTAGAGGTATTAAACCTCGCACCCGCGTTCCCTCTTAAATTGTAATAAAAATCACGCACAATAATTTATAGCTATTATTAAAAACTCAGGTGCCAGTAACTGGACGAATGGTAATTATTAGTCCGGGTTTTAAAATTGTTTGACTAAAATAAAAAATCTACGCCATTCCCGAGTAGCATAAGCAAAATTTTATCTCAATATTTTTTTGGGATTGAGCTCTTCTCGTGCGAATCATCAAGCATGTAATGTATGGGACAGTTAGTGTATCATAAGTTTGTTTGTTCTTTGTTGCAGGCACAGAACAGGAACGGCGGTCTCCAAGGCGTGGCGCCGATCACTGCCATCGGTTCAGCGGTCAGTCCCGAAGTGAACGGCTCTCGCCCCACTTTCAAGCCGGTGACGGTCCTTGAAGACTTGCTAGCTGTGAGGTGCGCAGAGTTCCATCCAAATGGAAAGCTGTACGCTGTCGGATCCAACACGAAAACCCTCAGAATATGCTCCTACCCCAAGATCGAAGATGTAAAGTAAGTCCATATGTACTCTCTGTCATTTAACATGTTATTCTGTGAAGGATGAGCGTCGTAAAAAGAAAAATACATTGTAACAAGCAATACCTGCGAAGGATGATGTTGATAAATATCAAGTTCCTCTAGGTACGTCACGTGATGACCGCAATGTATCCGTTTCTAATGTTTATTTCTTTAATCCTTCCTTGATGCCAAATCGCAAGTGTTGATAAGTTAACAACATACACCGCATTGTCAAGTGACAATGACAATGAAATGAAAATTATGTTTTTGAGGTTCAGTATGTGTGTGTTTCTAACATATGTTTCATCTTATTAGATAATATTAGTTATATAAGGAACCGTTTAATTAGGAATATTGATATTAGGAACTGATCTTCAACATCAACGACAACTTTTATATGTCCTGTATGTTTTATATTCTTAATGTTAAAGTTAAACAGTGGTGTACCTAATATTGAATTTGAAAAGAACCAATTGTTATGCAGTTTTTGAATAATTGCTGTCACGTTTTCTAGAGTAAGGGCCAGTTTTAATATGACAATAAGCTCTTGCTCTTCGGAACTGCCATTATTACACATGACATTGATATATTTTGGTAAAACTTCTCTCAGTGTTTCCTTAACTGTATATTAAGTATAATCAAATAACTTAAGTGGTACTGTTTAAACTTTACCCAAAGTGCCCATAATTAAATTATATAGCCTTGACTGTGTCCAACGAGTAAAAAAAAAATATATCACGACCATATTCACATCAGCCTCTCTACTTAAAAGTCTCTCCCTTAAAAAGTTTATCTTAGTAATAAAAGCTAAAGTATTTACAAGAACGCCACTCTAACTAGCACTTGCGTTTAGTAAAGTTCTATGCGCCACGCTCGCAATGAGACGGGCAAATTGTTCCTGTCTTAAGTCTGAAGAACGCCGAAACAAAACCCAGACACCGCAGCGGGACAGTTTACTGTTCCTATTAAATTTGGAACCCCCGTATTTTGTCTGGAAACAAATCCTCCCGAGTCTCGAGACCTTTGTTTGTCTTATTGTCACTGAATTTGTCTAATACGCGGCTGCGGTTAATGTTATGAAACATTCAACTCCTTTGTGGAACTGAAACTGAACTATTTTGTTCCGTATCTTGGCAAATAATATTTTTTTTTTTAAATGAAACATTATTTTAACATACATACATATATACAATCACGCTTTTTTCCGGTTGGGGTAGGCAGAGACTACTTCTTTCCACATGCTACGATCCTGACATACCTCCTTCGCTTCTTCCACTTTCATGAGCGTCTTCCAATCTTATCAAAAACTTAACAGACTTAAAAATTAAAGAGGAGGTTCTCAAGTCGTCGGAATCTATTATTATTCGCTTTTTATTAGCTTCACCTGTATGTTTGTAACCGACTTCTTTGGGCGCGATTTTGACCCACTTTAAACGGCCAGATTTCGTTCAAACTTTGTAGATTTATCGAGGACCGATGACAATACACTAATTTGATAAAAATTAATTCCATTTTTCAACTAAAAAGTAGAAAATAAACAATAGTTTAAAAAACTAAAATACACGCTTTTTTAGAAAACCGAACTAAAAAATAGAAAATATATTTTAATAAATTTAAATTAAGATTAGTGTAAAAAATTTCAATAAATATAAATTAATAATAGTGTGAAAAATTTAAAAATATTTTATTTTAAAAAAAGTGTGGGGTGCTTTTAAGATATTATCATAATGATAATCACTCTACTCATATCTGTCAATAAAATATTTATAACTATTGACACCATGCACCTCACGCTTTTTTTTAAAAATAAAACATTTTTTTTATTCACACTATTATTAATTTATATTTATTTAATTTTTAACACTATTCTTAATTTAAATTTATTAAAATTTATTTTCTTTTTTTTAGTTCGCTTTTCTATAAAAAGCGTGTTTTTTAGTTTTTTTTAAACTATTATTTATTTTTTATGTATGTTACGCGATTACTCAAATACGCCTAGACCGATTGGGTAAGTTATTTTTTGTTTGGAAAAGCATACTACCCAGACCCCAGGTCAAGATATGTTCAGTATCTCCAGAGCTATGGATATAAACAGGTATCTTTTTCAAACTTGTTCTGAAAATGACTAGTGGGGCATTTAAAGTCGGTTCTTTTAGTTATTTAAACGATCTTAAATTATTATAGATGTTAAACGTTTCTTACCTATATGTTCAATATATTAAAGTGCTTAATTATTTATTGTTTGCATAGGATAGTTGTTACTAAAAGAGCCAAAAGCAAGGCGACTTTTTCATTTTTTAATTACGAACTAAGCGTGACGTAAATTAGGTAAAATGAGAATAAAATACTCATCTACGCAATATTAGTAAGAGTTATTTTAACTACTTTCTAAGTAGCTACATACTATTAGTGTTTATTAATTACTGGCGGAAACCAGGCGTGTGCTTCTACGCTTAAAAAGATTGCCAAATGCAGGGCTTCCCAAACTTTTTTTTACTGTGACGCCCTCGAGATTTTGCTATGTTTTTTACGACGCCCAGCAAACCCTACCTCCCCTCCTCCCAAAAATACCTGCCACTTTTACCAATCATAATTTAATAGAAAATAAGAACAAAACATGTGACTAAAAATGAATAGATATATTCTATTGGCTAGCTGCCAAAGAGATGATGTGGCTTGCTTTTTTGAGCAAAGCTTCTCAAAACGGGTTCCAGTTTTTTTTTACATAATATGGAGCGGCAAACAGGCAAGGTTAGTTTGGCAATTGTCACGCTCATTTCTTTCTCTACGTCTATTTTTGACCTGTACTTGTTCTTTATTACTGCAACAGCAGAATAGCCTGTTTCGCACAAGTACGAAGTCGCAAATGTTAATAGAACCTTTTATGCTGCAGTCCTGATGGCACGATATTCATGAAAAACTGAGCTCCAACATTCAAACAGTTTGTCCGTGACTTGAGTCGCGACGACAAAAACAAAATGCGCTCGGCGCTCACTCGAGTCGGTCGCATCGACACACGACGCCCCTGGGACATCGCTACGATGCCCCAGGGCGTCCCGTCCCGACGCACAGTTTGGGAACCGCTGGACTAATGAATTGTTTTAGTGGTAGAAAACCATCTTCGCATTACTGCCTTTCTATTGAATCCGGTCTGGGACACGTTGTATGGTTTTAAAGTCTGTAACGGACATAAGTAGAAACATTTTTGTCTCTAATATTTGATTTTTTTGCTACAATCTGGAAATTAGACCCTTTCCCCCCCCCCCTCTACTCCCTTTTTAAGGATTTTTTTTCGCAACATCATTTGTACCTAAAATGAAGTCCTTAGTATGTCTGTCAAATTAGATTAAAATCCGTCGATAAATAACGGTAAAGCAAACTTCCCCTTTTTGCTCTTTAATCCGGCCCTGTCGCAAATCCGTACGGAATGTTTACTAACTGCCTCTGTGCCAATTTACATATATATATATATATATATATATATATATATATATATATATATATAGATCATATATGTATATATGATCATTATAGATAGATAAAGAATGTTATTTAAGTTTGTCCGGTCTTGTTAGATTTTTTTTTTCATTGTTATTTCCTCTATGAATAACACGCAGTATGCTGATGTAGCCGTCCCATAGCACAGTAGCCAGTATCATATCTTTTAATGTTCCTTACAACACTATATATGTTGCTAACATATTCCGTTCGATATATCACACGAGAACATTGTAAAAACCTGTTGCATTGATTCTTATGAATTATGTAAAAGGTCCAAGTGTCGACATGGTAACCTTAATTATTTTTGTTGTTTATAACATGGGACCAAAGAAGTTTAATCTTGACTACGGTCGCCGTGATGTCATATTATGTATTTGTGACTATAAATGGCAGGTAACATTTTAGCCAAACCAGTACTGCAGCTCTCAACAAAAAATATTAATGTTTACCAGCTGTGCCCCATGGATGGAACAGAAGCATGGTGGTTTTGTTTTTCAAAAAAGGAGACAAAACCCTCTTGAAAGCTACCGCCCGATTTCGCTTCTGAGCCATGTCTACAAGCTGTTTTCAAGGGTCACGAACTGTCTAGCGCGGAGACTCGATGAGTTCTAACCTGCGGAACATGCCGGCATTCGAAGCGGTTACGGTACCATAGACCACATCCACACACTGCGGCAGATTGTACAGACGACCGAAGAGTACAATCGGCCCCTGTGCTTAGCATTCGTGGACTATGAGAAGGCCTTCGACTCAATCGAAACCTGGTCCGTTCTGCAGTCCTTGCGGCATTGCCAAGTCGACTGGCGATATATCGAAGTGATGAGATGTTTGGATAATGCCGCGACGATGACTGTACAAGTACAGAACCAGCGAACTAAACATGTCCACCTGCGTCGAGGAGTGAGGCAGGGGGATGTCATATCCCCGAAACTGTTCACTAACGCCATGGAGGAAATGTTAAAGACGCTGGACTGGAAAGATTGTGGCATCAACATCAACGGTAAGTACATCTCTCACTTACGGTTCGCAGATGGCATCGTCATTGTGGCAGAGACGCTGCAGGACCTACAAAGGATGTTAAATGGCCTAGCTGACGCACGTTATTCCGGAACCGATTGCCGTAGATGGAATCCCACTCGAAGTTGTAACGCAGTATATTTACCTAGGGCAAACGCTCCAACTAGGCAAACACAACTTCGAGAAGAAAATCCAGAGGAGAATTCAGCTGGGCTAGGTAGCATTCGGAAAACTCCGTCGAGTCTTCTCGTCGCCAGTGTCTAAAGACAAAAGTCTTTAACCAGTGCGTCCTACCTGTGATGACATACGAAGTCGAGACGTGGACACTCACAGTTCAACTGGTCCACCAATTTAAAGTCGCTCAGCGAGCTATGGAGAGAGCTATGGTCGGTATTTCTCTGCGGGATCGAATCCGGAACGAAGTATTTCGCCAGAGAACTAAAGTTATCGACATAGCTCTACGGATTAGTAAGCTGAAGTGGCAGTGGGCTGGTCATATCTGCCGCAAGACTGATAACCGTTGGTGTAGACTTGTCCTTGAGTGGAGACCGCGAATCGGCAAACGTAGCGTAGGACGTCCTGTGACCAGGTGGAACGACGACATACGCAAAGCGGTGGGCAGTGACTGGAAAAGAAGAGCCGAAGATCGGGCTCAGTGGCACACCTTGGGAGAGGCTTACGTCCAGCAGTGGACGGACACCGCCTGATAATGATGATGAGCTGTGCCCCGCGGCTTAGCTCCCGTTAAAGAGAAGTATATATAAGTACTATAAGTAAAGTACTTTGAAAGAGGACGGCCTTATGTTATTAACGTAACTAT
This sequence comes from Cabera pusaria, assembly GCA_954871355.1. NCBI lineage: Eukaryota > Metazoa > Arthropoda > Insecta > Lepidoptera > Geometridae > Cabera > Cabera pusaria. The sequence continues at coordinate 25,105,767 of OX940885.1, read as the reverse complement.
GTGTGTAAATTGTAAATTAAACTGTAAATTATGGTGAAATCTGTTCAACTATTTTTTGCTTAAATAAACAAATCTTTAAATTTTATAGTATTAGTAAAGGCTAGTTTGACCACACATAAAAGCTGTAAAAATCTACTGGATGAGTTCCTAATCAGCAAACGGTGAAACTGGAACATTAACTGAAACATTAAATTAGTTAAGTTAAATATAATCATATGTATTATAGGCAATCAGATATCATCAATCGTAAACGATTTTGGTGAACACATAACCATTTAATAATTTTCTATCCAATGTATCTGTCTCAACCCGATGCGGCTCATGAATATAACGACATTGACTCTCCTATCAAAACGTTGCTTAAAATTGTGTACTGCGTATGAGTACACTTTTTAACTGACTTCAAAAAAAGGAGGAGGTTTCTCAATTCGTTTTATGTTTGTTCGCGGATAACTTCGTCGTTTATGTACAGATTTAGATTATTCTTTTTTTGTTGGAAAGGAGATATCACAAGTGTGGTACCATGGTAATTTTATCGAGGTCTGATAAGTATCTCTAGAGATATGAAGATAAACACCTCAAAATTGGTACTGAAAATTAATAGCGCGGCATTAAAGTCGGTTATTTTTAGTTTTTTAAACGTTCTTTTATAATTCGGCGATCAAAAGCTTGCGTACTCTTCAGACATAATGTAAGTGTGTAGACTGTAGAGGTACGTGTTCCTTATTTGACCTCTTTGGCACAACGACCATGTACTTTGCGTCACTCCGACCTCTTAACCTTCCCCGATTCGCGGGCTATTACGCGAAATAATAACTTCGTAAATTACTCGTTTTTTCATATAAATGTTAATATTTTAATGTCTAATTACAGTTCTTTTTATATTCCTCGTCGAAGTGAAAAATATTTAAATTATACAAAAATGTTCACTCGATCAGAATTGGTCATATTTTATTAAACTTGTCTTTAAAAAGCATAAGCAAAAGCAGTATAAGTGATTGCAGATATTAGATATAAACATGTACATAATGCTAGATTGATAAAACTGAATTGGCAATATATGTGAATGTAATTTGTACATAACAGTATTCACAAAAGTCTAAATGCCAAGGTGGTTTGATGAATAATAAATTCCTCTGACCCGAACTGCCGATGTGATATTCAGATGGAATTCCATGAAATATTTTTGATATATAAATAAAATTATACAGCTTTTAATAAATCTAAAATATGACCTGATTAAGTGCGGGCTGGGCTTGCGTGGACAAAGTTTGTGCGCGATATAAACTTGTCCACCGGATGACGGGCGTTTAATTAAAATATACAAAAGATATTCGATATTATATTTCATATGTATGTACCTTTAATTACAACTAGACGTATAAAACAGACGTCCTTTTCAAATCACAATATACTCCATTAAATAAAACATTAAATTAAAAAATCAAAGAACCCGACTGCGTAAAAAGTGAAGTGTTAAAAAACGAACTGAAAAGAAAAAAACAAGTAAGTCTAGTAGTTTAGACTTCTGTTTAGGGATATCAAAAAACTATACCATTTAAATTCTTTCTCGGTCGATACACTCATAAAATAAATTATACATTGTTATATGGAATATAGAGACTAACAGTCGGGAAACATTAATGGCTTAACGAATGGGGATTAATGTGTCCCGACTGTTAAAGTCTATATTCCATATAACAATGTATAATTTATTTTATGAGTGTATCGACCGAGAAAGAATTAAAATTGAATAGTTTTTTGATATCCCTAAACAGAAGTCTAAACTACTAGACTTACTTGTTTTTTTCTTTTCAGTTCGTTTTTTAACACTTCACTTTTTGCGCAGTCGGGTTCTTTGATTTTTTAATTTAATGTTTTATTTTACACTTTTTAGTTAAGTAAAGGACGGCAAATTCCGTAATCTGAACAAAAAACCGAAATGCGTGAAATAGATAGGGTATTGCTTTTTAAGCTTACTTACTTTACAGTTGTACTATTAAACGACTATACCAAAAGGAAGAGGTTGTTTGTTACCTCAGAACTCCATCAATTCTTAACTTTGAAAATTCCTTTTTTGTTTGAGTTAATATGATTTTCGTTTGGTCTCATTGAAATTTTATTGAGATCTGATAAGTAACTTCAGAGATAAGCACCGCAAACTTGTTACTGAAAGTGACTAACGCGGCATGTAAAATCGTTTTTTTTTTCGATTTGTACGATCATAAATTATTTGTTATAAATATATTTTGAATCTCCATTTTAAGACCTTTAATTCGATACCCCACTCGATAGGTTTTGAAAAAAAAAATTTTTTTGAACCCCAAATTTTAGCGTCTGAAATCCGCCATTTTGAATTTTTCAATTTTTTATGTTTTCGTTGACACTCGCGCTAGCATGGCGAATCTATTGACGTGCCAATTATCAAAATCGGCCCACGCGTTTGGTCTCTAGTATGCCACAAAGGAACAAACATACATACATACACATACATACATACATATATAGACTGATAAACACATTACCTCTCCTTTGTGTCGCGCAGTTGGGTAAAAAAGCACTATCCATTTTCCTATTTTTTTTTAATTTTCCTTTGTAATAGATAAGCAAGCAAGAACTCAAATTTTCCTTTTCTTTAAATTCTTCGTACAATATTTGTCGTAACATTTAAAAATAATTTTAAATAATACCGCTTAATAATATCGTTTAAAAACTAAAAAACAACCGACTTCAATGCCACGCTATTCATTTTCAGTACCAATTTTGAGATGTTTATCTCAATATCTCTGGAGATACTTATCATACCTCGATAAAATTACCATGGTACCACACTTGGGTTATCTCCTTTCGAACAAAAAAAGAATAATCGAAATCGGTTCATAAACGACAAAGTTATCCGCGAACAAACATAAAAAAAAAAAAAAAATATACGGTCGAATTGAGAAACCTCCTCCTTTTTTTGAAGTCGGTTAAAAACCTAAAAAACGACTTAAGATGCTTACATGCCGCGCGAGTCATTTTTGGACGCAATTTTGAGGTGTTTATCTCTAACACCCATATGCATAGTCGGTTCCTCAAGATTTCCTCCACTCGAATGTGATTTGACTCAACCTCAAGGTGAAAATCGGTATGCAGAAAGAAAAAAAAATTCCTCGACTTGAGCAAATTCCTCAGTCGAGTCGAGTATTGAACTGTCAAACTCAAGGTGCGTCGCGATCTACCTTAAGGTCTCCTCAAAGCTTGTTATCAGCGCTTTCAAAGTTATTTCTGAGGTTGTTTCAAGTTTTAATATATATATAATAATAATATAATAAATAAATTAATGACGTCATTCCTTCACTCAACGTCGAGTCGACCTTACTGGAGGTTCCTCACTGGAGGGTGAAGACGTAACTGAACATACTGATTTCAAGGGTGTTTTCAAGAGTTCCTTGAGGTGACCTCGACTAAGGTCGAGTGGAGGAAATCTTGAGGAACCGACTATGCATATGGGTGTTAATCTCTGAAGATACTCATCAGATCCTTATGTATTAAAGGACCGATACTGATACCTTCTCCCCTGCTCATGCAAAAATAATCACTCAATTCGGTTTACAATTGGTGGAGCTATCGAGTAACAACAGACGAAAAAAAAACATATTAAAATATACTCCGTTTCGGAAGTCAGTTCAAATGAGAAAAATCTAGCCATTTGTTGTCAAGCAGATCTTTTAAAATAACTTCAACATTTAATTTTGGTTTTTATGTATAAGGAGAGAGCTACTTATAGGTAGCTATAAGGCATAAGTTTATCAGTACTTAAATACAAGAATATATTATGAACATTGTAGTTCTCAATCTGTTATCCAAATTAATATTAATTCATGACTTATGTAACCTTTATTGCGGTGAACTGAACGCTTATAATATTGAACTAATTCTCAGGCCACGACCTTGATGACGAAAGTGCTTGATAATATTACAGTCATGCCAAATTTAGACGAACAATCGGCCACTTCTCGTTTATCATGATGTATTCATGCTATATTCTAAATCTTTGTATTCTATTTTAAATTTCTAAGCACTTTCTATATTAAGAAACAATTAAACACTTAATTGTTTCTTAATATAGAAAGTGCTCATGCAAAAATAATCAAAAATTTAAAAGCTCAATTGCCGTATCTGTAATTTATCAAAGAGGCGTTAGTAAAATTATATAAAAGGTAAACTAGCTTTGATTAACTATACTTTTAACCTAATATGTTTTCATCTCAAAAATCAAACGATCAATCGGTATCGATCATATTTTATTTTAAATTTCTAATCACTTTAAATATCACCTTTAATAAAAAGTTCGTGTTTATCATCTTCGAACATCATCGCTTACCACCACGAAGATAGTGATCAAACGCTGGCCTATAAGATATTAAGAAATATCTATCAAAAGGAAAACATTTAAAAAGCTGGGTAACATTTTAATTACAAGATTTGACAAAAAAACCAAACAGGAAACCGTTTAATAGGGCCCGTAAAATCGGTACCGCTATATCCATAGACGGTTAACTTTTCTTGTTTATACGTAGGGCCGTTAAGCAGAGTGGCTAATTTCGGCCGCAATGCAGGGATTCACATTCATTGATTAATGTTGTGCCTGTTGCTCTGACTCGCTACGTGGGGGCTGGTACCTAACGCGTATGCTGATATTTTCTATGAACGAACAAGTATAAGCCATAAACAACAAGATAATAACAAGTTTTGATTGATCAGATCTTTGATGAAGTTACAAGCGATCTCATGCTGCAAATTATTTACTTCGAGTTTTTCGGTTGAAATGGCAAGGTGTCCAGTGAAATTACAGGGCATGTGAGACTCAACATCTTTACGAGTATGTCTCAAGGTAACAGGCGCATTGCAGTGAAATGCTAAATTCTGGCAGTTCAGAATTTTGCATGCAGCTGTATCTGTAATAGGTAGATCAAGTTGCGGCTTATTGGATTGGTCTAATGAATATGAATAGGCTATGGATATATCGGTGACTTTAACTTAATGCTAAAGCATTTTCTCGAATCAGCAGGATAACCTACTCTTCACCGCTTAATAGCAGATAATTTTGAAAATTTTAATATATATATATACATATACATTTATATATTCATATATATTTTATCGTATAGCCTAGCGTTTGACCACTATCTCACCTGTTGGTAAGTGATGATGCGGTCGAAGATGGTAAGCAAGCTAGGCCTAGAATGGAAACTGGCTCTCAATGATAGCTGCCGGAACACATTAGATGTTTGGTGACCAATTTTCTAACTGAGGTTGGTAGCTGGCCAGGCGGACACTAGATAGTGTACTACTACCATGCGGGGTGCGAGGTTTCTTAACGACGTTTTTTCCTGCACCGGAGGGTCACTGTGAAAAGCGCACATAAGTTTTTCATTAGTAAAATCCATTAGTGCACGGCGGTGATTGAACTCGATACCTCTGGCATCAAAGCCGACCATTCTCCCACTAGTAGTAACCTAATTATAACCCTAATAGTAGACATTTTACAGAAAACGTACGACATAGTAGCAAATATGATCGGTACAAGTGCTCAAATAAAGGCGGCACAAGCTAATACATTCATAAAGTATGTATTTATCATTCAAGACATGATCGAGCCCCTGTTTAAAGTTACTACCGTAACATATGCGGCGCGAAAGCAGTGACTAAGATACAGTGTCGATGACCTGCAGTTTGCTAAACATTACCACGTTAAGAAAGCTAATATCGTTAATTTAGTTAACTGTTAAGAATTATAAATATTAAATGAAGCTGATTTGACTAAAAGTGCTCTACCCTGAATTAAACATGTTTAGTTTATTATTCATATTGCTTGTTAGCGTTTGTACGGACGCCATAGATTTGTACTCATTAAAAACGGTCGGTAAAAATCTAACATTCTAATCTATCCTCGCAGTCCCGGGTCATAGAATATTAAGTTCTTATGAGAGTTCTTATCCCGGCTCTATTTGGGTCTTGTTTAGGTATGCTGTCTAGCTGTGTGATTCGATACAGATATATGTCCTTTTAAGGATGAACACGTCTTAACGTATCACTGATTTGGAAAATGGCTAAACATTTGGATATAATTTGACACACAGAGTCTGTAACCTTGTTAACATATTGGATACAAGAAAAGTTTTTACAAGTACCTTATAACGCAGATGAAGCCGCGAGTCACACCTTGTTTATATAATTGGCCACGATGTAGAAAGTAGATGAAGTAATAGTATCACAATAATCAGTAAACATACATTCTATAATTACATTTGTATTCAAAAATACAGACTAATTGTGTGATATCACAAATATTATGGCCCCCTATAGGAGTGTCTACCGAAAACTTAATGCATTAACATCATAGGTTGCTAGTCTCAATATAAAAAGCAAGTGCCGATAATATGTAAACGAGGTCGTTACGGTATAGGATGCCGCGCTATTATGAGTTTAATTGTCAGGTTTGCCCCAAACTTAGAAACTAAGCGGTGAGAAAGCGGCCGAATCTCTACGTGACGTGTCGTAAACGCGGCCTCTTACGAAATACTTCACAAGATTACGTCGGTAACCTCAGTCATTTAAAAAGTTCGCAGGCCATAGAATTTCAAATGGCATTAAACGAGGTGACACGGCACAATGGTGACCTTTACTGCAAATAAATCGTAACGTTCACATGTTCTATTTTATAACCAATAGTAATAGCAACGCGCACAATAAGTGTCGGCGTCGTCGGCGAATTATCGCTTCAAAGGAAAATTAATCTGGCCAAGTGCGAGTCCGACTCGCACGCGTTCGGGTTCTGTACCACAAAAGGTACCATTATTTAATAAGATTGAACAAAATTTGACGAAAAAACACGTTTCTTGTATGGGCTCCCCTTTAATTAGGGTTCCGTAGCCGAATGGCAAAAAACGGAACCCTTATAGATTCGCCATGTCTGTTTGTCTGTCTGTCTGTCCGTCCGTATGTCACAGCCATTTTATTCCGAAACTATTAGGACTACAGAATTGAAACTTAGTAGGTGGATGTATTCTGTGAACCGCTTTCCGATTTTTATACAGTTATAAAAGTTTAAGGGGGGGCATCCCATACATGGAACTGAAACAAAAAAAATATTTTTTTTAAAACCTATACGTTTGGGGTGTCTATGAATAGGTCTTTAAAAATGACATTGAGGTTCCTAAAATCATTTTTTCTCAAAGTCAATCATTTAAAAGATAGGCGCGTCCAAAGTGCTAAAATGTGTGTGTGTCCCTCCCCCCCCCCCTCTAACTTTTAAAGTAAGGGAGTGAAAAATCTAGAAAAAATATATTCTGTAGATCCATATATAATAAAAACTTTCTACGAAAATTGGTTTGAACGAGAGTACAATCAGCAGTTTTTGAGATATACCGCAAAGATAACTTTGTTTTTCATACAAACACTATGAAAAACAAAGTTAAGTAATTTTTGTAGTTGCGAAAAATCATAGTTATAGAATGTTACGTAACCCTACGAGTGCGAGTCCGACTTGCGCTTGGCCAGTTTATTTTTAACATCATTCTGTTCTTAGCTTTGTAGTGGTAGGACTTTTGCTAGTCCGCCTGGCGGTACCACCACTTATCTTGCTAATTAATTTTCAGCCGTAAAATAGAAACGTTTTTCGGTTGAAATGGCAAGGTGTCCAGTGAAATTACATGACATGTGCGACTCTACATCTTTATGTCTCAAGGTAACAGTCGCAGTGCAGTGCATGCTAAATTCTAGCAGTCCAGAATTTTGCATACCGCCTGTATCTGTAATAGGTAGTCGTCATCGCTTACCATCTGGCGAGCGTCGTGCTTGTCCTGTTACCTTATATAATAAAGAAAAAGATTTTTTTGTTATAGCGGCCATAGTAATAATACATACTTCAATACCCGCCGAGCACCAATGGATTTTTCTATCGAAAAAATTATGTGCGTTTTTCACAGTGGCCCTCGATGAAGGAAAAAACATCGTTAAAAACACCTAACCGCCGCATGGTGGTAGGACACTATTTAATGTCCGCCTTGCCAGCTACCACCCTCAAGTTAGAAAATATGTCGCCAAACATCTAATGTGTTCTGGCAGGTACCCTTGTGGGCCAGTTCCCATTCTAGGCCTAGCGTGCTTACCATCTTCGACCGCATCATCAGTTACCAACAGATGAGATAGTGGTCAAACGCTAGCCTATATGATATATTAAAAAAATGTGTAAATCTTTAAACTGTACGGTTTAGAAGATACAGCCCGCTGATAGTTGGTTGGATGGACAGCGAAGTCTCAGTAATAGGGCTCCGTTGGTAGCCTTTGGGTACGTAACCCTAACCATAGCTGCTAATAACTTCTTTGTTGCGTGCAATGTAAATCATAATAATATACAGCAAAGCTACATTGTACAGTATAGAATAAGCTGCGGGCTGCGATTGTAATGAAATGAATGTAATTAACATTATTTGTCTTTTACAAATCATGTAAAACTTAGTACATGTACAAACATTACTGATTAGAAAAAAGATTGACACTCTGTGACGGTTGTTGGGTACGGTAATGGCGCTAGTTGTTGGATGCACTGCTTTCGTAGGCCTTTCTAATGCTGGAAAACAATGCCTCTGCGTATGACTGTGACCGACAGTTTAATTTGCCGATATTTTTAAAAATCTTAGAGTTACGTTGTTAATTACATTTGGTGCCGTTTGTGGAAATTATACTCGTATCTATAATCTTCAGTCAGATCACGAACTAAGCTCTAAATTCATATTGATCAAGAAATAAAACTGGCAATTTTTTTTTCGGATGTGTAATATGCTATCAAATCGAATCCAAGACTTGATCGTCCAATTTCTTTCATTCGGCTCGGCCACACGTAGGGTTAACTTTCTGTTGAACTTTCTTTAATATTTTTGCGATCTTTATATGTAACGTCTCCGCTAGAAAAAAGAAAGATTTTAATTTGTCAAAATAAATATTTATTTTATTTAGAAATATTTCTTTACAGAAATATTTATCGTCGATAATACTGTTTTCAAGTTTAAAGCTATGACGAGTCCACAGGCTCGGCTTCAGAGCGTACGTAGTGTATGATGCGTCGGTATTTACAATATGCCAATGGAGTGCGTCTACTGCATTCGGATTTTGCATCGGGAATAATAGTATATTACGATACGTGTGACTTAATTATTGCACGGCGTAGCCAAACGTCGAGCAATAATCGACTATTTAAGTCACGGAAAAGCGTGAGTAAAGTGCGGGTTTACGTCACACTGTGCTATAAAGGTATTTTCTAAACAATCGAGTTTGGTATTTTCAAAGCGTCCAGGATCTGATTGACGCGTTCACTGCGGATGACGTCATCGCAAAAAATACCGGTAATTTGGCGCTAATATATCGATCCAGTAAACGCTGTTAGTTAGGTTTTCACACTTTTCGAGAAAAACATGTTTAAAGTTATATCTAAATTTTGTTAATATATCCCAATCTACATGAGACACCAACATGAAAATTGTACCAAAACAAGTGAAAAGTGTCAAGAATATAAAAAATACAACAATTTTACATACACAATATAATAGTAATTTGAAATAGGTACTTATCGCTGGCAGCCGCTGCGTTATGCGGCATGCGGTGCCGGACACATAATAGTATGAAAAACGTCTAGAATTGTCTCTGGTTCCGTCGCAATATGCGTCAGCGCCGAAAAGCAAATACGTGACGCTGCGTTGAGTCGTATACAGCAGCGTTGTACATCACGATCGCCGAAACCGAACTTCAGGTTCAGCTCACACCGAGACGTAACGCGAAACGACTCGGCGCGCATATTTTAAGGGAGCGATACGAAATAGAACTTTATTTACTACATAAAAGATACAAATTTGATTTCGGAAAATTTTCGGCGTTGGGCTGCGTTGCGCGGTTTCTCGCTGCGCGGCGCGAAACCACAAGCATCGTTGCGTCGCGTCTCGGTGTCAACCGATGTGAACGGTGTGTACTTTTAGCCCAAGATGACTTCTAGTAATGTGCAACCCACATTGCTAGTAAGCTTTATTAAAAAAACAAATCAATTATTGTTCTAAAAGCCTAGTTGATGCGTCATGCGTAAGCGCGGCAGTATAGAAATCAATACAAAGCAACAAATACTTTCGCTCCGTACGCTTCGATTCCGACCCAGTGGACGCGTACTCAGCGTAGTATAAATATTCAACTGTAAGTAACATACACTTTTTGACAATAACTTCAGTTGATTTAAAGTCAGGTGATTTTATATATATATATATAAAATCACTAATCAAAGTTATTTAACAACTTCTATGTTTCATTTTTGCTAACTTGGTATACCATAACGTAACGAATACTCTTAGATCAATATAGGGTTTTAAACTGTGTCAGTGGGATCGGGGCATCCAAATCGGATTTACCTGAGACTATGCTTTTAACTAAGGTTTTTATTAGGACCATCAACAATTACAGGTGCATGTATGTATCTCATTATAATAATATCGTTTAAAAACTAAAAAACAACCGACTTCAATGCCGCGCTATTCATTTTCAGTACCAATTTTGAGATGTTTATCTCAATATCTCTGGAGATACTTATCATACCTCGATAAAATTACCATGGTACCGCACTTGGGATATCTCCTTTCGAACAAAAAAAGAATAATCGAAATCGGTTCATAAACAACAAAGTTATCCGCGAACAAACATTAAAAAAAAAAAAAAAAAAAAATATATATATACGGTCGAATTGAGAAACATCCTCCTTTTTTTGAAGTCGGTTAAAAATGGCATCTGTTAATCAATAAATCGTGTCTAGATTTTATGTTGCGTTCGCCAGTCGGGCTGCCAACTAATTGCTTTGAATACTAATTGTGTACCTAACCTTCACCTGCCTACTACTCCATATCATATTCACTTTAGAACGGTTTTCTCACAAATATTAGGTATCTTATATCAAAAATGTAGTCATCATCATCATTAGCCCTTAATGGGGGCTGTTGCGTGTGAATGTTTCGATAGAAGCGCTAGTGTGCTGCAAAGTCTACGAAATCACAATGTTTTTAAGGTTCCGTAGCCGAATGGCAAAAACCGGAACCCTTATAGATTCGTCATGTCTGTCTGTCTGTCTGTCTGTCCGTCCGAATATCACAGCCATTTTATTCCGAAACTGTTAGGACTACAGAATTGAAACTTGGTAGGTAGATGTATTCTGTGAACTGCTTTCCGATTTTTATACAAAAATAATAAATATAAAAGTTTAAAGGGGGGCATCCCTACATATAACTGAAACAAAAAAAAAAAATCTTCAAACCGATACTTGTGGGGTGGGGTGTCTATGGATAGGTCTTCAAAAATGACATTGAGGTTCCTAAAATCATTTTTTCTCAAAGACAATCATTTGAAAGATAGGCGCGTCTAAAGTAGTAAAATGTGTGCCCCCCCCTTCTAACTTTTAAAGTATGGGAGTGAAAAATCTAAAAGAAATATATGCTGTAGATCTCAATAAAAACTAACAACGAAAATTGGTTTGAACGAGATACAGTCAGCAGTTTTAGAGATATGGCGACCGCAAAGATAACTTTGTTTTTCATACAAACACTATGAAAAACAAAATTAATTTTGTAGTTGCGATAAATCATAGTTATGGAATACTTAACTGTGTTACGGAACCCTACGAGTGCGAGTCCGACTTGCACTTGGCCAGTTTATTATAGTCAAGGATTTATCCGAAACTGAAATTGACATAATTGAATTAATTGACATTTTGATATTTCATTATAAAACTGTATAGCTTGACAGCTGTCATCGGGACCATTTTACTCAGTGGCGCTAGCTGGTGAGCGAAAAAACGGTAGTCTCCATTGTCTACTGCTGGACAAAACTAAATATCGTATTACATTTTCTAAATAAAAAAAAACCAATAAATCTACTGTAATCTCGTAGAGACACATTCAAATTATATTGAAGGACATATAGATAGACAGTATAAGATATGGTTAAAACAATAACTCATTATACTTACATTTTAAAAGTAACATCTTGATAACTTGTGAAAATTGTATACTTAGAAAAGCTGCAGATAGTCTTATGTTAGTAGTAACCTATGATTATCTTTTCGTAGAGACACCAGTGTTCCGACAGCACCTACAGTGCTCCTCAAAAGAACAAAACATCATAAGGGCAGCATCTACTGCGTAGCTTGGAGTCCTGCAGGAGACCTCCTCGCTACTGGCTCCAACGACAAAACCGTCAAGCTGATGAGGTTCGATAGTCACTCCTGCAATCTGGAAGGTCAAGAGGTAAGAATCACTACTAGTGCTTTTACCCTTTATTTTTCCAAATGTTGTATACAACTCTCTCTCACCATCTCTTCCAGCAAATTATCAGTACACATTACCATAGATTAAATTAAACGGGAAAATTCAATAGTCATACTTAATAATAATACATTATATTGTTACAAAAACTTAGCACTTGTTATCTTATGAAATATATTATATTTATTGGAAGTCCATGAGTATCTGCATCAATTTATTTTGGATCGGGCAATCCAATCTTGATACAATCATGTTTAGGATGCTATTACAACTGCCTCGCACACGCTGTCGTAGGGAAGAAACTTTTTTGCGAATTATGGCATGACAGCCGTCATTATGCTGAAATAAAATCTTTTTCATTTTTATTTACCCATTTATGTAGCGGCCCCTTAATTTTTCCGAAGCATTTTATGAGTAGGATTAAGTCTGTTTTCATTGTGCTTTACATGAAGCTACGTCTTGTATTCTTCCGCGGCTCTTCCTTATATTATTACTGAGCAACGAGAACAGAAACTGACTATGCGAATTAAATGTCGTGTTGTATGTTTACTGACGACCTTATTTAAACAAATAGCATATTATGTGGGCATAAATTATTGAGTTGGTAGTATTATAATTAAATGCGGTCTCCACAGAGTGAATATGTTAATTGATATTAATCCATTTTAATTACTTCTGGCTTGATGCATCGTCAGACAATGTTAAATGTTATCGATATCATTATGTCATTGGTCCAGAATGTCAGATAGTTAATGCGTTGTTTTTCCGTTTAAAGATTATATAACTGTTGCATACGATTACTTTAGTATTGTGTTCCATACCTATGTATAGTTATATCTAGTATTGATAGTAAAGTTCGTCATACAAAAACCCGAAATATATGCTATTCAGTGGGTTTTAACTGTTTTAAGATTACTACAAAACAAATACTACTACAATTAATGGATTTACAAAAAATATCTTTAGGGAAACACAATGGCAACTTACGCTGCAAATTCAAATAATATTATAACCAGTATATTCAAACTGTCGACAGCAGAAAATTAGAGGGCAAAAACTAACAGCACTTCTATGATATCAATTTTTCTACAGTTTAAATGCAGGAAAAGCTGATGCAACCTAGCAATAGTTACCTAAGAGCATTATCTCTATAAACAGAAATGTTATCTAAGAAAAATAATCGATATTTACGATAATAGCTACGCAACGGTGACCCACTTCCCACACGCGCGCGATTCTATCAGAAGAATTTAGTCAATTATCCTGTATACTGTAATTACAGTCGGGAATTGAATGATTGAGCATCGAACCATCAACCATCGAGATAATCAACAGCAGCAAGATGGGGTTAGGGAATCGCACCCTAAGATATCCTTCACACGGGAGTTACAGGATATGAAGAAGGGTTACGCATAATATTAATAATACTTCAAATAGCTTAACATTGATAGAGATAAGTAAGTACTTACTTTCCTATTCGTAGGTAACTTTTGTTTTATGTACTAGGAACATTTTTGTTCAAAGCGCCACTTTACTTTAATCTGATACTGGTGACGATCAACGATTCTATCTCAGAAAAATTGAGAGTACAGATGTAAATGCACTTCACTTTTTAGGGTTCCGTACCCACCACCCAAACCTTACCAACGGAAGCTTATACTGAGACTTCGCTGTCCGTCCGTCCGTCCGTCTGTCTTTCAAAGGGCTGCATCTTCTAAAGTTTAGAAGAGTTATTATTATATTTTCAACCGACTTTAAAAAAGGAGGTTCTCAATTCGTCTGTATGGTTTTTTTTGTATATATGTTACGCGAATACTCCCTCAATTGTGAACCGATTCGAATGATTAGTTTTTTAATCGGTAGGGTACGTTTCCGCTGTGGTCCCATTGTAATTTCATCGAGATCTGATAAGTATTTCCAGAGATATGACGATAAACGTCTCAAACTTGCTACTGAAATTGACTCGCAGGCATGGAAGTCGGTTATTTTAGTTTTTAAACTATCTTAATTATTAGAATCTAAACTGTATTAGGTAGACACTTTAAATGTTCACAAAGTTTATATTACCATGGCTGCTATAACAATAAATACTAAAATCTGAATAAAATTCATAATAGATGGTGGTCCCTATACAAGAAACATGTTTTTCGACAAATTAATCTTATTAAATATTGTACTGCGCTACGGAACCCTACGTGAGCGAGCCTGACTCGCACTTAGCCAGTTTATTATAAGTATCTACGCTCGACGGTCGCTCTAGAGCTAAAAAAATTAAAACTAGGTATTCAAATTGTAATTTTTTTTTAACAATTTTATATATAAGCACTTGACCGCCACATCACCTGATGTTAAGTAATTCGGCCCTCAGACCGCACCATTACTATCATATACATTACATATCTATATCGTGCTTGTCTGGAAAGACTACACGAGCCGTTTGACGAGCATCTTAGAACGTATCTTCTCTTTACATGATCTTATATATAGCAGCACCACCAATAGAACATATAAACACAATATTTTTTGCTTCGTTGCTCCATTTTGTCTGTAGCTAGCGTGTGACACTCGGGCTCATTCTGTTCCAACATGTTCCGAGATTGCGTGTCGGTGAACGAAGTCTATGAGTGGGTTGCGTTAGGTTGCGCGCTTACTATGAAGATTAACTTCTGCACTCTCCTTTTTTCTGTGGTTCTACTTAGAGGTAGCCTTACCATTGAGTACTTTAACTATTCAATAAAACATGTGCCGGTTTGACACTCGTTCAATTGACTTTTACTCATTACGAATACAAACATTTATTTCCCTGCACATAGAATATGGTGAATATGAAAATGTTCATACTCACCGTGAACAATTGTGAAGGATAAAGCAAACATTTGCGTTTCGTTTGTAAAGCCTTGTCCTGAAGGATTATCGGATACAAATTAAACATTGAATTTCATTCCCATTTTACTAGCGGACAACAACATAAACTCTATATGATATACACGCTAGTATATTATATATACTATGCTATATAGCAATTGATATTTTATGGCTGGTTATTAAGGCTTGCATTCCTAACTGCATCTGCAACAATTGATTTTTCGAGAAATATTTGATAGGCTAGCGTTTGACCGACCACTATCTCGCCTGGTGGTAAGCGATAATGTGGTCGATAACTTAAATACGACGTGAACGGTCGCGTCGCCGCGTCGTGATCTTTCGCTATTGTTGACCAGTAATTACTAAAATGCCAAGCTAATGTGAGTTGGAGCCCATAACTTTTATAATTAAAACTAATTAATCACTGTAGCTGATGAAGACTGATGGTAAAAAATAAACTGACGTACTCACGAATTATTTAATGTATCTTAGCTAAAAAGTCCTGTATATGAAATTCTCGTTGTTGATTGATTACTGTCGCGTATATATATTGAATTCATAGCAGCGTATTCAGTCGAGTCCTATAAATGTGTGAAATTGAATTAGCTTGGGGCTTCTACAAACAAGTAAATCAAAGGAGCTGCGTGTTCAGGCATCCGTACAGTAATAGCGTATGTTATGCTAACTTTGCGTTTATACTCGTACCTAGGTATGTGCTAAGCTGTATTGCTGCATCATATGCACCAACAGTTTCATTGCATCGTTGAAACAATATTTTTTCAACACATTTGCTCAAAAAATGCATTTACTAAGCCTGTATACATTGTTCGAAAGTTAAAAATTACGCACCATACAACAGAGCGTGCGGTAAAATAGGTACTATCACCTAAGTACCTACTTTACTGCACCCTCGGTTGTATAGCGCCGTGCGTGTCCTTTACGGTTTTTTTATATTTCTGTAAACCTATATAAGAATATGTAACTATGTAATATGTAACTATGTATGTCATGATCGTGGCATGTGGAAATAAGTAGTCTCTGCCTACCCCAACGAGAAAAAGGCGTGATTGTATGTATGTATATAAGAATTTTACAAAAGAGTTTCACATTGCGAGAATAAATAAGCTGAATGTTAGAACCTGCTTGAAAGCGCTTTCGCTTAATACGTTAGAATAGAATATCTTTATTGTCATAATTGTACATTTTATATTATTATAACTAGTTTAATTATAAATGGTTAATTTATGGAGTCGTTATTATAATCGTTCATTTTACAATTTTTATAAATAAAATATATTATAATTAAAAATTTAATACATAATGATAATAATAGAGTACACAAAATCGGAGATGCAGCTCATAGTTCATTGAGTCTAATTTTCAAGCTGTAAAAATGGCTTTAAATTAGACAATATTGAAAACAACTATACCATTAATAATTACGTTCTACTTGTATTATAACAACCTGTTGTGGTGAGGCTTCGTTAATTATTCAATTAATTATTTGTATTTATGAACTTGAAATTACGATAATCGCTCATTAAAAATTCTTTGATATTGTATGATGTTTTTGATAACAAAAGTATTTTTTTGCATTTATCTCACTTTAGTACTAAAGAGTAAATAAAAAAATATACGACACACGTGCGGATATGATATTGGTTCTTGCCTACTCGTGACTATGGTAAACCCTCGACTTCGCCTCGGGCTTTCATACGTTTACTCGTTTGTAAAAACAAACTTAACGCACTAGTATCATAATTATAATTATTATTTGGGTGTGAGGATGGGATCATTCAATTGCAATGCTAGTCTAAGGGCATTTATAAACTTCTACTTCGCTTCAGCAATATGTGGTTATTGACAATCTTCCTCTAGTGTACGATATAATCGATTCAGCTCTAGATATGCTCTCAAGTGGTGTAACGAACCGTATTCCGTGGCAACATTATCAAAATTGGCTGCGAAACAAATCAACCGTGATGATTTTTCAATATTTGATTTAGGGATGATAAAATTCCTACCAATGCTATAAGTGCGAAAGCCAATTTATTTGTTACCACTTCGAGGTCAAATTGCGCATGTTGATTTAATTTTGCGTAAATGTCGTTTATGTAAGATTGGGATAGGTATTTAATAAGGAATACTATACATAACACACAAAATATTCGAGCTACTCTTAAACACTAAGTTATATTATTGAATAAAACCTGGCCAAGTATAAGTCGGACTCGCACTCGTAGGGTTCCGTAACACTGTCGAGTATTTTATAACTATAATTTTTCGCCAGTAAAAAATTAACTTAGTTTTTCATAGTGTTTGTATGTGTAAGTTATATTTGCGGTTGCTATATCTCAAAATCGGCTGGCTATATTTCGTTCGAACCAATTTTCGTTAAAAAATGTTAATGAAATCTACAGCATATATTTTTTTGAGATTTTACACTCCCTTACTTTAAAAGTTAAGAGGTGGGAGGAGACACATTTTACCACTTTAGAAGTGCCTATCTTTCAAATGAAAATTATTTTAGGAACCTCAATGTCATTTTTAAAGACCTATCTATAGACATCCCGCACGTATAGGGTTGATGAAAAAAAAAAACACTTTTAGTTTCAGTTCCATGTATGGGGAGCATAATCTTATTTTTTTAAATTTTTGTATTTAAAAGCGGTCACAGAATACACCTACCTACCAAGTTTCAACAGTGTAGTCCCAATAGTTTCGGAATAAAACAGCTGTGACGTACAGACGGACAGACAGACGGGCGGACAGACAGATTTCTACGGAATATACTTTCATTGCTATATATATATGTGTGTGTATATATATAAAAATGGTTTGAGACGGTTATCTTATTATATCTCTGGAGATACTCGTCAAATCTCAGTTTATTTACAATCAGACTAAACGGGAAATATAACCTCAAAAAACAAAAACATAATTTCCCTTAGTTTGTAATTCTTACATCCCAATGTTATATGTTGGAGTCTTCTACTTTGTTTAAAAATCGCCAGAGAAACCTTTGCCTTGTACTATTCATTATTCTGTGCCTTTGCATTGCTCCCCCGGTATTATGTTAGCGCCTAATAAAACGATCGCGATAGTAAATACTATCGCAATCGTTTAAGTATTCTTCTCATTCATTTATGTATGGCTTCCTTGTCTTTAACGCGTTTACCGCGGTTTGTGGTACAAGGCAGGATGGACTTTTCGGCTTGTTTCAAGCCATTGGACTTATGGATGGATCCCATTCCGCTTTGGAATGTGCTTGTGATTGGATTGTTACGTACTTTGCTATTTTGTTTTTACTGTCAATTTGTTGTGTTGATTTTTTATTGTTGTTACATTTTTGATACTCAAAAACTAGACTCGCTGTTGTGAAAATGATGTTGAGCCATATCCATCGTCATCAAGGGCATTCAGAATATCTTGCGAAATTCAGTGGGCATAATAATGTCTTAGTATTGTTAATAGATAGATAGAATAGATAGAAACACTTTATTATTTAACACCTTACATTACAGAATCAAACATTATAAGTATTACAATTTAAAATAATAGTGCAACAATAGGCGGTCTTATCGCTTAAAGCGATCTCTTTCAGACAACCTATGGATGTAGAGAAAATGTAACAAGATATATGGTGGTAAGTGGTATTTTATAATTTAGAGGGGGAAAAACTATTTCATAAATTACAATAAATTACAAAGTTTTTATTTTTAGGTAAACGCTAAATAGGCTTTCTCAAAATAAATAAAATTTCCTCCATTCGGTATTTTGTCGTGAATAAGTAACATAGTACCTATAAACCAAAGAATACTACGTGCTATAAACAAATCTTCAAACTTTAAATTATTATTAGGTTTAAAAAATAAATAATAAATTATAAAAATTAAAAAAGAGTTGGTGGCCGCATTGCATGCAGTCCGCTCAAAGGTCAATGCACGAGTTTCTCTGGCGATTTGAAGACATAGTATAGGCACGAACGTTTCATAACACACGTCATAAATATTCAATTAGAAAGTCACATGACAAAATGGTAAATTTTAATAAAGCTCGCATTTACATTATGACCACTGCAAAGGCTCTGTTCACACTACTGTAATAGTGTGTCTGGTTGTCTTCCAGTAAAACTTGTTGAGCTGTTCAGTTATGGAATAAGCCGCCGACTTGTAGATAAGCGCTTGAAGCATTTTTATACACGTCATACACTGAAATATAGCTCGTCCCTATTTATTACAAGAATTTATATAAACGGCAAGGGGCAAACTGACTGACTGATAATATCAACGCGGAGCCAAAACCACGGGGTAAGAAAGTTGCTGGCAGATTTTTTATATGATGTAGGCGCATACTAAGAACCAATTTATGGAAATGTATTCCCTAAGTGAGAGAAACTGAGGGTTCAAGTTTGTATGTAACCGTTTTAGTCCGTTGATACATTTTATTAAATCATTGTATGTACAAATAGAAGCTGTTAAAAGATAACCGCAATCAAACTTAAAAACGTCTATGGCAATTCTCACACTGCACCGCCTCACGCAGCGTAGCGCGGGATTGCGTGGTCTTACGTTGTTTGCAAGTATCTGTGATTTTTTATTTATTTTTTTTTATACTGGATAGTCAAGCGTTTGATCACTATCTCACCTGATGTTAAGTGATGATGCGATCGAAGATGTAGCACGCTTACCTAGAAGTACCTGTTCACTCGCGATTTGAAGACCCCCGGGTTAGAAACCCCTCACTGGGAAACACAGACACCGGCAAGGAATTCCATTCCTTGGCAATACGTATGATGAAGGTTGAAGCAAAACCTTTTTTGCGGGTAGATGGAATGTCCACCATAAAGCGATGGTTGTTTAGAAAAGACGCGTAGTGCAACACACTGAAACCACATTCACGCGCAGTGTTGCAGATCACGCGCCTACATGCGGAGAAACACGCATCTCCGCGAGTGGTTCCAAGAAATCAATACAAAAAATCTGCATGATGATGATGCAGTTCTGCAATCGCGCACCCGCCCGCTGTGCTCCGCCGCCACGCACCCCGCAGCGTGGCGCGGCAGTGTGTGTATCGCCTAATACCTTTCACATCTAAGTTGATTTACGCTTATTCCCAGATTAGCGATGCGCCGATCCGCTCCGATCTTTTCGAAAATAGGATCGTAAGCATACGATCCAATCGATTTTCGGATCGAATCGAAATCATCCGATCCGATCGCGGAGCGATTCAACTCTATCAAATATCGGATCGCGGTCCAAACATTGTGGTTTGCACACAATGTAATGTTTTTTTTTGCACACAAAGTATATTATCAATAACTAATAGATATATAGATATAATAAACGAATAGTATTACATAATTCATTGTATTAGTCATTAGTATTTTCAGGTTAATGTCATTTATGTTTCCTTGTTGAACCAACCAACCCTTTTTAGGGTTCCGTAGCCGAATGGCAAAAAATGAAACCCTTATAGATTCGTCATGTCTGTCTGTCTGTCTGTCTGTCTGTCCGTCCGTATGTCACAGCCATTTTATTCCGAAACTGTTAGGACTACAGAATTGAAACTTAGTAGGTAGATGTATTCTGTGAACCGCTTTCCGATTTTTATACAAAAGTAAAAAAAATAAAAGTTTAAGGGGGGGCATCCCATACATGGAACTGAAACAATTTTTTTTTTTTTCTTCAAACCTATACATGTGGGGTGTCTATGGATAGGTCTTCAAAAATGACATTGAGGTTCCTAAAGTCATTTTTTCTCAAAGTCAATCATTTGAAAAATAGGCGCGTCTAAAGTGGTAAAATGTGTGTCCCCCCCCCCCTCTAACTTTTTAAGTATGGGAGTAAAAAATCTAAAAAAAATATATGCTGTAGATCTCAATAAAAACTAACAACGAAAATTGGTTTGAACGAGATACAGCCAGCAGTTTTTGAGATATGGCGACCGCAAAGATAACATTGTTTTTCATACAAACACTATGAAAAACAAAGTTTAATTTTGAAGTTGCGAAAAATCATAGTTATGGAATACTTAACTGTGTTACGGAACCCTACGAGTGCGAGTCCGACTTGCACTTGGCCAGTTTTTTGTTTGAACGAAATGTATTTTCATGCGATATTTTTTGGTACGATCTTTTGAAAATCGGATGAAAATGAGCAAATTTAAAGTCTTTTCTGTCTGTCTATTACGATTCATAAGAACAAAAAAGGCATAAAGAACACCGTTTCATGTATAGGGACTCTTTACCTTTAATTTTTAATTTAATTGTTTGTGGTATTTATTGTTAAAGAGGTCATAGTAATGTTCATATTTCGTGAAAATTTCAAGTTTCTATCAAGTACGGTCCATAAGATGGAGCAAATAAACTGGCCAAGTGCAAGTCGGACTCGCACTCGTAGGGTTCCGTAACACAGTAGAGTATTCTATAACTTTGATTTTTCGCAACTACAAAAATAACTTTGTTTTTCATAGTGTTTGTATGAAAAACAAAGTTATACTTGCGGTCGCTGTATCTCAACAACTGCTGACTGTATCTCGTTCAAACCAATTTTCGTTGAAAGTTTTTATTGAGATCTACAGAATATATTTTTTCTAGATTTTTCACTCCCTTACTTTAGAAGTTAGAGGGGGGGACACACATTGTACCACTTTAGACGCGCCTATCTTTGAAATGATTGTTGGCTTTGAGAAAATATGATTTAAAAAACCTCAATGTCATTTTTAAAGACCTATCCATAGATACCCCACACGTATAGGTTTGACGAAAAAAGTTTTTTTTTGTTCCAGTTCCATGTATGGGATGCCCCCCCTTAAACTTTTATATTTTGTATTTTTGTATAAAAATCGTAAAGCGGTTCACAGAATACATCTACCTACTAAGTTTCAATTCTGTAGTCCTAACAGTTTCGGAATAAAATGGCTGTGACATACGGACGGACAGACAGACAGACAGACAGACATGGCGAATCTATAAGGGTTCCGTTTTTTGCCATTCGGCTACGGAACCCTAAAAACGCCGAAACAAGACCGAAAACAAGCGTCTTGTATGGAGACTTTTAGTTAAAGATTTTTAGTATTTGTTGTTCTATAACGGCTACATACTTTGTGAACTGTAATTTTCAAGGTGTACCTACCTATTTCTTCGAGCATTTACCAATGGAGATGTTAATGCAAGGCGTACCCTTCTCTGCTGGCCATATAGCCATTTTTAGCCATATGAGCGTGCGTAACCACGCTGTATTTTTAATACTGTGTGCGTGTTTCAAGCTAGTGTGTGGGATCGTTAAAGTGAGTGTTTTGTGTGCGTGCAATGCGTGTTTACCTCGTCCCCCGTAAGTATCGGCAGAAAAAATGTTTGCGGATTACAACGTTAACATATATATCGGTATATGCTCGAACACCTATTTAGATAGAGATAGCTGAATTTGTCAGATTTCTGACAAATGAGACGGACGGACAGTGAAGTCTCAGTAATGATTCCGTTCTAATGGGTACTTTGGGTACGGAACCCTAAAAAACGCATTAATAAAAAATATGTACGAATAAAAATACAATAAAATACGAGTTTATAAGTATATGTGGAGCTTGCGACAGATTCCCCACATGTTTTCCTCTCAGCTCTCACCATTAGCGAGCATATTTACATACACGTATTGTCAATCAATCAATAGCGCGTACGTGATACATTTTATAAAATGATGCTCTTACAAAAATATATCTCCACGCTACTTACATTGTGTTTGCTGTTAAATTTCCATTTTCGATATAATGTTGATCTTATCATATTTTCTAGAATTTGGATCGGAACAAGTTTTGTACTTTTTTTATTTTGTTTGTACGGGTGACCCCGTTGAACTGAGGTCAGATACTAACACCAAACATTTTTTTTTACATTATAGTCACTTCACATCTTTTAAGTCTTTGCCTTAGCACATTGTTAGCGAATGTGGTTTATGTTACTCTTATGAAAATAGTTTATGTACTTCAGACTTCATTGAAATTAAAATTAAAATTAATGATAAGAATGTCAAATTATAATTTTTATTTAGATACGTCAATGTCAGCTACATGCATTATGTCAAGAGATAGAAATAAATACGGAGGATTTATCTATCCTCCGTGAAAATAAACCTAGAGTACGATGTCTTCAAAACAGTCAATATTCTGCCACGCTTTTCTATCAGTGATATAACCTGGAACAGAATAATAGGCTTTTTTAACCGACTTCAAAAAAAGGAGGAGGTTTCTCAATTCGACCGTATATATATATATATATATATATATATATATTTTATGTTTGTTCGCGGATAACTTCGTCGTTTATGAACCGATTTTGATTATTATTTTTTTGTTCGAAAGGAGATATCCCAAGTGTGATACCAAGGTAATTTTATCGAGTTCTGATAAGTATCTCCACAGATATTGAGATAAACATCTCAAAATTGGTACTGAAAATGAATAGCGCGGCATTGAAGTCGGTTCTTTTTTTAGTTTTTAAACGATATTATTTAAGTATAAACTTCGTTGTAGATTTAAAAGCTTATTCCCTAAATAAGCTGTGTTAGCCATTTTGGAAGAATATTGTAGAATCTAGCGCAGATAACGTAGTAAGATTTATTAAACCTTTGATAGATGGAGTGTTGGCAATATTAACAGTCTGTATTAGTCCACTACTGGACATATGCCTCTCTTATAGCACGCCATATAGTACGTACTTGAATAAATTGAATGTAGTAAGTGCTGAGTAGCTACCATTATGTAGCTTAGGTCATTAAGCGCTTAGAAGGTAATTATTTTAAAAATAGTATTTGAACTACTAACATCTGTTGCGTGATGGTAAGTAATGCTATTGAAAGTGGAACACCTAGAAGATACTACACGCAATTTGAAAACGCCTAGAACGTAGTGTACATTCATTACGGGTAATACATACTGCATGGCTCTTGCATTTAAGATATTTTTCTAAATCTAATTTATATAAGTGTACAATTGTCTATCGCTTCGCTAGATTGATGTCGTCCTATAAACAATTCACAAACGACTCAGAGAATAGCAAAGAGCACCACAGTGAAGATCCGACGTAGAGTAAATCCAACATGACGGGAATGATTCGAAAAATCGAAACATTCCCGTCATGTCGAGTTTTCTTTACGTCGACTCCCGTATCGTCGAGTTCTTATTATACGATGCTAAACGACAAATTTTTCGTACCGTAGGTGTAGTTCTTTGAAACTAAGTTAACAACGTCTTCAATAAAGGCTGCACTGATATAAGTATATATGAAGTATCTAAGTACAAATATAGGCTATACTACTTTGAGTTATGACATTTTCACGAGTGATATTCATATTTAGTTTTTTACTAACCGCCATTCACTCGCGTTTATTTTTCGGATACTACCTTATAAGCGGTAAAGCTTGGTTTCGATGAAGACAGCTTTTCGTACCTCACAAGCGATAATATAATAATCTAGAGAGGATGGATGAAGAAAGATTGACGAAACAGATTTATGAGACGTGTGTGAATGGGCCAGTTGGTAGAGGCCGACCTAGGCGAACGTATCACGACCAGATCGGAGACGTTTTAAAAAAAGGCCAAGTCAAAAGTACCTATAACCGGCGAGCATGTATGAAGACGCTCATGAAAGTTGAAGAAGCGAAGGAGGTATGTCAGGATCGTAGCATGTGGAAAGAAGTAGTCTCTGCCTACCCCAACGGGAAAAAGGCGTGATTGTATGTATGTATGTATGTACAAGCGATAAAATCGTATACGTGAATACTCTTATCATCAGCTCTTCGTACAAATAAACCAAGCGAAATTTGTAAATATTGCTGCATAAATGTCTACTTTTTTAAAACTTGATTGAACTATTGTTGACTTTATCTTTATCTAATTCGATTGTTATATGAAAATTTAAAGATATATTTTGATATTATACATAATTAAAGGTACTAATATCTACTGATAAATGATTACGTTTGCTTCTAATCATAGGCGTTTTAGATACAGCTACGTACGAAAAAGATAAACATGTTGTTAGAAATATTAGATAAGGATGTTTACTTTAAAGCCAATTGAAAGATATATCAATAAATATTTTCATCACATTTAAAATAATTCTTCAAAAAACAGTGATTTTTGCTCGATAAGTGCAAGCACGCAAAATAGGTATTTTCTCTACAAAGCGGTAAAGTGATTTTTTAATAGTCAGGTTATGAATGTTTTTCGTTAGTGCTCTGTCTAGGAGGTTTAATGATAATATTGAATGGAAAATGTTACTGTCCTATCAAATAGAGAGTGTATCCTGCTATAAAGTTAAAATAATCCCGCAATGCCAAATACACGGGGAAACAAACCGTTAAAAATTAAGCGCGACGTGGCACAACACATATTGTGGTGGCCAAAAAGAAATAAAACTGGCCAAGTGCGAGTCAGACTTTTGTCCCGCACACGGAGGGTTCCGAACGCCATCTATCGAATTTCTAACGAACTTCTAACACCAACTAAGTAAACATTAACACAAAGGTAGAATAGTATTATATAGTAGTAATAGTAATAGTAGTAATAGTAATTGTAGTAATTAATATTATTAAACATCTGGTTGACCGAGCTTTGCTCGGTATTTTTTGCCACTTTAACAGACAAATATGATGTCGGGAAGAGTCATATTTTAAGTTGATTATCAATAAAGTTGATTATTGAAAACACGAATAAAACAACATTTTCTGAAAACTCCTAGACTCCTAGCTAGATCGATTTATCGCCCCCGAAATCCCCTGTAGGTATACTAAATTTTATTTAATCGTTGGAGCCGCTTCCGAGATTCAGATTAAGGTAAAGACGATAGCGCCATCTTTGATGCTAGATAGATGGCGCTGCGCTATCGTAAAAAACTTTTTTTAAACTTTTCTTTAATTTTTAACTTTGTTCTGTTTTTAGTATTTGTTGTTATAGCGGCAACAGAAATACATCATCTGTGAAAATTTCAACCGTCTAACTATCACGGTTCATGAGATACAGCCTGGTGACAGACGGACAGACAGACAGACAGACAGACAGACGAACAGCGGAGTCTCAGTAATAGGGTTCCGTTGGTACCCTTTGGGTTCGGAACCCTAAAAAGAGCGTGCGAATTATTGTCACGATCTAGTCGTAATCACCACAGATTTAAATATGTACGTAATAGCTGATACCCACGTCTTCGTTCACATACGTCAAGAATTTAGTACCCTATGTTCATCTTCATGCCATAAAGTAATATCCTTGTTAAATTTTAATAAGATCGTATCGCCCGTTTATCCGTGATGAGGTAACAAACAGAGTGGCAGAGTTACAAAAGTTTTTATAACATTAGCATGGACATTAGTATTGATTTAGTCATCACATCACATTTACCACACGTATTTATCTTTTTATTAGTCTGTACATTTATTTTAATTATTTACTTATAAACACAGTAAATTTTACAATGCAAATAAATACGTTATTATAATTTTAAAGAAAATTTGTTTAGACAGTTTGAGTGAAAATTGCAGAAGGTGCGGTATATTTTGGTTCATAGGACCGTACCCCGATCCGACCCGTACTACAGGTTTTCGCAAACCTATCTCGGGCATCAGTCTTTCGCAAAGATAGGTTACTGTAGAAATATTGTTAAATCAGCCAATAGTGTAAGCTAGAACATATGAACCTATTTGTGAAAGAAATAAATGATTTTATTATTATTTTGTTAACATCACGGGTCGTTGAACGCCCGGTCCTTTGGAAGGCATTGACGGAGCCAAAGCCAACGTCAAGAGGCCCTTTACAAAGATAAACTTAAATGCTGTGATTTGTGGATGGAGAGATGAAAAACTATAAAAAGATGGTACATTTTTGTCATGACTATGAATGTGTTCTGCTTGATGTCTGTTTACTGGTCTATGGGATGAGGTACGGCACCCGCCAATTATGCCTCATTACAAAATATTAAGGCGGGTGGTGACTTGCCATCCACTGAATGGGCCCCCCATAAAGGCGGACCGTTATATTGGCGCCGAGGGGCAACATTGGCGTGGATAGCTGAGGGTGTTGAGAGGTGTGCTGCACTTTCACTAAACGCTACTAGCGGCTTTATGCCTTTAACACTTCCACCCTGGAGCTTAGGTTTTAGCTCTTGCGATTCCCACCACCGGCCGGCCGGTCAAGGCAAGCCGGTGGTCAGAGGGTCTCATTGAGCCCTCACGGGATAGGGGTCCGATATTATTTTTATTATTATTATAGGAAATTCAGAAAGAGGAATGTAGTGCTTATTTTAGTTAGATTTTTAGTATCGAGCGAAATATGATTCGGCAACTAATTGATTAATTTGTATTCATAAATCTTCAGGCGACCTAAACTTCTATTAGAGCTGACATGCACATAACTGAAAAACAAACTGTTACTTATATCTACAATTTCTATACGTTTTACTCATGTAATCTACGAAATAAATGCGAATGGGTTATCTATCTTTAACAGGCGCCATGAGCGCCATGTGTATCTTTTAGGAAAAACAAGATACCACTTTGAGAGGCTGCTTGTTTCTTTTAGGAAACACAAGCAGTGTATCTTTCGGAGGCCTGTGTGCCCGCAAGGACACACTGAACACTGCCACACTACTGAAATAGCATTACTAGACGATTTATGCAAAAAAAAGCGATGTCCAAAAAATTAAAAACAAGATATATAGGCTTGCCGTTCAACGTGTTAAAATAATAGAGGCAATTCGCCAACTAGTTGCGACAAAACTTTTTAAGCATGATACAACTCATAGAAATTTTAAATAAAAATTAGGCACTTAGTGTTGTAGAACTAGATACTATATTCATAGTATTTGTGAACCTTGGGTCGTTTAGAACCCATGTTTCTGTAAAAGCATGTTAACTTTGTTGCCTCCATATTTTAAATCAATTCTTAGCAAAGTAGACCCTGACTCAATTTTCGGAGCGTGATAAGAAGCCTTGTGCTCAATTGGGAGGAAATGAAAGAAACCTGAAAAAGGAAATGATAAAAAAGTATTTGGAAGGTAGCTTCTATATCACCAAATTTTCTGTCAGTGCCAACAGTGCGCATTTTTATGAGAATAAATAATTGTTAGCAATTTATTGTGCACGTTTATTTTACGTATATTTTGATTCTTTTGGTTCAGGCGTATCGTATGAATGATGCTGATAAACCAAATCAGCTTAACCCCTCAGGTTTCGACAGTAAACCGTTGGTCCAATAACACCTGTGATATCACTGTAGTGTATATAATATCAATGTCACTATCTATAAATGGCGACACCTGAGGGGTCAATACTGTTTCTAAATCACGTAGAGAATAATACATCTTAGTAGTAGTGATTGAATAGAAACTTTTCAAAGTCAGTTTTCGTAACGTGTTCGTAACACACTCATAATCATAGAAAGTTCAAACGTGTACAAACGTTAATTGCGTAGCATTTACAGGTGTAATAATTTTCCTGTTGAATATGAAACGCCTTGTATTTCTCACACTGTTTGCACGACCCGTATCGACTTGCAAAACTCGTACATATTTAGAATAGTGAAAAACCAGTGACTCGGTAACCTAAGTTCGTAAACACGCATATACGAGTACCTTGCACAGCAATTATGTGTTCACCTTTTCGTCATATCAATCGTTAAGCAATATATATATATAAAAGCCACTTTACTTGTTTGTAGGGTTCAGAAAAGGTACCTTCCCCATATAACCGGCACCTTCATTCCGGGAATGTTGAATTAGTCGGTACTTTCCAGAAAAAGCTTTTATGTTTTCTTTGGATATAAAGGGGTGTGCTATTTTCCGTCGAAAAACAACCACAAACAACTCGTGTAACAATTTTCTTTGGGAGTAACGAAACCTATAACTACTAAAGTAATTGGAAACATTTTGCCTCGATTTCGAACTCGCACATCATAACTAACATATTTACACTACCTGCGCGTAACATAATGCGTTTTATCAAATACTTTAGTCGCATGTCACAGCGCAATGAAAAGTCCTTACGAAATTCGAATTTCGCTGAAGCTTGTTTTAGTAATATCGACGATCAAGGGTTCCACTACAAATGTATGCATATCTTATGGCAAAACAGTGATAGTTTTGCAATTTCTGTCCTAGCAGGTACTTAAAAAACCGGCCAAGTGCGAGTCGGGCTCGCGCACGAAGGGGCGACCTCATGTAAATATTAATTTTATTTTATGTTATTATTTATTATTAAAGTGGATAAAATAACTCAATGTTCTGTAAATATTTCAAGCGTCTACCTGTTGCCGTTATCAATATCCAGCAAAAACGAGAAAAAAATCATGTTTGTTGTGTAGGAGGCCCCTTAAATATTTTTCTTCTGTTGTTTTAGTATTTGTTGTTATAGCGACAACAGAAATACATCTATCTGTGAAAAAATCAACTGTCTAACTATCACAGTTCATGAGATACAGCCTGATGACAGACGGACAGACGAACAGCGGAGTCTTAGTAATAAACTCCCGTTTTTTCCCCTTTGGTTACGGAACCCTAAAAAGTAACTAGCAAATTGGATTAAGATCATATTTATTATCCACAGGTGGAACTAACTATGCATGATGCTACCGTCCGCGACGTCTGCTTTATTGAGGACACATCTAATAAGACAAGTCTTCTCGTGAGTGGCGGTGCTGGCGACTGCAAGATATATGTCACGGATTGTGCCACTGGAAAAACTTTTCAAGTAAGTGTTTATTGCTTAAGTTTTCCATACAAATGTATTCCCCCGTTTCCTCCCTGGAAAATGATTTTAGAGTTAAATTTGTTTCTACAAAAAATCTAGGTCTGCTTTAGCTACGCCCCTATCATTTACTTTTTTTGACCAACCAATTGCAAAAAGAAATATAAGCCTTTTAATTTTTTCTTTGAAATTTTTAAGAGTCATATTACTATTTGCAATTGCTTGATTTTCCAGGGAGGAAACGGGAATACGTTTGTATGGAAAACTCTAAGATCAAGAATCTATAGATTCTTGATCGAAGGGAAAACTGCACACCGCGTAGGCTCTTAATTTTTCAAATTTACGTTACATTACGTAATTGTACCTACATCTCAATGAACGACGAGTCACACAAGCTTTTTTTAAAGTTGTTATCATGTGTAATGAGAAGTTTACTAATGGTAAACATTACATTTAGCCAAATTTCGACTGTCCTACCACTCGCGATTACAGAGTGCCAGTCCCTAAAGCCATCATTCAGCTCCATGGTACTTTCACGGAATTAAGTATTTTAGTAATAATATATTTAAATAAGTAAACAAAATCTAGTCTAATCGAACGTCAAGTAAGGGTTCTAATTTAGCTTCGAAGATTTGACCCACAAACACATACATACTTACCTAATAATACAGCAAGTTAAATAAAAGCTTGTAAAAATAATTTTACTTTTAGAATAAGTCTTGTATACTATATTTAAATTTTTTTATGAATGATAAGACTAATAAGACTTGAATAGCCTGCAATTTACCCGTCCACTGCGTTCAAATCAGAATTCCGCTTCGCGGCGAGAGGCAAAGTATGAGTATATTGTACATAGTGCTTGCATTCTATATACAGTCACATGAGCAAGACATTTTTGTAGCTACCCTCTATCTGTCTATGAGGCCGAGAGTCGTGACCGAGCAAAACTTATTTATGTTTACAATAGCTGCCCGATATCTGGTCGATTTACCTCGATCGCTGTGGTCAGTAAACGTCAACGGCATTGTGGTTAATTTGAAACCAAAGCAGAACTACAAGTATTATTGAATATCTATACATCTATACAAATAAATAAAATTGAAGCGTCTGTTTGTAATTCCAAATTAACAGCTTGTCACTAAATGCATATGAAAGTATATACGGTCCTTACATAAAAAATAGTATATTACGATACTTGTGACTTAAGTAGTCTATTATTGCACGGCGTAGCTCTCATCTCGCCTCGCTAACTCTCGCTAACATACGCCGTGCAATAATAGACTACTTAAGTCACGAGTATCGTATATTATTTATAGCTGTCAGTGTGACATAACCCGCACTTTACGCTTGCTACGCTCTTCCGTCAAATAGAAGATTATTGCACGGCGTGAAATAATCGACTATTTAAGACACGGAAAAGCGTGCGTAAGATGTGGGCTTAGGTTTACACTGTGCTATAAAAACAATTTTTAACATTTTTGTCTGTCTGTCTGTTTGTTCCGACTAATCTCTGAAACGGCTAGACCGATTTTAACGGGACTTTCACTGGCAGATAGCTGATGTTATAAGGAGTAACTAAGTCTACTTTTATTTTAAAAAAGAAAATAGAGTACCGCGAAACCAAAATTGAAACCAGTGTTTACTACCGCGCACGGCCTACGCGCATTTCGCCGCTGTCATTAAACGCGGGCAAAGCCGCGGGTCGGGGCACAGCTAGTTTTTACTATTACTACAGTACGTTACCTCAATGTACTGTGCTATTGCTACTACCTATTATGTTCTATCATATCACTACATATTGCTTCCACTCTCACTTCCACAACTTTTTAACCGACTTCAAAAAAGGAGGTTTCTCAATTCGACCGTATATACCTATGGTCCCAAAAGTACCCGACCTAACTAAGAAAACACAACATTTTTTGATAAAAATATATTTATTTCTCTACGTAGTCTCCCTCTAGCTCGATACATGTTTTCCAGCGATGTTCAATTGCTTCGATACCATTTTTATTGTAAGAAATGTCAAGCTCCTCGAAGTAGCCATCGACCGCACACTCCACCTCTTCATTGTTGGCAAATCTTTTACCCCAAGCCATTTTTTCAAGTTTGGGAAAAGAAAATAGTCTGAAGGAGCGAGATCTAGCTAATAGGGAGCATGGGGAAGTATTTCAAAATGTAACTCATTGATTTTTGCCATCGCAATTACAGATTTGTGAACTGGCGCGTTGTCTCGATGAAACAAAACTTTTGTTTTCGCTAAATGCCGTCGTTTTGTCTTGATTTCATCTCTTAAACGCTGCAATAGTAATAACCATCGAATGTCAAAATAATAATTATGGTTGGTACTTTCTACCACAGACAATACTTTCAGGTAGCAACGCCAGGCCGGGTACTTGTGGGACTACCTAGGCCTGTAGTCTCTACATGAATAGCGATGAATTTCGACCGATCATCGTCGATAAGAAAAGAGATGCAGATAACGGTCTAGCTGCATCTCCTTCTGTTAGACGTTTGCGATGACAGAACGCATCGATATCAATATAGAGACTTCCACCCCAGTAGGGCTATTCTGTAAGCTATCTGGGAAGCAGAATCCGCGGTGAGATTTGTTTTTTTTTTTTATTGAACTCAACCGTATTACGAATGTGATACGATTGAATTTCGTATCACCGGATTCCGCTGTCGAGATAGCTTACAGAATAGCCTAGCTAGTATACATTTGTTCGCGCATAACTTCGTCGTTTATGAAACGATTCTGATTATTCCTTTTTTTGTTGGAAAGAAGATATCCCAAGTGTGGTACCATGGTAATTTCATCGAGGTCTGATAAGTATCTTCAGAAATATGGAGATAAACACTTAAAACTTGGTACTGAAAATTAATAGCGCGGAATTTAAAGTTTTTTTTAACCGACTTCAAAAAAAGGAGGAGGTTTGTCAATTCGCCCGTATATGTTTTGTTTTTATTTATTAAAAAAAATATATTATCCGCTAACAAACGCGGAAAAATTTCGTCGTTTATGAACCGATTTTGATTATTATTTTTTTATTAGAAAGGAGATATCCCAAGTTTGGTACCATGGTAATTTTATCGAGGTCTGATGAGTATCTCCAGAAATATGGAGATAAACACTTCAAAATTGGTACTGAAAATTAATAGCGCGGCATTGAATTCGGTTGTTTTTAGTTTTTTAAACGATCTTATTTTATTTACATTTTTAAACGATTTTATTTAAACGATATTATTTTTTTATGTTTGTTCGCGGACAACTTCGTCGTTTATGAACCGATTTTGAAGATCATTTTTTTGTAGGAAAGGAAATATCCCTATAATGGTACCATAGTAATTTCATCAAGATCTGATAAGTATCTCCAGAGATATGTAGATGAAAACCTCAAACTTGGTAGTGAAAATTAATAGCGCGGCATTTGCAGTCGGTCTTTAAGTTTTTATTTAAACGATCTTATTATAAAACAAAGTCCCCCGCCCCGTCTGTTTGACTGTCTGTTCGCAATAAACTCAAAAACTACTGAATGGATTTTAATGCTGTTTTATGTGTTTGTCTGTGGCATCGTAGCTCCCAAACGGATGACCGATGATGAATGAATGTTGATTTAGTATTTTATTTGTTAATGGAGACTTAATAGTGACTGTTCTTAGGTTTGTTTCAAGAAATTCTGTTCAGCCGTTTGAAGATTATGAGCTCTTTTCTATTTAGTTGATGAGGCTATGAAAGCTACTTTTATAGATCTGATCAATTCGTATATATGCATCTGTTACTTCAATGATATTGCAAGTACATGGTGACCTTATGATACCTTGACCTGATGCTGGGGCATCTCGTGGAATCTGCAGAATTCTCAACTTCTTACCAACTAACAGCAGATATGATATATCGTGTTCAAGTTCTTTGAATGGTCTCAATGATCAGTTCATTGAGACAATTCCAGTGAGCCTATATTTAAATTATTATTCATAGATCAGTCGGGAGTGGTTTTAAATTTTAAAAAGTATTTATTAGTAATTATATATTAAAAAAATTAAGTGTATATTGGCTATCAATTAATAGTGGCTATAGACGATAATTCGAATAGCTGCCTTGGTTACATAACCGTATTTATAGATGTTAATTGATTTTATCGAAAATAATTATTAGAGGTATTATTTAAATACAAATACAAGTTTGTAATTGGTAAGTTTCAACATTTTTTATTATAGCGTTGTATTTAATAGAAGCCTTAATTTGTCGTCGAAAATATTTACAAATCTTCTGAAACCTGACAAATATATCTTAAACATAATTAACGACGATTTGTTGTGGCTGGCTCATTTTAAATTTTTTTATGGTTCCGTAGTCTTGACAAGGAACCCTTATAGTTTCGTCATGTCTGTCTGTCTTTCTGTCTGTCCGAGGTTTTGCTTATCGAGACCGTTAATACTAGAAAGCTGTAATTTTGTAGGGGTATGTATATAAATTACGCCAACAAAGTGGTGAAATAAAATCTTGAAAAATATATTTTTTTAGGGTAGCACCCCTACATGAGAAGTGGGGATGCATTTTTTTTTCGTCGTCTACCCTATCGTGTGGGCTATCGTTGAATAGGTCTTTTAAAATGACTTAAGGGTTGCTAATACCATTTTTCGATTGAATGTGAATTACGAAATATTAAACTTTAAAGTGAAATTTTTTGTTCCAGTAGGGCGTCCCCCCTCCTCTAAAAGCTAAACTGCTGGCTTGGTAAATCTGGAAAAATTCGTGATAATAGTGCATTTCATGAATTTTAAAGCAAAACTATAGCGGTTAATATAACTTTATTAGTTTAGCAGTAATAGTCGTTGAACTTGGGTGTTGGATAATTTTGTACCAAATAAAAAATCCTTAGAATAAAATCCTTTTTACTAGAATCCTTTAAAGTGATAAAGACGAAGTACCTAGTTGGTTTTTTATAACAGGTAAAGACTTGCATTGAATAACGGGCTACTACGGAACCCTACACTACGCGTGGCCCGCCACGCATCTGGCCGGTTATTTAATATATATTTTTTTATTATTTTAAATAATAAAATGCTTTAGGTCGATAAAAGGTACTCTTCCCCCTTTCCCTCCTGTCTATATTTTCTCTTTTATCAAACCTCTTTTGCTTTATTGATAATTCATCAATTTCTCCACTTGGGCATTTCTTTTTCATGCCGAATCTTTTAGCCGTAAAACGTCAGTTTAAAGTCAAGTACGGTGTTGAAGCGAAATTGTTACAAATATCGGCGAAGTTTTTTCATTCTCTACCTATAATTTAAAAATCAATATTGGTTTGTACGTTTGTTGTTTTATATCTATTATAATAAATTTGGTATCGATATGTTCAATGCTTAAACATAGATTTACCTAAAAGACATTTATAACGTCTAAATATGTATTGTCAATACGGTCTACGATCTACTGAGGAGAGAGGGCTGCGTCCAGCTGTGGACTGACACCGACTGATTATGTTGATGATGGTAATATACAGCCTGTACACGCCTCCCCGCTATTGATATCGTATAACCGGTTTGCTTTCTACTATCTAATCTTCAAAATACCATAGGTCCCCACGACAGGCCTGTCGCACTCCGCGCTGTAGCTATGAAACTACAAGTGCCTCCGCGCCACCCAGCTGGTTACAAGTTCAGTCAGTAAAGTGTCACGCGCGCTCTCGATCGGCCGCGCGCCTTAACCCCAGTTCACACCAGGCGATTCTAGTCGTTCAACTGGCGAATCGCAAGCGATTTGAAAGGTGTGAACAGGCTTTTAACAAAATTGAAGCGACTAGAATCGTTTCAACTAAAGAGTATCTATCAAATTTTGTATTCAGTATGTCTAAACGAATGGCTACAAAGTTTTGCGGAGCATAATGGTGAACGGGAATGACGACTTTACATTTCATGCTATTCCTAAGAATCTCTAACAAAAACTTAACTAGCTGTGCCCGCGACTTCGTCTGCGTGGAATAGTGTCTTTGGGTATCATTTTTAATTATTTAGGCTAATTATTTTACAAATAAGACACATACGTATCCCACCTGCACCGCACCGTACCACACCGCGCTAATCCCCCCTCCCCCTCTCTATTCCCCTACTCCCATCCCCTCCCCTTCCCCTCACTTCCCTCCCCTTTCTCCCACTTCCCTCTCCCCTCCCATCCCCCTCTCTTCCTCCCACTCCCCTTCACTTCCCTCTCCCCTCTCCTTTCCCCCACTTCCCCATCCCCTCCCCTCCGCCTCACTTCCACATCCCCTCCCTCCCCACTCCTCCTTCCCCTCCCCTCCCTCCCCCCCCTCCCCTCCATCCCCTCCCCCTCCCCCCTCACATACTTTGAATGTCATATTTATTTATATCGAATCAACAGCCTAAACAATAAGTTTGAAGCTTCTAGCTTTAAAAATGACGATACTTCCATACAAATTTTCATCCCCCCTTTCAACCCCTTACAACCCTTTTTCGCATTAAAAAGTACACTGTGTCCTTTCTCAGGCTCTAGACTATCTGTGAACTAAATTTCATTTAAATCGGTTCAGTAGAACATTCACATAAACCTTACATATTTCCATACAATTTTCATCCCCTATTGTTATTTTACATACTTGAGGGTAAAACTTTTACAAACATTGAATGTCAAATTTATTTATATCGAAACAACAGTCTAAAAATAAGTTTCAAGCTTCTAGCTTTAAAAATGACGATACTTCCATACAACTTTTCATCCCCCTTTTCAACCCCTTACAACCCTCTTTTCGCATTAAAAAGTAGCCTATGTCCTTTCTCAGGCTCTAGACTATCTGTGTACCAAATTTCATTTAAATCGGTTCAGTAGTTTTGGCGTGAAAGCGGGACAGACAGACAGACAGATACTTTCGCATTTAATAGTAATGACAAATGAAACCTAGAGATTGCGCTAGTGTAGATTTTAATAGCTCTCCTTTAAATATTGCCTAAATGTATGAGCTCCTGCATCGCGCAAACGATATTTTCCGCGATATTGAATCTGATGCACTTGCTTCGTGATTAAATATTTCAAAAGTTGAACTCGTCCAAAAATGTTTTATCTTTATATTATTAGTTTGGATATTATTTATAAGTAACGTAAATCTAGGTAGGTAGGCTATCTAGATCAATGACCTTAAAGACGTTCAGTGTAAGTAGACCTCCCAGATACTAGTGACCGCCTTCTAATGCAGTGTCAGTGTATGCTAGTTTTAGTTTAATACTTATAACAATTGAACAATAAAAGAAGGGGATAGAAAATGACAATATTTTCTTTGCCTTTTGTTCATTTTATTTGTTAATTTTTGTCGTCGCGCTGCACATGTAGGTACTTATGTAAAAAGCAAAGAATGTCACACATTAATGGTAAGTAGGTATTTAATCAGCTGAGTTTCATGTTTCCTAGACTATTATAATGATAATGTTATAAAGTCAAACAACTTACGATTCTAGGCAAGTAACTACTATTTTTTCGCGTTATTTAACTTACGCAATCTAAAACTTTACTCAATTTTAATTGAACGTAACGTATTTTAGGATAACTGGAGTACTTTTATCCTACCTCGACATTAAACATTAATGTAGCACTTACTATCAGTAATGTTCTACTTATGTTACTACTATGTTACTATCAGTTACATTGTTCTACCTTAGAGTATTCTTCCACTAATTAAAGGCTTCAATAAGTTTTCTCAAAACACTCAACCCCCGCGAGTTGACCGAGTTATTCAGACTCTCGCTGTGCGGACTTACGGTGCAATTTACGGTGCGCAACACGCGGTTCACAGTTACTATTAGTTTATACTGTGACGCAAATTCAAGGTCGCACCCGAGGCGTGAAGCGCATTTTGAACGTTACCAGCGTTGTAACTAGGTTTAATCTCGCATTTTTGCTCTCAGGGAGTGCATTTTCTGTTCTTGTACTATTCATTATTCTGTGCCAGGACGCACGATTAAATCCCCATTTAGCATCGTGGGCTCCCCCATCAATTGATCTGGTTGGCTACCCTACTATGATACGAGTTCAGGCACATTTGTCAATATTATCGTCGATATTAAATCCATCTAAATCCTTTTCTCAACGTCTATGGAATTCTTTCAACTAACAAAGATAATCTACATGATTGAGTATTAATATTCGCCTCCTTCAATCCGTCCATGATTATTATACCTACTCCTTCGCAAATTGAAACGCTGTTATTCATAATATTCATTACGATGCTTTCTTTGGTGATCTAATCCCTTGATTCTCTTATGTGATCACGTACGCATTCCTATTAGTATATAAATGTTTATTGAAGCCACACATAATTAATGGTTCGTTGTCATTTTAATGAGTACGTTATATAACCATTACTATTATGTTTTGGATTTTACAAATCTTTTTTTATATTCACCTACGTATTGAACGTTACGTTACAAACATTAACATACGAAACCATTGGAAATGGATTAATAGTTAAATTAACTTATCTAAGTGAATTTCGTTAATAGTTATATGAGATGTTAAATGGGAACAGATTTAAGAAAACTGTAAGCTTTACATTCAATTTTGAGCTGTTAAATAAATTACATTAAAAAGAAGCTCAATTTAGATTCTGCATAGTTGTCGGTACTCTTCTATTAAACTGCATTATTTTCAGAGACTGTCTTCCTTAAAGCCACTATTTCGTTTAGTCATAAAGGGACAACAAATATATTATATTACTTGCAGTGCCGCGGCTTCGCCCGCGTTAATAACTTCATTCATTTTTTTTTTTTCGTAAAAATGTTTTATTTCAGAACCTACACTATCTAAACTTTAATCGTCGTCTCGTGACCACGATCAATGCTACTTGGTCGAAACGTCGAGTTAAATAAAATAAAATAAATGTTTTAGGCGCGATAAGTCCCGTATTTTCATATTTATAACAACACTATCTACATTTCCAATATCATCAAAATTGATTTAGTAGTTATACAGATACAAACATTAATGTATGGTCTCTGATTTCTCCATACAAAATTAAATTTTCACTCCCCCTAGGAGTAGATTTGAAAGAAATAAAAAATACATGTTTCATTATTTGTTTTAAGTTTTATTTGTACCGAGTTTTGAGTGAACCGGACCAAGGAATAACATTTTTCAAAGAAACTTTATCACCCTATAACCCCTTCAGGGGTTGAATTTTGAAAATCAAATTGACGTATGTGTTATTTCTAAACTTACACTATCTACATTTCAAATTTCATTAAAATCGTTATATTAGTTATGCAGATACGTCGAAACAAACATGACTGGATTTTCTGATTTTTCCAAACAAAATTCATTTTACACACCTCCTAAGGGTGGATTTGGAAAATAAAAAAAAATACCTGTCTCATTATTTGTTTTATAGATTATATGTACCGAGTTTTCTGTGAATCGGACCAAGGAATACGTGGAAACAAACATTACTGAATTTTCTATGATTATTCCAAACAAAATCATTTTACACACGATTTGAAAAAATAAATAAAACTGGCCAAGTGCGAGTCAGACTTTTGTCCCGCACACGGAGGGTTCCGAACGCCATCTAACGAATATCTAACGAACTTAGTTCTAATCTAACACCAAACCAACTAAGTAAACGTTTACACAAAGTTAACGTTAACACAAAGGTAATTATTATTATTAAAATCTGGAAGACCGAGTGTTGGTACGACTAACTAACTTTCCACTGATTCAAGCTAAATGAAACTCTTTTAGTACTATAAAAGAAGATATATTAATCAATACTGTACACTACTACATGCAAATCTCAATTAAGTAAACAAATCGACCGAGGCCCACAAATTTAACAAATGAAACGCTTGCGCGTGCTAATTTTTCCGGTGCTAAGATCTAGTTGCGTCGAGGTGAATTAATTGCAAAGGCAAGTTATTTGTAGTTGATTGCAGATTGAACACCGAGCTTTTCCAAAAGCTACTTCTACTCGCCAATAGGTGTCGGGAGGAGTCATATTTTAAGTTGATTATTGAAAACACGAATAAAACAATATTTCTGAAAATGAATCCTAGCTAGATCGATTTATCGCCCCCGAAATCCCCTGTTTACTAAATTTTATTTAATCGCTGGAGCCGTTTCCGAGATTCAGATTCAGATTCCGAGATTAAGGTAAACACGATAGCGCCATCTATGAAGATTCATAGATAGCGCGCTATCGTAAAATACACGTTTTTTGTTTCAAACTCTTAATTTCTTTACTTTCTTCTGTTCTTAGTATTTGTTGTTATAGCGGCAACAGAAATACATCATCTGTGAAAATTTCAACCGTCTAACTATCACGGTTCATGAGACACAGCCTGGTGACAGACGGACAGATAGATAGACAGACAGACAGACAGACGGACAGCGGAGTCTCAGTAATAGGGTTCCGTTGGTACCCTTTGGGTTCGGAACCCTAAAAACACCAGTCTCATAATTTGTTTTAAAGTTTGTTGGTACCAAGTTTTGAGTGAATCGGACAAAGGAATACGTGAAAACATATATTACTGAATGTTTTATAATCTTTACAAAGAAAATCGATTTTGCAAGCCCCCTAGAGGTAGTTTTGAATGAATGAAAAATGAAATACACGTGTACCATTATTTGTTTTAAGGTTTATTAGTACCGAGTTTTGAGTAAATCGGCCCAAGGAATAACATTTTCCATAGAAACTTCATCACCATATTTAACCCCTTTAGGGGATGATTTTCAAAAATAAGATTAGTCTATGTCTTATGTAAGAACCTACACTATCTACGTTT
Organism: Cabera pusaria; assembly: GCA_954871355.1. NCBI lineage: Eukaryota > Metazoa > Arthropoda > Insecta > Lepidoptera > Geometridae > Cabera > Cabera pusaria. The sequence goes on along the minus strand of OX940885.1, from coordinate 25,065,047 downwards.
TATATTTCATTAAAATTGGTATAGTGTTTATCGCGATACGTGGTAACAAACATTCTCACACACACACACACACTTACTTTCGTATTTATAATATTAGTGGGATAGGATAAATACATTTATTGGTTTTGGGTTACTATAAATTTATTTGCATGTTACATCTCGTATAATTATGGACGAACCTCACTTAGGCAAGATCGTGTCGATATTAATAATTATACTTCGAAGTTACATGCTCGACGTCGATGTTATATGTTCGATGTTAACCCCCGATACAAAAAGAAGGGACGAAAGAATAAGTTTGACGTGTGTATCTGAGATGTGTGTATGTGTCTGTGGCATCGTGACTCTCAAACGGATGAATCGATTTTGATTTGGTTTTTTGTTTATTTTATTGGTGAAAATATTATTATTAAAACATAAATGTGGCCTTTACATGTTGTCTTTTGTTGAATTGTGACGCGATGTGTTTTCTATTATTTTCGAGTACATAGTCGAAGTAATCAAAGCTCATCAGCCAATAGTTTACAAATGATATAATCGCATATATGTTAATTTATCCAGTAAATTTAATTTTCCTGACCCTTAGCATCCCTCTGCGATAAAGTTAACTTAATTAGTTAAGTTAACAATATTCCAAACTTACTGCTTTGCTAACGCCAATCGAGAAATGAACGCAAATTAATCAGAGTTTCCTCAAACAATGAACGTCCACTCGTATCTGTCCCTCTATTGTGTTCGCTGAATACCCGTCCGAGGACGGCACAGCGCTTCACGTAACTTCATAAAAACAACGGAGACAAATGATCGGCGCTTTTAAGACCTAGAATCACACCTACGAAGCGATTAATCAATATGATTGACGTATGATACAAATTGCAGTAGTCAAAGCAACTGATGAACTACGATTGAATGAGTTGAACGATCTTGAGATTTGAGTAATTTGGATTGATGAGGTACTATTGTTTTTTGTAAGGTGGCGCGAGACAGGCCTTGTTTTTGATGACTCGGTGTCGCGCGTCGGGTCGAGAGAATAATTATTCTCACGAAGCTTTGAAACGGGTAGATACAGCTGGTACGGGTACGGGTATACCAATAAGGTATCGTTTCCCGAATAGTTGACGTAATGAAGCAGGCGACTGACTACAAATGGCGGTCCTTTGACGTAATTTTATTAATCATGAAAATATCTCTTTAGTCATTACGTTTTACTTCTCTTTTGAACCTCTGATTTATTTTTGCAAAACAATTACACGCGTTTGATATAAAACATTGAGCAAACATGCGAAAGATTTATTGCGGACCGCCTTCAATCAAATAATAACATCATTGTGAACAGCAATCAGATATTTATTAAATAATATATCATAATAATGGAGATATAATACCTCACGTTCGTAGGTATGGCTGAAATTGTGCAAATAGTTTCTGGCTAAGTGGTACAAGTCACGCGACATCTGCGAAAATTAAATACCAGCCATTCAATAATGTGTGTTTTGGATATGACGGTGTAGGCAATTATAATTTAATTTAATTTAATTTAATATTATTTAATTTTATTATTATACTCTTTATTCAATTCACATCACGGGCTGCAAATCGCCCGGTCCTTTGGAAGGCATTGACGGAGCCGAAGCCAACGTCAAGAGGCCCTTTACAATATTAAATTAAATAAAAATATGATTTGTGGATGGAGACATGAAAAACTATAAAAAGATGGTACTATAATTTATTATGGCTATGAATGTGTGCTGCTTGATGACTGTTTTCTGGTCTATGGGATGAGGTACGGCACCCGCCAATTATGCCTCATTTCAAAATATTAAGGCGAGTGGTGACTAGCTATACACTGAATGGACCCCCCATAAAGGCGGACCGTTATGTCGGCGCCGAGGGGCAACATTGGCGTGGATAGCTAAGGGTGTTGAGAGGTGTGCTGCACTTTCACTAAACGCTACTAGCGGCTTTATGCCTTTAACACTTCCACCCTGGAGCTTTGGTCTTAGCTCTTGCGATTCCCACCACCGGCCGGCCGGTCAAGGCAAGCCGGGGGTCAGAGGGTCTCATTTAGCCCTCACGGGATAGGGGTCCGCGGTGTCGCCACTCACCGTCGGCTCGCCACAAAGCCGCCCCTGCGGGATTATTATTATTATTATTATTATTATTTTAATTTTAATTTTATTTATTTCAGTAATCATACAGCGATTTTAAAAACTAAGTAATAGGTGTATAACTTATAGACTATGGCCAAAATTGATTACAATAGATAAAACATTATATAAGGATAAAAATGAACAGTAGTAGATTTACGAGTTGTTACGTGCATTGTGTGCGTGTGTGAGTGTGTGTGTGTGTGTGTGTGTGTGTGTGTGTGTGTGTGTGTGTGTGTGTGTATGTGTGTGTATCTTTCTAGTGGCAAGTATTGTGTAGTTCTTTTATTTTCAATTTTAAGACACATTTAGACAAATGAAATAAGTCCAACTGAGAATACTGCTTATTATATGTGAGGACGGCTCGACACAAGACGGAATTTTTGGCATAATTCGTGTGGGAGTGAGGTACATGAAAAAGTGGAGTATGTCGTGTCCGACGCAAAGGAGTACAAAATTCTAGATTTGAGAGTAAGGCGGGACAGTCTATTTTACCTGAAAGTATATCGTGTAACAGAACAACGACGTCATATTGCTTTCTTCTAAGTGACAGTGGTTCTATATGGAAATATTTGCAAGCATCTGAATATGAATCAAACTGCTTAAATGCCTTAAAACTAAGAAACTTTATAAATTTATGTTGTATAGATTCTAGCCTTTCTGTGTGAATTATATAACAAGGGGACCATATACTACAGGCATATTCTAGTATGCTTCGAACATAAGAGAAATATAAGACCTTGATGCAGCCAATATCTGTAAATGACTTGCAGACCCGTTTTATAAAGCCGAGTTGCTTATAAGCTTTATGTACTATATCGTCAATATGTTCAACTAGATACATTTTACGGTCAAGTCTTACACCAAGGTCACGTACTGAATCTACCTTTTTGATTGGAGTTTTATCAATGTAATATGTGTTTTTAATTATTTTTGTTTTACGGGTAAATGATATTTGAAGACATTTTGCTGAGTTCACAGTAATTCTGTTTGCTGTGTAGTACTCGCAAAGACTATTTAAGTCGCTCTGGATGTTGATACAGTCAGTCACCTTGTTAACTTTTAAAAAGATTTTTTTATCATCTGCAAACATAATAAATTTTGACGTTGTAAAACAAGTGTTAATGTCAAAAAGGTATGCGTTGTATAACAAGGGACCAAGTATCGATCCTTGAGGAACTCCAGAGTCGATCGTAATATAGTCACTGCGAGCACTACCTATCACTACAGCCTGTCTCCTCCTCGCGATGTATGAGCAGAACCATCTGTGAAGATCGCCACGTATTCCGAGCGCATGTAACTTATGGAGCAGGATGATGTGGTCGACTTTATCGAACGCTTTTTCGAAGTCGGTGTATATAACATCAACCTGCGCCCCCTCGTCCATACCCAACAATACGTAATTGGTAAATACGGTCAGATTCGAAACTGTGGAGCGCCTGTTCATGAAACCGTGTTGTTCATCAGGAATTAATTTACCGATAGTTGTACTTACTGTTTGGTAGATTACCTTTTCAAAAATCTTACTGAATGTGTTTAATATAGAGATCGGACGATAATGTTCTATATGTCTTCGAGATCCTCCCTTGTGGATGGGTACTATTTTCGCCTCCTTCCATATATCTGGGTAGGTCCCGAATACATTAACTGATAACATAAAAATCTTTTGTAATGGGTAACTAAGAGATTTAGCACACCTGTTTATAAATAGCGGCGGTATACCATCACTCCCTGGTCCCTTATTGATGTCTAATGATTGTAATATTTTTTGGATATTAGACTCAGATATGTTTAAGTTATGCACTAAGTCTTCAGGTTCAGGGTAAGTGCGTAGGTTGCTGATGTACGATGACGCCGGTTTTTGGAAGACACTATGAAAAAAATTATTGAATCCCTTGCAAATATCAGACTCACTGTTATATATTTGATCACCAAGTGTTAAAGTATTCGGATAGCCCGTGCTGTTATTACGCAACGATTTCATGTAAGACCATAAATATTTTGGGTTCCTTTTAAGAAGCGTTTGCATTCTTTCAATATGTGAACTAAAACATTTTTTTTGTATTAGTTTTTGTCTAGATCTAAACAATGAAAACTCATCGTAATCTCTTGGGTTACCATCCTTTTTCCAGCTAGAATGTGCATTTAATTTATCTTTGATAATGTGGATAAGGGGCCTGGAGTACCAAATGGGATAGTTTTCCGTAGAAGTGTAATTAATTTTTGGAACAAACTCTTCAATAGCTAGTCGTAATTGGGCATAAAACTGTTGTGCAATAATATCGATTGCCTCGCCCGTTAACAAGGTATCCCAATCAACATTAGCAAAATATTTATTAATTTTATCATAGTCAGCCTTTTTAAAACAGTATTTACACAATGAGCTGCGTTTTTTAAGGGGCAACATTAAGTCTGTCGCATCTAATTGCAAAGAAGGATGGTAAACATCTTCAGCTAGTAATGATGAGTCCGAACGAGACACATCCAACAAGACGTTACTAAAAATTAAATCTAATATGTTATTACAACTGTTGGCGTGCAAATTAGACTGGTTAAAACCGGATAAACTACACGCGTCGATAAAGCCTATTATAGCTTCTTGTAGGAGAACAGAGCCCCTTTTATTAAAGGTGGGACCTGCCAATGACCAAGAGATACCCGGGAGGTTAAAATCTCCCGCTATAATGAAGTGGTCGCTAGGGTATGAGGCAATAATTGTAGCGAGAGTATTAGTGAACGCTTCAAGACGGGCCGGCTGGTTGTCACCGGGCGGTATATATACGACACCTATGTGCAAGTCACGTCTATCACCTGCCCCGAGCGCGCGAGCCGGGACAGTGACCCAGATGCACTCGACGCCGGCGCATGTCCATCCTGGTTCTTCCTGCGCATGCAAATTGCGCTTCGCGCAAATCATAACACCGCCGCCAGATTTTTTCTTTGATGTGGTTTTGGTTCTGTCGCATCTTATAACATCATAACGATCATCACACAGTTCACGATTATAAAAACTATCAGTTAACCACGTTTCGGTGATTAATATAACATCGTAGTTATTAGCGAGTATGCTTTGTCTTAGCTGTTTCGTCTTGGTTCGTAAACCGCGAACGTTCTGATAGTATAAAATTAACTTATTAGGGAGCATTATTAATTAATATAACAGTATGAAAATTTAAAAATAAATATATGTAAATTAAAATGTCATTTAAGTCTAGTGATTTAGTGCGATTACCAGTCGTTACCATACATGATAAGCAGTATTTACGTTGACTATGTTGAAGTTGTATAATAGGTAATTGTTTAATTAGTGTTACAGCTCTTGTGAGTAATAATTGTATTTGTGTAAGAATGTTAGTGAAACATGTGCGAGTATATGATGTTAGATGTATAGTAGTGTGAATAGTGGTTGTGAGATAAATTGTGTATTGTGATTTTTGTGTAGTGTATTGTTGATTATGATGCACGTAACAAGTGAGTAGTTTAACAGACAATAAATAGGTACTTAAAAATCCGACCAAAACTGAAAGCAAGTAATAATAATTCATATAATTTTCTGCAAGTCTTTGCTTGATGAAATTGTAACAATAGGTGATTCCTCGTTTCTCCTTAAAAAAATATTGCAGTTTCTCACCCATACAAATTTATATGAATTGTCTTTAGCGCGGATCTTCGCTGCATTAAGTAATTGTTTGTTCTCTGGGGTGAGGTGTTCGTTCACGAAGAATCGTTTATCCATGCCACCGAGACCTAGATCGCGAGTAGTGATGCCTTTAGATTTCCGGAGGCCCGAGATGATCTGATCTTTCAGCATCCTTGTTTGGAGCTTCACGACAATAGGTTTAGGTCGGCCTTCCTTCCTCTGCATGGGCTGAACGCGATGCGCCGCTTCCACCTGAGCAGGCTGCAGCGGAACTCCAGCATGGTTGGCGATCTTCACAACCAGGTCGACGGCTGATTCATTGGCCATCTCGGGCAAGCCGACGATTTCGATGTTGGACATCCGGGCCCACTGCTGTTGCTTATTTATCTGGGCTTGCAGATCATGTATGATACTTCTATCTTCTCGAGATTGTTTATGTAGCGTGTCGAGGTTCTTCTTGAGATTCTCATGGTCATTCTGTAGTTTCGTGTGTGAACTCTCAAGCTGATCATATTTCGCAGTTACTGTTTTTAACTCCCTACGAAATTCAGCGACTAGCGAGCCTTTAAGTTCCGTGACAATATCCTTCTTGAGCATGTTCAACTTATAATCTAGTAAACTTTCAATTTGTGAAACAATATTGCTGTCACTTGATGTCGCTACTTTGCTGGATTCTGATGCAATAGGGAAGCCGGTGGCCAACCCTATAGTGGCCGTCGAATCAAATTTCGGTTCTTCCATAACTGCAGGCGAGCAGGGCAATGAAATAATAACGTCATCCTTGGGTAGACTTACGTGTAGCTGATTAGCCGGCTTGGCGATATTCCGCACGGGAGTGTTGCTGTTATCTCCTTTACGCTGTGCTGCTACACAAGAGGGACACTTCCACTGTGATCTTGGTGTTGATTCACTGATGTAATTAACACACTCCGAATGGTAAAGCCGCAAGCAGTTGGTGCACTTGATGCGTTTTTGTGTCACCGTAATAGCAGCTCGGCAAGCTTCGCAAGATCCAGCCATATTTCTGATTTTTTTGAAAAACTTTTATAGCAGACACAAGTTTATGAAGATAAAGTCAGATATTTACGATTGTAAGCACCTAATTACTGTTTATTTATTTATTTTGTTGGGAACAAAACAAAAACACAACCGTTCACTTTTTATGTTGAGGGTATATGATATGATATGATGATATGATATGATGATATGATATGATATTATAACCAGGAAAAGGTTTTGTCTTACCAACTTCCAAATTATCATGAAGCAGGCCCCTTTCTTTAGACTACATCACCACTTTTAATCGCATAATGTTGAAATAAAGTGGTTACCTGTCTCTTTCAAATTGATCAGAGACTGCAGAGTATTTTTAAATTCACAATTTAAAGTACCTATGTACTCTGCATACAGTTAATTCCCGTTTGATTGTCTTATAATTAAGTCAGAGGTAATTATTTCAGTATAACTGTTTGTTCTTGCCATACCAAATTAGAATTTACACTGTTTCCACGCCTCAGGCTACGTGTGTGATAAATTGATAACTGATAAAATTGCCGAATTTCGTAATGGTTTATCTTAATAATCAACTCTAATATTATAATTGCGAATGTCAGTTTGTATATTTGTTTGTTTATTCGCGTGGTCTAATGAATCGAAGGATTTGCTTGAAATTCACACATATCGTCAATAAGCTACAATAGAACATAGGATACATTTAGATTTCATTTAATGTAGCAGCTATTGATGTTTTTTAGTACAAAACAAAAACTATTTGTTATGTCTTATAGGTTAGCGTTGGACCACTATCTCGCCTGGTGGTTAGCGGTTATGTGGTCGAAAATGGTGAACACATAAGGCCTAGAATAGTCTAGCACTCAAGGTCTGTCAGGGAATATGGAGTTTCAATATCGCATTGTGACCGAGTGAGAACGATAGTTGTGGGAGCTGAAAGTATTCTATATCATCAACGGTAGTTGGCGCGCGTAATACAACAATCATGTTAAAAGTCCATCGATTTACTAGTATTTGAAAAGAAAATATATTATTTTTACACACAAAAATCGATATGTAGTAGTAGTAGGTAAGTAGGTAGACATAGACATGTATTTAATATCTATCTACTACCTATTAGACTTGGCTGGCACCGACTTCAAATGGATAAAGTGGGTAGCGCTTATAATAATTATATTAAATAATTTATTTTTCGCTTTTGAGTGCCTGTTTGTGGTTATGAAGTCGGTTTAATTTTTTTTTAAAATAATTTATTTTACCCTTCTTAGTGCAAAACAAGTTTTAATAAAATTACATGCATCTATAAAATTTGTGGGCCGTTATACACTGACGGATATATACTTTATGAAAATTTCAAGTATGTACCTATTACGGTTAAGAAGATACAGATCTGTAAAGTGCGCACATATAGACACACGGACGGACCGGCGGACGGACGGACGAACGGACAGCAAAGTCTCAGAAAGTGTTAATTTGGTACCCTGTAGGTTCGGAACCCTAAAAAATTGACTTCAAATGCCGCGCTAGTGAAAATATCCACTAGTAATGATGTCATCAAGGTATCAAAGGACAATGTCCAAAATTGGCCTATGCAATAAATCTGACACACACGATAATTAATTGTCTATTTTATTACAATAATTCCAAATACACACGGACTAGTTGTATTCTAAAATGAATATTAAAAAGTATTATTTGCGATTATTAACATTAATCACCGCCGCCATCTTAGCCAAACGTCATGTCATGTCAAAAATTATTAGGTACGCTCAAAAACGTTGCACCCTAACAAGACTTTGCCCGGTAGAACATTCCTGTGAAGACAAATTAATTCACCCCACCTTTGTTTCTATCTCGCTCACAGTTACCGTAAGAATATCTGTCAAAAACCAAAATCAACGAGAAGAAAAATGTAAAAATATTATTCAAGGTCATATTTTTTAGTCTTCAAAAGTATATGCAAAAGCAACCTCCATTGTGTATAATCTTCTTGGGACGCTTCTTCTAAAACCATTACATTCTCCTATGTTTGAGGTATTTATCTCCATATCTCTGGAGATACTAATCAGATCTCGATAAAATTACAATGGGACCACCTCGGAAACGTACCCTACCGATTACAAAAAGAATCATTCGAATCGGTTCAGAATTGGCGGAGTAATCGCGTAAAAATAACAAAAAAAAACAGACGAATTGAGAAGAACCTCCTTTTTTGTGAAGTCGGTTAATTAGAACTAGTCTGATCGGATAGAATGACATAAGAAACAAGTGAAGGATGAAGAGTATTAAGATTTCAATTAGAAAGTAGACTGCCAACTATGTACAAGCAATTCAAAGATTTTCATTAAACTCTTAGCTGAGAGAATTAAATATGCAAGAAGTTTTGCACTTGCAGTATACACAGAACTTTATCGGTAATAATTAAACATCTGCATTGGATGTTTGTACACAATAAGACGTGCCAAAGTTGTGCTGTTTATTCTGCTAAAGTCCGTCCAGTGCTTTTTGCAATAAAAGAGCGATGTATTTCAACGTTGGCATTAAATTTATATATAAGCTAAGCATTCCCCAACTTTTCAAATATCCAGGCAAATATGTTTCCACCGTAGAGAGCATGCAATGTTCATGAAGTTCGTGAAAGTTCATGAGTAGAGATAATAATTCAGGCTCGTTTACAAAACGAAAAAATAAAACGACTTAAAACGCCGCCGTGCATGTGGAAGTACTTTACATTAAAATACTGCGTTAAGCTTCAAGACTGAAAAACCTGTGTCCAGGCCGCCCAAGGCGTTTCAAGGACGAAACGAGAGAAGGGAGTTCCTGTCGTCATGCAAGAGCGTCACGTAAGCAATCTCGTTGTCGCGTAGGATAGGTAGAACACGTAGGTCTAGCTAGGAGTAGGTTTAGTTATAGGTACTAAGTTGTGCAATAGACTTCTTTGTATATTATTTTGTGGTGTGTGTCATTTATCGAGGGATCTCCTGTAGGGCCTTACCTGTTTAGGCACCACTCCTCTGGGGCCATCCGGCAGACAACCCATACACCACGCCCTGTTGTCTCATCGCTCTGCCGGGGGGGTCCTAGTCGTGGTCCGCTTTAGAGCGTTAGGTAGACGTTACTATTTAAGCGTTCGAGTTCGAATCCTGTACCAGTTAGGTGTCTGTGACGACATATCTAGGTGCATAGGTCAGGGCATTTAGTCAGTTAGATAGTTTAGCACTGAAAAGGTGCCCAAGTAATCTAGATAGGTAACATAGTGTAGGCTGATGATGATGATGATGATAAAATTTAAACATAAAATGTCTATAATAGTTAATCATCGTGCATTAGTTCGCGTAAATATTTTAGAAATTTTAAATAAAACGTTTAATAGTAGGATGGTACAGTAATTTCGTCCCATCCCATTACTAATGAGGATCTCACCGACTCGTGAACTAATTTGCTCTGCAGTTAAATGAGAGCCGGTTTAAGTTTGTATGTTATCCGCAGGCTTTAAGCGGTCATTCAGGACCCGTACACTCGCTCTACAACTGGGGAGGGGCGATGTTCGTCTCAGGAGGCCAGGATAAAACTGTCAGGTTCTGGGACCTTCGCACCGGCGGCTGCGTCAACATTATCGGACCGCCCACCGGCCATCCCAGTAAGGTAAGACTCGTAAGGCTCTATGTTTAGCACTTAATGGGTTTACTGACTTTACGACGCTCTTGGACAATTTGCCACTAAATAATCTTAACTGTCCGACCGTTGAACTTGAGACATGTCACTGTCAATGTTAGCTATCACGGTGGGTATGCGCAAAAAAACATCCTCTGCAAGTCTCTGTTTACAGCATGAGTTAGTTGTACTTTGTATTATGCTAATTTAAATATTTGCGTTTTGCATAGTTTGATAGTGGAAAGACTGATAGCGATAACATCTTATGCATATATGATGTTATTTCATCAGAATGTTGATGACATTAATTTTTTGAAGTAGTTGTAGATTTTATACCTATATCTTACCTCAACTGCGGTCGGTTAGTTGTCATCAAAATAAGATTAATTTAATTGGTTCTTAAAATTTACAAAGATATCGACTGTATCTAGGCTTGTTACCTAATTTGCATCGATAAAATTGGATTATAATGGAGAAACTTAGGTGACTCAGGATTAGATGTTGTGATGTTGTATTGTGATAATGCTAATGAGAAACCCTGTCTCGGTATTTGACAACATTCACAATGCATGACATAACGCTATTATTATTGTATTATTATGATTATATAGCCAAATTATTAATATTTCAACAAAAACAACCTATTTTGCAGAAAGCGATTGTGAGCCACTTCTTTTTATTCCATTAATCTTACGTGATTTTTTTATGTAGTGGATAAGCCCAGAGACAGTTTATAGCTTCTTTATTTTATTTTTGTCATCACAGGGTGTAGCTGTGTCCTCATTGTCAGTGGACCCGAGCGGTCGATTGCTGGTCAGTGGACACGAAGACGGGTCATGTGATTTGCACGACGTTCGCGGTTCGCGAGCGCTTCAGCGCTTTACTCCACACATGGGCGATGTTCGAAGCGTGCGTTTCTCGCCAGGCGCTTACTACCTTCTCACCGCTGGATACGATGGCAGGGTGGTGCTTACTGACTTACAAGGTGAGATAAGAATATTTTCACCATTTAGATAAATTACGCCTTTTTGTGTTCGTATCAGTGAATGTTAGCGTTGCAGCATCGAAGAGTCTCCCTCGCTGGACGTCAGACTAAGTAGAACGCTAATCCTCGTAAGGTAACTGGAAAGAGCTGGCGGAGACTGAGTAGCCGAGAATTGTGCTCAATACAATATTAAGGCCTAAGCTGTAGTCTTCTATCAGAAGCGGTCACCAGTAAATCAGTTGCAAGACATATTGGACATAGGTCATTGCGGAAGCGTCGTCAGCGTGTTTGCCAATTATTTCGTTAAAAAATAGTATCACGCTAATAGGCTAGTTTACTAAAAAAAATGTTTAGTCCGTCATTTACATTATAAAAAAATATTGGATAAGTATTTTTTATTTTTTTTAATTAAACAAAAATGACGAAGATATAGAGCGTTAAAATTCCGCGTGACGTCACAAACCGCTAAAAAGTGTACTACATTCTTGCGGTTAGTGACGTCACGACGTCACGAGCGGGAGTGGGGACTCCCGAACTTTGACGCTCTTTATCTTGTCAATTTGTATTGATTTGTAAAATAAATAAAAAAGTGTCTAATATTTTATGATAATCCAACTGATGGACTAATTAGAATTACTATTTTTTGACCCAGGCAACATCCCTATTGTTCTCCACTTTACAGGCCTTGAACAACGCGAGCGAATATCGTGTAATCGTGTGCCTTGTCTATCTTTGCCAGGATCAAATACAAACTACTTTTTTAAAAATGTTCTAATTCTAATTCTAATTGGTAATGGGGGCGATAAGACCTGCACTGACGTCCCGCTTGGGGTGTATTGTGCATTTCCCCCTGCCAGCATTCACCCAAGCCATCCCAGCTCCTTGACGAAGCGGAGCACGGCTTTAGGTTGCTGGCATAACGCTTCCAATGGTGATGGTGATGTTGTATCGGATAGTAAAGATGATGCTGTCAAATGTATGTGTGTATGCCTGCTTGTTTGTGAACTTGGATGTGGTGATAGTGCTAAAGCAGATGGTGATGATGATGATGATTGTAAATGTTGTTGCTGCTGCGACTGGTACTCTGCATCCGGGTCACGCTCTTGCAACCCAGTTTTAAAATGTTTTATAGGCTAGCGTTTGACCACTATCTCACCTGTTGGTAAGTGATGATGCGGTCGAAGATGGTAAGCACGCTAGGCCTAGAATGGGAACTGGCTCTCAAGGATAGCTGCCGGAACACATTAGATGTTTTGGTGACAGATTTTTTAACTTGAGGGTGGTAGCTGGCCAGGCGGACACTAGAAAGTGTCCTACCACCATGCGGGGGTTGTTGGTTTCTTGAAGATGTTTTCCTTCACCAGAGGGCCACTGTGAGAAGCGCACATACATTTGCGATAGAAAAATCCATTGGTGCACGGGCAGGGTTTCAACTCGGTTCCACGGCATCAAAGCCGACCGTTCTCCCGATTACGCCACCGGGCCCTCAATTACGTGTATTCTCGTACCGACTTGTTTCAAAATGTTTTCAACCGGTGACATATATCTAAACAAGTTGAATCCAATAGAATTGAAATGCGTTGAGCAATTGTATAAAATTGCTATAGCCATTGTGATAAACATTCACCAGGATTACCAAGTTTATCTCAATATCCTATTGCATCATCCATTCAACCGTTTTGGCGTATATAACTATATTAAACAGCACATTTCCAATTCTATAATATATATAGGATGTTTTTTTTGAGATAGGATTGTAAGGGCAGAGGTACGTACGTTCCTCTTTCGTTTTAACTACGGTAAAACATAATGAACATTTTCCAGAAGAAAACGGGGGAATAGATTTGCATGGAAAAGTGCACCCCGCGTTTCCTCTTAAGTTTCCATATAAATTCCATTCTGTATATGGTGTTCGAGTATTATCTTGTCATCTAAATATAATAACTAAATTAAGCGTTAAGGAACATGGTCTATTTACAGTAATTGTACGAGCATTATGGCGTGCTTTGTGAACGGCTTTCGATGACTTGTGTTTTAGTAGCAGTTACGTATTAACTAGTAATTTAATCTGTGGTTACCAAAGTTGTAAGAAATATACTACAACTAAATTCTACCCAAGAATTAAAACAAACCAACGTTCAAATTGTTAATACATTGCGGTAGACTGGATAAAAATCGCGTATAGGTTAAATAGTGGGTGTTCGTTTGCCTAATACCTAATAAAATATGCACATCGCTGTGACTAAATCTGAAATATCAAGGGCATGCATGCATGTATTGTGTCATCCGTACACTTTTTTATTTTATTTATGATCTGAATTGCACGTTAATGTTTGTCATTGTCATTGCCTTTAATAAAGGGCGCTTAACTATGTAAGACTCAAAAAAAGCTTTGTCGTAGACTCAAATCTCTACTCTCAAGTCATAATTTGGAATTAGAAAAATTCTAAGCTATTGAGGTCTATGGCGGAGTTCTATAACTATTAACCGGTGTTTTTATATGGAGTTTGACAGATTTATTGACGTTTGTTATAGTTAAAGTAAGATGGTGCAACTCAGCCTATGACTTACGAACCTCGTTTTTTATGTTACGTGATGAAATACAATTACTGTACCTATAGACTTCGCACAGTCGTCAAACATAGCTACTTTTTAAATAATTGTGTAAGATGAATTCTGAGCCGTTTATCGGTTGTTTTAACTGAGCTAAATCAAAAGTTTGGTCTAACTTTTGACCACAGGCAGAGTAAATCCTACACATAATGGTGGTCTCGTCTGTACTATTATTTATTCTGTGGCCTCGTGTAGCAAATCGCCTCGGAAGACCAATACAGAGGTGGGCCAAAGACATGAAAGTATGCAGATAGCCAAGCGTAGCTTAAAACAGAAATGTGTGGCATTCGCGGGAGGAGGCTTATGCCGTGCAGTAAGCGGAAATGTGCTGCAAATTATGATGATTATAATGCAAAGCAAAAAGTAGACAAGTATAAGTCATGTTAAAAAAACTGTAATTATTATAACTGTATGTTCTTTTTCGCAGGCGATCTGACATGTCCGTTGCCAAGTGTGCCAGTAGCACGCCATCCCGATAAGGTGATAACAGCGAGATGGCATCCAGATGACTTCTCCTTTATATCCACATCGGCAGATAAAACCGCTGTACTCTGGACCATTCCACCTGTCTAAGTATTATAAGTTTTAGATGCTTCATTGTCACATTGTCACGATTGTTGTCCAAAGGTGGCTCCGGATTTCATGCAGTGTTTCCCATTATCTAAAAGGATTTACGTAATTAACTGCGGACTTGAAACGTTTAATATCATGTCATATTACATGTGAGAGTTAAATGAAGTTGTAAGAATGTTTGAAACATTGTAAGGAACCACCCTATAGTTGAAAAATTATTGCGTTACTAATTAAAAAGTGCTTACGGCCTATCTATTTATTACTTACCATCTGAAGTGTGATCTATTATTATATTTATAGGTCTTCTGTAAGACCTAGCGCGCATTGCGTTGTGATGGAACGAGATGCGTTTATTCTACCGTGCTATGCATACATTTATGCATGCGTTTATTTCACTGCACTTCTGTGACACTCAGTACTTCACAGAACATGCGTTATAAAAACGCAATGCAAACGCAACGCAATGCTCGCTAAGCTTTATAAAGAGGTACATAGTATATATCGTACTGTATCAATTAGGAAATGATACGTATTCTACAATTACTACATGTGCCTCATCACAAAACAGGTGTGAAAATAATCAAAATTATTGAAACATCCGTTACTTGCATGAAATTATTTATTATTTGAATTTCATGTGATATATTATAATAATTATTTATTGGTAACAAAATGCGAGATCAAAATTAAATATACTTGTAATTTACCTTGATCAGCTTTATTGTTATTGATGCTTATAAAAATGAATGTGAATCGAGGAGGGTGAATGTTATAGCGTGATTGTTAATGTTTATCTATTACTTGTTAGTGTTTCGTTAAACTTTTTTAATAATACTAAGTAACATTAATTAATAGTAATTTAATTCAAACGCTACTTTGATAAAACTGTACATCTCATTCACCCACTATCAGCTTTGGATAATCTCAGATAGGTATAGTTTAACAACATCGACTTTTGAGTCTATATACCCCCAGTTTTAGTTACATATTTTATTTGTTTAATATTCATGTACATTGTGTATAATCAAGTTGATTTTATTTTGCACGTTTTCTTTATACATACAGACGAACATAGAACCTCCTCCTTTTTGGAAGTCAGTTAATAATAGTAAATACTGTGATTTGCTTTAACTATAAATTTTACTGCTTCTTTAATATGCTTCAAATTCATTTTCACTAAGTAATCAACTTTTTAATAATATTATTGGATATTGCAAAATCATTAGCGTGTTCTTTATCCCTTCGGTCGGGTTCGTTCAGAACGTCGTATTCATGTCACAATAATCCTGACAGTTTACTTAATTCAAGTTTTATCTAAAGTTTGTAGTATTACTATATTTAATCCATCTGAATTTGTATATATCAGTAAATTCTAGTTACAACGCTGCAATTCTCTTGGTAAAAAAGATATGCAGTATTTACTAGTTTTAACTAGAGAAGAATCAAATGTGTTGGGAGCGCTATGTACTTCTTACATCGATATTGACTGAGATGTTACTGCCTCGACTCACTGTCGTGTTTCTCTTCCAGATATGCCCGATTAGAATTCTTTATCATTTTCCGTCAGCTAATATAGCGACCAAGTGCTTGTCTGTCTCTTGTAAAAAAGAGACTCGATTAGTAATAGAGTTTTGCAGTAACAAATAAAACAGCGGCGGCTAATGTAAGATTATTTGACGTCTCTTTAAATCTGTAAGGCTCTGAAGTTAAACAAAGTATTACCACAGTTCAAGAACTGTCAAGTATATGTTAGTTAAAGTTATTCCTGAACATCAGAATAGAAGCCAAGTAAGCTACTGCGATTTTATTTTATAGGTCTCTCGAAGTGAAGTAAGCTTTAATATATTTACAATTGAATACATTCTATATTGAAGTGATAGTGTGGTCACAAGTAGCAAATAGACTTAATAATTAAGGCGCTGTTTTACATAGATTGGTTTTATTGTTTCACATCGTATAAATTGTTTATTCTGATTTTATAGCCAAATCGAAGCTGCGGTTAAATACTTAAGTTAAAGAAAAGGTGTGGATGTGAAACCCATAAAATGTAATCACCTCTGCCCCATAGGCGTCGACAAAACTAATCAATCATCATAAAACGGTTCTGTCAACTTATCTTTTATGTTAATTTCATGTAAACGTGACAGAATCGAGGCATTGTTTAGTTTGTAAAACTTTTAGGAATATGGGTGTATTGTTTTTCAGTTTATTTGCGGATATTATGTTTTTTTGCTACTGAATGCTTCGTTGTGATTGAAATCCATGACATGGAACTTATTCGTCATTTGTGCTTATGTGACTGTTAGCTTGTTTTATTGTCTATGTTTAGAACAGTTATTGCATTATTTTTTTATAAGTTTAGCCTGTTTCACTTGCATGTCCAATGTGAAATAATAATAGTACGTAAAGTGCGGTAACTTAAAATAACCACACAAGGTTCGAAAATGAGCTAATACGCGATATGTTAGAATTAAGTACTATAAAATATCATAATTATATTTTACTTATATGTAAAAAACGAAATCTAAAAGATTAAAAGTACATTATGTTATTAAAAAGAATTTTACATTTAAAAAGAATTATTGAATTAGGTCTAAGACTCACACTGCACAAATTGAATATGATGCTTTAATTTTGTATTCGTAAAATATTTTATGTCGCGTACCGCAAACATATAGATTTATTATGAATTATTGATAAGGTGTAATATTAAATAAGAATTTAATTTGTTTATGGTCAGCCAGCTCACTATAGTGAGTGAAATAACGCATTCAATTAATAATATACATCTTACATTAAACGACAATGTTGTGTAACGAATTATAGTAATTGGGGGTAAATGTAACCAGAGGTAAATGAAAACGCATTCAATTGCTTCGTCCGTTAAATATTTATAGCATTATTTGTGAAACGGAACGCACCTATCTATTGTCCGTTAGAGATATATAGACAATAATGAAATCTGTATAGAAAATATATCAATCTTTTGTCTATTAGAGGCAACAAAGTTTCCATTTACCTCTGTTTTCCCACAATGACTAAACTTGTTATTCATTTGTGTCGCAAAAGTTAACCAACCATCAAAAGTAATATGTAGTTATGTTAAAACGAATTTCTTTAACATCTGTATCCAATATCATTTAAAGTATTATAATCCAGTTTAATTACAAATTAAACTTGTTTTATTTTAACATAATACTCGCTTATATGGGTTTCCTTAGAATTATTTCGTACCTGCATCGGCTATTACTACGTTATTTTCTGTCATTTGTTCTACGAATAAATATTATGTCAGGAAGTCTTATCTAGAACAAATTCCACACAAAAAGTGGCCCTGCTTCAAACCAAACGACGTAGATTCAAAATCACTTTCGAAGTTACAAATGATTGGCTTGGAGATTGATTTAAATTCGGAACGAAAGCAGGGACTGGTGCTGCAATGTCTGTTATGACAGTTGAGTCAAACAAGACAATTGTTCGACTAATGACGCGCTGGACACGACTTCTACCCCGCCTGCTTGGATACGACTTTTGTTGGGTAATTTTTTTAACGCAGTTACATTTCCTGACTTATTATTTATTCGTAGCATTTGTTACCGAAATGTTATTCAAAATGAAGGGCACAAGGGCAAGCTTTTCAGATGAAATTACAGGGTATAAGAAACTTAGCATGTGTCTCAAGGTAACTGGCGTACTGCAGTGACTCTCAAAAATTTGATGATCCGGTGGCAGGATCATCATATCGATATTCCGCCACACTTGCTACCAAAAAGTAGCTTACCACCATCAAGGAAAAAATCAGCTGCCACCTTACGGTTTTTCGGCAGCACATATCCCTTCAACATTGACACAGTAGTTTACCATCATCGCTAACCACCAGGCGAGATTGTGGTCTAACGCTGGCATATCAGTTGTCCTATATCCTCGATAACATTGAAAATTAAATAGTCCATCCGTTATATACATTTGAAAATGCAAGTGAATTGAGAAAGTATTGTGTGCATGCAATTTGACTCGGCTCGCCGTCGCATTACGAAAATTGCGATGGGATATTTTTTGTTTTTTTTTTTATGCTCTGCAATTTAGGTCATATTGATACATTATTTACATCCTACGTTAATAGGTGTTCAACATCTTCGCCATCGCGAAGAATGCGCATAGGAATCTCGGTCGACAATTTGAAATTAAGTTTTTCTAAGCCCACACAATATGCAAACATCAGCTTTCTCGGTTCACTTGTTTTTGCCAAAGCAATGACTTGACTAAACTTGCTAATAAGTAGACAATATATGTGTTGCTAATGATAATGACGAAATAAAACAAGATTTAATCACATGCTGTTTAATAACTTATAGTATTATTGTATCGATTACAGTTTGAACATATAATTTGACTATGCGAGTAGATACTTAACTTTCTAAAGATCCTGTAACCTGGTAACATTTTACAATACCTATTGTTAGTCGTGAATCTGGCTTTTATTTCAATTGGAAAATCGTTAGGTAAGAAACTATTGATTGATTTATCAAACTTTTTCTTTTCAGTAACGGCGAAAGAAAAGTTGTAGGTATTGTAAACGTCTAGAACTGTATTACAAGTCTTTAACAAAGAAAGCAGTCACGTGTTGTTGTTGAAGCTAAAGGTCCAATTAGAGTAAAATATTGATTGTGTACAGCAAAATACTATCTACTCGATCTAAGGTTTTACAAAGAGTTAATGTTTAACTCGATGTGGTTAGTCTAAGAACGGCATAGTCAGCAATACTTAATTTTTTTTAAACCATAACCTACCCTAATCTTAAAAGCCCCTTTAAGCTTCGCCGCTGTTACAACTGCATTTACAAATAAACACAAGTGACGATGATGGTCAGTGGAGCCTGTGGGAATGATGGAATGCTGTTTCGTCTCATCGTCATTTGCTATGTCTCAGACATCCAGGCAGGTTCGACCTTTCTTGACCGCATTGTCACTTTTAGTCAGGACGTGAAGTGCTTGTATGTCTGCAATAAAAGTTATAGTAGCAGCATACTCGTATGTGCTGTGGTATGAAAGGTGTTTTGTATGTTACCTACCTCTCTCCTCCTACATCTATCTCGAGATGAGAGTGAGATCTATCTCTCCCATGTTGCGTTATTGAATCCACTTCGTACACATACCTTCATATAATATAAAATTTTATTAACTTCTTTATTCCAATCGTATTTATGTCGCGGCACAGTTTATAACAGGCCCTCTAAAATAACGAAAACTGGCGAAATACAATAAATTCATCTTACTTTGATATCAAAACATTCAATTGATATTATCTAAGTACTACATATAATTTTAAAATTTACAAATATATTTACATATATTTTTTTGCCACGACCCTGATAATTCCTTACCTACCTTTTATTGAATTCGACATTATACATTCTCTCAGGGGTCCCAATTATGTCACAATATTTTTATAAAATTTGGTTCGACGTACATTAATTTTATAAAAGAACATTAATTACAATTAAAATAATTTTGACATTGTAGAATTTTTTTGCAAGATTCCCATATTACGCATTACAAGTAACGTATTTTAAAATCTACATTATTATAATCTTGTTATATTTAGTATTTAATACAAGGATCTCAGTCTGATATTAATAGAATAGGTACATATACTTGAATTATATAAATATAGAAAATTATTCGTGAAGTTAAAGTTTGAATTTCTTAGGTACGGTCTATATTATTTTACTCGTCTATATGATACATTAAGACCGTCATTAAACTTTGAAGCATATGTATCAGTGTTGCTGAAAAATATCGTATACAAACTTAACGAGAGTAGATTATTAACATTACATACCGGCTGAAATTCACATATCTAGCTTTAGCCGAATATTCTCGACCTAGGTTTTGAGCTAGTCCGTCAATTTCCCTTAGGAGTCAGGTATGTGGTCAGGTCCCGTGATGAGTGTAATCATCGCGATCTCACCGCGTGATTTCACTCCCGAGGAAGAGCGACGGACTCGCTCGAAATTAAGGTCGAGAAAATTCCACAGAGTACTGAATCACTCTACTGAAAATGTAAGGTACGCGAATTACAGATTTACATTTACGATAATTTTAAAACAAAAAAATAGTAGATTATCTAGTAATAGTTCGTTTTGTTTGCCACAAACAGGTACCTTCACTTAAGTAAGTTTAGAAAGTAAGTTATTAACAAAACATAGATAAGTATTAATATTATAGCCGGATACACGTATTTGCCACAACTTTACCTAAGCTGTGGCCTAAGGTACATGAATAAAACCTTCATACATAATTATGTGATTGCCGCAGGTAAACTAAAAACTAAGATTTTATTATGTTTAAGCCGACTGGATTTCCACATTTACTATCGAATTTACTTGACGAACAGAAATGTCATTAACTCATTTCACATAATATGAACTATAATTATATTCACAGAAACATTATTATTATATAGGTACCTCTAGTGTATCGAGTAGACTCAACTAATGTTAAATGAATATTATAGACACATCATAGGGTTTATTCATAAACACACTCAGGTTAATAATCTTGGCTATTCTATTTTTTACATTGAAATGCTGTGTTTAGGCGGATGAGGCTGATCTAGGAAAACGTTTCTGCTTCCCCCAACGGGAAAAAGGCGTGATTTTATGTACGTATTTTAAGAGTAATAGGATTTCCTAGTAGCCCTTTTTATGGTGTCAATGAAAGTTATTAAAATAAAATAATACAATGTCTAAGTGCTAATGGCTAAGTCAATGTGTAAGTGTAGATTTTTAATTTGACCATATACTGATTAAATGCTTTGACTTTTGACTCTAAATGATGATTACCTAAACGTAAGTTTAGTTATTTCTCTTTGAGTGCCTTAATTTTTCTGCTGCACCCGGGTACGTAAAGAAATTTCTATTTTCTTTTTGCATGTATCATAAACTCCACAGTTGCAGCTTACCAGAGATGTTTATATACGTCTATTTCAGACATGACTATTTTATCTCAGAGCGTATTACGAACAAACCTAAAGATTTATGATTTATAGCTTGTAAATAACATGAATCAGCGACAAAGAAACCATTGTTCTAAAACTTTTACAGTCAGATATTACACCTGGTGAAAAGAGAAAGTAAACAAAACTGCCATTACGTTCATAAAATATTCAAATTAAATTACCGAAATGGTGTCATAGGTAACGAAATGATTTATTTTCTTTTGATTTTATGTAAAGATTAAAGTTTATTGGAAGAGTATTTTATATAACATTGCCTCGCCAAGTAACTGACAAAGATGTCACAGTGTAAAAGTCGATGTAGCTCAATTCAAATACCAATTTAGCTACGCTGCAAGGACTCCAGAATGGACCAAGGTTTCGATTGAGTCGAAAGTTTTCCTTAATATTAAAAACCAACGCTAAGAACAGGTATATATAGGCACCGATTGTATTCTTCGGTCTTCTGTACAATCTGCCGCACTGTGTGGTTGGGTCTATGGTGCTGTAACCGCTTTGACTAATTTAACTTTTATCCTGACCTGTTCCGGGCGTTGAAACTCCTCGAGTCTTTGGGTAAAACGGTTCATGATGACCACTGAAAACATCTAGTAGTAGCCATGGCAAAGAAGCGAAATCGGGCAGTAGCTTTCCTATAGAGTGTTATCTCCTTTAAAAACAAAACCACAAAGCTTCTGTTCCATGCCTGTGGAGTTCTCCCAGTGAAAAGAACGGATTTAAGGGCTGTTGGAGCTCCACATGAAAATTTTCAAATTTTGAGCTGTTTAAGGGCGGGCCATCGTGATCTTTTTAATTACCAATCTATCCCTTATTAATATGAATTATTTGATGAGTTTCTGTCAATTATGTATCTAATGTGCTAATAATTAAGTTCTACGTATTCGAAATTAGTACCGAAATATTCATTCGTATAAATTTTAATGAAACGAAAATACAAAACTAAAAACCAGTACCTACATACATAATTTCTAACAGTACAAACAACGTCTTTAAAACTGTACTGCAATGAAAACACTACGCCGCAGTGAATAGTTGCCTTCATAATGCCAGGCGCTATGTACAAAAAGGGCATTGCACCTGGGTACGGTCTCGTAAACTTCTATAACCACTGAAATGAAAATACTACCTACAGGCGTTCGTTATTACTAAACTCGAAAAATAACGTTTACGTAAGTACCTTTTGAGTGCTTCAATAAATAAATGTCTGAGTAGAAGTTTTAGAACGATGATGCTAGAAAAAGGGCACTTTAAAATTTTGATTTATCTTACCAAATAGGATTTATGATTGGATCTTGTTCATCAATTGAAGATACCACTAGAAGTCTAAAGTTTAGCTCTGGAAAATGATAAATCAAAATCTAATTAATTTATGGACATCTGGATTGTTTAAGTTTTAAATTGGATTAAAATAGCGTAGACGTTCGGTGTCCGTAGAAGAAGATTTGAAGGAGAGCGCGACCATCTTGTGTCTGAGGACTGTCTGATCCGAGCATTGATGTTCCCAATAAAGGACACTTTTCAAGCACATAATTTTATTTCTTTCTTATTGAACTTTAAATAAACAAGGCTATATTAAGCCGGTTTTTTTTGCTAGATATTTTTTTCTATTTATAGATGGGTGTATTACTTAGCTGAATGAAACCTTATTTGGCAAAACTTTAAGTGAAAACTAGTTGAATTTATTTCCTACAAATTAATTTAGACGCGGTTTAAGTACAAAAAAGGGTCGGGCGCAATAAGTTCTCATTCGAGTTTTCTTGCTAGATAATCTTGGATCATGTCTGATCTGCTCAGACTGCGATTCCGTTCGACTCCTATTTATCCGATGTTTCCGGTTGCCTTTCCGTTGCGCCGTTTTATTGACATTTTGCTTTGTAATTGTGAAACTTATAAGGGTATTGTTTAGGACGGATATGCCGTCCAAAGTTACATTAAAGATTTGTTCGATTTATCTCTCATGAATATAAGTTAGTTTGTTTAACAGTAGAGTAACTTGTTTTTATTTCTTTAGTACTTTGGCTTCGTTATCCTAGTTTAATAGATATATATGAATAAAGTTAAAATTAAAAAACAGAAAATATTATCTACACCTGCCCGAGTTTGGCTTTTTTATCTTACCTATATTATAACCATACATAAATATTATAATATATATATTATATAATATATATATTATAATAGATATTATTACATTTTTAACTAAATCTTATATGTGGATGTTTGTATGATTGTTATTTAATCACGCAAAAATAGCTAAACAGATTTGGGTGGTATTTGTCATAGAATACTTTGTACTTTTTGTGGGAAAAGCCGCGGGGCAGAGTTAGTAACAAATAAACTACTGTTATTTATATATTTTTATAAATAAATAATTAGTACTTAAACATTTTAGTTGCATACAATTCAGTGCCTACATAATTTTGTAAAAATAATTAGTCTTTGAGGCGATTCAGACTGATTTAACAGAATTTAAACACAAATATTCTCTATATGGTGTACTATGTACAACCCCATATAAATCCATAATCAAATCAAATCATTAGTCTCCCTCCCATCAATGTGGAGATTTTCTCTTGAAATTACAATTATAAATTCAAGAATACTTTGGTTTCAACAACTCCAGGTTTTACGTTTCCGGGATTGTTCCTCTTATCGATCATTAAAAAACTAAACTTAAATAGGTACATTAATGGCTCACTGGTAGAATCGTGAACGTGACGTCAATGTTTTAACAACCTCATTGTACGAAAACTTTTCCTCTCTTTTCTTAAACCAGAGAGATTTTCTATTCAAGTGTTACACGCATCCTTTATTTAGATTTTTCCTATATAACAAGCCCTATATTCCATATAATATCATTTATTCGCCTTGCCAACACAAATCTCTTCAAAGGCTTCCTTGAAGTACACGATATATTGTGAACATTACCAACGATAGACATTATAGACCTCAAAGACTCTTTTATGTATACAAAGATTATCGCCCATTGTGTTTGTAGTACAAACATGGTGCTTTATTAGATAAGCTTCTACCCAAGAGTGTAGTAGGTCCATACTTACTTAAAGTACCCGTACTTGTTTAAAGGGAGGCTTCTTTAGTCTCGTTGTCCTCGACGGTAGCGAGCTGCACTCCGGCATGCGACATCTTGCGGCGTTGCAGACGCGCGCGCGACACCGGCCGGTAATACTGCTCGCTTCGCCGCCGTCAGCGATCTGGCGGAGGTACTTCTGACTCCAGCTCCATCCATAGCGAACTGATGACGCCGCTATCTGTTCAGACAAATGTATGATATTTTTTAATTATATCCACATCCAGTTCACATTCTAGGCCTAGCGTGCTATTATCCTCGACCGTATCATCATTTACGAACAGGTGAGATAGTGGTGAAACGCTAAGCCTATATGATATTTTAAAAAAAAAACAATTTGGAAGTATTTCCTACAGACGTAGGAGCAGACGTACATGTTCGATCAGTTACAGTTTTAGTAAGCAAGTAATAGTCTACCTTTGATTATGTACTTGTCACTTATCAAAGTAGTCTACACAATTATGTAAATTGTTCAGTATTCTTAACCGGGGGCGAAATATCTCTCCGGGTCTTTAATTAAATTAATTAATCTAAATGTTTCATTTAATCTGAAACGGTCTTTTGATCTTAATGTGAAATAATTCCTAGATTGCGTTTTAATTTATCACGGGCAATCTTTACCCTTTATTGCTTTAAATCAAGCAAAAGAGAACAAAAAAATCATGACATATAAATAAGATTGCGGCAATACCTAAATTCTATAGTTACAGCTTTTATAATACCTTCCCTTTTCTATTTTATTTTAGACAATCAACGGCGTGATTTATAGCAGCTCATTTCGAAGATAAGGTTCTATTATAATTAAGCAGTTTTAAAAGTTACCTACCTACAGAAAAAAAAAATTACATCCGGTTAATAAGTCGATGTCCTAAAATAACACACTTTCAAAGTGATAAACGAGACAAGTGACAAGAGATACATATAAAAACTATCGTTACATTATTGATGGCCGAAAAGAAACCATACCTAAGTAAGTGCCAGCAAAGTGGAACGAATCACCAAAAGTGGATAGAGTAACTTTGTATCTCGCCTGACGTACACAAGATGAGATAGTGTCGTCGCTGAGATAAATTACTGCCAACTTCCCAAACTCAGTTATTAATCAATTGCTGTGCGTTTGTGTGTTTGATATTTGGTAAACGGTTTGATCCGGACCACCATTATTTGGTATTAAATTACACAACGAGTAGGCAACTCGTGAACAACTCGTGACGATTGAAAATCGAAAACCTTAAGGGAAATATTTTATGTAAAAAAAGAAGTGAAAATATTATTACTTATATAAAACTGTTATAAGCACCGACCTTGACACACTGGGATGACAAGGTGCATAGAATATACGAAGGCCTTATTTATACAAGACCTTTAAAGTTCACAAGTACGTTGTCATGGGAGACTTCAGCACCAACGTGGAAGTACAGCGAATCGACCATAGGATCACACGGATTTGGAAGTTACAGGACGCAAATGCTCGTCTACTTCCTGAACTCGAATTTCAAGACACTGTGACTAAAAACGAGATTTACTATATCATCGCGGACAAATGGCGCACACTCTGAGGTCTCTGTTATAACTAAGTTCTAATACTGGAAGTGAACACAAAGTTGTACAACACTGTACTTATCATTACTAAATATTATAAAACAAAATCCTCCCACCGCGTCTGTCTGTTTGCTATAAACTCAAAAACTACTTAACGGATTCTCATGCGGTTTTCACCAACAGATAAAGTGATTTCTGGGAAAGGTTTATAAATATAATTTGTAAAGTTTTTGTGCTAATTGGTTTAAATATGATGATAATTGTTGGAAGTGTCGGAAAAAGTCAAGCTACCTGGGAGCTTTAATCGAAAACGCTGCCTAACTGCCCTTTGAGATATACAAGAACAATGCATGCTGGGATATTCCACTTTTATAGATCTACTAGCGACCCGCCCCATCTTCGCAAGGGTAGAACATATATGATATTATTATTTTTTATTATTAAACTAGTGTTTCCCATGCAAAATTGAATTAAATTTTTGGTCTTGGTAAGTTGGTTGTTTTTAATTTTTGCATGATCCCTTTCGGGTAAAAGCCTGCTGCTGTCTTTTGCCATTTGTCTTGTTCTATCGCATCTTTAATCCAGTCCTTTCCTGCTATTTCTATTATGTCATCTGCCCATCTTTTCCTTTGCTTGCCAACGCTCCTCTTGCCTACCGGTCCTGGCCATTTAGTTACTTGGATTGTCCACCTCTTGTCACCGTATCTCGCCACATGTCCTGCCCACCTCTATTTTTGGTTCAGGCTATATGGAAGTGCATCTATCAGCTGAGTTTTCTTGCGTATGTCTATGTTTTTAGTTTTCTGTATTCTTCTCAGCTTCAAGATGCTCCTTTCCATTACACGTTGGCAGGACAAAATTTTGCTTTTTACTTTTTGGGTGAATATCCATGTTTGTCTTGCATAGGTTAGATGAATATCCGTGTTTGGCTTGCAGGAAAAATACTATTATGGACTCCTGTCCATAATAGTATTCAGCTTCAGCTTAAGGCTGTATTTTCCTTTGAGTATTTCTTTTTGAGCCCAGTATTTTTTCCATGTTGTGTTTATTCGTCTTTCTATTTCATTAACATTACTGGTTGCTTCGAAGGAAATAATTAGTTTGCCGAGGTATACATACTCATTCACATATTGTATTGGGCTTTCTTCCACCACTATTGGTTTTTTAAGGCTGTTTGTTATTATTTTTGTCTTAGACGTGTTCATTTGCAGACCAACTTTTTTGCTTTCAAAGTCTAACGTTTGCAACATTATTTCCAAGTCAGAGGCAGATTCACTGAAAAGGGCTATGTTGTCTGCAAATCTTAAGTGTGTCAGTCGCTTGTTCGAGATCCGTATGCCTTTTTTTTCCAATCAATATTTTTGAATATATTCTCGAGAACAGCTATAAAAAGTTTAGGAGAGAGAGAGGGTCTTTCTGTCTTACTCCTTTTCCAATTGCAAACTCCTTTCCTTTCCTTTCCAATTGTACTCTGCTTGTACTTTTAGAGTATGTATTCTTTATTATATTGATATATTTTTCGTTTATATTATTGTTCAATAGAACTCTCAATATCGATGTGTGTGTTAAACTGTCAAATGTTTTGGAGTAGTCTACGAAGGCTATGTTTAGTTTTTTGTTTTATTCTTTGAATTTTGCAATGATCTGTTCTATGGTATGTGTATGGTCGATTGTTGAACAGTGTGGGCGGAATCCTACCTGTTATACTGGTTGTCTTCTGTCTATTTCGGGTGCGATCTGCTTAGTATAATTGATGAGAACAGTTTGTAGATTGCGGATAGTAAGCTTATTGGCCTGTAGTTGCCAATGTCGAGCGGGTTCCCTGTTTTGTAGAGTAAAGTTATGTTTGATTTGCACCTCTGAATTGGGACTTTTTCTTGGTCTAATACTAAGGTAAAAAGCTTTGCTATTAATGTTACTAATAAAGGTGCTTCTGCTTTTAACGCCTCATTTGTAATGCTGTCTGGGCCTGGACTTTTTTCAGGTTTAAGTTTTTGTATATGTTTCAGTATTTCACATGCCGTTATTAAGCATTGTGTCATTTTTGGTATAGCATCTGTATTTATAGAACATAGTTCTCTTTCTTCTGATTATGTTTCTTGTGGTGGTTTTTTGTATAGGTCCGAATAGAAAGCTGTTGCACATTTTATTATATCTTCTCTATCTATAACTTCTTGTTTGTCTTTATTTAAGCATTGTATCCAGTTTTGGTGGGTTGTCAGTTCTTTGAAGGCTCTTTTTGAGCTGCGGAATTTCACTATTTTTTTTATATTGTTGCTTTTCTATATTCATCATAATCCTTTTTGATTGCTTTGTTAGTGCTTTTCAAAAGTTGCTTTAATTTTTCTTTCATTGGTTTCGTTTTATTGTTCCTGTTTAGGAGTTCTGATCTTCTTGCAATGAGATTGAAGGTTTCGTCACGAAGAATTTTGTGTTTTGTGACATTATTTAATTTTTCTTCCTGTTTGATGCTTTCCTTGATAACTTCATCTAGTGTATTGTTGAGAATCTGAGCACTCTCGGAGGTTTCAATGATGTCCTGTGATTCAGTCAAGTTTTCTTCCAAGTTATGAATATAGTTTGTGATCTCACTAGTGGTCTTCAGTTTATTGTATGGGATACTGAATGATCTTCTACTCTATTTAGGTACTTGAATTTTTAAAGAACATCGTAGCATTCTATGATCAGATGGGAAGCTCGTTGTCTTGATTACTTTAACATTTCTTATGGACTTTGAGTTAGAGCTGAGTATAAAATCAATTTCATTCTTTGTTTTGTGATCCGGAGATATCCAAGTCCACTTTCTGGAGTCTTTGTTCTAAAAATGTGAGTTCATTACTGACAGCTTGTTCTCATATGCATATTGTATTAAACGCTCGCCTCTGTCATTCCTCTTCCTTCTCCATATTCGTATTTACCCATTATTACATTCTCATAGGGTTTTGGGTGTCCAATTTTTGCATTGAAGTCCCCCATGATAAGATGAGTTTTGTCTGCCGACTCTAGTGCTTTTGTTAGGTCTTGGTAGAATTTTGTGATGTCTTCTTCACTTGAGCTCTCAGTAGGAGAATAAACTTGTATAAGGGATATTAGGTTGTTATTGAAGTTCAGTTTTAACAAGGCAACTCTTTCCGATATTCCTAAGAAACTCACAATGTTGACTTTATGTAGTTATTTTACTAGGAAGCCTACGCCATGTAGCCCCACTGTCTCGCCTATGTAATAAAAAGATGTAGTCTTTATGTTCTTCTATGGCACATCCCATTTTCTTTACTTCAGCCAGACCTATAATATCCCATTTTATTTTTTCAATGGCATTATTCAGTTCTAGCATTCTCGTCTTTGTTGATAAGGATCTTACATTATATGTGCAGATTTTTAAATGTTGTTCTCTCTTTGTATTGATAATGTTCTTTTCAGAAGTTGTTTTATTTCATGGAGGGTAGTGATCTTCTTCCCCCACAGTGACCAGACGGGTTGGGGTGCTAAATATATGATATATGCCTACATAATTTGCATCAGTTTGTTGCGTCGAGTATGAATTACCATTTTTAACAATCATAGTCATATTTCAACCAATTTACACAAAACCTTAACTAATAATACACTTAAACCCACCTCATGAATTCTGTCTATTTGTGAAAACCGCATAAAAATTCGTGCAGTAGTTTTTGAGTTTATTGCGAACAGACAGACAGACGCGGCGGGGGTCTTCGTTTTATACTGCTTTTTGTGCATAATTCGTAAAGCTTTTGTGTAAATTAGTTGAAATATGACGATGATAAAATTTGAGGGCCCGGTGGCGTAATCGGGAGAACAGTCGGCTGTGATGCCGTGGTACCGAGTACAAACCCCGCCGTGCAACAATGGATTTTCTATCGAAAAATTTATGTGCGCTTCTCACAGTGGCCCTCCGGTAAAGGAAAACATCGTTAAGAAACCAACAACCCCCGCATGGTGGTAGGACACTATCTAGTGTCCGCCTGGCCAGCTACCACCCTCAAGTTAGAAAATCTGTCACCAAAAACACCAATGTGTTCCGGCAGCTATCCTTGAGAGCCAGTTCCCATTCTAGGCCTAGCGTGCTTACCATCTTCGACTGTATCATCACTTACCAACAGGTAAGATAGTGGTCAAACGCTAACCAGTAAGATATTAAAAAAAAATAATTTAAAAAATGATTGCTAAAGACGTTAAATTCATTACTAGACTCAACAAACTGATGCATAAATGCATGCATATATGATCGTCCCGTGCGAGTGCTAGTGGGGGTCGTTAGTTTTAAATAAAAGGAAGATAGATTTTAGTTGACTCGTTGAACACTCGTTGACACCATAAATAATATCGTTTAAAAACTAAAAAACAACCGACTTCAATGCCGCGCTATTCATTTTCAGTACCAATTTAGAGATGTTTATCTCAATATCTCTGGAGATACTTATCATACCTCGATAAAATTACCATGGTACCACACTTGGGATATTTCCTTTCGAACAAAAAAAATATTCGAAATCGGTTCATAAACGACGAAGTTATCCGCGAACAAACATTAAAAAAAAAAAAAAATATATACGGTCGAATTGAGAAACCTCCTCCTTTTTTTAAAGTCGGTTAAAAATGGACAAAATTTATTTTTCTATCACTACAGACCTCGGATCGCAAATTCACAATATTGTATTTAATATTCAATTTGCATTGAATTATTCTGCCTTAATGACGCCGCCGCTTACTAAAGGTGTCTCTAAAATGAATTTTGCTACACGTAATGTCCGGTATGTCGATATTTTCGCATATATAAATATGTGTATACCTGATGTGTCTAAAATGTATTTTGTAAAAATTAATAGATAAGGCAATTATTAAAAAAAAATGTTTTCATGTATAATATTCTTATAATTATTCATCCGCCTCCACCATCTTGCCAGTCTTTAATAATTATTGTAAATAATTCTTTTAAGCAAATAAAACCTCTCTATAGTTTTGTATCAGGGATACAATTATAATTTTAAATAAGTTGTTTGGAACATTGTAAAAAACTGTCAGTCTTTGATGAACTACTAATAAAATATATTTTTCTACACGTTACAATATAATCTTTTTCTTAATTTCCTTGGTTATTCCAATATTAATTGATTCAAAAGTATTAAATTTAAAAAAATAATTAAAATTTGTTTATTGAACAGATTAGGCTAAACAGTTATGTCTTTGTGAAATGGGTACGTACACATATGAGTAGACAGATAGATAAAATTCTTTATTGTACCACCTCTTAATATAGCATAACAAACAATACATGTTAATTATAGTGTTAGAATGGGCGGCCTTATCGCTAAAAAATTGTTTCCTCCAGGCAACCTTTGTATGGAGTTGACTGAAAAGTAATATTGGTGCAAATTATAAAAAGTCAATTTTTTTTGTAAATCTTTAAATCCATGCTTAGTACTAAGTACGCAACACTACAAAGTGATTGCGCTGCAACATCGTCAGCCATTTCGCTGGTTATAAGTACTCGTTTCGTTAATCAATTATTTGTTTTGGAAGAACATTAAGGCTGGAATTATACAGCAATAATAGGGTTTCGAATAAAACTCTTTGATTTGCTAATTAAGCGCGACTTAATCGATAAAAAATATCGATTGGGTATTTTTTGTAACTCGTATCGTACATCCCTAGGAAGTTGAACGACTAGAATCGCCTGGTCTGAACTCGGTATTAGGAAAATTAAGTTTCAATATATTGCTGCAATATGCTTGTGATGGATAGCCGTTATAAGTTACGTAAGTTAATACAAAGATTACTTGCTGTACTGGTGGAGAAAGATGCTGCTATATCTAATTCGGCTTTGGGAAAATAATGTTTTTAATTAAGACGACATCTCCTATGTCAAATACTTCCTATTTTCCTATCGTAAAAATTAAACTGTCACCCATTGGTCAGAATTTGTCCGCTATAATTTATAGGCTAGCTAGTTTGACCACTAACTCGCCTGGCGGTAAGCGATGATGTGGGTGAAGATAGTGCACACGCTAGGCCTAGAATACTCTCAGGGGCGGTGTGCTGCCAGATCACCGTAAGGTTATGCTGGCAGATTTTTTAACACGGTTGAATTCACCGTGGATTCCACTTCCAAGATAGCTTACAGAATAGCCCTACAGATACTGAAGTCTATAGTCCCTAGTAGGTGTATAAAAATCAAGGTCCTGAGATAACACGATATAAATATATGGGCAAATTTAGATTTTCGCGACAACTTGTAAGTACCAAAACATACCTAAATTTTCAACTTTTTTTATTTTTGGAATTTTTCCTTTAATACATACATAGTATACGCCAATTAAGATAGGCCTCTGAGTTATATAAGCACTCATAAATTTAGAGGTCTAGCTTAATTGGTTAAATAACGTTGGTTTGGAAGCATCGGTGGGCGAGTCCAACTCGACTTGGCCGGTTTTTATTTAATAATAATAAGTTTTTGTAACACGTACAAAACATATATTTTATCGTTTTGTACTTCATCTGCATATAAACTTTAACTATTTATAATTTCAAACATTTCCTTACGATAATGTTGAACATCTATGCAATGCACTTAAGTGTATATTATTTAAATTGAATGGCAATGCGTATAGCCTATCTATACGTTCCAAATATAGGCAAGCATGGTCCCAAGTCGCTTTGACAAGGCGGTCATATTGTTCCTTAAATACAGTAATATATGTGTTCCGGGCCGTAGGGGCCCATTATCTCGACCCCAAAAGGCTCAAAAATCTATAGAATCAGAGCTATCCCGCAGCTTCTTATAGTGGCCACAGCTTGTTTATAGAGCTACAGCGCTGTACTTTCTTCTTCAGCTGTAAGATGACCTTAACTTCAGGCTATTCATTTGCCGATCCTAAGCTCTGCATGCTAGCATGTCTACGGATTATTTTGAGTGTGGAAAAATTTAATAAATAGCGCTAGAGTACTCCTGTCGTCGTCAGTTTGGAAAGCCATATCATAAACAGAGTTTCACAATATTTAGTAGTTGAAGTGTCAGTCTTTTTGAGCTGAGCATTGGTGATTTTGTATGAGTGTCTATCATTTATTAATGTTCAATATCTTCATCGTGAATCAGTAGGAAGGACCTAATAAATACGCATAAGTGTTAGCGATTACCCAAATTGTTATTGTTACTTTAGTCGTGAACAAAACACAATAAGAATAGATTGTACCCGAAATGTGTATGTTATACCGCGCCGTAACATATTCTTGTGGCGATAGCCCAATATCCGTAACCTTATATGCATTTGTAGCTTTGTGGTATTCGTTTACAACATCGAGCTCGTCTGTCTTGTTAGCTGAGTGAAATAATATCCGTATTGTATTTTATAAGAAAACATTTTTTTCGATACAGATATTTATGTGAATGTTGTAAGAGTACCATGCTAACTTTGGTCTTACTTACTCTAAAACACAGATGAATTCGAATTTCTGATTCAATTTACATGATCCATGCTTTTCTCAAATATTTTCGTGTATGTCTTATTTTACTATAATTCTACTGGTAGTAACAAACATAATGAAAACGAAAACTTTCATAGACACACAATGAATGTGTTATTATTTGAACAGAAGAGATTTTCTGTAAGGATATTTATATTAATACCTATTATATTTTTTTTATTATATTATTTTTATATTTTATATTATTTTATCAGCATCCTTGAGAGCCAGTTCCCATTCTAGCGTGCTTACCATTTTCGACCGCATCATCACTTACCTACAGGTGAGATAAAGGTCAAACGCTAGCCTATAAGATATAAAAAAATAAAACTGGCCAAGTGCGAGTCAGACTTTTGTCCCGCACACGGAGGGTTCCGAACCGAACACCAACTAAGTAAACGTTAAAACAAAGGTAGAATAGTATTATATAGTAGTAATAGTAATAGTAGTAATTAATATTATTAAATATCTGGTTGACCGAGCTTTGCTCGGTATTTTTTTCCACTTAAACAGACAAATATGACTCTTCCCGACATCTATTGACGAATAATAATACTATTTTTTTAATTGAGTGCCTGCTTTACCCACAGAACTGCTTTACCCACACAGTAACACTAAAGCTACTTCTACTCGCCAATAGATGTCGGGAAGAGTAATATTTTAAGTTGATTATCAATACAGTTGATTATTTAAAACACGAATAAAATAACATTTTCTGAGAATGATTCCTAGCTAGTTCGATTTATCGCCCCCGAAATCCCCAGTATACTTAATTTTATTTAATCGTTGGAGCCGCTTCAGAGATTCAGATTAAGGTAAAGACGATAGCGCCATCTTTAATGATGATCTAGATGGCGATGAAACTTTTTTAAACTTTTCTTTAATTTTGACAGACGGACAGACAGACAGACAGACAGACGGACAGCGGAGTCTCAGTAATAGGGTTCCGTTGGTACCCTTTGGGTTCGGAACCCTAAAAATGTAGGTAAAAAGAGCGCAGCAAGAATTTATTTTTCATTTGTTTGAACTATGTTGTCATCAGTCATCTCGTCACACACTAATACACATTAATCTTTTAGCTACATGCGTGCTCAATGTCTTCGAAATAAAGAAATACGTTATCGCTTACCATCAGGCGAACGTTGTGCTTATCCTGTTAACTCTAATCATAAAAAATATATGTAAACAGTTATTATGGATCTTTCAAAGGGTGAAATCAATACGGGTGCAATGTATATACTGCAATGTAGATACCAATGTTGTTTCAGGGTGGAGTAACGATTCCATCATACATTATTTTTTAAATACTTATGTATATATCAAAAGAATAAGACAGCGTTTTCGATGAAAGCTCTTAGTCGGCTTGATTTTTTCAAACATCTCATTTTTTCAATCTCCTGAATCTATCCATTGATGAAAACCGCATTA
The DNA here is from genome assembly GCA_954871355.1 of Cabera pusaria. Lineage (NCBI taxonomy): Eukaryota > Metazoa > Arthropoda > Insecta > Lepidoptera > Geometridae > Cabera > Cabera pusaria. Next base: position 25,029,867 of record OX940885.1, on the reverse strand, counting down.
AAATCCGTTGCGTATTATAAAGATCTAAGCGTACAGAAGGACAGACGGCGGATTGCGATTTTATTTTATACTAGGTAGTGATAATAAGTGTAAGTTTTCAATGAGTAAATGGTTGAACTGACCGTGATTGGTCGCCCTAAAATATAAAAACCAGAAAACTAATAGAACACTCGGTTTGATGCATCCCTGTTAATCTCTGTTAATAATATTACTGAAAAAGAGTAAAAAGTACCCAGCTCCTTTCAATGTATTTCAATCAAATTATTCTTCTTACCCTGCATCCTGCTGACCAACAAACGAGGCTCTGGCGACCGACAAATGGCGGTATAACGGCGGTATAACCATTTCAATTCAAAAAAATACAGGCCGGTTACGGCCGCAGCGTCGCCGGTGCGAGGAGCTACGTCCTGCGATCGCCACCCCGCCTGCCCAGCGTGGCTATTAGGGCATATCCCTTCCAATGAGCCGAAGATTGGGTTCAGTGGCATTTCTTGGGAGAGGCCAACGTCCAGCAGTGGACTGACACAGGCTGATTATGATAGTTCTTCTTACCGTTAGCAGTGTTAGTTATCTTATGGCGCGACCGGATTTCATATGAATTGCAAATATTGGTTTAAGTGTATGTAAATATATATTTGCAATTCAGTATAAAAAAAATGCAAATTCATATGCACCTGTATAGTTTAGCTAGAAAGATTTTGCGTACTATTTTTGTATACCTACCTATTTTACGAATTATATCTACTTTATAGTTCATAAATTACGGCCACTCGTATAGTAGTATGTATTTCTTGAGTTAATGTCTTAATAAAAATAGACCCAACTAAGATAGATAAAATAATTGCAGCTTTTTTGTTAATAATAATTCAAAATTGTTTACAAAGCGTAAAACCGACTTAAAAAAAAAAGAAAAAGCCCAGGAGAAGACGGAATCACAACAGAGCTTCTTAAAGCCGGAGGAGCTCCAGCAGTTCAACAGCTTCAAAAGCTCTTTTATTCCGTTCTTTTCACTTGGAAAACTCCACAGGTATGGAACAGAAGCATGGTGGTTTTGTTTTTCAAAAAAGGAGACAAAACCCTCTTGAAAAACTATCGCCCGATTTCGCTTCTGAGCCATGTCTACAAGCTGTTTTCAAGGGTCATCACGAACCGTCTAGCGCGAAGACTCGATGAGTTCCAACCTCCGGAACAGGCTGGGTTTCGAAGCGGTTACGGCACCATAGACCACATTCCACACAGTGCGGCAGATTGTACAAAAGACCGAAGAGTACAATCGGCCCCTGTGCTTAGCATTCGTGGACTATGAGAAGGCCTTCGACTCAATCGAAACCTGGTCCGTTCTGGAGTCCTTGCAGCGTTGCCAAGTAGACTGGCGATATATCTAAGTGATGAGATGTCTGTATAATGCCGCGACGATGACTGTACAAGTACAGAACCAGCGAACTAAACATGTCCACCTGCATCGAGGAGTAAGACAGGGGGACGTCATATCCCCGAAACTGTTCACTAACGCCTTGGAGGATATGTTTAAGACGCTGGACTGGAAAAATTGTGGCATTAACATCAACGGCAAGTACATCTCTCACTTACGATTCGCAAATTACATCGTCATTATGGCAGAGACGCTGCAGGACCTACAAAGGATGTTGAATGACCTAGCTGATTCATCTCGTTGCATTGGTCTCCGGATGAATTTGGATAAAACCAAAATCATGTATAACGAGCACGTTAATCCAGAACCGATTGCCGTAGATGAAATCCCGCTCCAAGTTGTCACGCAGTATGTTTACCTAGGGCAAACGCTTCAACTAGGCAAACACAACTTCGAGAAGGAAATCCAGAGAAAAATTCAGCTGGGCTGGGCAGCATTCGGAAAACTTCGTCGAGTCCTCTCGTCGCCTATACCGCAGTGTTTAAAGACAAAAGTCTTTAACCAGTACGTTCTACCTGTTATGACATACGGAGCCGAGACGTGGACACTCACAGTTCGACTGGTCCACCAATTTAAAGTCGCTCAGCTCTATGGAGAGAGCTATGCTTGGTATTTCTCTGAGGGATCGAATCCGGAACGACGTAATTCGCCAGAGAACTAAAGTTATCGACATAGCTCAACGGATTAGTAAGCTGAAGTGGCAGTGGGCTGGTCATATCTGCCGCAGGACTGATAACCGTTGGGGTGCGGATCAGAACACCTTCTCGTGTGTACCCTGGGTATTGGCCGACAACTTTTCCTAGTCTACTGGATTAAGTTGTCGACCGATAGCGAAGTTCCGACGTGAGGGGCTCCTCCGCGTGTCTGCCTGATATAAGCAGAGGGCACAGTGTGACGGAGCAGGGCGGGCTTGGTGGTGGGAGCTGCCCAGTGGTGGGGCCGAGCATATGCTCGTGGCAAGTGGAGGGGCTGGTGACGGCCGATTGAGGGTTTCTCGCATGCCATTTTGGCGTGCGAAGTGGACGGTGGACGGTGTGCGAGTAGGGGTATGTGCCCTTCGCACACTAGGCATTTGAGGTACGGAGGGTGTGGGGCGTTGCACAGGAGTGCGCGTGCCGCATTCCTCTGTAATAGAGGGGTGCACTTGTGTACCAGGTCGTGGGTCCAATGGGCCGACTGGTGGGTCCGGCGACGGTCGAAGAGTGGGGTCTTGCATGCGACTGGCACTGGCATGCGAGTCGAACAGCGGACGCTGTGCGAGCAGGGGTATTTGCTCTTCGCACACCAGTCATCAGAGGGACAGAGGGTGTGGTAAGTTTGACGAGAAGACTAGCCACGCTCCTCTGTCATTGTGGGGTAACTGTAGGAGAGTCGAGGGACTCTTCGACGGCTTGCACTACCCCACATGACGGTTGAGGGGTGACCTTGGTGAGCAAGGCTATCCCTCCACAGCGGCTGAGGCCCTTTCGGGTCTGCCACCCGGGCAAGGTGGTGAATGCTAGCGCGATCCCATCTTGCCCCACTACGGTGGATGAGGGCTCACCCTAGGTTTTTAGTGTGGTATGCTGCCCTTAAGGCAGCGAGGCCCACATAATCATCTCGCTCCCCCGGGCAAGTGGTATCCATAAAGGATTTTCCAGGGTTGAAAAAAAAAACAAAAAGGACTGATAACCGTTGGGGTAGACTTGTCCTTGAGTGGAGACCGCGAATCGGCAAACGTAGCGTAGGACGTCCTGTGACCAGGTGGAGCGACGATATACGCAAAGCGGTGGGCAGTGACTGGAAAATAAGTGCCGAAGATCGGGCTCAGTGGCGCACCTTTGGAGAGGCTTACGTCCAGCAGTGGACGGACACCGGCTGATAATGATGATGAGTGATGAAGGGGGTGAAACGGGGGTTCAAAGTTTGTATGTAGAAATTAGATTAGATAGTCTTTTCTATTCGAAACTTCACACAACTGCTTCGTTAAATAAATAAGTAAATACGTGTTTTAGGCTTTTTCGAAATTACAACCCTAAGAGGGTGAAATGGGGTAACAAAGTCTGAAAATCAATATTGTTTTGGATTGCGCTGAAATTTGGCACGCGAATAGTTATTACGACGTTAGTTCCCTCTCAGAAAGAATTTTCCAAAATTCACCCCTTAAGGGGATAAACGTGGGTCCAAAGTTTCAAACGCAAGTACTTCAGTAAATGATCATGTAAACACGATTATCAGGCTTTTTCAAAATGCCACCCTAAGAAGGTGTAGTGGATAACAATGTCTGAAAATCAATATTGTTTCGGATTGTGCTGAAATTTAGAATGCAGATAGTTGTTATGACGTAGATAACCGCTTAGAAAGGATTTTATAAAAATTCCCCCAGATATAACTTTATTATTGATATTTTTCATTATATATATAAACTTATAGATTTACTTAAATACTTCTCTTAATAAATAAGTCAATACGTGTTGCAGGATTTTTGCAAGGGGTTGGTAAAAAAGTCTGAAAATCGATATGGTATTTCGGGTTTTATAAATATAAATCCTTATTTCTTTTAGTCACGCAATAACTTGAAAACGGGTGAACCGATTTGACCTTTACTTCTTTGATTGTCTTTTATGATAGAAAGGTTTTTACAAAATAAAAGTTTTAAGTAAATAAAAGAAGTCTTAAACGAACGAAGCCGCGGGGCACTTCTAGTAAACTTATAAAATTATTAATATTATTTTTTATAATATTAAACTATAAGCATTACATAGGTCAGCAAAAAACATCGCTGCAGTATGCAGTATGCCGTCATGTTTATTCGTGGCTTCGGGCGTGGCAATGGTAGAACATACCATTTAAATTTCATCAAGATATGACTAGTATCTCCTGTCACTGGTACTAAGACTGAACTTTCCACCTGAGAAGTGTATAGTTTCAATGGTAGAACAATACCATTTAAATTTCATCAAGATCTGACTAGTATCTCCTGTCACTCGTACTAAGACTGACCTTTCCACCTGAGAAGTGTATCGTTTCAATGGTAGAACAATACCATTTAAATTTCATCAAGATCTGACTAGTATCTCCTGGCACTGTTACTGAAAATGACAAGCGCGGCATATGAAGTCAGTTCTTTTATTTAAAATTATATTTTAGTTAGATCTTAAAGTATTTACTTTAACCATAAACCATTTCCTTTCTTAAAAGAAAGAAGAAGCCAAAACAGCTGAACACAAGGCGTATTTAATTAAAATGTTGTGTTAAGTTACTTTGAGCTCTGCAATGGCTGTGGGTATTTTTCACAAACATATTTACATAATGCAGAAGGAATAAGAAACATTACAGCTATGCGTTACTTAAATAAAACGTTATTATAAGATAATATTCTCACCAGGTTTCTCATCTTCAACGGTTGATGGTGGCGGTGGTGCCTCTGGGTCTTCCACGATGCAGCTTTGTTCGTCTGGAAACTGCACATGCTTCTTTATGTTCGACCGGCTTGGCTTCGACAGCACTGACGCTGTTGAAAAAGGATATGGAATCAATCATTTTCCTTACTTTTATTTTATGACTACGTCGCAAATGGATTGCTTTCACGCCTACTTAACTTTAGTTAAGTAGGTTAGTTACAACGGTTTACCGTTGTTTCCCGTGTCTGTTATCCGATATGTAACAGCTGGCCTACCATACAAATTTAACTAACCTGCTACCAAGTTAGACGTAATGCAGAATGCCTGATCTGCAATCCTAATCACCTTTGAAAGGGTAATTGTTCCTTCCTGTGTCCGTAGACTTAGACCTTTATCTACCTAACACGTAACCCTTGGGTGGTGCTGAAAGGGTAACCAGTGGTGGTAGGTTTTAGTCGTGGCTTCAAAAACAACTAATAGGGCTATTTTATATGAGCAAATTTGCTTTCCACTAGGCGTTTGAACCAGTCCAGCGCAATTTCAGATGTCAGTATCATGTATCTGTATACTGAATGGAATTCATTGGTCCAGTGAATTGTTTTTTTCTTACTAACAATTTCGATTTCGTATGTTTGTTACTGTTACGTGCGGGGTGGTATTAAAAATGCTAATCCGATGAGATGAACTTTTATTTTATTCCTTTATTTCCACTAAACACTAGGTTGCACAATATTCCACAGTAGATGTCCAAATCGTCTTGCACAATTATCAAAAATCCGTTAACACACACTGTGGTTGACCTCTTGCACCTTTCTGGTGCAGGGAGAGGGGGTCAGGGCTGAGCCCTCTTCCCCTGACTATCTTCTCCACCCATTACGATGGGTGTGTCTGTTTTGTTGCTGGAGTCACAGAGGGTGTCCGCCAGCAGCCACTTTGTGCCGGTGCGATCAAGCCCTGCCAGGTTGATCCCCGTTCGGGGAAGCCCAGCGAACCGATCAGCGAACCCGGCAGCGGCCACCGGCGGGGCCCTCCGGTCGTCTGCAGCATCTATGTTTGCGTTTGCGGTTGCTTCTTCTTCTTTGTCTTCATTATCAGAGTCCATGAAGAACTCTCTGATACACGGCTTTATGGAAATTCTTTTCCTTCCGGGTCTGTCGGGTGGTCTAGTGTGTGGGGGGGGCGATACCACGGATGTGCTCGTGTGTGGATCTGTCCGCCTGCCAGAACATCTTCTTTCCCAGTCTCTTCACGAATTTCTCGAGCTCTTCGTGTTTGAGGTCTCTTCGTATTACGTCATTTCGAACGTATCTCGGGGCCGATACCATCGACTTGAGCGTCGTGTTTTCTTGCGCTTGGAGTCTGGACTTGTTGGACTTGCTCAGGAGAGGGTACCAGGCAGGGGCGGCGTAGGTGAGGCGCGTCCTCACGTAGGTTTTATAAATCAGCATCTTTGTTTTGATGGGTAGTCTCGAGTACCAGATCGCTGTTAGTCGCGCGCGCGCCCCTTTCGTTTTCGAAATGACGTAATCGACGTGTTTTCCGAAAGTCAGGTTGCGGTCAATTTCTATGCCCAAGTATCGGACGCTCTTCTGCCATGGGATAGTGGTGCCCAAGAGTTTGATTGGTGTTGGGTGCTTTATTCTGCCGTTGCACATAGCCTGCGTCTTCGCTACGTTGACCGCAAGCCTCCACTTCTGTAACCATTCTGGTAGGGCGTCTAAGTTTTTCTGCATTTGTTTCACAGCGTGGTTTGGGTTGATGGATGCGTAGAAGTAGGCTGCATCGTCCGCGTAGAGTGCGAGCTGCGCCTGCCCAACGACAGGGATGTCGTCGGTATACCAGGCGTAGCAGACGGGTGAGATGCAGCTTCCTTGGGGGACTCCGGCCTTCACATTCACTGTCTTGGAGAGTTTATCCTCCACGGCGATGGTGATCTTTCTGTCTTGTAGAAAGCTTCTCAGGACTTCTATCATCTTTCTCGGTGCTTTGGATTGGGTTAGCTTGTAGAGAAGGCCCTCGTGCCAGACGCGGTCGAAGGCCTTCTCCATATCCAGCATTATCGCTATCACCGTCTCCTTTCTGTTATGGTGCCTTGCCATGTCGTTAATTATTCTTGAGAGCTGTAAGGTTGTCGAGTGCTGTGCTCGGAAACCAAATTGTTCGTTTCTAGGCTGTATGTAAGATGTGAGGTGAGGCATCATTATCCTTTCGAACAATTTGGAGACGGCACTAAGGAGGGTGATGGGTCTGTATGCCTCTGGTTTTCTTGAGTCTTTGCCAGGCTTCAATAACATCACGACTTTTCCAACTTTCCAGTCGGTTGGGAAATGGCCGGTCCTGATGATGCCGTTGAAGATCCTGCATAGTGCGGCGATCGTTTTTGGCGGGAGTCTTCTTAGGGCATCGTTGGTTATGGCGTCTAGGCCGGGGGCCTTTCTCCTCGGCAGTTTAGTTATCGCGCGGTGAACGCGTCCGGGGGTGACGATGATGTCGTCTTCGCTTGCTTCTTCCTTATCTTCTTCCTCGATGGGGAGAGCGGGGTTTCGAAGAATTTTGCCAGATGCTCTTCGACCATCTTGACGTGGTTGAGGTCTGTGGTTGGATTGGGCGAGAACTGCTTTTCCAAGGCGTTGGCGAAAATTTCCGCCCTGTCTTCTGCTGTGAACTTCAGAACGCCGTCATTTCCAAAGAGTGGGTGAGTAGGCGTTTTCTCGCTGGACAGCTGCTTACACAGCTTATGGACTGATGGAATGTCATCGGTAATGTTTATGATCATTCTCTCCCATCCGTCTGCTGCGTGGTCGTCTAGGGCTGCTTTAACTTGGTCCACCAGGGCGTTGACCTCGCTCTTTATCTGTGGACATCTAGTATCTTGCCACAGCTTCCTTTTCTCCCTTTTCTCCTTAATTAAGTGCCTTATCCAGGCAGGCAGAGGGTCGATTCTTTGCCTAGCCGTGGAGGTGTGAGATGCCGCTGTGAGGGAGTCTTGGACAGCTGTGGTCAATTCTTTGGTCACCGCGTCTACATCTTCTGGGGTTCTGATCGGTCGAGTTTTTGTTCGCTCTTGGGCTTCTATTTCGAACTTTTCCCAGTCGATTTTTCGTCGTTTGTTGGGTGCCGCTATTAGGCCTGGTGCTTCGGCAATGACTGCTAGCACTGGTCGGTGGTCCGAGGGTAGGTCTGGCATCACTGTTAGGACGGGGGTCGTTTTCAAGTTCTTATGAATCATTATATCTAGGACGTCTCCTTCGCCGAAGTAATTTATTTAAGGCGGCAATAGCCCAATAGATAGGGTGTCGGACTGGCAATCGAGAGGTCGTGAGTTCGAATCCCACCTACACCCATTGCACTATTGACGTGAACCCACTCCAGACACAAGCATATTTAGCTTAGTTGGCGGGGTTAACAAGAATACTAGTAATGTGAAACCCACATTGCGAGTAAACTTTAAAAAAAAAAAAAATATTGTGGTGCGTCCAGGAAGTGGGGCCTGCTATCTCGTATTGATAGTCCACCGAGTCTTGGTATAACCGCTTGCCGCTCGTGCATACCCTGCTGCTGTTCCAAAAAGTGTGTTTGCAGTTTAGGTCGCCGGCTATGATTGTAGGTATCTTTTCGTCTAACATCGATCGGATTTCTTCCGGATCTAGTAAGCTTCGGGGTGGCTTATATGCAGAGAAAATCTTCATCTGTTGGCCGGCGACGCTAATGAGTACACCGAGCATTTGTAAACTCTGTTGTTGTGCAGCAGGGATGGGCTGGTGGATGACCTTTCGGTGGACTATTACCGCTAGGCCCCTATACGCTCTTCCGTCCGCTGCGACTTCATCGTATCTGTAGACGAAGTAATTAGGGATCTTCAGTTTGTCATTCTTTTTGAGGTGAGTCTCGCTGACCAGACATATGCCCACTTTTTGCTCACGGAGGAAGGTGGTCAGCAGTTTTGCCTTCCCCGTGAGCGTTTGGGCATTCCAATAGACTATTCTAATTACATCCATTCTTGTTTAGGATCCTCATGAGCCCCATTAGGGTGGCGGTCTCGGCGTCTGTGCCTGACTGGACAGCTTCTAAGATCTCCTTCAAGACACCGATGGTTTGCCCTAGGGAGTCCTGCCCGGTGGTCTTAGTCTTTGGGGGTGCGGCTTCTTGTTTGGCGGCGGCGGGCTTCTTCTTCCCTCTTCTTGCGCCGGCTTTCTGTGCGCCCGGTTGATTCGCCGGGGCCATGAGGGAAGCGGGGGCGGTTTCTTCCACGGTTGACGGGATTACCGGGGCTTGTCCGCGCCTTCCAGGCACGGTCTGGGCTAGTGTGCCCGCCCTCTTGTTCAGGGCTTCCTTTCTGAATACTAGGCACGCTCCATAGTTAGCGGGATGCGTGCCGGCGCAGTTTGCGCAGGTTGCTGGTTCCTCCCTAGGGCGAGGGCATTCTTTGGCGGCGTGTTCTTCGCCACAGCGCACGCATGCCTGGTCGCGGTGACAGTTGTGCGAACTGTGGCGGAACTTCTGACATCTATGGCACTGGGCTGGCCCCTTCTTGGCACGCCAGGCTTCAACCTTCACGCCGGGCATCATCAGGATCTCGTCGACTTCGTAAATGGCAGGTATAAGCGATTGAGTTTTCTTGAGCATGGTGTAAAACACGCAGCCGGGACGGCCCTGTCGTCCTCTAATCGCCTTTATATATTCTACTTCGAATCCTTTATCTTCTAGGTCGCGTGCGATTTCATCTACATCGGTGTCCGCTGGGAGACCGCGAATCGCCACTTTTAAGCTTCTCTCAGCTGGCAACGAGTAACAGAACCAGCTGAGTTTTACTTCTTTCTCTAACTTCGTAAGGTAGGCTTGTATAACCCGGTACTCGTTCTCGTCTTCCGGGTTAAAACGGATCCCTTGTCCGTATGGTCTTCCATTTGGCGGTCTCCCGAGCTTTTCTCCGAGCGCCTTGAAGTGCTTCGTCCAGTTGTCGATGCGTTCGACAACTAGAGGCGGATATCGCGGCTCACGCCGCGGGGCGGGCACAGGTGCGGCGGCGGGCGCGGCGGCGGGCGCAGCGGCTGCGCGGCCGGTTTGGGCAGCGGCGGCTGCTTGCTGCGCGACGGCGGCGGCATAGGGCGCGCGGCCAGCGGGCGCAGCGGTAGCGCGGCCGGTTTAAGCAGCGGCGGGTGCTTGCTGCGCGGCGGCGGCGGCATAGGGCGCGCGGCCAGCGGGCGCGGCGGGCGCTCGGCCGGCTTACGCGGGCGAAAAAAATCTACCCTCATTATTTGTAAAACTGATAAAAGAAACAAAACTGGTCTAGCTATTCTACTCATTAATACATGCGCTCTTTCTTATGGATTCATAATGAAAGAGTGCGATATATGGGTCTTTCTATCTCGCCTATCTTTTTCTCTTTCATTATGTTACTTTCGAAACGTCTTATAGAAGAAGGTTGTATGTGCATATTTTGCTGCCATGCTATTGTTTGTTGAGACTGCTTCTCCAATTTTGACCGATACTGTACATTGGACTAGGATAGAAATACCAGGAAGATACTTTTATGACGGTCCGGTATTTATAGCCCCTAATTAGTCTTATTCTTTTCTCGATGCTAAGCTTGTTTACTGCGAGAAGCTTTGCGAAACTTCGAGACCAATCGACACGATGTAACATTACGTTACTACTCCGCCAATTGTGAACCGATTCGAATGTTGTTTTTTATGAGTATCTCTAGAAATAATTATTGATATAAACATCTTGTACTTGCTATAGAAACTGACTCGCACGGCAGGTGAACTATAGCCCGCCAATCTCGTGCGCGACCGTCCCGCGTGGTGACTGACGGTGGCGGGGACGAGGTAGCGGTCATTCTAGCACACGGCTACGTCACTAACTATTATATAATCTGTGACACGGCTACACACGCTTCCCTTCCCCGCTACACCATCTGCTACCCGCTGACATCTTGGGTACCTCGTCCCCGCCACCGTCTGTCACCCCGCAGGACGGTCGCACACAAGATTGCCGGACTATAGTCTCACCTGAAAATAACGATGATGTCATACATAATTATTATATCTTTGCACGCAAAATAAGCACTGGATTACTAAAACTTTTCCGTTATAGAATTCTGCCTAAGATAATCTTATGTGTGAGAGCTATTAGAACTATAGAAATTGCGTTTGTACAGCACAATTCTAATAATTTTCTTGACAATTTTGCCTTTCGAATCGTAACACATTTTTGTTCTTGGTTAAATTAAGAAACCTGTATACTGCCACAATCGTACTAGCAAAACACTATGACTGTACAGGTACGGCCACACCGCGTTCTGCGAGCAGCGGGCCCGATCTCAGTACTTTTCAATTGTTTTCTGATCGTTTTTGGTTTGAACCAGTCGGTACAAATACTACTGCGCTATCCGATCGCCGCTTAGATCGAGCACGCAGGACACTATTTACCGGTAAATGATGAGCGGTAATACTGTTAAGGTAAACACTGCAAGTGACGAGTCATACCGAGCAATAACAAATGCTCTCAATGTCAATAACTGTGTGTTTCATTCTTATGAAAACAAATAAGTAAGGCTAATACGAGTTAAGGCAAAAAAATTACACGCCACCTGCGAACCAGAACGGATAATAGACGACTTGAAAAATAAAGGCTTCAAAATTATCGAAGCAGTAAACAAACTTAGTTGGAAAACTAAAGAACCTCTCAACATGTTCATGCTGACGTTCCACAATAACGAAGAGATCAACAAAATTTTTGGAATAAAAATTATTATGGGATGTAAAGTAGAGATACAAGCGATAAAATCGACAAAACTCATCCCTCAGTGCAAAAGGTGTCAAACTTATGGGCACACTCAGAGATATTGTTTTAAGGAACCAAGGTGCGTCAAATGCACAGGTAAGCATTTAACAAAGGAATGCCAGAAACCAAAAGATGCTAAGCCAAAATGTGTCCACTGTGGAGCGCCTCATCCAGCTAACTACCGAGGATGCTCTATAGCAAAAGAGATACAATTACTTAAAAACAAAATCACAAAGAAATCTGCTCCAACACAACAATATAGACAAGAGAGACGTGCTCAAACAAGAGACAGTAATATTCTGTCAAAGCCATTTACAACAAACAAAGAAGTGAATAAGAATTTCTTACGCACAAGTCGCTTCAACAGGCGTACCTAAAGTACTTCATGCTCCACCTTCAGCAATTAGTACTGACAAAAAGTTGGATAACATAATGAATCTTATGTTATCATTTAATGAGAGACTGAAAATAATTGAAAATAGCACCAAAAGAGCAAAATCTAGAGCTACATAATGAACAAACAACTGAGAATTATGGCCTGGAACTGCAATGGATTACTAAAACATCAAAATGAGTTGCAAGTAATCCTAGATATGGAATAAATTGACGTATGTTTGGTTTCAGAAACCCACTTTACAAAACAATGTTTCATTAAGTTTAAGGGCTACAAAATTTATCACGGACTTCATCCTGATAATACAGAAAGAGGTGGTAGTGCCGTTATAATAATAGACAATACTGATCATCATAAAAATGTAACATACGAAGAAAAAGATATCCAAGCTGTAGTTATCTGTCTTAAAACAAAGAAATATCCTGTTACGGTATCATCTATCTACTGCCCGCCGCGGTATATGTTAAAAAAAGAACAGTATGTGAGCTTTTTGACAAGTTTAGGTAACAGATTTGTACTTGGAGGTGACTTCAACGCTAAGCACACTTATTGGGGCTGGACTTATTAGACTGTCAAATACTAAAGGTAGTGAACTATTCAGCGCAATCAAAGACATGAAATGCGATTCAATTTCAACTGGAACGCCTACCTACTGGCCCACAGATCCGAACAAGATACCTGACCTCTTAGACTTTTTTATAGTCAAAAATTTGTCTTTGAATTATATGAGAACACGCCAGAGCTGCGACTTAAACTCTGATCACTCTGCTATATATCTAGAAATATGTGAGGTATTAAACATAGAGAAAAAATACCATCTTTATGTAACCGGCACACGAATTGGGAAAATTTTAAGCAAGATCTGGATAGTTCTGTAGATCTTATCATCGTATCATTAAAAAGACTAGATCAATTAAATTTGGAGTTACAAAGATTTATAGAACATATTCAACAAGCAGCATGGATAAGCACACCTGATTTTAATAGAACAGCTAAATGCAATATATATCCGGTAAGAATTAAGCATCTTATAGAAGAAAAGAGAAAACAGAGAAAAAAAATGGCATAGCTCTAGATGCCCAGAAGACAAAAGAAAGCTGAATAATCTCACCGCTAACCTAAGCAGACAGATAAAGAGTTATAACGACGACAATACAAACATATACCTCGAGAAACTAACCGTACTAACGTGATAAAAGCTCAGACTACTCTTTGTGGAAAGCAACTAAAAACGCAAAAAAGCCAACCGTACAAATTCCGCCTATTAAAGAAGAAAATGGAACGTGGGCTATTAATAAAGAGCAGAAAGCAAAAAGATTTGCTGAGCATCTAGAAAGTATATTCAGACCAAACAATTCTGAGATTACTTGCGAATCCTTAACCTTAGAAGTAAACTCTACTAACTTAGACGAACCGAAATACATCAAATTAGTGACGCCAAGAGAAGTTCTGCGAGAAATTAAATATAGTATAAGCCCAAGAAAAGCCCCTGGATATGACCTGATATCGGGGGAAATACTGCGAAACTTGCCGAGAAAGAGCTTGGTAAAATTAACAACAATCATAAATGCCTCATTTAGATTGAAATATGTACCGGATTTGTGGAAAGTTGCAAAAGTAATAATGATAGAAAAGCGAGGCAAGCCACCACATTTAACATCATCCTATAGACCAATATCTCTTTTGCCGATAATGTCCAAACTATTTAAAAAGCTGTTACTCAAAAGGTTAAAACCAATTATAGAAAGCTCTAACCTCATCCCTGAGTACCAGTTTGGATTTAGAGAAAAACATTCGACAATTGATCAAGTCCACCGAATAACTAACATAATAGAAAAAACTCTCGAAGAAAAGAAGGTATGCTCAACTGTATTTCTTGACGTGGCACAAGCTTTTGACAAAGTCTGGCACGAAGGCCTTGTGCATAAGCTTAAAAAGTTCTTACCGAAGCCGTACTCGGATATCCTAGAATCTTATATTTCAGACAGAATGTTTAGGATAAGACAAGAAGAGGCTCATTCAGAATTAAAACAAATCAAAGCCGGAGTTCCACAAGGAAGTGTACTTGGTCCGGTCCTGTACCTTCTGTACACCTGCGATATTCCCAAATTAGAAGACAACACAATAGCGACCTTCGCAGATGACACAGCAATCATGGCCGTAGGCAGCACTCACGAAGAAGCGGCTGCTTAAGTCCAAAAAGATATTAATAAGGTTTATAACAGGACAACAAAATGGAGAATCATGCTTAATGAATCTAAATCCATCCACATCAACTTTACCAACAAATATGAAAAGTATTGTGAAGTTTTTCTCAATGGTAATAAAGTACCGTATGAGAATACAGCCAAATATCTAGGCATGACGCTTGATACGAAATTACGATGGAAAGCCCATGTCAAGAAAAAAAGAGATGAATTAGACCTCCGCTATAAGAACATGTATTGGTTGCTTGGAAAACAATCCAAACTATCAATACAAAACAAGATTCTTATATACAAACAAGTCCTTATACGCAATGATGACCTCCATCGGGACCTTCACATAGAGGTTGTCGCCAGCACCATCAAAAAATGTGCAGAAGCTCACGAACGAAGGCTTCACCATCACGTGTACGTCGAGGCAATACAACTCCTCGACCTCACAGATATAGAGAGAAGACTCAAAAGAACTAAACCGTTCGAATTAGTGTAGTGATAGTGTGTAGTGAACCTTAGTGGAATATAGTGTAAGTGCTATTCATAAAGAACACGATAACAATGTGTCTTCACCTTAACAATAGAGACAATAAGAAAAGTGCTGATGAGCACATTCTTTATTTATGTCAATTTATAAGTTTATGATAGATTTAAATTACTTATTAGCCTACCTAGGCTAGATTGTAGTATGATTAGGCGATACAATACTTGTATTGTGTATCCTAATAGTAAAAAAATATATATATAATTAATACCAAATACCTCGGTTGGAACAAATGAACGGGTGTTCACTAATGAAGTCCCAAATATGTTATACAAATATCTACTACCTACCACAACTGATAGACAGTTTACAGAAATTCGTGAACACGACAGGTGCCCCAGAATAACAAAAAATAAATTTATAAAATTGGGTAAAGGAAAGAATAATACTTGAGAGAAATCAGCGAAGCTCGTGTTGATATTATTTAGATATCTCTCGGATTTCCATTGATCCTCCTTGGGGACAAATCCGACGTAAATTACGACAATTTGTTGTGTCTTCGTGGTTCTTATATTTTGTATTTCCTCCAGAATCTATCCAAGACTTATCTTAGTAACTCAATAATATAGAACACGATTTTTACTATGTCCATCCATATCCATCCATAACAAAATATATATTATATCTAATAGGCTAGTGTAAGACCACTATCTCATGTGGTGGTAAGCCATGATGTGTAAAGTTAATATCACAGAAAACCCAACTCTTGACCACAGCACGTAATGAAATTTCTGATATATATACTGTCTGATATATGTTTTCGTATCTAAACTGTCTCTACAATATAACTCTCCAACATTTTTTGCGTTTATTGGACGTAGAGGCACTATTTCATCGGTCAGCTACCCTGTTTTCTCAAATGTGTAGACCAAACGACTTAGGACGGCTACCAAAGCCGTAAATTGGAAGGTGCACGACGAACTGAGAATTGATTAAAATATTTCAACGCTTTGTAGAATAGTATAAAGCGATGCCGGGTTAATTTATCAAGTCTTAATAAGCATTTTCGTCTATTTTTTACATAAATAGCTGTTTAATATTATTAGCTGTATGTATTTAATTTACTAATAAAGTTCGATGGCTCATAATTAGTGCGCGATTCTTTTGAAAAACTCTTTTTAAAGCCTATTTAAACTACATACTCCAAGTATTTCATAATTATTATTGAGTAGTAACATATTATTGGACTACCTACGTAAATATTTTTGCTTAACAAACGCTAGAAATTTCTCGATATAATTCTTAATAATTTAGAAGAAATATAGTTAACATCAACAAATTCCTCATAAAATTATTTACAAACTAATAAAATGTTAAAGTAGGTAACGGAAACATGAGCTAAAATAAGATGTTGTTATATATATATATTAAAGGAGTTCTCCTGTTCTGTGTTATGTACCCTGCCTCAAATAGTAAAAATCCTCCATAAAATCGATTGCCATGGCAACCATTTCCAATAGAAAGCTTTCTAAGAAGTTAGTAGAATTTCCCATTTATCCGAGTATTTATACCCACTTCGGGATCATTGGTATTCATCTTGCTATAACTTTAGTAATGAATACGTATATACGAAGTTGATATTGACTTTATGCTTGTTCAATTCAAATTTTGATTTCTGTTATACAGGTACTTTTAGAACCGTTACCCCTCGCTATACGAAGTTTGTTAATACCTATTTTATTAATAAAAGATCATGTCACCTCCCTCCGTTTGTGAACGATCAAAAGAACTCGAGTATTTTATTTTTTACTTTTGTTGAATTGGTAAACATCTGAGGGTCATTATGGACCACTTTTATGGGCATTCTGCGGTCCAGTTTTAACATGGACCAATTTTTATTTATTTCTACACTGTTGGTTTATACAGCACTGCGGCACAAGTGTGCGGCATCATAATATGTGTAATTCTCTGTTCTGTGGGTCTCACAAGTAAATAGCTACCTTTAAGGCTAAAAGCTGTGCTACCTGAATATGCCTGCTAAACACATTGTGGTTGCTAAGACTTAGGCCGTAAGAGCCACAACAAAATAGAATAATAAAATAATCAAAATATCAATATACTAGCTGTTACCCGCGGCTTCGCCCGCGTTATTTGAGTCTTTATGACCTTTGAGGTCAAGATCGATGATCTCTTAGGCCAAGTCACCATAGATGACCCTAAAGTCGAACTCAATATCCTCTATTGTTAAAGTCATTAACCATTTTGGTAAGGTATACAATGTTGTGCTGTTTAAATGTTTGACTCAACACAAATGTTCCTGAAACATTTCTTACAAAAAAAATAAGGTGAAGAGCTGCGCGAGCGCAGCGAGAGCTATCATTGCGCGAGCTAACATTTTTTATGACTTTTTATGACCCTGACAAATTTACGATCTAATAATCAACTCACTATAAATGACTCTTAGGTCGAACTCGATATCGTCTATTGTTAAAGTCATTAATAATTACTTGGTAAACCTAACCAAGGTTTACCAAGTTTTGCTGTTTAAGTATTTGAGTCAGTCTAATGTATGAGGCTGTTGAAACACGCTATTATACGCTATAGCGTATTTATATAGCGTTATTACTGCGAAAAAATTTTACGACTTTTTATGACCCTGACAGTTTTTATGACCTACTAAGTCAACACCGATGACACTCAGGTAAAACGTGATATCCACTTATTTTAAGGTTAATAATCATTATGATTATTGAAGGTTGTTCTGTTTTAATTTATGACTCGCTTTGATGCATGTGGTTATTAATATGCGAAAGTTGCTGAAAAATACCTACAAAGTTGATAAAATAAATGCTTACGCGAGCGTAGCGAGCGCTATTACATCGCGAGCGAAGCGAGTGCGAAAATTTTTTACTACTTTTTATGACCCTGACAGTTTTTATGACCTCCTAAGTCAACACCGATGAAATACGGGTTCAATTTGATATCCACTTCATTTAAGGTTAATAATCATTATGATTATTGAAGGTTGTTCTGTTTCAATGTATGATTCGTTTTGATGCATGTGGTTATTAATATACAAAAGTTGCTGAAATATTACCTTCAAAGTTGATAAAAGACATGCTTGTGCGAGCGTAGCGAGCGCGGACATTTTTTACGACTTTTTATGACCCTGACAGTTTTTATGACCTACTAAGTCAACACCGATGACATTAGGGTTAAATTTGATATCCACTTAATTTAAGGTTAATAATCATTATTATTGTTGAAGGTTGTTCTGTTTCAATTTATGACTCGTTTTGATGCATGTGGCTATTAAAATACAAAAGTGTCTGAAATATTACATTCAAAGTAGATAAAATAAATAATTGCGCAAGCATCGCGAGCGCTAAAAATTTTTACGACTTATTATGACCCCGACAGTTTTTATGACCTACTAAATCAACACCGATGACACTCAGGTTAAAGTCGATAATCACTTATTTTAAGGTTAATAAACATTATGATTATTGGAGATTGTACAGTTTTAATTTATGACTCGTTTTGATGCATGTGGCTATTAAAATACAAAAGTTTCTGAAATATTACATTCAAAGTAGATAAAATAAATAATTGCGCAAGCATCGCGAGCGCTAAAAATTTTTACGACTTATGATGACCCCGACAGTTTTTATGACCTGCTAAATCAACACCGATGACATTAGGGTTAAATTTGATATCCACTTAATTTAAGGTTAATAATCATTATGATTATTGAAGGTTTGTTCTGTTTCAATGCATGATTCGTGATGATGCATGTGGCTATTAAAATTCAAAAGTTGACGAAATATTTCCTACAAAGCAGATAAAATAAATGCTTGCGCGAGCGTCGCGAGCGTTATCACTGCGCGAGCGAAGCGAGCGCGAAAATTTTTTACTACTTTTTATGACCCTGACAGTTTTTATGACCTACTAAGTCAACACTGATGACACTCAGGTTAAAGTCGATAATCACTTATTTTAAGGTTAATAAACATTATGATTATTGGAGATTGTACAGTTTTAATTTATGACTCGTTTTGATGCATGTGGCTATTAAAATACAAAAGTTTCTGAAATATTACATTCAAAGTAGATAAAATAAATAATTGCGCGAGCTTTGCGAGCGCTAAAAATTTTTACGACTTTTTATGACCCTGACAGTTTTTATAACCTACTAAGTCGACACCAATTATCCTAAGGCTGTTAAAACACGAAAGTTTTTGAAATACTTCCCACAAAGCAGATAAACACGTTGGGCAAGCAAAGCCAGCGCGTAAATTTTGATGACTTCTAATGATCCTGACAGTTTTATGGCCTAATCAAGACACTAATTAAGTCATTATAGACGAACCTAAGGTCAAACTTTTATGATTATGTTAACTCTATGTTAAGTTAACAAAAAATATATGCACCCTCACTTAACTGCCGAAAAAAAAGTATTCTTTGCCCTTTTATGCCCTATTAAATGTCTTTGTACAAAATGTCATGTGAATCGGTCAAGCCTTTTGGCCGAAAAGAGGCCAAACATATACAAAATTCAACAATAAAAAACTGACAACCGGACTCGATTGTAAAAAAAGTAACCAATGTGCTCGGATAATAGACTCTACTCTTGGTCTATGTCTTATTGACTGTCTCTGTACAATTTTAGCTCAATCGGTCAACTCGTTTAACCGAGAAGAGGTCACACGTTTAAAAATTCAATAATTAGTTACCCAACTCAACTGTTAAAAAAAATATCCTTTGTCGTTCTATACACTATTAACTGTATTTGTAAAAAAATTGAGCTGAATCGGTCAAAACGATTGCCGCTAAGAGGCAACACATTATTCCATAATAAAATTATGGACACCCGAAATTGCCAGCCAAAAAAAAGTATCCTATGTCTTATTGACCGTCTGTGCACAAAATTTCAGCTGAAATGGTTGTCCCGTTTGACTGAGAGGAGGCCACACATTTACAAAGTTCAATAATAAAAATCTGGACATTGAACAAAACAACAGAACAAACTGACAACTGAACAAAATTCTATGCCATATGAGCTGTATATGTAGAAAATTTCAGCCGTATCGGTCAAGCCGTTTAGCTGATAAGTGGCCACACATACCCAAAATTCAATAAAAAAAATCTGGACACCCTGACTCGATAGCCACAAAAAAGTATTCTATATCCTATTCTGCCCTATGAACTGTCTTTACACAACATGTCAGGCAAATCGGTCAAGCCTTTTATTCGAGAAGAAGTCTTATATTTACAAAATTCAATTAAAAATATCTGGACCCCCTGACTCGACAGCCAGAAAAAAAGTATTCTATATCCTATTCCGCCCCATGAACTGTCTTTACACAACATGTCAGGCAAATCGGTCAAGCCTTTTATTCGAGAAGAAGTCTTATATTTACAAAATTCAATTAAAAATATCTGGACCCCCTGACTCGACAGCCAGAAAAAAAGTATTCTATATCCTATTCCGCCCCATGAACTGTCTTTACACAACATGTCAGACAAATCGGTCAAGCCGTTTATTCGAGAAGAAGTCTTATATTTACAAAATTCAATTAAAAATATCTGGACCCCCTGACTCGACAGCCAGGAAAAAAGTATCCTATATTCTATTCTGCCCTATGCCATGTATTCACACAAAATTTCAGGCAAATCGGTCAAGCCGTTTATTCGAGAAGAAGTCTAATATTTACAAAATTCAATTAAAAATATCTGGACCCCCTGACTCGACAGCCAGAAAAAAAGTATCCTATATTCTATTCTGCTCTATGACATGTATTCACACAAAATTTCAGGCAAATCGGTCAAGCCGTTTATTCGAGAAGAAGTCTTATATTTACAAAATTCAATTAAAAATATCTGGACCCCCTGACTCGATAGCCAAAAAAAAGTATCCTATATCCTATTCTGCCCTATGTACTATCTTTGTACAAAATTTCAGCCAAATCGGTCAAGCCGTTTGACCGTGAAGAAGTCCCAAACAAACAAACAAACAAACAAACAAACAAATAAACAAACTGACTTTCGCATTTATAATATTGGTGTTGATTTTGATTATTATAAATCCATATCTTCTAACGACTCCACCAAGGCAAAAAATTCTAACCATAACAAAGAATCCTTTTTCCTTATTTTCAACAAGCTTTCATTCGTCACTAGCTGACTCGGCGAACTTCGTACCGCGAATATGTATATAAACTGTCCAAGTGCGAGTAGGACCCGCACACGCAGGGTTCCTATTGAACAATATATCCCGGAAAATATGTTTCTCGTATGGGGAGGACCCCCTTTAATTTTTAATTTAATTTAGTTTTTATTATTTGATCTTATAGCAGCCATTGCAATACACACCGTGAGTAAATTTCAAGTGATTTGTAAGATCGATGAAATAGATCGATAAGAGAAAGCCTCAAAAACACGTTTCTTGTATGGGGCCCCCGTTATTATTTATTTTATTTTGTTTTTATCGGACCAGCCGTTCTCGAGTTTTGGCGAGACTAACAAACAGCAATTGATTTTTATATATAAAAGAAAGAAGAAGAAGATTTGACTGTGTAGCATTGAATAAATAAACACCCTTTTAGACTGCTATTT
Organism: Cabera pusaria; assembly: GCA_954871355.1. Lineage (NCBI taxonomy): Eukaryota > Metazoa > Arthropoda > Insecta > Lepidoptera > Geometridae > Cabera > Cabera pusaria. The sequence goes on along the minus strand of OX940885.1, from coordinate 25,008,572 downwards.
CATTATTATCTTCGGTACAATATTAACTCAGGTACTTATATTGTTTAATCATCTTCGATGAACAGACAGCGTCAGATTTCTCCTTGACTGTGTGCTGAGCTAATTTTATTACATAATTCGATGTTTACTCAGAGACATGATATAGACGTCTCGATATTTTATGTTTAAGGAATGCATGGAGAAGGAATAAAAGGAAGAGTGAGTTACGTTTTCAGGACAACTAATGCAAGAAATGGTCTCTGGCGTATTAGGGTGAAGATCGTGCACCAATGTTGCTTTTATGTCCAAAAATGTATGTGCGCGTTCACAGAGCAGCCCTCCGGTAAAGAAATACACTGTGAGGAAACTCGTCTTAGTAAGCTGGCAGGATATAGGTATTGGGCAAGCTTGTTTCAGTCTAATTACGCCCTGCATGGTGGTCGAATACTATTTAGTGTCTGCCCGGCTAGCTACCACCATCAGATTGGAAAATATGTCACAGATTAGTGTTTTCCCTCAGTTCCCTATCTTTGAGAGCCAGTTCTGTTTAAAGCCTATTGTGCTACCATTTTTGACCACATCATAACTTACCAACAGGTGAGATAATTGTCAAATGCTAGCTTAAATACAATAAAAAAGGAAAATTATACTCTAATAGCAGCCAGCGCCTCGCGGTTTCACCTGCTTAGTGCCCGTGTTTCCGTACCCGTACCGAATATGGGGATAATAATATAGCCCATGTTACTCGCCGATAATGTAGCTTTCCATTAATTAAATAATTTTTGAAATCGGTCCAGTAGTTTTTGAGTTAAATCGTTATAATCAAACAAGCAAAAAATCAAATCTTTCCTTTTTTACAAGCTTTTATTTAACTTGCAATATATGTATGTATGTAACTATGTATGTTCGGGTGGAATCTTGGAAGCTAAATTAGACCCACATCCCGATGTCAGATTGGACTCAAATTTGATGTACTTATGTATCTTCGGTGACAATACAATGATATGGTACCATGGAGCTGGTCTGATGATGAAGCTGGAAGGTGGCCACGGCATCTCTATGATAAATCAACATAACCCTACCGAGTTTGGGCTCGATTGATTTGTGTTGTAGAGAACTTTTCACCTAGATGATATTCAGGGTCTGATGATGAAGCTGGAAGATGGCCACGGCATCTCTGTTATAAATCAACATAACCCCACCGAGTTTTGGCTCGATTGATTTGTCTTGAAGAGAACTTTACGCCTAGATGATATCTAGGGTCTGATGATGAAGGTGGAAGGTGGCCACGGCATCTCTGTGATAAATCAACGTAACTCTACCGAGTTTGGGCTCAATTGATTCGTCTTGAAGATAACTTTACACCTAGATAATATCCAGGGTCTGATGATGAAGCTGGAAGGTGGCCACGGCATCTCTGTGATAAATCAACATAACCCCACCGAGTTTGGGCTCGATTGATCTGTCTTGAAGAGAACTTTACGCCTAGATGATATCCAGGTCCAGTAGTTTTTGAGTTAAATCGTTTTAATCAAACAAGCAAAAAATCAAATCTTTACTTTTTTTAGTTATCGTTTAGACTATCTTAGACCGCATCGACACTTAACACATGCCATAAAAATATTGCAGATATAAAACAAAGCCCTTAAATAACAAAACATCATATTTTTACGTGTACTGTATGGTAGATAATTTGCTTAGAAATTATTACCTTGCTTCACTTAGGCTGAATGCAAGTTAGCACAGGCTCCCTCTTCTATGTTTCTTTCTCTGTGGTGGAATAAAAGCTAACCCTACGCGACTTGATTGAATTGGGCAAACATTTTGACACAAAAGCGTAGTACGTATATCTTTCTTATTATTTAGCACATAAGAGTATACCTAAACGTTTCTAATGAAAACCGGCTCACAGGCACTTATGCTTATTTTAAATCTCTCATATTCGGTATGTAGGTCCTTATTACCCCTAAATGGGGCTTGTAGGTAACCAATTAGCGCTCTAGGGTAATAATGTAGCTAGAAAAGCCCTAGGGCGGTAAGTTTAAAAAAAAAACTCTTCACTCTTTCAAAAAGTTCGCGTACATCTAACCATCATACTGGCAATAGACATCATGCATTCAGCCCAATGACAAAAGAGGTCGCTTCGCTATTCAGCCTTGTCTTCGTATGAGTATAATAGTCATCAATTTTAAATATCGAACGGCGAAGGTCAATTTCGTTCTTGAAAACATTAAAAAAAAAATAAGATGAAAAAGGCGGGAAAAGAAAACTTTTACTTTAAATATTGTTTGTTTTTGGGATTTTTTTATAATTACGTGCTAATTAGGAAAAAAACATGAGTTCTGCAAGTGATGAAGAAATAAGCTGCACTCCCGATTCAATGAAAAGAGAAGCTGAAGCAGCAATTGACAATATTTTGCCTGAAAGTTCTAAAGAGAGATATTTGAAAACTTACGACAAGTTCATGAAGTGGCGAAAAGAAAAACGAGTAAAGTCTTTATCTGAGACTTATTCTTATTCTTAATATACTTTAGTGAGCTATCAAAAAAGCTGCAGCCATCTAGTTTGTGGTGCATTTATTCAATGTTAAAAGCAACTATTTCACTATAAATTTTAACTAATAAAATGTTTTATTCTTGTAATGCCGGTTTTTTTCTACTTACCTCACAATCGAGATGTAAAGCAGAGTAGTTAGCTCGGGTGTAAGCATCAATTGCACCCTCGAACTATAGGCGCCCTCGCTGCGCTCGTGCGCCTAAATATCTCGGGCTGCAATTGATGCCTTACAGCCCTTGGCTACTAATCTACTATTATTTTCGACTACGAGCACTTTAGCGATGTTTACTACCTCAGACAACTTTTAAGTGATAGTTATTGCGTCATTTCAGTACGTGGAGTAGGCTTCTACGCTTCTATTTTTTTTCTATGGATAAGCAAGTACTTGATCTCTATCTCACCTGATGATGTTAAATGACGATACGATCTAATATCAATCAATCAATCAATCAATCATTTATTGAGTAATAATATGCATCTATATACACTAACAGACTGACAACTATGCAATAAATTAGTGCAGAATGCAGATAATTAGAGGGTGTGTCTGTGCCTGGACAAGAAAATCTGATTCCCAGACACGACTCCTTCTCGCGGTTACATTTTAAATAACAAATAGTTAGGAACAATAAATTAAAAATAATAATAACAATAACAAACAATATTAATCCTATATAATGTGTACATCATGTTCATCAGCATCATCAGCCCACTAGGAAAACTCAAATCATATATAATAATAATATTATGTCTACTATAGTTTATATTTATAAATGCTATTACAATAGAACATTATTGTAAAATAAAATAAACATTTAAAGTATTTCTGTAACAGTATTTCTGTGGTAGTTTTAACTTTTTCATAGTTTTATTGATGAATATGTTTACGTATCTTAATAATCTAATTCGATTAGTTGTTCTGTATCATTATAGGTTTTATGTAATAGCCAGTATTTCAGAGTGATTTTACATTGACGTTTATTGAGAGTGTGAAGATTTAACAATTTATTTATTTTGTTGTATATAAATGGTGCTAGATAACATTGTTGGGTGTGAATAAATTTTGTGTTATGTCTTTCGATTTTAAACGTTTTTATTCTTCTGTGTTTCCTATGTGAGCGGGCAATGTCAAATGGAGTCAATGTGTGTTGATACATAATAATTTGTAAAATATATAATTGTCGTACAGAGAGGACCTTGGCAATTTTGTAAAGATCAGTAGTTGGAAAACGAAAAGGTTTGAACAGTATAACCTTTAGCACAGATCTTTGGGATCTTTCTAGGGGCAACATGTGAGTCTTTAGTGCCCCACCCCAAGCGGTAATGCAATAGGTAATAATGGATTGACATAATGCAGAATATATAGACATTAGAAGTTTGTTGTTGGCGATGTGCCTTAGTTTTTTAAAAGTCCAGATTAATTTTCTGACACGTGAGGTAATCATATTTATATGAGGTACCCAAGACATGCGGCTGTCTAATATGACACCCAGGTATTTTATATGTGAGACAGATTCAAGATAGGGGCAGCTACAATCTGAGAAGTTGGTGTGGGAATCACTGTGTAGTTGGAGCTTGTAATGCAAAGGTGGATCGCTAGGTTTACGTAGGGCAAATGATAGATATTTTGTTTTGGTCACATTTAGAGTCAAAAGGTTAGTTTTAAGCCATTGTGATACCTGTTTCATGCCATTCTCAGCTGCAGCATAAACACTAGACCAAGTCTCTCCTCTAAATACAAGTGCTGTGTCATCAGCGTAGCAAAAGATTTTCGCATCATTAATCTTCATGTTACACAGATCATTTATATAAATCAAGAAGAGACTTGGTCCAAGAATGCTTTCTTGAGGAACGCCATATGTAATGCTAACTTCTTTGCTGGTAACCCCACCTATTTTTACAATTTTATATCTATTTATTAAGAAATCCTTAAATATGTTTAATATGGCATCGTGCTGGACTGGATTTTTTTAAATAATAATCAGTGAGTACCTAAATTGTCCGACTCGCTTTGTCAAGTCGGACATGCCGTTCTCATGCGCTTACTAACAAAGAGCATTTAATTATTACTATATTGATTTTTGGCACATTCTCATATAGGCAGGTGACTCTTATTCTATTAAATTTTATAGTTAGGCAATAGTAAATGAATGAAATTTGCAAATTGATACAATGAAATTCATAAGAACTTACTTTAGACAAGTTCTTGAATCCAAATGAAATCAATAGATTTGTTGGTCACGTCCTGTCACTAAATTCTTCATACGTAGAATTATGTATAGAACGAAACTTTAATAGAATGGATTTGCCTTAATAGAAAAATAAAAAGTTATACCATAATCATACTATGAACATATCAGGCACGGAAAGAAACATAGACACATAACACACAGACTACTATCCAAACGTATCAACCAGTCCCGCGACACTGCATACATAATTAAACAACTCAGAATTATGAACGTACTTTGTACCAACCAACACTGCAAAAAAACAATTTATAAGCATAATACCACAGATTATATAATAGTTACTACGTAAATAATACTTTCCGTTGTTAGGTTGGCTACACAGTGCTTTCATAATTCGGGTATCAACAATGTAGGGAAGTGCCAACTCTTATAACGTAGTAGAGTGATTCAGTACTCTATGGTATCAATGGCGTGTCATACCCGTACTAACCAAGGATGGAAGTCTCTACATAGATAGCGATGCGTCTTGTCATCGCAAACTTCTGCTAATGAGATGCCGCTAGACAGTTGTTATCTGCATCTCCTTTCGTATCGACGATTATCGGTCGAAATTCATCGCTACGCATGTAGAGACTACCGGCCCAGGTGTAGTGAATAGTGATCGTAGCATCCAAAAAAAAATCAATAGGTGCCTACGGGACCCTATTACTAAGGCTGTGTACTTTGCTGTCCTTCCGTCTATAAGATATAAAAAAAACAGCCACGTGACAGACGGTCTGTCACGTGGCTGTTTTTTTTATATCTTATAGGCTAGCGTTTGCCTACTACTTCGCCTGGTGGTAAGCGATGATGTGGTCGAAGACGGTGAACACGCTGAGTATAGAATACTCTGACTCTCAAGGGCTGTTTGCTGCCGCAACACCGTAAGCATATGGCGAGGAATTTTCTCCTTGATGGTGTAAGCTACTTTTCGGTAGCATGTTAGGCGGAACATCTATATAATATTCTCCTACCACCTATGGGCTATACTTGAAATGTTCACAAAGAGTGTATTATTATACCTGTTATATAACTAAAAATGAAATCAAAATATAGTACCTACAAAATTGGAGTTTTCCTCCACAAGTATTGCCCCGTTTTTATTCATGTTAGAGTATCTCATAAAATTTAAAGTTTTATAATTTGTTATTCAATCACACAAAAACGGCAAAACGGTTTGGATGAAATTTGCACATACAAAGATAGTTTATAACCTGAATGAACACATAGAAGATGTAACTTACAAGAATTTTAACACATAGGAAACCGCAGGGCATAGTCAACTTTTATATTTTTTTTTAACAAAATACGAGTACATAATTGTAATAAAGTGTGTAAAATTAAATAAGATACGAGTAGCTAACAAATTGTTTAAAAAAGCATGAAAAATAGCTCTGTCGAATTTATTACCTAACCAATAGTAGGTTTTATTTCTATAAACATACAAGCGACCCGTCCCGGCTTCACACAGGTAGCACGGTTTTGTTGATCTGATAGCTACAAAATTTCACACGACCACCCGGCTGGGCTAATCTGCAGATTGCCTGAACATTTCATTAAAATCGCTTTAGCCGTTTTGGAGTACTTCCTTAGGGAATACAGCTCTTAGATAAAATTTAACAACACGTGGCGGTTTCCGGCTTAGAAACTAGGCCGACAATAGTTGCCTACACTTGTACACCCTTTCTCTCAGTAACCCTTAGTCAGATTTAACAAGTAGTACTACATGCCGTTTCTATTCATTATTAATTGCTACGCCCAAAGAAATTAATTGCAGGTTGGTTTTCACAATGGAGTGGTTACTAAGCCATTGTGTTTCTGACTTGAATTACGTAGAGCGATCGTTTCGAGAGGCCCAGTACCGATAAAGTTTGTCGATTTCGAATATCAGTTTGAAGTGCTGTAAATGCAATGCTGATAAAGAGCATAGGGAGCCTGTAGCAAAAGGATTCAAGGGTTACACATTACTTTGAAACAAAAAGGTCTAATAAGAATCAACGAGATAAAGTTAATGCGGGATCAACTTAAGTAGTCTTTTACACATACATTATTAAAGTCGGATTAACCTACTTATGGTTCTATATAATGTACTCTATTTATAATATGCCACCGTGAACGTGCCGGCCATATTAGAGCCGAACGGTATATCACGTGACGATGGTAAGAGGCCAGACGGTATGACGTTAGTGCCATGGTGTCGAGGAAGACCATTGGTGTGGGACGCCACATGTGCTGACACATTAGCGGCGTCCCATATATGCGGGACCTCACGGTCAGCGGGCGCGGCAGCGGATGCTGCAGAAAACCTCAAACGGAGAAAATATGCTACCATTGGTGATGGATACACATTTCTTCCGTTTGCGGTCGAAACAATGGGCCCATGGGGTCGAGATGCCCGAGGTTTTGTTAAGGAGTTGTCCAGACGCCTAATTGACATCACCCGTGACCAAAGAGCTGGCGCTTACCTCAGCCAACGTATTAGCCTAGCTATACAACGAGGTAACGTCGCTAGCTTTTTGGGAACATTACCGGCAGGTAGCGATCTAGGTTCTGTCTTTTATTTATAGTATAGATATTATTATTGTAGTTTATATAATCTTGATATTGTATTAATTATTTTTAAGTTTGTAAATTGTTAAACACAATCCAAAATTTCATCGTACCAACGGGACTTGAACCCGCAACCTCCGGAATAACATGTTCCGGTGCTTTGCCAATTAAGCCCCGTTGGTACGATGAAATTTTGGATTGTGTTTAACAGTTTACAAAAAATATTAAGTGTGTAACACTTCAAAGAAAACATAATATTTTTAAGTTGTTAAAATGAAATATAAAATATATTAATAAATTACTAAATTTATATAATATAAGTCCACGGAAATATAAGTAGGTAGCTCCTACTTTCTTAAAAAATATACGACGAATATACGAAAATATTGTTTTTTTTAAATATATATCATATACGCTAGCTATCATATAGTTTGATCACTATCTCACCTGGTGGTAAGTGATGATGCGGGCGAGGATGGTAGCACGCTAGGCCTAGAATGCGAAATGGCTATGAGGATAGTTGCCGAAACACATTAGATGTTTGGCGACAGATTTTCTATCTTGAGGGTGGTAGCTGACCATGCGGACACTAGATAGTGCAAGCCACCATGCAAAACAATGTAGATGGAGTAGCTAATCTTTAGTGATGTTATTGACTGCCTTTTTTACATTTACTGTAATTTTTCAGTGTTGTTAGTATGTAAGTATATGTTTATTTATTGTAAAATGTATTAGATGTGTCATCGTGACTTAAAATTAGGTAAAATACGAAGTCAAATATCCTGTTCTACATTGAATCAGTGTGACTTTATGTCGCCTATGGAGGTGTACTTACGAGGTAAAGCCATTGATGGTGCTTCGGAAAACTCCTCAGGGTCATGACGGCTGGGCATTGGACGTCCACCGGAGCGCCGACGTCCACTCATTGCTGAGCTGGTAGTGAGTGTATGCTGAGCTGTAGCTGTATACTGCACTGCGGCCAACTATGAATAAACAACAAACATGAAATGACCAATATCTTTGACACAGAACGGGGCGCGGCGCGCGAAGACCGCCGACCTTTTTAAGATAATCTCGTCTTGTGTCAAATAAAGCCGCCAATCCAATAAATCTCAACGGGCTATGACGGAAATATATAACAAGGATAGGACTAGATAAAAGATACAATTGCAGATGCAATGTTAACTGTATCGTATAAATTAAAATCCTAGGACCTTTTTTATTTCTAGTTTATATCATTGATTTACCATCATTCGTACAGAACCTATGTGATATTGTTTTGTTCGCAGATGATACTTCCTTGATATTCAAAATAGATAGGACTACACAATCACACATCAATAACACATGTTCTGAATTGGTTTACAACCAATAACTTATTGTTAAACGCAAAAAAAAACTAAATGTATTAATTTCTCTCTACCAAATGTAAGAAAGGGTATCCTAAATAGAAGTATATTAATAAATGATGAACCATTAGAACTTGTTGAATCCACAACATTCTTGGGCATCACCCTGGATTCTAAGCTTCAATGGGGTTCTCAAATATCGGTTCTAGCAGGTAGGTTAAGCTCCGCTGCATATGCAGTACGTAAAATTAGATTTTTAACGGACGAAGCCACTGCAAGATTGGTCTATTACAGCTACTTCCACAGTATAATGTCTTATGGCATTTTATTGTGGGGGAAAGCCGCTGAAATCCAATCAATATTTGTTTTGCAGAATCGAGCTATTCGCTCTATATATAGTATGAGGTCGCTAGATTCACTTCGTAAAAATTTAAGGAAATTAAAATTCTAACAGTGGCATGTCAATATATTTATGAAAATATTATGTTCATACGCAAGAATATAAATGATTATAAGAAAAGGTCTGATGTACATAATTTTAACACAAGACATAAAAATAGATTAATTATACCTAATTTCAGACTGCAGAAAGTTAGTGGTTCATTCATGGGGAACTGTATACGCTTTTACAATAAGCTACCTAAAGATATTGATCAATTGCCTATGAGCAAATTTAAAATCTATGTAAAATCCAATTTGATGAAAAAATCATACTATACAATAGGTGACTATATGGATGACAAAAATGCATGGCCTGAATGCCCCAAGTTCCAAGAACAAATATAAATTGTATAATAATTATTAATATATTGTTAAAATTTTAAAGCAGACATGTACAATTAATTTAAAAAAAGATAAAATGACAAGACAAGCCCTATAGAGTTTCTTGGTGTTTCTTCTCTGATGGGAGTATTTCCGAAACACCGGTAGATTCAACAGCCATTCAGTTTTCCCCTTTTGGCCGCGGATTTTCTTTCTAGGCTTGCCATTTTTATTTTAATTTAAACAATATTATGCAGCTGACAGACGGACTATCAGTTCCATTCGGATCATGATATGTACTGTGATCGGTATGCGTTTCTCTAAGTTGTGTTTCACTATTTCACTTTTTTTATTTTTTTTATATAAAAATTGTCTGAAGTACTGAAACACACAGTTACATGTATGGTTGGTTTTAACGTACTTAATTTTTTTTTCAATATTTTGACGTAAACGATTGGATGACAGCTGAATGGTTCATCACTTTTTTTTTTCTAATTCAAAGCGTTAAATTCTGCTTTTGCTATGTTTACTTGATAATTGGTTATGATTTATGATTTTGACGTGTATATGTGCGTATATTAATACTGCCTACATACTGAATAAACGCTTTGATTCTTTGATTCTTCTTGAAATATGAAATCGAATAAATTAAACGATATTGAGATTTAATCCATGCTATCGCCAACAAATTACTTATGTACATACTTTGCACATTAAGTGCACAGTTTCACAGGTTCTTGATAGCGCTAATATGAAGAAATCTGACAGGTTTTTGACAACTTTTATATGGCGCCATGTGTCAGATAACTATATAACGCATTATCAGGAACCGGTGAAACTAGCCCTTACTAACCTAGCATTAGTCAACCTATTAACATGACAGTTACGGTATAAAATAATATTTGACTAAATAGTTGTTTCTTTAAAGTTTACTCAAACTATTATTGTATATAAAGACAATGCTTTAAATACAATAAAAAAGAGGACTCTCATTCACAATTAATAAAAAAAACTCTTAACAAATTTCCTTTCTTTATCATGCTCAAGGTACGGACACACCGCAGCGTCCTGCGTGCGCGATCTAGGCGGCGATCAGATAGCGCAGTAGTATTTCTACCGACTGGTTCACACCAAACGCGATCAGTAAACAATTGAAAAGTACTGAAAGTGAGCCCGCAGATCGCAGGACGCCGCGGTGTGGCCGTACCTTCAGAATGTAGACCAATTGCTTACATGAGGATAAAATAAGAAAAAAAAAAATAATTTCGCATTAGAAATACGAGCATCTGCAGCAAATAACTAAATTCCGTAAACAATAAGCCAGCTTAATAATGCCGAAAGGTCATCATGTCATGTCCACTTTTCCTTGAAATTACAAAGAATGTCCTAAATCTAAAGTCTTTGAAGGCGTTTTTATTTGTTTCTCCAGCCCTTATGTGCATACTACTTTAGTACGGCATTAATAAATTACGGATTCATAATGCATTTGGTAGGCGGCAACAACGGGTTGTACAGTTTTCTAGTCGCATTACGCATATGATGCTAAATAGCGACTAGCGAAATCCACAGATTAAAATAATTCGAGGGCCCGGTGGCGTAATCGGGAGAACGATCGGCTTTGACGCAGTGGTACCGAGTTCAAACCCCGTCCGTGCACCAATGGATTTTTCTATCGAACAATTTATGTGCGCTTCTCACAGTGGCCCTCCGGTGAAGGAAAACATCGTTAAGAAACCAAAAACCCCCGCATGGTGGTAGGACACTATCTAGTGTCCGCCTGGTTAGCTACCACCCTCAAGTTAGAAAATCTGTCACCAAGCTTCTAATGTTTTCCGGCAGCTATCCTTGAGAGCCAGTTCCCATTGTAGGCCTAGCGCGCTTACCATCTTCGACCGCATCATCACTTACCAACAGGTAAGATAGTGGTCCAACGTTAGCCTATAAGATATTAAAAAAAAAACCTACTGTGTAACTAAAACTCAGGGCTGCATTGTTTTACTGCGTCAGTTCAGTCAGTGTCGATATCACAGAAATATTAATAATAAGGTAGGCGATATATAGTCTGCTTTAATAAGGATGCGCTATATTAATAGCGTCGCGTAAATTGTTGCCAGCTTAAGAACATATGGCCGGATTCGCCGTCAATTTCTTTGCCTAGTACCGATCTTACCCCCGCCGCGCCATAATACAATTACTTATTCGATTTGTTATCTAGTTTTTGCACTTACACACTTTATAGGTGTGAGAGTAAAATTTTTGAAACTGAATTAATAAAACCACTTCTTAACGTTCGATTGGAGTCAAAAGTATACTCATGGTATACTTGCGTATCTTCGGTGATAATGCAATAATATGGTGCCATCGTGCTGACCTGATGATGGAGCCAAGCTGTAGAGAATGGAACTCCGTAAAGACAAATTCGACAGTCCTATCATGTATATTATTATGTAAAAGTATTTGCTGTTCGTGGTTATCACTATAATCCGTGCAATATAGATTGGCACTAAAGTGCATCGACCTCTCGTCAGCCGCTAAGAAAAAATGAGTGTAACTTAAAATTTTGCCAAAATGAAAACCAACAATATCTATTTATCATTGATGTTTATTACAAATCTTCATATTACTAGAACACATTTAATATATTTAATGTCGGATTTTCATGATCTCGATATTTATTATAGGTTTTTATTATAAAAAAGGATTTTAATGCGCTAAGAGTGTTCTATGTTATACTTTATTTTAATGATTATTAATGAACATCTCTTTTTGTAATTTTTCTACTTATACTAATAACCATTACAACAGCTTTTATAATACTTACGAAACTACTTCCTGAAATTATATTAACGCGAGTCATGTCACTTTACTTGGAACATGTTTTTACGTCAGGCAACAGAGATGCGTTACCTTCGGCAATAATAAATTAATTTATTTTATAAATTAATTTTGGCAAGAATTAAGTGATGGCAATTATATTATTAAATGTACCAACAATATAAAATTATATGAAATATATTATATTTATTTATTTTCCAACACACATTAATCTTACATTACACCCAATATATTAATGCAGACTCCATCTCAAATAAATATGTATACATGTTTCAGAAAAAAAACTTTGGATTAGTGTCAAATAAAAATTAGAACACACCGCTAAGTAAAAAGAAAACCTAATTATAATCACAGTCATAAAAGGTTTGTCATCGTTGCTAGACCACTGAAAGGTCAACGCACTTTAGTGCCAATCTATATGGCACATATTATAATTTAACGTCTTTACAAAAAGCTTCTTTAACGTCTTTACAAAAAGCTTCTGCAAAGTTTTTTTGCTAATAATTTATTACCATATACATTATAGTACTTATTGCTCCATAAAAAGCAGAAAATATTCATACTTCAATACAAAGGTAGGGTAACCCAAATCGAGCGCACAAACACCTTTTTTCGGTCGTTGAAAGTTCTTCCAAGTTTCCAAAGTAAGATCAACTAACGGTCATAAATCGTGGAATGAGGTAGACTTGTTATGTCGAAGAAGTATTTATTGCAATCGTTATATCTCATTGTCAGATCTTTTATTGGAGCTAATGGACGAATCGAACGTTTGGACTTTAGGGTTCATCAACTTATTTACACAGTAGAAGAATCAAAGCATATGTATCGATGCTATTGTAAAGCGGCGATAGCCCAATAGCTAAGGCGGCGGCAGGCCGATCAAGAGGTCTGAGTTCGATCCCCGACCATTGCAATATTGACGTGAACTCACTTCAGACACAAGCATATTTAGCTTAGTTGGAGGGGTTAACAAGACTACAGGTAATAAGCAACCCGCATTGCTAGTAACTTAAAAAAAGTATTTTTGGTTAGAACTTGAAAACGCAGAATTTTGAAAAGTATGTCCTCATTTGTAGAATATAAAATACACAGTCCAATTGTCCCAACCTGATTTCTAAACTGCCTACGCCAAATATTATACCAAAACTCCGAGCGAGTGACATCTAATTTTAGTGGTAGACTCAAGACTTGGCGATAGCCTATGACTGTCATAAAGCTTTTATATTGCTGTTTCTTTAGGTGTACCGATGGATTTCCTCAACGTCCGAAATGGCTAATATAAATCCAATCGAACTATCATAGCGACTTGCTAAATTTTAATAAGTTACCGATCCTTCAGGTCAAGCTATTGTACCCCATATGTAGTTAATCTGTGGTCGATTTGACCCGCCAACCTTCAAGGCCGTCTGGTAACAAATTAGTTTGGGCCTCGATCCGCCAGCTAAGTGTTCTTTTAATGGAAAACCGTTACAACTTTAAATGTACAATTTACAAGAAAGGGTAAGACGGTAAGATGTTTATTCATTTGATAAAGTGATTAGAATAATTTGATCAGTAATTTTTCCCTACATCCATATAGGAATTGCTTGGAAATGTATTTGGACGAAAAATAACCGAGTTAGTGATTGCAAGCAGACGGGACGATGAAAATATCTCATCAACTTCGTTATTTACTTGCTACAATTTGCTGACTTTAATAAATTTGTAACAAGATAGTATGTTTCAACAAACAATTCAACTTAAACGATTTAAATTCTTCATAATAAATGAAATAGTGTTTATGAATAGTTTAAAATGCTTCTGACGTTAACCATTTCACATAAACATTTGTAATGGTTACAGTTTTTAGAATCAACACTACAAGTTATATATTTTGATGCGTTTATGTACAAGCCTATTCTAATTGCTATATTATTACACAGAGAGTATTTTTACATAGATAGCATGTTAATCAATCAACGTTTGGGCTTAGAATGACCGACGCGCGACGGGTCGAAAAGCCGTCCTTTTTTAATGGCTTTTTTATAGTAGCCCTTATTTACTAATTCATTTTCAACATAGTTCTGATAGAGCTGGCTGCTTTTAAATTGTCGTTGAATATCAATGTTCAGAAAATATTGAGAGCCCCATTGGCATAACAGATCTCTTTTCTTCTCCCGGCTTAGAAGTCTAGCCAGATAGCTCGAAAATGACGTTGATGTTGATAACCACAACGTCATTTTTAAAGACCTATCTATAGACGTAAAGGTTAGAAGAATTAAAAAAAAATCAGTTCCATGTTTAGCATATAAGAGTACCATTGACAGTTGACATATTTGACATTTATTTGACTTTTGTCGTTTTTCTGCGCTGCCATCGTAAAATAGTACATACGGCTTTTGAAAAAGTGATTTTGTAATGTGCACACGTAAAGCAGTGTTGCTGGCGAAACAAGTGAATGCTGGCAAGATTCGGCCAGCCGGTGCTTTTAGCGATTAGGGATGTTAATGTTTTAATTTATATTTTTGTTTAAAAATATAAAGCAGTTCACAGAATACATCTTCCTACCAAGTTTCAACAGTGTAGTCCTAATGGTTTCGGAATAAAGTGGCTGTGTCATACGGAAGGACAGATAGACAGACATGACGAATCTATAAGGGTTCCGTTTTTGCTATTCGGCTACGGAATCCTAAAAAACCGGCCAAGTGCGAGTTGGACTCGCTCCGAGGGTTCTGTACAACCATGTCAAACTAGGTTAAAGGGCACACTTTACTTATAAGTTTCACCTTGATACCTCTCCAACTCCAACAAAAAGGAACTTGACAGACGGACAGACATGCAGCAGGCGGATAAACAGATGGGCAGATGGACAAAAAATTGATTCTATAAGGGTTTCTATTTCCTTTTGAAGTACGGAACCCTAATAAGGGTTTATTGTAAACGTTGGTAAACGTATGTGATATTTTGTTATTCCGTTAAATCATTATAACTAAGTAATACAAGACCGTCCTGTACAGGTACATTATTTAAATACAGTCTTAATTTTAATGAGCATTTGCTAACTTCGTTATGGTGTGCTAGATGTGAATGTTGCTTAAAATTCTAACTGGAACATTTCTCTCTTAATTGCTGATACTCGTGGTTTTACTTCCAAATAGGGGCAAAGTTTTAACAACGATACATAAAAACTTCGAATCAGCAGATTAAGTTTCTTATAAGCCAGCAAATTAATTCTGTAATATTCAAACAAATGTGCACACGAGATTTTACTACGTTGCACAAGTTTTAAGAAGTTGAATTAAATATTTCTACTGTGTCTAAGGGCTTTGCATCTTGAACAAAACATTATCAAATTAACTCTTAGGAAATCGGTTAGGTACTGTATTTTTTAAGTTTTGATACAATTACTAGATCGTCGAGTACAACCGACGTGGAAAAGTGGATCATATTAAGAACTTTTCGGCAATCATAAAACAGGAATCAATTTTTTTTAAACTATTCTATTCGCTGTATGCATTTCGCAAAAGCAGATGTTACACATATATTTAGTAAGCAGTGATTAAATTCGCAGTATTTACCCGATCATCATAATCAAAGGCTGCGGTCCCGCGGCCCTGAAGATACTCTTGGAACTGAGATATGACGCACACTAGAGCGTATAACTGAAACAAAGAAAATACATTGTTATGAATACAACAAAATACAATAACTCTTTGTTTGTACAATAACATTACATCGTGATCAGCCGGTCTGAGTGAACTGCTGGGCATACGCCTTTTCCAAGTCACGCCACTGAGCGATCTTCGGCTCTTATTTTTCAGTGACTGCCTACCGCTTTGCAAATGTAGTCGCTCCACCTAGTCACAGGGCGTTGAACGCTACGTTAGTAGATTCGCTGTCTCCACTCTAGAACCAGTCTACCTCAATGTTTTCGGTCCTGCGGCAGATATGACCGGCCCACAGCCGCTTCAGCTTGGTAATTCATTGAGCTATGTCAACTTTTTGGTTTTCTGGCGAATTACTTCGTTCCACAGAAGAGAAGAGAAACTCCGAGCATAGACTACAACTCGTCTGGTTGTAAGCGTTGATATGGTCAAACATGGTGAACACGCTAGGCCTAGATTACTCTGACTATCAAGGACTGTGTGCTGCCGGAACACCTTAAAGTATTGGTGGCAGATGGTGGTAAGCTACTTTTTCTTTGGTACCAAGTCAGGTGGAACATCGATATCATATGTATAATTAGGTTTAGGTATAGCAGATTTTATTGTTGCAATTAGAATGTACATTGCACTTTGGATTCACTCAAGATGAACCGTAATAGGTACGCAATTTCATCATTAAATGTTTTAATTACATATTCCTGTTCAAGTGTTGTGCGTAATAAAGCTTAAATATAGGTGTAGTTGACACAAGGCGCAAACTTTCGCCCATACCTATCACAGCTTATAGATTGTATGCCTACAGCCAATTGAGACTAAACTTCAGATGTGATTATGTTCAGTAAACCAGTAACAAGTTTTGTTTAAGTTAGACATGCCACTTGAAGCTTTTGTCGAGTAGTTACGGTATAAACTTGAGTGTCAAATCTCAAACTATAATTAAAGAACATTACACACTTGGTAACACTTCACTTGAAAGGGAGGTATTCCCGTCTGTGGGAGTCCTCGTTTTCAAACCTTACCCCCATCCCCCCACTTTTACGCGTAATTGCCAGGGTACTCTCGACGACTTGCGCCATATGTATATTTTACGCTTAAATGTATTAATTGGTGATTGTGAATACTAACCGGTTCCTATAAATAATCAGGTCACAACTTATGAGGGTGCATTTAAGTTATTGGCAAGTAATTTATCCTTCTGTAATGGTCATTGAACGAGTATGGGTATTGCTGGACTACTTTGAATCGATCAGATTTCTAGTGGGCTCTCGCCAGAAGCTCACTTTTAGTAGGGCACTGTATAGTGTCCGCTTGGCGAGCACTACCCTCATGTTTGATAACCTACCGCAGTGTTTAGTCCTTGAGAGCTAGTTTCCATTATTTGCCTAGTGTGCTACCATCCTCGACTGCATCGTCACTTACCAACAGGTGATATAGTGATACCATACGTCTGATTAAAGTGCTCTATCTGATATCATTAACATACTGACGACCCTTAATTCCAAGAAAAGTAATCTACTAGATCCATAACTCTTACTAAAAGGTAATTTAAATATTGGAAAATAATATTAATTGGAATTAATTATTGGAAAAATAATTAATTGTATTTGGAAAATTCAGACAACAATGAAATGATTTTCCATATTATTTAGGGTAACTAGTAGTCAATAAATTATATAACGATGGAAAAGTCAGAATATTTCAGTATTAATAACATCAACCAAATGTTGCGGTCATTATTAATAATAGACGATAAGATTTTTTTTTAAATATGTTGTAGGCTAGCGTTTGACTACTATCTTGTCTGGTGGTAAGCAACTAAGCGAAGATGTGGTCAAAGAAACACGCTAGGCCTAGAATATTCTGAATCTCAATTAATAAGATATATATATGTATGTATATATATATATATATATATATATTATATTATATAATGTAATGATATATAAATATAAAAAATATATAAGGAACTCAATAAATATTTTAATAAAATTGCTATGTGCTACCGTAACACTGTGAGGTTATGGCGTTAGATTTTTCTTTGATAGTGGTAAGCTACTTTCTGGTAGCAAGTCAGGCGGAACAATGGTTCCGAAAAAATTATATCTATTTATAATTTGCTCCCATCTGTGCCGAACTAGGATATGAACTGGCGACCTCTGGCTGAATTCAAGTCAATAATCTCATTTTTTACGGTACAATACTAATTCAAATCGTAAACATAATAAAGAGAATTGCGTTTTTAAACCTGCCTTTAAACAGAGTTTTATATTCCAAAAATAAGAAGATATTAATTTTGCATTCTATAAAAATTTTAATCGATTTGTATTATTTTTATAGTCAAAATTTGATAAATACAGTACTATAATATTACATTAGGTAAAATTTGAACCATATTTTACTATAAGCGAACCGCTCCAACGAGTAATACTGTTCAATATAATCAAGCAGGAACCTGAGAGCAGCGTTTTTGTCATAAGACCATTAGCTCTGAGTGGATAAGAAACCGTCTGGAGGTAAAGCTTCTAAGGTTCGTTCATATAACGCGGGGATGGAGCAGATGGTTGTCTCATTCAGTAGCATAAAATACTACACAATCTATCTATAGGGTACAAAACTTTATTTTAAAATATAGACCGGCAAACAAGCATGCGACCACGATGCGGCCCACCTAATGGTAAGTGGTTACCGCCGCCTATTAACACCTGCAATACCAGAGGCAAATTGGTGCGTTGCCTGCTCTTTTGAATGAGAAGCAACTCTGATCAATCTTCTATGGGACAACATCAGGAGGCAGATCATTTCACTACTCGCAAGTACGCGGAAAGAACATACAAACACATACATACAATCACGCCTTTTTCCCGTTGGGGTAGGCAGAGACTACTTCTTTCCACATGCTACGATCCTGACATACCTCCTTCGCTTCTTCCACTTTCATGAGCGTTTTCATACATGCGCTCCGGTTATAGGTACTTTTGACTTGGCCTTTTTTTAAAACGTCTCCGATCTGGTCGTGATACGTTCGCGTAGGTCGGCCTCTACCAACTGGCCCATTCACACACGTCTCATAAATCTGTTTCGTCAATCTTTCTTCATCCATCCTCTCTAGATGTCCAAACCATCTAAGCATCCCTTTCTCTATCTTTGTCACTACATCTTCTACCGCACCACAACATTCCCTTATCACGCTGTTCTCCAACTTATCCATCAGAGTCACTCCGATCATACTTTTCAAACTTCTCATTTCTACAGCATTAATTTTACTTTCATGTTTATTCTGCCATACCCAGCATTCACTACCATACATGAGTGTGGGAACCAACACTCCCCTATGTACAGCCAGTCGTGCTTTTTTAGACACGTTCTGACTTCTCATAAAGTTATGCAGTGCCCCACTCACTTGGTTTCCAGCCAAAACTCTTCGCTCAATATCACTTTCATACTTACCATCTCTCGTAAACTTAGAACCGAGGTACACAAACTCTTTCACTTGTTCCACTCTTTCTCCTTCAATAGTCACATAACAATCAGTCATTCTTTCTTCTCTTTCAAAAACCATTACTTTGGTCTTGCTTACATTCACTTTCATCCCTTTGCTTTTTAAGGCGTCATGCATAATATTAACCATTCTTTGCAACTCCTCCTCCGATGATGTTAATATCACCTGATCATCAGCGTATAGGAGGCATTTGATGGTTAAATCATTCATTCTTAATCCCTACACACTTTCTTTCAGATCTGTCAAGCAATTGTCTATGAATAGGTTGAACAGCACTGGCGATGCTGTCTAACACCTGTCGTCACACATCCCTGTCTAACACCTTTTTCGATGTTAAACCAGTACGCTCCGTTTATTCTGACACAAGCACTGGAACCCTCATAGAATGATTTCAGTGCTCGTATCAAACTGCCGCCCACCCCATACATAGACAATGTTGACCACAATACATTCCTCACCACTCTGTCATAGGCCTTTTCTATGTCTACGAATGCGCAATAGACCTTTTGGTGTTTCGCCAAACATTTTTCGGCTATGCTACGTAAAGAAAAGACCTGATTCATGCATCCCATTCCTCTCCTGAAACCCGCTTGTACATCCCACATTTTCTTATCAGTTTCATTCGTCACTCTTTTAATCAGTACCTTTGCGTACAATTTTCCGACGACGCTGAGTAAGCTAATGCCGCGATAGTTTTTGCAGTCTTGCTGTGATCCCTTTACTTTGTATAGCGGCAAAATGACGGCTTTGCACCAGTCTTCTGGAACAATTCCGTTCCTCCAGCAAAAGTTAAGAAGGCGATACAGCTGACTCACTACCACACCTTGTCCAGCCCTCAGCATCTCGACCGAAATCCTGTCATACCCTGCAGCCTTACCCGATTTCATACTTTTCAACGCTGTCATTATCTCTTCCATGCTGATATTACTTTCATCGCCATCTTCATTGGCGTTACCAGTTGTCACTGGCACTTGCATATCTTCCTTTTTTAAATAAACTTTCAATATATTCCTTCCATCTCTTTAGAACGCATTCCTCTCCTCTCAAAATACTGCCATCCTGATTTCTGACTTTGTCCAGTTGCGAGGTATTAAGATTTCCTCTGGCTGACTTATGGACTTCCAGAAAAACTTAATGTTGGTCTGGAAGTCGTCAGATAACCTCCTATCAAATTCATCTCTATCGTTATCTTTCTTTCTATCCACAACCTCTTTTGCTACATTCTTTAACCTTTTATACTCTTCCTTTGCCTTGCTTACATCTTCAGTCGTTCCTTTTTACATTCTTAGGTTGGCTTTTGAAGCTAACCAGTCTTGCCATGCTTTCTTCTTCTCAAATACAGCTTTTTGGACATCTTTACACACATTCTTCAATTTACACCCTTTTTTTCTCTTACTTACACCACACACTTCTACAGCAACTTCCACGATCCCTTCCTTAAACGGCTTCCATAAATCTTCAACCTCACACACTTTATCTAATGACTCAAACTTCTCGATCAATTTACTTACAAACTCATCTTTCACACTTTCTTCTTGTAAATTCTCAACTTTTATGCGTTCCAGTACACTAACGGGTTCCTGCACACGATACCGCCATCGCTTAAAGAGACCATTTATTCGGCACATCACCAGAAAGTGGTCTGAGCCCACGCCGACACCGCGGTACACCCGAGTGTCCTGTACTTTCTTTCCCAGTCTTTCATCCACTATAACAAAATCGATCATACTTCTCACGCTTCCTTCTTCCCTAGGATACATGTGGATCTTCTTATGGTCAAACCAAGTGTTTGTTACCACAAGATTCCACCCAAGACATACTTTAAGCAAACTTTCCCCGTTTTCATTCACCCTGTCATCGCCGAACCTTCCCAACACACTTTCATATCCATCACGCTTCACACCTACCCAGCTATTAAAGTCGCCTAGCATTACTACTCTTTCATATTGTTCGCATTTACTCATAACATCTTTCATGCTTTCTCAAAACTCCTGCCTCTCTGCTTGGGCTGCAGTGGAACCGTTCCAACGCGCATCTTGTGGAGCATAGACTCCTAATATGAAGATACGCGTTAGACCCACCTTCAACCTCATCCAGAGGAGTCTTGGACTCACACATTCAAAGTCAGTCACACATTCATTCATTCTAGCGGAAAGCAGTACACCAACTCCCTGACAACCTCTGCTGGTATCTGGAACTCCAGACCAGTAGGCTGTGTAGGGTCCATGCGTGGTGGTGTCGCAACCTTTCCGCTTAGTCTCATTTACACAAAGAGCATCAATCCGCCTTTCACTCATCATTTCGCATACTTCATCAATCTTATCATCCATTCCTCCTCTAACATTCAACGTAGCAAAGTGGCTTTCCGCAGCCCACTTTTCGCCCCCACGGGAAACGAGACGTGACGGGTGGCGAACCACGTCGTCGCCATTTAAATTAGAGAAAAAGTTTGTGCTCTGCATTGCGTTCCCACGAGAAGCTAGGGAAAGTGAGGTCCACCCAAGTAGAGCCCCGCTTACTTAGGTAAGGCTAGCCATTTTCTGGGGTCGCCTGGTCCCAGGGCAATTGGCACGCTAACGACTAGGCTCGCCCCTAGTCATGCAGCCTTCGGCACGGCAACCACTTGGCTTGGCTAAGCGGTTAGCTCTTTCACTCTTAAACTCTTTCACTCACTCAATCACTCATTCCAATCACTTTCATACTCCGCTTCGGACGCAGTTTTAGGACACACGGAAAGAACATACGCTTAAAATGCGTTGTATGGTACGAACACGTGCCTATAACTAGAGGGTTAGTCATGATAATCACGAGAGCAACATGTCATTATTTGAAAGTTTTAAAAGAATTTAAATTATCTGCGAGTACGATTTAATCATGCAGTGTATCGCATCATAAAACTGTCGTAATAATATCATAATATTTATTGATACATTTAAAAGTCGATAAAAATTACGTCTTAATGTAATGGGGGCCATACACGCTACGAGAAATGGTTACGATCAGACTGTACAGTTCGAACGGTACCGATAAATCGCTACGTGTATGTTATGAAACTGTGCAGTTTCGCACGATTTTTGAGACTGTACAGTCGAACGGAACAATACGAAAATTTCAATTGATTTATCGGAATCGGACGAACTGTGCCGACTGATCGTAACGTGTATGCGCTCGTTCCGTTTTCGTGTTCAGTTTGGTAACATGTAGGTATTTAAATATGCCGTATAGCCGTATGGGGGCCCATTATGAAAAATAAATTCTTTTAATACAAAAGAGTATATGTATGATATGAACATAAAATAGGTGGTTTACGAAATGCCACAACCATTAAGCTCCATTAGCCATTAGCCATTCTTTACACCAGATGCTACGATTTTTCCGCTTCACCTTTTTTTCCTTCAGGGCGAATATTAATCCAACAATTGCTAAAACGTCGTCCGTCGGAGCCATCACTGACACGTATGCGTCGGCACCATTTATTGTACCGTCTGATCGTAACGATTTCTCGTAGCGTGTATAGCTTGTATGCCAACTACGATAAACTGCACCGTTCAAACTGTACAGTCTGATCGTAACCATTTCTCGTAGCGTGTATGGCCCCTATAAGATTGTTTACGAAACGAAACAAACCGATTTCAAATTCCGCGCTAGTAATTTTCAGTAAGTACTCAGTTTGAGGTGTTATTCTCCATATCTCTGGAGATACTTAATTAAATCTCGATAAAATTACAATGAAACCCAATTATAACTGTAGAGTACACTTATAATTGGGTACAAATAGGGTATAAGTTGGCTTAAACAAAAAAAAATCCAAATTTGTTGATCAATGGCGAAGGTATGAAATAACAACATAAAAATTTAAAAATCCAGGCGATTTGTGAACGTCTAGGAGTGAAGTCCGTTAAAAATACTTAGAAGTATATACTTGGAAAAATACGTTAAGCATAGAACTTAACATAGAAATAAAAGGCATTTACTATAATTAAATAGCCTCTTTCGAAAATAGCCAACCCGTCGTAAAATGCTACGTAGCTTCGTAGCTGCGTATTGACAATCGTAGCGGCCCAAAGGAGTTTATCCGTTTCTACGAAACCTACGCATGGCTAAAACGGTCATTTGTAGTGATTTGCGTAGCTATGGCGTAAAATTTACACTTATAATGTTTAATTATAAAACAGAAAAGTAAACTTTTGTGTGTCATTGAAATAGAGTATACTCGTAAATAAAATAAAAAAATCAGCAAACGTAGCGTAGGACGCCCTGTGACCCTGATGGAGCGACGACATACGCAAAGCACAGACTAGAAGACATAGATAGAAATATTTTTTGTGTTATATATATTAAAAAATTGGTTTTATATATTAGATGGATAGATTCGTAATTTAATGCACATACTTTCGTATTTGTGGGTTGAGAAGTTGCATCGTCTAGTCTAGAGACATCCCGATATGTAAAATAAGATCATGCTTATCACAAAAATGCATTATCATTAGAACAACCAATGTGTGAAACTTCATCTCCATACGTTCAGAGCTATTAGTGGAAGTTCTTCCATTTATTTCAGCTTCAACCCTTTAGAAAATACCTAACCAACATACATACATACAATGCTTTGATCGTGTCACTCTTGGCAGATCGGTCGCGGTCGTTACCACGGAGAATAGACTCTACTCCTCTGTCTTTATCCGTGGTCGTTACTTTAGTATTATTAATTAGTGGCATGCAACTATTCGTCGTCATATCTCTCTCACGGCTGCCTTTTTTTACACTCAGTGATAGATTCTGGGACAGTTGCTTTGACCTGATCTATCCAAATGTAAGTTTAAAAAAAAAATGATATAGGTAGCAAACAAGCAAAACAAAGCAACCTGATGGGAAGTGGTCACCGTCACCTATGAACACTTGCAACATTAAAGGTTTTACTCATGCCCGACCCGTCACTCTTTTAACATCCCTCTTAAAGAAATCCATGGTGTAGCTCTGCGAGAAAACAGCAGAAGGCAGCTCGTTCCATATTTTACAAGTGCACAGGACAAATGACCGTAATAAAAAATAAATTAATTGTGTTTAAAAGAAAGAATATATTTGAGTATAATTAATTTGTCGTAGAGTTTGTCAAGGGGCTGGTATTACACAGAATTATTGCAATCGTATTTAATTAAAATACGCAAATAGAGTGAGATAGCAGTGACTCGCAGTGACTCGTCAGCTTGCGATCTAGATAAATCAATTACGGCGTTTCCGTTTTAAAATTGGACGAAGGTTGTTTATATACCAACATTTAAATACAATATGTGTACATTTTTCAGGGTGTTTTGCCTGGTAACGGTATGACGTACTTTCTTAATATGTGCCTACAGCTTTTATTTATAAACTAAGCACCACATATAGACCGCGCCTTTATTCATTTATATCATTATGTAGTCCACTGCTGGACATAGACCTCAACCACTGCACGCCACTGAGCACGATCCTCGTTAACTCTCATTTATTTCCTGCCAGCCTTGCAAAGATAAGATAGGTAGCTCTTTATATTTAATTATAATTTATTTATTAACTGAATTATATTTATTAACTTTTTTATATAATTAGCATCTATTCCCACAGGTAGTCGGAAGTATTACATCGCCGCGCATGTTCCGCCTGACTTAACTTATGGATTTAAACTAAATATAAGAAGAGAGTCGAAGAAGAGAGTCACTCTTATATTATTTTTATTCGCATACACATCTAAGGCAACATGGCCTTAATTTTAGTTTTCGTTTAGCTGTCGGTTATAGTAGCATGGCATAGCATGTAGCGAGTTATTTTATTTCTTCTCTAAGGAAACTGTCAACGTTGTCACCATTCAATACACCTAAAAATTCGATGCAGACAACACGACGTATAAATCAAACATATTAATGATTGCCTCTGGCACATACAAAACAAATAACCCCTTCATAGATGACAGGACACCTTTTTAACAAGAAAAAGGGACTATACCAACTTCATAATTATTTCTCTTGTGTAAAAACATTTTCTAAATTCAACCCTAAAACATACGTGAAAGGCCTACAAAGGCTGGTGTAATGACTTTCATAATTTGCATACTTTTGCGCCAGTCAAGCAAAAATCAAGGGTTACCACAACTTTATGACCTCGTTTATTCCTTTTAGATCCAGAGATGACGGCCAAAAGTATTATATATAGCTATTTATTATGTTATAATTACATACAATTATTTACAATCTTAACAGTAACTACATAACTATATATATATATATACAATTTAAAAATAATCACCTAATTAGACAATATAAAAATATATTTAACCTAAACTATAGATAAAATACAGAACCAAGGTCACTGCCGGTAATGTTCCCAAAAGCTAGCGACGTTGCCTCCTTGTTTAGCTAGGCTAATAACGTTGACCAAGGTAAGCGCCAGCTCTTTGGTCACGGGAGATGTCAATTAGGCGTCTGGAGAACTTCTTTACAAAACACCGGGCATCTCGACCCCATGCGCCCATTTTTTCGACCCCAAATGGAAGAAGTAGCATATTCCTCCGTTTGAGGTTATCTGCTGCATTTGCTGCCGCGCCCGCTGACCGTGAGGTCCCACACATATTTGGGACTCCGCTAATGTGTCAGCATATGTTGCGTCAACCAGTCGTACACCAACGGTTTTCCTCGACACCATGGCAACAACGACATATCGTCGGACCTCTTACCATCGTCACATGATATACCGTTTGGCTCTAATATGGCCGGCACGTTCACGGTGGCAAGGGCCCGACGTATGACGTCTTTTAGTGTCGCGTGGCGTGAGAGACGTCCTGCACTGCGGTGGCATGACAAGCTGTGGTGGCCTAATCTGTCCACTTCACTGGAGGTTCCGTTCTGGAGATGCCCAGACGCAACACTATGGCAATAGAAAAACATTGTCCATTAGGGTGCCTATGTTGAATGAAGGTATCGCTGTAACCAATAACCAAATATTCATTTGCACGTGGCAAGGAACCGCGCCTGGTCTTTATCATCAACACTGCTTTCTAAAATGTATGTTTGTACAATTTTACAAAGGCGGTTGTCCCATTGCCTTTGCGTACTAAGATTTTTAGGTAGAACCTCACTAGGACAGGCAGGCAAAGACCAGGCTGTTCACGTTCAAAAAGTGTGTTGTTTCAAAAAGTGACTACCTTAGCTAAACGATAAGCTCAAATACTCTAAAATTAGCGTTTAATAGAATGGTTTTTTTAAATTTCTAAATAGTTATCTACGAATAAATTATCTAATTATTCGTAGTTCTGCTCGTGAAACTTAGACGCGTCGTCTCTCTTGTCAATCATTGCCCTAGCATACTTCGCCAAGTTAAACTTAGCGGGGATATTGTTGACAATTCCGTTCAGGGCAAAGTTAACCGTTACTACGATAGGGATGATCAATTAGTAATCGGATAGACAGGCGCAGCCGGATTGGTCGTCATGATTAATTAATTCTACATGATGTTTGGTCAAATTGCTTAAGTAAAGATTAAGTTGGGCTTACGGGTATTTTGATTGTATTGAGGGGGCTGCGTATTATATATTGTACAAATAAGGACATACATACTTTTCAAAATTCTGTGTTTTCAAGTTCTAACTAAAATATCTAAAATATCAAAACTCTTTTAATACTATATACATTTTTAAAGCTTACTAGCAATGCGGGTTGCTCATTACCTGTAGTCTTGACTAAGATATATATACTTGTGTCTGGAGTGGGTCATGTCAATGATGCAATGGGTGGGGAACGAACTCACGACCTCTCGATCAATGGTATTTCTGTAGAACTAGTTGCGCAGGTGGCAATTCAGATGAGCCAAAATTAAACACGAGTAATTTTTTGGTAACGCAAACACGTTTTAAAATGAAATGAGAAAATTCTATGAATTTTTGAAGAAAGTGGTAATACAAAACATCGGCATTGATTTAATAAATAATATGTTTACTCGTAAACTTCTACTCAACATTTTTGAAAATGACAAAAGAATTGAGAGTAAGCAGAAGCACACAAAGAAAAATTATCAAATATGAGCTATGCACATAATAATGCAATCGCGAAATTTTAAGTACTTTTTTTACCAAACCATCAAGCGTTGTTAACTTTTATTACGAAATCATAAAAATGTTAACTGCGGTAACGCAACGTAATGTTTAATACCTAGATATTTTTATTTCACATAAAATATTGAGTTTTATGTTGTGCTTATACGAATTCTTATAAATACAGTTAAAGTATTGTTCACATAAATATAAACGTTTTTCTAGTTTTTTTTCTTTTGAATAACATTAAACGATACCTTTCTGACCATGTATACGGCATGTATAGGTGTTCGGCAGAACGTTGAACATAGGGTAATTGGAGATAGCTGGGACCGTAGGCTACTTACGTCGTGCGCGAGGGCTCATCACTTTTTTAACCGACTTCAAAAAAAGGAGGAGGTTTCTCAATTCGACCGTATATATATATATATATATATATATATATATATATATATATATTATGTTTGTTCGCGGATAACTTCGTCGTTTATGAACCGATTTTGATTATTATTTTTTTGTTCGAAAGGAGATATCCCAAGTGTGATACCAAGGTAATTTTATCGAGTTCTGATAAGTATCTCCACAGATATTGAGATAAACATCTCAAAATTGGTACTGAAAATGAATAGCGCGGCATTGAAGTCGGTTGTTTTTTAGTTTTTAAACGATATTATTTAGTAACTATCTCCAGCAAAAATTAATTTCATAAGGATTCTTTTTTAATCTATCTATATATATATATATATATTTATAAAAGAAAGTCGTGTTAGATACACTTTTTATAAATCAAGAACGGATTTACCGATATGGCTGAAAATTGGCGAGGAGGTAGCTTAGAGCCAGGAGACGGACATAGGATACTATTTATTTTGGTGTTTTTTTTTTTTTTTTTGGTGATTGTGTGCGTGTGTAGGGAAACAACACAATGTTGAAAAACATGCTATTTGCATTCTCACCAAAATTCCACTGAAAATCTTCAGTAAACACCTCATCTTTACTGAAGGTATGACTTAGACTAGACTTTTACTTGAGCTGAGCTGAAATGTGACTCTGACCCATCTCTACGACCAAAATTGATAAAAACTTGAAAAATGTTAATATTTGACACTGGCTAAATACACTAATTGTGTGGAGACATAATAAAACTTTTAAAAAATGTATGCTTACAAGCAATCGAGACAATAATAATCAATTATTATGTTTCTTTGAAGTGTTTCACACTTTATATTTTTGTAAAATTGTTAAACACAATCCAAAATTTCATGGTACCGACGGGACTTGAACCCGCAACCTCCGGAATAACATGTTCCGGTGCTGTGGTGAAACACTTCAAAGAAACATAATATTTGATTTCCGCAGTGCAACATCTCTCGTCGGATTTGAAAACTGTAATGATTTCTTCCGAATGAATAACTTACGTAATAAGTAGTCATAGATGGCGCCACCAATGCATAATTGGGTTAACAAATGCAATCCACTAATTTCGTCGTAACGATACTTCGCACCGTGGCTTAATTGGCAAAGCACCGGAACATGTTATTCCGGAGGTTGCGGGTTCAAGCCCGTCGGTACGATGAAATTTTGGATTGTGTTTAACAATTTTACAAAAATATAAAGTGTGAAACACTTCAAAGAAACATAATATTTGATTTCCGCAGTGCAACATCTCTCGTCGGATTTGAAAACTGTAATGATTTCTTCCGAATGAATAACTTACGTAATAAGTAGTCATAGATGGCGCCACCAATGCATAATTGGGTTAACAAATGCAATCCACTAATTTCGTCGTAACGATACTTCGCACCGTGGCTTAATTGGCAAAGCACCGGAACATGTTATTCCGGAGGTTGCGGGTTCAAGTCCCGTCGGTACGATGAAATTTTGGATTGTGTTTAACAATTTTACAAAAATAATAATCAATGCCTAATCAATTTTATGTTTTGTCAGAATGTAGGTAAATACAGAGATATGCAAGAATGTGATGGCCAAGTTATGAATGTCGTATATACACAGTCTTATCCATAAGGCAAAAAATATTAGACGTTTATTAATGAAGTAAGTACCTATACTTATTCAGAATTAAAATTAAATACTGGTGATTATATTTTTCAAATCAAAATTAAACTCAATCGAACTAATTTCAAGTTATTAACTTATCTATAACAATAATAACATTGTTTCATTGCATCATGTCTTGCTTACACGTGGGTGAAGTACTTGATTGTTATATTTTTATTCTATTTCTGTATTGCCTCAACTTTATTATTTAATTGATAATCAAAGTGCCATAATACATTACTTAACTAAATATCTCTTTTGTATTCATTGTATTACGTTCATAAAAGCCTAAATTAAGTTAATCTAAAAGGTAACACGATATTCGTTGTCTGTTAGGTGGTACGAAGTTCGTCGGGCCAGCTAGTTTGATATAATAATGAAATATATATATTTACCGGGCTCAGTGGCATGACTTGGCAGAGGCCTATGTCCAGCAGTGGACTGATATCGGCTGATTATGATGATGATGATATACATTTATATACAAGTATATATGTTTATCACAAACTTTGCAAGCGTTTGGCCGCTATCTCACCTGGTGGTAAGATGTTACACGTCTTAGCCATTTTTAATAAGTTAAAAGAGTTCAAAGTCTAGAAGTAATTCATTTTAGTTTTATTTAAAAAACAATAATGCTGTGGGTTCAATGTCAAATCTTTTGAACCGAGTATGAAGCAGACGGTGTATTAACAACTTTATAGATACATATTGCAAAACAAAAGGTTTGAAATCTGTTTATGAATAACTCTTCGTTGTTAAAAAAATACAAAATATATCATATCTTTGGAAAGTTTATGAATTAGGATGTTTCCTGAGTTTAGCACTTCTCGATCACTTTAAGTTATTTGTTTAAATGCATTACGAAATTTGCTAGACGATTTATTTTATTTTATTTAAATGTAATTTATTGTAATTTACTTGTCTTTTATGCCTGTATGATTACTATGACATTAATAAAATAAAATAATATAAATCATACAAAGTTAAGCTTTAGGTATGTTCTAACCTGTGTTTGTATCTTTGGAGGCTCCTAACTTTTTTCTAGTAACTATCAGCACCAAATTTTAATATAAATTTCATAAAATCTACCAAAATTTGCGACAAATACTATATTAAAAATGTTGCCAATTTTATTAATTTCTATTGAAGTCAAAGCAGTTTAAAGTTATGGTGGTATGGTATTTTATATAATCATATAAAATACCATAGGTAAAGTCCCTTGTTGGCAGTAAAGGTACGACCACACCGCGGCGTCCTGCGTCCGTGTGCGCGTTTGCGATCTGCTTTTTACTCATTTTCTGATCGCCGTAGATCGCGTTTGGTGTGAACCAGTCAGTACAAATACTACTGCACTATCTGATCGCCGCCTAGATCAGGCACGCAGGACGCCGCGGTGCGGTCGTACCTTTAGTAGCAGACTGTTCCAACTTCCAATTTTCCTATGTTCAACATTCTGCGAACCCTGTAAATCAAATATGATAGTATAAAATAGTATAAAACTATATATATATATATATATATATATATATATATAAATATATTAATATATTATATATATATATATATATATATATATATATATATATATATATATATAATATAAAAAGTATTCTATGTGTTAATCTAGGCTAAAAATTATGTGTGTCTATTTTCGTTTTAATCTGTTCAGCTGTTTTTGCGTAATTTAATACAAACATTAAAACTTTTCAATACAATATAATATTATTACTGAATTAATTAAAAATAATAATCTTTATAATAATTTGTATTTACCAAAAAACACCTTAAATATAAGCTGATAATAAAAAAAACCATTGCAATAGAAGTATAGAGACAAATAAGGAGACTCATATAAAAGAGCGCACCTTTCCAGCCGTCAATTCCCTCCCCTTCATTCATTCGTTATCACCACGCTCCCTCACGCAAACAATTATAGAGATTGGTTCAGCATACAGAGTTTATTGTCTTCCCTCCTTAAACGTGTTTACGTGCTTTGTTTGCCGTCACTAAGATAGGACCTAGCAGAGGTGAAAACAATGCTTGAAGGCTTTTAACAGCCTAGCCTTTCTGATAAGTGATTTACATTTGTAAGCAATGTAGTATAATGTGTAGATAAGCTTCATATACGAATATCGCATTAAATCAAATCAAATCAAAGCATTTATTCCGTTTGTAGGTACGGACATATACACGTCAAAATCATAACATAAATCATAATCAAGTAAAAGCATAATTTAACGCTTCGAATTTATAAAAAATTAAATAAAAGTTATGAACCATTCAGCTGGCATCCAATCATTGTGAGACAATTAAAAAAAATTAAAGTAGGGTTAACAACCATACCTGTGTGTTTCAGTACTTCAGACAGTTTTTTTTTCAGTTAGAACATATTTATATTGTAATAATGGACTTATCGCGCTAAAGCATTAATTTTATCTATCTATTAGTCCATCACCGGTAGGCTTAGCTTAAAACCAGTCTAGATGTAAGCCCAGGTAAATGCGCTGAGATAAG
Source organism: Cabera pusaria (assembly GCA_954871355.1). Taxonomy (NCBI): domain Eukaryota; kingdom Metazoa; phylum Arthropoda; class Insecta; order Lepidoptera; family Geometridae; genus Cabera; species Cabera pusaria. The sequence continues at coordinate 24,976,533 of OX940885.1, read as the reverse complement.
CCTTTTTGGCACCTCATAAATTCATAATTTTATTTTAGTGTAATTTTTCTAGAGATATTCTTCAGATCTAAATAAAATTTTCTAAAAGTCCACACCTACTCAAAAATAATTAAAATCGGTTAATTTACAGCGACAAGTCTGATGCGTTTATCTCCACATCTCTGGAGATACTCATCTTAATTTAATGAATTATATAATGGGCTACCGTAGAGATGTACCCTACCCATAAAAAAATAATCATTCGAATCGGTTCACAATTAGCAGAGTAATCGCGTAATGAACATGCATAAAAAACATTTCGACGAATCATCATCAATCATCAATATATATAAAAATCAATGCCACTTTTCGTTGTAATTTTATAACTCAAGAACGGGCTCACCTATCTAAACCAAATGTTTAGGCTTTGTTCGGACTATTTAGTAGATTGTTTATGTGAAGTTTGCACAAAATCGGTCGAGCGGTTCTTCATTTATCACATTTCACGAGGAATCAACGCGGGCAAAGCCGCGGGGCGCAGCTAGTTAAATATAAACATGTGTCGTTCCTAAGATGTAAGTATCAATCAAACTATCGTTATATTTATCGGTACCTGAATTGAACGTGCATTGTTATTGAGTACTGTTTCGGCAATAAGCCGTTGTTCTTTCATATTTGAGTCAAATGTAAATTACATCAGAAAACGATTGAAATGTACTGAGATCGCGCACGCAGGACGCTGGACGCCGCGGTGTGTGCGTACCTTTATAGTATTCATCTTCTATCCGTATAGCACGTCTTATTTCCAACTTTATCATACTACACAATTCTATTTCTTTCTTTGAGTTGAAGTACGTTACTTTGAGATATAAAACGATTTAAGCTTAGAAAAGCTTCAGGTATTCTTTATAGCATAGACGACTTTGAACCAAGTATGATTAGTGGCTAAGATCTAGATAGACCTTGTTGAAAGATTCATATTCAGTCTCCTTCAAAATCCGCTAAGGCCTGTGTTTATACTACCTTTATACCCTTTGAATCTTAACTATGCGGAATGGTCTTTAGCGCTTCTAGCGACCAGCGTATATCTGTTGGTTTTGGTAGAGGATGTACGTATAACTCAATCATCACCAGAAACAGCATAAAACGCACATAGCATAAAAATAATTTGTATCTTATTATCGTACTACTTTACGTTTAACAACAACATACGGATTGCAATCTATGCGGCAAAGTTTATGATATCTTTCATTTCCTGATGGAATGCTTATGTACCCAAAATCTAAGAAACGATATATTTGAGAAGTTTGAAATCAACCTTGATGTGGGCATATTTCAGAGCATTCTATCTCATCCATCGTCAGACGCGACTAGAGTGCTCTATCTATATGTACACAGGGTAGTTTTCGAGCGTTCGTCTGCCATAGCCATAATTAGCCAAAAGACCCTAAAAAAGGTTGATTAAAAAAAATTCAAACATATAATATGTTATGAATTATTGTTTTATTAATATATGTGAATTTTTTTAACACTATAACATGTATAACAATATCTGTATGACGAGCAAAGGCAAGAGGGGTATAAGCCTGGTACCTCAACCTTTCAGAAGATAATATTTAATATTACATAAGATAAAAATTAAAAGATTAAATATATACCATGTAGTTTACTTTACACTGACGAGAAATAAAATAAGATAGAGAAGACTCGCACTTCGACCAATTGTAGCATGAAAAGGATGATGACGCAATGTTTTTTCTTGTTTCCTACCACCACCGTTTGGTCAGTCTCCTGTTGGTAAGCGATGGTGCGGTCGAGGATGGCAGCACGCTAGGCCTAAAATGGGAACTGGCTATCAATGATAGCTGCCGGATTACATTATACTTAATGAATCATTAATCAACAATTAATTAAATAAGCGTGTAACACTTCAAAAAACATAATATTAAACAATTAATTATCTTATATATTGAACTATTCTTGAGAGCTGTATGGAATCGTAATACCAATATTATGGATAATAACTATATATTTATCCGCTGTATTGTGCATCTTTTACCGCGCAGTTAAACCATTTCTTTTCTCATGTGGTATGTGGTTAAACTGTGTTCCTTAATAAAAACACAAAAGCAGAGCACATTTGTCATTTTCGCCGGTAAAAAAGCGTTAAATACAATAAGCCATTATTTTGTGTTGCGTGAGTATTTTGATTAACAATACGTATTATAATATTATACAAGTAAAGTACGAACAACAACATAATATAGTATATATATTTAGGGTAAAAATGCTTCGATTTTAAATTATATTGGTATTACGTCTGGTCCGTATTTGTACGGACATTGGACAAGTCTTTCTACGTTGAAATTATATGACCCCGATCACTCTTCTAACTGTGATATAATGAATATAATAAAGTATCATCAATTAACGAAACAACATATCGACAATAGAATATTCTTAGGTAAATATTTACGTTGCTGTATTTGTGTTTCATTTGGTATGACCGTTCGGATTCGTCTACCTTTATATCTTAGCAGTATTATTTGGATTTAGATTAATAGAGGATTTAGAGTGAACCCTGGCGGTAAGCTTCGATTACAAGCTTTGGTTCCAGCACTACCCTCACTTTACTAACTTTAAAATGGGGTTACTTTACAAGTTTACGTTATCTATAATTTGTTAAGCGGTTCAAACTACTAAAACCATCATCCTTATGATAGCAAATAGTCACGATAGACTTATGTTGTCCAAGTCAAATAACGCACTGCCTAAACTTATAGGCTGAGTTACACCATCTTTCTTCAACTATAACAAACTTCAAAAATCTGTCAAACTCTATATAAAATCACCGGTTAACAGTTATACTTACGGTTAAAGTAAGATGGTGCAACACAGCCTAAGATTCTAAAAATATACCGCATTGTTATATAGAGCATCGAATTTTCCTTAAAGAAAAGAAGAGTATTTCAAGTGAGTTCAGTGGGTGTATTGTTAACGAACTTATAACTTTTATTGAACCAAAATTTTTAAAACTACAGAATAAATTCTAAGTGCTGGGGATCGTTCCCTGGGTTTGACATCCATCAAGGTAATCTAAAAGCTTTTATCGGCGAGATTAGTTTATAAGCGTAGTTTATTTTTAAGGGTTCCGTACCCAAAGGATGCCAACGGAACCTTATAACTGAGACTCGATCTACTGTCCGTCTGTCTGTCACTAATCTTATGAACAGTAAAAAAATCAGTTATCTTATAACAATAAATAATAAAAACTAGGGGCCAGTTTCACCTGTTCCTGATAATGCGTTAGATAGTTATCTGAAACATGGCTCCATATAAACGCTGTCAAAAATATGTCAGATTTCTTAGTATTAGCGCTATCAGGAACCCGTAAAACTGGCCATAAGTAAAGATAAAAATTAAAAACGGTTCCTTAAACAAGAAACGTTTTTTTCTGGCGCTTTTCGCTTAATTCCATGAACCGTATTATAAACTTACATGAGAAAGCTGCTAAGCTAATGTGAAACTGGGCAGGACATACCTGCCGAATGTTGGATGAGATGTGGGCCATAATCACTAAGTGGCGCCTTGATGGACAGACCACGTAGAAGATGGCGAGATTCGTTATAGAATATAATTATAATCAGAGGCACAGGATAGAGATTCGTAAAAGTCATGGGTAAATTAATAAAAGTCATTGCCCAACAATGGGACACACTGAGCTATTCATAATTCATAAAACTGTAATCTTATTATACAACCATCTTACATGATGATATTGTTGATTCGTGAATTTCAACCCAATCGTTTGTGAGAAACTAGTGTTTGTCGATACCAAATATAACTTCATAGCATACCAGACTGTCTAGTGCCAAAAATTCGAAGCTTGCATTGAGCGTTTAGGTCGATAAAATAAAAGCGTAATGCAAGTATAGCTTTTATAGCCCTTAAGTCTTTAGGCTTAAGTGATAATGTCTATATAGAGCTTTACCCATAAGTCATACTTAATGAGCGGCCGGTAATTCACATAGTGCCAAATTATATAATAAAATACATTTAAAAATGAAGAAACAATTTGGATTTGATGTAATTGATGTTTTCATTGTTTATGTTGTATTAAATAGTTGATTGATATCTTATAATTTCAATTTTATTTTTAGTAATAAGATAAAAATTGGAAGGGACTACCCATCAAGCTACGGGTGCTTTTGTGGTTTCCAGTTTGATGGATTGGGCTGTATTGGATTGAAGTGTAGAACTTATATTTTACGTAACAAAGAACTTTAGTTTTAAGGATAAATACCTACAAAAACATGTTCTGTGTTAAGTTTATATAGTTTGGTTTATACAAATCCCAATCAATAATATTTTCATCATCATCATAATCATAATCAGCCGGTAACAGTCCACTGCTGGATGTAGGCTTCTCCCAAGATACGCCACTGAGCCCGATCTTCGGCACTTCTTTTCCAGTCACTGCCCACCGCTTTCCGTATGTCGTCGCTCCACCTAGTCACAGGATGTCCTACGCTACGTTTATTATAGGATGGATTAGTAAGCTGAAGTGGCAGTGGGCTGGTCATATCTGCCGCAGGACTGATAACCGTTGGGGTAGACTTGTCCTAGAATTATATTTTAATCGATTATATTGTTTGGTTATTTTGTTCTTTTGCTATCTCCACGCCACTTGATTCTGTTTCTAATACATCAAACCATAGTTGTGTCAATAGGATATATTATATTTTCATTCTTATAAGTAACTGGATCGATTGGAGAAAGAGGTATCTGTCCTTACCGTGTGTTCACATCTGTCGGGTGTTTGATCCGATTTTCAATCGCATGTGAGTATGAGTTTAAAATGAGAAATAGATTTTGACTATGTAGTAGGCCGTGTAGAACATCACTTATGAGCAAAAGTGTATTTGGGATAGCTCCAAAAATTTATTATTAACTGCCAAAGACCTGAAAAGAGTGCAACCAAGCTTTAAGGCAAAATTGCAAACTTTATTAATTGAAAAAAAATGACTAGTGTTAAGGATTTTCTCAATGATAAAGACTTTAATATTTAATTCTGTACATAAATTTTACATTACATTTCTATTTATTTATATTATTATGTAATATTTCTTATAATTTGACTTGGTATTTTAATAATTTAGATGACATGAATTTGTAATATTATTAATGAAATACTCTTATTTTCATAATAATACTCTACTATCATTACATTTTAATATTTGAATGCCTAATGGCTCAGAATGTAATAGGACTACTACAAGCAATTTCATCTGTGCATATTTGTATACGCCTATATTCTGCCAAATAAATTATGATTATTTAACTATCACTAAAGGTCTTTATTCTAGCTCGGTTTTTATTCTAGCCACGCTTCTCGATTCTGCTCCTTCAAATCGTTTTAACTGAAAAACACTATTACATTCAATAGCTTGAGATTAATTTCTTTTCGGTAAGCAAGTTATACAATTTTTATGATGGTGTGATAAAATTAAAAGTACGTAGTAATTTCCGTTAATTCTGTGGTTATTTCAGATTTTTGGTTATGTGGTTATGTCTATAAATCTTGAGATACCAGAGATAGGCGCCATGAACAATTATACAGAATGGTGAAAATAGCTGTGATTAATTAATTTTGTGGGTCGGAAGTCAGAACTAGTAAATGTGTGAAGTAGCGGACGAAAGGTAGTTTCGAATAAAGCAGCAAGCAAAGCCTTTGGGGTGAGCCCCGTGACTCCCTTTTCAGTAGGTAAGTAGGTCGGCTCGAGAGAGCGCTATAAGAAGGGAAAGGTATCGACCTACAGGTCCCAAAGGAATTCTATCGACTCGACCGACGTATATTTGTTAGACACCTATTTAGTTAAAGCTACCAGACATAGGGGTAAAGTTGTTTGTTCAAGAGTCTTGTGTATTTGAGCTATGTATATGTGATTGTAACCCAGTGTGACATGGAATTTTAGTGAAGTTGTGTGACCCAAAGCGAATCGGAATTTTAGATTGTTGCGGTTTTTGCAAATGTATATTAATGAAATTCAAGTATAAGAATAAAGAAGACTTATAGAAAAAGTTTTTCTTGCATAAAATATACACCACAGGTAAAAAGCATATTATCGATGTTCTGCCTGACTTGCTACCAAAAAGTAGCTTACCACCATCGAAAAAAAAATCTTCTGTCACAACGTTGCGGTGTTCCGGCAGCACACAGTCCTAAAGGGAGTATTCTAAGCCTAGCATGTTCACCATCTTCGACCACATCATCGCTTACACCCGGCGAGATAGTACTCAAATGCTAGCCTATAATATATTTAAAAAAATAAATGACGATCACTATTCACATTTTTTCTTGCAGCTCAGACACTTATCTATCAGAATGTTATTAATTACCAATTCATATGATATTTTACCTCTTGATGAAATTTAAAAAAATGGCAGGTAGTTTGTTTGCGAATAATTTGTGCTCCTTGGAATGTTAAAGGAAAGTAAATTAAATATTAAATCTAATTTTATCCGTCCAGATTTACATCAGATGATAAAAATAAGCAAAAAAGATCCGAAATAAGTTGCTCAGCTCGCCAATACCGACTCGTGATTTTATTTAATGCTATGAAATGTGGATTTGCATAATTTATTCTGAAGATTTGAGCGTAGAATTTAAGTCAACGATTTTTTGGCGAAATGTCTTATTGGCTGTAAACGTGCTACATCTCTAAACTAAAGGCTGAAATGTAATGTATACGTAAATATATAATTTCGTACATAAATTAAAAGTAAAAAAAAATGTCACATCTTTTTTGTAATAAAGTTATCGTGTGTAATGAAAAATACTAATGATACAACTACATACTAGTCCAAATTTGACAGCCACCAGCTACCATTTTCTATTCAAGAAGTTCCAGTTCTACAGCCCGTCTCCATCATGAGGTCAGCTCTATAGTACCATATTATTGCATTGTTACTGAAGATACGTAAGTAAAACAAATTTGAGTCCAATCAAACGTCAGAAAGTAGTTCTAATTTAGCTTAATTTAGATTTGACCCACAAAAACATACATAGGTACATACATACCTACCATACATACTAGTACGGCAAGTTAAATAGGAGGAATAATTGTGATGTTTTTTTTTAATATTTAAGGACCTATTTATCATTTTAATTCAGACTACTTTCTGTTTTTTTTATTTAGATTACTTTTTAGATAAATCCAGCCCCGCGGCTTTGCCCGCGTAATAAAAAATTCTATGTCCTATTCTATCCTACTTATTGGATATCTACGTGCAAAATTTTACAGGTTATTTTTTAGCAAATATACACACTGAATTTTGCATTTATAATATAGGTGTTGATTTATTTATAGCTAAAATGCAAATTATTCACTAATCACCAATAGGGCGTTCTGGATAGTCGCAAGTAACATCTACTTCGATACAAATAGCATCTGTGTCACGATAATGATAGATAACATTACCGTGTCTGTGATAAGAAGTAGAGAAATTGATATTCTATGACGCTACAGCATAGTACCAGATAACAAATAGTATTTTCAACCGACTTCACAGAAAAGGTTCTCAATTCACCTGTATGTTTTTTTTATAAATGTTTGTTAGTTACGTCAGAACTCCGTCATATATTAACCGGTATGGAAAAGTATGTTTTTGTTTGAGAAAGTATGCTTCCTGTTTTGTCCCATTGTCATTTTATAGAGATCTGATTAGTATTTTCAGAGATATGGAGATAAACACTTCAAACGTAGTACTGAAAATGACCAGCGCGGTATTTGAAGTCGGTTGTTTTCGTTTTGTAGCGATCTTAAATTATTCTATGATTAGATACACAATGGGCTATTTGTCAAAAATACCTAATCATAAAATAATGTTAATCAATATATTATTTAAGCCGGTAGCAGTGCTTGTCCTGATCACTATACGACAAATATTGATTATAATAGTGTTTCACGTGAAAAATATTTCAGTTCTTTTTACCTTATAACGTGTTACAATTTACATTTTATTTCTAAAGTGCCATGTTGTGTAACATCGTTAATAGAGCGAGCTTTTACCCTCATTTTTCGCCCCCGTCTGCTATCAACTAAAAGGTATCGGTATCCCTTTTGGCTTCCATTTTGCCATCTACCCGTAATGGCTCGAAAGATAGTAATTGCTCGGGTCGGTCAACGTGATAAGAACTGTGCATAATAATGCATGCAGCATGTTGGAGGTAATTAATTGATTTCAACATCGGCTTGAAATATTTATTATATCAATATACAAGATGCTGATAAACTATGTTACTGCTTGTTTCTTTTAATTTTACCAACATAGCAGACAGTATCAGTATCTGCCACAGAATCTGTTATAGGCAGATACAATCGCTTATGATCAGTAGAGCGCCTTGCTTGTCCTGTAAACCAATATCTATAAAAAAATTGATATGACACAGTGCTACATTCAATTAAACTTAACTAGTTTCATGGCGTGTAAAGGTACGGACACACCGCAGCGTCCTGCGTGCGCGATCTAGGCGGCGATCAGATATTGCAGTAGTATTTGTACCGACTGATTCACACCAAACGCGATCAGAAAACAATTGAAAATACTGAGATCGCGTCCGCCGATCGCAGAACGCCGATGTGTGGCCGTACCTTTAGATTAAGATAAACATTAACTACACGTACTTTACTAACCATAACGATGCCTCCCAATCGGAAACCATCACATTCCAACACTCCAATAAATAAACGCTTCTATCGGTTTGCGGTCATAAATACGGAAACAGACATGTGTCAAACTCCCGACACGACGTATTGCTTCACCATAAATCGTATTATTGATGGTGTTTGATGTTACTAGATACATTTGTGCGTAATGAAGTTATTCATCATGTCTCTGAATTAATAGATTATATTCAAATCAAAGTAATAATATTATAAACCAACATTTAAGTCATTAAAGACATATTACAGCAAAATATTCAGTACATTCAATGCTGACTCGTTATCAATTCATACAATGACAGAAACGTTGTCTCGAATTTATGATCAACATGCTAATATTACATATAGTCTAAGATACGGCCTAACAGACCTTCAGCGATAGCAAGTGAGGCAAGCAAGCAAATTATAATAATTTACTTAAGGTCTTTTTTACAAGTATTAATTAAGTTCACTAAGTATATTTGATTTACATACAGAGGGATCTTTTGTTTATTCAGCTTGATTACTCGTACATAGGCTGTTACAAGATATGAGACCCCTGAATCTGAAACTAGGATAACCCTATGATCAGATTCAGTAGTTCTCCGAAGCTATAGCAGTGATGTCACAACAAGTTTAAACAATTATACGAATTATAATGTATATAAAGCAAGACAAGGCATTGCAATACAAACTAGCATAACAGTTAAATGAATGTCTTGTACATATTTCAATGGCATTTCATTGGCAATGTATTTGTAGCGTGCGAAGCGTCTCAGTTTCTACATTAGCTTAAAATGCTTTTGTCCGGATGTCCGCCTGTTATTGCTTACAGCCCCTACAGGTCGCATGATTTTAACGAACATTGGCACACGAGTTCTTTGATTTTCATTGATTTCCATGGATATATGGATATGGGCACGCGAAGTCTACTGTTCTCACAGAACTAATAGTATTTTTATATAAGTGCACTAATCTAATACTATAAGAATCTTTGTTCTGACATACTGATAGGCTGACTGACTGACTGACTGACTGACTGACAGACAACGCACAGACTCAACCGCTGGTCATAGAGACTTGAAATTTGGAGGGTATGTTTGTCTTAGTACGTAAGGGTTGTACAAAGAGAGGATTTTCCAAAATTCACCCCATTAAGGGATGAAATGGGGGTTCAAAGTTTGTATGGAGAAACAAGATTAGATAGTCTTTTCTATTCGAAACTTCACACAAGTGCTTCTGTAAAAAAGTAAATACATGTTTCAGGCTTTTTCAAAAATCCACCCCTAAAAGGGTGAAATGGGGTAACTAAGTCTGAAAACCTATATTGTTTCGGGTTGCGCTGAAATTTGGCGTGCAGATAGTTATTACGACGTTAGTTCCCTCTGAAATATTATTTTCTAAAATTCACCCCTTAAGGGGATGAAATAGGGGTTCAAAGTTTATATGGAGAAACAAGATTAGATAGTATGTTTTATTCGAAACTTCACACAAGTGCTTCAGTAAAGAAATAAGTAAATACGTGTTTCAGGGTTTTTTGATATTCCACCCATAAGAGGGAGAAATAGGGTAACAAAATCTGAAAATCAATATTGTTTCAAATTGCGCTGAAATTTGGCACACAGATAGTTATTAAAACGTTAGTTCCTTCTGAGAAATGCTTTTCCAAAATTCCCACCTTAAGGGGATGAAACGGGGGTTCAAAGTTTGTATGGAGAAAAAAGTTCAGATAGTTTTTTCTATTCGAAACTTCACACAAGTGCTTTAGTAAATAAATAAGTAAATACGTGTTTAAGGCTTTTTCAAAAATCACTCTTTAAGGGGATGCAGCGGGGTTTCAAAGTTTGGATAGTCATTTTATTCGACATTTCACAAAAGTACCTACATCTGTAAATAAATAAGTAGATACGGCTTTTTCAAAATGCCACCCTAAGAGGGTGAAGTGGGGTAACAAAGTCTGAAAATCAATATTGTTTCGGATTGCGCTGAAATTTAGAAGGCATATAGTTTTTATGACGTAGGTATCCGCTTAAAAAGGATTTCCTAAAAATTTCCCCCGGATATTATTTATTATTTTTAATCTAATACTATAAACATCTTTGTCCTGACATACTGACTGACTGACTGACTGACTGACTGACTGACTGACTGACTGACTGACTGACAGACAACGCACAGCCTAAACCACTGGTCGTAGAGACTTGAAATTTGGCGGATATATTTGTCTTAGTACGTAAGGGTGTACTAAGAAAGAATTTTCCAAAATTCGCCCCTTAAGGGGATGAAATCGGGGTTCAAAGTTTGTATGCAGAAACAAGAATAGATAATCTTTTCTATCCGAAACTTCACACAAGTGCTTCAGTAAAAAAGTTACTAAATACATGTTTCAGGTTTTTTTGAAATTCCACCCCTAAGAGGGTGAAATGGGGTAACAAAGTGTGAAAATCAATATTGTTTCGGATTGCGCTGAAATTTGGCATGCAGATAGTTATTACGACGTTTGTTACCTCTGAGAAAGGATTTTCCAATATTTACCCCTGAAGGGGAGGAAACGGGGGTTCAAAGTTTGTATGAAGAAACCAGATTAAATTGTGTTTTCTAATCGAAACTTCATACAAGTGCTCCAGTAAAAAAATAAGTAAATAAATGTTTCAGGTTTTTTTGAAATTCCACCCCTAAGAGGGTGAAATGGGGTAACAAAGTGTGAAAATCAATATAGTTTTGGATTGCGCTTAAATTTTTGTCATGCAGATAGTTATTACGACTTTAGTTCCCTCTGAGAAAGGTTTTTCCAAAATTCACCCCTGAAAGGAATGACACGGGGGTTCAAAGTTTGTATGGAGAAACAAGATTAGATAAGTCTTTTATATTCGAAACTTAACACGTACTTAATTAAGTAAATACGTGTTTCAGGCTCTTTCGAAATTCCACCCCTAAAAGGGCGAAGTGGGGTAACAAAGTCTGAAAGCAATATTGATTCGGATTGCGCTGAAATTTGTCATGCAGATAGTTATTTTGACTTAGGTATCCGCATAAAAATTTTTTCAAAATTCTCTCTTCAAGGGGATGAAGCGGGGGTTCAAAGTTTGGATAGTCATTTTATTCGACATTTCACACAGGTACTTCTGTAAATAAAGAAGTAAATACGAGCTTCAGACATTTTTAAAATGCCACCCTAATAGGATAAACTAGGGTAACAAAGTCTAAAAATCAATATTGTTTCGGATTGCGCTGAAATTTAGAACGCAGATAGTTATTATGACGTAGGTATCCGCTCATAAAGGATTTTCTAAAAATTCCTTCCGTATACGGAACGAGGATTCAAAGTTCGTATGGCGAAACAAGATAATGAAGAGAAGATGAAATGGGGTAGTTTCAAAGTCTGAAAATTTGGGTTTTTCGGGTTTTATAAATGTGAATCCCGAATTGCATTAGTCATGCGATAACAAAGGTTCTTACAAAATAAAAGTTTTAAGTAAATAAAAGAAGTCCTTAACGCGGGCAAAGCCGCGGGGCACTTCTAGTCTAATACTATAAGAATCTTTGTTATGAGATGCTGACTGACAGACAACTCAGAGCCTAAACCGCTGGTCGTAGAGACTTGAAATTTGGAGGGTATATTTGTCTTAGTACGTAAGGGTGTACTAGGTAAGGATTTTCCAAAATTCACCGCTTAAGGGGATGAAATGGGGGTTCAAAGTTTGTATGGAGAAACAAGATTAGATTGTCTTTTTTATTCGAAACCTCACACAAGTGCTTCAGTTAATAAGATCGTTTAAAAAACTAAAAAAAGAACAAACTTCAATGCCGCGCTATTAATTTTCAGTACTTACCAATTATGAGGTGTTAATCTCTATATCTCTGGAGATTACTTATCAGACCTCGATAAAATTACCATGGTACTACACTTGGGATATCTCCTTTCCAACGAAAAAATAATAATCAAAATCAGTTCATTAACGACGAAGTTATCCACGAACAAACATAAAAAATAACATATACACGGTCGAATTAAGAAACCTCCTCCTTTTTTTGAAGTCGGTTAAAAAATAAGTAAATATGTGTTTCAGGCTTTTTCAAAATTCCACCCCTACAAGGGTGAAATGGCGTAACAAAGTCTGAAAGTCAATATTGTTTAGGATTGCACTGAAATTTGGCATGCAGATAGTCTTTACGACGTTAGTTCCCTTTGAGAAAGGATTTTCCAAAATACACACCTGAAGGGGATGAAACGGGGGTTCAAAGTTTGTATGAAGAAACAAGATGAGATAGTTTTTTCTATTCGAAACTTCACACAAGTACTTAAGAAAATAAATAATAAAATACATGTTTCAGGTTTTTTCGAAATTCCACCCCAAAGAGGGGTAACAAAGTCTGAAATCAATATTGTTTCGGATTGCGCTGAAATTTGGCATGCAGATAGTTTTTTTGACGTAAGTATCTGTTAAGAAAATATTTTTCAAAACTCACTTTTTAAGGGGATGAAACGGTTCAAAGTTTGAACCGATTTGGCTTTAACTTCTTTGATATCTTTTATGATAGAAAGGTTTTTACAAAATACAAGTTTTAAGTAAATATGAGAAGTCTCTAACGCGGGCGAAGCCGCGAGGTACTTCTAGTCTAATACTATAAGAATCTTTGTCCTGACATACTGACTGACAGACAACGCTCAGCCTAAACCGCTGGTCGTAGAGACCTGAAATTTGGAGGGTATATTTGTCTTAGTACATAGGGGTGTACTAAGAAAGAATTTTCCAAAATTCACCCCTTAATGGGATAAAATGTGTGGCATAACTTAAACGATCACATCATGCATACTCTTTCATATCATGCATACTTTTTGGTATTAAAACAATTTATGTTTCTTTATGGCGAACGTTTTCAAAATTTAAAAACCAATGACGGAAAAATATCGAGAAGGAGTCAAATCCAGGGAACGAAACAGAAGAGACGTAATATTTTTATATTCTCTTTGAAAAAAAAGGGACATGTTCCAAAAAATAAATAAATATATATAATATATTCCTCAGAATAAATCGGCAAGTAATGCACTAATGGCACTAATTATATAACTAAATAAAATGCCTATGTAGAAGATGTGTGCTAAAAGACTGCTTAGTATCATGTGTACTCTGTGCTCGCAGCGGAGACTGTTGTCCTATCATTTGTTCGATACTCTGGTAGCCCTGCACGTTTTATCTCATTACCTGAAACCATGCTGGGGCCTTATTCAGTATGACCAATGAGATAACGCGTTCCTTAACGCGCCACGTCACGTTATTGAAAAACTGTATTCTGTATGCCACACGATAGGTACATTATACAAAACGCGCGCGTTACACGTCCTCATATGTCACGATATTTTGACAGCTCAAAACGCGCTCATAACCTTACCCTACCGCGTTTTAATTGGCATAGAGAATACCATAACGCGGAGATAACGTAACACGGCACGGTAAGACTTTAAAATGGCCATACTGAATAAGGCCCCTGGATTCTGTGATGGAATATCTGAAGGGGTCCGGTACTTACCGAGCTTCCCCGCTGGATAGAACGGGCCCGAAGATCAGCGCCAGAACAGTTATTGTAGAGTTATAGAATAAGTTGTTTTTATTTCAATACATGTCTTTTGTAGTTTCCCTTATTTAGGTTCCATCCACATCAGGCGCTCCGTAACGCTACATTGCGTTACGTTACAAATGGTTCAAAGTTTGTATGGAGAAACAAGATTAGATAGTCTTTTCTATTCGAAACCTCACAGTGCTTCAAGTAAATAAATAAGTACGTGTTTCAGGCTTTTTTGAAACCCACCCCTGAGAGGGTGAAATGGGGTAACAAAGTGTGAAAATCAATTGTTTCGGATTGCGCTGAAATTTAGCATGCAGATAGTTATTTTGATGTAGGTATCCGCTAAGAAAGAATTTTTCAAAATAGACTCTTTAAGGGGATGAAACGGGGGTTCGAAGTTTGTATGGAGAAACAATATTAGAACATTTTTTCTATTCGAAACTTCACACAAGTGCTTCAGTAAGTAAAATAAGAAAATAGGTGTTTCAGGCTTTTTCGAAATGCCACCCCTAAATGGGTGAAGTGGGGTAACCAAGTCTGAAATCAATGTTGTTTCGGATTGCGCTGAAATTTGGCATGCAGATAGTTGTTTTGACGTAAGTATCCGTAAGAAAAGATTTTTCAAAATTCACTCTTTAAGGGGATAAAACGGGGGTTCAAAGTTTGAACCGACTTGGCTTTAACTTCTTGGATATCTTTTATGATAGAAAGGTTTTTACAAAATAAAAGTTTTAAGTAAATAAAAGAAGTCTTTAACGCGGGCGAAGCCGCGAGGCACTTCTAGTCTAATACTATAAGAATCTTTGTCCTGACATACTGACTGACTGACAGACAACGCACAGCCTAAACCGCTGGTCGTGGAGATTTGAAATTTGGAGGGTATATTTGTCTTAGTACGTTGGGTTGTACTAAGAAAGAATTTTCCAAAATTCACCCCTTAAGGGGATGAAATGGTTCAAAGTTTGTATGGAGAAACATGATTAGATAGTCTTTTCTATACGAAACCTCACAGTGCTTCAGTTAAAAAATAAGTAAGTACGTGTTTCAGGCTTTTTTAAAATTCCACCCCTAAGAGGGTGAAATGGGGTTACAAAGTGTGAAAATCAATTGTTTCGGATTGCGCTGAAATTTTGAATGCAGATAGTTATTATGACGTAGGTATTCACTCAGAAAGGATTTTCAAAAAAATCCTCCCGGATACGGAACGGGGATTCAAAGTTTGTATGGCGAAACAAGATGAGATAGTCTGTTTTATTCGAAACTTTACACATAAGTACTTCTGTAGATAAATAAGTAAGTACGTGTTGTAGGTAACAAAGTATAAACATATGGGTTTTTCGGGTTTTAAAAATATGAATCCCGATTTGCCTTAGTCACGCGATAACATGAAAACGGGTGAACCGAGTTGGCTAATTCTCAATTGATGTCTTTAATTATAGAATCGTTTTTACAAAAGAACAGTTTTAAGTAAATAAAAGGAGTTTTTAACGCGGGCGAAGTCGCGCGGCACTTCTAGTTTAATACATAATTCGATTTTACGCTGTACTTTTGCTCAGTAAATATAACGTTTCAACGAATAAAGCCATTAGCGTTCCCTAACCGTATCTATAATAATCACTATAAAACAGCTTTTAAATGCGACCAGTTTATCTGTTCATTTGACAGCGTTGCGAGTGTGGCATTTGGTTTAGGCACTTTTAAAAAGTCTAGTGCAAAAGCTTAAGATCCAATTTTATCTACCGGGTTAGATAAGTTTGGGGCTCTGTAATCCATTTGTGGCGTTATGCTTTCATAGATACGGGCACAGACACGTGTTAAACTCTCAGCCTGACGAATTACATATCATTTGACATTTTGTTTGCGAGCATTAAGCCAGTGATATAAACATGAAAACACAACATGTAAACTCTAACGACGATGTTTATATTGGTCTTCAGTCATGATTACATTAACAGTAATACTGATAATCCTTGAGGTGGTACGATTTCCATACAAAATAATAATGCACAAATATGAGTAGATGAACCAAAAACTCGACTGAATCACATGTATTGGTCTTATACCTACCTACATAATTTGACTAAATGATGGAGCGTTGTTATACGCAAACTGGCTGGCAGCGATTGGAAATATAGAGCTGAAGCGTAGTATTATTATCTTTACTATGGCTGAAGTTAAAGCTCAGTCATAGAAAAGATAATAATACTACGTACGTGGCTCAGTGGCATGCCATAGGTGAGGCTTATGTCCAGTTGTGGACAGGGATGTGGCTGATGATGATCATAAGCTAGTATTGAGAATAACCATTGAAATAGATAGTGAAACGTTTGCAGAAATACTCATGCTCACCCATGTGTACAGACATAAGACGTCAATAGACCCACTAAAATCGTGATCGTGAATTATCTTTTAAAATATTTTACATATCGACTAGCGTGTCATGTATGTTTATATTTTATTTAATTTTATGTCTTTTTATGAAAATTTCTGTGACTTCAGTAAAAAAAATATTATTATTATAAATAAGTATATTATGTACAATTATGACACAGTGTATTGACATAGCAATTTTTTTTCTGAGATCATTTTTTTCAACATAAAACTTAACAAGGTACTTACATTCAGCGATATGATGAAGAAATCCAATGTGAAAAGAAATGATGTTATAGGGTTAAAATTCATCTGAAACAAAAAGAAAACACCATTTTCATAGTTATTCATAGTTATTCAATAAGTAATACACGTTTTCAAAAGACATAACTGCTCTATGTAATTATTTGTGCCTATTAATAGACAAGTCCCAAAAGATCAAAAGCGATTATAGAATTGATAAGATAAAATAATCTATTTAGTCTATAAATAAACATCTATTTTACAAGTTTTTAATGCATACTAATGTTAAATGTTAATAGTAATCTTATATAAGATAAATAACAGAGATTTTTATCTTTAAGGATTTGTTCACATTTATTTCAGCTGAAAGTGCTACTTTGTATTCATAAATAAAAATGTGATATAACATCTCTGTATACTTTTGGAAATTACTTATGTTTGAAATAAAAACAATGATAATCTAAAATGGCGATCTTTACGGTGTAATAGCCGGATTTTTGTAAAAGTATGCGAGATGTAACGTGCACAATGTGGGTGCACTAAACCACAGAATAAATATAAATTCCCAAAGTGCCTCAGAGATAGATTTAACAGCCCACCTTATAGTAAGTTGCATTGGTATCTGAAATGGGTGATTCTTTAAAAACAAAATGTTCGATGTCTGAGGGTATATCTCTGAAACCAACTAACAAAACGGTGTTTATATTTTTTTTGAACTGTTTAGCGTTATCCGTAAGGGTCGGCGCACACGGGCCACCGGCCACAAGCCGCCACCGGCATATTTCCTATAGTTTTCATACATTTTATATGAACTCGCCGCACACGGTGACGCCGGTGGCCTCCACACGCTACATGATAAAATGTATGAAAACTATAGGAAATATGCCGGTGGCGGCGTTTTGTGGTTGTGGCCCGTGGCCAGTGTGCGGGGACCCTAACTAGTACAAATTATATTTTTAAAATATTTGCTGTTTTGGTACAATATAAAAATATTTGAAGTATGTTCTCCTGATTCATATAACGCGTCCGTTTGCCAGTTTCCGGAACAAAATGGTCGATGTTGTAATTTATACTTTGATACTTTAATATTTATTAAAATTTTAATAGAAAGGTAATGGTTCAGGTGACATACTGATTACAATGTCTACTTTATAAAAATATATTTATTGTTTTAAAACTTTAATTTGAGTTTCGTATGATGCTTTTGGGTTATAGATTCGTGTAGAAAAATGTAATCACTGAAGTCTGTATGTATGATGAGTTATGCATGATTGTTGGCTAAATCATGATTCATCTGTGCCGGATTCATATTGTCCAAACCCTATATGAATCATGGGATGGGATCATCATTGGGATGTAAGGGCGCACACATACCATCTAAGTGCTCCCAGCCAACCTCACCATGGTGCATCTTGCTCACCAAAGAACGAGACTCTTGGGACCGACAAATGGCGGTATAACCATTTCATATAATAGCGTAGCTAAATACTACAGGCCGGTGACGGGCAGCAGCATCACCGTTGCGAGAAGTTAAGTCCTGCGATCACCCAACCCGACTGCCCAGCGCGTGGTGATTATTTGGGCAAAACCTATATGGTACGCACAACTATTCAATGGCCCCCAGTTCCCAGTCACTCCGCTATTCCTAACCAAGGCGGTTATGGTAACGGCGGGGCAGGGGGAGCTAAGAATCCCCGGGCTACGGTTGGTCGCCAATACCGACTGGCACTGGCTACGTTTAATGGACGCACGCTACGGCTTGATGCACACTAGACACTACTATAAGAAGAGCTGAAACACATAAGATGGCATATTCTGGGGCTATGTGAAGTCCGAAGAGCGGAGGAGGACACCGTTACCTCAGAATCAGACCATCTTATGTATTTCAGAGAGGGAGTACAACCATCCCAAGGCGGCGTCGGGTTTTTGGACCACAATATCCTCTCCGACAACGTTCTAGAAATCTCCAGTGTGTCGACAAGGGTAGCGTATCGTGTGATCAAATTCGCCGAGAGGTATATCTTCAAGGTTATCCAAGTATACGCACCGACTTCGGCACACTCGGTCGATGAAGTGGAAGAAATGTACGAATACATTTCCTTGCACACCACCCAAGGCCCACTTCAAAGTTGTCATGTAAAGTTGGAAGTAAAAGCAAGCGGTGAATCGGTAGTTGGGAAGCAGAAATCGTACGGGGCAAATACTTGTCAACTTCCTAGAAAAAGAGGAGCTTTACTGATGATTTTCATCTTTCAGAAAGACCCTCAGCGGAAGTAGACGTGGCAAAGCCCCGACGCTATGACTAAAAACGAGATCGACTTCATTACAACGGACAAAAAGCGCATATGTAGAGATGTCTCAGTGATCACTAGGTTTAAAACTGGCAGCGATCACCGACTAGTCCGAGGCTCTCTAAATATCACTGCAAGTTTGAACGTGTTCGTTTAATGAAGTCTACGCTTCGACCCAATATGTTACAATCCGTGGTTGGGTCCGTAACGTTCCAGCTGAAACTGGAGAACCGATTTGCTGCACTGGAAACCACAATAGACTTTGACGCTGACCAGAATTTAGACTATGCTGGTAAGCATCCTCAGGGAGGAGGGGACAAAATTCTGCGAGACGCGAGGTGCCGGCAAGAAGTCTAAGCTTTCAAAGGATTCTCTACAGCTAATGCAGAAGCGACGTGAAAACCCTTCAGTCACTTCGTCAGATCAACGGTCCCTAAACAAAAAGATTTTTAGACTGGTACGACGGGATCTCCGGAGCTCCAACGCACGCTCAATTAAAGAAGCGATCGAGCAAAACCGGGGGTCAAAATTCTTTGTCCAACATTTGGGCCGAAGCCGAAGTTGACCACAACTAGCCGGACTGTTGTCGCTTCTAAGCCGGAGATTCTTAGGGAAGTAAAAGACTTGTACAGCCAATTAAATACCTCACAAGCGTCCTTTCCCCAACCCGGTTCGGAGGATCCTAGAGCCACTCTAACTCGCCAATTTACCGAAGATTTACCAGAAATCAGCCTTTATGAAATTGTGATGGCTCTCAGACAGCTTAAAAACGGAAAAGTCCCCGGCAAGGATGAAATTGCAACAGAGCTCTTAAAAGCTGATGGAAGCTCCTACGCTACTACAGCTGCAGCGTTTTTTTATTTCCGTTATTTTTTTGGGGAAAACTCCGAAGACGTGGAGTAAGAGTGTCGTTGTTATGTTTTTCAAAAAGGGAGACAAAATCCTTTTGAAGAACTATCGACCTATCTCGCTCTTAAACCATGTCTATAAGCTGTTTTCGAGAGTCATCACAAATCGTTTCGCGCGTAGGTTTGACGAATTTTAGCCCCCCGAGCAGGCTGGGTTTCGAGGAGGATACGGCACCATAGACCACATTCACACAGGCGGCAGGTTATATAGAAGACCGAAGAGTTTATACTCTTTTTTTATTTTTTGTTTATTCTCCAGCTACTGTGTCTAGCGTTTCTGGACTATGAGAAAGCCTTTGCTCCATTAAAACCAGGTCTGTTCTGGAGTCACTGCAACGGTGCCAAGTTGTTTGGCGATACGTCCAAGTTTTCAGAGGTCCCAATGACTCTGCAACTATGACGTCCCAAGTACAAAATCAGCAGACTGAACATATCCGCTTACATCGAAGAGTGAGACAAGGGGACATTATTTCCCCCAAATTGTTCAGAAACGCTCTAGAGGATATGTTCAAAACGCTGAATTGGAAAGACACACTTGAGATTTGCGATATCGTTATCATGGCTGAAACCGTGCAGGACTTGCAATAAGTTGCAATACATGCTGACCTTTTGCTGATTCTTCTGCACGCATCGGTCTCCGGATAAACTTGGATAAGACCAAGATCATGTTCAACGAACAAGTTATTCCGGTACCGATTTCCCTAAATGGAGTTCCTCTCGGAGTTGTTTACGAATATGTCTACCTTGGGCAAACCTTGCAATTGATATTTTCCTTGTTCACGACGTAACTTGAAAACGTTTTTTGATGGGTTTTACGAAAGAAAGTTTTTAATAAATGAAACAAGTTTTTAGCGCAGGAAAGTCACGAGGCATTTCTAATTTTTTATACATATTTACTTAGCTACAACCGCTTGAATAATTGAAAAAAAAAAATCACAGGAGTATAAATCTTCGCATTAATAATATTAGTTAAGATTAAGGCTTTCCCAATACATGAGTTATTATACCGTCGTTTAAAAAAAAAAGTACATAATTATTGTTGAATTCGCCAGATTTTTCCGTAAAATGTATGATCTCTGATATAATAATAATTATTATAATAATTTCAGATCGTTTACGAAACGAAAAAAACCGACTTTAAATGACGCGATTCGAGTCATTTTCAGTACTAAGTTTGAAGTGTTTATCTCCATATCTGGATATAATTGTCAGATCTTGAAAAAATTACAAAATGCACAAACGGGAAACATATTCTGTCAAACAAATAAAAAAACTTTTCAAATCGGTTAAGAAATAGCGGAGTTCTGAGATAACAAACACAAAAAATACGGGCGAATTGAATATCTCATCCTTTTTTGTAAAGTCAGTTAAAAACAGATTATTGTTGTTGTAAAAATATAATTATTTTCTTAATATAGAGCCGATCTACATAAAGTTTTTAATTTTTATTTGTTTCTGATTCATCTGTTACAAATTCTGATTCATATGGGCACAAAATATTTGAGCGCCGATATCTCGAAAAATAATTTATAAAACAGTGTCCCTTATTCAAATATTTGTTATTTGGTATACCTATTTTCATATGAACATGTGTTACAGAGCTGAAAGTGTAAATAAATTTTGGCCATATGAATCAGCCGAAGAATGAAATTTCGTAGTAGTAGTATCACCCAAATATCATATTTTTGATCGAGAAAAATATACTTAATTGACTTTCATACAGATTTTCTTGTAAAAGCCACCGAACAAGAAATAACGTTTTCGTGATGCTTGCAACTTGAAGTGGATTAGAACGCCCATGATATTGACAGGCCTCTACAGCCAACACCGAATTGATTGGGTAAACATTACCAATTCTCTGTGGTACATGAACTTTATTGGTTAGGTATAATTCATTTCGACTAAAAGCTGTTGGTTTTGTAGAAAAAAGTTGGTAGGTATATTAATTTTTTAAATTATAAAAGCAGAATAGCAATAAATGTGTTGATGTATCTACGTTTCCAACCATGGATAGAGTCAATACTCTATCAGTCATATTATTATTTTTTATTGCGTTTAGCCTGATGTCGATGTATATAACGCCAATAACCGGTTAAATTGGCTATTCAGTTAACAACATAGCCTTTTTACTAAACGGCGCCGTTTAGCTACCCGTCTGAATGACATCAGCCATTTAACTCCCACACATACATACATATTTATACACACACATACAGAAAAACACAAAATTAAATTAAGTTTAGTTTCTAATTTCAAATAAAAATTAACTTTTTTAACATAATTTAGTTCAATGAATAGAATGGGAGAAGCAACTGGACACAGCTTGACTAGTTCGGGAGCCTATGGATTCATATAATTTGTACCAGAAGTTATGCCAATAAAGATATTTTGTATTTGTATTTGAATAACCAGCTACAGCAATTTACTGGGTTTGGTAAACTCAAACCAACCTAGCTGTGACATGGTTTATTAGGTTCGCGGATTAGTTGCACTGGTTACTGTGTAATATTATAGCAAATCGCTACATTTTTACGACACATTTTCACCCTATTCTATGAACGGCCTAAGCATCAATCAGACGTTTCGAGATTTTCGACGTCGGTGAAAAAGCTGCACGGTCTAGTTAGTGTTACTAATTTCGCTATGATACCATAACATATACCATACAACCTTTAAGGCTAGTTTCATCGGCACCTGCCGAAATTTCAGACAGTTTATCAGTTAGCCATTTAAAAGTGTATCTGACAATTATTTTTCTAACACGCTATTTTAGGTCTATACCGGTAAAACTGTGCCATAACTTCGTTCGTACACTCTAAATACGGACCCTTACAGTAATACGGATTTATTGGCAGGTTTCAGCCACTCCCGGGAACGTTAATCGCACAAGATTAAAACTTTATGCTTGTGTTGCACGTTTGCATGGTAGTGTATCAAAACTTTATACGCGTTTTACGGCTTCGCTGAAAATACGCTCTACTTAGAATAGAATCAAGTTTTACGTATATATTGGCAAACATATTCGTAGTAATCACCATAAAGAGGTAAATAGCAGTGTGAGGATCTTTATACCTACTATCTTTATACATAAAACTCAAAATTGTTTCTACCTATGTCGGTTATAGACTTTGAAACCTTTTCACCGATGTACCCCTAGCCGGTTTCATTAGAAAGGCAATGCGAAGATGGTTTACGACCACGAAAACAATGGATTAGGCACATTAAGGTCACATTTCTTAGCACATAAGAAAATAAAGAAAAGTCTTTACTCATGTGGTAGCACACACCATTTATCCGCTAGTGTAATATAAAAAAATAGATCCATTGACCAAAGGATTACGCAAAACTATACCAAAGCAGATTCAATAGATTCCATAACATTAAATAAATTTAATTCAGTTGATTCTTCTATGATCTTCTATATCTTGAGAGCCCCATTGGCATAAGAGATAACCATCCCTTACGCTTCCTTACCTTTCTAAGCGAGAGGCCAACGGTTCAAACCCTAGCACGGGTGCTTGTACACAGGTGGTAGGAGCATATTATATCGATGTTCCGCCTGACATGATACCAAAAAGTAGCTTTAGTCCAAAAGGGAGAAAACCTGCCGCCATAACCTTACGGTACGGCAGCACAAATGTGTTCATGTGAAGTTTCATTTTTTATACTTGTTCAATGGCTTGAATGATTTGGTTGAAATTTTGCACGGATATAGCCAATATGAGGATAGCTTTGATTATGTACACACTTGTCAATAATCAAAGGAGGAGAGAAAATGATATAACATTATTATTATAGCAAGCTGCTGAACGCATCGTAAAATAATAAATATCGAGCACAGAGTCAAAAGCAATTTATTATGACAATTCTCGTTTCAAATAATATTATCTGTCAATGTGACTGGATAGAATGGCTGTATATTCAAAGGGATAGAAGTCCAAGGAGTCCCACGGTTTATTTAATTATTTTATAGCACAGTGTGACCTAAACCAGCACTTCACGCACGCTTTTCCGTGACTTAAATAGTCGATTATTGGTCAGCGTGAAGTTAGCACCCGAGCGCAGTCGGGCACTAAACGCTGTCCAATAATCGACGACTAACTATTTAACCGAGGAAAAAAGGAGAATATTCTTAATTAGACGTGTATATATTATTTTTATTACTGTTTTAGTTGCGTGTAATATTTGAATGTCTGCTTGCTTATTTTCGATCAGTATGAACTATGTAACTATGTAATTTATTATTTATTTATTATGTATGTAAGTAATTTATGTAAGGTAGTTAAGTTTATATGTAGGTATGTTATGTAAGTGGTTAGCGGTTAGAATTATTAAAATACATACATGTGAAAAGCGCACACAATTGTTTTCGATAAAAAAAAAATCATCATATTGACGGGATTCGAACAACATTACTTTTATTTCAAAAAGAAATAAAAAAAAGAGTATACCCTGTATACCTAAATAAATTCTACGGTTCTTTGGTATATGAGCTATAAAACAGGTCAAACATTTCATATGGAAATGGCGGCAATAACTCTGACCGGACGGCCGTATAACACACGTAAGTGTACACTCATAGTACTCTCACTGAACTGCCTTAAGAATTGAATATGAAAGTAAAGAGATAAAGTACTTTGGCTCTATAGGATGTTGATAATTGTGCATTATGTCGTGACCTTAGTCTTAGAAATGATTACTTTATGAAATACCTATTCGACCATTACATTGATTGATAGTATTTCATGATAATGAACAGTACACGCTGACCACATCATGATGCAGTCCTAAGCCTATCGTTTGACCACTATTTGCCTGGTGGTAAACGATTATAATGTGGTCGAAGATGATAAACATGCTAAACCTAAAATACTCGGACTATCAAGAGCAGTGTGATGCCGGAACATCGTAAGGTTAGGGCGGCAGGTTTTCTCCTTGATGGTGGTAAGCTACTTTTAGTAGCAAGTTAGGAAGAATATCGATGCTACTACCACCTGCGAACAAACACCCGTGCTAGGTTTTGAACCAGTGACGTCTCGTATAAGTCAAGCTATCTATCCTTTATGCCAACTTTGCTCTTAAAATATTACCCATACTATCTGTTTCAAAATGCTGTTATTTTTCTTGCTCATTTAGACAAAAGAGTAACATTTTGCTTCTATATTTGTTTGGTATTTGTTTAAGATACCCTGCATGGATTCTTTGTTTATATACAATTGACCTCAGTATCATGTTACAAATCCAAACAAAGGTTGGGGTTGTCTGTAAGAATCAGAATCATAATCAGAAAATATTTATTGCTTAGTATGTGTAAAAGATGGTATAAATGACTATGAGTATAACTAATTACACTTGGGTAAAGTAGGAGCTTAATATATTTTGATATCGAAAAAATATCAAAATTCAAAAGAAAATAATATACAAATGTACTTATAGGTAGGTATATATATATATTTTTAAGATAAAAATAGAAATATATATTACAGTAAAATATTTCGCGTTTTAGATATAAGCTCGCAAGTAAAAATCATCACTACATAGAATGCAATATGAAGTCGACCTTTAAGTATTGTCTTAGCTGTTAGCTTGTGTGTTTTAAAGCTCATAACTTTTTTCCTAGTAATAATCTGTACAAAATATCAATTACAAAAAACAATTCTGAAATAGAACATAGGTATGTTATTGTATGTGTTCTGTTTTCTATTTGGCGATATATCTGGCTAGTACAGCGAAGTGAAGGTCGAGTATGACGAAGTTACACTCAGAGGCGGCGAGCTTTTGACGGGAACCCACCCAGAGTCCGATGATAAAGCGGCGGGTCAATAGTTCGTGTTTAACAAAACGGTGACACGTCATTTCATTTTTACCGTAACATTGAATGCAAAACACTATTAAATATGGCTAAATATCATTCTGTATTATTATAATCTGGATAAAATCGCCTAAATCTTAATCAACTGTTGATTAAGATTTAGGCGACGCAAAACAGCTTTATCGTTTTTTTGTTTTGACGAATTTTGCAATATCTCAACAGTGATAGCATCTTGAAAGTCAATAACGGTTAATAAAAGTGAAACCTGCAGTTATAAACTTGTCAATAAAATATTGTCTGATATGAATTTATAACTTGAGTTTGAATTTATAAATTGTGCGAAAATCGTCATTTTTTATCCTCTTCCAACAGCGGATTTCCGCTTTGTCTCCGCATGGTTAAAATTTAAATCATAACCGCGGTCGTATTAAACGTGTTTTCACAACCGTTTTTTATGGTTCCGTACCTCAAGAGGAAAGAGGAAACCTTATAGGATTACTTTGTTGTCCATCTGTCTGTCTGGTACAGGTACGGGCACACCGCGGCGTCCTGCGATCAGCGAGCGCGATCTCAGTACCTTTCAATTGTTTTGTGATCGCGTTTGGTGTGAACCAGTCGGTACAAATACTACTGCGCTATCTGAACGCTGCGGTGTGTCCGTACCTTAAGACGGACGGACCTTTTTTTTAAGGAACACGTAAAGTTAGCACGTTATCAAGTTGAAACTTATATCAAATATTAGGGTTCTTTCAGGTGTGAAAAAATTAAATTTGAAAAAATTAAGTCAACGCCATCAAAAGATTTGATCCTTTTATGTCGCCTATTATCGAATATTTTGCGATTTCACAAGGGAATCAAAACCTATAGGTACTTTCTGTTGGCCTAAAATCATTAAAAATGTTATAAATTAAAAAATAAAACCTAAGTCGCTGTCTGCCGGTAACGTTCCCAAAAAGCTGGCGACGTTATCTCGTTGAATTGTTAGGCTAATTTCGTTGGCCGCGGTGAGCCCAGCTCTTTGGTCATGAGTGACGTCTATTAAGCGTCTCGACAGCACCCTTACAAATCCCCGGTCATCGTTATTATATACACCTTACATATATCCCTACTAGCGCTCCGCCCCGGCTTCACACGGATAGAGCATATATGCCTACATTTTTTGCATAAGCTTGTTGCGGTGAGTATACATTAACATCTTCAACGATTATCGTCATATTTTAAACACCACCAATGCATAATTGGGTTAACAAAATGCAATCCACTAATTTCGTCGTATCGATGTATCGAACCGTGGCATAATTGGCAGAGCACCTGGACGTGTAATCCGGGGGGTGCGGGTTCGAGTCCCGTCGGTACGATGAAATTTTGGATTGTGTTTAACAATTTACAAAAATATAAAAAGTGTGAGACACTTCAAAGAAACATAATATATTTTAAACAATTCACACAAAAACTTATCAAGTAACTTGAATTGACCTCATGAATCACTCTGTCTAATGATGAAAACTGCATGAAAATCCATTCAGTAGTTATTGAGTTTATCGCGATCAGACAGAGAGACGCAGCGGGGGACGGACGATAAACCTCTTCATAATATTTTATTAGTATTATCTTAGTATGTTAGTATAGATTAGTATTGAGCAGTGACTATGATTGAGTCTATGTTATTATTTCAGTTTTGAAAAATCAAGGCTTTTCCTTGATTGAGTGCTGCTTACATTTGTTATCAACATTAAACCTTTATTTAAGTGTTGGAACACCATAGCAAGTAACACAAAACCAAAAACGCTGGTTAATAATAATTAAAAATAGCCCAAAACAAAACAGTCAATTTTACTGTTTCGACCGAGACGGTTAATGGCTTACAGTTGGCTATAGGTATACGTGCATTTTTATTAGCAAAGCTCGAAGTGTGGCGGAAGTTTCTAGGTCAACACATGGGAGGCGGAAAATAGATGGATGAACAATGGTATACTTACACCTATATGTGAAAGCATATATTTTAAAAGGCCGACGTTAGTGAGCCAGAAATTTATGGAGAAACTAACTTTACCTACACGCGGTTCCAGAGTAGTGTTTTTATGCTTATTTTATGTAGTTTGTAGTGAATTGTCAACGGAGGGTGAGGCTTTGACATGAAATATACGTTTTGTTTTGTTTTATGCCTATTATCCTTACATGCTTATGTTACGACGATTAAAAAAATATATCTTACAGGCTTTTAATCATAATATAATATTAGGCAATATTTTACACCCGTTGGTAAGTGATGATGCGGTCGAAGCTGGCACGCTAGGCCTAGAATGGGAGCTCTCAAGGATAGCTGCCGGAACATATTAGATGTTTGGCGACAGGTTTTCTAATTTAAGGGGTGGTAGCTTACCAGGCGGACACTAGATCCTAACACCATGCGGGGTTTGTTGGTTTCTTAACAGTATTTTTTCTTCACCGGAGGGCCATTGTGAAAGGCGTACATAAATGTTTCGATAGAAAAATCCATTAGCGTACAGCGGGGATTGAACTCGGTACCTCTGGCATTAAAGCCGAACATTCTCCCACTTACAACACCGGGGCCCTTAACAATGTCAATGAGACGTGTGACGCTTCCATAGATATCTAGATATCTGTGGAAGCTACCTAGTTTAATTATTCACATCTGCACCACTTCGTATCATTATGGTTTTCTTTATCGAGTCGCTGAACAGGTTTTTTCTAATATTTTATTGGTTCATAATATAAAATAAGTGTCTAGTTCTATAAAAACAAACAACAATCATATATGTTTTTAAATATTTCATTTGAATTAGTACGGTAAGTACCAGTGAGACATAAACATAAGACAAGAAGAAGTGCATTTTAGGGTAAACATTTAATTCTAACCATCAATTGATTAAGGCGGCAATAGCCCAATGGATAAGGTGTGTCGGTCTGGCGATCGAGAGGTCGGTCGTGAGTTCGATCCTCACCCCACCCATTGCACTATTGACGTGAACCCACTCCAGACACAAGCATATTTAGCTTAGTTGGAGGGGTTAACAAGAATACTAGTAATGTGTAACCCACATTGTGGGTGAGCTTTAAATTTTAAAAAAATTAACTCTTAACATTTAAATTTAAACTTGTTACGTAGAATATTAACATTTTTTTTGGGATGTTCTTGCCTTCAGATAACTTTTATAATAAATTTTTTGACATCTTTACTGTAAAAATACGGTTATTTCAACTCGTAAACTAAAGGCCTCATCAAGTAATCAAGCTTATTTAGTAGGTAATAAACGCTTACCTTCAGGCTTATATAAAATTAAGCAGTGAAAATGGACTCGCCTTATGTAATATGTAATAACCAAATGCGCAACCGCTCGTTTTAATATCTTTTACATAAAACATACTTAGCATATTACGGTTATAGGATTTATCTTCGTTATGAAGAAGAATACACATACTTCTTGACTTATTTCAATTTGAATTAATTGTAATAATTATCAATCTAATTATTAATATTTTACTGCGCGAGCGAGCGAAGTCTCTCAGTTTGGAGATTGGTCAAAAATGCTTTTATTGGAATGCCCGTTTGTCAGTTTTTTGTTCTCGCCTACAACTACAGCTCGCATTTCCAACCGATTTTGACGAAAATTGGCGCACGAATAGTTCCTTGATCTTTTAAGAATTTTTCGTTCGCGTTTTTTAATTTGGGAAAAATATGGGGGAGTAGTTTGCTGTAGTGTTATTTATCGCCGGATTTCAGACAAATTGGAGAGGCACTAAGAACTTCATTCTACGCAAGATGTTCTGAAAAATATTTCAATAGGGGTGAGTGGTGGGGTGAAAAGGGGGGATGTATGCTGTAGTTTTATTTATCGACGGATTTCAATCAAATTCGAGAGACACATTAAGGACTTCATACAACATGAGATAATGCAAAAAATATTTTCAAAAAGGGGGCATTCCCCCTATTCCTATTGTCCTGTAGGGGACAAGTGGAGAAGTTTGCTGTAGCGTTAGTTATCGACGGATTTCAGTTAAACTGGAGAGGCACTAAGGATGCACAGTGCGGGTACAGCGCTCCGCGAGGGTACGCGCACTGACCCATGATGATGAGGCACCGATTGCCTCGAAACCGGTCGGACGTCTAACTGACAGTCGACCATTGCACGTGAGTCAAACCGTATAAATAATAAAAAAAGGCAGTAAGGACTTCATTCTTCACAAGATGTTGCAACCAAGGGAACGCAAGTAGTCGCTATTAAAACATATATATCCCTGTAAATTGTTAAACACAATCCAAAATTTCATCGTACCGACGGGACTTGAACCCGCAACCTCCGGAATAACATGTTCCGGTGCTTTTGCCAATTAAGCCACGGTGCGAAGTATCGTTACGACGAAATTAGTGGATTGCATTTTGTTAACCCAATTATGCATTGGTGGCGCCATCTATGACTACTTATTACGTAAGTTAATCATTCGGAAGAATACATTACAGTTTTCAAATCCGACGAGAGATGTTGCACTGCGTAAATCAAATATTATGTTTCTTTGAAGTGTTTCACACTATTTATTTTTGTAAATTGTTAAACACAATCCAAAATTTCATCGTACCGACGGGACTTGAACCCGCAACCTCCGGAATAACATGTTCCGGTGCTTTTGCCAATTAAGCCACGGTGCGAAGTATCGTTACGACGAAATTAGTGGATTGCATTTTGTTAACCCAATTATGCATTGGTGGCGCCATCTATGACTACTTATTACGTAAGTTAATCATTCGGAAGAATACATTACAGTTTTCAAATCCGACGAGAGATGTTTCACTGCGTAAATCAAATATTATGTTTCTTTGAAGTGTTTCACACTATATATTTTTGTAAATTGTTAAACACAATCCAAAATTTCATCGTACCGACGGGACTTGAACCCGCAACCTCCGGAATAACATGTTCCGGTGCTTTTGCCAATTAAGCCACGGTGCGAAGTATCGTTACGACGAAATTAGTGGATTGCATTTTGTTAACCCAATTATGCATTGGTGGCGCCATCTATGACTACTTATTACGTAAGTTAATCATTCGGAAGAATACATTACAGTTTTCAAATCCGACGAGAGATGTTGCACTGCGTAAATCAAATATTATGTTTCTTTGAAGTGTTTCACACTATATATTTTTGTAAATTGTTAAACACAATCCAAAATTTCATCGTACCGACGGGACTTGAACCCGCAACCTCCGGAATAACATGTTCCGGTGCTTTTGCCAATTAAGCCACGGTGCGAAGTATCGTTACGACGAAATTAGTGGATTGCATTTTGTTAACCCAATTATGCATTGGTGGCGCCATCTATGACTACTTATTACGTAAGTTAATCATTCGGAAGAATACATTACAGTTTTCAAATCCGACGAGAGATGTTGCACTGCGTAAATCAAATATTATGTTTCTTTGAAGTGTTTCACACTATATATTTTTGTAAATTGTACACAATCCAAAATTTCATCGTACCGACGGGACTTGAACCCGCAACCTCCGGAATAACATGTTCCGGTGCTTTTGCCAATTAAGCCACGGTGCGAAGTATCGTTACGACGAAATTAGTGGATTGCATTTTGTTAACCCAATTATGCATTATATATATCCCTATTTTGCAAGGCCTGAAATGATTTGCTAAGCCAGGGAAAAAGAGACAGTATCGGTTATTGCATACTTTACCATACTCAGCAGATCTCAATGAATTGAATAATGGAATCACCGTGGAGATGTACCCTACCCATGACAAAAATAATTATTCAAAGTTCAAGTATAATCTACTAACACCTGTGCACTCAACATCAATGTCAAAAGAACTCAAATGTTGTAGGTTAAAGTCGTACTTAAGAGAAGAGCGTGACAGTGACAGTGAGGAGTACAAAACAAGCCTTTTTACATATTCTCTACATTAGCGTTAAAAATATCCTATTATTACACTAATGTGACAACATCTCTAACAAAAATAGGTAAATATGAACTAGGTCTATATATTTATATCTAAAACTAATTGTGCCCGCGGCTTCATCTGCGTT
This sequence comes from Cabera pusaria, assembly GCA_954871355.1. NCBI lineage: Eukaryota > Metazoa > Arthropoda > Insecta > Lepidoptera > Geometridae > Cabera > Cabera pusaria. Next base: position 24,944,601 of record OX940885.1, on the reverse strand, counting down.
TAAAAGTACCTATTTGTAAAAAGTACCAAAGTATTCATCCAGAAATCCCAACAAAATTTCGCTTTTCGATTTTCCAACGTTCCTGTTCATGTTTCATAAAAAAAGCTCTCACTTTCAGTGCATACCCTAGAAATCGATTTGAAATTTACGAGATTCGAAAATCAAAATTATCAAAACCAGTTCAGGCGTGATACGAAGTGATACTAGTCTCTTATCAACTAACATCTTTTTATATATATTTTAATAATATAAATTTAAGATTTATAATTAAGATTAACAACCGACTTCAATGCCCCGCGAGTCAATTTCAGTAGCAAGTTTGAGACGTTTATCGTCATATCTCTGGAGATACTTATCAGATCTCAATGAAATTACAATGGGACTGCCTCGGAAACGTACCCTATCGATTACAATAATAATCATTTGAATCGGTTTAGACTTGACGGAGTAATCGCGTAACATACACACAAAAAAAAATAAAAAAACATACAAACGAATTGAGAACCTCCTTCTTTTTGGAAGTCGGTCAAATTTTTTTACCATAATTGAAATTATTATTATTATTCCTTCCTACCCTTTTTAGGATTCCGTACCTTAAGAGGAAAAAAGAAGCCCTATAGAATCACTTTGTTGTCCGTCTGTCTGTCTGTATGTCTGTCCGTCCGTCTATCAAGACCATTTATCTGAGGAATTCGGAAAGATCAAGTTGAAACATATGTCAAATATTTGGGTCTACAGAATCTTTCAGCAGTAAAAAAATCAAACCTGTAAGTCAAAGCGATCAAAAGCTACGAGTATGACTGTTTAAGTAGCATTTTTTTCGCAAATTTTGCTATTTCAAAAGGGAATCAAAATACCTATGGAGTTACCTCCCGAATCATTAAATTTAGCCTGAAGCAAGGTCTTGAAGCACTTATACAGGAATAAATTTGACAACCGTGAATATGTAGTGTAATAACTAAGAAGAAGTTAATTTACTAAAACACACTTACGATGTTTAGTTGGTGCAATACATTTTCTATGGATCGAACTACAAAGGTAATTTTACAGGAAAACTTAATTCTTGTTAGAAAGTTAAGGAAATAGATAATTGAAACCATCAGTAGCCCTACTATGCTTGACCAATATATTTTAACTGTTAATATCGTATCATCCAAAAAAGCCTAAAAAACAGAGGTGAAAAGCCGAGCACAATATTAGAAGTGCCCCGATCTACATGATATGGCCCGACCACCAATTACATTGATTAAACGGTCCATTATTAACCCTTTTACCTTTTTACTGGCTTATAAAAGTAATCTTCCGATCCCCATTAACAATGTGGTATAATAAAATTCGGAATTATGTCCGTCCCCTCAGTTCCGCTCAATCGTAAAGTGCAAAGATTTATATATGTTTTATGAGGATCTGGCAACAATCGGTAGACGCGGTATAATAATAAAGGACCCGATTGGAAATCCGTTAAGCTGTTTGAGGGTATTTGATGAAATCCTTTATTTGGTTACGGTTTGCCCGGAATAACATCGGAGTATTAAACGAAATTTATTCATGACTTCAGTACAAATAATAAGATTTTTTAATAATCAAGTACTGCCGTTTCAATTGTCACGTTTATTGGGAACGGTATTTGATGAATTGTTCTGCTGTCAGATCCGATCATTTTAATCACAAATTGTATATTGTAATGCTCCGTACTCACATACGATATTACTTGATAATTTTACACGAAAACGAGTAAACTTCAGCGCATGGACTGCAACATTTACTTGACATTTTTTACTCGCCTTCGTACAAACTATTGAACAATATTGTATGTGAATAAGGAGCATTAAGGTCGAAGCCCATTTAAACCGCACTGCTCCTGCACAGCAGTAAAATAAGCGTTCATATATGTATAGGCTTTAGCTGGTACTCTGTACATCATAAAAGGTACGGCCACACCGCGGCGTTCTGCGATCTGCAGGCGCGATCTTAGTACTTTTCAATTGTTTTCTGATCGCGTTTGGTGTGAACAAGTCGGTACAAATACTACTGCGCTATCTGATCGCCACCTAGATCATGCACGTAGGACGCTGCGGTGTGTCCGTACCTAAACTTTACAATGCCAGCATTAAATAGCAAAAAGCTTACCCGTTGATTTCGCCCAAATTTGAATGCTCTGCGTTATAATACCGTTATGCGCGGTACGGTAAAAATGAACTACAAACTTACATGTACTATTTAGATTGTAAAGTCGATTATAAAACCGTTATTAATTTGATTCAATTCTTTTTCCACATATGTTAGTAAACTACATAACAAAGCCTTCAAGCCTTGAGTTGTAATACATTTACTAATGCTCATACTAAATCATCATCTACATCATCATCAGCCTATATTAGTCCACTGCTGGACGTAGGCCTCTCCTTAAGAACAGCACTTAGCTCGATCTTTAGCTTTCTACATATATTGGCTTCAAGTCGCCTTTCGCTGGTCGTCGTCATCATAACACTAATGCTATATACCTACTAATGCCTGGACATACGAATAAGCTTCTGCTATGATGTGCCACCAAGAACGATTTTTGGTGACGATCCCCTTGCTCTACTTAGCTGACTTGCAAAACACGAGCCATTTTTAACCGACTTCAAAAAAAGGAGGAGGTTTCTCAATTCGACCGTATATATATATATATATATATATATATATATATATATATATATATATATTTTTTTTTTTATGTTTGTTCGCGGATAACTTCGTCGTTTATGAACTGATTTCGATTATTCTTTTTTTGTTCGAAAGGAGATATCCCAAGTGTGGTACCATGGTAATTTTATCGAGGTATGATAAGTATCTCCAGAGATATTGAGATGAACATCTCAAAATTGGTACTGAAAATGAATAGCGTGGCATTGAATTCGGTTGTTTTTTAGTTTTTAAACGATATTATCCTATTCCAGATACCTAGTCAACAAAATTAATTATATCATAAAACAGTATTTGTAAACCACCTTGAGAGTCAGACCATTTTAGGCCTAGCGTGTTCACCATCTTCGACCACATCAACGCTTACTACCAGGCGAGATAATGGTCAATCGCTAGCCTATCAGACAATGTAGTGCAATTAATTTATGTAAATGTACGGCCACACTGTGGTGTCCTGCGATCTGCGAGCGCGATCTAAGTACTTTTCAATTGTTTTCTGATCGCGTTTGGTGTGAACCAGTCGGTACAAATACTACTGCGCTATCTGATCGCCGCCTAGATCGCACACGCAGGACGCTGCGGTGTGTCCGTACCTTAAGTAGTGTTATATCAATATTACATGAGTTAATTGTAGCATATATTTAAATGATTCCTTGTAAAATATATTTTTTTATACATTTGTTTTATATATGTACCAGGAGGGATGCCCCAGAAGTCTAAACTTATTATTTAGACTTTGGTGAGAGATATCGAAAATATATAATTAGTTTAATGGAAAAAGTCGTGTTGACCAATAAATCATTAGTTAAGTATGTGATGCGATTCAATATATCATACATTTCTTTTTAATATGGCTGTAAATAATTCTAAAAACACTGGCACTATGCCAATATCGTTATTCACAATACCATTAATACCGCAGTCAAATCCTACTCAGGTAGAAAAAAAGGTAAAAGAAATCCTCCTTCGAATATCGCAAGGCTTAGTAACAATCGTTTTATTTTCCCAACAAAAAAGATTTGTGATAGGGTAAGTCCTTTGAATAACACGTTAACTTATTCAAGACTTCAACACAATATAATATCAATTCCACAATTGCGTGTGGGAAGGGTTCCCCGAGGGAATACGTGATCTGTCCCATTATACTGTTATTATCTATAATTTTGAAAGTTGGTTTACATGTTTGTTGGTCAATTAAACTTACACCACATTGGTTTAACTCAGTTTTGTATACATCTAAAAATATATTTTTAAGAAAATAAAAAGTGAAGACTGTTGCAGAATGTAAAAAGGTTACCCAAACACTGGATTTACAAAAATATATGCTGTCATGTTTTCATTGTTATCATCATATCACATCCTCATCACCATCATCATCCTATTTTCTATTCAATGTTGTACAAAGGCCTCTTCCTTTATACGGTACAAATTACACAGTCCTGAGCATTTCTATGTTAAGTTCTGCTGCCAATTAAGCCACGGTTCGATACATCGATACGACGAAATTAGTGGATTGCATTTTGTTAACCCAATTATGCATTGGTGGCGCCATCTATGACTACTTATTACGTAAGTTAATCATTCGGAATAAATCATTACAGTTTTCAAATCCGACGAGAGATGTTGCACTGCGTAAATCAAATATTATGTTTCTTTGAAGTGTCTCACACTTTATATTTTTGTAAATTGTTAAACACAATCCAAAACTTCATCGTACCGACGGGACTCGAACCCGCACCCCCCGGATTACACGTCCAGGTGCTCTGCCAATTAAGCCACGGTTCGATACATCGAAACGATACATCGATATGTTCTATAAAAACGTCAGATGGTAAGTTAAGATGTAATCGTGCTCGATCAGAAGTGGGAGATGGCTCAAGATGGCAGTGTGACTCGGTTTGGGACTACCGTAAGAGTAAAATGAAGGAAGTTCACTTACTGTTTGTAGATATCCCAAATAAGCTAGATTGATGATCTCGACAAAAGTTTCCAGAGTCATAGCAAAGATCCAGGGCAGGAGCAGAAATTTCATATCCTGAAATAAAATACAATTATTCAAACAAAAATATTGGTCTATTAATAAGAATATATTTTATCCATATTTCTATACTAATCTTATTGATTTAAAAACGGTAATTTAATGTGACTTACGACATAGCGATCAACAATTATGGATCGCTATATCTCCACAAAAATACCTATAAAATTAAAACGGGATAATATATAGCCTATGTCCATCCGAAAAACTCATATAAATATTAGTAAAAATAATGTTTGAAATCAGTTGTGTAGTTTTAGAAATAAGCTGGGACAAACAAACTGAAAAATTTAAAATAATGTCTGGAAACAAACTTTTTCCTATAATATGACGAAATATTTGTACATTTTTTTAATCAGAAAAGTGAAAAAAAACCGCCTGCTTCTATATTTCCGTTCATGCCATTTCAGTTCCGTTACTGTAACGTTTCTGACCAATACTGTCCACCTTGTTGTGTTCAAATTTATCTAACCTAATATTTATGCAGTTTTGGACGCAAAACAATGTGACATGGCTTTGGTCGTGAGCTCTCGTCCGATTAATCTGATAAATACATACTAGTAAAGAAAATATTTATATTTACATTTACAGTAGATAGTAAAGCGAATTTAAAATTTTCTACGCCGAAAATCTTCCAGAGGAGAAAATTTTCCTCCTTTTATTACCTCCCAGGTAGTTTGGGTTCGTGGCAACATTAATTACTTTTATAACCTATTATTAATATTATACAATCATTTGCCCTTAAAATGTTGAACAATAGCCTGAAACAAAACCTACTTGTAAATACCGCTATCTCAAATATATCTTGGGTCACCCCCAAGGTTATAAAACTAGAGGTAAAAACCACAATCAAATTACAAAACAAATAATTAAAAACATTAAAATAAGTGGTTGTTAATAGGGTTCGAGATGTTAATTTACGAGTACTGTGTACTGATTGATAGATTTTTGTTGAGCAAAGAAATATGGAAAACATTTTTTTTTAAATTCAAAATATAAAATGTTTTGAAGGACCTTCAGTTATGTAATGCTACGTTACTTTGCTCAAATATTTCAATACATTTGGCAGTTTCTGGAAGTGATTTTAAATGTCCACGTTAGTGAAGCACAGTGGTGCCAGGCCAGTCTGCCTATCCGTTGCGGCGGTCTGGGCGTTCGTAGGCTGCAGGAGACCGGGCCCATTGCTTTCCTCGCCTCGGCAAGTGGGGTCACAGAACTTGTTAGATACATCTTGCCTGATATAGGTGACCGGGCCCGCATCCCGTACGCCAAGGAGGCTCACAAAGTATGGTCGAGAATGTGCCCTGATGCCCAGCCGCCAGAAGGGCATAAATGGCAAAGAGGCTGGGACGACCCAGTCTGCAAGCGGCAGCTCTCGCAGTTGCAGGACACCAGCTCGGGAGCCGAGTTAGCGTATTAACGCCGCCACTAAGCCAGAATCCGGCGCCTGGTTGCATGCTCTGCCTTCTCCACACTTGGGCACGCTCCTGGACGACGACTCCCTCAGAGTGGCCACAGCTCTTCGTCTCGGATGTTCTGTATGCGAGCCTCACGTTTGCATCTGTGGGGCGACAGTTGAGGCAAACGGTCATCAAGGTCTAAGTAGCACCCGGTGCACAGGCCGTAGACCTCGACACCACGCCATCAACGACATCTTGGGACGAGCCCTCGTTTCCACAAAGGTGCCATGCGTTCTGGAGCCGCCAGGGTTGTCGCGTTTGGACGGCAAACGGCCAGACGGCCTCACGCTGATCCCTTGGCAGAGAGGGCGCAGCCTCATATGGGACGCTACGTGCGTGAGCACGTTTTCTGCCTGCCACCTCCCCGCCTCTCAGCAGTCAGCGGGGGTAGGAGCAGAGGCGGCTGCCCGTAGTAAGCGCCTCAAGTACGCCTGCCTAGAGACAGCTTATGATTTCGTCCCTTTTGCCGTCGAAAAAGCGGGACCATGTTGTTTAGAGGCCACGAAGTTCGTCCTGGAGTTGGGGCGCTGCCTTAGAGAGAAGGGGCGAGATCTTCGCTCGGGTTGGTTTTTGATCCAGCAAATTTCCCTACCCATGCAACGCGGCAATGCAGCAAGCGTGCTGGGAACGTTTGGGCAGGGTTCGGCTCGCGACAGACATAATCATGTCAACCAACACAATATAGATTAAGACTTACTACGTGTGTAGTAAATTTGTAATGTTGGACGATTTATATTTTTCATAATTAATGTTTGTAATGTTTTTTGTATGTAATTATTGATTATAATAGGTACATATATTATACAAATATATATTTGGGTATCTAAATATGTATCTGTGTGACTTATTCACAGTCGAACTTTGAAAAAAATTAATTGTTTATGACTTGTTCACAGTGAAACGACTCGACCCGACCTATTCAGCTGACATTTTGCAGGCATTGAGGAATAGGAATATAATAACAATACTTTTGAAATGTTTTTACAAATTGACATGTACTGTAGAAAATTTGTAAAATTCAAGCGGTATTATTTTCACAAGTTTAATTCTAAAAAGCTTAACCTCATACAATCTAACAAACAATATTTACTAACGTTTTTTAGTAATTGCGTTCTCATTCGATTAACTAACTAACTACCTTTGCTATTTGCACTGCGGTTGGTGTGAAGACAAGGTAGACATAATAAAGAATTCATAAAGTACAATACAACTCGGCTAGGAAGGCTCCTTTTATAAGATGAACGAGGCTCAGCGAGCTAACGTCTTAAACACTGTAAACACACTTTGCTCCGTGTTCTGTTAAGTCTTGATAATTGATGATATTGTTCCTACAGGTACCTCATTTGACGAGATTTTATCTCTTTAACTCAGACTGAATTAACATTTATTGTTTACATAGTAGACATTAAACCGAAATTACGTATACAGAAAACATTACTGCTACTATGTTCTTTCGATGCAAAAATAAATGCTCAATCCTTAGAGAAAGCTTTCGATAAGAATTATAGGAATATTCTAATAAAACTGCTGCATTTGTTGATGTATTTGAAAATTGACTCATCATAAGATTAACTTATCTGAGCCAGCTCTAGCGTAACTACTAAGTATACACATTAATATTGTGTTAAGGCGTTTTAAACATATACTCGTATGAGCACCAAACGCTCATGTTTACAATGTATGTTTTCAGTCAAACTTATCCTTAAAAATAATTAAACACAAAAAAAATACCAGTTAGACCTGCGCTTATCTGTGATATTCAGTTTGTAAGCACTCTGCTCGAAAAGATTTGTTTTATTCACGCCATGTTACAGCAAGGCCAACCCACCCTTTATTATTCAACGGTGAGAAGAGACATGGGCGTCTTTCATTCCCGACAAATTGACATGACATGTCGAACAAATAGCATGCCCGTGCCTCAAAGTTACTCTGCTGTTTGTCAAACTGTCTCAACGGAGATATTATCTACTCGCTATCAAGGTCGATGGAAATACGGCACGGTTTTATATCGACAAATGTTAGTCTCATTATGGGCCGATTAGACGAACACACTGTGAGAATTTTCCGCTTCACAGCATATCTTCAACGGAGGATAGATATACCTCCGTGGTATCTTCAAACCAAATGACGTATGTGATCTACTCAATACAATTCTAGTTTCAACAACCGACTAACAGACACGAAGTCAGCCAGCATACATTCTGCACATGCGATTTTTATATAACCTCATTTTATCCAGTCGTAATTTTAAAAATATGTTTCTCACCATGTCTATCTATCCTCCGTGCTTCTCTCTTAAGTTGGAAGGAATTAGAACAGATCTAGGATCTCACTTTTAACGTAGTGAAATCCTAGATCTGTGGTATCACCAGACAATAAGCTTCATACTAGCGTATGCGCTAGCGTATAGCGCTACAATAAGTAGGCACACTTAACATTAAAAGGTGTGGCGATGTATTACCGATTGAAAGTCGATTTTCGGCATGAAAACCGAATTTTTGGGTTCATTACATGTTCTTGCTAGTCAATCAAAATTTCGAATACAAAGGATTTTTATCTAAGAGTAAACTTGTTTAATTATTCGCAACATTGTTTATCCCAAACTAACAAGTGAGTTTATGTTCTAAATACTCGTATATAAATTACAAAAAAATATTATTTTTTTCGGATTAAAACTAATAACTGAATGAGTCTATCTTGTATTAATTTGTACTAGATAATATTCAGTTTTTAGAAAGATAGACGCCGTAACGCACTGTAAGGGGGTTTATTGTCTAGTCATAAAAACTCCGCACCAAGGGAAAGTTTTAAAAAATTGTATTGTAATTGTAGTAGTGAAGGTGTAATCGGTTAAACGGGAATTATAGGTTTTATTATTCCCGTTAAGTTTTTTATTTTGTGATTTAATTTCAAATCCGTTCGATTGGACTTATGGTACAGCCACACCGAGGCGTCTTGCGACTTGCGGGCGCGATCTCAGTACTTTTCAATTGTTTTCTGATCGCGTTTGGTGTGATTGGTTTGGTTGATTGATTTGGTGACCAGTCGTTACAAATACTACTGCGCTGTCTGGTCGCCGCCTAGATCGCGCACGCAGGTCGCTGCGGTGTATCCGTACCTTTATGTCATCTTAAGTGATTTCTGGTTTGTTGAGTTCTACTAAAATAAAATGTTATTTTAGTTAAATAATTTTTCTAAAAATAAGATGTTTAGTTTTGGTTGCGGAAACGCAGGCGTTGTCTACATGATTTCTGGCGCGCCTGGACAAGGCCTTTTGGGGTACCCAATCTATGCAGTTTTTTTCTGAGACTCAGTGTAATCCAGACGTGCTCCAAAGGAATGTTCTGTTACCACGTAGTTAGTTTAGCTGACTTTTAGGGTTCCTTACCCCAAAGTTGTTAGAAGGTAATTAGTTAATTATGTATCGTTGTTCAATCTGCAATTGTAATTAGTTCTGTACCCAACTATTAGCTATATATATATATATATATATAGCTTTCACTTAAACAAGAAGAACAACACTATTACTAACCATCTTCACAATCCTTGAATTCACATCAAAACAATTCAAATTCACTTAAACAGAAAGGCGTTAGAAATAACGGGAACAATCGTAGTTTCTCTTATGTTTACAAAACTTGAACACTCAACTTTTAAGAGCGGAAATTGTGTCTAAAACTCGTAACAACTTTTATCCTTGATAATCTAAACTTTCCTTTCGATGCTTGCTTTTGATGTGAGCCTTTAAAAGAACATTTAAGTAAAATGTTATAACCTTATAATATTACCTTAACGTATACTCCACTCCATCAAACCATTTATGTAACTTTGACAATTCATCAAGAACGTAACTGTTTCGTAATGGTAAACTTAATAATTTCCACATATTTTTTTTTCTTTTTAGGCTTCCGTACCTCAAAAGTTAAAGCAGGAACCCTTATAAGATCACTTTCTTGTCCGTCTGTCTGTCTGTCCATCTGTCTGTTCGTGTGTCACCACCGATTTTTACAGGAACGGGTGGACCTAGCTAGTTGAAATTTATACCAGATACTGAGGTCTATAATCCCTATTGGTGTATAAAATAAACTGGCCAAGTGCAAGTCGGACTCGCACTCGTAGGGTTCCGTAACACAGTTAAGTATTCCATAACTATGATTTTTCGCAACTACAAAATTAACTTTGTTGTTCATAGTGTTTGTATGAAAAACAAAGTTATCTTTGCGGTCGCCATATCTCTAAAACCGCTGACTGTATCTCGTTCAAACCAATTTTCGTTGTTAGTTTTTATGAAGATCTACATCATATATTTTTTTTAGATTTTTCACTCCCATACTTCAAAAGTTAGATGGGGGGGGACACACATTTTACCACTTTAGACGCGCCTATCTTTCAAATGATTGACTTAGAGAAAAAATGATTTTAGGAACCTAAATGTTATTTTTAAAGACCTATCCATAGACACCCCACCCCACACGTATAGGTTTAAAGAAAAAAAATATTTTTTGTTTCAGTTCCATGTATGGGATGCCCCCCCTTAAACTTTTATATTTTTAATTTTTGTATAAATATCGGAAAGCGGTTCACAGAATACATCTACCTACCAAGTTTCAATTCTGTAGTCCTTACAGTTTCGGAATAAAATGGCTGTGAGATACGGACGGACAGACAGACAGACAAACAGACAGACAGACAGACAGACAGACATGACGAATCTATAAGGGTTCAGTTTTTTGCCATTCAGCTACGGAACCCTAAAAAGGTCCTAAGTCAACACTATAAAAAGATATCCATGGGCAAATTTAGATTTTTGCGAAAAAAATGAAGAAATTTACTTAGATTTTTAACATTTTTTATTTTTCGTAATTTTCCCTTTACTTGTGCTGTAAGACCTCCATTTTGGTTAAAAAACCAAAATTGAGAATTCTAGGTCAACCGGAAGTACCCTATAGGTTTTGGGTCGAAAACCTATAGGGTGCTTCCCGTTGACTTAGAATCATGAAATTTGACAAGAAGCAAGGTCTTAAAGCACTTATAAAGAAATAACTCAGAAAACCGTAAATATATAGTTTAATAACAATAAAAAGGTAAATTTACTGTTACAAACTTATTATTTGTAGTTGATACAATACATTTTCTATGGATCGAACTACAAAGTTAAGTTTGGACTTTTGAAAACTTACTAACTACTTTAACTTAGTCTTAAAAGTTGGTACGGAAGCCTCGGTGGGCGAGCCCAACTCGACTTTTTTTTTATATCGTATAGGCTAGCGTTTGATCACTATCTCACCTGTTGGTAAGTAATGGTGCGATCGAAGATGGTAGCACTATCCATTGTAGAAGTGTCTTTGGAAGATTTGATTTGATATGATTTATTCACACAACTTTAAAAGTAAGTTTTACATTTGCTTGCTCTTAATTATAGGCACAAGTAGCTTCAGCTGTTAGATCCCTGGCACTATCTCTCTGATCTACAGCATGTGGTTGATATTGCTGTATGTTAAAAATAAAAAATTAAGGAAATAAATATAATTAACTTCTCTAAAGTAGGTAAAATGTAATGTATCCCAAGTAGTCATTATAATTGCTCGTGTGTTCATGTGAGTGAGTGAGTGAGCGTGGGCGCGCTCTTTATGTGAGTGTGTATGGTGTTTGAAATACCTATAGGGTATCTTGATATGTCAATTTGTATAAATATAGGTGTTTGTTGTACATGTTTGTAAGTATATGTTGTAGATGGTCCTTTAGACCATTCGTCCATGAGATCTCATATATATTAGAGTTTTTAAGTAACTAGGATAGTTAGATGAACTGAACTTAGTTTATTTCATATCTGATCATGTGAAATATTGAATAATTTAATAATAAAAGTTGATAATAATAACAGTTGAGACATCGAATTCAAGCTACAACGTACATCGTGCTTATGAAAGTACGAATTAATACGTATAAAAGCTTTCTTGTTTTTGTGTAGAGTATGACTCGGCACTTGATTGTATACTTTTCTTAAAAAGATAGCAAATATGTAAATCAAAGAATTATACCTTGTAAACTCCGAATATGAGAAGGACACATCCGACGATTCCCATGAGACTGCATCCTAGAAGCGTTATGTTTAACGCCACTGTAACTGGAACAAATAGAAAAAGGTATATTGAGTTGTGTTACTATAAAGCATAATTATTGCGTACTTGTCCGTAAGATGGCCAAAAATAAGTGTAGATTAATCTAATCTAAATATCTCTTCTCTCGCCCCGTCTCACTGACGTCTATAAACGTGAAAAACAGTATTCTCCTATAATATGTTGTTTAAATTTAGCAAAATGATTCTTCACAAGCCTCTAACAGTGTATGGAATATTTCTTCATATAAAATAATTGGTTTAATCTTAGTAAACCTACAATCTACAAAAACATTTTAGCTATGTCAGTAACCAATCTGGCAATGTTATGACACGAGGCCTTTACAAATTTCTGTATTTTCGGTTCTACAGAGTGCGCTCGATATTGCACGAAATTCGTATATTTCTGATGAAACTGATGAATAGACACCAATGCATAGCTGATCTGTTGCCAAAATATAATGAAAACGTATTGCAATCGTCTAGATATTCCAGTTTTAGATTTCCCAGTAGATTCAGCTGATTAAATTGCGTCGCCATCGGTACGCTATTGAAAATTTACATAATGTAGTTGGAAGTGATATGTCTATCTTAATAAAGGTATTTCGTAGTTATAGAAAGTTTGGTTCGATATCAAAGTATTGTTTGTAATGTTTACAATAGCGTCCCAGGGAGAACATACATATAAAGATATAAACGCCATACGCCGTAGCATCGTTACTACACAATATGACCACGGTGCGCCGATGGGAATGACAGCTACGTACTCGTATGTCTCGTAGCCCGTAGCATGCATTCTTTTGCCGAGCGTAGCAGCAGAGTTGACTTTCGGTTTTAGCACAGTATATTAAAGTATACAGTAATTTAACTCGGCAGTATCCTACACATCAATACCTACAACGCGCGACGGCCGCTCGGTGGATAATTATGCACTAAGGTCGCCAACTTGCTTTTTAATGGACCAATATTTTAGCGCCTGCCTGGCTCTCTTAGGTAACTACGAGACGTGAAATGAGATTTATCATAAATAATCAGCCAGTATGACTTCACTGCTTTAAAAACTCACACTCGCTCACACTTAAAATAAATAATTGAGGTTTTTTATGCCTGAACGTTTGTATATTCCAAATAATGAACTGTTTAAACTAGGCACGGACACTGACTCAACCTTATAGCGTCCTTGTCTCTTTTTTGTTTCGTGCGATAAGAAAATTGACAAAGTTTAGACCCAAACTTTGCCCAAGAGAATAAAATCAGAACGAACTAAAGTGAACTTTGCAAGATTATGCTTGTAGAAAATACTAATAAACGTCGCATATGGAATGTAGCAGACAAACTTTAATTTCTGTTGGAAAAAGTGCTAAAGAATGAAATAAAATAACCGTAAAGTTGAGTGCCGGGTGGGTTATTGCAAATCGAAAGCAAGATATTGCGAAAAGTGTAATAAATGTTTTGAAACTATCCATTAACATGGATTATTTATATATCCATGCATTTATTAAATTTTATTATCCCTTTCTGTAGACATTATAATCTACAAGCAGAATTTGGATACTGAGAGATTTTTCAACCGACTTCTAAAAACAAAGGAGGTTCTCAATTCGTTGGTATGTTTTATTTTTGTTTGTGTGTGTATGTTACGCGATTACTCCGTCAATTCTGAACCGATTGGAATGATTCTTTTTGTTATCGGTAGGGTACGTTTTCGAGGTGGTCCCATTATAATTCATCAAGGTCTGATAAGTATCTCCGGAGATATGATGATAAACGTCTCTTGCTACTGAAATTGACTCGCGGGGCATTGAAGTCGGTTGTTTTAGATTTTAAACTATCTTATTCAGATGTACGTCTAATAGAATATTACTTACGTGCTGTTTTTAATGCAAATCACTGTGCCTATTATATTGCAGCTTTATAGAAGTAATTGACATTACTTTGAACAGTGCTACCGCTTTCGCACTTCTGAAGTAAAACGGCGACAGCGAAAATGTTAATGTTAACAAATTTAGTTTAGTGGTTTAGTTCAAATAAAGTAAATAAGAAATAAGAACGTTTAAAAAACTAAAAAAATCGACTTTAAATGCTGCGCTTTTAATTTTCAGTCCCAATTTTGAGGTGTTTATCTCGATATCTCTGGAAATACTCATCAGATCTCTACGAAATTACAGTGGTACTACCCTTGGCATATCTCCTTTCCAACAAAATGGGTTCATAAACGACGAAGTTATCTGCAAACACACATAATATATTTATAAGAAATATATATAAGAATATATATAAGAAAAAATAAAGATATATATATATATATATATTGATGATTGATGATTATTGCAGTTCCTAAATATTTCCCTAATATGAAGTAATTTTAACATAAAAGATTACCAGCATAAATAACTCTCAACACCTAGTTATATTTTTCCGACGTTCCAAAGATCGTTTAAAATCATTTAATATGGTTTCATTTGCAAACGTCCCGTTCAATTACCGTCAATTGACTGTTTGAAGGGACGAGGATCCTGTCGCTTTATCTGAACTGAAAATTTGCATCTGTTAGCACGACCAATATGATAAAGAAGCTTCAACATGAGTTAGGAAGTTTTCAGATATTTAAATAACAGCTATTCATAACTTTTAGTGGCAGTAATACCACATAACTATAATACTATTACAACCTTTCTCTATGCTACGGCATTTATTATACCCAGGTGGTGGTGGTGGTATTGTATATTAGTTTATATTAACCTTCTAGTTATTAAAGCTGGGCTCCAAACAAACTGACATAAATCTATTAGTAGATAGATAAAACACTTTATTGATCACCATAAATGACAGAAGTAAAACTTATAACTAAAACACATAATATTTAAATGTCATTGAGCGGCCTTATGGCTCATAGCGATTTCTACCTGACAACCATGCACGGAAAGTACGTATGTATAGTTTTAATGCTGTAAAAGGAAATTCATTAAGGCGATCATCGTAAGCCACGGGAGGGTCATTGCTATCCTCCTGCGTCCGTGGGATTAGATTTTAATCCTACACGATATCCTTGGGTGATGCTGATTGGGTCACTCACCAAGAAGAGATAAGTTGGCAATCAGCGACAAGATTCAACATTATGTTCGATGCTGGCTGGATTTAAATTGCTAAGATGGGTTGAGATAGTTGCGCTGCGTGTATTGGGCTAGGGTGCGGCCTGTAAAAACTCCTCGTGGTGCACTCTCGTTGTCGGCTGACAGCTTTTCCTAGTCAGCTGGATTAAGTTGTCGACCGATAGCGAAGTTAAGTTCTGACGTGGTGGGCACCTCAGCACGTTCGTCTGGAAAGGTAGCAGAGACCACAGTGTGACGGGAGGAGGGACTCGGTAGTTGAAGCCGCCCGGTGGTGGGTCGTACCATTATGTACCATAGTGATGAGCGAGATGGTGTAATCGCATACGTCACCTCCGTGAGCCAAGAATGGTCACAGAAGGGACGGTCAAGCAGGGCAACTATCTGCTTCAATCGGGATGCGCATAGGCATCGGTTCACCGCACCGGCCGGTGCATTTTCATTCTCAGAAGCCGGGATGTAGACACAAGTTTTTCTGCCGAGCACATACGGCCTCGAGGTTGTGCATACGGCTTCTTAGATGCAGGGTAGGGACGGAGTATCTCTAACTCCGTCGTTTACTAAAGAGGGGTCCTCATGGATCAACGTCGCGGACGAATGCGAAAGCGTACCCGTAGCCCTAGGTTATGGACGTCCTGGTGAAGACAGTGGGGGTTAAATCGGTTTCAGTCCAACATAAAAACATCTGCCCCCATGGCGGTGTGGTAATTATTATCGTAAGAACTAACTAGAAATAACATTACAAATATACAAAAAACATTATACAATAAACTCTAAATAAAAAATCTGTTCATTTACTCTTTTTTTATTATTTTGTACTCTCTTCTTCATCTTATGGCTTTTAAACGCTGCTTGGCGTTTTTCTGCCAGTGTCAAAAGTATGGCCAGTGTACATTATAATTTGCATAGTTGGGGAAAAAGTCTTTTCGCATTATAGTAAGTATGAACTTGTAATAAAATCTCTTTGGCTATACTTTTTTTATCTGGCTGGTTTTGGTATCATTAAAAGTTTAAATTTTAAAGAAGATAATTCCATATTCAAATTAGGGAAATGTGTGATTATCATTTGTTTTTCGTACTGTGAAGATGAGTGAATCTAATGAAAAAATTCGATACATTTTAAAATTTTAATACAAAAAAGGTAAAAATGCAACACAAGCCGAGAAAAAATGGATGCCATTTTTGAAAAAGTGGAGCAAGATCGGCATATCAGTAGTTACGACGTAGCTGAAAAACTGGGAATTGACTACAAAACAGTTTTGGCGCATTTGAAAATAACTGGGTTCACAAAAAGCTCGATATTTGGGTATCTCACGACCTCACTGAAAGAAACCTAATCAATACTCATTTGTGATTCTTTATTACGACGTAATGAAACCGAACCATTTTTGAAGAAGCTGATAACTGGTGATGAAAAGTGGATGACGTACGACAAGAATGTGCGAAAAAGGTCGTGGTCAAAGGCCGGTCAGGCTTCACAGACTGTGGCGAAACCCGGGTTAACTAGCAACAAGGTGATTCTGTTTGTGTGGTGGGATTGCAATGGCATTATTAATTAGGAGCTGTTACCACCAGGCAGGACCATCGATTCTGAACTCTACTGTGAACAACTGATGAGATTAAAGCAAGACTTGAGAGAAAGCGGCCGGAATTAATCAACAGAAGAGGTGTGGTTTTTCATCATGATAACGCTAGACCTCACACATCTTTAGCCACTCAGCAAAAATTAAAAGAGTTTGGCTTGGAGGTTTGGAGGTGATAATGCATCCGCCGTATAGTCCTGACCTTGCACCTTCAGATTTCCACCTGTTTCGGTCTCTTCAGAATTCTTTCAGGCAGTGTCAGGTTAACATCACGAGAGGACTGCCAAAACTACTTGTCGCGGTTTTTGGATCAGAAGCCCCAAAATTTCTATAGCAATGGGATCATGTCCCTACCTACAAGATGGCAAAAAGTTATCGAACAAAATGGTACCTACATACTTTAGTTAAATGTAAATAAACTGTATTAAAAAATGTTTTGAATTTTCTTAAAAAATGCGAAGGAACTTTTTCGCCGACCTATTATATTTACAAGAAAAAAACCCGACAAAAGAAAAGTAATAAATTAATATGAGCTTAAATAATTGCTTAGAACATTACATTTGATTTGAATTTTGAATATAAATTTATAAATGAATATTATTAGATTTAATAAAATTACACAAAATGTTTTTTTTTTTATAAAAGATTACTCGCAATGTGGGTTGCACATTACCAGTATTCTTGTTAACCCCTCCAACTAAGCTAAATATCCTTGTGTCTGGAGTGGGTTCACGTCAATAGTGCAAAGGGTAGGGTGGGGATCGAACTCACGACCTCTCGATCGCCAGTCCGACACCCTATCCATTGGGCTATTGCCGCCTTCAAAATATATAATACTAATATACTAATATTATACAAACGGAGAAAATACATATGAAAGGAGATAATGGGACGAAGAATTTCGGGGCTTATGGCATCATAAAGGGAGAAAAGATAATTTTATACATGTTACAGTCTCAGTTTGTGATGAATTTGACATTTTTGTTTATGTCAAATCTGCGTTATCACTTTCGATCGCTAGCAGATGCAGCAGGCATTTCTCCGTGGCTAGCTGTTATTACATAAATAAGTTAATAAGTTAGTGTTTCGGGCTGTCAGAAAATACGATTAGGTCGTAGACTGTCTAGGGATTAGATCGTATGCAAAATCTATTACGTAGTTGGCTCAAGTTTTCATCATTCATATTTATTGAAGTGAAAACTTCTTTAGCGGCGTTGTGCACTTTTCTTTGGATGAGTAAAAAATGTTAAACTCGCGTCAGGGGTCAAGTGTCCTGATCGTAAGACGAACATTTGTAAGACGGAGCGCAGGGCGCCTGTGCGAGGTGTCATTCCAAAATATTAAAAAATAACGTGTTCAAGTTTTCCCTTCTGCCGCACTCCCGGAGTGCAACCCGTTGTTTTTAGGGTTCCGAAACCAAAGGGTACCAACGGAACCCTATTACTGAGACTCCGCTGTCCGTCTGTCTGTCTGTCTGTCTGTCTGTCCGTCTGTCACCAGGTTGTATCTACTCATGAACCGTAATAGTTAGACGGTTGAAATTTTTACAGATGATGTATTTCTGTTGCCGCTATAACAACAAATACTAAGAACAGAACCAAGTTAAAAATTAAAGAGCTTAAAACAAAAAACGTGTTTTTTACGATAGCGCCCGCCATCTATGAATCTTTATAGATGTGCTATGAAGATTCATAGATATGTGTATCTATCGTGTTTACCTTAATCTCGGAATCTGAATCTGAATCTCGGAAACGACTTCAACGATTAAATAAAATCTAGTATACAGGGGATTTGGGGGGCGATAAATCGATCTCATTAGGATTTATTTTCAGAAAATGTTGTTTTATTCGTGTTTTCAATAATCAACTTTATCAATAATCAACTTAAAATATGACTCTCCCTATATCTATTGGCGACACAGAAGTAGCTTTAGTGTTATTCTGTAATTAAAGCAGTTAGTTGCTCTCAATAAAAAAAATAGTATTATTATTTGCCAATAGATGTCGGGAAGAGTCATATTTTTCTTTTTAAGTGGCATAAAATATTTAATAATATTAATCACTAACGCCTTTGTGTTATCGTTTACTTAGTTGGTGTTAGAAGTTCGTTAGATATTCGTTAGATGACGTTCGGAACCCTCCGTGTGCGGGACAAAAGTCTGACTCGCACTTGGCCAGTTTTATTTATTTAGGAGATGCCTATGTCCAACTATGAACAAATGGCTGTTAATGATGATATTTAGTCCCTTATTGGTCCATTTCAGGTTCCTGAATGTAATTTCTGGGACGGCTGGAAATAGTTAAGGTGAGATAGGGTCTCTTTAGCATACTTCTCTTTTCACATGAAATTATTTGCCTGTAGATTCTAACTTTACTTACGCAATATTATTTGTGTATACATATTTTGAAGCATTCGTATGTATTAGGGTTCCGTAGCCGAATGGCAAAAAACGGAACCCTTATAGATTCGCAATGTCTGTCTGTCTGTCGGTCCGTCCGTATGTCACAGCCATTTTATTCCGAAACTATTAGGCCTACAGAATTGAAACTTAGTAGGTGGATGTATTCTGTGAACCGCTTTCCGATTTTTATATAAATATAAAAAATATAAAAGTTTTAGTGGGGGCATCTCATACATGGAACTGAAACAAAAATATTTTATTCTGTTCAAACCTATACGTGTGTCTATGGATAGGTCTTTAAAAATGACATTGAGGTTCCTGAAATATTTTTTTCTCAAAGTCAAAAATTTAAAAGTTAGGCGCGTCTTAAGTGGTAAAATGTGCCCCCCCTCTAACTTTTAAAGTAAGTGAGCGAAAAATCTAGAAAAAATACATTCTGTAGATCTCAATAAAAAATTTCAACGAAAATTGGTTTGAACGAGATACAGTCAGCAGTTTTTGAGATATAGCGACCGCAAAGATAACTTTGTTTTTCATACAAACACTATGAAAAACAAAGTTATTTTTGTAGTTGCGAAAAATCATAGTTATAGAATACTCTACTGTGTTACGGAACCCTACGAGTGCGAGTCCGACTTGCACTTGGCCAGTTTTTTTATTGTGTTTCTAGTGCGTCACAGTAAAATTATACAATTAAGCGCACAAGTTACAGTTTCACTAGTTCCTGATAACGTTTCGGATACTTATCTGCCAGAAGACGCTACATAAACGATGTCAAAAATCCTTTAGATAAGTTTCTAATAGGGCTATTAGATGCTGATTCAACTGGCCCTAATATATTTACCTAATAATTAATGTTAAATATGAATGGCAAAACATCTGTAAACGTACGGACACACCGCGGCGTCCTGCGTCCTGCGATCGGAAAACAATTGAAATGTACTGAGATCTCGCACGCAGGACGCATTATATGCAATGCAACTGACCTCCGATTTGTACATAATAATTTTGTTACATTACCTACAATAAAGTATTATAATTTGCGACATAAACACAAAAAAAGGCTACTTTTATATGCATGCATCACCTTTTTGGTGCTGCAACAGATATCTGTGCTGTGGCGACTTAATTTTTGGCAATTTCTACAGGTAACAATATTTTTTTCAAAACAAAACAAACTAAAAATAACTCTGTAAAAAAAACTCTGTAAATAACTGTATCTAGGTATTAGAACTGATAATGGTATATACTCAAAGTGGTATATTATTTAAAAATACCTAATATTATAATATAAATAATAATAATATAAAATAAAGTTGCTGAATGAGGTTTTTTTAACTGGCCGCCGAATTATTTTGCAATTCCTTCAAAGTTTCTGATGCATAACGTACTCGTAAGTAGGTACTCGTAGGGCAAGAGTTTCGAAATATTTTCCCGTAATGAGATACTTACTAAGACAAAATTCCCCTGAGACTATATACGTCCCGAGGTGATATGAAAGAAGAAAATTTCCTAAGAGCACATGGCTGGTAAATTATATTTTTAGTAATAGTTAAAGAAGTTATACGACTCAGCTACACAGTTCGGTGCAGGGTGAGGGCCGAAGTATGGGCGTGAAAATAAAACGAGTTGTGACCCGGAAAATGTATGGCCTTCATGCAATAAAACAACCTTTTTTGAACCTTATTTTATTTTATTTTAATTAATTGATTTAATTTTGTTAACAATTTGAAGTCCAGCTTTTATGATGTATCTTCTGTACAAAATTATTGATTTATAATTTTCTATAATAGATGTGCCCAATATCTTATTTGTAACTAGAAGTGCCCCGCGGCTTTGCCCGCGTTAAAGACTACTTTTATTTACTTACCACTTTTATTTTAAAACCTTTCTATCATAAAATACATCGAAGAAGTAAAAGCCAAATCGGTTCACCCATTTTCAAGTTATTGCGTGACTAAGGAAAATAGGGATTAGATAATATTTATCAAACCCGAAAAACCATATTGATTTTCAGACTTTTTTACCGACCCCTTGCAAAAATCCTGCAACACGTATTTACTCATTTATTTACAGAAGTACTTAAGAAAATCTATATGTTTATATATATATAATTAAAAATAATAAGTAAAATCCGGGCGGAATTTTTAGATAACTCTTTCTAAGCGGATACCTACGTCATAACAAGTATCTGCATTCTAAATTTCAGCGCAATCCGAAACAATATTGATTTTCAGACTTTGTTACCCCACTTCACCGTCTTAGGGTGGCATTTTGAAAAAGCCTGAAACTCGTATTTACTTATTTGTTCACAGAAGTACTTGTGTAAAACGTCGAAAAAAATCACTATCCAAACTTTGAAACCCCGCTTCATCCCCTTAAAGAGTGAATTTTGAAAAATCCTTTCTTAGCGGATACCTACGTCAAAATAACTATCTGCATGCCAAATTTCAGCGCAATCCGAAACAATATTAATTTCAGACTTTGTACCCTTCACCCTTTTAGGGGTGGCATTTCGAAAAATCCTGAAACACTTATTTATTTATTTATTTACTGAAGTAATTGTGCGAAGTTTCGAATAGAAAAGACTATCTTAATTCTCCATACAAACTTTGAACCCAGGTTTCATCCTCTTTAAGGGGGAATTTAGGAAAATCCTTTCTTAACAGATACTAACGTCATAATAACTATTTGTATGCCAAATTTCAGCGCAATCCAAAACAATATTGTTTTCACACTTTGTTACCCCATTTCACCCTCTCAGGGGTTGAATTTCGAAAAAGCCTGAAACACGTATTTACTCATTTTTTTACTGAAGCACTTGTGTGAAGTTTCGGATTGAAAAGACTATTTAATCATGTTTCTCCATACAAACTTTGAACCCCCATTTCAACCTCTTCAAGGGTGAATTTTGGAAAACCCATTCTAAACACACATTCACGTCATAATAACTATCTGCATGCCAAATGTCAGCGCAATCCGAAACAATATTGATTTTCAGACTTTATTACCCCATTTCACCCTCTTAGGGTTGGAATTTCAATAAAACCTGAAACATGTATGTAGGATTTTTCATTTCGATAGATAGCAACACTAATTTGTAGACGAAGATATATTATCTGTGTAATCTTTGGAACGTTTTTATGCTTTACATCCAAAGCCTGTTTTATTTGTACGTGGAACATCAAAAGTGTAAGCGAGTAAGAAAATCTAGTTGCTCTCTCTCTAATTTTTTCACGACGAAGAAAGAACGTGTGTGTTCGGAATTGTATCGTTAAATATTAAGAATTACTGAAATAAAGTGAAAAAGCTTCTGCAAAACAGCCTTTTACTGGACAGCAAGCTCTACCCCACCCATCCCACAACTCTCGCCCGGGATTATTCCGAGAAAAAAGTTTGGGTGTGACGACGACAAAAACGTGGTAAAGAAGGCAGCTGTAAGACGTGGCTGGCCGGCTCTTTTACCACAATAAGACGAAGAAAAACAACGATGGCGGAAGCGGCAGACGGCAAAAATACGCACAACGACGCAAAATGTTTTACGACGATGGATGCAGTTCCAACATACACCGGAGACGACTTAACCTATACGTCCGCAAAATGGACGCAAGATCTAGAAGATAATGCGGAGATCTTTGGATGGTCAGCGCAACAGAAGCTGATAATAGCTCGTAGATCGCTTAAAGGAACAGCTGAATTATGGTTGAAGACTGAAAGAACTTTTAAAACATACGATGAATTAAAGGCGGCACTGCTGCGTGAATTTCCTGAGGTCATCGATAGTAAGCGTATGCACGAGATAATGAGCAGCCGAAAAAAGCGTGCTGGAGAAACTTACTACCAATATTTATTAACTATGAAAGAACTTGGTAAACGAGCAAAATTCCCCGATTATGTTGCGGTGCAGTACATTATAGATGGCATCATGGATACTGAGATAAACAAAATTATGTTCTATGGGGTGACGACGTATACAGTCCTCAAAGAGAAACTATCTCTTTATGAAACATTCAAAGAAAAGAGTAAAAAACAAGAATTAAAGAGTCGGTGGACAATTATGAAACCGACCAAAGTCAAAGAAGCAGATGGAAAAACAACACAACGCTGCTTCAAGTGTGGCGAGTTAGGGCATCTTTCTAGTACATGTTCTCATAAGATTAAATGTTTCAGATGTAACGGCTATGGTCATATAGGCAAAGATTGTACTAATGTTATACAGAGAGATATACCACCGTCTACGAGTCAGAAGTCAACCATGGGCCAGCGGTCGATGCTCATACAACAAGAGTCCTCGGAAAGAACGGTAAACACTGAGAAATCAATATGTGATATTGCTTCAGGTGAGCGTTCAGACTATTTAAATGTCAGTCAATGCGGTCAGTGTTCACATAGTCAAAATATAAATGTTCTTAATGTCGGAAAGTGTTCAAATTTAAATCAGAGCGTTAAGAGTATTCAGATTAAAAACATAACTGTAGACAACTGTTTAATAGATACAGGTAGCGAGTTAAATTTGTTAACGTTGGATTTATTTAGTAAATTAAATGTAACTAAGTATGATGCTGAAGAGATGTTAATGACGGGACTGGGTTCATGTAAAGTTTATTCGATTGGTAAATTCAATATTCAAATGAAGATAGATGGCCACAGCTATGATGTTATGTTTTACATTGTTCCAACTAATGTTATTCCGTATACGGTGATATTAGGTCAACCTTTTTTGATGAATACAATTACAGTAATTGATAAAGGTGAAATTGAAGTAAGGCCACAGTTTTATGATAGTTCATACCTGATGTGTGTGCTTTCTTCAGAAGAAGATATAGCTATTTCCAGCGAAAAACCTATCGTTCAGGATATAATAAAAAATTATAGGCCGATACAAACTAAAGAAGCCCCTATAAAGATGAAGATAATTTTAAAAGACGATATACCTGTCACACAGCGACCAAGACGACTCGCTCTGACTGAAGAAGAAGTTGTGAAGCATCAGATTGATGAGTGGTTAGAAAAAGGCATTATACGCCCCAGTTATTCAGAATATGCAAGTCCACTTGTATTAGTAAAGAAGAAAGATGGAACCAACCGAGTTTGTGTTGATTTCAGAAAAATTAACCAGAAGATGGTTAAGGATGAATATCCTTTACCGATTATTGATGATCAGATAGATAAGTTGAGCAAGGCTCGAGTATTTAGTACGATAGATCTCAAAAATGGATTTTTTCATTTGCCGATTGAAGAAGACTCGATAAAATACACAGCGTTTGTGACCAACAACCCTGAAGGTCAATATGAGTTCCTAAGAGCACCATTTGGACTCTCAATATGTCCAAAATATTTTACACGGTTTATAAACATTATATTCTCAGATTTTATAAGAAAAGGAATTATTTTAATTTTCATCGATGATATAATTATATTAGCAGAAGACGAAGATCAAGCAGTTCAGAGACTCCAAGATGTCTTGAAAGTTGCAGCTGAATATGGTCTTGAAATCAACTGGAAGAAGACACAAATACTACAGCAATCAGTCGAATACCTAGGACACATTGTTTCAAATGGAACGGTTAAACCATCATCAGAGAAGACTAACGCAGTTATGAGATTTCCAGAGCCAAAGAGTTTAAAAGAAGTACATAGTTTCATCGGATTGACATCCTATTTCAGAAAATTTATTCAAGATTATGCTACGATTGCTAAGCCACTGAGTGATTTACTAAAACGAGGAGAATTCTATTTTGATCAAGAACAAAGATGTGCATTTGAAAAATTAAAAGGTAAATTATGTTGTGAACCTGTTCTTAAAATTTTTGATGTGCAGCTAGAGACAGAACTTCACACGGACGCATCTAAGCATGGATATGCAGGCATTTTAATTCAAAAAGATCCGGTAGATTGTAGTATGCATCCAGTTCATTACATGAGCAGAAAGACGACAGAGTCTCAGCAAAAATATAGTAGCTATGAACTAGAAGCAATGGCTGTTATAGAAGCGGTGAAGAAATTTCGAAGATATCTAATTGGAATTCCATTTAAGATTGTAACAGATTGTGAAGCATTTCAGAAAACACTTTACAAAAAAGATGTATCAGCTAAAGTAGCTAGATGGATATTGTTCCTACAAGATTTCAACTACGTTATTGAGCATAGAAAAGGTGATAAAATGCAACATGTCGATGCGCTTAGCAGAAATATATGTGTGGTGAATACAGAACTACATGCTAGAATAAAGAAAGCTCAAGATGGAGACAACAGCTTAAAAGCAATTAAAGAAGTTCTCAAGAAAAGTGAATATGAAGATTATTTTTTAGAAAATGATGTAATTTATAAAGGAGTACAGAAGAAGTTGGTGTTACCAGAGATTATGGACTTAGAAATGATCAGAAGAGTGCACGGAGGAGGACATTTTGGGAAGAAGAAAATCAAAGATATAATAGAACGAGATTATTATATAAACCAGTTGGATAGTAAAACTGAAAAAGTTATATCAACATGTGTACCATGTTTACTGGCAAGCCGAAAAGCAGGAAAGAAAGAAGGACTTTTAAACCCTATAGAAAAAGGAGATTTACCATTATATACTTTGCATTGTGATCATTTAGGACCATTAGATGCAACCAAGAAGTTATATAATTATATACTAACGGTGATTGACGGATATACAAAATTTGTTTGGATTTATCCAGTAAAAACGGTGACAGCTAAAGAAACCGTAGACAAAATTAAACAACATCAAAAAGATTATGGCAACCCAAGACGAATAATAACTGATCGAGGTACAGCTTTTACAGGAAATGAATTTCAGCAGTATTGTTTAGAAGAAGAAATTGAACACCTTACCATAACAACAGGAATCCCACGTGGTAACGTTCAGGTAGAAAGGATGAACCAAATTATTATATCTGTACTGGCTAAAATGTGTATAGAAGAACCAGGACATTGGTACAAGTATGTCAGCAAACTTCAGAGAGTTATCAACAGTACATACCAGCGATCTATCAAAACATCACCATTTGAACTGTTAATGGGAACCAAGTTAAGACTAAATGAAGACATCAACATTTTAGAATACTTAGAAGAAGAAAATATCAAAGAATTTACAGAGAGAAGAGAAGAATTAAGAAAGCAAGCAAAAGCTCAAATATTAAAGATTCAAGAGGAAAATAGAAAAACCTATAATAAAAACCGGAAAGACGGAGAAAAGTACAAAATAGGCGATATAGTAGCCATACAAAGGACGCAATTTGGAAATACTTTAAAATTAAAACCAAAATTCTACGGACCATACAAAATCACAAAGGAGCTAGGAAAGGATAGATATGAGGTCGAAAAGCTAGACCGAGGTAAGGGAGGACCGACAAAGACCACATCCGGAGTAGACTACATGAAGCGGTGGCCTTAGTTCAAACTTACCTGTATAAAGTCATCTACTTTACATTAAAATTTATTTTAAAATACTTGAAAGCATATTGGGCATGGCACTCTATCTCATTATTGTTATAACTTAAATTCATGAAGAAACAACAAAATTGTTATTGAATTCTGTATAATTATACTACATATTGAAACAATGTATGTATTCAAGTAGAAAGAGTTGTGATTGTAACAACACATAAGGGCAAAGAAGCTCATAACAAATAGTATGTACTTATTTGTTCTATGTAAATGAAGAATTATGTTTCACAGATGTAATTTGTATGTAAACCTAAAATAATGTATGTTTTCTAATCTATTTAAATAAGATGCATGTTAAGATAAGATTGTATATTTACTACTTATAGTTAAAACCTAAACCTTACTACCTAGTTGCATAATTTTAAAATAACCTATGTATGTTTTAATGAGAAGTTAGTTAAAAGAATAGAAGTTATGTTTAAGTCGTTTGTTAATTAATAATTGTTAAGGATATGGTTATGGGTAAGAAATAATAAGAGATTAGTTTCAAATAGCGTATTGTGTAAAAAAGGGTTTCAAGTTAAAATAAGCTGTAAGAAAGTAGATTATTAATTTATAATAAGTACATTGGCACCAGTTATTAAGTTATTTAAGATGTAAGTTTTAATGCAGAATAGTTTATGTTAAGAGTCAATATTGTGTCGAAGTTAAGCATCAGTTAATACTTTTGTGTATTTTTTGAAGATCCGTATGAGTTTTGTTTATAGATAAGAGATAAGAGTTTTGTTTAAATTGTAAAGCGAAGAGAAATTTGTAATATTGTAACGTAGAGTCATATGAGAGAGCTAAATTTGTTTTTTTTTAACTTAACGTAGAAGCAGTCTGAGGCCAGACTATATTGCAGGAAGGCCGAGTTGTAGGATTTTTCATTTCGATAGATAGCAACACTAATTTGTAGACGAAGATATATTATCTGTGTAATCTTTGGAACGTTTTTATGCTTTACATCCAAAGCCTGTTTTATTTGTACGTGGAACATCAAAAGTGTAAGCGAGTAAGAAAATCTAGTTGCTCTCTCTCTAATTTTTTCACGACGAAGAAAGAACGTGTGTGTTCGGAATTGTATCGTTAAATATTAAGAATTACTGAAATAAAGTGAAAAAGCTTCTGCAAAACAGCCTTTTACTGGACAGCAAGCTCTACCCCACCCATCCCTCTAATTTTTTCACGACGAAGAAAGAACGTGTGTGTACGGAATTGTATCGTTAAATATTAAGAATTACTGAAATAAAGTGAAAAAGCTTCTGCAAAACAGCCTTTTACTGGACAGCAAGCTCTACCCCACCCATCCCACAACTCTCGTCCGGGATTATTCCGAGAAAAAAGTTTGGGTGTGACGACGACAAAAACGTGGCAAAGAAGGCAGCTGTAAGACGTGGCTGGCCGGCTCTTTTACCACAATAAGACGAAGAAAAACAACGATGGCGGAAGCGGCAGACGGCAAAAATACGCACAACGACGCAAAATGTTTTACGACGATGGATGCAGTTCCAACATACACCGGAGACGACTTAACCTATACGTCCACAAAATGGACGCAAGATCTAGAAGATAATGCGGAGATCTTTGGATGGTCAGCGCAACAGAAGCTGATAATAGCTCGTAGATCGCTTAAAGGAACAGCTGAATTATGGTTGAAGACTGAAAGAACTTTTAAAACATACGATGAATTAAAGGCGGCACTGCTGCGTGAATTTCCTGAGGTCATCGATAGTAAGCGTATGCACGAGATAATGAGCAGCCGAAAAAAGCGTGCTGGAGAAACTTACTACCAATATTTATTAACTATGAAAGAACTTGGTAAACGAGCAAAATTCCCCGATTATGTTGCGGTGCAGTACATTATAGATGGCATCATGGATACTGAGATAAACAAAATTATGTTCTATGGGGTGACGACGTATACACTCCTCAAAGAGAAACTATCTCTTTATGAAACATTCAAAGAAAAGAGTAAAAAACAAGAATTAAAGAGTCAGCGGACAATTATGAAACCGACCAAAGTCAAAGAAGCAGATGGAAAAACAACACAACGCTGCTTCAAGTGTGGCGAGTTAGGGCATCTTTCTAGTACATGTTCTCATAAGATTAAATGTTTCAGATGTAACGGCTATGGTCATATAGGCAAAGATTGTACTAATGTTATCCAGAGAGATATTCCACCGTCTACGAGTCAGAAGTCAACCATGGGCCAGCGTTCGATGCTCATACAACAAGAGTCCTCGGAAAGAACGGTAAACACTGAGAAATCAATATGTGATATTGCTTCAGGTGAGCGTTCAGACTATTTAAATGTCAGTCAATGCGGTCAGTGTTCACATAGTCAAAATATAAATGTTCTTAATGTCGGAAAGTGTTCAAATTTAAATCAGAGCGTTAAGAGTATTCAGATTAAAGACATAACTGTAGATAACTGTTTAATAGATACAGGTAGCGAGTTAAATTTGTTAACGTTGGATTTATTTAGTAAATTAAATGTAACTAAGTATGATGCTGAAGAGATGTTAATGACGGGACTGGGTTCATGTAAAGTTTATTCGATTGGTAAATTCAATATTCAAATGAAGATAGATGGCCACAGCTATGATGTTATGTTTTACATTGTTCCAACTAATGTTATTCCGTATACGGTGATATTAGGTCAACCTTTTTTGATGAATACAATTACAGTAATTGATAAAGGTGAAATTGAAGTAAGGCCACAGTTTTATGATAGTTCATACCTGATGTGTGTGCTTTCTTCAGAAGAAGATATAGCTATTTCCAGCGAAAAACCTATCGTTCAGGATATAATAAAAAATTATAGGCCGATACAAACTAAAGAAGCCCCTATAAAGATGAAGATAATTTTAAAAGACGATATACCTGTCACACAGCGACCAAGACGACTCGCTCTGACTGAAGAAGAAGTTGTGAAGCATCAGATTGATGAGTGGTTAGAAAAAGGCATTATACGCCCCAGTTATTCAGAATATGCAAGTCCACTTGTATTAGTAAAGAAGAAAGATGGAACCAACCGAGTTTGTGTTGATTTCAGAAAAATTAACCAGAAGATGGTTAAGGATGAATATCCTTTACCGATTATTGATGATCAGATAGATAAGTTGAGCAAGGCTCGAGTATTTAGTACGATAGATCTCAAAAATGGATTTTTTCATTTGCCGATTGAAGAAGACTCGATAAAATACACAGCGTTTGTGACCAACAACCCTGAAGGTCAATATGAGTTCCTAAGAGCACCATTTGGACTCTCAATATGTCCAAAATATTTTACACGGTTTATAAACATTATATTCTCAGATTTTATAAGAAAAGGAATTATTTTAATTTTCATCGATGATATAATTATATTAGCAGAAGACGAAGATCAAGCAGTTCAGAGACTCCAAGATGTCTTGAAAGTTGCAGCTGAATATGGTCTTGAAATCAACTGGAAGAAAGAACGTGTGTGTTCGGAATTGTATCGTTAAATATTAAGAATTACTGAAATAAAGTGAAAAAGCTTCTGCAAAACAGCCTTTTACTGGACAGCAAGCTCTACCCCACCCACCCCACAACTTTTTTGTTTACTGAAGCACTTGTGTGAAGTTTGGAATTGAAAAGACTATCTAATCTTGTCTGTCCATACAAATTTTGAACCCCCGTTTCATCCCTTAAAGTGGTGAATTTTGGAAAATCCTTTCTTAGTACACCCTTACATACTAAGACAAATATATCCTCCAAATTTCGAGTCTGTACGACCAGCGGTTTAGGCTGTGCGTTGTCTGTCAGACTGTCAGTCAGTCAGTCAGTCAGTCAGTCAGTCAGTCAGTATGTCAGGACAAAGATTCTTATAGTATTAGATTTACTTAAAACTATATAATCTTTGAACAAAAAAACTTATTTAATGAAGCCCAATGGCACCAAAATATGTAGAACGAGACTGTTGGTGACGATAATATTATGAATGATGGATTTTTTATTTAAATTTAATTATTTTAATTTAAAATATTTATAATAAAATATTATTTATTTAAAAATATGGCAGTGATTACTGGGCAGTAGTAAAAATCGACCGTTATTGCTATATTTTCCGCCATGTCTAGATCTACCCACCATACAAGCACATGTCGCCAATTGGATTACCAAGCTCCGGCATTCATTTTTTTATTCATTTAGCAATTTATGTAGTCACTAGTCAGCTAGGAAGATGGCTCAGGTTAATTGTGGCAAAAATAAAACAGACCAAGTGCGTGTCGGGCCACGCGCAGTGTAAGGTTCCGTACTAGCCTGTTATTCAATGCAAGTCTTTACCCGTTATAAACAAGCAACTAGGTACTCCGTCTTTGTCACTTTAAAGGATTTATTCTAAGGATTTTGTATTGGGTACAAAATTATCCAACACCCAAGTTCAACGACTAGTACTGCTAAACTAATAAAGTTATCTTAACCGCTATAATTTCATGAAATGCGCTATTATCACGAATTTTCCCAGATTTTTCAAGCCAGCAGTTTAGCGTTTAGAGGTGGGGGGGACGCCCTACTGGAACAAACATTTGCACTTTAAAGTTTAATATTTTGTAAATGGAGCATTCAATCGAAAAATGGTATTAGCAACCCTTAAATCATTTTAAAAGACCTATTCAACGATACAACACACGATGGGGTAAACGATGAAAAAAAAATCATCCCCACTTCTCATATAGGGGAGCTACCCTAAAAAAAAGATTTTTCAAAATTTTATTTCAGCACTTTGTTGGCGTCATTTATTTACATACCTCCACAAAATTACAGCTTTCTAGTATTAACGGTCTCTTAGCAAAACCTCGGACAGACAGACAAACAGACAGACAGACGGACATGAAGAAACTATAAGGGTTCCTTGTCAGGACTACGGAACCCTAAAAAACTAAGTTACTACTTTGTTTTAGATCAAGCTAAACTGCAGGATTTAATAAAATCTTCCTAAACAAATGTTTTTATTCCGTCATTACAATTATCTAAAAATATTGAACACGAATTTTTAATTTCGTCACTTAAACAAAAAATTGGGAAGATGAAAGCGCGAAGAAAACGAGCGATGAAATTCCGCGTGACGTCACAAAACGCTAAAGAGTGTATAAGAACCTGTTGTACCTACCTAGGACAGTTTTTTAGGGTCCCCGCACACGGGCCACGGGCCACAACCACTAAACGCCGCCACCGGCATATTTCCTATAGTTTTCATACATTTTATCATGTAGCGTGTGGCGGCCACCGGCGTCAACCGTGTGCGGCGAGTCCATATAAAATGTATGAAAACTATAGGAAATATGCCGGTGGCGGCTTGTGGCCGGTGGCCCGTGTGCGCCGACCCTTAGTTATATATTTTTTATTGTGATTTGACGTACATCACAGAAATCATATTTGCATATTTTGAAAGGTCAATTATTTGAGTACTCACCATCAAAATATCAGAAATGTATATTTATGTATACTAACATATACCTATTTTAAAAGTAAAATAAACTGGCCAAATGCACGTCCAACTCGCTCTCGTAGGGTTTCGTAACACAGTAGAGTATTTCATAACTATATTTTTTTGCCACCAAAAAAATAACTTTGTTTTTCATAGTGTTTGTAAGAAAAGCAAAGTTATATTTGCGGTCGCTATATCTCAAAAACCGCTGACTGTATCTCATACGAACTAATTTTTGCTGAAAGTTTTTATAGAGATCTACAGCATATGTTTTTTTACATTTTTCCTTCCGTTACATTAAAAGTTAGAGGGAAGGGGGGGACACATTTTACCACTTTAGACCTTACCTTTTAGAAAAAATTGTTGTAGGAACCTCAATAACATTTCTAAATACCTATCTATAGACACATAATTTAAATGTTTTTTTTACTTTAGTTCCATGGGGAGCCCCTCTTAATATATATTTTTTTTATTTATGTATAAAAATCGTAAAGCGGTTTACAAAATACACCTACCTACCAAGTTTTAACTGTGTAGTCTTAATAGATAGATAAATAATAGTTTACTTTATAGACAGACAGACATGACGAATCTATATCGGTTCCGTTTTTTGAACCCTAAAAAATGGTAAGTACGGCCAATGTACAACATACCATATTTACTTAGGCGAGTACTACTGTGTACCTAGGACACATTAAGCATTTGGTGGTAATTTAAGTAAATTATTAACTTTTCTTTTCTTAACCAAAATCGTTTTATTCGGTCTATTACTATATTTGTCAAAACATTTTACAAAGTCGAATCAAAATTAATATAATAGAATATAAATATTATATATTTTTTGCATTTTAAATAAAATGTTTAAACAAAAACAATGAAACAACTCTTTTGTAACATCAAAACATTTAAAATTTGTAGGTCTATGTACCTAGGTTTTTGATTTTTTTCTTTGATTTTTTTAGTTTGTTATGACTCCACACCATTGTTGTGTATTTTGCCAGTGTCAAATATTAAAATTCTTCATGGTTTTGAGAATCCAAGTCATAAAGATAGGTCACAGTCACATTTCAGGTCATGTTGAAGTCAAAGTCTAGTCCAAGTCATACCCTCAGTAAAGATGTGAACTTTACTGAACATGTTTTGTGGAATTTTGCTGAGAACCCAAATAGCATGTTTTTCAACACTGTGCTGTCTCCCTTCACTCGCACACATTCACCACTTAATGGTTAACAATCCACATTAATTACACATTAACTCGCGAAAGAAAAAATACAATGTGAGCACACACACCTTTTCACGTTCCCGCAAAAACTCTCTTTATCAATTTCTATTGATTTGTAAAATAAAAAAGAATATGTCCAATATTTTTTGATAATCCAACTGAAAGACTTATTAGAATTATATTTTTTTTTACCCAGTGAACTATTTAGCTCATGTGCATAGCCAGTATAGTGATGTCTGTCCTCATAATAATATCTGTCTAAAACACTATGAGAGATAGATACTAAATAGTAAAAGATCTATTTGACCAAAATAAACTAACCTGATTTTATCAAACTTAACTAAAACCCTTTCTTCGAAACCGCAATGGGAGATGGAAGGTGTAACGATATAATATCTAGCATGAATATTTAATCAAACGGGATTTTGCCGAAATTTCTCGGCTATTTGTGGACATAAAGCCCTACAAAGAAAAGCAACTTTAAGAAACCTTTTTAACCTTTAACGTGCTACAACTTCTGTTGTGAAAAAACTTCTGGTTTTTGGCAATTTCTATGGGTTTCTCTTTTGAGTGAACAAATTATACAAAGGTTGCCACCTTAAAACTTTAATATTACATACGATATATTTACACTATAAATTTTAATAAACTACATATATACGGTTTATAGATTTATCTAATACTATAAGAATCTTTGTCCTGACATACTGACTGACTCACTGACAGACAACGCACAGCCTAAACAGCTGGTCGTAGAGACTTGAAATTTGGAGGGTACATTTATCTTAGTACGCAGGAGTGTACTAAGAAAGGATTTTTCAAAATTCACCCCTTAAGGGGATGAAATGGGGGTTCAAAGTATGTATGGAGAAACAAGATTAGATAGTCTTTTCTATCCGAAACTTCACACAAGTGCTTCAGTACAAGAATAAGTAAATACGTGTTTCAGGTTTTTTTTAATTCCACCCCTAAGAGGGTGAAATGGGGTAAAAAAGTGTGAAAATCAATATTTTTTCGGATTGCGCTAAAACTTGGCATGCAGATAATTATTACAACGTTAGTTACCTTTGAAAAAGGTTTTTTCAAATTTCACCCCTGAAGGGGATGAAACTGGGGTTCAAAGTTTCTATGGAGAAACATTCTTAGATAGTCTTTTCTATTCGAAACTTCACACAAGTACTTCAGGTCATAAATAAGTAAACACGTGTTTTAGGTTTTTTCGAAATTCCACCCCTAAGAGGGTGAAATGGGGTAACAAAGTGTGAAATTCAATATTGTTTCGGATTGCGCTGAAATTTGGCATGCAGATAGTTATTACGACGTTAGTTACCTCTGAGAAAGGATTTTCCAAAATTCACCCCTGAAGGGGATGAAACGGGGGTCCAAAGTTTGTAGTATTTTCTATTCGAAACTTCAAACAAGTGCGCCAGTAAAAAAAATATAAATACGCGTTTCAGGTTTTTTCCAAATTCCACCCCTTAGAGGGTGAAATGGGGTAACAAAGTGTGAAAATCAATATTGTGTCAGATTGCGCTAAAATTTGGCATGCAGATAGTTATTACGGCGTTAGTTCTCTCTGAGAAAGGATTTTCCAAAATTCACCTCTGAAGGGGATGAAACGGGGGTTCAAAGTTTGTATGGAGAAACAAGATTAGATAGTCTTTTATATTCGAAACAACTTAACACAATTGCTTAAGTAAGTAAATACGTGTTTCAGGCTCTTTCGAAATTGCACCCCTAAAAGGGTGAAGTGGGGTAACAAAGTCTGAAATCAATATTGTTTCGGATTGCGCTGAAATTTGGCATGCAGATAGTTATTTTGAGTTAGGTATCCGCTAAGAAAGAATTTTTTTGATTTCACTCTTCATGGGGATGAAGCGGGGGTACAAAGTTTGGATAGTCATTTTATTCGATATTTCACACAAGTACTTCTAAATAAATCAGTAAGTAAATACGAGTTTCAGACTTTTTCAAAATGCCACCCTTAGAGGATAAACTGGGGTAACAAAGTCCAAAAATCAATATTGTTTCGGATTGCGCTGAAATTTAGAATGCAGATAGTTATTATGACGTAGGTATCCGCTCAGAAGGGGTTTTCTAAAAATTACTCCCGGATACTGAACGGGGATTAAAAGTTTGTATGTCGAAATAAGATAAGATAAAGTACGTGTTGTAGGATTTTTTGAAATGGGGTAGGTAAAAAATTCTGAAAATTTGGGTTTTTCGGTTTTTATAAGTATGAATCCCGAATTGCCTTAGTCACGCGATAACATGAAAACGGGTGAACCGATTTGGCTAATTCTTATTTTATGTCTTTAATGATAGAATCGTTTTTACAAAAGAAAAGTTTTAAATAAATAAAAGAAGTTTTTAACGCGGGTGAAGCCGCGGGGCACTGCTAGTTCCTATATAAGTGCGTAAAGACTGCTTCATGCCAAATTTCATGATTCTAAGTCAACGGGAAGTATATAGGTTTTGATTCCCTTGTGAAATCGCGAAATATGCGAAAATATGCGACGTACACATCATATCTTTTGATCGCGTAGACTTACAGGTTTGATTTTTTCACAGCCGAAAGATACTGTAGACCCAAGTACTTACAATAAGTTTCAACCTGATACCTTTACGCATTCCGGAGATAAAGAGTCTTGACAGACGGACAGACGGACAACAAAGTTATCCTATAAGGATTTCCTTCTGCGCCAAATTCAGTTTTAAATAGGCGCAAAGAATTTAAGATTCAAATTTAATTAGAAATGAATTAAAGTTTGTTTCTTTGAGATTAATTAACTCATGGTCGACTAACGGGAGCGAGGGGCGCCTTAAGTTACGAGTACACAGGCTTCTTTGTTTCCATACAGTTTAAATAACACTGAGATAATATAAATAGGAATGGGAAGCCTCCGAAACGTAAATTGGTAAATAAGCGCTTCATTTAACTTGATCAAGTTTGTTCTGTACTTCCTCTATGTATACTGGATGTGCCAATAGAAGCAAACAATCGCGTACATTTGAGAATGTCAGTGCAGACATTCTCAAGAGTGTCAAAGTCACTGACGTGTGATTTAATATCACTAATTTTATTGTATTACTAGCAGCCCGCCCCGGCTTCGCACGGGTAGAACATAAATGCCTACAAAATTTGCATCAGTTTGTTGCATCGAATATAAAATATTAACATATTTAACAATCATCTTCGTATTTCAACCAATTTACACAAAACCTTAACGAATTATGCACCTAAGACCTAAACCTTCCTCATAAACACTCTGGCTATTGGTGAAAACCGCATGATAATCCATTCAGAAGCTATTGAGATTATTGCGAACAGACAGACAGACGCAGTGATGGACATTGTTTTATAATACTTACGTAGTGATATTGGACGGCCCTTTAGGGGTAAAGGATAGTTACCCTGATTCTGACCCGAGGGTCGTTGGTTCTAATCCTAGCTATATACCTACCAATGAAAGTTTTAAATGCATTCATGAATCATGGGTTTTCGTACAGAGGTAGTGGGATCATTAAATCTACCAATAATTAAGATAGTTTAAAAACTAAAACAACTGACTTCAATGCCCCGCGAGTCAGTTTCAGTAGCAAGTTTGAGACGTTTATCGTCATATCTCTGAAGATACTTATCACATCTCAATGAAATTACAATGGGACCACCTCGGAAACGTACCCTACCGATCCAAAAAATAATCATTCGAATCGGTTCACAATTGACAGAGTAATCGCGTAACATATATACACAAAAAAAAAGAAAGAAAAAAAAACATACAGACGAATTGAGAACTTCCTTCTTTTTGTAAGTCGGTTGAAAAGTAGCTTACCACCTTCGAGGAGAACATCTGCCGCCGGAACCGTACGGCGTTCCACGACGCAAAAAGTAGGGGTATTATACGTTTGACGTGTGTATCTGTGTGTCTGTCTGTAGCATCTTAGCACCCAATCGGATGAACCGATTTTGATTTTGTTATTGATAGTTGTTTTTTTTTATAGATGTCTTCATCGAGAGTGTTCTTAGCTTTGATTCATGAAAATTCCTTCAATCGTTATCAAACTATGAGCTTTAATCAACTTTCATAGGTCTTCTTTAATCTTCTTTAACGATATTGTAAGAACATGGAAGCATTGACCTGATGCTGGGACATCTCCTGGAATCTGCAGAATACTCAAATCCTCACCAACTTACAGCTCAGATTGTAAATGTCGTGTTTAGAGTCATTGGAATGCTTTTAACGAAAGATCATTATTATTTTAAACAATAGATCATATTATTAGACTATATTGACTTGAAATTGATTGTGATCGGAGGGGATCTACAGAAAAGCTAAGCTTATAATAATATTTTCGGAGTAACTATGCCCTATTCTGTGGTTTCACTGCAAATATTTTATTAATTTTGAGATGCGTGTTTGTGAAATCCGTGATATTTTCTAGAGTTTTCATTAAAATTATATACTGTCAAGGACAATTTTAATCTATAATATGTGGCCAAGCTAATTAACGTAATTATTTGGATAATTAATAATTAACGTATTTATTGGTCTGTCTGTCCGTATGTCCGTCTGTCCGTCTGTCTGCCTGTCCGTCTGTCCGTCTGTCCGTCTGTCCGTCTGTCCGTCTGTCCGTCTGTCCGTCTGTCCGTCTGTCCGTCTGTCCGTCTGTCCGTCTGTCCGTCTGTCCGTCTGTCCGTCTGTCCGTCTGTCCGTCTGTCCGTCTGTCCGTCTGTCCGTCTGTCCGTCTGTCCGTCTGTCCGTCTGTCCGTCTGTCCGTCTGTCCGTCTGTCCGTCTGTCCGTCTGTCCGTCTGTCCGTCTGTCCGTCTGTCCGTCTGTCCGTCTGTCCGTCTGTCCGTCTGTCCGTCTGTCCGTCTGTCCGTCTGTCCGTCTGTCCGTCTGTCCGTCTGTCCGTCTGTCCGTCTGTCCGTCTGTCCGTCTGTCCGTCTGTCCGTCTGTCCGTCTGTCCGTCTGTCCGTCTGTCCGTCTGTCCGTCTGTCCGTCTGTCCGTCTGTCCGTCTGTCCGTCTGTCCGTCTGTCCGTCTGTCCGTCTGTCCGTCTGTCCGTCTGTCCGTCTGTCCGTCTGTCCGTCTGTCCGTCTGTCCGTCTGTCCGTCTGTCCGTCTGTCCGTCTGTCCGTCTGTCCGTCTGTCCGTCTGTCCGTCTGTCTGTCTGTCCGTCTATCCGTCTGTCCGTCTGTCCGTCTGTCCGTCTGTACGTCTGTCCGTCTGTCCGTCTGTCCGTCTATCCATCTGTCAGTCTGTCAGTCTGTCAAGACCGCTACAAGCTTGAACGCTACGTTTTTGCACTTAAGAAGCTCAGACAAACTGTCTCAAAGGAAGCAGCATTAGCAGCATACCATGGCTATGTTGCGTCCCTCATCAGATATGGGATAATCATATGGGGCAACTCGGTCGATGTAGAGAGAGTTTTTAGGGTGCAGAAGCGTTGCGTTCGGCTGATTAACAAGGCTTGGTTCCTGGATACTTGCAGGCCACTGTTTAAAGCGTGCAACATTCTTCCACTACCTTGCATTTATATAAAAGAGATTTGTTATTTTGTCAAAGCTCATCCTGAATACTTCCAAAAGCGAAGCGACATTATTACCAGGCATAGGAGGGCAAAACATATGAATATGCTCTATCAACCTCCATGTCGAAAATGTATTTATAAAAAAAATGTATTTCACATGTGTATGAATACTTATAATAGGCTTCCTAATGAACTAAAATTATTGGACGGAATTATCTTTAAACAAAAATTGTGTGACTGGTTATTATGTAATTGTTTTTATAGCATTAAGGAATTTGAAATGACATGTAAAATTACTAATTTTTAACATTTGCACGTCTGCATGCAGGCTGAATA
This sequence comes from Cabera pusaria, assembly GCA_954871355.1. Taxonomy (NCBI): domain Eukaryota; kingdom Metazoa; phylum Arthropoda; class Insecta; order Lepidoptera; family Geometridae; genus Cabera; species Cabera pusaria. The sequence continues at coordinate 24,905,219 of OX940885.1, read as the reverse complement.
CAACTACTTAAGTACCTTTATTTTAAGACCAATATTGTAAAACGTATTCTTGCAAATAAATGTATTTGATTTGATTGATTGATTAATTGATTGACCCTTTTTATCAGGAACGCGTAGATATAGCAAGTTGAAACTTAGGTATATCAAATACTCGGGTCGGTATCTTTCAGCTGTGAAAAATTTAACTTTTAAGTCAACGCGATTAAAAAATATTACCGTTTAAGTCGCATATTTTGCGACTTCACAAGGAAATCAAACCTCGTTGACCTAGAATCATGAAATTTGGCAAGAAGCAAGGTCTTGAAGCACATATATAGAAATCAATGAAAACCGTAAATATGTAGTTCAATAACAAAAAAAAACTAATTTACACAAAACAAACTTATTATTTGAGGTTGGTGCATGAACAGTTTCTAGGCATCGGTCTAGGGATTGAACTGCAAAGTTAAGTTTGTACAGGAACCTCAGTGCGCGAGTCCAACTCGCACTTGGCAGGTTTTTAGTTGTATAAAAGTTAAACGTAGTATGTAATAATACGTATTTACCACCATATACAACTATATCTAATATTCAAATGTGATTATAAATAGAACACAAAAAAATCATGATCGGATTAGCTATAAATAAAACCCTTCGATATTGCTCAATGGGAATCCTTTATAAATAGGCAACGCGATCCCCGAACAGATTAATTTGATTCAGAGCAGAATATCCGATGAACACTGCTAAAGTGATAGACGATTTCACTGGTATTGAGTAGTAAATTAATTAGTAATATTTAAATTAGTCACAGCTTCATTGTATTAATTGGGTATTACCTGGTGGGTTTTTTTAAATAATGTGGTCGAAGATGGTTAACACGCTAGGCCTAGAACACTCTTACTCACTAGGTTTTACCTGAACACCGTGGTATATGAGACAAGAGATTGTGTACGGAGTTGCGCCTCGTCTCAGTGCAGTCTTTCAGTTCCAGACAAGCGTCACATTCCTCCTTGGACTGAACCTTAACTTAACATCGGCTGAGATTGGGGTCAAGTGCTTATCTGCCAGTTTTAAAAACCTTCGGTCGAAGATAATGAATAATTCGGTTTGATCGCTGTATTATTTAATGTAAAGACTGACTCACTTGGTGTAATCTTTGACGGCTCCAAAAAGCTCTCAGATTCAGGCTCTAACATTTCCCCACTGAGATAGCGTTGCTCCACATCAATAAAATGCCCCATTGTTATGATAGTGATGATGAAGTAACCCTGAAAAATAAATTTGGAAATTTCAGTTAAACGTGACGCTGGAACTATAATAATAAACATTCTTCAAGCTATGACATGCAGTGCCAAGACATGGACGCTCGCTAAGAAAGCTAATGACGGGCTTGGTGGCACATAAAGCTATATAGCGTGTTATGATTGACATCAAATGACAAGATCTCATTCTCAATGCCGCAATGGACCATCGAACCAGACAAGTCACTTGGCTAAGTAATGTGATAAGCGGTGGACGATTATCTTCATAATGAGGTTATTCAATAATAGGGTGATGAGTCGACGATGTCGTAAGTTTGACAGGAATGTACGTAAATAATATATGTATAGTTACCATTGTATATATAGACGCTGCATAGCAGCCTTTCCTGAGGCTACGGCAACAGCAACACGATTGAATGATCGGCATTTTTAATTTTGATTTTCTGCAACAAACAAAGAAAATATGTACTTCAACCACATATGAAGGCAATGTTTTCTAAATTACAACCAAACAAAATATACCAGTTCTCATTAAAACCAGCATAGTTAAACCGTTTTTTTTAAATATATTCTAAGGCATTTATAATAAAAACAGCTGATATTATTAATTTAGAAATACTTTAGATTTACCAACAGGAAAATGCGAGACAGTAATTTCAGAAAGGCACAGTTTCGTTTCAAATCACGAACGAAATCTCATGAATAAATGTAATAAGCAACGACTTTGTTTATTTTTGTGTACGTTTGAAATTAAATTTTCTGCCTAAGTATACATTTTCTCGAGGCTACACGAAATTCTTTGTTATACACAACTGGAGTATTGCCCTTTGTTGAATGCATGCCGTAAAGTCTTACAATGTACACTAGTGGCTCTGTAAGCTGTAGACCTCGCGATCCTGTAGCTATATAATAGCTGTATGTAGCTAGGTAAAGTTGCTTAAACACACCCACGACCCCTTGAAGTTTATCGGCTTAAAAAGTTGTTCAGACAAAACGTGCGTCTTAATGAGGGTAACAAAAATGTAAACTCACTTTTGAACATTTTTGGAAATGGCTAAAATATGATATTTTTTTTACGTTTACATCCCCCACATCTCCGCCATTTTGAAAAATTTCCAAAAACTGTACGACAAAAAAATTACATATAATCTGGACCTGATGAATACCTATCACCAGATAATTATGGATACACACCTCAAACTTGCTACTGTAAAACGATCTTAAATTATCAGAAGCAAGTTAAAGTGTCTTCTTTGACATATCTCTGAAGATACAATAATGTTCTGGCCATTTTTATTTTCTCACTAACACAATAGAATTTAATCAATGTTATGAAATGTTTCCACTTTGACACCCTTAACTTGTATCGTATATATAGCCCAAGTTGTCACAGCCGAGGTATATTCCACATCATAAAAATCACTAGCTAATATGATTATATTGTAAATTATGAATGTGTCATTATTTAAATGCCGCTATATAGTGAAATGTTTACTGAATTATTTTGTATTATTTGTAAAACCAATTATTGATCAACATTGAAATCATATAAAAAATAGATACATCACCGTCCGTCAGTCCGTACAGTCTCGCAAAATCTTTTCTTCTCTTCAAATTATTTTCTGTTTGATTGTCTGAAAAAAATCGGTTTAAGCGATAAGACCTGTGCATTGCATAATTATTAAGTATTTTTTTATGTTTCATGTTTATCTTAAATTAGTGTGCAAATAAAGTGTTATCTATCTATGTATCTATAAATTGTACTGTTTCTATGATGAAGATTTATGATGCCGCTGATAAACATATGCAAGCAGAGCCAGTAAAAAAAACAGTGTCCTGCATGGCACAAAATGAAATAACGCAGTGATTTACACGCCAATACCTGGGCCAAAGCTATTGTACAGCTCCGGTCAACTTTGTTTGCTTGGCTTTATTTTCATTTGATCACGATAGGCTAGCGTTTGACCACTGTCTAGATAGATAGATAGATAAATACTTTATTTGCACACCAATAATACAGAAAATACTTTAGGTAACAGACTTATTCTAAGTAATGCAAAGGGCGGTCTTATCGCTTAAAGCGATTTCTTCCAGACAACCAAACTGATAGTGATATTGAGAGACTGTGACGGACGATGGCGTATCTATTTTAAATCTTAGCTATTTATATAGTTATACATATACATAAATACACGTGTATACACAAACATACATGCAAATATACATATACATTACATAAACATATACATTTACACAAATACTTACATATATACACACGTATATACCTATATCTATATCACATAACACATACACTTACATAATTTAATACATTAATACGATATAGAAAATAATTATCTGAATAGTAATTTCCAAATTAATTAACAGTAACAGGATCAGCAGTCATCATTAGATAAGTACCATTTCCTTAATCTTTCTTTGAAAGTATGGGGAGATGGATATTGTCTTATTTCGACAGGGATACTGTTCCACAGGCGTGCAGCCTGTACCGTGAAGGATTTGTCGAAGAAGGTAGTCGAGTGTGTGGGGATTTGCAAAGTAAGATTTTCGGCTGACCTCAACGTCAGGGAGTGTTGAGAGTGAAGATACTCAAAGTTAACTTTGATATAGGGTGAAGAAGCAGGATTAAAAAGAATGCTATAAAGAAGAGAGAGGATATTATGTTTCTTTGAAGTGTCTCACACTTTATAACTGGACTCTCACACTTTGGATTGTGTTTAACAATTTACAAGAGAGAGGATGTGTGTATTCCGGCAGAGACGTATAGGAAGCCACTTGAGCTTGTGCCTGCAATAGGAGACGTGGTCATATTTGCGCAAACCAAAAATGAACCTTATGCAGAAATTTTGAAGACGCTCAAGTTTATTTAGCTGGTCCTCAGTTAAATCCAGATAGCAGGCGTCAGCGTAATCGAGAATAGGAAGCAGTATGGATTGTGCTAAAGCAACTTTGGTAGCAGTAGGAAGAAAACTTTGGAGGCGTTTTAAGGCGCCTGCAGAAGCGAAGATCTTACGTCTAACGGCTTCTAATTGTGGACCCCATGTCAGCGTTTGATCGATTATGAGACCTAAGTTCCTTACCTCTGTGCTGTATGGAATCGTTATGCCGTCAAAGATAATTGTAGGAAGTGTATTTCGGTCAAGCTTGCTGAACATGCGGGTACTACCTACAATTATGACCTGAGTTTTAATAGGATTTACTTGAAGTCCATAAGCCCTGCTCCATGCAGCTATGCGTTGTAAATCTTCATTAACTGTTCTAACACAATCGAGCAGTTGATCTGGCGGTGCTTGCGAATAAATTTGTAAGTCGTCCGCATGTAGGTGGTAGGGAGAAGAGAGATTAGAAGAAATAGTATCTATGAAAGTAGAAAAAAGAAGAGGAGATAGAACGCCGCCCTGTGGGACGCCAGCAGTAGTGTTACACCAGGAAGAGAAAGAATCATCAAGGCAAACCCTCTGTCGACGTCCAAAAAGGTAAGTACGAAAGAAATCAATTGCGGAGGGAGAAATGTTAATAGAACGTAGCAGTTCTAGGAGAATGTCAAGATCGACGGTATTAAACGCGTTGCTAAAATCGAGCAGGGCCAGCACAGTAAGCTTACCCCTCACCATGCCGGCACGGAGGTCATCGGTAATTTTGACTAAAGAAGTAACTGTACTATGCCCAGGTCGGAAACCAGACTGGAACGGGTTAAAAAGACAGTTTCTATTTAGAAATATACTGATTTGATTGTGTACGAGTACAAGTCGTTCCAGAACTTTAGAGAGGAATGGGAGGATGGATATGGGACGGTACTCGGAAAAGGTTTTAGGATTCGATTTTTTCGGGAGAGGGATGATTTGAGCATCTTTCCATGAAGTAGGAAAAACACCGTTTGAGATAGAGAAGTTAAGGATGTGGGTGAGGACAGGAAGAATAAGGTCTAGCTTGGTGGTAAGCGATGATGTGGTCGTAGATGTTGAACACACTAACATAATTAATATCATGTTGTGGTAATGGTATTTGATGGCGTCTAATATAAAAAAATCTTGCTCTTGTGCTTTTGAGTGGAATGAATGCATCTAATTATGCATAGGATATATATAGGTATATACTACTAACTGATACCTCATTCACGTAAACCAAAAATGTTATCTTAAGCTCTGTCAATCAATATTCGAGTGATCTGAGTTATTTAAGTTGTGTGTTAAAAATCATGATGTTATTCACAAAAACTAGCCTATGTTTATCCTCATGCTACAAAGTATCTCTTTGTTAAATATCAGTAAGATCGGATGGTCCGTTTAGGTGGGATCAAAGAGTAACATATTTGGGATTAGGTAACAGAGTGACAGAGATACACGCGTTTTTATAATGTTACTCTGGGTATCTTGTGGCATATCTTTAACGACCTCATACATTTTCATATATCATACATATACTCTTTTGTATTTAAATGATTTGTTTCTTTATGACGGGTCACGTTGTCAGGGGAACGGAAAAAACAAGGAAGTCAGGCTGGGAGAAAAAAAGGACACAAGAAACATAAAAATAATGAATGATAAATAAATTGTTGAAAAATAATAAAATGAGAAGCCAGCGCCGCACATGATGCCGCTGGCAAAATGGAGAATGTGGACGCAGGTACAAGATAAAGAAGTGGACGACATTTACAGTGTCTGCTGTTTGCCAATAGCATAGAGAATGTACAAGATTAAAGTGAAGATGTTCACAGTGGCAGCTTTAACGGCTTGGCAATAGCCGCCTGCCGCTATAATAATCATGATGTGATTATTCGATTTTCCACGGAAAAATCTCGCCAGACGTTCAAGGCTTTGATGGGGTACTTGTCTCGAAGATGTAAGGTTATGAGCAGTGAAAGGAAGATAATCGGTGAACATTTTATAGTGTTATTTTAAGTAATAATATAAATGTAATAATAACCTGTGTTCATATTTCCCCTTTTAGGTTCCATCCACATCAGGCGCTCCGTTACGTTACAATCTTTCTAGGATTTAAGCTATCTTCATAAACAAACAAAAAAATAAAACTAAAAGGCGCTATTGCCATGCCTTAAAAAACGCGTGCGACTCCCTTTCTGCAAAAGTTTGACAAAGCTGCCTCGAGCAAAATTAACATGCATATGAAGCTCTAGAGGATATATCTGGGAATTATGTTAAAAGGCCTATGATAGTGTGTAACGTAACGGAGCGCCTGATGTGGATGGAACCTAGAAGGAAAAATATGAACACAGGACACACATATTAAAGATATATTGACTACAAAACACTACGGTACTTAACTTAAACCAAAAAACTATCACCGCATTTCGGGTCCATTACTCCATTATCCTTTCCTGGTATGAGTCAGCAAAGACATTGGTCAATAAACTTTGAGTAAGTCATGTTGAGCATGGATATCCTGTTCTCAATGGAAGTCAGGATATCACAGTGTCGTGATAACTGGTGGTATCTGCATTCTGACTCCCGTCTTGGCAGCTGAGCTTTGACGTTCTTCAGAGCATGTGCATGCCTCCGCTCTAGCGTCAGAGACACTCGGTTCAGCATCTTCATACGTCTCATTGAAAGCTCTGGATACAATTCCGTTTTAGGGATTTCATCGTAAAAGAGATAATTCATCGTAGAAGATTTTCTACCATAACCATTGGAAGCGTATATATAAAGTACTCTGTGATTGGAAGACCCATTAATTTCATTTTCTCTTGCTGCTTACAGAATCTTGTTTTCTACTTTTTCCATCATTATTCGTACATTTTTTCGTCCAGACCCAAAATCGAATCCCGTCAAAAATGATTTTTCTCTACTTCAATCTTTTTTTCAAATTTTGAAAACGTTCCACCCACACTCGAAAAATAAAACGATTACATTCCAATATAAAAAAAGGATGGATTATGAAAACATGCAAGAAGTCGATTCAAGAACTTAGAAATATCACAAGTGTTTGCGTAAAAAAGCGTTTTGTATAAAAATCCTTATTACGTACAAAACATAACACAAAATAAATTACGTTAATAATACGCAAACATTATAATATTATCACTGAAAAAACTATTCTGGCATAGTATGCAAGAATACAGAAATAGTAGTTTATGAAACTGTTGCATAATGAGGGTTATTAAAACACGAGTTAGTTTAAACCGAGCCGTAGGCGACATTTTTAATAGTATGACACGAGTGTTTTAATACCTAGTTATGTGCAGTTTCATATACTAGACGTGAGTAACTCAGGATTGATTAACTAAAAAGAGTTATATCTCCTTAAGCCAAAGACTATTTCAGTATATCTTACATTTCTCAACCGTCTCTTTAACTCTTGTATATCTGCGACGCAACGACTCATTTCGCCGAGTTAGAGTAAGCGGGATGTAACCATATAACATACCATGCGATAAAAAGAGAGCGTAAAGGAGTTAGAGTAGTAGGCGAGATGCATATAACTCTCTATGCATTAAAAAGAGAGCGGAAAGGAGTTAGAGTAAGCGAGATGCATATAACTCTCTATGCGTTAAAAAGAGAGCGTCACGGAGTTAGAGCAAGGGAGATGTAAACATACAACAATCTATGTGATAATAATATCGATCGATCGAAATAAAAACTAAAAAAGAACCGACTTCAATGCCGCGCTATTCATTTTTAGTACCAATTTTGAGAAGTTAATCTTAATATCTCTGGAGATGCTTATCAAACCTCGATAAAATTACCATGGTACCACACTTGGGATATCTCCTTTCGAACAAAAAAATAATAATCAAAATCGGTTCTTAAACGACGAAGTTATCCGCGAACAAACATAAAATATATATATATATGTATATATATATATACTGTCGAATCGAGAAACGTCCTCCTTTTTTTGAACTCGGTTAAAAAGGACGCGTAGCGTCACGGAGTTATTAAGAATATAGAGATATAAAAGAGTTATATATATCTTTTGTGCAAAAAGATACGTATCTATCTTTTCTTTTCAAGGATATGGTTTCAATGGTTTGCACATGGCTATTTATTATACACTACTTTATCTACACTTATGCAATAGGTAGTTATAGCAGACCTACATATTTAAATAAAAAACCAAAGTTAGCAAAATACGGAACATGTGTTTCCACACCAGATTCTGTTAGCTTGCCCGATGTAGTTTTTTTTGACACTCCATGACATGGTGTCTTGCCATCGGAAGGGATAGGTATATACCCCGTAAGCAATGATAAAATTGAACTAAACACTCCTTGGTCGATGCAAAGTGATAAAAAATAACAGACAATCTTCTAATACTATAAGAATCTTTGTCCTGACATACTGACTGACTGACAGACAACGCACAGCCTAAACCGCTGGTCGTAGAAATTTGAAATTTAGAGGGTATATTTGTCTTAGTACGTAAAGGTGTACTTAGAAAGGATTTTCCAAAATTCACCATTTTAGGGGATGAAATGGGGGTTTAAAGTTTGTATGGAGAAACAAGATTAGATAGTATTTTCTATTCGAAACTTCACACAAGTGCTTCAGTAAATAAATAAGTACATACGTGTTTCAGGCTTTTTTGAAATTCCAACCCTAAAAGAGTGAAATGGGGTAACAAAGTCTGAAAATCGGTATTGTTTCGGATTGCGCTGAAATTTGCCATGCAGATAGTGATTACGACGTAAGTTCGCTCTGAGAAATTATTTTTAAAATTTACCCTTTTAGAGGATGAAATGGGGGTTCAAAGTTTGTAAGAAGAAACAAAATTACTTAGTTTTTTCTATTCGAAACTTCGCACAAGTACTTCAGAAAATAAATAAGTAAACACGTGTTTCGGACTTTTTTCGAAATGCCATCCCTAAAAGGATGAAGTGGGGTAACAAAGTCTGAAATCAATATTGTTTCGGATTGCGCTGAAATTTGGCATGCAGATACTAATTTTGACGTTTTTACTCATTAAGGGGATGAAACGGGGGTTCAAGTTTGAAACGATTTGGCTTTTACTTCTTTGATGTCTTTTATGATAGAAAGGTTTTTACAAAATATACATTTTAAGTAAATAAAAGAAGTCTTTAACGCGGGCGAAGCCGCGGGGAACTTCAGTATTTATAATATAGCATTATTTTCTTAAGAAATCTTTATTATTAATACTTTTAAATTTAATTTCAGTTGTGAGTGTGTTCAGGTACGGCCACACCGCGGCGTCCTGCGATCTGCGGGCGCGATCTCAGTACTTTTCAATTGTTTTCTGATCGCGTTTGATGTGAACCAGTCGGTACAAATACTACTGCGCTATATCATCGCCGCCAAGATCGCGCAGGCAGGACGCTGCGGTGTGTCCGTACGTTAAACAGTTTTTTTTTATTCTTAATGATTATTACCACTAGTGTTGCAGGTGTTCATAGGCGACGGAGATCGCTTCCCGTCAGGTGGGCCGACTGTTTTTTTGCTACCGTTATCTTAAAAAAAAATTGATATTCAGAACTTTACGATGTGAGTGGAGAAATACCACACCAGATAGAAAATGGAGTGATAAAATGAAAAAAGAATTAGAATAAAGAAGAAATAACACACCAGACGCAGTAGAATGCTGGATGCACTTGGTTTTATTTCTTGGCATGACTTTAACGACTCTCACAAGAAGATAAAATATTCTTAATACATTAATATTGTTATAATTAATTATATTATAGTCCGCTAATTTATCGAGGTCTTACTTATTTACCGGTACTTATTTTAAAATTAAGAGTATACTTCTACGCCTCGTCGTACAAGAAATAAACCCTTAAGGTACAAACACACCGCAGCGTCCTGCATGAGCGATCTAGGCGGCGATCAGATAGCGCAGTAGTATTTGTCCGACTGGTTCACACCAAACGCGATCATAAAACAATTGAAAAGTACTGAGATCGCGCCCGCAGATCGCAGGACGCCGCGGTGTGGCCGTATCTTTAATCTATAATTTTGGCAATTCGCAAAGTAAATTCTGAATAAATGTAAACATTCTTCGACGACTCAATTTACATGTCTATGTCTACGAAATGTGCAAACAAACAGCTTCAGGGAACTCTTCGTTCTTTTCACTGTTTCTTTTCTGTGAAAGAGACAGACAGTTATCTCTCATTCCTGCTCCCTAGCTAGAAAATTGCACTAATTGCAGGCAGTAAGAAATGAACTCTGCAATTGGCCGCACGTCGCTTTTCGCCACAACTTGCAAGTTACGAGACGTGTTACGAAAAACTACAAAATGAATTTACCAAGTTGAGTTTGATTCATTGTTGTTTATAATCTTTTACAATCATCGACAATATTTCCAATTGCAAAACAACCATTTGATAAGTTTATTTTCATGACGTATTTCGCTGTAAAAATGTATATCATTTTTCGCGAAGGAAAACCAATTCAGTCTAAATTTAATGACCGAATGGATCTTGGTGAATCTGCCTGCAAAGAATTAAAGATAGAAGAAAATTGTTAATTAGATGATAACAAAACAGATAAAAAACATCATTAAGAAATCAACAACCCCCGCATGGTGAATAGTGTCCGCCTGGCCAGCTACCACCTTCAAGTTAGAAAATCTGTCGGCAAACATCTAATGTATTCCGGCAGCTATCCTTGAGAGCCAGTTCCCATTCTAGGCCTAGCGTGCTTACCGTCTTCGACCGCATCATCACCTATCGTCACCCAACAGGTGAGATAGTGGTCAAACGAGCCTATAATATGTTTTAAAAAATTGTTCTACAGGCCATTTAAAATTTAATCATTATTTCCGGACACCCTGTTAGTACCTATATCGTAACTACAGTTCGCACAATACCTACCTACCCTTTATACACAATACCTAAATATATGGAAGCCCGGGCATCACCGGGCTGACAAATATTAATCAGATTAATTCCCTTTCAGGGCGAAAAATTGAATTTTGCCGGATATTTACTGCGAGGGTTTTAGAGATTATATCTTATTTTCTTAAAATGTTTTAAATTATGTTAAGAGTAATCTCATTATGTATTTCGAATTAAGTGTGTAAAACCAATTTTTCACAGTATATTCAATTATAAACTTTCATAGCTGTTTTCACCTACCACGTTTACACGTTTACACCCACATTAACAATTATGTAAGAGTTGACACACATGTCGATGATAATAAGTATAACAAAGGTATCCTTGACAGCCAGTTCCCATTCTGAGGCCTAGCGTGCTTTCCATCTTCGACCGCATCATCACTTAACAAAAAGTGAGATAGTGGTCAAACAAAAAAAAAGTTTCATCGATTTATCCACTATTGCATATCACAAACAAATAATATAAAACTTAACCTAAGTTATACATAGCTAATCTACCGACCATTTAGTTACATATTTGTAAAGCTTTGCTTAGTCCTTTCTTAGGTAGGTATGTATATTTTAAGCAAGCGTACTTCGTCGTTGATAACATTGTAGTGGTCAAACGCTTGCCCATCACGTATTTTAAAAATATTAGTGTTACCAATAAAATTAAAAAAATAATATACTCAATACCACATTAACAGAAAATTCATAATATAAATTACGATCTATAAACAAATAGCTTTTAGACTAGTCAAGTTGTTGAGAAATACATTATATAAAATAGTAAAACGATTAATTATTTCAATATCATTGTCAAATAATTTAATGTAACAATAATATTAAATAAGCGCGTAAAATGCGACATTCGTTTTGAAACCGAACGAGCTCTAGCGTCCATTTATAAGGTGTTAATGTTCCAAGTTTCCGAAGCTCAAACCATGTAACGATCAAAATAGATGCGACCGGTGTACATACTTTTATAGGACTACCAATAATCGATCATTTCATGTTACCGACGAGTCACTGACAATAAAGTGCTTCTCTGTATAAAATCAGCATGTAAACCTTCTTCGAGTCTGCGCATATAGCACTTTTCGTATGACAGTACTGTAACAAACAACCTGTTACCGGTTGCCTGTGTCATTTTCTATTTACAGTGTAATCTACTTGATGAAAAGAACGTTTGTGCGTAAAGAGTAGGTACGTGTGGTGTATGGTACGTGCAAATAGTAGTACATGATCCAAGGTAAGATAATACATTATTTTATTAGTTGTCATTGTTTATTAAACCATTTCACTATTGTGACCTATTATGTAACTATTGACTATTTTATAATTTAAATGAAATACTTGATTAATAAAATAAACGAAAAATAATCATTATTACTCGCTCAAAATTATACTTATCAACATATACGTTAATAGTTATAATGTAGCGAATATATTGGGGCCAGACAGGTGGTCTCTGGTATCCTAACAGCAACGTCACAGACTAAGCGCTTGCTGCTTAGTCTGGGACGCTGTTTGCGTTGTACAGTCGCTTCTAGTTACCCTGAGCCTCACTATCCAGCAGCAACATCCTAGCTTTGCTAGGATATGGATAGATGGATGTTATCCAGACAGCGGAATCGCGACAGCGTCTGCTAAAAATAAGCGCAGTGCGCACAAAGTACACAGCTACGGAGCCCTATTATAATTATATACGCGTAGGTAGTTTACCTGACTATGTGATAATTGTATGTTATATATTTAAAGTAGTGTACAGTGTACTTATCTCAAGAATTTGGCTTACTTTATACTGGATATAGGATGGAGTTTTATTTTATGGGGCCGCACGGTTCCAATTTTATTGTAGGTACAATTTCACGTTTTGTCAATTTTCCTATTGCAAATTTCCTGAAGTTGCGGCTTAAAATATGGTAAAAATATAGACGATCTCTTCTCTTTCTCCAAAACGTTTAACTGTTGCTACAACGAAAGTGGTATTTGCCCTTACGATTCTTTGTCAAAAAACTGTGCTATACAGTACTTTTAAAAAATTTTCTTAATCGTTTAAAATTAAACTTGTCTTTAATTAAGTAAAATGTGTTAACCCAGCTATACGGATGTGTTGTATAGCTATGTTCTTAGCGTTTACTTTATTTGTTTTATTTATTTATTAGTAAAAGCAAACAGCTACATTATAATGCCTTATAGAATAGAATACATAATAATCATTTTGAGAATAGTGCAGCCCACAACGCTATTCACAGATTACATGCAAAGTAGATTGTTAGGCCGGTTACGGCAACCACTAGGCCCAATCAGTAAACATTGAATAATTATGTATAACACGAAAGAGGAGATAAAGGATTCTAATAAACAAAATTAAGTAATATAACGAAATATCTAGGGGATAATTGTATTAGTTTTTTGAAAGCTGCAACTTTGAAACTGTTCAAGATACAAGAAAATATATCTATTTCAACAAAGTTATCATTGTATGACACTACCATTCTACGTAAAGGAGCTCGTCGTCCGCTAATCGTATGGCACGATCCCAGGGCAAATAGGCGATATGCGCGTACTTCCCGTTTTTGAGATTCTCTAGGCACAACTTAACATATACTTCTCACTAGGCTCATGGAGTCGAAGTGGTTTTTGTCAATTTTTAATAAGGTCGCAGATTCAAGGTATTTACGTCTACACTTAATCAATAAATTGTATTTACATTACAGCTGCGTATAGGATAGATACTCGTAACATAGTTTGTGGCATCTATAATACATCGCGCGCAAGAATTAACGTTGAACCCGTTCTATGGAATAAATATATTTATTGTAGTAGGGGTTCCAGACTGCTGCAGCGTATTCAAGCTGTGAGCGAACAAGAGTATTGTACAAGTACTTAAGTATATATAGAAGGACGTTTGAAATCCAGAGAAGATCGCATAACGAATCCGTACATTTTAAAAGCTTTATTGACTATATTATCCACATGTTCGTTTAGGGACAGCTTAGAATCCAACTGTACTCCCAAGTGCCTAAGCGAATCTAATCGTGAAAGAGGAGTATTGCACAATGTCTAATTAAATTGAACTATTTTTTATTTTTTGTAAAATGTATATAATTGCATTTAGGAATACTTAACTGGAGTTTGTTATCATTACAATATCTAGTCAATCTGTGTAGGTCATTTTGGAACATAATGCAGTCATTTACAGTCCTAATAGTCTTATACAATTTAAGGTCGTCTGCGTATAAAAGAAATTGGGTATTTTCAAAACAGTGTTTTATGTCATTTATGTACAACATGAATAATAGCGGCCCGAGTATAAAGCCTTGAGGCACGCCGGATGTTACTTTTGTACTGCTCGATTGATATCCATTAATGACAACCACTTGCGTCCGGTTTTCAATATAAGACGAGAACCAACGCAGTAAGTTTCCACGTATGCCGTTAAATGCGGCTTAATCTTGTTCAGCAGGATTTCATGATCTACCTTGTCAAATGTTTTTTTTAAATTTGTGTATACACAGCATCAACTTGTATTCCCTCATCAACGCTTTGAAATAAAAAGTTAGTAAATGTTAGTAGATTCGTGGTTGTAGATCTGCGTTTTACGAACACATGTTGTTGCGGTATGATTGCGTTGTGAATTATTGGGTATATCTGGTTCTGGATCAGCCTTTCAAATAGTTTTGACAAGGCCGACAAGATGAAAATGGGGCAATACTATTCAATATTATGTTTAGAACCACCTTTGTGTACCGGCGTTATGTTGGCGCGTTTCCATACATTTGCAAAAACCCCTTCTGTGAGGCTCTTGTTATGTGTGGTGTTTTTTGTGAAGATCGGGGGAAATCCGTCTAGACCAGATCTTGTGAATATGTCTTATAATTTGAGCTCTTTTAATATTTGACTTTGACTGATATATAGTGTGGATATTAATATATATTATTTTTAGAGGTAGAGGTTTTGGTGGCTGCCATTCCGTGAGGTTGGGAAAAGTAGGTTCAAAAACGGACTGGAAAAATCAGAGAACATATTACATATTCTGTCGGGGTCAGTGACTTCAACATTTTAGTATTGAATTGTAGAAGGGATTTCTGGTCTAGCTTTACTAATCTATTAAGCACGTATGTAATAAAGAGGTGATTGAACTTTCATAATCTGGATATACCTAAAAATAGATTTTTTTCTTATTCTTTGCAGTAAATTACTTACATCTCACACAAGGCGACTTCGATAACAACATAAATATGAACAAGTACCAACTTCGAGTAAAAAACGGTGAAAATATACCCCGGCAAGAAAAATTTAATTTGGGTAAAGCCACAGCATATGCCAAGCTCCATAAGAATGACAGCGATTACCAAAGATTATTGTAGCTGCAGAAAAGGAATTTAGACTGGTATATCAATAAGTTGAAGAGGGGCGTGAATAGAAAATTTCTTGAGGAACAACAAATTGAGATACCGAGTGGAAAAATAATGATTGTTTCGCGTCGGGGACATCTTATCTATAGTACCTTTGACGGACCATCACCGAAGGAAACTGAGATGCGACTATTCAAATTTAAGCGTGATAGAGCACGTGAATTATTAATGGAAGAGCAACGTGTACAACCGCAACAAACTGATTAATGCGAACCAAACCGTGAAATGTGTCCGTGATGATGATGGTTATGATAATGATATGAACATACATTTTACAGAATGTTTTACCACTTTCGCCATTAATTACGTAAATTGGCTAATGACACACCCTCACGATTGTGAACCACGCTCGCAAACCATTAAATTTAAAATGTTCCTTCAAAAATCACATCCGTAGTGATCGGAGAATTTTGTTTCTTTTTATAGCAAATAGCGTTTTACAACTACCTTGCGTGGTAAGTTAGCTAGTAAGCGATGATGTGATCGAAGAAAGTGAACACGCTAGGTATATATATATATATACATAGAATGGCCTAAGTCTCAAGGGTTATGTGCTGTTAGAACACCCTAAGGTTGATAGTTTGATGCCAAGTCAGGCGGAACATCGATATACTCGTAATGCTCCTACCACCTGTGAAAAACTGAAATGCAGTGAATGGGAACACGTCGAAAACAAAATGTAGAGTTCATTCCGCGTATATTAAAAAAAATGAGAGACCGCAAGAGATTAACTATAAATAATATACAAAGCAAAAAGGAGAGTCCTGGAATATCTTGTGCGCAAGACGTCTGAGCTAAAAAAGTACAACAAATTAACGGTAAGTGAGATTTCCTTTGCTACATTCATTTTACTTAACTACTAATTTATCGATTTTAATACAGAACCATTAAAAGTTAATGTTCATTTCGCTGGAAAATGCGTAAAATAAAAATGCTTCTATTTTATATAGGTATATATTGGTAAAGGTATGGACAAGTAGTTCGACGGCTTCGCTTGCACTCTTAAGGTGCGGACACACCGCAACGTCCTGCGTGCGCGATCTAGGCGGCGATCAAATAGCGCAGTAGTATTTTTACCGACTGGTTCACACCGAACGCGATCAGGAAACAATTGAAAAGTACTGAGATCGCGCCCGCAGATCGCAGGACGCCGTGGTGTGGCCGTACCTTTACGGCTATAAAACGATGCTGATTAAATATACTATTTAGGTACCAAAGATAAAATAAAACAATTACAATTGATACAGAGTCAGTAAATAGTTAGTTATGGACATTTTGTAATATTGATAGATGCAATTTTACATTTAATCTTTATGTCTGGGAGGCAAACACTTGACCGCTATCTCACCTAATATTATGTGACGATGTATTCTAAGATCGAGGCATGCTTGTTTGGAATACGAAGACCGTACTGAGACGACTTTACTTTAGACCATTCCGAGAGGGCAAGCAGCTATCCTGTTTCGTTTTTCAAAATGGGTGGCACCGAACATCATGCCGGAACTCGAGTAACTGATCGGTGACATGTCTTTTTCTAGTGGTTATATCTATCTACAACCTACCACCAGTGGTCTCCCAATTAGGACCACCCAGGAGTCACGGGTAGGGCTAGTTGAAAAGGGCTAACCTACGGACGCAGCAAGGCAACAATGACCTTCCTGTAAGTAAGAAGAACCCCTAATGAAAATATTGTAACCTACGGACGCAGCAGGGCAACAATGACCTTCCTGTAAGTAAGAAGAACCCCTAATGAAAATATTGAAGAAGAAAAAATCAGCTTAGTGCGAGTTAAGACTTGCGCACTAAGGTTTACGTACCAACTTATCAAAATAGGGTAAAGAACAAACTTAAATTTGCAGTTCGCTCCCAGACTGATGCCTAGACACGGTTAATGCACCAACTGCAAATAATATGCTTGTAATAGTAAATTAGTTGTTTTTTGTTAGTCAACTACGTATTACAGTTTACAGATGTTTTCCTTTGTGAGTGTTGCAAGACCTTGATTCTTACCAAATTTTATCATTCTAGGTCAATTGCAAATACCCTATATAATACCTAATGGTTTTGATTACCTTTAGAAATCGCAAAATAAACGAAAATATGCGAATAAACGGTCATATCTTTTGATCGCGTTGACTTACAAGTTTGATTTTTTCACAGGCAAAAGATACCGTAAACTTAAGTACTTCGGATAAGTTTCAATTTGATACCTTTACGTGTTCCGGAGATAAAGGGTCTTGACCACAAAAATATTGAAAGACGGACAGGAGGACAGACAGACAGACAACAAAGTGATCCTAACTGATTTCCTTTTTTCTTTTTAATGTACGGAAACCTAAAAACTATATGACACATCTAAAACTTTACGGTGTTATAACAATTTAACTAAATACCTGATCCTAATGTTGAAATTGCTTCAAACTAAACAGTTTTAAATTATGTATCTTCCAAATACAGTGGAGATTTATTTCGTTTGACTAGGTTGTGAAAACAAACACATCTCTCTTGAAGAAAGATGCCAATAGCGCCCGACAGGAAATATGGCACGCCGGCATAATGAATGAGAAAATTGGTCGTGTCGTTGCCGCCTGTTCCAAGCAAATATAACTGCTATGATTTTAGGGACTTTAATATAAAAGTATTTCAAGAATCTTTTTCTTGCCATTAGTTTATTTTTGGATTTAAGGGATTTGGGATTAGTGAGCACACACACCATCTAAGTGCTCCCAGCCAACCTCACCTGCCCGTGGTGCATCCTGCTGACTGGCGAACGGGGCTCTGGCGACCGACAAATAGCGGTATAACCATTTCAAATTATGGCGTAGCTATAAATACTACAGGCCCGTGACGGGCAGCAGCGTCGGTGCAAGAAGTCACGGCCTGCGATCGCCAACCCGCCTGCCCAGCGTGGTGATTAGGGCATATCCCTCCCAAGGGATGCAAAGAAGATGGAAGGTCACAATATGCCGCGGCCCACAGTTCCCGGCCGCCCTGCTATTCCTTACCACAACGGCGGTCACGGTAACGGCAGGGCAGGGGGTGCTAAGAATCCCCGGGCTACGGTAGGCCGCCAAAATAAACTGACCCTCGCAACATACAACGGACGCACGATTCGGCTGGACGATCATCTGGCGCAGATGAAGGTGAAGCTGAAACACATAAGATGGCAAATACTGGGGTTATGTGAAATGCGAAGACAGGGAGAGCACACCATAACCTTAGAATCGGGCCATCTTATGTACTACAGAGAAGGAGATCAGCCATCCCAAGGCGGCGTCGGGTTTCTGGTCAACAAGGTTCTCAGTGACAACGTTGTAGAAATCTCTAGTGTGTCGACCAGGGTAGCGTACCTCATAATTAAGATAACCAAGAGGTACATCCTCAGGGTTATCCAGATTTACGCATCGACCTCGACGCACTTGGATGACGAGGTGGAAAGCATGTATGAAGACATCTCTAGAGCCTTACATACCACCTCTAAGGCTCACTACAACGTTGTCATGGGAGACTTTAACGCCAAAGTTGGAGTACAGACTTGCGGCGAATCGTCTATAGGACCACACGGATTTGGGAGTAGGAATCACACGGGGCAAATGCTCGTCAATTTCCTCGAGAAAGAGGGGCTTTTCTTGATGAACTCGTTCTTCAAGAAACAGCCCCAAAGGAAGTGGACGCGGCAAAGCAATGACTAAAAACGAGATTGTCTTCGTCATAACGGACAAAAGGCGCATATTCAGAGACGTCTCAGTGATCACTAGGTTTAATACTGGAAGTGATCACTGACTTATCCGAGGCTCTCTGGATATCAATTTCAAAGCCGAAAGATCCCGATTGATGAAGTCTACGCTCCGACCAAACCGAGTAGGTTTGGTCGGAGCGTAGACTCTGTTGTTGTTTGTCAAACTGTTGTTGGGTCCGAAACATTCCAATTAAAATTGGAAAATCGATTCGCTGCCTTGGAAACCACAGATGACGTAGACCAGAAACTCGAAAAAGTGGTGGAAATCCTCATTGATGAAGGAACGAAGATTTTTAAGAGCAAGCGTACGAGCAAAAAGTCCAAACTTTCGACAGAAAAACTTCGGCTAATGGAAGAGAGACGAACAGACCCATCATCAGCTTTGTCAATTAACCAGGTGCGCAATAAAACCATTAAGAAGCTGGTGCGCGGCGGCCTCCGATCCTCTAACACGCTCTTGATTAAAGAATCAACTGTAAGGAATCGGGGGTCCAAAGTTTTCATCCAACCTCTAGGTAGAAGCCACCTCACAAAGCTGACAACGTCAACGGGGAACGTCGTCGCATCCAAGTCGGAGATTCTATCGGAAGTTGAAGACTTCTACGGCAAGGTCTACGCATCGCATGCTTCAAGGCCTGTACCCGATACTGAGACTTGTAGAGCCACCTTAACCCGCGACTTCACACAAGACCCGCCCGAAGTCAGCCGAGATGAGATCGTGATGGCCCTTAAAGTTCAAAACTGGAAAGGCCCCAGGTGAGGACAGAATCACAACGAAGCTTCCAAAAGCTGGAGAAGCCCCAGCTGCAAGCCAGCTGCAACAGCTCTTCAATTCTGTTCTCTTCACTAGGAGAACTCCACAGATATGGAATAGGAGTACGGTGGTATTGTTTTTCAAAAAAGGAGACATAGCTCTTGAAAAACTACCGCCCGATTTCGCTTCTGAGCCATGTCTATTAACTGTTTTCAAGGGTCATCACAAACCGTCTTGCACGAAGAGTCGTCGAGTTCCAAACTTCGGAACAGGCCGGATTTCGAAGCAGTTACGGCACCATGGACCACATCCACACGGTTCGGCAGATTGTGCAGAAGACCGAAGAGTGCAATCGGCTCCTGTGCTTAGCATTTGTGGACTATGAGAAGGCCTTCGACTCAATTGAAACCTGGTCTGTTTTGAAGCCCTTGCAGCGTTGCCAAGTCGACTAGCGATATATTGAAGTGATGAGATGTCTGTATAATGCCGCAACGATGACTGTACAAGTACAGAACCAGAAAACCAAACATGTTCATCTGCGTCAAGGAGTGAGACAGGGGGACGTCATATCCCCGAAACTGTTCACTAACGCCTTAGAGGATATGTTTAAGAAGCTGGACTGGAAAGATTGTGGCATAAACATCAACGGAAAGTACATCTTTCACTTACGATTCGCAGATGACATCGTCATTATGGTAAAGACGCTGAAGGACCTACAAATTGTATTTGGAATCCCACTCGAAGTTGTCACTAAGTATGTTGTTAGGGCAGACGCTCCAACTAGGCAAACACAACTTCAAGATGGAAATTCAGAGAAGAATTCGAGACGGAGTTTTCCGAATGCTGCCCAGTCCAGCTGGACTGGGCAGCATTCGGAAAACTCCGTCGAGTCTGCTCGTCGCCTATACCGCAGTGTCTAAAGACAAAAGTCTTTAACCAGTGCGTCCTACCTGTGATGACATAGGGAGCCGAGACGTGGACACTCGCAGTTCGACCACCAATTTAAGTCGCTCGATTTAAGTCTCGATTTAAGCTATGGAGAGAGCCATGCTCGGTGTTTCTCTGCGGGATCGAATCCAAAACAAAGTAATTCACCGGAGAACTGAAGCGATCGACATAGATCAACGGATTAGCAAACTGAAGTGGCAGTGGGCTGGTCATATCTGCCGTAGGACCTATAACCGTTGGGGTAAACTGGTTCTAGAGTGGAGACCGCGAATCGGCAAACGAAGCGTAGGACGCCCTGTGACCAGGTGGAGCTACGACATTCGCAAAGCGGTGGGCAGCGGAACTGGAACTGGAAACAAAGAGCCGAGGACCGGGCTCAATTGCGTGAATTGGGAGAGGCCTATGTTCAGCAGTGGACTGACACCGGCTGATTATGATGATGATGATGATGAGTTTCTTTTTGCTCTCTGTCTTCGTAGTCTTAGAAAACTTTTGTTTGAATTTAGTTTTGATTTAAGGAGTATAGATAGTTAAGACGCCTTCTTTCACCCAATAAAGGCATATAAGAGTTAATCTTTGGCAATTTATAATTTTAACATAAGAAGCCGGCCTACTGCACCGGCCCATCTCACAGAATAAATTATAATACAAGTGACCATACTAGAATATGAATGTAATATTAGGCACGGAAATAAACATAAAACGGACTACGATGCCCACTACACCATACCATACAGCGTAGTACCACAGTTTTACAATCCATAAAACTGTGGTAGTACTGTATATACCATGACTGTACTATGAAAGTATCAGGCACAGACACGGACTATGCAAACGTAATAACAGCCTATCATATCCATACCAGGTATAGTGACATGCTAATGTTACGCATATGCTACCCGCGTAACATTAGCATGCCATACTATTAAAAAATCCCATAAAATAAGGAAAGTCGAGGCAGCACATTTATAACCAACGCGTTTATGATGGTCATCATAAGCGGTAATTGTAACCCGTTGTATTGTAACCCGTTCCTACCTGCACGCAAAGTTTGACAACGTCGCGTGCCATGCACAGACCGTATCGACACCTGAAATATTTGTTGAATCTCCAAGCATAGTATAAGTGACGGTAACGGAACGGTCTGTCATACTTTGAATACGAAGATTATTTTTTGCCTGACACTTTCCTAGCCATAGCCTAGTCTATAGACTACATTCACATAGTGCGGCAGATTATATAGAATACCAGTGAGTATAATCGGCCCCTGTGTTGAGCGTTTGTGGACTACGAGAAGGCCTTCGACTCTATGGAAACCTAGTCTGTTCTGAAATCTTTGCAGCAGTGTAGCCCCGGATCTACATTTTTTTTGAACCGGGGCAGAAACTTGATTGTGGCGGCGCCCCTCTCCAGCGTTTGAGACAAATCACTTAAAAATCTTACATATATAAAATGGTTGATATTTTTTGTGAATGGGACAAGAAGAATCCCGCCTGTGGCAGGTGCACCGATTTGCGCCCCAAGGTCCGGGGCTGCAGCAGTGACAAGGTCGATTGGCGATATATCCGGGTGCTGAAAGGTCTTTACAATGCCGCTACCATGACCGTCCAAGTTTAGAACCAGGAGTCTGAAGGTACGGACACACCGCACCGTTCTGCGTGCGCAATCTAGGCGGTGACTAGATACCGCAGGAGTATTTGTACCGACTGGTTCACACCAAACGCGATCAGAAAACAATTGAAAAATTTACTGAGATCGCGCCTGCATATCGCAGGACGCCACGGTGTTACCGCACCTTGAATCTATCCCCATGCATCGCGATGTGAGACAATGGGATGTTATATCCCCCAAATTATTCACAAATCCATTGGAGGATTTATTCAAGACGCTGGACTGGAAAGGACGCTGCATCAACATAAACGGCGAGTACTTCTCACACTTACGATTTGCAGACGACATCGTCATTGTAGCAGAATCGCTGCAAGAACTGCAACATATGTTGAATGGCCTAATTGATTCTTCTCAGCGCATTGGTCTCCGGATGAAGTTGGATAAAACCAAGGTTATGTTCAATGAGCAAGTCCGGAACCAATCGCAGTACAAGGCAGTATTCTTGAGGTTGTAAAGTAGTATGTTTACCTCGGGCAAACTCTGCAGCTGGGTAAAAGCAACGTCGAGAAAGAGGCCAATAGAAGAATACAGCTGGGATGGGCACCATATGGGAAATTACATCGTGTCTTCATATCGCCGATCCCACAGAGTCTAAAGACAAAAGTCTTCAATCAGTGCGTGTTCAAAAGTCTCCAGTCACCCGTCATGACATACGCAGCCGAAACGTGGCACTCACGGCTGGACCGGTCCACAAATTTAAGGTCGCTCAGCGTGCTATGGAAAAAGCTATGCGCGGAGTTTCTCTGAAGGTTCGAATTCGTAACGAGGTGATCCAACAGAGAACCAAAGTCATCAACATAGCTCACCGAATTAGCAAGCTGAAGTGGCAATGGACCGGCCACATTAGCTGAAGAACCGACGACCGCTGAGGTAAACAAATTCTTGAGTGGAGACCGCAAATTGCCAAACGTAACGTAGGACGTCCTCAGACTAGGTGGAGCGATGATATTTGCAAGGCGGCTGGCAAGAGTTGGATGAGAGTAGCCGAAGATCTCGATGGCGTGAAATTGAAGAGGCCTATGTCCAGCAGTGGATAAGTATAGGCTGATGATGATGACGTTCTTAGCACGGTCATCGTATGATACGGTGTACTGTGTGTTATAACTTGCATAACATATATTATCACGATTTTTTAATTCACAACAAAGCTGAAACGTTACATATGTAAAAATATATACCTACTCCATTATTCTATTTTACAAAAGTGGTAAAAAGGTGATTTAATGTTTGTATGGTTAGTTTTGGGTTGCAGGTAAAACCGGGACATTATGGCAAAGCGGATTATATGTATAACATCGATAACATTCCATTTTTATCCACCTGATTGAAACGCAGCTAAGTGCGAGTGAGACATTTGTCCCGCACATGGAGGGGCCCGAACGCCATCTAACGAACTTCTAACACCAACTAAGTGAGCGTTAACATAAAGCTGCAAAGGTGTTAGTAATTAATATTATTAATAAGGTAAACAATCGTTCATAGAAATAAAATAAAAAAATAGAATTATATATAAGCATAGCAAAACAGCGGTGGCTTTCGGCATCTCCTTTCTTGTTGGGGAAGATGTGCCGGCCGCCGCTCAGATTACTTAGATGTAAGCATTTTTGTACCATTTTAAGTTAGCATGCATTCGCACGGCAGTTCCGTCGCGGACTCGTAGCAATCAACACGCAAAATACAGTGTAAAGCAAATTAACAATCTTTCATTTGTACGTGACCGAGACCCGTACAAATACTTTTTTTTTTTTTACAAACTGTAATTTCTTACATTCAGTGCATAAAGTGCAGTGTACTACAAAAGGATTACAGTGAATTATCATAGCATAGCAAATATCAATTCTGCCGGCTGGAGTCGGCAGGACACACCAGCATCAGCATCGGTCTTTGTCGGATTCGGCCGACAGGGACATAGCATTCAGCATAGCATCAGCAGCAGAGCATTCAGCATAGCAAGGGCCAGGGAGTCAACAGATATCAAGTAAGATCTTTCCATTTATAACTTGTTATTTAAAATGGAGAATCTTTACATCAGCCAGCAGGAAATTTATCAGTCTATCAATAAACTTATCATCAACATAAAGAAGGACAGTGCAGATAGAAAAACCGGCGACTATTATAAACGTCGTTTAGAATTACTGGAAGCTTACTGGTCTGAATTCGTGAGTAATCACGACAGCATATGCCAACTCGGGGTCCCGCATCATCAGTACTTTGAGGAAGCTTTATTCAAAACGACCAGTGGCTTATACAATTCGGCTAAAACTCAAATAAATGAGCAAGATCCGACTTTAGCAAGCAGCAAGCAGTTTACATCTGCGAGTCACGAACAAAAAGATGTAGAACAGCAAGCACAAGAGCAGGACCTTCAGAAGATGAGGTCACCAGCAGATCCGGTGCCAGCCACGAGAGGCATGGTATCGACCGGATCACATAGCAGGGTAGATGATATGCTACGTAAGTAATATATAAACTATAAAGCACTCATGAGAACCATCAATAACGTCAGCTTGGAGGCGATTGAGGAGAAGTGGGAGCTGGAGGACATTCTCAAATCCCTTCAGGCTCGTTGGACAGCAATAGATTTGCTACATTGGGACATTCAACTGGAGCTAAACGGTGAAGACGAGGATTATGAAGCAATATACAACATACACGAACAAAAATACAACAACATAAAAAGGGCCATTAACAAGCATTTGTGGTCTATCACAAACAGGGAGCGATCCGTACCCAGTATGGAAATACCTATCTTTTCTGGCAGTTACCAACAGTGGACTTCCTTTAAAGATCTCTTCTATCAGACAATTCATAGAAATCCATCTCTTTCCGACTCTCAAAAAATGCAGTTCCTAAAGGGGAAGGTGCGTGGAGAAGCGGAGAGACTAATACAGCACCTAACCATCAGCTCAGAAAACTATCATACATGTATTCAGATACTAAACAGTAGATTTGACAACAAAAAATTGATATTTACATCGCACATAAGTATGTTATTAGGGCTACAAAATATTCAACAGCAAAATCAAGGACAACTCAAAAAGATGCATGACATCACCGTTGAAACATTACATGCAATCAAAAACCTGGGAATAGACATCAGTACCTGGGATCCTATCCTTGTACATATTTTATCTCAAAAACTAGATCAGCAATCCTACAGCGACTACATAGACTTTAACAAAAGCCGACCCATTGACTTGCTATTGGGCTCGGATATCTATGCGTCTATCAAAATGTCAGGTATATGTAGAGGAGAAGATCAATATCAGCCAATTGCCGAACAGACGCAGCTCGGCTGGATTCTATTTGGGAAAATGGAATCTTATCATTGCAATGTTGTATTAAGTAATGTTGATAAAATACAGCAATACTGGGAAATCGAAGACATCAATGAGCAATCGGAAGTATCATCAGAGGAGCAAGCATGCATCGATTTCTACGAGTCCGCGACGGAACTGCCGTGCGAATGCATGCTAACTTAAAATGGTACAAAAATGCTTACATCTAAGCGGCGGCCGGCCGGCACATGGTGCTATAGTAAAAACACGTTTTTTGTATGGGGATACCCTTTAACTTTTAACTTTGTTCTGTTCTTAGTATTTATTGTTGTAGCGGCAACAGAAATACATCATCTATAAAAA
This sequence comes from Cabera pusaria, assembly GCA_954871355.1. Classification (NCBI taxonomy): domain Eukaryota; kingdom Metazoa; phylum Arthropoda; class Insecta; order Lepidoptera; family Geometridae; genus Cabera; species Cabera pusaria. The sequence continues at coordinate 24,878,988 of OX940885.1, read as the reverse complement.
TGACAACCGTCTAACTATCACGGTTCATGAGATACAGCCTGGTGACAGACGGACAGACAGACAGACGGACAGCGGAGTCTCAGTAATAGGGTTCCGTTGGTACCCTTTCGGAACCCTAAAAACTAGAAGCATTTCACCTGTCTTCTCCCTCAATTTCCGTCCTATATCTCCAATCTAGCACTTTGCCCCTGTCCCCCAACACCCCATGGTCTCAAGTGCGATGGGCACAAATAAATACTGCGGCTCCAACGCTGCGTACTTTTGATGCTTTATGTTGGCGGCATCTTCTGCTGCGGCCGTCGGCGATGGACAGACAGTACGACCGAGGTGACTGGCGGCAACAGTGCTGACGCACGTAGCATCCCTCACAAGGCACTTGCCTTTCTTCCAGGGCACCAAGGTCAAGTACGACCAGGACAAACCAGGCGGCTCCAGCACGCAGGGGATGCTAGCCGACTAAGGCTCTCCGCACAATGTCGTTCGGGCATAGTGATGCGGAAACCTAGCTGTGCACCGACGACAACTCAGTGCGTGGTAACCATCTCCCTCCACCATGAAGCCGCAAGTGCATTTATGAGGTTCACACGCTTAATTCTCATAAACTATCCAAAATGGTAGAATGGGGTTCATACATGGGGGTTCAATAGATGCGCAGTGAGGTCCTCTGTTTTGTTTGACCAGTCGGTACTAAATTACTCTGTATCAAACATTTTAATTTAGGAAACATTTCAATTTCTATACTTAATTACAAAACTAAGTATGTCAATAAGGGTCAAAATATCAAAGCGGTGGGCGTTGTTCTTGTAACTTTTTTTGATGGTTTGTTTTTATGATCCCAATGAGCCATACCGTTCGTTTTCAAGATGTTTCGGGAACATTTAATCGATCATCGTAACAATTTAATTAATTTCTAAGGCCCTTTTCATAGCGACCGGTCGGTAGGCATCGGCATGAAGGGTCATCACTAAAATATTGATAGGTGACATATTCAGTCTATCCAATATTTTACTTTTGTTATAATATTATTTGTATACACTGTGTCAGGTTGCTTAATGGTGGAAGCGAAAACCATAACAAAAAACTATGAATGTGCCGCGAAACACAGCAGGAGTAAACTATTGCAGATAATACTTATTATTAATACGTACTGCTTTTTTGAAAGGAAAAGGACACGGGAGGTATGTTCTTTTGCAGTAAAATTGCGTTTTGAGCGCTTAGGAATATCTCAATGTCTTCAAGGTATTTCTTTATCGAATATGTAGGTAGTAAAATAGGTATGTAAATATTTCTGGCCTTTCAAGAGTTTTGACTTATCGCGACCTCTCGTGAGTGGAACATATCGCCGACCCAGCGCTTTGTCCAAATTCTTTAGAAGTATGTAGAGCGTCTCAAATAGCCTCTGCGAAGAGTTTCCACAAATTCCTTTGGATAGTGTATTTTCTTGGTGGAGTGTAATAAAAAAAAATTAAGTACATTGTTATTAAGTAATTTACATTCGTTTTAGGAAATATTATTACTATACATAATAGTTTATCTTACATAAAATAACCGACTGGTGCCTATGCTGATGTATCAACTTTCTTATTGATGATTTTAAACATACTTACAACGCTATTCTATATTATTATTGTTTGAAGTATAAGATTGTGCTCTCATTATTTAGGAAAGATATTGTACAGCTATACACATCTTCTTAAAAACAGGCGTTCCGTAAAAACATAACAAAAACAAATAAAAACAACGTAGCGATTATTCAGTATGGCTCCGCAACAAAAGTTTCATCGCTCAATTCCGGCGGGTGGTTTGAGGTGTTTGTTTAGATAGTGGTTGTTATGAATGCTATGATTCAATTCATACTAACATACCTACTCTTGACGTACATACAAGAGTAGCTTATTTTAGTTCAACTGGGTAGTTTCCAAAGACTTAAAATAATTTCAATGCTTGTCCATCACGGTTAAGGATTCAACGCTGTATTAAGCTGCTGGATTTATTTAGCAGAGGGCGAACACAGACTGATAATAATGATAATGATGATGATAAAACTCGCCAGCCAAGGTCACAAGAGATCACCACAGTAAATTGTGTAAAGAAAACAATGTAAAATATTCTAGAATTTTCATAACAAACTCTCTAGGCCCACTAAGAACGTTGAAGTAGCTAATTTAATGGTTCACTGAGCACGATTCTCAATGTTAAGGGCTATCGAATAGAGACTATTATTCGTATTCATATTATTAAAAATAGTTGAAGTCATATAAATGTTGTTGGGTTTTAATTTAGGGCTTGATGAAATTCAAAATCTCCCTGACTGCTTCAAGGAGCTTACGAGTATGACTTTCATCAATATTATATTCAACAGCTAAAGTTAATATAACTTACATGTAGTTAAAATTTAGTTAGCGTGTTATAAAATTGTTATGCTAATTATGATAGGTGAAACAAACATACAGATTTGCAAAAGGAAATTCGGAGCTTCGTACTGAAGAACTGAACTGAACTGTACTGAAAGAAGAGAGTTCCTGGTCACAACAGAGCGTTATAAGCGATTCATGGAAAATCAGGCCCTGGGATTCTTTGGATAGTATTGAAATGTTTGTAACGTGCGTAAACTGTATTATATTTTATAGAAAAGGATTAATTAATAATCCTACCAATTTAAATTTAAATGTTTAATCATTTAAAATACGGTATACCATTGTTTTGCTATAGGTATCACAATTTTTATTATACTGACTTTCATACTGTGTAGGTACTACATTCTACCGCGGACTTTGTTTTAGAACTTTGTATGACAAACACGATACATTATTTTCGTGTAACTCGGTTTATGCAGCGCACGCCGAATTAGTTCACAGATGGCAGGATTTTTGTTGATATGCTTGACAATTATAGTTATACTTCACATATAACCTTTTATTACAGCGTTTGTGCTATTTTAATGTTAAATTTATGTCAATGCATTGTAAAGATTCATCAAAATCCTTTCAGTACTTTTTGTGTGAAGGGGTAACAAACATATATCCATTTTTACAAATGTTCGCGTTACTATTAGTGGGGTTTAATATTACTAGATATTAAATTATTAAATGGTACAGGGTTGCCTACCATCTACATATATCATCCTGCCAGCTAGGACATTTTGAGCAAGAAGGTAAAATACTCTTTAGTAGGTACCTCATACATAGGAATTTCATTTGAAGCTCATTGAATTAATATTACCAGTTGTGTATAAAATAGGACATTCAGCTTGATTTAATTCACTAGAAAAGGGAAGGTTAGCGAAGCTTTGATCCCGGGCCGCATTGTTTCGTTGCCTATAATTTTGTTTACCACGCTTGGTGTAGCAGAACACGTAGCAATTTAAATATAGTCCTAATAATAATAGTCTAATGCACGTAATATTTTATAAAGTCGTATTGCCTCAAAACTACTAGTTCATGTAGATCCTTTAATTAAAATTTAAAGGTCAAAAATCGCGTTTTTTGTATAGGGACACAAGAAACGTGATATTTGAGTGTTTATTGCTGGATCTTATGAACCGTTATAGTGAAATTTTCACAAAGTATTATTAAGACTATAAAAATACGCTTTAACAAAAAATTAATATTAAATTAAAAATTAAAGTGGATCTCCATAAAAGAAACGTGTTTTTAAGACGTGTTTTGCTCGATCTTATGTACTGTAATAGATAAAGACTTGAAATTTCCACAAAGTATGTTTTATCATAGCTGCCATATCAACAAATACTATTAACAGAAAGTTTAAAATGAAAATGTCCCAATAAGAAATGTATTTTTCGGCAAATTGTGTTAAATCTTATTAGATTTCTATTTTTCAATACCGTACTATTAAGTTGTAAATGTTATATCTTTAGAACCTTATTCTATAGGTTATATTTTTTCAGTTCTATGCTTAATTTCAAGATAAATAAACAGCTGGGTAAATAAACTGTTATTATAAATCTATTTGATCCGAACAAATTGAATTTCAAAAGGGTTATAATAGAAGAGAATTAATATAAATTCGTCAGTTTGAATTGACCTATTTCAGCAAAAACGTGCAAACTGATAAAATGCTATTCACTAGAAACTCTCGTATTTTGTGAAATTCTGAATGATAACGATCGAAGTATGACGAACTAGGGAGCAACGAAACTTAAAGTACTTATGTTTATGATGAATACCTTTGATTTAGGTTGATGGACCCGTATAGTAAAATCCTTTATCGAAATTATCCCTTATGAACAATTTGGCCCCGTTTTCGGGGTTCCGTAGCCGAATGGCAAAAAACGGAACCCTTATAGATTCGTCATGTCTGTCTGTCTGTCTGTCCGTCCGTATGTTACAGCCATTTTATTCAGAAACTGTTAGGACTACAGAATTGAAAGTTGGATAGATGTATTCTGTGAACCGCTTTCCGATTTTTATATAAAAATTAAAAAATATAAAAGTTTACGGGAGGGCATCTAATACATGGAATGGAAACAAAAACAAATTCTTCTAACCTACACGTTTGGCGTATCTATGGATAGGTCTTTAAAATGACATTGAGGTGACATTTGAAAGATAGGCGCCTAAAGAGGTAAAATGTGTGCCCCAACTCCCCCTATTTATTATTTTTATATTTATTATTGTTATTGAATAGGTAAACTCTCAATAAATGTACTCAGAAACCGGACATTAACCGTTCTCAAGCACTAAGCTAACCAACAAACAGCATTTTATATTTATAATTTAATAGATGGACGAAAAGAAATTGAAAAATTTCATAATGTCAACTCGCTGGACAACTGACTTCAGTCAAATCCCAGAGCGCAACTATGCAACACGTCTTTCATATTGGCTGGCACCGAACATAGTGCCAGAAGTTGGCGAACCAAGTGGCAACATGTCTTTGTCTAGAGGGTAGTTCGAGCCACGGCCGAAACCACAGAAATATGAATACTACCTTATCTTCTAATACTGTAACTATCTGTACTGTAAGAATCTTTGTCCTGACATACTGACAGACAACGCACAGCCTAAACTGCTGGTCGTAGAGACTTGAAATTTGGAGGGTATATTTGTCTTAGTACGTAAGGGTGTATAAGTAAGTATAAGTACTTATAAAGTATTTTCCAAAATTCACCCCTTTAGGGGATGAAACGGGGGTTCAAAGTTTGTATGGAGAAACAAGATAATAAGAGAGAGAAGAAAATTAATAGTCTTTTATACTCGAAACTTCACACAAGTACTTAAGTAAATTAAATATGTTAATACGTGTTTCAGACTTTTTCGAAATACCACCGCTAAAAGGGTGAAGTGGGTAACAATGTCTAAAACCAAGTTTGTTGGCATACAGATAGTTATTACGGAGTTAGTTCCCTCTGAGAAAGGATTGTTCAAAATTCACTCCTGAAGGGGATGAAACGGGGGATCAAAGTTCGTATGGAGAAACAAGATAAGATAGTCTTTTATATTCGAAACTTCATACAAGTACTTCTGTAAATAAATAAGGAAATACGAGTTTCAGACTTTTTCAAAATGTTACTCTAAGAGGGTGAACTGGGGTAACAAATCCTGAAAATCAATATTGTTTCGGATTGCGTTGAAATTTTGAATGCATATAGTTATTATGACGTAGTTATCCGCTTCGAAGTGGGGTAGGCAAAGTGAAAATTTAGGTTTTTCGGGTTTTATAAATATGAATCTTGATTTGCCTTAGTCACGCGATAACATGAAAACGGGTGAACCGAGTTGGCTAATTCTCAATTGATGTCTATAATTATAGAATCGTTTTTACAAAGAACAGTTTTAACTAAATAAAAGGAGTTTTTAACGCGGGCGAAGCCGTGGGGCACTTCTAGTTATTCATATTTCTGTGGCCGAAACATACCACACATTATCACATTTTGTTTATGTCTACATATGTAGACCCCTAATAGGTAGATAATCGTAGTTTAGGTTACATAATCTTTTTAAGAAAATAATGCAACGTTTGATACGCAGAATGAAAAAGCATTTTTTTAGGAACTTCGTAACGTAACTCGGCAATTGAATTTCATGATGTTGTCATTGCATGTTATATATAAAGGTAGTCTTATGATCGTATAGGACCAGTGCTGTGGCGAAGCTACCTGGTCCTACTAGCTTTCGCTACCTGCGTGACTATGATAAGTAAGTAGGTCGTCGACTGAAGAAATACAATCTCTGATCTGGTTCCAATACTTATATTTCGAGTTGGCTAATTGCTATATACAAAGCACATATTATTATATGGGATACAAGGATGTCTGATACACAGGTAGTTCCTCGACCCGGTTTCTACCACCTCGGATAATGAAACCGTGGGCCGAACGAATAAAATATATCTTTTACATTAATTGCTTAGTAGACCTGTTGTCATTGTGTGCAAAGAGAATATAAATACTTGATTGTGTGGAAAAATTACCATGACAACCACCCAACATCCACTAAGGATTACGCCTTGAACCACAGATCCTTTGATGCAGTGAGTCATTGCAGACCGCCACAGTCGGTTTCTGAGGTCGGTTTTTTGAGAGTTTATCTACTTAATTGTACCGTTATTGAATAAATAAACTCACAATAAATGCACTCAAAAACCGGCCATTAATCATCGAGTTGTTTATGAAACGAAGAAATAGTCCTTAAAAGTTTAGCGCAGGCACAGTTGATACTCAAAATCTCTTCCAAATCCTCCAATCAAATTTGCGAACAGGGGTATCACTCACACTAGCACACACTTGTTCTGGGATCGCGAGGATGGCATAAGCATCGGTTTAGGAATGGAACTGCAAAGTTAAGTTTGTCCTTAATTTTTTTTGTTTGTCCATGTTTGAAAAGTTTGTACGGAACCCTAGGTGCGTGAGTCCAACCGCACATGGCTGTTTGTTATGTTCTACATGCTCTTTTAGATCTTTCCGTCGCGTTTGGTGTTTTGGTCGCAGCAAGTGAGTGCTTCTCTATATATATTGCTATTTACATATTAAATTTTCGCATCATCGCTTATTTAGTTAAATTCTCAATATATGAACATCAAAATAGGTATATGTTTTTCTTATCTGCATCGATATCTATATATATGTATATATATCTATGACCATTTATTATGCCAATTATTGAAATAAAATAAACTTGTGTTGCTCTGTAAACAAAGAAACGACATTAAAAGTTTATTATTTCTAAAGGCTTTCTATTTACTATTTACACATTCTGTTTTATATTAGGTATATTGAGAAACATCGTAATTCGTGAAAAATTATTATTATTATTATTTTCTTTGTTTTTGGCTTTTGCGATTCGTGAAAAATAATATCCATCTTTTTAACTTTTGACACAGCACTACAGACTAAGCCTAGTGAGTCAAGATCACAGATTATTTATAAACAGATAACACAAAAACCCTAAGAAAGTTATACTTTCTTTACATATATCTTTTAATCGATAAGTGATCCTTCGCATCACTAGATAAATAACGAATAAGACGGCAGCCATATGCAGTAAACGTCAAAATTAGTTCTCGAGACATTGGTATGCGGCGCTTAAAACTGGCATTCTTAGTTAAACTATGTCTGTCTTCTTGGTTCTGTTCTGACTATCTGAATGAACGGTCGTTACCCCCCACCCCGCTTCTCGCGCCCTATCCTGCAACGTCTATGCGCCGTCCTCGCCCCGTCCTCTCCTCGTCTCCTCTGTATGTTTTGCAATAGGACAAAGACGTTTATGAGTCGCGTCTGCTCCTCGTCTACGCTCCGTCTCTTTGACCTAGCTTGCGTCTATTCTCATATCTATTAAATTGACTTGATTACGTGACGCCTAAATATTTGATATTTCTGTACCCGCTGTCATCTTTTTAATGTTTATGTTTCCGTACCTAAATGGTGCAACGCAGCCGTACCTATTACTAGAACTGCTTCTGTGCGTCCATCTTTCTATCTGTCACAGTGCTCTATCTTCTGAACTATAATGGGTAGATTATTTCACAGTGTGTACTTTCCTATTGCTGCTATAACAACAAATAGCAAAAATTAAAAAAAAATAATTTTAGTAACTTTCCGTACAAAAGACGTATTTTTGGACATTTTTTCTCTATCTTATTAAATATTGCATGGTGAAACCCTTCGTGACGAGTCCAACTCGCACATGGCCGTTTCTTAGCCATGATCGGTTAGATCTTCGGAGTAACCTTTTTCCTGTATATCATCACATTTGTTTATCTAGAAATCGATTGAAACAAAATAAATATAACATTTTTATTGGTCTCGAAATGTAACTGACTATTTATAGCCAACACACGGCATAAGCCATGTATTTGTACTATTTGTATTGACTAAGCTTGGCTTTGTGGGTACGTATAAAAATGAATGGACCTTCAACCGGCAATGATGTCGGCTTGGTTATAGCCTAAAACGTTGTGACGTTGTTAATGAATAAACCGAACAAAATTCGTAGTGAGCCTAACTCGTATATCTCGTAGCATGGCCAATGGGGAGAATTGACCATGCTAACAAAGGCTAGAATAACATAAGAAAACAAAATAAACCGTTGCAAGCATCGCAACGAAAAGCTTACGCATTCTGCCAAACGAAGCCATGCAGTTTCGTAGGTAGCTCACACGTAGCATTGTTGCAAAATATGTGTGCAGATTCTTGCTCTTTTCCTGTCTTTGATATAAAAGCGGTTTCCCGTGGTGGCAAAAGGTTTTCCTGCCGGTATTAATAAAAACCGCGTTTCTTGGATCCTTGATATTTAAATAACGATAATACTCATAGTAACCTGCATTATTTTATGATAGGTATCATTATCAGATAAGCCGCATTTTAGTAGATGAAAACCTGCCGTTAGCTACATTAATTTGTGAAGTAGATAATATCTCTGTCAGTTAAATGGAGTTATCAAGAGATAATAAGCTTTTTGAACCACCGCCATAGACATAAATAAGAATTAATTATTTATCACGATTTCCGCATATTGATTGTCAATGTAATGAAATCCTTTTTGAAGATTCGAGCTTAAAAATATATCGGTAAGGATACATTTCTCATTATTAAAAATAACTGCCCGCACTAGCCTACTAGCCCACTAGGAAACCTTGTGTCGTGGGGGCTTATATATAACATAAACATACAATGTCTGGGGATCACACAAAAAATTGTCCCGTGTGACAACTGTACCTACGACCTTCGGTTTCGTAATCACTCTCACTAACCGCTGTTAGCCGAGCAGTTTAAGCGGTATCGCACACTACCTAAATGAAACGGAAAGTCACCGTAACGGAGCATCAACGCCCGCAAATCGCCGCGGCCACGGCTAGGTGTCGCCGCGCTTTAGGCAAGCAGTTACCTGGGGAAATGACAACGTACAACCTTATGTCAATGTCTTAAGACTGATTTTAATGAATACGGCAAAGGTTTGCCCACGGGGTTTACCGCAGATGCATGTCATAGTCGCGCTTGCGGCTTAGAAACTTATTAGCGGGCTATTCACTAACAACCATTCTTACAACATTGACTTAAGCTTGTTAAGGTTGAAAATACGTTACCATTTCCCGATGTAACAATTTGCCGAAGGCGCGGCGTCATCAAGATAGGTTTTGCCGGCGCTGTTGATCTGCTACGGTTACGGTTTTGAGGGCCCGGTGGCGTAATCGGGAGAACGGTCGGCTTTGATGCCGTGGTACCGAGTTCAAACCTCCGTGCACCAATGGATTTTTCTATAGAAAAATTTATGTGCGCTTCTCACAGTGGCCCTCCGGTGAAGGAAAACATCGTTAAGAAACCAACAACCCCCGCATGGTGGTAGGACACTATCTAGTGTCCGCCTGGCCAGCTACCACCATCAAGTTAGAAAATCTGTCACCAAACATGTAATGTGTCCCGGCAGCTATCCTTGAGAGCCAGTTCCCATTCTAGGCCTAGCGTTCTTACCATCTTCGACCGCATCATCACCAACAGGTGAGATAGTGGTCAAACGCTAGACTATAACGTATAAAAAAAAAAAAAAAAACTTGTTTTTACGTATAGTGTGCGATACTGCTAAAACGTCATGAAACACAGACCTAGGATGAAATATAATATGTTGATAGGATATATGGATGAATAGTGAATCCTAAGTCTTGGCATGAAATTATCTTAAGGTACGACCACACGGCGGCGTCTTGCGTCCGCGAGCGCTTTCGCGTTCTAATTTTCAATCGTTTTCTTATTGCTGTAGATCGTGTTTGGTGTGAACCAGGCGGTACGAATACTACTGCGCTATCTGATCGCTGCCTAGATCGGGCACGTAGGACGCCGCGGTATGGTCGTACCTTTGACATAAAAAAATCAACATCATCAATATGATAAATACGAAAGTCAGTTCGCATATTTGTTTGTTTGAGACATCTTGACGCACTAAACGGCTCGACCGATTTAGCTAAAATGTTGTACAGGGAAAGCCAGTAAGGATTTAGGATGCGTTTTTAAAGTAATAGTAATATATATAATATAATAGTAATAGTATATAAAGATATCAAATATCAAAAATTTATTATTTTATCTATTCATATTAGGAATATCAATAGAGTAAAAATGCATGATTTTGAAATTAAGAATATTGTACACCAATTTGTAAACCGAATAAATTCAATTTCGATTTCAATCAATGCTGCAAATACTTTAAATTATTTTTGTTACTAAATTAGAAACATCTTTTATATCGTTTTAAGCCAAAAAAAGTAATTCAGCACTAGTAGTGCTACGACTCGTTCTGTTATAGTTTTATTTGTATTTTTTATTTTTACATGGCACCCATTTACAGTGTTCAAATTTTAGTATTAAGACAAATATGGGTTTTGTATTGCCTGAAATAAACGATTATTATTATTATTATTCTATTATCTTTTATTGAATTTTACATAACGGGTCGTATACGCCCGGTTCTTTGGAGGGCATTGATGGAGCCGAAGCCAACATCAAGAGGCCCTTTATAATTTTAACTTAGGTATTATCTATGGATGAGGAAGAGATATGGGAAACTTATAAAAAGATGGTACATTATATTATGAGACTATTGGGTGAGCTGATTAATGTCGAATTGCTGGTCTATGGGATGAGTTACGGCACCCGCCAATTATGCCTCATTGCAAAATATTTAGGCATGTGGTGACTTGCCATAAAGGCGGACCGTTATATTGGCGCCGAAGAGCAACATTGGCGTGGATAGCTAAAGATGTTAAGAGGTGTGCTGCACTTTCACTAAACGCTACTAGCGGCTTTATGCCTTTAACACTTCCACCCTGGAGCTTAGGTCTTAGCTCTTGCGATTCCCACCACCGGCCGGCCGGTCAAGGCAAGCCGGGGGTCATTTAGCCCTCACGGAATAGGGGTACGCGGTGTCGCCACTAACCGTCGGCTCGCCACAAATCCGCCCCTGCGGGTTTAGTATTATTATACATGTCATTATATGCTTTATTTGTATTATTCTTAACTAGGCTATGAAAATCAATATTTCCCTAACATGTGCTATCATGAGCTCATGACCTTATTGCGATTATTATTAATATTTACATTTCTTTTATCTTACGATTAGGTTAAAGAAATAAATATTATTCACGAGTTTATTTGTTTTATCAAAGGCCTAGATTTTTTACAATATAGATATCACAACAACAATGCAAATATTAGGCCGTTTGCCAAAACGACTATCGGGACAATGATAGTCGTCGAATCAACATCCCAAATAGTGGTAACTTCGTGAGCCAAGTCAAGGTACTTGATGAGCTTGTCCTTCTTGGCCTACACGAGGTTCTTGTCATGCGGAATAGTATATCAACTAACACTGCCAGCCGCTGGGACCGGTCGACTATCACGATATCAGGTTTATTGGCGACAATAGTCCTATCCGTGATAACCGGTCGGTCCCAATAGAGCAAAGCACGACCATTTTCAAGAACTGGCTCAGGTGCGTACTTATAGTACGGCACCTCGGTCTCGACAAGACCATATTGATGAGCAAGTTGTTGGTGGATGATCCTGGCTACGAGGTTATGTCTGTGCAAGTTAAGTTAAGTACTCGCCGTTAACAAGATTAGAACAACAGGAAATAATATGCCTGATGCGACGCCAGAACGGCGGCATACCCGACAAATATCGACCGTACGATATATCACTATTTACTTCATGATATATTTCCGGTAGTTGTTAATCTTGATAACTTCGTCAGAAATTGCACAAACAAAACCTTCTGTTTCCCCAAAGAAGTCCCCGAATTGTAGCCAGTTCACCATTGCGAGGAGGTCCACATCGTGCCCTGTTAAGGTCCGATAGAATCTGCCGTGCAGCTCCTTTCTCTTCCATATGTCCTTCATGTCCTTGCGGTCTTCGATGCGGCCGTTCCGGAACTGTAAATGTGGAACTACCTAGTTCTGCGAACCTAGTTTGACCTAGTGCCGGCAGGGAGAGAAAAAAACGGAGCGCTGCGCGTGGTGTGACCGCAACTGTGAGTGGAAGAGTGGAAGTGCTAAAAGTGCGAGTCGATACGTGTATTGTATAGCTATAGCTTCGGTATGTTGTACGTGAGCATTGTGTAACGATCCAAATCCAAGGATCTAGTAAATTAGTTCATATATATTATCCCTGGAACTAGATCGCTGTGTACACTATACTCCGGCATGTCTATACTTAAACCGTGGAACTACCTAGTTCTGCAAACTAGTTCCGGCAGAGCGAGGAACCGTTCTAGGTTCTGTCGGCTGCTGAACGTGATTTGAGCATGTCTAATAACTAAGCACTTTTTGATGAGTTGTTTCTGATTTTCTAGAGGCAGGCAGTAAAACTCGTATTTTTTTACAATGCCAGAAGTAATTTTCCATTTCTGCTTAATATATTTGGCAAATTTCGCAGAATTTTTTACGTAACTTTTTACCAACTTTTCTCTATAAAGCAACAATACCATGTTTCAAAAGAGGGGGAGGAGGGTGGTTGGTTAATTAATCAACAGAACACAGCCTAAAGATTAAATAAAAACTCAAAAAAAGACTCGTGATCTCGACAAGGGAAGTGTACAATTTGGCAAAGTAGTAGTACTACCCCAGGCGGATTAGGAAATTATGAAGATTTTTACAAGCCGTTTATAACTTTTCTTTGTTGGTTTGTGACCATCTCTAGAATGATAAACCACCCGTTGAACAAGCAGATGCCAATGAACTCAAGAAACCGATTAATGACATGTCTCAATTTTGTGAGTGATTGGCATCATGGCATCGCATGGCATCACGCAGATGAACATCATATCACCCATTTGACACGTTTTTTATGACAAAAAGTAACAGGACAAGCACGACGCTTGCCTGATGGTAAGCGATGACGTATGCCTATTACAGATACAACGGCATGAAAAATTCTGAACTGCCAGAATTTTGCATGTCACTGCACTGCGCCTGCTACCTTGAGACATAAAGATATTGAGTCTCACATGCCCTGTAATTTCACTGGACACCTTGCCATTTCCACCGAAAAGCATTCCCATTTCACGGCCGAAAATTAATTGGCAACGTGGTGGTACCGCCCCAGGCGGACTAGCAGAAGTCCTACCACTACAATTGCATACGTATTCTCGATGTATGTTTATTTAATTGTAACATAAAAGCCTTGCAGCTAAATGGAGTGATGATATGCCCCAGCTGGTTGGCAGCGGTTGGAAAGTGGAAACAATAAGATTGTTTAAAAAACTAAAAAAGAACCGACTTCAATGCGCGCTATTAATTTTCAGTACCAATTTTGAGGTGTTTATCTCCATATCTCTAGAGATACTTATCACACCTAAATAAAATTACCATGGTACCACACTTGGGATATTTCCTTTCCAACAAAAAAAGAATAATCAATATCGGTTCGTGAACGACGAAGTTAATCCCCAAACAAACATAAAAAATATATACATATATAAATACGGTCGAATTGAGAAACTTCCTCCTTTTTTTGAAGTCGGTTAAAAAGCTGAAGATCGAGCTCATTGCCGTGCTGAAACCTATACCCATCTGTGGTTAGAGTAGAGATCGGCTGATGATGATGATATAAAGATCAATGATATTTATTTTAGACGTGTTTCATCTAAGTTAGGTTAAAATTTTGTCGCATTGCCATACGTGACGAACCCGTTGCTTTACTACATTTGCCTTGATATAATTTACCACGATGTAAAAGTGAGCAGAAAAGCATAAGTAATCAATAGCTATATTTGAAATACACTGCGTCGGCTGGTTGCTTTGACTAAATAAAAAACAAATTGTCTGTAAAGGTACGGACACACCGCAGCGTCCTGCGTGCGCGATCTAGGCGGCGATCAAATAGCGCAGTAGTATTTGTACCGACTGGTTCACACCAAACGCGATCAGAAAACAATTGAAAACTACTGAGATCGCGCCCGCATTTCGCAGGACGCCGCGGTGTGGCCGTACCTTAACTATCAATTGGTTCTGGTGTCTTAGCTTAATTCATAATAGATGTACGAGTACCTCCTTATGATTTCATAAAACCATTGAAAAAGATAACTATTAAGACATCTTATAAACATAGTGCTAACTTAAATATGTGTGATCTTTTAAAACAATCCCTACCAGACCATGACATTAATAAGAACTTGAAAACGTACTTTTGTTATCCAGCGAATATATTAAACCAGACTGAATAAACAACAGGACGTAAAGGCTAAATATTAAGACAAACATTAGGCAGAGCTGTTTAATTTGCACAATTTAAATATACTTTACAAAAATAAGGCCTAATGCTATTAACATTACGAGGTTGTTTCCTGCTTCAAGGACCGACGGACAAATTAAACAAGTAAAATTATGGTAAAGGCAAACCCTCGGTGCTCATAATCATATTAATCTTATTTTCACTATATACTTAACTGTACAAATTTTGATAAAAATGCTAAATTTAATTCATGTTAAAACTATAGAGATTTTCGTTTATACATAGTTTATTTTATTTATTTCAGTAATTTTACAAGGACATGACAAAAATAGTTCTATGGGCTAACAACATAATACAATATAACATCAATTATAATTAATACATTTGTAGTACATCATTAATAGTACATCCCAAATTAATACCATAACTATAACTAAAACTATAGATATAAAAATTAATAATTAAGATAGTTTAAACTAAAACAACGTTTATCATCATATCTCTGAAGATACTTATCAGGTCTCAATGATTTTACAATACGATCAACTTGGAAATGTATCTAACAAATTAAAAAGAATCATTCGAATCAGTTCACAGTTGACGGAGTAATCGCGTAACATACATACCTACAAAAAATACAGACCAATTGAGAACCTTCTTCTTTTTGGAAGTCGGTTGATAAGTACAGTAGCATTTTTTTTTTACTTGAGCAATAGAGCCAAATGTTGAATTCATCGGCTTGCAACGATTGAAATAGGTACGAAATATACATTCGTTCTGCGGTTCGACTCATTAAGCAAAGTGCTAGTGATAAACTATATTAGACTTTTGTGAATATTTCTATCTGTACTTTTAAAAAGCATAATTTAAAATTTTATTTTATGATCATAGCTACTTTTAAAATTAAAGTGCAAGTCGTTTTGTAAAACGTTTCATTATTTTTCTGAATAAACACTGTGTAAACACTAATAATCAAACAAATGGATGTAGCATGCTATGTCTGAAACATCGACGTCATTGCTATGACGTCGATGGTTTGAAACTTATGAACCGGAGTTGAAAATTATTTCTATTATAGATAATTTCAGCTCGTTCGAAAAACTTAAAATGCTGCGCTAGTCATTTTAAATACCAAGTTTGAGGCATTTATATCTGTATCTCTAAAGATACCAATCTAAGAAATTTAAATGCTATTTCGGAATTAAACCTCTAAATAATATCGTTTAAAAAACTAAAAAGAACCGACTTCAATGCCGCGCTAATAATTTTCTGTTACCAATTTTGAGGTGTTTATCTCCATATCTCTGGAGATACTTATCTGACCTTGATAAAATTACCACGGTACCAAACTTACCTACCTTTCCAACAAAAAAGAGTAATCAAAATCGGTTCATAAACAACGAAGCTATCCGCGAACAAACATAAAAAAAAAAAAACATATATACGGTCCCGTTTTACCCTTTGGGTACGGAACCCTAAAAATTGCAAATGCGTCTAACTACATATGACGGAGTAACCCGAAAGTTCATTAAAAAAAATAAACATCGAGTTGAGTCTCCTCATTTTTCAAGACTATTAAAAATACGCTTTATAATTACCTGACTGACAACTATGATAATCTATATTGAACTTGGCTTGACACGCCGCCGCGTGTCTAGATTTCCCGTTATTATCACAATAACTAAGTGGATTAAAGCGCATAGTAGGCAGCTAGCTCATTTATTATTACGACAATTGTATTGCTCGTTTCTTAAACTTTTATTTATTAATTATGTTTAGAAGCACACCACAGCAAGCATAACAACTTCTAACTAGCTTTACAATAAAATTGGATATTATGAAAATTAATGAGTGTAATACATTAGATTGTTATTGTATTGGCATTATACGTAATTGATCGACCGTAATAAATCATTGCTTTTCATTATATTAAATAACTTTAGACAGAGATATTTTGCAGAAAGCAACAGATTTATTTCGTTTCAGACAGAATTAGCTCCTAGACCATCATACCATAAATTAAAAGAAATAAAAATAATTGCTCCGATATTTCGGCTTCCGGTCGCAGATTATTTATGAATATACATTTTTATAAGTGTCCTATATAAAACATAATTTTCATCGTGACGCCAAGGTTACCCCTTGGTAAAGCAATGTCATGTCTCATTCTTCAATTACAAGCATAATAAAAATAACCTATGTTTGAAAGTTTACATAAAACAAGTAAATATCAGTGAAGTCGCAAACAAACTTTTCAAGAGCCGGTCGGATCATATTTGGGCACTTTCAATTGTTCTTTTGACGCTGTTAAACGTAAAAAGTGCTGACAAGAAAATACTTAAGGCGTAAGTAAATAAGTACGTAAGTTTTAATTAAGTCGATTGTTACCTTTTAAATGAACGGAGAGAGTCCGACCGCCGATTCAATCGCGTAGATCATGCCGTTTGCCGAATTCTTCGTAATCCTAAACTTTGCTGTTTGTTTTATTCCACGCTATAAACTTGAAAGATTGTGAACTTTTTTGGTTTATTTTTTTCACGAGACTTGGGTGTAATTTTAAATTTGAGAGTTTAATGTATAAATGGTCGTGTTTTATGAAGATACGCGAATGTTATAGGGTGGGAGCCGGGTACGCGCTCGTCCTTCCCTGGGACTCGCGTTCAACTGTTCGTTTCGTTACGCCGCAGCTTTCTGCTTACACTGGATCAACGCTAGTGAAGTGAAAGCTCGAGCTTCGACACTTTTCAAACGTTTGAAGCTTTCCTGGGAGTTTAGGGTTATTTCACGGTAAGTAACAATTTAGCTATCGAGATCTACAAAACGATCACCCTTAAGTACTTAATAATAATATTATACTAAATAATATATCAAGTAAACAGAGTTTATAAATTTATTGGCTTTTGGATTTAACTCAAAATGTTGGCCTTTTTATAGTTTGAGTAACATAATACATAAATTAAACATAAACTCTTCAATATAATTTATGCTTAAGCGATCAGAAACTTTTACTGTGTATATTACAAAAGGTATCGAATTTTGGAGGTGCTATCCCATCCTTACTCGCGGGCCGCCCGCCCTCTCGCCCTCCCAACCGCTGCCTAAGCGGTATCGCACACTATACGTAAATAAAACGGCACGTCACCGTAGCGGATCAGCAGCGTCGACCAATCGCCCCGGCTAGGTGACGCCGCGCTTACAGCAAGGCGTCAGTTATCTGAGGAAATAGTAGCGTATATTCAACCTACCTCAATGTCAGAAGAATGATTTTTATGTACAGCTGTCTCTTATTTTAAAGTAACCCCTTGACTAGGCGCCACGAGGGTGCGTGGACGACAGGCCACGTGCGGCTACGGTGAGATGACCGTACGCCGCTTGAAGTTTGTGACAAGGGTCCACGATGTATGTATGCCATGTCAAAGGCTTGCGCAGATTTATCGTAACGTAATCGCCTCGCCGCACTTGTGTCTCGTCGTCCACGCGACGTGGAGAGAGCCTATACAAACTAATTTTGCGGGCTAATCATTGAAAATAATTCTTACGACATTGACATAAAGTTGTTGAGGTTTGTAAATGCAGTTCGCCTGGTAACGCGGAAACGCGACGTCATGTAGCGTTGCCGCGGCAATGTGCCAGCGCTACTGATCCGCTACGGTGATGTTCTGTTTCCTTAACGTATAGTGTGCGATATCGCTTAGCATTGCTATATATACAATACCTCCGCTATGTAAGTATGTACAAGATATCCCAACTTAGATGTTCCTTGATCAAAAGGAATGAAAACCTGTTCTTATGACCTCAAATATAACGAGTGAAATGTATAAACATTTTGATAAGAGTCACTAAAGCTGTTCCTAAGAAATATTGAATTACCTTTCTTCGACACCTTACACATGAAAGAGAATAAATGCGTAGCGGTATTGAATTGAAATCATAATAATAGTAATTTAGCCTAAAATTGTGCTTAACATTAATTTATTTCAAGTAATTCAACATAAAATATTACTATTTACTATGAAATGTTGAATATTGTTGAATGAATCGCATTTCAAATGAATTATCTTTACTGAAACTTATCGTAAATTAGATCATTATCTGCAATATTCCGCTAAATTAAAATTTTAACTGTATTTTCTTCCTTATATTGGGGACAGCCTTCTAATAATTACTATTCAGTAACATACTCGTGAAATAAGCATTGCTTACAAACTTAAGCCCAAAAAAAAAATCCTTTCGAAAAATGAATTTCGTTTAATAAACACAAAGCCACACTACTAGTTTAGTTAATTGCATCCATATCATAATTATATCCAGCTTCTAATAAACTGTAAAATGTAATGTAAAAGGTCGAGAAAGTCTTCGAAATTTTTCCCATCTAGCAAATGCGTCTGTATATGGCTGACTTATCATCGTCGACCACATCGTCACTTAACATCAGGTGAGATAGTGGTCAAACGCTTGACAATAATGAATTAAAAAATACAAAAAAACTTAGCGATCGAGGGGTATTTCTTAGCTAGATGAGTCTCGCGGGTTTGTCCGCGTATAAAAGTATTCTATGTCCTTTTGTTACAGCTGGCTATGATATTATGACGTCTGCCCTCACGCGTCTACCCGTGCTTGTATCGCATATAATACACGCAATTCACTCACACAAGTCCTACTATCCTCACCGTATTCTTTGAACAATTTACCCAAATTACTAAGTTTAACTAAGTTTAAAAAACAAGGATTTACTTCTTTACATACCAAAGGCAATAGCCGTATTTATTTGGATAAGGATTAGCAGAATAGTAGTTAGTTCTACTATTCTGTGATCGTAACGCTGAAGCACGTAAAATTATAATTTTAATAAAGGTCTAAACTTTACTGGACTGCCTTGTATTTTACGTTAAATTAATTCTTTATTTAGGTAATGACATTTTTTATACCGCAAGTTAAAAGTTTTCCTCAACTGCCCAAACATAAATTAGTCATGACAGGCATTATTTAAACGCTTCCCTTGACCAGGGCAAAATAATTCTTACGTACCAGTCGTTAGAGTTGAATGTAATCAAATTTTGTGTACCGTTACAAATTATACAGATACGTACATAATCTATACATAGATTTGTATACAAAAGGTTTGGTTTGTTGTTGTATAATTAAGCAGCCGTGTTCTAAATCAAGTTGAAACAACTTACCGCGAATAGGACAAAATTAAACTGTTAAGTCGATAAATGGTAACATAGACGGGAGGCAACTAGATCTGAAAAACAAAAGTTGTGTAAGTCCACGACTGAGCTAATACAGCTCTAAACACGTGTTCATTATTAGGTATTTATATTCATAAATTTCATTTCGTACTGGAGACTGGCGAAGTTCGGCCCAGAATTAATATGGATAAATAAATCATAGACACCTTTTTTTTTAAGTATGTTATTAAATGGAATAGTGTTAAAAGTACTTATACTTTAAAATTGTATTATTTAATACTAATCGTGATATGATGAAGTTTTTTCAGTAACGTTTATCACATTCTCCTACTTAATAAAATCTATCGTACAAGACGCATTAAGATATTTAATAGTATCGTAGGTACGTGCTCTACGAATTAGATACACCATACGACATGAAAAAGGCAAAGATGTGTTGATTTAAATTTTATTTAAGCTATCTCCGAAGCGAAAATTCATTGAAATCCGTCAAGCAGTTTTAGCGTGAAGGAGTTGCAAGCATATTGACTCACACACTCACAAATTTACGCATACGTAACAATTTGTAAATAAATTGAACAACATATACACCTACTTCTGGACACACTACGATAAAAGTAGTGCATGGCTAAACACAAATTATAAAGTGCAGAACCTGAACACAGAACTACCTACAGGTTTTAGTCGCAGACAACAATTCAGCGATCTAAACTGAGGATGTTTTAGTTTGGAACGCTGTATTTTTGTCGGTCTATATGTTGACGCTTCCCGAATTGTGACACAATGACAAATAGTTTTAGTTATATTGGGAGTCAAATAGTGCCCGTGTCCGTAGGCAACATTATGGCTGAGTTGCACCATATTACTTTAACCGTAACTATAACCGATGTTTTTGTATGGAGTTTCACTGATTTTTGACGTTTGTTAAAGTTAAATTAAGATGGCGCAACTCAGCCCAAAGGTACGGACACACCGCAGCGTCCTGCGTACGCGATCTATTCGGCGATCAGATAGCGCAGTAGTATTTGTAAAGACTTGTTCACACCAAACGCGATCAAAAAACAATTGAAAAGTACTGAGATCGCGCCCACAGATCGCAGGACGTCGCAGTGTGGCCGTACTTTAATTTAGCACGATTACCTGTACTATTCTTTATTCGGTGTCGTGATCCTTAGGTGGCGTTAAAAGAGTAACAAAATAATATAAAAATAATACTACCACTATGATGATTTAGCTTAGAAGAGAAGAGAGAAGTCTATCGCTTTATTTCACTTTCATCTGCCACTTCTCGACAAGAAAACTTCATCTTCACCGTAACTTTACATAAGATGAGATCGTATTCAAGTGCTTTTCTTGCAAAAGCACTTCATTAGAACAGACTGAGCCGTCACTGGAAATCTCGTGATGCCTAGTCCATCCGATTATCATAGTTTCACAAATAACGAATCGTCATGTATATATAAACGAGCATATATAATACATGTATATATTTATGAGCACGCACGTATAGAAGGGCTGCGAAGGGCGTCGGCGATTACGTTTCATGACGTCACGCTATGCGTATCTCCTTTGCAATGTAGGAAAAGGGAAATAGCACGTTAGGAGCCGTGGATATTGCAGCAGTTTCCGTTTATTTGTGGTGTTGTGACGGCGTGTTGTAGAGTCAAATTGCTTTCGTCACAGTTGTTGCTTTTTTTAATTAACATAGGCATACTGTAACACCTTTTGCCTACAGTTTGACTAGCGTGGTAACTTGTTTTATCTCCTTAAGGGGTGAATTTTAGAAAATCATTTCTCTGGGGGAACTAACGTCGTAATAACTATCTGCACGCCTAATTTCAGCACAATCCGAAACAATATTGATTTTCAGACTTTATTACCCGATTTCACCCTCTTAGGGGTAGAATTTCAAAAAATGATAATACACGCATTGACTTATTTTTTTACTGAAGCACTTGTGAGAAGTTTCGAATAGAAAAGACTATCTAATCTCGTTTCTCCATACAAACTTTGAACCCTCATTTCACCCTCTTAAGGGGTTAATTTTGGAAAATCCTTTCTTAGTACACCCTTACGTACTAAGATAAATGGGTATATTTATCTGTAATGTCAAGTCTCTGCGACCAGCGGTTTAGGCTGTGCGTTGTCTGTCAGTCAGTCAGTCAGTCAGTATGTCAGGACAAAGATTCTTATAGTATTAGATTAGTACGATATTATAATACGGTATATATGAATTAATTTATGCTTAATAATATCTTACCATAAATAAATATAATAATATCGTCTATAAATTTGTTTTAGTTTCTTCTCTTATTACTCGTTAGAAATAAATGCAATTTCAAAATATATATATCGTACACTAGTACAATATAAAGATATATATTAAATATATATAGTAAGATATTATGAAGTATAAATTAATTTAAACTCAATAATAACAAAATAAAACGAAGTATTCATCAGAATAAAACGAAAAACAAATTTATGCCGCCAAAGCAAAACATTCTAAAAATAAATATAAACAAATAACCAAAATAAATAATAAATAAATACAAAATAAAAATACCTGTAAATCAATAAATATAGGTAAGCTAAATGTAACATTAAAAAAAAATACAAAATGGGGCAACATTAGTATTATAGGGTATATTTAAATACCCCTTGACTCACCAAATCTATGAATAATGGACATTTCCGATAGGACCAACCCTTAAAGAAAACCATTTTCCACATTTGATATTTCAAACAATTATGAAAAAGCTTTGCAATTAAATAACAAAATATTCATAATCAGAACCATCTACGCTAAAATCACCGCAACTTGAGATTCGAACCTGTGATCTCTAGCCTTTAAGCCGTCGAAACACTCGGAACACAAGCGCACTTGTTGGCTACAAAATTAGGTAAAAGGTACGCGTATTTATACCAATACGCGTATTTCTTTGTCATGAATATTTTTTGTTTTCATTTTTAGTATTCAGAACATATATTCAACTTATCTTATCATCCTTGAGTGAAGGACTATACATTTTTTATATGTCTATACTTTTTATAATATTTTAATATTTCTTGAGACTTATCCAATATATTTATGTATTGCCCTAAATACCTTATTTGAACAATTACGGATATTACAATACTGTTAAAACCGATCTCACGAGATACGTTTACTCATGATCAGCGCATTTTATTTATATAGACATGAAGAGGAATTTCTCTTTTTTAACCGACCGAACGAAGCAGGAGGTTTCTCAATTTGACTGGATATATATTTATGTTTGATCGCGGATAACTTCGTCGTTTATGAAGCAATTATTGATTTTGAATATTCGTTTTTTGTTGGAAAGGAAATATCCTAAGTGTGGAACCATGGTAATTTCATTGAGGTCTGATAAGTATCTCTAGCAGAGATATGGATATAAACACCTCAAATTTGGTACTGGAAATTAATAGCGTGGCATTTGAAGTCGATTCTTTTTAGTTTTTTAAACGATCTTATTAAGTATTACTGTGTCAAACAAGAAAATTCATCACGTGCTTCAGTATATTGATACCAACCTATCTGTCCAATATTAACTTCAGGTAATAGCCGAGAGGTTCGGCCGTGCATATATCCCCTGAGGGTCATCAAAATGAACTAACGTGTCATGATCCAAATTCGATGAAGTTACAACCACCTGACCCGTGCCTTCGTGTTAGCGAGATTGCACCAAGAATAATCTGTGGCTTTCAATATCCCATTGGTCAATTTCAATATTTAACAAATAAAACAAATTACGAGCATGTCATAAGAATGTTTAAAAGTAAAGTTGATGCAATTAGTATTTATGGAAGAAAATACATAGTTCAAGAACCTCAATGTCATTTTTTTTCCTGCGTCTATAGGATTTATGGCCATAAATTTATATGATTTTATTAAAACAACTTAAAAATAATTACCTAATGACAATATAAAAATTATATAAACTACAATAATACTATCTATACTATAAATAAAAGACACAACCTAGGTCGCTACCTGCCGGTAATGTTCCCAAAAAGCTACCTCGTTACCTCGTTGTATAGCTTGGCTAATACGTTGGCCGAGGTAAGGCGTCAGCTCTTTGGTCACGGGTGATGTATGTCTTTTTTAAAGACCTATTTATACTATAGACGTATATAGCGTGTATAGGTTTATTGATATATATGTTTTAGTTTCAGTTCCATGTAGGTATAGGGAACACTCCCTTTATCTATCCTTTTTTTATAATAATCGTAAAGCGGATTACAAAATACATCTACCTTCCAAGTTTTAACTGTGTAGTTCTAATAGTTTTGGAATAAAGTCACAGCCACTTTATACGGACGGACGGATATATTGACAGACAGACAGACTTGACAAATCTATAAGGGTTCCATTTTTTCCATTCGGCTACGGAACCCTAAATACGTACAAAAAAGTACACGTACGTGTACAATTAAACATAAAAGTACATGCGGCCAAGAATAGGAAAAAGTTGTAAAGAGGCCAAAACCACGCTCGAAACAAAGGATAACGAAATAAAGGCATATAAGTAAGTAATCGACTCGCAACAACAATAAAGCATGATAGCAAACTGATTTATTCTTTCACCGTTGTATGCGTGTAATCGTAAATGGAGACAGGGATATTATTTATATTTTCATGAACATAAATATATATGCTTATAGATTTAAAACCGGGAATTTAACGTGACTTACGCGATTTCGATACCTATAGCGATCGACATATGTTTCAGCTTCATCCGGAGGCCTTCTTCAGGATCTTGAGTGCGGCACCCTCGCCGACGCGTCCAGCCTCGCACTGGTGCGAGGTGTGGAGTTTGTTAATCAGTGAAAAGTGAAGCTAATATAATTAAGATAGCTTAAAAACTAATATTAAAAGATCGTTTACAACGAAAAAACCGACTTCAAATGCCGCGCTATTATATTCTAAATAGCAAGTTTTGAAATGTTTATTTTCATACCTCTGTAGATATCTGCTTATCAGATCTTGTTACAATTGAATTCAATAGACTAATTAAAATAATCATGAATCATTCAAATTGGCTTACAGTTAACGGAGTAATATCACATATTTTAGCTAGCCATTTTGATAAATGAGTTTACATGTTTTATGTGTGAGGTTATTTTATATCTTATAGACTAGCGTTTGACCACTATCTCACCTGTTGGTAAGTGATGATGCATTAAATAAGGTTAATGTGAGGGTAATGCATTATCAGCGGTTATCAGTTAACAAGACCAAGCCACCTGCCAATTGTGTGAATTTGCATGGGCTACTCGTGTAAAGGTTATGTTAGTCCTTATAATATTTTGTCTTTCAAAGAATCATCAAGCATAGCTCTCTCCGTAGCACGTGTCATTAATTAAACTTCTTGAGCGATTTCCATTAATAGTTATACAGAGACTCGAGCTTCGATCGCGCACTTTGTTTAATCTTTGATTATATGCGCAAAAGTTAATTAAATCGTTAATTAAATATGAAGCCCCTACTAGTCCAAGAGAGTAGCAAATTGTACACTTAATTAAGTTTACTGCAGTATTTACTTTTCTCACACTCACTTTTTGCAAGTGGCAGCCTTAGTTCTTAGAGAAAATCCTGACTGGGGCAAATGGTTATATACCTCGGTAATTGCCTTCACGTTTCATTTGTATTTTTTACATAATTATTTAAGACAAGCATGACAGGAATAAAAATATCAAAAATAGATTTCAAAACAATCCACATAGAGCAACTGCCACTGAGTATCTTCAAAACTGTGTTACTTCGAACATTGCGAAACTCAGGAACTCAGTAGATTGGCTTCTGACTTTGTTCTGTCAATAATTAGAGCCACCGCCTATGCTGACCACCAGTTGTCGTTCTTCAACACCACCCAGATAGCTGGGTGGTGTTGAATAGGTTAGAACCTCACGGGTATGAATGAGGATAATATTTGTGTATGTTTGTTAGACAAACGTTACATTACGAGACCACAGCGATCTACAATGTATCAAAGAGAATATCATACTACGTCTATGTAGCTTGTCTAAAAGATACCTGTATGGTGCGATACACTTTGTAGCTAAGCGATTAAAAAGTAGTTAGTATACGCAGTTCGTTTTAACACAATAACAAAGTCCGTAAGTCCGTTGGCATAAAAACATCAGCATTGTTCAGGTTTTAACCGTGGTACTATTATTTATTACGTGTTTTAACTACATTTGTCAGTAAGCATTCTAATGCTATATGTAGCTATTGCATACCGCAGGCAGGTAGGTCTCATATAACTTTAAAGTTTAAAGTTTTTTTATAGTGCGCAATTTCTATCACGTCCCATTGTACTTATGTATAAGTAGTACCACAGACCAGTATATTGGTGTGTGGTAATACATATACCTATGTATTTATTGCTCCATCGTCTTTTTGCAAAGTGTAACGAAACTATCGCATGTCACTAAACTTTTCAAGACCAAAAAGATTACACTATGCTTTACGGGCTATATTTCCATACAGGTATTAAATAAAATGTAAAAACTGGTTTTTGGTTAAAAATTCAGGTCTAGCATTGAATTAGTTGATAGCGAATGTATATTTAACAGATTTCTAATTTGAGGTAACTCAGACTCTAACATATTATCTGTCGCTAAAATTTACATGTATAAAATAGTTACATTTAAAGGTATTGTTATTTTTTTTATCGATTACTGCAACGGTAAAACAAAAAATGTATTCTATTTAATCAGTCGATTGCACCCATCTGACAAAAGAACCATGCTTCAATTTATGACGAGAAATACCGAACTTTAATTCATTTTATGTATATATAACTAACTTAATAACTTAACATAACTTTGTATGTATATATTTTAGTTCCGGTGGCGTGGATAAATCGAAATGATTTATTCCATAGCCCGATCTAAAAGAAATGGAAACCTAATGTGCTCGTAAACATTCTACGTGACACACATAATGCCAATGCTGTTATAACAGTTATAGCTCTATAGAGTTTTCACAATTTCGGTCATAACTTCGTGTGTATGTGTTAGATTCTGATAGATATTAAACTGAGTTCCATCCTTAAGCTTTCTACACAGAATTGTAGGATACTAATTTCATAAAACCAGGGCAGGTACTTTTGCAGATATTGAAGATATTTTAACCGACCTCTTTTCTTTGCGGTCCAGTGTATATCAAGTATGGTGGAATAGGACGTACGATAATTTATAAGGCGGCTGATCCTGCGGCGCAACTTCCTCGTAGTCCATAATTTCTCCTTTCTCAGTCTGTTTTTTATAAACATCAAGGTCGACATTAGAAATTCGGGTTTTCATCTAGTTGTTTCTGAACTAGAAATTTTATATTAGAACATTATGTTTACGTGGTATATGAGTGAGTACCGCATCTACCTTTTTATATCGATGACCCATTGCGAAAAATCTTGTCTTAGATAGCCATAAGACACTTAATACAATTTTATAATTTTGTTGCAGGTATGATCTTCATGGTGAATGCTGCTTTACTCGCCATGTCCTATTCTAATTAGTATATCATGTATGAGCCTCCCTGCTCCTTTTTTAGTATGTGCTTGTAAATGTAATTCTCATATACTGCTGAATATAGCGACACGGCACGTATAGTGGACTGCGTCCTACCTAAGATTACCTAGCCATCGTTCACACTCCAGAATACGTATATCCCAACAGTGCAATTGATATTGGTAGCATTGTGCTAGCGCTAAGACCTAATATAAAGTTTATGAACACTTCATTTTTTTTATTATAAGATAACAAACATAACACATAAGGTGTATATACCGAGTCATGTACTAATTTTACATGGTTTGAATAAGTATATACAATAGTCATACATGCTGTGTCTTACCCGAACGGGCAGACACGTGAGGGTAGATGACGATAAAGCGTTAAAATACGTATGGGTCTTATTTGCAAAATAATTAGCCTAAATAATTAAAAATGCTACCTAAAGCAGTAAAATACGCGGACGAAGTCGTGGGCACAGCCAGTATAACATAAATTATAAACATAACCTAAATCTCTCTAACATTATTACTCCCGCAAACTTATGTTAAGGCGAAAGTATTTCACTGGCGATTTTGCTCTATACTAAATCGCGTTTTGGCGACTTTCTGCGTTAGATCGCTGCATATTCCATAAATTGTGCTTTGCTACTGCGCGATTTTCTTTTGTTGACTGTCCACTTTTGATCGCGCTGCATAGAAATGAACCGTTAGAGCGACTACCCTCGATGTCAAAATGTGCTTAAAATCCGTTTCATAAAATTTATTTTGTAGTAATAATTATTAACAATAAAGGAACGACCACACCGCGGCGTCCTGCGATCTACGGGCACGATCTCAGTACTCTTCAATTGTTTTCTCGTTTGGTGTGAACCAGTCGGTACAAATACTACTGCGCTATCTGATCGCCGCCTAGATGACGCTGCGGTGTGTCCGTACCTTAAATCAATCTAAAGTCTAAGCAAAATTTTAATGTTTCCTTGACTTCCAACCGTTTTTAGGGTTCCGTATCTCAAAAGGTAAAAAAAGGAACCCTTTCCTTTTGAAACAAAAGGAATTCTAGGTCAACCGCAAGTACCCTATATATAGGTTTTGGGTCGAAAACCTATAAGGTACTTCCCGTTGACCTAGAATCATAAAATTTTGCAAGAAGCAAGGTCTTATAGCACAAATAAAGGGAAAATTCCAACAAATAAAAAAGTTGAAAATTAAAGGGTATCCCCCATACATACATAGTTAACGTCAATTAAGGTAGGCCTCTGAGTTATATGGGCGCTCATACAATTTAGAGGTCTAGCCTAATTGGTACCAACCAATGTTGGTACGGAAGCCTCGGTGGTTGAGTTCAACTCGACTTTGCCGGTTTATTAATATTGTTAACGCGAATCAGCTACATTTTGGAAAGTTCGTCATTGATTAAAGCCCAGACAGAGAGTTATTTAGGTTCCAAATTGATCTTATCAGACTTTCGAAATGGCAACAATAATAACAAAAATATATATAAAAAAAAATCAACTAAAGTTTATTGCACTTTAATACTGCAACAACTTAACGTAGAAGTATTTTTTATGAAAAAATCAAAATTATAATATACGGTGATATATGCATGCATCTTGATAACATAGATAATCTTTTGTTGCTTGTAGAAATATAATTTAGTATATTAATTTTATAAATTTAAATTATTTATTTGCAAAAAAATTTTTAGTCTATATTGTATATATTTACTTGTGTTGCATTGCACCGAAATCGAATTGCTCCTATGTATACTATTAAATTACTATTCGGTTGTTTGAATACGCTCAACATGCAATGGAATGGCGAAAATAGTTACCTAAATGTAATGTGTACTAGTTTACGAATATTAAATACACTACTTAAAAATACAATCATTCTTTTACTTACTTACTCAACTTAATACTTGCAAGTCGCAGTTATTGTTTCTAGATGGGAGAAGTTTAAAAATCGACCATTCGTCTCGTGAACTCAGTTGCCCTTTTCAAGTTCTTAGAATCTCATCAGAGTTACGTACTGTTACTAGTTTTCTTAATCGGAGTTTACACAAGTAATTAAAGAGAGAGCTGCTTTTTACCCGACTATGGCGAAGCAAAAAGAAGGGTTGTAGCTAGTTATGAACATTGATATTGAGGATGGAAAAAGTTAGTAAGCCTGATGGTGAGTTACAGCGGATTCTTTTCATGATGATGATAAACTTTTTCTTTGAGGTTCGTGAAAATGTTTTAGTACGATATTCCGCTTGTTGCTCCTCAATTAAAATTATACAGGTCGAAAAAATGTTTGGGACTCAGACATTACAACAGGAGAGAGCGCTGTACAAACTTATTTTGCGGGCTATTCATAAAAAACCAGGTGGTACGATTTCCATGCAAAAGTTTAATACAAATGAAGTAATGAAAAAATATTATTGATAATATGAACATATTTCATATGTATTGCTTGAAGTTGACTTTGACTTTTATTCAAAGTTATATCACATTATTCAGTCAAATTATGTAGGTAGGTAAATATAATTTCCGATATGTAAAGATTTATATAAGACCAATGGATGTGATTTCAGTGCAACTTTTTGCTCCATTTACTCATATTTGTGCATTATAGTACTTTTCTATGAAAGTCGTACCTATCATAACGTAATCGCCTCGCCGACAACTTGCCGTACAAAGTGACAGAAGAAAGTCGCTGTGCTGTTTTCCTGAATACTCAAAGTGTTTACCTATTGGTTTGGATAATGCTTAAAAATTATAACCTTCTTGCCATTGTGTGTTACTTCTACATGTGAACTCATTGCCGGAATTTATTGACTTACGT
Source organism: Cabera pusaria (assembly GCA_954871355.1). NCBI lineage: Eukaryota > Metazoa > Arthropoda > Insecta > Lepidoptera > Geometridae > Cabera > Cabera pusaria. The sequence goes on along the minus strand of OX940885.1, from coordinate 24,848,746 downwards.
AGCAGAGTATCATGCTCGTACCATGTCCAGGGCATGTTAAATACCACCAACTTTTTAAATAAAATGTTAGATAATTTTCTGCTAACTCTTTAATTTATTTTGGTTATTCAGTATATAATAAACACATAATTATGACATTAAGTTGATGAACGTGACGTGATGACTTAAACTCAACGTAATTTATTTAAAGCTTTAGCTAAAGGTCAGGTAAAAATAGCACCTTTCACTCCCGTAAGTACCGGCTCCCTAGGTCAATGTGCAATGGGCTGAAATTGACAAAAGGGTGGGTACAAAGTGATAACTTATAAACTCAACTCAATTTGCGCCTCCCATGGTAGCTTCAAAGGTCTTTTTGTGTGGGTTTGTACAATTTATTTCATCCTACATTTATTTTAAAAAGTAGAATAATTAATAAAATAATAAAGTAGAGTAATAAGTAAGTAGTAAGTAGAGTAGGCTTAATTGGCAAAGCACCGGAACATGTTATTCCGGAGGGTGCGGGTTCATGTCCCGTCGGTACGATGAAATTTTGGTCTGTCACTGTCACAAATCACTGCAGCAGAGGGTAATGTTCTTTGAATAAGTTTACTATGTTAAGTTAGTGTTTACTATGATTTTATGACACGTTTCTTAATTTGGATGATAATAGATGTTTTGAAATTCATACTCTAAAGGTAGTGAAAGAAGCAAAACGCAAACAATGCTGTGGCCAAATTAGTTAGTTTTTATGCAAATTAACATATAAGCAAGCAGTATTATATGGACTACTATTAAGAAACTTGTAGTCTTTCTTATGTAGTTTATATAATGTTCACGCTAGGTTCTACCTAGTAGTGAAAACAATAGCCACGGTTTTGTTTAGCTAGACTATAAAAACAATTGTGTGTACCTACATAATTCAGAATATACATAGTCACGAATACAAAGCTATTTACGAAATATAACGGTAGCGGTTTTCTAAACATTTGTTACCGAACTACGATAACGGTACAATAAACTAACATTAACTACTCGTATAACCATTGTAGATCGCTCTCTAGGAGTTCAGTATTTCAGATACCATGGCAATTTCAAGAACGTTGTTCGTGTGCTTAATTTTTTGCCTAACCGCAATCGTTGTAAGTATTTTTTACTAATTTTCAAATACCCAAATGTGAAAAGACAATTTTAAACCTAAATATTATCTTTAGTAAATTTGCCCCATTTTGTTGAAATCCACCACCACGATTAGGATTTATGGAAACTATACTATAAACAAATATAAAAACATAGTATAGTAATTAATTAAATATTTATATGACAAAGATTTGCTGTATGTTTTACGAACAAGGTTCATGTTGCGCTATTTTAATTTTGTTTTATTTCATAGTAATATCTCACCTTATAGCAAGCACTTAAATCACATTGAATAAAGCAATTTCGTCTTAGTTAGTTAACAGCTATGTTATATATGTATTAGGCATAAGCAGAAGCTATGTAATAAGCTAAGTACGACGTATGTAATGTACTCGTTTGTACGTAAACGATTTACCATGTAAATCAATACTGCTCGCATTATTCTGCACAGAGCTCGCCGCACCATGTAAAAAGCCAACTGTATAATATTAAACACGTATCCTCTGTTCTTAAATAAAGTTAATATTATAAGGATCAAATTAATTAATACAAAAACCAACAAAGCTGTTCCTAATTGGAATATGTAAAACCTTTTATTGTCCGGCTCAACACAGGACGGGACGGCATTGCTAGAAGATAGAACCACTTACGGCAAGCCATTAATTTATCCAACGTTATTCTGCCTTGTTCCAGACCAGCAAAATAATCCTGCCTCAAAATCTTCGGTACCTAGAGAACATGCTAAACGCTGATGTGGTTGCGAAAGCGGCTAAAATCAGACAAAGAATCGAAGCTAATCCCAATACTCAGGAGAGTGACAAAGGATGGCCTATGCTCCTTGCTAAGTACCAGGCAGACGACAAAAACTCTAAGAGCCAATACAACACCAACTCCTTCGGACACTTCAACCCACGAAGATTTAACTACTAATTATTTGATGTATAGGAAAACTATTTAGCGCTAGCAGTAAGATTACAAATTATAAGATTGAAAATTACAAGATTTATTTTATTAACTGTCTCACCCATTTTTAACCAACTTCACAAAAAAGGAGGAGGTTCTCAATTCGTCTGTATGTTTTTTTTTTGTTGTGTGCATGTTACTCGATTACCGATTCGAATGATTCTTTTTGTAATCGGTAGGGTACGTTTCCGAGGTGGTCCAATGTAATTTCATAGAGATCTGATAAGTATCTCCAGAGATATGACGATAAACGTCTCAAACTTGCTACTGAAATTGACTCGCGGGGCATTGAAGTCGGTTGTTTTAGTTTTTAAACTATGTTAATTATCATTATAAGCCGCACGGACGCAAAAAGAAGGGGTGTTATAAGTCTGACGTGTTTGTCTGTGTATGTGTGTGTCTTTTTGTGGCATCGCAGCATCAGCAGCAGTTTTTTATTTGAGTTTTTTGTTGAGAGTGTTTTTAGCTTTGATTCATGAAAATCTGTTCAGCCGTTAAAGATTATATACTTTTTTCTAGATGGTGTGACGCTATGAGATCAACTTTTATAGGTCTAATCAATTCGAAATTCGGTATATCATCTTATTTCAACGTTAATGTAAGAACATAGTTATAGCATTGACCTGATGCTGGGGCATCTTCTGGAAGCTTCAGAATACTCTACTCCTGACCAACTTACAGCAGAGATTTTGTGTTTGGGCTCACTGAAATGGTCTCAATAAACAAATTATAAATAGATCAGTGGGGGTGGTTTTAAAATAAATCGGAATATCCGATCTCTGCGAGATTACACACAACTGAAAAGGTTTAAATTTGTTTCAGGTGAATCGATCAGAATTTTGCCTCAGTTTACTATCTCGTAGATTTTTCCATATCTTAGTATCTATGCAAAAATAAGCACCTAAATACGAACGCTGAGTAAGAAAATAATTTCGATAAATACCAAAATAAATTTGAGTTGATACAATTTGTTTCCAATCTACAAGGCGCGTGAACAACACGAGATGTTAATAGCTTTGAATAATTCATCTGTAGGTATACCGAAGTAAGACGGGTGAAGAAACAACAAACGGCAAAGAAAGGAATTTTAGTAATAATACTTATTTACGATGATTTATGTATTGTTTTTTTTTATTTGTACTAACGCTTCACTATGAATAACAAACCCGAAGATGGTTTCATTCTCATTTTTCATTCTATTCATTGATTCAGCATTCAGTAACTAATAGAAATGTATAACAGGTTCATTAGGAGTTACTAAAGTCAAACAGTGGCCAAAAATAAGCCTATAATAATGATGATGTTAAAGCATCTTTATTTCATCCAAATCAGTTGAGCCGTTTTTCAGGATAGGATTTAATAATGCACAGACATGGCAAATATTTATACATTTAGCAGTAGCGTCGAGCTACGGCGCTACGGCGTAGAATGTTCGTAGAATGCAACCTTTTGCTTATAGTTTCTTAATATTAACACGACCGTTATCAGTATTTCATCTAGCTAAGAATTTATGATTTAAATAGAAGCAATATATTATTGTGTACGTATCAAGGTATTTAATTGCTGCGTTAAATAACATACAATTTCAGTACTTACAAGAATTATGGAAAAACGCATTAACGTGCATAAAATTTATATTTCTGACTAATGTAGCATTCTTGTACATCCATAAAGCCAAATTATAACACTAAAAGGTCCATAGCATAATGTTTACCAGTAATTGACAAAATAAGCCGTCGCATAATTCCAGTTCTCACGCGTCTCTGTAGGGGATGAATTGTACACGCCAAGAATATACTTGAAAATGAGAGTGGCCGTACTTAGGAATTTTCAGGGGCCAGGCATAATAGTTTTTTGTTACTTATTTATTTTTAACACGTTGCTGGCTGACTTGCTTCCGAGTAGCTATAACTTAGATCTCTTTAAGACAAGAGTGAACAGGTATCTTCTAGGCAAGCATGCTACACCCTCGTTTACATCTTTACTTTCCACTAGTACTACTAGTAGTACTACTAGTACTAGGTAAGATAGTGGTCAAATGCTTGTTTTACAGCAAAAAAAAACTCAACTATAGTGTGAGACACAACAATTTGCTGAGCCGAGATTTTCATAATAAACTTATACGTATCTATTTCCAGGCCAGTCTGTCCATTCAGGATACAAAATATATGTAATTCAAACGTCTTTCACTTACTTTACCTACCTAGTAGTTAGGAGGTTATAGTCGGCTTGATTATTGTGAATTATGCAATCATTCGTCTTCAAAAGATACCAATAATACTCCTCATGTTGTAGTTTCCATTTAAATTATTTTTGTAATAAGGGCTTTGAGTAGTTCAGCGATTATGTCAGTGAAATTTAATACATAAATGATTACCACATTTGAACAAAGTTATGTTTAAGCTGCACCCTGCCTTAAAATATCCTTTATGTACTATTCTAGCCGTTTCTTCGTCATCGAATTACAAACATCCAAACCTTAACATTCATTATATTAGTAAAATTCACCATCATCATCATAATCAGCCGATATCAGTCCACAGCTGTACAGAGGCCTCTCCTAACACACCACTAATGGCCTGTTTTAGTATACAAATTCATCTACAAATAATAAAAGATATAAAATGTATCATCATACAGGCAAATACTTCTCTATCATAACACCATACTATTATCCATATTACCTATATATATATATATATATATATAGATAAATATGCGAAGGTACCAACCAGTCTTAAATCTACCCAACCTAAAAATAAATTCCAGTTTGCTGACGCATAAAGCTAGAATAAAATAACTGAAACTTCTAAGTATTTACTGTATAATAAATAAAAGTAAGGGGTAGATTTCCTTAATCCGTTTCTTTATGTCCACATGTCTGTGATGTAATTTCCCATGACTCTCGCGAGATCCACGCAAGGGACTTATCTGCTTTCACGAAGATATCAATATCGAGTCTGCTTGTGTTATGCGCGATAATATCTGTGCTAATTACTTTAGGGAATAAAATTGTGCAGTCTACGTCTAGGAATTCTAGCGCACACTTTAAGAGTATGTTATTGTTGACTACTTTGATGACGTGTTGAAGATTTGAAGAAGTAAAAAAATGGTTTCTTTTATTTTTAAACTTTAAGGCAAACTTGTATATAAAACCACCAAACCACCAAAATCTGCCATTAGGTTTTTATTTTTTGTCATCTACCAGCCGTATCAGCTTCGCCGGAGGTCTGTTATGATTCTAATCAGAATGTCAATTAAAAATATTTTCTTTTAGGGTTCCGTAGTCCTGACAAGGAACCCTTATAGTTTCGTCATGTCCGTCTGTCTCTCCGACCGAGATTTTGCTTAGAGACCGTTAGTACTTGAAAGCTGTGATTTTGTAAGGGTGTGTATATCAATTACGCCGACAAAGTGGTAAAATTAAATGTCGGAAAATATATTTTTTAAGTTTTTTAGCATGTGAAGTGGGAATGATTTTTTTTTTCGTCGTCTCCCCCATCGTGTCCCCACACGTATCGTTGAATAGGTCTTTTAAAATGACTACAGGGTTGCTAATACTATTTTTCGATTGAATGCTCCATAATCCTAATAAACTTTAAAGTCTACAAATCTGGAAAAAATCGTGATGATAGTGCATTTCATAAACTTTAAAGGAAAATTATAGCGGGTAAGATAACTTTATTAGTTTAGCAGTAATAGTTGTTGAACTTGGGTGTTGGATAATTTTGTACCAAATACAATACATATATAAATCCAATATATAAAATATATAAACCCTTAGAATAAATCCAGGCTAAGATGAAGTAGTTGCTTGTTTGATTGAATAACGGGCTACTACGGAACCCTACACTGCGCGTGGCCCGACACGCACTTGGCCGGTATTTTTTTAATTATATTATTTTATTAATTATATTTATTTCATTTTTATCTGTTTGATTTTCTTGTGATAGTGAAATTGTCTGGCAATACTGCTATGGACATTAAATGGAACTGCATAAATTATTGTAATGTTTGACTTTCATAAGTGTACGATTACCTACATGAAATAAACGATTTGAAATTAAATAAAAGTTATGTTAGTTACCCCTCCCTACCCAAACTTTATGCAAGTAATGACTGCCTTGTCTTAAAATTTATAAAGCATAAAAAATACATATAAGGGTTGCAGCAAAATTTACAAAATGCTATCAGAATTTGTAGAAATCCAACGATCACGCATTAAAATATATATATATATATATTAAGTAAAGTATTTCACTAGGGGTTTTGTCCCTTAATTTCGGGACGTTAAACGTTCCATTTCAATTACCCGGCCAAGATCTCGTTGAGTGATTTGGGTCATTGAGTAAGCTTCGTGGCGCGCGGTGTATGCCACGCGAACACGGGCAGTCGCACGAAATTATTCGTCATATTAGCCAGCGAATAAAATACGGACAGAGCCATGGGACAAAGCTAGCATAGCATAGCTAATACAAAAAATATAAATAAAAAAAGAATAAAATATAATATATAAGAAATAAAATAAAAATAAAGAATGATCTGTATCTTCCTTAATTATTATTTTGATAATATTTTATTTAACAACATATGGTTTCTAGTTAAAAACTAGTACAAATGTAGTAGTTTTTATGACAATATTTAATTGAATTAATGAATGAATGATTTATTTATTGGTATCACTAACTTGTTTTACACATAAACTTACGTACTAGTTCAATACATAGTATTATCTAGACTAGTTAGTCATTGATACCCAAACTAGGATAGCCTGTGTGATGGCGTATCAATGCCCCCCGCCAGACAAGAGAACAAGTCTTAATAAATACATAGATACTTACATAATTTAGCACTACTCATTAAAATCACATCAGATTTACTAGCGGTTACAGTACTTTCAAGATACAATACAATTTTTATATATGTTTTAGAGATCTATTACTTATTCTATTAATTAAGTATAATAAGCTTTGTAGTTAACCACAACTCTTTATTTTCACGATTTTATTTTAGTTTATACGAATTGAGCTGCAGGCCATTTCTCAAATAAAACATAATATATTTTAATCTACACCCATCAATTTATATTCCGAAAAGTAATATGAATCCACAAAAATCCCACGTGTATTGTCAAGGATAAAAACTGATAAGAGGAAAAAGTTGGACAAAGGGAACGCTGGCTGATAAACATTTAATGATGAGTCAAGGGACTAGAAAAAACGAACGCCCAAAGTTTTAGTCCCTCGCGTACTTAGTGGATAGTTTTTTTAGCAAGAGATAACATGCGATTTGCGATGTCAGCAAAACAGTAGCATAAAAAATAAAATAAAATGTTTTCTTGACAAAAACCCTATGCTTATAATCATTAAGCCTATGCTTATAATTTTTTTTAAGAGTGACAGTTTCATCACTCTTATGAATAAATCGATAGTATTAACTTACATATGTCAGGCAACTAAAGCTCGGGGTTCGATTTATATTTTGGTTTGCCCTATATAATGTAGTAGGTGCATTTTCTGTATGACTTTCATCAACATCCATTCAGACGTTTTTGCGTGTAAAAGTCACAAATATCCATCCATCCAATCTACTTATACGATTTAAAGTCGCTCAGCGAGCTACGGAGAGAGCTATGCTTGGTATATCTCTGCGGTATCGAATCCGGAACGAAGTAATTTGTCAGAGAACTAAAGTTATCGACATAGCTCAACAGATTAGTAAACCGAAGTGCCAGTGGGCTGGTCATATCTGCCGCAGGACTGATAACCGTTGGGTTGGGGTAGACTTGTCCTAGAGTGGAGACCGCGAATCGGCAAACGTAGCGTAGGACGTCCTGTGACAAGGTGGAGCGACGACATACGCAAAGCGGTGGGCAGTGACTGGAAAAGAAGAGCCGAAGATCGGGCTCAGTGGCGCATCTCGGGAGAGGCCTACGTCCAGCAGTGGACTCACACCGGCTGATGATGATGAATCTACTTATACTCACCAAAGGTTCCAGATGGCGCTGAAGCATATTGCACCGTGCTCCTTGTATGAGATCCTGCATCGCGCAAGCGATATTTTTCGCGATGTTAGTACCAGGTATACTTATTTCATCATTAAGGGCCAGTTTCAACTGTTTCATATAGCCATATTAAATGCATATCTGGCAGATTTTTGATGTATGTGGGCGTCATATGTCAGATAGCTGAAGCTTTATCGGGAACTAGTGAAACCAGCCTTTTGAACTTATTATATAAACATGTCGCATTTATAATCTTAGTAGGATTTCCATTAGGTGAGCGTCACAATAGGACGCCGTGGTACCGAGTTCAAACCCCGCCGTGCACCAATGGATTTTTCTATCGAAAAATTTATGTGCGCTTCTCAGTGGCCCTCCGGTGAAGGAAAACATCGTTAAGAAACCAACAACCCCCGCATGGTGGTAGGACACTATCTAGTGTCCGCCTGGTCAGCTACCACCCTCAAGTTAGAAAATCTGTCGCCAAAACATCTAATGTGTTCCGGTAGCTATCCTTGAGAGCCAGTTCCCATTCTAGGCCTAGCGTGCTTAACATCTTCGACCGCATCATCACTTACCAACAGGTGAGATAGTGGTCAAACGCTAGTCTACAAGATATTAAAAAAAAAACTTACACACGAATTGAGAACCTCCTTTGTTTTTGGAAGTCGGTTGAAAAAAGCAAAAACATGATTTAGACAAAAACGTCATTCAACTTCATTCAATAAAATATTCTCAGTCTTATGAGTTTATTCTACATGCGACCACCATGATGAGTAAATATTTTAGTAGGTATAGTTTATTCTCACGCGGTAGAATACCGCACCGCAACGCTGTGCGTGCTCGAGCTTTTTACTACACAGGTACCTAAGCATTTGGTCATTGAGGGAACGCGGGGTGCACTTTTCCATACAAATGTAATATATATATATATATATATATATATATATATATATATAAGCATTCTAATCTCCTCTTTAAGATTATTGAAGGGATATGTTTCTATTTGCAATTAGTTAGTTAAAAAAAAAAATGATAAGGGCGTAGCTACAAGCAGACCTTGATATTTTGTAGGAACAAATTTTGCTCTGGAAGCATTTTCCAGGGAGGAAACGAGGGAATACATTTGTATGAAAAAGTGTACCCCGCGTTATCACTTAAGTATGTTAATTCTTTCCTACGCTCTAACTGGATGCTATGTTCAAGATGCTGAACTGGATAGGACGGGGCATAAATATCAACGGCGAAAACCTCTCACACCTGAGATTTGCGGACGATATCGTCATCATAGCTGCAATACGTGCTGACCAGCCTTGCTGAAATATACCACAGAAGTCTTAATAATAAGGTATTAAGACTTCTGTGGCATACATACAATTCTATAGAATAAAGTATTTTACATACCAACCCATCTCTATGAACCGTACAATAATTAGGTACCTATAATGTCATGAATGTTCTAATAACTGATCCATATTAATTGATCCTTTAGTATTTATTATTCAATGATTTAGTTTTCCTCTAGCAAATTCCCATAGGCGGAATCTCGAGCAAACGTAATTATTATGTAAAGTAGTTACGTAATTATTTATTCAGTACCGTCGCAGAATAAACAACAGTAAATACCTACCTATATGTTTAGTTTCATTAGGAGTGACGGAGTGAAATAAAACAAGTTTTTTATGTATCATTTGTCTTATTATTTCAGGTACTTAATCCAAAATATCGTTAAATACATACAGCTGCTGCTAATAGTACCAAAATGAAAACATTAACAAAATTGATGCTAATAAATTGATTGTTATTCTTAAACAAAATATGTTCTATAGTTGATAATGAAGAAAGCTCTCTGTCGACGACAATTAACATGAAATAATACATCATCCATGTCAAAAATTAAATCATGATTATTTTATAAATCTGCAAAACAAAATATACTACATACCTACCATAACACTGCTAGAGTGCGTGCGTGCGTTGCTTTTCTTGGACTTACTTTATTTAAATTACAGATAAAATATAAGTTTCGGATAGGAGATAAGCACTTTACCACTAGGTATCTCACCTGTTGTGATGACGCGGTCTAAGGAATCTTGCTTCATTGGATACGGACAACGGCAGTATGGATTTAACCACGCACTTAGGCACAAATCGATAGTCGTGTCACTTACTGTTTTACAAAGAAGACAAAGTTACACTAACTTGCTTTTACCTTTTTTTGTGGCCTTAGCGGTCCAACATTCGGACGTTATACGGCGGCAGCGCGCTTTGAATTACTTTATTGAATTAAGTAATATCTAATAGAATCGGGCTTAGATGTTTGGCATCAAATTAGAAATAATGACCACTGATTTGTAAACAGCGGTGTCCTTTATGTTAACACCTAATACGAGTTTTTTACAAAAAACAGAAGTACATTAGAGAGGTGGTTATTTTTATATTAGGCGATGTCTACAATAGATCGTGATATAAACAGTTAGCAAAAGATTGAGCTAAAATTTTAAAATTTATTTAGAATAAGGGCGTTCCCACTTATCCGTTTTCGGTTCGTCTTCGATTCGTGTTCGTTTCTAAACCGTTTTGTACATCTTAGTAATTGTATACACGTTTGCGCACTCATGCGTATACGTTTCATGTTCGATTCCTAAATAAGACGGTATTCAATGAATTAATATATTATCCATTTATTATACATTTCTATTTAAAATAAAAACTCAATAAAATCAGTAATAATATTACTGTCAAAATGGTCATAAGAAAATAAAATTTCACAGATCACAATAAATAGAAATCCTTCCACTAATCAAAATTGAAACAGAATCATGCAATAAGGCTAGTATACATTTTTGAATAAATTTCGAATATATTTGTCGAAATACGAATCGAATATGGAAACGTGTACAAACGCTAGTAAAACGGACCTTTTATTCACATATTGAACACGAAGCGGTTATCGAATACGAAATGGATATACGCCCTAACTATTACAGTCATACTATTTATATTCTCTTCGGTTAGACATTTTAAAGAAATTGATCTTTTTAAGGTTTTCCTTGTTTGGTTGTGACTTTTTAGGTAATAACATTGCTAATATGAGCTTGGCGGCCTATAACAGCTGTATCTTATCTCGAATCAGACGTTATCCATTTACTGTTCAAACATGAACTAGCCCCACTAATTGAACAGTAAATAAGATCAATTTCATGAAAAATTACACGAGTTTGTTTGGGGAAGTGTAATATGAAAATAGACCTATTTAAACATATCCGAGAATGAAGGATGAACATGAAAATAAATAGACCGTCGTTATACAAAATCATGTATTCTCTTCAAATAACCTTTAAACATTCGATAGTATAGCTTTTCAAAGACATATTCTCATTCACACATTACGATCTTACTTATAAACGGTTGGTAAACTGATCAAATGTTTTAAAAACTGCACTATCGACTTCTTACGAACGAAATAATTAAAAGTGAAGACGAGACAAACATTAAACCAAATAAAGAAACGCTTAAGAATCGTTTATAAGTAAGGTCTTTATAGACAGCTGTCATTCGAGAGGTGAGACTATTCGTTGCATTCCATCGAGGTAATATCAATACCTCAATGTTGCTTTCACAGAACTTTCATGAATTTACTTAGTGCTTTTTGTGCTTATTATACAGATCTCAACGTTTAAAACTATTATTATGTGCTAATATTAGACGTATCACAATAAACTTATTCTCATTGTCTTTACATTAAGCGGTAGGTATTTAATACAGCACCTTACATAATGGTATTTATTTCTACACTAAATTATAATACAATAGGGAGGATGCAATATTTTTATTTTCACTTTTATTTTTAGTATTACATGTAGAAGTAACACGCAAAAAGTGCGGTTTTAATGCCATACTGTATATAATGGCGCGAAAATGGAAGAATTTCGATGACGTCACCGCTGTCGGTTTTGTCAAACGCTTCCATGGAAAGCGCGGTCCTTTAAATCATCGTTTATTACAGTAACATATCGTTAAAGACAAGCCTTCAAATAAAGCAAAATAAACCAATAGCAAGAAATAATTTGGCGGGAATTTTGTTGACCAGAACAACAATATTTATTTACATACAATTCATACGTCACTAATGCTAATATGATATAACTAATAATGATATTTGTTTTGAATAAAAAGCTAAGAAACATGAAACGTATTCTATTTATTTCACATGGCTTCAGATAAAAAAAATTATAATTTATTATTTTAATTACCCAAAATTTACTGACGCCTAAAATTTATACTCATATTTTTTGCATCTTCCCTATTACGAAAATAAGACAAAAATCCGTTATAAAATTCATCTAATTGTACTATTTAATTACAATCATTGAGTACTATATAATTCATATTTTGTATTAGAACATAATAATTACATTACATCGAATATAGCAAGATAGCGGCTGCAATATGGTAAACACTTCGATCAAGAATCTATAGATATAAGGTCGACGCAAACAGAATATCCCGACGAATAAGAGCTCACACCGGGCGGTGAGCTCTTATTTTGTTCGTCGAACACAAATACTTTTGTGACGAATAACCGTAAGTATAAGATGATGTTTTACAGAATTGCGACTTTATTTTAAGGTATTATGGTCGTAAAGATGTTGATCATAAAACGGTTTTATAACTTTTGTCTCCGTTTATTAGTCAGTATACACTTTGGACAGAATTTGGCTTTGATTTTGTAGGTAACCCGTTATTTATAGATTCTTGATCGAAGGGTAAACAGCATTCGATACACTTGGACTATTATGAATTATTATAGTCAGATGGAGCCTTACAATAAAAAATAACGAATTAAAGTATTGTATAGTAAGAAGTATTTATTATCTACAGAAATAAAAAAAGTTCAAGAACCAAAAGAAGAAAGAGAAGGACCGAATCTTTGTTACATCTATGTCACAATGCCACTTTTGACTTGCCGATGACACAACGTTGACTATGACTTGCCGGTAGTGACGTAAATGATGTGTGGAGAAATAAACATTTCTACGTACTCGTTAGGCCGGCCACATACATACGGAATTCCGCTTCGAAGTTTTCTATTCGAAACGGAATAAAAAAATATATAGTTAGGCCTGATATTCCGTTTTTTTTTTTGACGTGATTGATCGGCGACTTGACGTTGACGTTATTGACATGTATTCATGAACCTGTATACGACGTCTTATCTTACGAGTATGTCAGATATCTGTCTGAAAATTCAAGGACCGATAAAACTGGCTGTCAATGAGGTTAATTTGCAAATTATTGATGGACAATGGTCAAACGACTTGCGCTAGCAGTTTTTGTGCGTGACTTTACATGTCCGGTAAAATTTTAGACCAAGTTATGTGATAACACTTTACGAAAGATTGAAGACACGCGGCGACTAATCGACGAGATTTATATTATTCACTTGTTCCACTGCATCTATCACCAAGGTTTCTTTGCAAGAATGACTTGTTAGACAAACTTCTTGACTTCTGATTACGGAAGGAACAACTAAAATAGAAGCAGATAGCAGACTGCTTCCATGTTTTTTTTTGTCGGGTACATGCAAGCAAAGCCGCGAGCAACAGATGCGACACGACCCTCAAGATGCGTCCAACGACACCTCATTTATCAAATTGAGATGAGGAATTTAGAAGTTATTACAGAACAGATGAATATAAACACATACAAGGGTCATTCAACAAGTACGTAGCCTCACCGCCCGATGGCACTGCGATTACAAAAAAATTTTACCATAGTACAGTGCAATGTTTTTGAAGCCTACTGCCAGTTTTAGACAAGTTTTAAACAATGACCTCTATTAGTTTTGTTTTAATAGCCTTTGAAAGCGAACGTGTCGGTCAGTTTAACAAAAATGGAAAAAGAGCAGTATCGTTCGGTGATTCGATTTTTATTTTTGGAAGGGAAAACGCGCAGTGAAATTTAAAATCGCTTGGATGCTGTGTACAGTGACTCTTCTCCTTCGATGGCAACCGTCAAGAATTGGTTTAACGAGTTTGCTCGTGGCCGCAAGTCGGTTTTTGATGAGCCACGCCCAGGTGCCCCGAAAACGGCTACTACGGAGGAAAACATTAAAAAAATCCACGATCTCGTGTTGGCAGACCGCCGATTGAAGGTTCGCGAGATAGCTGACACTGTGGGCATTGCAGAAAGAACGGTACATCATATTCTCCACGAAGAACTGGGCATGAGAAAGCTGTCAGCGCGATGGGTGCCGCGTTTGCTCACACTGGACAACAACCACGACAACGCGCCGGCTCACACCTCTGCCGTCGCCATGGCCAAATTATTCGAATTGCGCTACGAATTGCTGCCCCATCCACCTTACTCTCCAGACTTGGCCCCCTGTGACTTCTTTTTGTTTCCAAACCTGAAAAAGTCACTCGCCGGAAAAAGATTTGGGTCGAATGAGGTCATCGCCGCCACGGAGGCCTGTTTTGCAGAATTCAGGAAAACGTATTTTTTAGACGGGTTAAAAAAGTTGGAGCATCGCTGGGCCAAGTGTATTGAGTTAAAAGGAGATTATGTAGAAAAATAAATCGGCACTTCGAAAATTTTCGTTTTTCTTTTGTAGGCTAAGTATTTATTGAACGAGCCTCGTACATACATATGGTCAAATCTATTCTATTTTGTTTTTCCCTGAGCTTGTTCAATCACAAAGTGCTTCGATCTGCCGGCAAAGGACAGTTTTTACCATGTCACCATCTCTTCAGTTGGTAGCGGTGCCATTGTAGCATTTTAGCCTTCAGCTTAGAATATCTGCTCTAATTCCTATTTTATTCGCCTTAATAGATAAGATAGTAAGCACTTTAACAACATATTACATAATTGTGATAAATTAAATATATTAAAATTAAGTTGGTATTAATATAATATGATAAAAGGCCGTTATAAGTACCGCATGATCTAAAGACAGAGTCAGAAAAGATGTTGATAAAATAAAGATAGATCAGAGATAGCTTTTTGTACTCCTATGAAATAGTACTCCTATAACAATTATTATAATTAAAGTTTATGCGAGCGCAGATCATAGTTACATGTAAAAATACATAACAAAATTAAAGCGCAACTTAAATTTCATATTAAGAAACATTAACAACGAAATAATCAACAACTATCCAAATAAATATTAATATCCTTGAAGAATTCTATATAAAATAATTGTATTGAAATATACTGTCAAAGATTAAACATGTAATGAAATAAAATCAGTTAGTAAAATCTAACTATTACCTACTCTAACAATATACATTTGGATTAACTACAACACATATACAGATATAGTTAAATGATTAAAGTAATTTATACAAATCCCTGATATGTAACATTATGTACAAGTTATTCATCAATATACAACAGTGTTTCGTAATAAATAAATAAAATAAAGTAAACATTTACAGATAGAGATAAGGAACAATTTTTAATTGAACGTGGTCCAACCTTTGGGTACGCCGGTCTTTTCTGGCTGGCTGCTGGACCCGGCCGATATTTCTAGCAGACCAAATCGACTGAAGTCTAATCCATATTCATGTAACAGAGCGCTATCTGTCGAGGTCTTGATTTGGTCGCTTTTTTGCCCTTTATCGCGCGACATTAACGGATCGAAGTCTTCCAAATTAGTCGGGGAGTCGTCCAGTTTTATCAAATCAGTGTCTGTACCACATGACTGAAAAGAAAATGATGGATTTAACATAACGCTTCACGTCGCATCTTGCCGTAGACTCCTTAATTTTTAATACATATTATTAGATACAAGATACAGGTACTTCTTTAAAAAATTGTCAAAGAAGGGGTAGTAAAAGGGAAGTTTTATTTATACAATGTTACTAATTTAAAACTATATTACTGGGAATACTGGGAGCAAATACTAGTCAATGTTTAGATCTTTGGGTCAAATTATCCATAAGATTAAAAAGTTCTTAAGTACATTACATGAATTTTAACAAATTATTTTTTAGATTTCACTCAAAGATTGCGTATATTGTTTAAAAAAAATAGAAACGTTTATGAAAAAACCATCAACACATATTAATTTTTATGATTAATTTAGTAAAGTCCCATTAACTTGAGCAATTAAAAAAAGCTAAAGCATAGCAATAAAGCGTAGCAACTAAAAAGTTTAATAAACCTATAAATGTACCTAAAGTAATGACCTAAAATGTTGTGAGAAGGGGCGGAACATACTGGTGAAACACAATATGTTAAGCCGCGACTAAACATGCAGGGACTCGCGGAATGCCGATCAATCACCAAGTGGTATGTGCTCGCCTTCGCAATCGCCGAGTAGCGAGCATGTCTATACACACATGCAGGCCTTGTTATTCGCCTTCGTATTCCTTTACTTTGAAGTGGACCGAATTTACCGACAGTTAGCTTAACGAGGCGAGCACGAAAAATCATTACTCGACGATTTGCGAGCACCCATCCTCACTACTCTGCGATTAATTGGCTCGGCACTCAGCGAGTCCCTGCATGTCTGGTCGCGTCGCGGCTTAAGAATGTAAAATAATACGAATGATCTTAACATTTTAATATCAATTATAAGACACGCCATGGCGGTAACAGTAACGTAACAGTAACGGTAACCTTAGCCATGGCTTAGGGCCAGTTTCTCCGGTTACTGACAGCTAATCTAACAGATTTTTGACAACTTTTATCTGGCGTCGTATGTCATATCTGTCACTTTATCAGAAACCGTTGAAACTGGCCCTTAGCGTCTTATCCCTTATTACACAGATGTCATAATCGGACTTTACTAAATAAAACATGTGGCTCAATTTAGGCAAACCCGAGTGTAATTTGGTTAAAATTACTAACGTTATAAAACGCACACTAAAATCAAATTCAAATAACATGGTAGAAAGTACAAACAAAACATCAATAGAATAAAATACACTACAAAATATACATACATTAGTCACTTCTAAAAAGCATGAGTATTGTGTTAGATACAATGACAATGAAGAGAAGTGCTCGTGCAAATACAGAGAGTTAGAACAAGATATACCGATCAATCGAAGGTTATTACAGAGTCGAAGGAATTGTACTTACTATTTATAAAATATTCCTTCGAGTCACTGATTAACAATATCATGCATGATATTGTTATTTATGAGTCGCAGTTAAATATAATTAGCATATTTGAAGTATCACGGTTATCGAGACGCATATCTCATGCTAACGCATCATCAAACAAAACAGAACAAAATTAATTCTAATTTAAATCAAATCAGTTTTTAATAAGCGTCAATATCGCGTAGTTCCCACCAGTCTTCACACGTTAATGATGTCGACGTTATTCAGCAACAAGATTCGCTGTTAAAATGTTTATGTGCACTTCAGCAAGTCACGTAGATAATGAAAACCAACATTAATTAATATTTACCTTCACTTAAAGATTTGTCACGTTACTCTGCAGAATTAAAAATAAAGCTAGAAACGGTAATTGTTGTTCTTAACATGCCAATCATATTATAACCATACGACAACTATAAGGATAAGAAGAAACCTTTGGTACTACCATCGCCTGAGACGCGTCGTGCTAACATCAGAAGGGTGTAGGAAGGTAGCCACAGAGGGAATAAAGGGACAACCTTGCACAATGTTAGAAAAATATAATAACATCCATATTTGATAACAATATTAATTCATAAATTATTGTTTAGAATAAATACATAGTTAATTTCTCGTGTTAGTGCAAACAGTATTTTTCAAATATCGAACAATTTTATTTTATAAAAAGGAACAATATCGATATGAATACGAATGTGCATATCACAATTACCTCTTTTACGTTCCCTTTGGGAGGTATCGAGGGCGCGGGCCGAGGGGGCAACGGGCGACGCCTCTCGGGGCAAACCTTCGCTCCGTTACAGGGAACGCTCGGCACTACTACAGCCTTCCTCTGGTTGGACGATACCGTCAGTTTTATCTTAGGCTTGTCTTTGCCGTCTGCGAAGCATATGGTACTGGTGTGGTGGTTCGGCGACTTCACGTCGTTTTTTGTGATGTTTGTGATAATGTTCTTGTTGTTGAGGGGCGAAGCGCGCGGCGGCGGCGTCGGCGCCTCCGAAAGATCTATCAGTTTCCTCGTGGATATTATTGGGTAACGGTTTGGGAGGTGGGGACGTTCCGCTAACCGCGGTGGGACAGATGGCGACAGTGTCTTCTGCAAAATAAAATTGAATAATGTGCCACGGTGCCGCTACGAACCATGCTCTCCACGCAAACATATATAACATTCACGATAACATAACAACACGCGTACTCTGGATGATGTGGACAATGCGATACATAAACATTAACAGTTTTCCAATCTTTTTCAAAAGACTATAAAGGAAAACTGTTTTCCAGACTTTCGATACTTCGCGCTATGTTTATATTTCGGCCGAGCTGTAATTATCATTCTATTCAAACTGACGACTGTTTACACGAAAAGCTGACAACTTCAATAATATCAAAATGCAAAACGACGTCGCGTCGGCATACAAAATTAATTATATGCAAAGCATATCGAAAGTCTTGGATCGGCTTCCAGGCAAACGGATAATATGAAAGCTACAAACATACTAATACCAGTATGGAATCACGCCAAAAAGAATACATTAACTAGTAACAAGCTACTTTAGCATATAAAACTTCCAAATTCTAAAAATATAAGTTACAAAGTTCTAAACGGAAGAATAATTATATAAATGGTGAAACAATTAAAACAATCCCATACTAATACTAGGAATATGAAACAAGCACAAAAGCTACTTTTTACATATCAGACAAGTCAAATAAAAGATAACGTTTTTTTTTTGAGGAAACAATATTCTCGTGTATGAATGAAATCAAAAGTAACTAACATAGTTATTATTATCATGAAACAGTCCATAGAAAATTACAGATTTTGCGTGTTAGACTTTTCATACGGCTTTAAATCGCCTCAAGGAACGCGGTTCGAAATTAAGCAGTTATGCAAATAGGTCCTCTAAATATGGAATACTATAATTTTGGTATTTGGTAAAGGAAGCTTGAACCACTTGATTTTAGTTTAAAGTACGTTAGAATCAGAATCAGAAATAATTTATTGACATAACAAAGGTCTGCCACATAGATAAGGAATTTTGAACGCAGTAAATCTATGGACCTAACACATACATACGGTAGTTTTCAGAAGTTTTCTCTTACAAACGGAATTCCGATTCGATTATGTGGCGGGCCTAAATATATATATATACGTATATATATATATAATGCTCAATAGGCAAGCGATTGACCACTATCTCACCGGGTGTTAAGTGACATAGTGATAATATGCTCTTTCTTACCTGTGGGTAATATCAGAAGGGAGGATCTCATGGTAATCGACTAATTTTGCATCTTACATAACCCCAATAACATAAAAAAATAATTATAAATAGGTAACAGTACAAGCACGACGCTCGCTTGATTGTAAGCGATGACGATAGGGGTTACTATAAAGTGTGAACGAGATAATATATATAATAACAAATACCTTACATGATCGTTCCGTCTTAATTCTGATTGTGTCTTGTTTGTATTCATTACGTTCGTGCGAATATAGTATACGAACGTACGGTGTGCCTGCCGATTGTGGTTTTATTAAGTAACACAAGTCCAACTCAACTCAAAATAAAGCATTGTAATAATAGCTGGTATGACTTTAGTTCGTAAACATTTCGATAAGAATTCTGTTCGGTTGGGCAGTATTCGGAAAATTTCGTCACGTCTATTCTATACATTAATGCCTCAAGACATAAGTATTCAATCAGGGCATTTCATCAATCATGGCCCCATTTCATTAATTAATTATCAGCCAATTTCCGTCCACTGCTGAACATAGGCCTCTCCTATGGCACGCCACTGAGCTCTATCTTCAGCTATTCGTTTCAAACCGCTGCCAGCCAGCTTGCGTATCGCTCCACCTAGCTGAAGGGCATCCTACACTACGTTTGCCGAGCCGGTCTCCACTCTAGAACTCGTCTACCCCAACGGTTATCGGTTCTACGACATATGTGACCAGCCCATTGCCATTTCAGCTTGCTTATCCTTTGAGCTACATCGATAACTTTGGTCATGACCTACGATGCCTAAAGATTCACCGTGAGTTTCCACGGTGAATATATCTAGTCTACAAATACAAAGAAGCTCAGCGCGTTTTGGAGGAAGCTATGCTCGATGCATCTCTAGAGGACAAAATTTGCAACGAAGTGATTCGACAGAGAACCAAAGTAACCAAAGCATAGCTCAAAGAAGAATCAAGAAGAATCAAAGCATTTATTCAGTATGTAGGCAGTATAAATATACGCACATATACACGATATATAAAATCATAAATCATAAAATAAATCATAACCAATTATCAAGTAAACATAGTAAAAGCAGAATTTAACGCTTTGAATTAGAAAAAAAAAGTAATGAACCATTCAGCTGTCATCCAATCGTTTACGTCAGAATATTTTAAAAAAATTAAAGTAGGTTAAAACCAACCATAAATGTTATGTCAAAGAATATCAAGCTGAAATGGCAAGTCATGGATGCCAAAAAACCGATCAGGTGATACAAGATCTCTTGTTTGATCATTTCTTCGGGATATATTATTACGATTAGGCAAACGTGGCATGGAACACTTTGTGGCCAAACGGAGTGATATGCGGTAAGCGACTGGCAGAAATTGGATGCAATGAGCTAAAAACCAAGCTCAGTAGCTAAATTAGGGCAGCAGTATCTAGTAGTGGACAATTAGTTGCTGAAGATGTCTACTGTATAAACAGTCAAAGCAAACCTATATAGAAAACACCTATATCTATAATAGGAGTACAGTTAACAAATGTACCACAAGAGGGTGAAGAGTGGGTGGATCAAAGCGATTCTTTCAGAAAATTGTTCAGGGTGCTTAAGGTGTGAACATCCCAAAAATCCTGACATCTAGGTGGTGAGACAAAGGAGGATAGGGGGCAAAAGGTCCCAATTTTAGGGTTTTCGCTTCTATCCCGAAAACGTTGTGTCACAGGGAAAAAATTTCCATCAACAGATGAAAGTTAATAAAATTATCTATAACATTTATTCCATTTTTTTTTCTATTCTCATCCGTTTCTAATAAATAGTACTAAATATGTGAATCGACATTACATTACCTTTTTTAAATATCATATAGGCCAGCGTTTGACCACTATCTCACCAGTTGGTAAGTGATGATGCGGTCGAGGATGGTAGCACGCTAAGCCTAGAATGGGAGCTGGATTTCAAGGATAGCTGCCAGAACACATTAGATGTTTGGCGACAGATAAACAAATATTCGAGTGAGAATGATATGGGACATAGAGCCCCATAGAGTTTCTTGGTGTTTCTTCTCTGATGGGAGTATTTCCGAAGCACCGGTAGATTCAACAGCCATTCAGTTTTCCCCTTTTGTCCGCAGATTTTCTTTCTAGGCTTGCCATTTTTATTTTTATTTAAACAATATTATGCAGCTGACAGACGGACTATCAGTTCCATTTGGATCATGATATGTACTGTGATCGGTATGCGTTTCTCTATGTTGTGTTTCACTATTTCACTTTTTTTATTTTTTTATATAAAAATTGTCTGAAGTACTGAAACACACAGTTACATGTATGGTTGGTTTTAACCTACTTTAATTTTTTCTAATTCAAAGCGTTAAATTCTGCTTTTGCTATGTTTACTTGATAATTGGTTATGATTTATTTTATGATTTATGATTTTGACGTGTATATGTGCGTATATTTATACTGCCTACATACTGAATAAATGCTTTGATTCTTGATTCTTGATAGAAGACATACCATGTAGTACAAATTACAATGCAATGTTTTTAATCGAGTATAAGCTGAATGTGCTATGACCCAAAGAAAGGATTTCACGATAGAATGAAGAAAACCACGACAGAATCTTTAGATACATATAAAGAAAGAAGGAAACAATTCAATGTTTTATTTTGTGTCGAATATGTATCAACTAAGAATGCGATAATACATGAGTATTTAGTGACATGGATCATAAGTGCCACAATCAGTCTAAATCTTCTTATGTATGTTTATCTTTAATTTTTGGTGATGTTTATTTATTGATTTAAGGAGACTGGCAAACGTCCATAATTGGACAATAGTGATAATAATATCATCAAAATACTGATAAAGTTACGCAATTTACGACGAACAGTAAAAACTAAAAGTAAAAATAATTCATAGATATTCGAATACAATGAGTATTTCGAGTCTATGTGTGATGTATATGGCTAAATCAAAAAAAGCTTCAATACAAACTCCTTGGACTAAATTAAAATTGCGCGATATATCACACAAGGAACGTAAACATTGATAAATATGTAATTCCTGAAAAAATTTTGCATCCTAACTACACTTAGCACGGTAGAACATTACTGTGAAGACAAAATAATAAAATAACACCCCAGTTTTTGTTTCTATCTCGCTCACACTTACCGAAAGTAGTAGTAGTCCGTCGGTCAGTGAGTTTTTTAATTATTTCCGGTAGATTTTTTTTGTCGTGCACTACTCCGTGAGTTCGGGAAATTAATTAACAAAATATGTATATTATTGTTATATAAATAGAGCAAAAATATATGTTTTAGTAAAGCTTTTGTTCATGTCCGCGCCATATTTATTCTGGACCGACCTTCGCCAGTCTCCTTTGCTAGAATTTGCGTTTGCCTAACAAAACTTTAGAGAAAAGAAAAACAAAAGATCGCGATAGAATCTTTAGATCGACTTGTCTCTTTAACTTACGGCTTTGTCCGGGAGACTGATATCAGAGTTGACTGAACTGTTCGGGTAGCTGTCACGTCGCGCATTCTTGTTCGAGAAGAGGAACTCCATTTCTGTGAGGAGGTCGATGGTGACAGCCGGGGCGGGTTCGCGAGGTATGGGGACTTCATGTGCCGGGGAGTCTGACGAATCGGAAGAAACTGGCGTCGCTGATCCGCAGGAATACCTGGTTAAATAACCGTACCTTTTATTAAGGAATTACAGTCGAATTTAGACCAGTGGGCGACATTTAGGCTCACTAGGCCCCGCAGCTTCGCACGCGTTATTAACATTTTATGTCATATTCTACCATAGTGGCTAGTGTATGACTGGCTATAGTGGTACATAGGCTACTGTGCAAAACTTCAGCTAAATTGCTCTAGCCGATTAACCGTGAAGTAACTAAATATTTAATTACTTTCGCATAAAATTATAAGCATGGATATAATCGTTAGTTAGGGAATTCTGATGGTCTGACAGCGTTTGTCCACAGCAACGGCACCGGGACGTCACCGGGACGTCACCAGCATCAAAATGCCGGCGCCGAAGTAGCGGTACATATGTATGTATGGCAGCTTGTCCACAGCATGATCGGCACCGGGCGAAGTCATCCCGGCCGCCGATATTTCGAGCAGATCGGCGCGACCGCTAGAAACCGGCCAGAGATTTTGAAGGGCCGATGTGCCAGCATTGGCTCGCAATACAAAACACGTTTGATCTTGTCCACACACTGCCGGCGCCCGGCGCCGTTCGATCGGTTATAGTATTTTTTGTCTGAGGTTGTTTGTTTTATTTCTATGGAAACGCACTGTCACGCATGACAGCTAGAAGAAACAGAACCACTGGAATCGGTGGCGGTGGACAAACGATCGCCGGCACATCATTTTCAAATCGACCCGAAAAAATCTCGGTGCCGGTGACGTCCCGGTGCCGTTGCTGTGGACAAACGCTCTGAGGGTGGATATATTGTATATATACAGGATCATTATAATATGCGTATAGCTATTTTGTTGTAACTTTCTACATACCCTTTTTTATAGAACGTTCGACCACTATATCACCTGATGGTTACCATGCGGTCGAGGATGGTAAGCACGCCGCGCTAGGCCGAAAATGCCAGAATGGGAACTGGCTCTCAAAGACAACTGTTGGTACACACTAAGGTTTTTCAACGTGAGAATGGTAGTTAGAAGTAGTGTAGTGGGAGAATGGTCGGACGCCAGAGGTAAAGAGTCCGATGCCCACCATGCACCGATGGATTTTTCTAAAAAAAATCCGTGCGCTTTTCATAGTGGCCCGCCCTCAAGAAACCCCCAACTCCCGCATGGTGGTAGGACACTATGTAGTGTATGGCCAGCTACCACCCTCAAGTTAGAAAATCTGTCTCCAAACATCTAATCTGTTCCGGCAGCTTTCTTTGAGAGCCAGTTCCCATTCTAGGCCTAGCGTGCTTGCCATCCTCGACCTCGTGCTTGCCATCACTTACCAACAGGTGAGATAATGGACAAACGCTAGCCTATATGATATTTTGAAAAACCAACCCTACCAACGTACACGGTGTAATTAGATTGATACAAGCTTTGCCGTACACCTGTATACTGCATGCTTAATAAGCGGGGGTTTGCCTCACCTGCTATCATCTGTAGTGTTTATTGAAGATGGACGCGATCCAGTCCTTGGTATTTTATTCTTCAGCCCTTTCACGGCAGATTTCATATTTTTGCCTCCTTGGCGGACCTGTTAAGAAAAATTGACATATCAAAAAAGATTATGTTAATTTTGTAATGTATTTATAAATCATTGAATCACATGCCATTCAGCTCGATTGTGCAATTTTGGTAGGAACGTTTATTACAAGTGTTGCCAACCACATTAACTCATGTGAATTAGTTATGTGCTCCAATGCATGTGTTTATTTTTTATAATTAATATTATGTTTATTGTTTCTCCAACTGCGCAAGGTGGGTATGTTCATTTATTTTAGTAGCTCTATAGCTTAAACGGGTTGCTTTTATAGCATAATTAATTTTATATAATGCTCTTTCTGCCAGGGGAATAAAAGAAGATGTGATTGTCTGAAAATCGCATAGAGATGAGCATCTTATACTGTTAACACAGATATCGTATAAAAGGGAATATGCATGTGGTATAAATTCACTTAAAACCGTTATTTTTTAATCATTATTGTTCTGTTATTGAATGTTACAAAAATTATAAATAAAATATTCTTAAAAAACAACAAAACATACATGGAACATTTTAAATTGCAAAACACATCACCACTTGTCAATTAGAAAGTGACGTCACAATATATCACAGCTGTCACCACAGATTAAATCTTTGTCATAGAAATAGGATGCACTGTTGTACGAATAATTAGATTTAATCTGTGGTGACAACAGTGTATGTTGTGATGTGTTTTGCAAATTTAAATTTCCCACGCTTTTTTTGCATTTTTCATATAATATTTTAACCAATTTAAGAGTATTTTATTTATAAAAAAATGTTTAACATACAATAGCGGAACAATAATGTTTCGGAAATAAATTATTTCAAGTAAATTTATAACTCATGCATATTCCCTATTCACTTCACTACGTTGGCTATTTGCAAAAACAGTGAATTTTATGTCAAAAGTGACTAATGTAGTTCATAGAAAATATTATAGAGAGTAGCGTAATAATATATAGCGTATGTAACTATTACGATATATATGACTGTAACCCACTTCAGTCCAATCCACATAGAGCCACTACCTCAAGCCGTCTTATCACTATTAGGCACGAAACTCGCCGAAATGATCGGCCACATATATTTATGTAGCTGCTACACTGTAGCAGGTGGCTCGGGCCATGGCCCGATGCCTACGATTAAATAATCTAACGGCAGCAAATCAGTGTCTTAAACACTTTTCTGATGCTTTCATGCGTGGTAATGTTAAGTTTAAATACATGCATGCAATAAATGCTAAATATTGCGGTAAGCCTGAGTAATTAAGACCCAGTGCATTAAAATTTTGAACTTTAATTGAAACTCAAAACTTCGTGGAGAATATTTACATGTGCCTGTTCTAAAGTATGCCTTAATTATTTTTCTTATATCAGTGCTTAGATATTCAACGCCAAAAATAGTAGATGGAGATATATTTATCATAATGTATCTACATAAAAATATGTATTTTTGTGAGAGTTAAAATAATGTAGTCGTTTCAGAAAAAAATGCAAACCGATTCCTCCGTCAATGTCATTTCATTTTTGATTGAAGCTAGAATTTTTAGGGTGAAGGGGCAATATTTCATTACTCAGCCGGTAATTAGCAAAAATAAAATTATAAGTGATTGATTGTGCTTGATTTAAAAAAATATATAGTAGATAAGCAAGCGTTAGACCACTATCTCACCTGATGTTTAGTGAATATGTGATCGAAGATATAGCACGCTTCCCTATAATAAACATTGACAATGATTACAAAATAGTTAGAATTAATGTTAACGTATATAATATGAGTTAGGTGGACAAAATCAAGCTCGATATTTTATAGTTATTTCGCTAACAACTGGCCTAGACCAAAACTTGGCCCATACACACTTAAAATTCTTGCTTCTGTCAAAAATGCGATGACAGTAACAGAGAAATCGCATTATTTTTTAAACGCCTCATTACAAGTAAAATATATGTGTAATACAAACAGAACGCTTTAAGACCGGTATTATCAAACGATACTTAAAATAAAGATCTATTCTAATCATAAACGATTTGACTAGGCTAAATTCTTATCATAAATTTAGCCTCGTTAAGCAATCATCATAATCAGCTAGTATCAGTCCATTGCTAGACGTATGCCTCTCCCAAGGCACGCCGCCTTGTTTTCCAGTCACTGCCCACCGCTTTGCGTATGTCGTCGCTCCACCTTGTCACAAGACGTCCTACGCTACGTTTGCCGATTCGTATTAACCAGTCAAATTGCTCCTTCTTATCGAAGAGTAGTTATTTGCTTCTTGCTTGGGTATCGTTCTATAATACCCACCGCCTAAGATCGAGTAAGATTTTACATGCATTTCTAATAAAACGTTCAATCTACTATAGTAAATACACTGTATGTGTGAAGGAGTTAACAATGTTGGAAATGGAAAAAGAAGATTTACTATTATAATCCGTAAGTAGAAGAAATAAGCTCCACAAAGTATTGAATAGCATACAATATAACAAGAAGTTAAGACCCGCATGGAATGACCACCAGGTCACCAGGACTCACCGATTTGACAGCCGATTGCACTGCTGGGTTCGCCTGTAAATATTCATATTTTAAAGCAAAAAAGGAAAATTAAGTATTTACAGCATGCAAGCATTTTAGAGCTGCGATTCAGTTCATGTTTCGACTATAAATCTGCTTTAGTTAGAAGCGATTTAAATTGTTTCGGTAGGGATATCCCTGATCTTTTTTAGATATATTTGAGTACGTTTAAAACATTCGTTTTCTTATAAAAATCGCAGTAACCTTAGACCTATATAGATTATGTACATGTGAATTATCATGAAACTCATATACTTCTGTCACTTTTACCACATTATTGGTAGCTTACGCTATGTTTTGACAGTGAAAGATCAATCTTTATTAAGATTATGAGGCCATCAAGGTAGCAGTTTCGTCAAAATAATTTACTAATGAAAATATTATAATTAAAATTTACTCCTGCCCAGATTGCTCTTGAAACAGACTGGTTCATAGTGCCCTGTAATATTAAAGTAATATTGTACCGACATTGTATTATTGCTTCTGCAAAAACTATACTAACCAAGGATCAACGATACCTTAGTACTTAAGTTTTCAGTTATAACCTGGATGGACGTTTTATGACATAGGGGTGAAGTATCATTCTAAGAAAAGGATACATTACATGAATAACATTAAAGTAGTTATAAATGGTATCCTTATAGATTTGAGACGGGAATTTAACGTGACTTACGCGATGTCGATATAGCGATCGACATATGTTGTGTCAGTGCGAGGCTGAACGCGTCGGCGAGCGCCCCGCACTCAAGATCCTGAAGAAGGCCTCCGGATGAGGCCGAAACATATGTCGATCGCTAGATCTTAAAAAAATTATAAATAAGCCGGATGAGGCCGAAACATATGTCGATCTAGCGGGGCGCTCGCCGACGCGTTCAGCCTCGCACTGACACAACATATGTCGATCGCTATATCGACATCGCGTAAGTCACGTTAAATTCCCGTCTCAAATCTATAAGTTTAAAATGAACGTGAGGTTTTATAATAAAATGTTATCCTACTAATATTAATTTAGTAGTAATTAAAAATACGTTTTAAAGGCAGCAAGTGGAGGGCGTGGCACAAGTTTATATTTTTAAAGTTTTTTGTTTAGTTATTGTATAACACTCCTGACATAACAGCCTTACGAAAGGTTATCTTGGTTTTATCTCTATCTTGATTGAAAAATACGACTAAATCAGATGACATTTTAAATGCTTAGGGGAAAAGATATCCGAAAAGGGTTTATTTTAAAAGCAGTAAAATGGTGGCAGATTTCAATTCCACACTGGTACTGTACCTACAGTAGTTTTATAAGCACTTGATCTTTTATATTTTCTTGCGTTTGTAGTATTAAAAGTGGGACGATACCATATCGACCTACTGAATGGCAACTGTTATTGTTTTTAATTGCAATATTAATTAGTAAACAATATTATTGACATTTCTAAATTCACAAGGTATTTTTCCTTTAAACCACTTCAGTAAAACCACTCAAGTATTGTTAGTAATAGCAAGATGATAAAGCGAAAGATTGTCTATGGAAGATGCATAGCGAACATAAATTGCAACAATGTAATTAGAAAATAACACACAAGGCAAAACGAACAGTAATTATAAAGATTAATTTTAAAATATATCATTTGCGAAGTTATACTTCTCATGACGCGGTAGGGAAAAAATTAAGAGTTCATTTTTACGATGCGCGCATTCTGCGACATATTTTTTTAATTACACTATAAAACCGATAAATCTAAAGGGAGAGAGACTTATTGGCTTACTTGATTGTCTAGTTTGAAGTAATATCCTTATTCAAGATTTTTATTCCGGTTTTTCTATATACACAACACGTGTTTTATATTGATAAAAAAATCTATTATATGTTTTCAATATTAAATACGGTCGTGATTGATATCAAAAAACTGTGAATATCTTAAAAAACATTGTTTTTGAATATAAGTAATAAAATATGTATACATGTTTTAGATTTTTTGTATAAAAATATGTAATAAAGATATTAAAAATACTTAATAAAGGTTTTATATAAATAGTTTTTTTTTTTATGATAAAGAAGTATAACTTTTTACGTGCGTACATCCTACACACACACTCTCTATTTTTATATCAGGAGGCTAACGTTTGATCACTGTCTCATATAGCTTATACGCTATTAAAAATATATATATCAGCTACATAACGTGGCGCACTAAGGACCGGATCCCATAGTTATGATTATATTCAGTCGCGGGCAAAGTCTGGCTAGTTAATCAATCCGGGCAAGCTACTGTGTCTTCTGTATATTTTTACCAACGCTGAGATAAAAAATGTCTTCGCCCATGTTTTAAGCTATCAAGTTTGAATCTAATATTTTTATTAATAACACAAGATATTTTAAAATTGGCTTACAAACACAAAGAACGACATAACTTTCGAAATTCTTGTATAATATAAAAAACCTTTGTGAGCCAAAATAAATATGTCGTTTTACATCAAAGTATAATTCGAATAAAAATTAAACTTGTCTTCAAAAGTTATCTGATGCATAATGTATTGATATTAGTTAAAAGTAATGGAATGTATACTATGAACAAAATCGTAATAAAATTTCAATATCGTCGTAAAAAGTACCTTATCTTTGACAGTTTTGAAAAATGCTCCACCCTCTTTCTTCACAGTCTTGGCCCAGTCTCGGTATTGCTGTTTTAGCTTCTGACCGCTTCCTGTGTTCATTTTATCCGCATAATTGTTGCACTCCATCTCAAATTCGTCATTAAAACCTCTTCCAGAATTGAGGAGGTCTAATCTTTCGTCGATGAACTGAAAATAAAAATAATCACACTCAATGTTTCGCAATATTAATTACAGACATTTTTATTACTTTCAACTAAAGACTACATGGCACCGTATTTAGATTTTTGGGTTGTTCTTTTGCATTTATACTAATGTTTTATTTTCTAAACCTCCCCAGTATTGAGGCAAACAAAACATTATTAAGTTAAGGATGGCGCAAAAGTAATGATCCTATTTGGTTCAGTATCATATAGTCTGTATCATATAGTCAAACTATTTTTGAGATTTTGCGTGACTAACACACATTAATTGATTTTTAAAAAGATTATCACAGAAATATCTTTATATCGGTAAAAATGTATACCGTTTGATATGTCACAACCGCGCGTCGTTTTGTCTGCATTTTTGTTGTTTATATCTACAGCAAAATTAAAAATAAAAACACCCGAAACTTAACTATATCATTAAAAATTGCGATATAGCAGCGAGAAGTATAAATAAACAAGTATGAACAACACTACAAACATCTGCAAGGAAACTCTAATCAATGCACAAAAGCCGTAGGTCCTTCGAATAGTCTCACAATATGGGACAAGTAATTTATTTTAAAATTTATAGAGCTCTGTAACGACCTCTCGCAGCAAAACGAGTATCGATTATGGTGTTAGATATATCAGTGTCGCCTTGCGTGTTTTGATTAAGTAACACTTCAACAGATTGAACAGACAGTAACAAGCTCAAATTATTTGTTTATCTCTGCGTTCAATTATGGCCAAGGGCCTTGACAATGGATGCACCAAGAATGGGGCAGAATCAATTTTCATATCGTTGTAGACATGGTTTTGTTTCTGTTTTTTTTTTTATAATGCAGATGTTTTTTTTATAATGCAGATAGTTTCTAACCGTGTTTAATGTACGAGTTATATTATGAGTATATCGATCTAAGGTTCTGGATACAAGAGCTTTTTGTAGAAACGTATGCGGATGGTGGTGCGAAACAAAAACAAGTGTGTCCGGTGCTGAAGTCTGAATTTAGTCATAGAGCTTAGTTACTTGCATATAATCTGTATTTCTAACATACAATGTATGCGACATGTAATGCAATTGTGAATCAAGATTGAGCCAGTGAACATCTGAATTGAAAATTGTACGTGTTATTATATACTAGTCGTAGTCTTTTGTTGAACACTAGAATCTTGTTAGATTCATATGACTTCAATAATCAATTGCCTCAATGACCTCTTTTGCATATCACAGCAATGATGAAATATTTATTTATTCGCCTTGACGTTTCGATTTAGGGCCGATTTATCAATTCTTAGAAGAACGGCCAGATACCAATGCAATATTATCTGTCCTATGTATATTTATCTGCCCATATAAACTACCGTATAAAACTTTCGATTTGTCAATGTGCTTTTATCAGTCAGTTAGATATCTGTAGTCTTTTTGTAACTATCTTCACGCCAATAGTGTGGGAAAGTGATAATCTTACGCAGTGCTATAGACGTTAGAGCGAGATCGAAGATTTACAACCATTTGAAATTTTGACTCAAGGAGATTCTAAATTTGATTTTTAATTCTGCCAAGCACGATTTTTTTAATATTATTTTTTTTTTTATTATGGCTCCGCACAATTAGTGTATTTAGCCAGTTTCTGGCCAATTTAGTGTAGCCGTAATGAAATAATAAAAAAAATAACATAACGTCAAGACTTGACGTCAAAACTTGCCACAAACTTAATTTATACCACAGAATAGTCAGCTATCTGAGGCACAAAGAGCCAGATAAATTAACTCCTCTGGTAAGGAATTTATTCCCTGGATTACCTCTATCTGTCTATTGAAAAATGCGAAAATATGCTATCATTGGTATAAACCCTATCTGATCGTGTAACTGAGGAATGAAAAATCAGCCCTTAGTTGAATTGTTATTAGTTCAGTCAAAATAGACATTACAGTTTGCATTAATCCCAACAAGCTGGATTTTTGTGAAGGCCTTGAATACGTCAATACAAATGATATGTCAAAAGTCCCCATCGATCCCGCTTGTGCGTTGTTTTTTATTCGAGGTCAAAGGTCACAAATTTGCGAATTTCGCGATTTTCAGAAAAACGGTAATTATTATCATAAAAGTACCTCAGATAAAATTGTAGATCATAAAATTATCTATAAAAAAATTATCAATACTTTTTTTTCTACGAGCCACCGTTTCTGAGATATAAGGGGGGGAGGGGGCATCCCATACATGGAACTGAAACGCATCCAAGGCCTGCACAAAAATCCAGCTTGTTAGGAATTAATGCAAACTGGAATCATAATTTAGTCTATTTTGACTGGATTATATGCATTCTTTCATTTTAAGTTATCTCGTAGAAAAGCATTTGATTACCATATCGATATAGATAGAATATAGATAGAAGTTGAGCTAAATTGTATTAATCGGACTAAAGTATTAATACAATATTACTTATTATAATCAATTGTTGTATGAGACTTATGAGAGCCTCATTTGTTGGCGTAAAGGATAGACGATTTGATATCTAAGCGAGAGGTGACCGTTTAAAATCCTAGCTCAGGTGTTCGTCCACGTCGTGGTAGGAGCATATTATATCAATGTTCCGCGTGACTTGCTACCAAAAAGTAGCTTACCACCATCAAGGACAAAATCTGCCGCTTTAACCTTACGGTGTTCTGGCAGCACACAGCTCTTGAGAATCAGAGCATTCTCGTTCTAGCCATTTTCCTAATGCTTTGTTTGCGAGTTGGAGCAAACGGTTTTAGCCCGTCCGGATTTTTTAAATCTAATAACCTAGCGTTTTGTCCAATGTCTCGCCTGATGGTATGCGATGATGGGGTCGAGCATGGTTATCACGCTAGGCCTAGCAGATTGGTCTGACTCTCAAAGGCTGCGCTGCCGGAACACCGTTAGGTTTTTGGCGGAAGATCTCCTTCATGGTGGTAAGCTATCTTTTAATAGGAAGCAATATTGTTATTTTATGATGTTCATGAATGTACAATGAATTCTATTACATGTTTATGATTCTGCAAATACAAATTTCGTTCAGTTTATCTTTTGTTTCTTATTAACACAGCAAAATTTTCAATTGTCATAAATTTGGAAAAGAATTTTTATTATGGCTAGTTGATATTTGTGGTGTTACAAAAACAATTTATCTATATCATCATTTTACATCATCAGCCTATATTAGTCCACTGTTGGACACAGACCTCTCCAATGCACGCGACTGAGTATGGCTTCTATGGCAAGCCATACTCAGTCGCGTGCAGGTTTTGCTCATATTTTAATTTTATAGCTTATTTTCTCACCTGCTGAAATATTTGCGACTGCAATATCTTTTTTAGGAAGGGTTGCATGTTTTTTCTCGTTCTCACAAAAGCCTCTGGGTTGAATGTAATTAGTTGTCCATTTTCGATTCTGTAATTAAATTAAATCGTTACATTAGTATTAGGTAAATAGTACAGTAGATTCAAGACGTAAAATCGAGTCAAATTCAGGTTAAGTTAAAGTTATAGGCCAGTCCATACCATACCCTCAGTAAAGATATGAACTTCATTGAAGGTGATTCGGGAAATTTTGGTGTGAACGCAAAATGGCATAACATTGTGCAGATTGTGCTGTTTCCTTACATTTACTTGCGATTAATGGTTAATAATCCACATTTATAACAGATTATCTCGCGGAAGAAGAAGAAGAAGTTTTGGGAAAAAATACAAATACATACAAATTTTTACGTTCCCGCTAAATATCCGTAATAATAATTCTACGACGTTAGCATTCAGCATGTCGGTGCGGTAGTACTTGCGAAGCATAACCCGCGAATCGCGATTGTCGGCGTAGTGATCATAGATTTTCTAGTACCCAATAATTATTGTAATAATTTGCCAGTTGTGGGTTAATCTGAATTACTTACTTGACCTATACATGATGAATCGTAGAAGTAAATAAGCATATTATTTATCTTTGATTTTGATATTTATCTACTGTACTCTAAGCTCAGTTAGTGGCTAGCAGCGGTTGGAAACAAAAAACTAAAGATCGAGCTCAGCGGCGAGCCATATTTGAGGCCTATGTCCAGCAGTGGACAGATATAGGTTGATGATGATGAATGAAAAAGCTCAGTTTCATAGAATATTTTGAACCTCATAAGTAATTCGTTTGGTATTAAACATATAAGTGCGAAAATTGGGAATTTTTCCTTCGCCTACAAAATGTATGGTAAACGTTATTTAGCAATTTGACTTTTCTAGCACAATTGCTGGATAAACGTTGCTAGCTTAGTTTTAGTAATAGATAACGACACATGTAACTTATTATCTTAATAATAATTATAATACTGTACTATTGTGTACTGTACTACTGTACTGTTGTGGTGTGGTAGAAGATGTGGTGACAAACATTGAGAAAGGGATGCTTAGATGGTTTGGACATCTAGAGAGGATGGATGAAGAAAGACTGAAGAAACAGATTTATGAGACGAGTGTGAATGGGGCAGCCGGTAGAGGCCGACCTAGGCGAACGTATCACGACCAGATCGGAGACATTTTAAAGAAAGGCCAAGTCAGTACTTATAACCGGCGAGCATGTATGAAGGCGCACATGAAAGTGGAAGAAGCGAAAGAGGTATGTCAGGATCGTAGCATGTGGAAAGAAGTAGTCTCTGCCTACCCCTACGGGAAAAAGGCGTGATTGTATGTATGTATAATACTGTATTTAAAGCCGAGGGACACAACTTGTATGATGTATACGCAGTGTTTCTCTTTATAGCTAAATCACTTCATAACTACTCAAATAAGTTTGATTAATTTTGTATTAGGATAAGTAGCTTTTATGCTAGCGTTTGACCACTATCTCGCTTAGTGGTAAGCGATAATGTGGTGAGATGATGTGATGTGACAAGATGGTGAACACGCTAGGCCTAGAATACTCTGACTGTCGAGGGCTGTGTGCTGCCGGAACACCGTAAAGTTATAGCGGCTGATTTTCTCCTTGATGGTGGTAATATACGGTTTGGTAACAATCAGGTGGAATAGACGTGTGTAACTCAGGAGTGATTAACTAAAAAGAGTTATATCTCCTTAAACCAAAAATTATATCCGTATATCTTACATTTCACCACCATCTCTTTAACTCTTTTATATCTTCAACGCAACAACTCATTTCGCGGAGTTAGAGTAAGCGGGATGTAACCATATAACATACCATGCGTTAAAAAGAGAGGGTAAAGGAGTTAGAATAAGGGAGATGTAACCATATAACAATCTATGTGATGGAAAGGGAGCGTAGCGTCACAGAGTTATTAGGGATATAGAGATATAAAAGAGAGATATATATATATATATATATCTCTTTTGTTCAAAATGATACGTATCTATCTTTTCTCTTTAAGGATATGGTTTGCACATGGCTAAGGTGGAACATTGATATATTATGCTCCCACCACTGAGGCTCTATCTAGACTTTATATACTACCATCATCATACAATTTTATTTTATTAAAATGTAATACTCAAAAACAATAACAGCTGTTGTAAATTAGATTTTATATGATAAGAATTTTCAACTTAATTTGACTTGGATGAGATTTAATTTTAAAATAGAAATGCGTATTACAACTTACTTTATTGCATCTCTATATCCACCTATTAAACATACGAGTGCTCGAAGAAACGCCCTCGATACTGCATCACCCAAGGCGTTTTTATCACTTAGCGCTTTTTTTAAACTTACGACCTGGAAAAATGTACATATATTAATCTCATGCCTTTTTCAACACGTTATGAATAAGTACTCTATATTTTGAAACATATAGACTTAGGTAGAATCCATGCACATCAAAGCAAGTTTCCTTCAAGCTGATGTCGGAACAATCTCGACAAAACATTTTCGTTGCCAATTTATCGAATAGCGTAATCTGCTTCTTCTCCAAAATGCTATAATCTGCTATGAATGAGCACCAAGCATCCTCGGATCACCAGGAGATATGCCATTAAAAACAGCTCGCAACAAAACAACGCAATCAATGTAAATAAAAATACTAAGTTTTTCGTTGACAATTGGTATACTGGTCTAAAAGCCTGGGTGCACGAGTCTGAGACACACTTGGTCGTATTATTTCAATTTATTAAAAATATAAGAGTAAGAAAAGTATAAAAATCTCACCAATTCAGGCGGAAGACTCTCTAAATCACGGAAGGGAGATCTAAGTTTATTTTCATCTACATCTAAAATTACCACGTCGCCTATCTCCGACATTCTAACAGTCTGAAACAAAGAAAATCATTTATATTATTACTGCATTAACATTTTGAAAATTTGGATGACAAACAAATTGTCTACATCATATATATAATACTACATCATATATATAATAGTATTGGCTGAAGCCTACTGCTAGTAATCACATACTTATCATCAACTTGAGAACCACGTGTAGGATTAAGGCTTGCGTCACCGGCCTGTAGTATTTAGCTACGTCATCATTTGAAATGGTTATGCCGCCATTTGTCGGTCGCCAGAGCCTCGTTTGTTGGTCAGCAGGATGCACCACGGGCAGGTGAGGTCGGCTAGGAGCACTGAGGTGGTATTTGTGATCCCTTACATCCCTGTGGTCCTTTACATCCCCTGTGCTCCCTTACATCCCAAAGTAACAAGATACAAATTTGAAATCGCTGGCCAGCATCAAATCCTCCTCGATGCCCTGACCTGCAACTGCCGGTGTGCGCAGGCTTATTTTATGAGGTTAAGGCCTCCAGACGTGGGTGGATAACCCTTAAAGACATAAGCGGATGACATTTAATACCAAGAAACCATTTCTACCTGTCACGAAGAATACAGAGACACGGAAAGTATTGCTTGCGATAATAGGCGTGACGAAAGATTTTGAAATCCTCTTCCATAATGTGGAAGACATTTACTATTCGAAAAACCTTTATTTCAGTAATAAACTTCAGTTTAACGAAGTTTAAAGCAATTTTTCTAATATTCTTTCAATAGTGCGCGAAAACAGCTCACTTGTGTCATGGCGTCGGTGTGACGTACACACTTAACGTAGTAACTATTATATAATCTGTGACAATGGTTGTAACCATGGGTTTTCCAAAATTTAATAACATTAAAAAAAAACTCATATACCTAAGCGTGACGTCATGTGCTGTGATTGGTGTTTCAATCAAAATGGCCGATTGCAGTATTTAATTTTTTTATTTTATTGAAAATCTTAACAATCTCAATTTTATATATAAAACTAAACTAGTGTTTTAAATTGTTTTAATATGTATTTTCCCCTAAAATCATTAAATCTTCGATTTTTTTGTACTGTCGTCATACCTATTCAATCGGTCCTTGAATACTTAATCTCTTTGAATAGATACATCAATTTATATAATCATCAATCATATATATATATATATCATCAATTAATATACGTTGGTATGTGTTTAAAGTCGTCGCTCTATCTGGTCACAGGGCGTCCTACGCTACGTTTGCCGATTCGCGGTCAGACGACATACGGGGTGAAAAGCGGTGGGCAGTGACTGGAAAGGTAGAGCCGAAGATCAGGCTCATTGACGTGTCTTGGGAGAGGCCTTTGTTGCAGCAGTGGACTGATACCGGCTAATTATGATGATGGTGTGTTTAATAAACATGTGCTCAAACATTATCTCACCTGAAGTTTCAATATGTGCAGGAATGGAATATGCTTGCTTAGGTTAGGAAACGAGGCTCTTAGCAGTTTTCCTTTTAGCTTAAAGCCGGAACTCAGTTAATTGAAAATAATGCCGGTTTAAAGTTACATATTTAATATTTCATAGTAGATCTAATACCTAATTAAAGAAGAACCTTACCTCCATAACGCATCTAGGAACTCCAATGAGAAAAGGCATCGGTGCCAGCAAGTAGTCGACCAAATGCTTCGGCAGGATCGGTATAAATATATGTTGCCACGACATTGGGAAAAGCGTCGCATTTGCTGCCTGAACACAAGCTGACAAACGGGAAAGTTTCGTAGCCACAATGGCTACCCTCCGTTCATGTAAAAGTGCTGCCCATAATCCAGCCATGCAAGCACTGTCCATTGCGCTGAAGTATTCCGTTAAATTACACTGGTAATAGAAAGAAACCCATTAAAAAACATACAATCATTGTAATACCTATTTTTAAAAGTTGAACAAACGATAGCTTAGTCTTATAGAGGCACAGTATTGTGGTGGTACTACACATTACTATTCGGTATTCGCGTTTTTTCGGGATTTTATTCAGCTATACTATTTGTGTAGAAGTCCGAATAACTCAAACACACCGTCCATTTGGGGCCAACAGTGAATCAATTTATATTTTAATGGAAACATGCTTGGTAAAATCATTGATAAGTAGACAGATACAACCTATAAATGAAAAGTAATTTTTGGGTACACGTGACACTTTCGCGTTAAAACATATAAAATTCGGTATGGAGAATGGAGATACTTTAATCTTTACTTATATATGATACTTTCAGTTTTCTTTGTGCGCGTAGGTAAAACTGCCGGTTTGATCTAGTCTTGTAACTTGTGTATGATAAATCACAACTTTAATATCACCGTTGCGCGGTCAAGTGATACCTGTTCACTCGCGATTTGATGACGGGTTGTAGTTACCGGAAAACATAGACACCGGCATGGAATTCCATTACTTCGCTTTACGTATGATGAACGATGAAGCAAAATGTTTTGTCCGGGTGGATGTAACGTCCACCTTAAAAAACTTGTATTAATATAACCATTTTAAAGAAACTGATATCTTTAGAGAACAAATAAGCATCTGCGTTAAATCGCCAGTCAGTTATGTCAACTAATTTCTGAGGGTCACGACTTACTCTATTCAAGCATTAGATACAATTTCACTTACAATCCAATTCCTAATCTTCTAACACTGTAAACAGTTAACATTGTCTTTTGAAATCCTTTGAGAAAGTTGTTATTAATATTCAAATTTTTCCATTGAAAAAGAAGCCAACTGCAACTTGATATGATACGAACAACACATTATGTAACCCCTCATGCCAGAGTACAAAATCTGCGCAGATACAATCATTCAATCAGCATAACATGAATTGTAAGGGGGACAGCGGTTATTTTCAATACATTTAAATATCATTAGTCCTATAAAGTCCTGTTACATACTTGGTATTATATGACTTCTGTTTACACAACAGACAAAGGCAAAAATTGTGTCTGTATTCTATAGAATGACGTCATAATTAATGATTTTTCACCAAATGCGAACCCATTAATCACTAATAATAATAACCACAACTGACAGTAAATATTATAAGGAGAATGGGCTAATAGTGTAATATGTACATATATGAATTTTGTTCCCAATTTCCTTCCAGTTCTGTTTACTGAATAAATTCAACACTAGAGCTTTAAATTATTTAAGGTAATAGAGGTGTTTTTTTATATATATCTTATTGGCTAGCGTTTGACCACTATCTCACCTGGTGGCACGCGATGATGTGGTTGAAGATGGTGATCACGATAGGCCTGGAATACTCTGACTCTCAAGGTTACGTGTACTGTGTTCTGATGGAACCACCAGCTACCACATATGGACGAACACCCTAGGATTTGAACCATCGACCTCTCGCTTAGGAGTTAAGCCATCTATTCGTTACGCCAACGGGGCTCTCGCAGAGTTTATAGGTATAGGTTATAGAGAGGTTATAAATATACACGTTATCTGGTTTAATACGGTCCAAACGAAAGTCATCGATAGGGGGATCTATGGGGTACCCGAAGGATAAACATTTATGTTCAGCGAAAATTTAGTACTCGAGAACATTACAATTTCTTTGTTTTTGGTTTGGTGCCCGAAATGTTGGAAAAGAAACATTGAAATTTGTTTTGTGACTCTAAGTCTAATAAGTAAGTAAATTAAAATATGTAATGTATGCCTATTATTCATTGGAAAGAAAAAAACAGATATGTTTTCCATTTGTGCGATATTAATTTCTTAGTTTACTTACTTACATACTAACAAAACACTTTTATCATAATATATATATAATAGAAATGCCCCGCGGCTTCGCCCGCGTTAAAAACTCCTTTTATTTACTTAAAACATTTATTTTGTAAAAACCTTTCTATCATAAAAGACATCAAATAAGAATTAGCCAAATCGGTTCACCCGTTTTCATGTTATTGCGTGACTAAGAAAAATCGGGATTCATATTTATAAAACCCAAAACACCCAAATTTCTGACTTTGTTACCTGCCCCATTTCGGAAAATCCTGCAACACGTACTTTATTATTACGTACACGTACTTGTTATTATTTAACAGAAGTACCTATGTAAAGTTTCGAATAAAACAGACTATCTCATCTTGTTTCGCCATACAAACTTTGAATCCCCGTTCCGTATCCGGGAGGATATTTAAAGAAAATCCTTTCTCTTCGTCATAATAACTATCTGCTTTCTAAATTTCAGCGCAATCCGAAACAATATAGATTTTCAGACTTTGTTACCCCAGTTCACCCTCTTAGGGTGGCATTTTGAAAAAGTCTAAAACTCGTATGTACTTATTTATATACAGAAGTACTTGTGTGAAATGTCGAATAAAATGACTATTCAAACTTTGAAACCCCGCTTCATCCCTTTGAAAAGTGAATTTTGAAAAATCCTTTCTTAGCGGATACCTACGTCAAAATAACTATCTGCATGCTAAATTTCAGCGCAATCCGAAACAATATTGATTTCAGACTTTGTTACCCCACTTCACCCTCTTTGGGGTGAAATTTCGAAAAAACCTGAAACATGTATTTTATTATTTATTTACTTAAGTACTTGTGTGAAGTTTCGAATAGAAAATACCATCTAATATTGTTTCTCCATACAAACTTTGAACCCCGTTTCATCCCCTTAAGGGGTGAATTTTGGAAAATCCTTTCTTAGTACATCCTTAAGTACTAAGACAAATATACCTTCCAAATTTCAAGTCTCTACGACCAGCGGTTTAGGCTGTGCGTTGTTTGTCAGTCAGTCAGTCAGTCAGTATGTCAGGACAAAGATTCTTATAGTGTTAGATATATATTAGATATATACAACCCATTTTAAAAACTTGTCTACGTCATGGACCTGCCTAAATGCAGACTATTTTTAAACTTAGCTAGAATTAAACTAGAATACTAGAAACTAAGATAATATACTTCTAAGTCTAAATGGAACTAATAATTAAAAAGTCATTTATTAAACGTCACGAAAAAAAACGGCCGTAGTTTTGCGCTTATTGTCCTATAGCTGCCTGCCTGCCTGTTTTAGGGATTCTTTGAAGTGTTTGGTTTTTAATTTCATAATCAAGCTGCAGGC
The DNA here is from genome assembly GCA_954871355.1 of Cabera pusaria. Lineage (NCBI taxonomy): Eukaryota > Metazoa > Arthropoda > Insecta > Lepidoptera > Geometridae > Cabera > Cabera pusaria. Next base: position 24,807,405 of record OX940885.1, on the reverse strand, counting down.
TAAATATTTGTTATGATTTCATCGATATTATATATTTCGTACCATCATCATTAAGCACAACAATGTTTTCTTAACGGCACTTTATCAAGCCACTTTATCAACATGTGCGGTTTTTTAAGTGACAATGACCTAATTGAAAAGATTATCTACCATATATATATAGTAGATATTATTTAGGGCGTTCCGTGCATTTTATACGGGATCCAGACGAGTGTATTATCTAAGACTAGAAATACTATTGCTATTTCTAAGGCGTCCATTACGCGATAGGTTTTGCTGTCAGTATGCTGGCAGTCACGGCTGTTGTGACTGATGGATAACTAATCGTCTAATGGGGTGATAGACGGTGACTGACCAATATTTACATACTTTTGATTGCTGCATCAGCAACCAAAAGTCATGACTGATAGTTTTGAATGACGGATAACCTACCGTGTAATGGACGCCTAAGTGCTTCTACCTTATGATTATTCATAGAGTGTGACACGATCCTTCGTAGATAATAAATAAAGTGGGCTTACGTTATCCGGAATACTCGGTAGTTGAGCATCAGGACACTGGCACGTGAAGACACTGTGGCCGGCATTGTAGGTCACCTTCAGGGTGTGACCTGCCATAGGAGGTCGGATCCGACATGCTTCGAGGAACGAATTCAACTCTCCTTTCTCTGTACTGTTTATAAGATTCGCTATGCTGTTTAATAACCTGAAATAGGTGTCAGTGTTAGTAATTGGAGCATGGTCTTGTTACAAAAAAAATATTTCCGAAGCAAGAAACAGGGTTGTACAATTTAAGCTTCTAAAATAACTATCTTGCATGTTGGTCCACCAGAGTGGTCTTAAGTTGCCTTTTCTCGTATGGGTTTATTTTTAATTCAGAGTTTACATAAGACTAAATACATAAATAATATAAGCAATTATAAATATAGTACTATAATTTCGGTAAACATTGTACAAACTTGTTTCTTGCTTTGGAAATATTGTACCGTTTTGTTAGGTACATCATTACTTGTCCAAAAGCTTAGGAATTAAGTTTTGTAAATGCCATTCATAGAAGGACTCCTTTTATCCTATACATATATTTTCATATAGGTACTAAAAAACACACATTTATTTTATTCGCAATATGGAAAATTGAAAACAAGTAGCAATGCTATTATTGTATAGTAAGCTTAACCGCCACAATATAATATCAAATCTACTGAAGGCCTTTTCCTATTACTTTTGCCGTTTTTTACAAATGCATATAGGCATAATATCGCCAAGCAATCGTTTTGTTGTATTACTAGTACTGTTATATATTCTGTCGTATTTATAGACGTTAATAGAAAATTATTAAAAATACATTAATGCAAAAGATTGAGACATAAAGTATTGCGATAAGCCAATTAACAATAAAGATCGTATTATAAAAATGCATATTGTGTTATTTATTTAAATAATTGAGTTCGTGCAGTTTTCATCGTAATTGTTTGTACAGTAAGATCTAAACTAGTCACCTTGTCGTTGCAGTTCAGTAGTCTCATTATCAAGGTAACAGTGAGCATGCATGGTAAGAACTCAACACATGCGATGAGCACTTATAGTATCTACAATTAGATGTTTAATTGTCTAGAATAAAAGTTCTCGATATGGTTTGATGAATAACATTGAAGAGTTCTTTTTGTAGCCCATATTTTGACATTAAAGTTCAAAATCAGCTTCGTCTTCAGCAGTTCGCTGCTTGCATAGTGAATTTTAATACGAATAATATATATTTAGCTTTAATTGACTTCGCAATTTATTAATTTTTTTACGAACGCATAGCTGCGGATTAGACACATGTAACGGTAATGTACGGTCGTATTTATAAAGATCTTGACAAACGCATAGCGGTGTTTTTATTAATACTATATAGGTAAGCGCTTGACCACTATCTCACCTGACGTTATGTGACAATGCGATCATTGGATTTCACAAAAGTAATGCCAATAATGTTCAGACTCTGTGTTTTAAATACTATATAGGTGAGCGCTTGACCACTATCTCACCTGACGTTATGTGACAATGCGATCATTGGATTTCACAAAAGTTATGCCAATAATTTTCAGACTCTGTGTTTTAAATACTATATAGGTGAGCGCTTGACCACTATCTCACCTGATGTTATGTGACAATGCGATCATTGGATTTCACAAAAGTAATGCCAATAATGTTCAGACACTGTGTTTTAAATACTATATAGGTGAGCGCTTGACCACTATCTCACCTGATGTTATGTGACAATGCGATCATTGGATTTCACAAAAGTAATGCCAATAATGTTCAGACACTGTGTTTTAAATACTATATAGGTGAGCGCTTGACCACTATCTCACCTGATGTTATGTGACAATGCGATCATTGGATTTCACAAAAGTAATGCCAATAATGTTCAGACACTGTGTTTTAAATACTATATAGGTGAGCGCTTGACCACTATCTCACCTGATGTTATGTGACAATGCGATCATTGGATTTCACAAAAGTAATGCCAATAATGTTCAGACACTGTGTTTTAAATACTATATAGGTGAGCGCTTGACCACTATCTCACCTGATGTTATGTGACAATGCGATCATTGGATTTCACAAAAGTAATGCCAATAATGTTCAGACACTGTGTTTTAAATACTATATAGGTGAGCGCTTGACCACTATCTCACCTGATGTTATGTGACAATGCGATCATTGGATTTCACAAAAGTAATGCCAATAATGTTCAGACACTGTGTTTTAAATACTATATAGGTGAGCGCTTGACCACTATCTCACCTGATGTTATGTGACAATGCGATCATTGGATTTCACAAAAGTAATGCCAATAATGTTCAGATACTGTGTTTTAAATACTATATAGGTGAGCGCTTGACCACTATCTCACCTGATGTTATGTGACAATGCGATCATTGGATTTCACAAAAGTAATGCCAATAATGTTCAGACACTGTGTTTTAAATACTATATAGGTGAGCGCTTGACCACTATCTCACCTGATGTTATGTGACAATGCGATCATTGGATTTCACAAAAGTAATGCCAATAATGTTCAGACACTGTGTTTTAAATACTATATAGGTGAGCGCTTGACCACTATCTCACCTGCAGGGCTAGCATGGCGAGGGGATACAATTTTTGTCCCCTGTTTTTCTCCTCTGAAAAGAGATAAAATTGTTTTCTCTACCTGTCAGAGCATGGCCAAGTGGAAAGACAATATTTATCCCCGTATATCATTTGACGTTTAAGTATTTCCACATTGTAAAGCATGGATGACAGAGGGAAAGGGAATAACTGCGATATTTGACATTTAAAGAGGACAAATTTATCTATTATCATAAGAGGTGGGTTTATGTTTATCTATCACCGCAATTTGCCTAAAAATGTCTCGTGCGTATTAAATCTACATTTTCTCGTTATTAGAAACGCACAAAATGGAACGTAAATTACATATTTTCGGATTTTACCGTTACATGGACATGTAAAAGATATACACAATACTTACTTTTTCCCACTCAATCTATGCATTTCTTTCAAATACTTTTTCGAAAACACAAACAATTTTATATATATACTAGATGCGACCCGCGGCTTTGCCCGCGTTTGGGCCACCCTTAACACGTAGGAGTATTAAAAATTAGTTGTAAACCTATTATCATACCTACTTAATATACATATAAAATTTTATCAAAATCGGTCAAGCCGTTTAGAAGGAGTATAAACAATAAAACTGTGACTTAAGAATTTTATATATATACTAGCGGATCCGGCAGACTTTGTCTCGCAGCGCCACCTATCGGGTCTAATCGTGTATCTAAACCATCTGCGGACTAATTCAAACACACATACCAAAATTCATCTAAATCGGTCCAGCCGTTAAGGAGGAGTTCAGTGACATACACACGTACAGTAGAATTACATATATACATAAAGATAGAGAAAATAATGTACTTAGGGGGCGTCCATAAATTACGTGAGGTGTTTAAGGGGGGGAGGGGGTCGAGTCAAATCTCATCTAATCTTACGTTGGAGAGAGGGGGGGTCTCGGCAAATATCACGCAATTTTTATTCTGATTGAAACAAAAAAAAATATTACACTTATAATTAAACTCTCAGCAATATTGATTACTAGTCTTAACTAGTCGTAAATAAAAGCACGCAGCAACTTTTTTTCTTTTTACAATAACAATCCAACGCGTTTACGTAAGAAACCCAGATTTTGAAAAATCTCACGTGAGATTGGGGGATGGGGGAGGGGGTTGAATAAAATCTCACGACATCTCACCAGGGAGGGAGGGAGGTTCAGAAAATTAAAAAAAAACACCTCACGTAATTTATGGACGCCCCCTTAACACTGGCTAAATACACTAACTGTGTGGAGTCATAATGAAACTAAAAAGAAAAACAAAACATCAAAACTGACGACTTGAATCAAATAATGATGACTGATAATAATAATTTGATGATGATAATTTTAATTTATTTTCTATGTATGGCAACAATGAAGGGGACAAGGCTATTCCCTCCATATCCACCGTGACAAATATATCCACCTGTGCGCCCATGCTCTGAATGTGGACAAAATTACAGATGGGGAAAAGACTTTTATCTATTCCCCGGGATTAATATTCCCCTCGCCATGCTAGCCCTGCTGATGTTATGTGACAATGCGATCATTGGATTTCACAAAAGTAATGCCAATAATGTTCAGACACTGTGTTTTAAATACTATATAGGTGAGCGCTTGACCACTATCTCACTTGATGTTATGTGACAATGCGATTATTGGATTTCACAAAAGTAATACCAATAATGTTCAGACTCTGTGTTTTAAATACTATATAGGTGAGCGCTTGACCACTATCTCACCTGATGTTATGTGACAATGCGATCATTGGATTTCACAAAAGTAATGCCAATAATGTTCAGACACTGTGTTTTAAATACTATATAGGTGAGCGCTTGACCACTATCTCACCTGATGTTATGTGACAATGCGATCATTGGATTTCACAAAAGTAATGCCAATAATGTTCAGACACTGTGTTTTAAATACTATATAGGTGAGCGCTTGACCACTATCTCACCTGATGTTATGTGACAATGCGATCATTGGATTTCACAAAAGTAATGCCAATAATGTTCAGACACTGTGTTTTAAATACTATATAGGTGAGCGCTTGACCACTATCTCACCTGATGTTATGTGACAATGCGATCATTGGATTTCACAAAAGTAATGCCAATAATGTTCAGACACTGTGTTTTAAATACTATATAGGTGAGCGCTTGACCACTATCTCACCTGATGTTATGTGACAATGCAATCATTGGATTTCACAAAAGTAATGCCAATAATGTTCAGACACTGTGTTTCGAGCGCTGTGAGAAACTTGTAGTAGTGTTTGTAAATACGACTATAAATCACTAACATATTTTTTAGCGTAGCTATATCATTGCAAGTAAAAATATTACGCTATTTTTATATCAGTTTCGAGTATTAATATTTTTCCATAGCAATAGTAAATTCTGCATCAGAAACAAAAAACACTAGAAAAGTGATTATGCGTGACATGTATGTCCATTGTCCATGTGATGTGTATTGATTACCATACATGATATTATTGTGATATTCTATATTATGCAATAATATAGAATATATGTATTTTATTTTAAAGAAAATTTCATTTTACGATTAGGATAAAGATTTCAGTAATTATTTTAAGCCAAGTCTTCTGTATAACTCATATTAATTAAGAGATAAAAAGTTTTTTGAACATGCTTTCGGTGATGAAGTCGTTATCATGTGTAATGAAAAGTAGGCAGTAATGATAATAATACATACTATTCAAAATTCACCTGTCCTACTATTTGTAAGTATTACAGAATTCCAATCTCTACAGCCCATCAGATCATACACAAGTACCTATACCCAATTTGAGTCCAATCGCACATCAGGAAGTGGTACTAATTTAGGTACCAAGATTTGACACACACACTAACGTTATATTATAATGTAACGTACATACATACAAACACAGCAACAGACAATCCTACTTCCTGCTAATATTATAAAGGCGTAAGTTTGTTTGTATGTTTGGTACTTCTACATGATTGAGCTAAATTTGGTTTGTAGATTGGCCCTGGAATAATACACAGGGTACATTTTATCTCGATATTCCCACGGTTTAGGGTCACTAGCATAGCACTCTCAGAAAAGATGTTGATGGTATGAGACTATGTGGAAGTGGAAAATAGTAGAGAAACAAGGAGCTTGAACTCAGATATTGTTTCAATGTATGCTAGCCTAGTGTTTTTTTTTACATAGAACTGGGTAGCACTTGGCCACTATCTCACCTGATGTTAAGTGATGATGCGGTCGATGATGGAGCGCGCTTACCCAAAAGATACCTATTCACTCGTGATTTGAAGACCCCCATATTATATTTAGCCGGAAACACAGACTCAGGCAGGACATTCTATTACCTGACGGTTCGCAAGATGAACAACGATGCAAATTGCTTCGTTCGGGTAGATGATATATCCACCATAAATCGGTGGCGCCTTTTAGTGTCTCTGGATGTCCGATAATAAAATGACTACTATCTTGCCTGATAGTAAGCGATGAGGTGGTCCAGGATGGTGAACACGCTAGTCCTAGAATGGTCTGACTGTCCAGGGCTGTTCTGCTCGAACACCATTACATCAGATTTTCTCCTAGACGGAAGCAAGCTAGGTTTTGGCAGAATGTCAGGCTTCCACCTCACTTGTATCTGGTTATGGGCTCAGCATTTTATCGAAGCATTATTGACATAAATATGGTATTATAAAATAAGGAATACTATGGTTGTTTTTCAAGTACTTTTATCGTCATAACAAGAGAGAGAGAGAGAAAGAGAATAAGACATGTCTTTGTTGAAATAATGCTCCAACCACCTGCTAGCGAGCACCCAAGAATAATATGAACGATTTTTTCAAAAAAGATACACAAATAAAATTTTAAGATAGGTCATGATGAAGCAATTGCATTAGGTACTTACATCGGGGAAATTATTGTTCACGCGATTTGTTACTCTTTCATGCTAAAACGGCTAAACGGATTTGGATGAAATTTGGTATATAGACAGTATATATTTGTTTTGTTTGGTATGGTGTTTGTATTTGTTTGGTATATAACCTGTATTAACACATAGGGTACTATTTAATGAGGGCAAAGCCGCGGGGCGCAGCTTGTTATGATATTATAGTACTTACTTATAGAATATATCGTGCCACGGAAGATGTGAGAGCAACACTTGTGCTGAATTTGTCTTCGGGTCATAACGACAAAAACAAAACGTATACTTCGAGTCCACTGATGTCAATACAAACGAATAATGTTGAGCAAATGAGCTGTAAAAGAATGCAAATTAATCCAGCATATACATAGATTAGAAATCTTAATTATTTTGACCATAATATATAGACAGGATGAACTAAATGATGTATGAGTTGACTATCTACATAGATGATACAATTTTGTTTCATTTACAAACAGCTATCAAGAAGTCACAATGCAACCTTAAGAACTATAATTTGACTGTAAACACTTCACTGCACCTTAGGAAGGAGCGGGCAAGGCGGGGGCAGCAAGGCCGGGGAAGGGAAGCATGAACGTTGGCAGCGGACTGACAGCGCAGAGCAAGCCAGTTTGGAAGACAAGTTGGAATAGTTGAACTCTGTGGATTGAATGCTGACTGTTCAGCCTTACCTCTCTGCCATCTTCCATTACCAAACTAACACAATTACAAATTCATCTTAGACTTAACATTATTCAGTTTAATTCCTTGAGCATCATATATGCCAATGAAGCATTACAACATGTCATGAATAATCCTAAACAAGTGAGGCTCAAAGTAAAAGCCAATCAGGTCAAGGTTCAAGGTTCAGGTAGGCTACCAGCCAGAGAAGTTGGTTAAATCCAACCAGTAAGATGACATTGGCACAATCAAGACATGAATAAGTTTGAACTAAACTCTAGACATGTCAACATGCCACTTGCTTAATTCAGCAGTAAACAAGCGTGCGAGCGTGCTACACTGTTGATCACATCTTCACTTAGCATCAGGGTGAGATTGTGGTCAAACAATTGCGTATCTATCATAGAAAAAAGTGCCAAAGTCTTATCATTATTTATTCTTACACATCATCACAATCAGCCTGTTTTAGTTCACTGGGTCCCATACAGCCCGTTCACACTAGTCGTAAGTCGCATATGACTAAAAGTCGAATGCTCTGGTCACCATACACTTTATATGGAGCTGTTCACATTGGATGAGATACGATTTTTAGTCTAATACGACTCAAAAAACCATCCGACGGGCCAGCGCCCGTTGTAAGACTAAAAATCGCGTCGAATCGTGCTCGCATAGGTGCCTGCTTGTTGCTGTTCACACAGTCGTGCATCTAATCGACTCAAGTGTGTTGTTACCTCTCTCCCCGCCCCGATTCCTAGATCGCTACACATTGTTTTTTGACATTTTTTACATTTGACTCGCGACACAGTGTGAACAGGTACATCAGACTTTCGACTTTCAGTAATATGCGACTTACAACTAGTGTGAACGGGCTGTTAGGTCTCTCTTCGTCTTAGACTTTCTCCCATAAACAATACAGTGCTCCTCTTAAACTTTTCATTTCAACTAATTTCAATTCACTTTCTCATTTTATAACATATTTAAATATTTTATTATTTGTATTTATAGATATCAGGTATATTTTGAGAGAGGCTAAAGATATTTTTCTGAATATTAGTTTCAATCTACTAAAACTTACTTATCTAATTGACATGGGAATGTAAATTTTGGTATATTCTTTAACTCCTCTTCATTTTTGTATGATTCAGGGTATTTTTTAACAATGTATGGCTCCTGTGCTAGATCTCCTGATGCTACCTCACAATATAACTCAAACAGGTAACGCACTGTCTCTCTGTAAAAAGATAATAATATTATTTATAATGTACAACTACTGAACTGACATAAACTAAACTTTTGTTTTAAATTTATTTTATCTTTTGATCATATGATGAATAGACATCTCAAAAGTGTCATGCACAGAGATTGGGTAATCGGATGCAAATTTACCTAAAGTAATTTTTTGGTAACATAATATTATAATAAGGCTTCTTAGAATATTTTGCTAGGCCAAAAATCAGTCAATATAAGTAAGGAAAGGCACACCATATAACGTTGTAACAGTGTAACTTTAATTTGTGTCTGATTGAGTTTATAACATCTCTCTGCACTTCAATTGGTAAAAACCGAAATTGTAAAAATTTCGACCGCATCATCACTTACTAACAAGAGAGATAGTAGTCAAAATGCTATTAGATATAAAAAATAAAAATATATATATGCATCGTTTTTGATAACCTCCCCTGTTGTTTTTTTGTTGGTAAAAAAAAATCAATAAAAATTAGCCTTTTTCTATGGGCCAACATCAGAACTGTAGCTAAATATGCATTTGAATATTTGAATTCTAGTCAGTACAAAGATGCTAGATCCATGCAAAACATGCTAACAGTATACAGCATGTCAGGTATTATGTACCAAACAGTAGTAATTTATCAAGTAACAGTAATTATTTAAAATGAGTTCGTGCCACAAAGAGTTTGGGAACCATGACACTAAGCTAATTGAGCAATAACTTGGCCTTCACAAATCACTTAATACAAATATACATACATGATACATTATCAACACACTATGAAACAAGAGCAGGAAATGATAAAGCGAACATTAGCAACAAAAAAAGCGTTATCAGCATTATGAATGTTCAGCGCTAAACAAATTGAAAAGTAAATAAAACAAAACAGAAACAAGATGGAGTGAGAGGGATACTACGATCATTTCCTTGGTTGAATAATAGGGTTATGTGATCAAACCTACAAATAAATTAGTTAGCTAAAGCAACAAAGAAATAAGAACACTTTCAAATACAATATTACCTTATTCTGGAACCCATGTCGCGACGTGGACTCTAAATTTTAAATTACATCTTACACGATCTTCCGCTGATGATAACTCAATAAATATTTCTTATTTACAAAACATCACAAGCCATAGAAAACTATTTACTTTGTTTATAACAATTTTTTACTAGTTTTAACATTCTGACGAAATGAAAATTACAAAAGACAAAACGAGGGGGTGATTACTGAGTGATGTGAATGTTTCGCAAAATTTGCAGAAGTTGGATTTTTGACGTTGTAAATAAATGACAGTTCTATGACAATCAATATCACACGTCAACATTTTGGCATTTTTTTTCTAGTTTCATTGTGGCTCTACACGATTAGTGCATTTAGCCAGTATCAAAGTAAAGGTCAGTTCAGATCACAACGCGATGCGACGAGACGCGAAGTGACGCGACGAGACGCGAAGTGACGCGACGCGACGTGGCGCGCACTTTATTAAGACAGTGATATAAAAAGAACTTTATTTACTACACGAAATGATACACTTTTCATTGAGTTAATTCAGCGCAGCCCTAAGCCGCCGAATTAACTCAATGCAATGTGTATCTTTTGATGAAATAAATCAAGTTCTTTTTATATACCTCTTTTAATAATGACGCGTCTCGTCGCGTTGCGGTCTGCGCTGACATTAAGGGTGAGGACATAAAGAGGCATGTTCCTGGGACAGACAACCTGGTAACTATTATATAATCTCCCAATATCCCAATAAGATCCCAGCCCGTAATTTTCTGCAACTTGTTTCTGGAGAAACAAGATTAGATAGTCTTTTTTATTTGAAACTTCACACAAGTACTTCTATAAATGAATAAGTAAATACGTATTTCAGGCTTTTGCGAAATTCAACCCCATAAGAGAGAGGGTGAAGTGGGGTAACAAATTCTGAAATCCTAGGATGATGGATTATAATCCATCATCCTAGCTGAAATCAATATTGCATCGGATTGAGCTGAAATTTGGCATGCAATTAGTTATTATGACATAGGTATCCGCTAAGAAAGAATTAACCGAAATTCTCCCCGCAGATGGAACGGGGGTTCAAAGTTTGTATGTAGATAGTCTGTTTATTAGATACTTTACATAAGTACTTATGTAAATAAATAAGTAAATACTTGTTGCAGATTGTTTTAAATTTTTCATAAAGATGAATCTCTATTTCCCTTAGTCACGCGATAACTTGAAAACGGGTAAACCGATTTGGCTACTTCTTTTTTGTTATGTTTTTATGATGGAAAGGTTTTCATGAAAGAAAAGTTTAAAGTAAATTAAAGAAGTTTTTAACCTAGTGAAGCCGCTGGGCACTTCTAGTTGACCTATATCTATAGTAATATTATACAGAGAAAACATTTGTATTTTTGTACTTTTGTATTTTTGTATGTTTGTAATGATTTGGCTCAAAAACTACTGGACCGATTTAAAAAATTCTTTCACTTATATATAGAATAGACTTTCGAAATGAAAATAGGCTATATTTTATCACGTTTAAATCAAAGGTACATTCGTGGAGACCTAATTTGCAACCTAAGTCGACAAAAAAACGGTCGAAAAAAACACGTTTCTTACGAACGCTGCTCAATTGAAAATAGATGGAAGAATATTTTGTATGGAAGAGTTGTACAACTTAATAAGAGCTACAAAGAAGTCGCCGACAGCATATGTCTATCTCTTAAGGCTGACTCACAGTAACCATTTTAATCTTTAATTTTTTGTTAAAAAATATAACATAACTTCCAAGGCTATTTTCAAGTATATAGTATTAATCCTTATCCAAATAGTTACGTTAATTTGCTTAGCCACATATTATAGATTAAAATTGTCCTTAACAGTATATAATTCAAATGAAAACTCTAGAAGATATCACGAATTTCACATACACGCGTCGCAAAATTAATAAAATATTTGCAGTGTAACCACAGATTAGTTCATAGTTACTACGAAACTATTAATAAAAGCTTAGCTATTCTGTAGATCCCCACCGATCACAATTCTACCGACAATAATACCGATCACAATGACTCTAAACACGTCATTTAGAATCTGATCTGTAAGTTGGTGAGGATTTGAGTATTCTGTAGAGTCCAGGAGATGTCCCAGCATCAGGTCAATGCTTCCATGTTCTTACAATATCGTTGAAGAAGAAGATTTTCGAATTGATCAGACCTATGAAAGTTGATTTCATAGCGCAATTAACTAGAAAAAAGCTCATAGTGTTATAACGATTGAACGAATTTTCATAAATCAAAGCTAAGAACACTCTCGATAAAGATATCTACCAAACAAAAAAAAACTATCAATAATAAAATCAAAATCGGTTCATCCGGTCGGCTGCTAAGATGCTACAGACAGACACACAGACACACACGTTAAACGTATAAACCCCTACTTTTTTCGTTACGTTTAAGGTTACGGCGGCAGATGTTCTCCTTGGTGGTAAGCTATTTTTCAACCGACTTCCAAAAATAAGGAGGTTCTCAATTCGTCTGTATGTTTTTTTTTGTGTGTGTATGTAACGTGATTACTACGTCAATTGTGTACCGATTCGAATGATTCTTTTTGTAATCGGTAGGGTACGTTTTCGAAGTGGTCCCGTTGTCATTTCATCGAGATGTGATAAGTATCTCCAGAGATATGACGATAAACGTCTCAAACTTGCTACTGAAGTTGACTCGCGGGGCATTGAAGTCGGTTGTTTTAGTTAAACTATCTTAATTATTGGTAGATTTAATGATCCCACTACCTCTGTACAAAAACCCATGATTCATGAATGCAAATAAACTTTCATTGGTAGGTATATAGCTAGGATTAGAACCAACGACCGTCGGGTCAGAATCAGGGTAACAATCCTTAACGCCAAAGGGCCGTCCAATATCACTACGTAAATATTATAAAACAAAGTCCATCAATGCGTCTGTCTGTTCGCAATAATCTCAATAGCTACTGAACGGGTTATCATGCGGTTTTTACCAATAGCCAGAGTGTTTATGAGGAACGTTTAAGTGCATAATTCGTTAAGATTTTGTGTAAATTGGTTGAAATATGACTATGATTGTTAAATATGTTATAATTTTATATTCGATGCAACGAACTGATGCAAATTTTGTAGCCATGTTCTACCCGTGCGAAGCCGGGGCGGGCTGCTAGTATGTACTAGCTAAAAGCCGAGCTTTGTGAGGGCTCGCGTAGTTTTTCTGCCTGGTAATAATTTTAAGGCAGTTTTTTTATATTAAATAGCGAATTTGCCCCACACTAGCAAAAAATTTGCCAAAACACCAACCACTCCAACAAATGCATAAAATTTGCCATCATATTATTGAATTATGGCATAAAATAAGGCATGATAAAACCGGCCAAGTCGAGTTGGACTCGTCCACCGAAACTTCCGTACCAACGTTGGTTGATACCAATTAAGCTGGACCTCTAAATTGTATGAGCGCTTATATAACTCAGAGGCCTTGATCTATCTTGATTGGAGTGAACTATGTATTTATGGGGACACCTTTTGATTTTCAACCCTTTTTTATTTTTTTGAATTTTTCCTTTATTTGTGCTATGAGAACTGGCTTGCCAAATTTCATGATTCTAGGTCAAAGGGAAGTACCCTATAGGTTTTCGACCCAAAACTTATAGGGCACTTCCGGTTGACCTAGAATTGTCAATTTTGGTTAAAAGTAAGGTTTTATAGTGTAAATAAAGGAAAAATTCCAAAAAATAAAAAAGTTAAAAATGATGGTACATTTTGGTACTTAAAAGTTTTCGCGAAAATCTAAATTTGCCCATATCTTTTTATTGTGTTCACTCAGGACCTTGATTTTTACACACCTAATAGGGATTAAAGATCTCAGTATCTGATATAAATTTCAACTTGCTGGGTCCACCCGCTCCTGAGAAAATCGGTGGTGACACACAAACAGACAGACAGACAGACAGACGGACAAGAAAGTGATCTTATAAGGGTACCTTTTTTACCTTTTGAGGTACGGAACCCTAAAAATAAAGTTTACCTTCTCATTCAAACTTTTACAAAGGCCCTAGGGGTATAAGCTAATAAAATCTGCCCGCGGAAGAAATCTGATTGATAATTTATACGACATGTAGGTTCTAATAAAATATTTATTTTCTGGAAGTTTGAGATCTGTAACTCAATTGTTTTTTTTTCTAAAGCAGAAAATGTAAAAAACAGAAAAAAAAATTTTCAAGACAGACTGCAGCAATTATTCAAATTTTTTATATATTTTTAGGACAAATAATAGCTATTATATAAGAAAATTGAGAGCTTTATAACATCATAGCATCATAGAAAAAATATTTTTATATTTAATTTTTTATCATGATACATTTTTGGCACAATAACAAAAAAAAATCGTACCTTTAATATTTGCCTATAATAATGTAATATTTATTTAAAATAAAGGTACGTCATAGTAAAAAAAAACTGGCCAGGTGCGAGTCAGACATTTGTCCCGCACCTGGAGGGTCCCGAACGCCATCTAACGGATATCTAACGAACTTCTAACACCAACAAAGTGATCGTTAACACAAAGGTGTTAGCAATTAATATTATTAAATATCTGGTTGACCGGCTTTGCTCTTGAGCTTTGCTCGGTATTTTTTGCCACTATTATTGCTACTTAAACAGAAAAATGTGACTCTTCCCCGACATCTATTAGCGAATAATAATACTATTTTTTTTTTATTTTAGAGCAACTAACTGCTTTAACGACACTATAACACTAAAGCTACTTCTACTCGCGAATAGATGTCGGATAGAGTCATATTTTAAGTTGATTATCGATAAAGCTGATTATTGAAAACACGAATAAAACAACATTTTCTGAAAATTAATCCTAGCTAGATCGATTAATCGCCCCTGAAATCCCCTGTATACTTAATTTTATCTAATCGTTGGAGCCGTTTCCGAGATTCAGATTCAGATTCCGAGATTAAGGTAAACACGATAGCGCCATCTATGAACGATTCATAGATGGCGCTATCGTAAAAAACACGTTTTTTTGTTTTAAACCCTTTAGTTTTTAATTTTGTTCTGTTCTCAGTATTTGTTGCTATAGCGGCAACAGAAATACATCATCTGTGAACATTTCAACCGTCTATCTATAACGGTTCATGAGATACAGCCTGGTGACAGACGGACAGACAGACAGACAGACAGACAGACAGCGGAGTCTCAGTAATAGGGTTCCATTGGTACCCTTTGGGTTCGGAACCCTAAAAAGCACTTTTCAGTCTCTCTATCATCTACTACTTTTACATATAATACATTAGAATCGCTTTTAATTGCTTTTTTCTGCTATTTATGTACA
Source organism: Cabera pusaria (assembly GCA_954871355.1). Lineage (NCBI taxonomy): Eukaryota > Metazoa > Arthropoda > Insecta > Lepidoptera > Geometridae > Cabera > Cabera pusaria. Next base: position 24,792,058 of record OX940885.1, on the reverse strand, counting down.
TATATATATGTATTACATATACATATATTATTAAAAATAATATTAATTTTCAAAATAACAACAATAGCTTCTATTGTGAAAGTAAATAAATAAAACATTCGAATATCAATTATCAATTTTATTATTCAATCTTAGTTAGCTATGTTCCAAGGAACAAAATATTATTATTAGTCATCTTTGAGTATTCACAAAGTTAGTCATAGTCATAGTCCGTATATCACAGCCACTTTTTTCCGAAACTACTAATAATTTGGGAATAGTTAGTATAATAGTTACGAAATTCCTAAGAATACACAGTTGAAACTTGGTAGGTAGATGTATTCTATGAACCGCTTTTCGATTTTTATACAAAATTAAAATAATTTAAGATCGTTTACAAAACGACAAAAACCGACTTCACACGCCGCGATAGTAATATTTTTTTTTATCAGTTAAGATTTGACGGAGTACGTTGGTAGATTTGAGAGGAGACGGAGAGCCTAGGGCATTTCCAACCAAAAAAATGCATAATAAGAATGTTATACAGATAATAGAAACAGAAAATTGTCAAAATTCTATTTATATTTCAAAATTCATAAAGATCCTAGAAATCTGCCACTTTTTGGAATCGTCAGCGTAATCCGCATCATCACAACAGGTGAGATAGTGGTCAAACGCTAGCCTAGAAGATATAAAAAAAAATCTGCTGGAGTTAAGATTTAGGTCCTAAATCTGCCTTAAATGGCAGATATCTGCCATAAATGGTACACTGATACCAGAAGTCATTTGGATGACAGATGTAAATTCTTTAGATTTCCAACAGATGGCGTTAGTAACCAAACATTATGTTCGCAGCGAAGTTAATTCTTTGATCTTCTAATGGTCCCCTCCCCCAAAAGCTAAACTGCTGGCTTGAAAAATCTGGAAAAATTCGTGATAATAGAATTCATGAACTTTAAAGGAAACTATAGCGGTTAAGATAACTTTATCAGTTTAGCAGTAATAGTCGTTGAACTTGGGTGTTGGATAATTTTGTACCAAATACATAATCCTTAGAATAAATCCTTTAAAGTGCAAAGACAAAGTATCTTGTTGCTTGTTTATAACGGGTAAAGACTTGCATTGAATAACAGGCTACTACGGAACCCTACACTGCGCGTGGCCCGACACACACTTGGCCGGCTATTTTTAATGTTAATAAAATTATATATATTTTTACTGATGACACATCTACATGTGAATTTAAATTACTATGCAAAAGCACTAATCAATAGGTGTGATAGTTTTTCAGTAAAGTGCACCACAAAAGTTCTCAGGTTGTGGGATAGTGTAGGGCTCGCTTCGCTCGCCCTGATAATAATTACATTTGAAAATAAGCAACATTACAAAAAATCATATCGCTGACAGTGGGTGGGAGGTTCCGCAACTTCTTCCTCTCAGGCCAGGGAGGTATTCTACCACTCCCACATTTCCGCCCCTTAAATAGATGCTAGCTAATATACAGTAATTCCTACCAAATTATCTTGTTTAGAGGCATAGAGAATGTATATATATATATAGAGAGAGAACATTAGCGTATACAAATGAAATAGCTATAGAGATATACTGACTGACCGCGGGCTGACCGCAGACCACAGTGTTTGTACGGTTTAACTTTGACAGTGACGAGTTTTGGCGGGAACGTGAAAAAATGTGTGTGCTCTCATTGTATTTTTGACGTGATTACGTCTTTAAAATTGCTTCCATAGAGATGCAATTAAAAAAATACTAATGATTGGGGGATACACTTGGTGTTGCAGCTTCAAATCTATCATCATTATCCAAAATACAATTGCACCACTGGATATCAAAGGGTCAGCTCAGACCGGGACGCGACGTGGCGCGCACTTATTAAGAGAGTGATACAAAAATAACTTTATTTACTACACAAAAAGATTAATATTTCATGGAGATAGTTCGGCGGCTTCAGGCTGCACCACGCGGCGCCGCGCTGCACCGAGCGGCTACTGGCTGCGCCGCGTGGAGTCGCGTTTGCACTGCGCGGCGCAGCGGGAAGCCGCGTGATAAACAATAGCGTATCGAGATTTATAATTAGTATTAGTTTCGGTTCGGAGAAGTTACGTCGTTCGTTTAAGTTTTAATCGTAGGCTCTCAACAAACTCATTATAGATAAAACATTAGTGTCATATTGTGTGTGACTGTGACTATAATTTGGTGTCAAAATATATCAAAACGTGGACTGAGTATTAAATGGACTTTGCATTAAAATAACAATAATAATATGAGATGGATAAAACTATACAATTACTAGTATGATGAGTGACTAGTAGAGCGAGATGGATAACACTTTATTATTCTTCTCTGCGTAGGCAATTTTATTTTTTTGGAGCCAGTTCTGGCTCCCAGTTATAGTGCGCCCATTGGCTTTTACCCGCTGTCTTGTATACCCCGACCAAATTACGTTGTTCATTTCATCTTATAGCTGGCATATGTATCACGTTCATGTGTTCATCATTTTAGTTTTGTTATATATCTATAGCTGCTTTATTCGCATACGCTAATGTCTAGTCTATTTCATTTTTCGTCTACGATCAAAAATATATAATGTCGTGCTATACGATACGCGCCAAAAAACCCAAAACAAAACACAAAGATCGTATGCGGTTGGAAGGTTTTTTTTTTAAAAGCAATCGAATAGCACCATTAAAACACCATATAATTGAGTCAAGCTATGCCGGGAACGTAAAAGTGCGCAACGCAGCTTTTGACGAACCACCATAGCACAGCTGCTTTCAGAGGTAGTTTCCGCTACGCCGCAACGAAATGTTGGAATAATATTCCACCTCCACTGAGGAACTTGCAATATATTCAAGGATTTCGTATAAAATTAAGACTGTTTCTTTGTACTCATCAAAAAGAACAGGAAACTTTACTGCACGACACAAGTGCAATTTGAGACATTACATAACATTAACAAATAACAATACCTAATACGTAAACCTATAGTTACATAACACAGAATATTTAAAAAAAACAATACTAAATATACTGTTAGTTTATGTAAATCTTGTTATTTTTTTTTTTTAATATTTTATTTTACTTAGAGTAGAAACTTTAACAATTTTTTGTTATCGTTACTATTATACGTATTTGATGCAAAATAAACATATTTTCTTTCTTTCTTTCTTTCTAAAAAACTGGCCTAGTGCAAGTTGACTCGCACTCGTAGGGGTCCGTAACACAGTAGAATATTTGAAAACTATAATGTCTGTATGATAATCAAAGTTGTATTTGCGGTTGCTATATATCAATAACTGCTGTTTACAAACCAATTCGTTGAAAGATTTTTATAAGATCCACAGCATATAATTTTTTATATTTTTTTTTCTCCCTTTTTTGAAAGTTGGAGGGGGGGGGGGGCACACAGACAGACAGACAGTCATGACGAATCTATAAGGGTTCCGTTTTTTTGCCATTCGGCTAAGGAACCCTAAAAATTAATGCAGCCGAATGGATTAACGACGGTGCCAGTACATCTGCCACCTATTACGAGACGTATTCACGTACAACACACGGCCGTCCACGTCATTACTGAGTGTTTACGGTCAGTTTTAACTAACCAACGGTCAGTGCACCGATCACTGTCGCTGCGATAGCGTGATACCCCCGCTGCGCGGGCAGGATAGAGTGGATCGTGCATACGCGTAGCCCAAGTGCGTCGCGCGATGTGACTATTGCCACGCGGATATCGTAAGAATGAAATTGAGTATCGAATCCCGCGCTACACTAATTATTACTGATGACTAACAACGTGGAAGTAAAAAAGAATATACTTCCAAGTCTAGTCAACGACGTCGTTCTTTTTTAAATTTCTACCAAATTCAATTTTTTTTTTGCAATGGCAACTCATTAGACAAGGACACACTCCCACTTAGATGCTTTTCGCTTGGGCCGTTTTGTTGTACAAAGCAATTACAACTTTATGTTTGGTGCATACGGATTCAATTAAATTTGACAAAATCATCTGCAGTGCACGATCAATTATATTAAATCTATGGTTTTGACAATACAACATGACTTGAAGCAGTGTACTGAAACTTCAGTATAAGAAAAAAGATGTATAAAACGGGGGGCTCACCGGTGGAGTCTATATTCGTTTTACTCACACTATTTCTTACTATCTCTTTCGTTCGGATGATTTGAAGAAGAAGAAGAAGAAGAAGAAGTAACATCATTACGTAGTCTGTGATAACATGTATTTCTACTTAGCCTGTAGTAGCGTGATAACCGGGTTATTCAAAATAATTATTTAGGTATTTTATTTTTTGTTTTACCAACAAATTACCTAGTGTGGACTTTTGAGAGCATTGAATTTATGGTGTGTGATTATTACACTTTGCTTGTGAGTGATAATGAAACATAGGAATTGTAAAATATGCGGGTTAAGGGCTGCAAAGACTGACTCTACTAAACGTTATTTTATGGCAATATTTCCACTTAATGAAGCTCAGTAAGTAGATTAACCTTAAATAATAGCCGTTTACTGCTTCTCTAGATCAAATATTTCATCAATTTACAAACTTTATAAACTTTTTGTGAAAAATAGGGCGCAATGCACCCATTGCGGTGCTTGTCGATATCGATAGTAGATAGTACAATTTTCCATTATATTATTGAATTATGGCATAAAATAAGGCCTAAAAATAAAAACCTTCTCATTCATACTTTTACAAACTTCCAAACCAATAAATGCATAATAAAAATTTTATACTTTAAATAGAAACAAATTGTCAAAATTCTATTTATATTTCAAAATTCATAAATTTCCATGAAATCTGCCACTTTTTGGAATCGTCAGCTTAATCTGCGTTAAAATTTAGGTCCCAAATCTGTCTAAATGGCAGAAATCTGTCACTAATGGTCACACTGATACCAGACGTCATTTGGATGACAGATGTAAATTCTTTAGATTTCCGACAGATGGCGTTAGTAACCAAACATTATAATATGCTATCCTAGAAACAAAATTGTTTATCTTTTTTTTTAATGGTAATAATATGATATTTTTTGACTGATAGCACATCTGCATGTGAATTTAAATTACGATGTTTCATCATCATCATCATCATTATCAGCCGGTGTCAGTCCACTGCTGGACGTAGGCCTCCCCCAAGACACGCCACTGAGCCCGGTCTTCGGCTCTTTGTATCCAGTCACTGCCCACCGCTTTGCGAATGTCGTCGCTCCACCTAGTCACAGGGCGTCCTACTCTACGTTTGCCGATTCGCGGTCTCCACTCTAGAACCAGTCTGCCCCAACGGTTATCGGTCCTACGGCAGATATGACCAGCTCACTGCCACTTCAATTTGCTAATCCGCTGAGCTATGTCGATCACTTTAGTTCTCTGGCAAATTATTTCGTTCCGGATTCGATCCCGCAGAGAAACACAGAGCATAGCTCTCTCCATACCTAGTCTAGTACTATGTTTAAGCACAAATTAATAGGCGTGATAGTTTTTCAGTAAAGTGTACAACAAAAGTGCTCAGGTTGTGGAATAGTGTTAGGGCTAGTTTCGCTCACCCTGACAACTCGCGATACCAGCTAGGTACTAAGAAAAGGGAGTCTCAGGAGAGTAGGTATGCTCAGTTTAAATATTACTACACCCTTTTGATTGTACATCTAGTTTATTATACAGTCAGTGCTGGATTTAGAGGTCTGGAGGCCTCAGGGCAACATAGGAGTGAAGGCTTCCTGGCCCTAAATTATGTTCCTAATAAAATGGACAATTTTTTTCAGTCGAGTTTTCAAATAAATAATTTATTGTGAAACCAAGTAGAATAGATTCTTTTAATTTTTAACAAACATAATATAAATATAATTATTGATGTTTGAATTTTTTTATGTGGCCCTTTTGTTGATGCTCCGGGGCTACTGCTCCGGTTGCTGTCCCCTAAATCCGGCCCTGTATACAGCGTGTCCCAGAAATTAGTGTTAAGCGATTAACTGATAAGTCAAGTATATCGTTATCTTAAGCTTCTGATGCCGATGAGCGAACCCTACAGAGCATACTCCAAAAAAATAAAATGCTTGATAAAATTTTGTTTTACTGCCTATCATTTTCTCAAACTGGTATTGGCTTAGTGGTGGATTTTTTAAACTAAAATATTAAAAATATAAGCCTTTACAATCTAACCTCTAAAACAAAATTAGTTAAGTAGAAAATATAACCTTCTGAAGTATTGACCAAGCAGCCGTAGTTCAATAATTATCGATATTTTTACCGACACGGCACATCACTACGTTTTTTTTTGTTTTGTTGGTAAATTAGAAGAAGAAGAAGCAGAAGATTACTTCGCTGTTATGTTGGCTACTATGAAAGTACCGTGTTTTTGACATTTCGCTACTTGGTCAGTTTGCTCTATGGGACCCGACTCTTTTTAACGTAGTGGTTATTTTCTCTTTGACTTGAAGTTGACTTTTTGAATGTAACGCCGGTTTTGGCGGGAACGTGGAAAAGTGTGAGTGATCTCATTGTATTTTTACCTAAAACTTGTGTTCTTCCGCGAGTTAATGTGTAATAAATGTGGATTATTAACCATTAAGTGTCGGTGAATGTGTGCGAGTGTAGGGAAACAGCACAATGTTGAAAAACATGCTATTTGCGTTCGCACCAAAATTCCTCTGAAAATCTTCAGTAAACACCACATCTTTACTGAAGGTATGACTTAGACTAGACTTTTACTTGAAAACTGACCTGAAATGTGACTTTGACCCATGTCTGCGACTAAAATTCATGAAGAATTTCAATACTTGACACTGGCTAAATACACTAATCGTGTGGAGCCAGAATGAAACTAAAAAAAAAAATGTAACGTAACGCCGAGTTTTGGCGGGAACCTGGAAAAGTGTGTGTGCCGTAGACGGCAAAGAGAATATAACCACTACGTTAAGAAGAGTCGGGACTCCCATAGAGCAAACTGACCAAATAGCGAAATGTCAAAACGAGAAGTAACGACGTCAAAGTAAGAAATAGTGAGTGAGACGAATATAGACTTCCATCGGACGCGCCCCCCTTTTCATTAGTTTTCATAGATCTTTTTTTTTGTACTGCAGTTTCGGTAGACTGGTAGACGGAATATTAAAAATAAAAATTAATATTAATACTCCGTCCACGGTGTGTGCTCTATTGTATTTTTTCCTAAAACTTGTGCTCTTCCTCCTCATGAGTAACCGTTTCTTTTCTCATGTGCTTTCGCGAATTAATTTATACATCTTTATATACATATAACAAAAAAATTACGGATAGCTGTCTGTAAATGGAAGATATATGAGAAGCAAAGATTGTTAGAATTTTTGTCTGTTTGTTCGTGCGTTTGTGCACGCTAATCCCAGAGACGGCTTATCCGATTTAGATGTGGTTTTCACTAATATATTGTGGTAGGTAAGCTTCACGGCGAACATTTGTTAAACTATTTAAGTATACATATCTATTTTTCCTTTATTCAGTAGCATTGACTGAAATTTACTAAATTTCATAATAATGGTCTTTATAAAATTATGATTATATCAACATCAACACCATTATTAAAAAAGCGGAAGTCAGTTTGTATATTTATTTGTTTGTGACTTCTTCATGGTCAAACGGCTGGACCGATTTAGGTGAAATTTTGCACAGGGATAGCCAGTATTATGGATTAGACTACAGGATACTTTTTCATGCAGGCGAAGTTGCAACCGAAGCGCATATTTTGAACGTTACTGATGTTGTATCTAGGTTTAATCTTGCATATTCGCTATCAAAGAGTAAATCTTCTGAACGTAGTACTATTAATTATTCTGTGGCATTGGATCGCTGGTACTTGTACTATTCATTATTCTGTGTCGCTGGCATAACACATCCAGTGGCAAGGTGGTTATAAGTGACGATGATGAAAGCTGTGAATGTGTTTGTGTGCTCAATGGTGCTGGCTGTGTTGAGGCAGATAGCAATGATTATGATAGTTATGGTGATAATGTTGATATATAGGTACCTAGATCATAACAATCATCAAATGAAACACAATAGTTTTATAAAACACATTTATTTAGTTTGTACATTAAAATCAATCACAGACTAAAAGGGCTTGTAAATCACAACATAAAACTTCATAAATCTACTATATCAAATTATAAATCTACCAATAACTCTTCGTATGCCGGAACACAGATCCATACGAGACATAATGTCATTTTAATTGTGTCTGGAATCCGGCATAGGAGGGGTTAAGTTCATTTTATAAAGCAATTTAATTGTAGAAGAAAAGGCATTACTTAACTGAATAATAGGAACAATACTACAACCTATAGGTTAAATAACAACATAAATTAACAAGAACTTACCAATGTTAAGTTTAATAATGAAAGGCAACCCTCATTTTATAAACTTAAGTATGCTTACTATTTATAACAAACAACCTACACCAGCATAATTATTGCCTGAAATATGATAACTTATTTAATTATTATTGATATAATAAGTACAATTAAACAAGAGTTGCCATAAAATGACAATTTGATTATTAATTAAAAATCAAATAACTTATTCAAAACGAATAATTTTACTAATTACATACATCATAATGGTTAAATAGACAATAAATGCACATTTACATTTAATAAAAACTTATAAACAAGGCTCATTATAAACTCACTGGAAAGTTCGATCCTAGCCATAGAGTACCCGGCCATTAAATGGTAAGTACATGGTTGAAAAATATGCTTCAAAAGTTTTGAGCTATTTGTTTCATAAGAGTTGTATTACTAGATCATCACTAATGTAAATATGTGACGATGACAGACATTCTACTACCTAAGGAAGAGTGATTCTCTTCAATACGATTGGCACATCGATATCATGAGCGAAAACCTTATTTCATTACTTTAGGTTTTCGTAAAGACAACGATCCTACAAACAGTGATCTTAATAAATGCTTTCAAAAATTTACAATTATGGTCTACTGTAAAATATTTATACAAAAAAGCTCTGTTGCCAAAATGACCATCTATAAATAATAAATACACTAAGTGCTTAATATATATTTTAAATATATAATAATATATTTAATATATTCTCATAGTGTACCTATGAATGCATTTGGCGTACCTACTTATCAACATTGCAGTCTAAACATCAGATCTTAAAAGATAGGTACCTATATTAATCATTATAATAAGTAATTGGAATGTCCTTAAACTATTAAACGAAACTTGGTTGAGTATATCACCAAAGGCTTGGTTTATTTAGAATTTTAATATATTAATATATATAAATGGTGAATTTTCGACATACTAATATTTTGATTAATATAATAAATATGTATATAAGAAATCACGATTTTAAATTGACTTTGCAAATAAGCCTTAAATATTACGAATTAGTAAGTATACACAAATAGGAGGAATTGTTTTCATAAGTATGTCATTGATGATTATGATTGTTATTGTCACCCGTTTTAATACTATGTTTTTATTTCTAATACTAAAGCGAGGCCTTGGACTTGGTAAATGCTATAGTAATATTGATGCACTACCATTAAATGTTAAGCATACTGACACAACTTATTTAAAGCTATCAAACACCGGGAACCTATAGTTTTTTTCAATGTTAGGTATAGAGAATAAAATAAAGCTGTGACTAGATAGAATATTGCCATTTATAAATGTTGGGTTCTCTGAAAATCTTATTCAAAATCACAGCTTATATAAAATAATCTATATCAGCAATAAGTACTTTTTTCACAAAAATAGGCTTAGCTTATTAATAAAACATAATATCAAATTATATTAACAATAATAAAAATAGTTTGGTTTGTAAAATAAAAATATGTAGGAACTTAATAACTACTACTAAAGATATATATATATATATATATATATATATATATATATATATATATATATATATATATATATATATATACAGGGTCGTTCAGTACCGATGGATCAAACGAAGCAGGGTGGTAGAGGAAGCGCATCTATTGAACCCCCATGTATGTTCCACCATTTTGGATAGTTTATGGAGTTTATATATAGTTTATGGAGCAGGAAAAAAATTGATTTGATATAAAATTAGACGGAATAGCGCTACTAATAATAACTTTTTGATGTCTCATTTCCACGTATTAGTTTTTAAAATATGTAGATTTCGCTGATATTTGTTACCTACGGGAAGTTACCTATGAAAGAATGGGCAAATTTGAAAAAATAATGTGAACTAATTTTGACTTCATCGCACCTTTTTAATATGAACCGCATAATTTAGGTAAATAAAATTTCCAGAGGTTGTAGCTAGATAAATGCTGAAGTTTTTTCCTGCTCCATATAGCGAAGCAACTTATACCTACTTATTGTATCTAAACATCTATGAAAGAATGGGCAAATTTGAAAAAATAATGTGAACTAATTTTGACTTCATCGCACCTTAATATGAACCGCATAATTTTGGTAAATAAAATTTCCAGAGATTGTAGCTAGATAAATGCTGAAGTTTTTGAAATTGGTATGGAAAAAAAAATTGGCGTTGGAAAAAAAAAACATTGTTCAATGAGATTTTTGCAACTTTTTCTATTATTATGAAAGTTTACTTTTCGAGTAAAATAATAATAATACCATTTGTTAGGTCTATTATTTACCTACGATTACAAAAAAAATATCGCTCTAGCGTAAAGGCTTAAGCATTAAAAAATTTTTTGTGAACCAAAGCGGCTAAAGACAAAAACATTTAAAAAATGTCATATCTCATAAATTATCCAAAATGGTAGAACATACATGGGGTTCAATAGATGCGCAGTGAGGTCCTCTACCACCCTGCTTCGTTTGATCCATCGATACTGAATCACCCTGTATATATATAATATTGTAGTGGTAGGACTTCTGGTCCGCCTAGGGCGGTACCACCACTTTGCCTATTAATTTTCAGCCGTGGAATAAAAATGTTTTTCGGTTGAAATGGCAAGGTGTCAAGTGAAATTACAGGGCATGTGAGACTCAACATCTTTACGTCTCAAGGTACAGTAACATGCAAAACATGCAAAATTCTGAACTGCCAGTATTTTGCATGCCGCTGTACCTTTAATAGGTAGACGTCATCGCTTACCATCAGGCGAGTGTCGTGCCAGCCCTGTTTGATTTTACCATAAAATATATATATATATATTTATATATGTTTATTTAACATTCACTATATTTTATTGTCATGCAGAAATACTACAAGGCAACAGTCGTTTAAGTATGTTTCATATCTGATATTGTCGCTCCTAAAATAATCAGAGATAAATAGACAGTCGAATACATCACGCTACACAGCATTGTCGCGTTAAGCGGCTATAATTTGACAGTAAAATACGTTCGTCCGCCATTGGCTACATGCCACCAATAAAATATATTGACTTACAATCAAGCTTAAGTGTCTTGAACTGGACAGTCGCTCATGTCTTCTAGCATGTACACCATATCCGTAGGTTGTTCGTAGCGAATAATTGTTGTGTAACCTGTAACACCACAAAATATTTTATTATTGTTAAGCAAGTATATAATATAATTTATTATAATTAATAAGTAGCGAAATTATTGCGAAAGTAAGGTGAGTGGTAGTTTTTACTAGGTAATTGTTATTCAATGGCAGTGAGTAGCCGCAGTGATAATTGAGGTGTTTTTAATAAATTATACTAAAACATGTGGAAAGAAGTAGTCTGTCTACCCAAAAGGGCGTGATTTTATATATGTAAAACATATACATATGTTTTTATAGATTTTTGTGATATAAGGTAACAGGACAAGCATGACGTTCGCCTTATGGTGAGCGATGATGTCCAATTATTACAGATTATTTTCTAGTTTAAAGACACTATTTCAAATTGAAATAGAGCTAGGTCATAGAAGACTAGTCAATAATTTGTGATAATTTTGATGAAGGGATTTAAAAAATCTTCTACGCATTTAGGATAGCGGTACCTATTACATATACCTACGTAACACTGGGAGTTTGTTTATGTAATAGGTACAAATAGATAAAAGTAACTAAAGCACACTAAAGTTAGTCTTTCTTGGGTTTAACGTACTATTAGGTATCCAACTATAAAAACTCAATACCTACATGATTTGATTATTTTTATTGAAACTTTTACTGATAGATATTATCATAACTAAAGCGATTCACACACTGACCCGCACCACGCTGCGGGATGCGTGGCGGCCGAGCCGCGAGTACAGATCTGCGTCCGCATGCAGATTTTTTGTATTGATTTCTTGGAACCACGCGCGTGGGTGCGTGTTTTTCCGCATGTAGGTGCGTGATCTACAACACCGCGCGTGAATGCGTGTTCAGTGTGTTGCACTACGCGTGTTTTCTATACAAACACAGATACTTGCAAACAACGTAAGACCACGCACTCCCGCACTACGCTGCGAGATGCGGTGCAGTGTGAGAATCGCCTAAGGGCGTTACCACACTAATAGATGTTTTGTCGACCGATGTCCGGTCAATTGACGTTGGTAGTAGGTAGACTGTCAATTGACGTCGATTGTCACCAACGGTTGATGACATCAAACGATGTGGTAACACCCTAAAAACTAAAAGAGAAAATATTTCGAATTGGGTAATAATTTATTACAAGGAATTGAATTAATGATGTCATTGCAGTGTCTAATCTGCTCGTAAAATTTACAACTTGATTGCAAATTGCTGTAATTTGAGCTTGATATCTTATTAAATATTGAAACGTGTATGTAAGCATCTAAGATCAGGATCATTTTACAATGAGTTATATATGTCAGTGTCTACGATACATTTTGGGTAGTGACACTAAAAAAGTTTTTATTTGTCTTATAGGTACATTGTAATCTGCTATCAATACTTTTATTGCTTTTAAGATATTTCTCAATATCTACGTTCTAAATAGACCTTTATCTCAGTCAAAGATTACGTAATACGAGTACTTGTATAGATAAGTTAAAGAAAAATGGCAAACTCAAAGTGACCGTGGCACATATTAAATTGTCACTATCTTTCGTCGTTTTCTCATTCGTCTGTTCATTTGCATTTTTATAGTTAATAAGTAGGTAGGTATTTCATGTCAAGAATTTAACTGAAAAATCTATTTAATCTGCTTTGATGTTTTGATTATAGGTACTACAAGAAATACTGCACTTAAAATAATTATAATATATACATATGTATTTAAAAGAAATAAACCATAATCAGAAAATAATAATAAAAAATATATATATTTCATGTTCTTATGCGATTATGTCCATCATATAATTTATGATTATTATTTTCTGTATCTGTATTCTGTATCTGTAACAATGATGTAAGCATATAAACATAAGATTATGCATAAACAATAAAATAAAATACAACGCAGTGTTTAAGGATATAAAATAAAACCCCAATTATAAAAGGATTACATTTTAATTTAAATTTTAATTAAAATAATACTGAATAACTTACAAAACACAACTTCGGATATTTAATATCATTCTTAAGTCACTAATAATTACTAATAAATGTAAGATTCGGCTATGCCATAAAAATTACATAAAAGAACTGGTATAAATATAAAAACAAACGGCCATGATGTGGAATGTAATATAAATATTGTTAAATAATATCTTTAGTCATATTTGTTATAATAATTAAAGTGTATAAAATGGTTCAAAATAGTTTACATGATAATTCATTTTCTTACGCTATATATATTTTAACAAAGACTGTTAATATTTATCTATAAAAATTAATAATGTACAAAACAGAATAGGCATGATGACAGTAAATTAAAACCACTCAAGTTACGTATCTGTTTAATAAAAGCTAAATATTGGATTTTAAAATTCGTATTTATTTTATTATTTTGAGCGAAATTAATAATTATTTTAAATAAATAAAACTACAAAATAATGAAAACAGCCATGATATCACAGAATAAATAATATGATAGATGGTATGCTGAACACCAATCAGCAATCATTTGGGTATTTTTAAGTAAAAATAACGTAATTAATATCAGAATGTCAAGTGTTTACACTTATTTTACTCCAACATGACGTGATCGGCAGCGCCATGACACTCTGGAGCGTTTTGGCGTTTTAAACTTAAAAATTAGATTTTCATATACATTTTCGAACATTATAAAGCACTTTTTCAAAATTCGTCATCATGCCTATGTAAAATGCGCACCAATGTTATAAAAACATACGCCATGTTCAAGCTATTACACATAAATTAAGTAAACATTGCATTTTGCTATTACAAACCCTCCGCATCTATTATTTTGATAAATCTTGCTTTAAATTTCATTAGTTAGACTCATCAATAGATAATATCGATAATTTTTTTTTAAGGACCAACTTCGTCTATGTTATTTATTTACTAACTGCTGCCGCGATGTTACGTTATATCTCTGTAGATTCACATGGGAGCTTGATAATCTTTTTTATGTGATCAATAATATGTTTATGCAGATTGGTGCAACTATAGCGAAAGTATGAGGTCACATACATAAAAGTTATTTTATGATGTTGATAAAAAAAGTGCATCTCTATATGCGTCGACAATAGGTTCTTTCTACATACTCTATAGTTATCTTATAAGTTAGGTACTTTAAGTTTTAGGCCGCTCTAAAACGACTCTAGAATTTTAAAGTCTCTTCATATTCACATAATATTATATAATAAGAATCCATAAACGCACGCACGCATTTTGGAAATGTATGTAAGTATTTTTGTCTTTTTTATATTATGCACTTATGTTTTAACCATAAATATGTGATCATGGCAAGTACTTAAAGAGCAACAAAATTAGGCTAGCTTATAAGCTAAACCGATTTCGTTATTTATAAAATGTTGACTCGAATAGTTTTTTGTCAATAACTTCACACCGATCATCACTGCTGCTGATACTTGTCGATGGTAAACGTTAACATCATACATTAATTTCTATTCTGATAATCGAAAGTGATATTATTTTGCCGTGTTCACGCTTCGTCTTTAAGAAATAATTGACATCAACCCTACCTTGTAGATTACCTTAAGTATTATAATATACTAAGGATGACTGCACATCAGCCACTATTGTCTGAGTGATAGTTGCGCTTGTGCTGTGTATGTCTATGCTGTTGTATGCGCTACTGTCTCGTCTTTTGGAGAAACATTATAACGTTTTAACAACTGAGCGGTAATTTAAGCGACTTTCCAACAGCAGATAACAACCTCGACCCAATTCTAACGAACTGCTTAAAATCGACATGCATCTCGTTCGCCACTTTTGACAGCTGTCGTAATCTTTGAGCCAATGACAGCAACGCATTGGCATCGCGCTGGTCCGGCTTTATGCGCGCTAGCGTAACGAATTGGTGGTTCACAGAATAAAAGACCGGCGCATGCATAATATACACCCAAGTTTGAATGGACCATTTTCGATAAATCTGTTGTTGAAGCGATACGATTACGAAAAAGTACGAGCAGAAGTCGAGCTGCAGTTAATGCGAGCACTACTTAATCGTGCAAACAACCTGTAGCTCAAGCGATAGTAGCCAATGTGCGGGCCGACTTATACCAATATTCAATAATAATGGAATGGAAAATGATTAAGTAAGTACCATGAAACTGTAAGGACTTCACCACATACCATATGATGACCATGATATGACAATACATGCAAAGAATCTTTGTTGATAGAATAGCAAAACAACGCCCAGAGTGCTTTCCACACCGAACAAAATAATACCAAAGGAATATTCGTCTAACACGATACGGTCAAGATATGGTCTTGGTATTGTACATTGGAGCACAAGGTGTAGTCTTAATGGACTTTCGACGGTTACTTTATAAATATAAAGTAGGCATTGGAGGCCTGTTAAGAAGTATTAGATTAAAATATATGAATGTTTTTTGTTTTAGGTACATTATTATATACAATACAAATTTCGCTGTACAGTGGGACTCGAACCCACCCACGCTTTTTAGGTAACACGCCTAAGCACTTTAACCAACTTAACTTTGGAAGAGTCCCACCGGAGCGACGAAACTTCTAGATTGGATTAATTATGCATCATTTGTGGCGCCATCTGCAATTACTGTTTAGAAGTAATTACCCAGATGAAACCATTACAGATTTCAAATCCGACAAGAGATATTGCACTCTACTTAAATTAAATATTATGTTTCTTTATATGTTATCTACACTTTGTTATTTTTGATACATTATGATAGAATCCAAAATTCCGGGCTTTGAGTCCTGCTGGACTGCGAAATTTTGAATTGTATATAATAATCTGCAAAATAATTTGAATAACTAAAGAAACATATTTGATATATTAATATTATCAACAAAATTCTTGTAGACATCAAAATATAATATTAAATTATTTATGTCAATAAACATAGATACAGTTATAATCGAAAGCGTTGATCTCTACGTCAAGACTACCCAGCCAGACATTAAAAGTTACATTTACATACAGTTATTCTTCCTCATTTTTACCTTGCGTGTCAGCCGCTCGCAGTCTCGTGCCCTTTAGCAGATACTGAGCCACCATATGAAGAACACAGCAGATCAAGGAACCGATTCCGAACCACAGGAAAGTGTTCGAGCCACCATAAGCCTCGTACAAGCGTCCTCCTATAAAACTGCCGAGCGATGTTCCTACGCCTTCAAAAACGGCTCCTACTAAACCCTGAAATATATTTTCCGGCTTGTTAAAAATGTAAAATTTTTGAACATGTGAAGCGAAGTATTAACAACTCCAAACGCTCTTTGCATTACTCACACATAGAAGTATACAAAAACTATATACATATCTAAAACTTAACATATTTAAGCTTTAGTTATGTATATAGTTTTTGTAACCTATGGTGTGCAATTAAATTGATTATCTAACTAACGAAGAATGTTTAGGGCCAGTTTTACCGGTTCAGATAGTTATTTGACACAACACCATATTTTAGTAGTGGTAAGACTTCTGCTGGTCTGCCTGGGGCGGTATCAACACTTTGCCAATTAATACAGTCGTAAAATAGGAATGGTATTCGGTTGATATGGCAGTGTACAGTAAAGTTACAGGGCATAAGAGACTAAACATCTTTATGTCTCAAGGCAACAGGCGCAGTGCAGTGCCAAATTCTGGCTGTCTAGAATTTGGCATGCCGCTGTATCTACAATAGGTAGACAGGCGGACTTGCAGATGTCGTACCATTACAAGAAGAATATTTCGTAATTCAAGGTCTTGACTATAATCAAATAATACTAGTACACATACACAGATAATAAATAACTAACTAACTAGACAGGTCATCTCAAGATTTTCAGGAACAGAAGCAATGGAAAGATTTCCAAAGTTATTCTTAATTTATATACTAGATGCGTCTCACGTCGTTTGACGGCGTTTATAGCCTATTTGCTATTCTGATGTATAAAATATAACATTGCAAAATTTCATTAAAATCCGTTGAGTAGTAAGTAACAAATAATACTTACAAACATTCGCATTAATAATATAGGATTTTTACGTACTGCAAGATAAAAAATTAATAGTAGATTATACAACAAGTGAATAAAAAGGCAATTTAATTCGAGGGGAAGTTGGATCCCGAGAGCAGCGAAGGATTCTATATTAGAATCCTGAGCGGAGCGAGGGATACAAGGAGCGAGATTAAATTTTTTATTCATGAGTCTACGTGTAATCTTCTTTTTACCATTGACTGCGAGAAAATAAATAGTAGTACCTACTTATAGTATTTATGTTTATCATATTTTATGAGTAATGTGTAATAAATGTGGATTATTAACCATTTAGTGCCGGTGAATGTGTGCGAGAGTAGAGAAATAGCACAATGTTGAAAAACATGCTATTTGTGTTCTCACCAAAATCCAACTGAAAATTTTCAGTAAAGTTCACATCTTAAGTAAGGTTTGGACTAGACTGTGACTTCAACTTGACTCAGAACTCACAACACAGAAATGTGACTTTGACTCAACATTATGACCTAAATTTACAAAAACTTGAACAATTTTATTACTTGAATACACTAATCGTATGGAGCCATAATGAAAACAAAAAAAAATTAAGCAAAATTGGCGGGATATTTATTTTTATTTAACTATATAGTTTACCTCCATTTAGCCAGCCAGTAGGCACTTTCAGCAAGAATTATTTATTTTTTGACCATAATTCGTATTTCGTGCTTGTTCCAAATTCAAAATGTTTTTATTCACCGAGTGAGTAAAAGAGCGTTTTATTCACTGCTGTCGATGAATAAAGTGCTCTTTTTCGAGTGGCAATGGTAAAAAAAGTATTTGTTACATGTGCTATGACTTGCAATAGGTATAGGTACTCTTCTATCTGTGTAAATAATAGAATAAAAACAATAAAAATAAGAACCTATTAGCTCAGGTATCAGCGTATTAAAATGCCAAATTCCATCGAAGTTCATTCAATCGTCGACGTCTTTAAAACACCGAAACTAGTGAATGATATATTTAGACAATAAGGTCGGTATAAAATAACGATTCTTAAGCATCTCAAATATAGTTACACTCTTAATATATACTCTCTTATTATAATACACTCTTAAGTACAGGATGAAGCCATTTGATTGGCGCATTTGGTGCCATTAATTAAACCCATCATATGTCTTCCATTCTATTCTTAAGTAGATTATGCTTTAGTATCGTCCTATAAAGCTCATACCTGTACTGTAGTTTCAGTTCCCGGCGGTGAAACAATAGTAGCATATGACGTCATGGTGGGGTAAAACATGCCAAATGTAATCCCTTGAAGCATCTCAATAGGCAACACCCACCAAGGGTTAGTGAGAAGCGAGTAGAGGATGAAACGGACCCCAAATGCAAATAGAACTAGACTCATCATGTTCACGTGGCCTACTTTCCGAAGGATATAACCTGAAAAAAATATACTTTATATACTCTAGTGCGGTGGTTCTAAACCTGTGGGTTGAACCCCTGCGGGGGTAATAAAATAAACGCGCGAAATGTACGAAGTACGCCAAAAGTTGCACTGTCCTACGTGTCAGGCCACAAGCTTGGAGAGTGACCGAGATGCTTATGTTGATTATAATGATTGACTGAGAATTAATTAATAAAGCCTATTTGCAATTACATGTATACTTATTTATTAATTTCTGACAATTGGCGGGAATGGGGATGGGGGGTTTTAAATCGGTTTCATTGACGTATGATAGGGGTAACAAGGTTGCAAAGGTTAGGAACCGCTGCTCTAGCACAGAATAATGAATAGTACAACTAGTGAGTATAATTGATATTAACTGGTATTACTCGATAGTTAATATATTCTTTTATACCATTTGTGAGTATATAGATAGCTTCAAATGTATGGTGAGTATATTTCATATTTATAAAATTAATTGGCGGTTCTCATTTCGAACAAATCAAATGACACTGCATATTTATTAAGTTTTATCTATGATCGACGATGAAGACGACTTTTTATGAAAAAAGACAATAGAAAAATAGATCTTACCAGAAACAAATAGGAATGGTATTTCTCCACAGAATGTTTGTATAGCGCTGACAAGGCCTTGCAGAGTTTTGGTATAATCTGAGCCATCGCACTGCGCTACTGAGATGTCTTCGAGAAGCCAGAACAGGAATTGCCAAAGTAAACCGGTGGAGAGACCAACGGCTATAGTCCACAGCAGAAAGATAAATGTTGGTAACGATGACAGCAAGGTACCCACATCAGCTAGAATGTTCATTGACATTTTTGTTGACTCTATCTGAAAAGTAATCATTTAATTAGACGCGAACCCACCATATTTTTATGATGTTGGTATATCTGTCTGGATCGTTAAAAAAAAATGTGTTAAATTCAATGTTCAAAGTTCAATGTTGAAAGTTCTTTGAAATACAAAATCATCAGGTCCCATCATGAGACATGATTTGGGGAGAAAAGAAATGGGAAAGAAGCGACTAAAAACAATGAAACAAAATAAACACTTTGTATAATTGACCGAGCGAGCGTAGCAAGCAAAGAGTCTCAGTTTCAACAAAAATGCTTTTATTCGGATGTTTGTCTGTCTGTTCTCGCCTACAGGTCGCATTTTTCAGCCGATTTTGACGAAAATTGGCACACGAGTTTCTTGATTATTTAACTATATTTATCGACGGATTTCAGTCAAATTGGAGAGGCACACTAAGGACTTGATTCTACACGAGATGTTACGAAAAAAGTTTCAAAAAGGGGGAGTGGAGAGGGAAAACAGGGGGAAGTTTGCTGTGGCGTCATTTATCGACCGATTTCAATCAAATTTGAGAGGCACACTAAGGACTTCATTCTACATACATAAGATGTGGACAAAAATTCCAAGGCTACGTGGAGAGGAGAAAGTGGGTGAAGTTTGCTGTAGCGCCCCTGTTTTCAGAGAGTATGATAAGATCTTCGTAGTTGGAGACATAGTGATGACACTGTTATTAAATATCCTGCATCAACAAAACCTACCTTTTGGCTATAGTACTAACACCAAAGTTATACCACTTTGACGGACACTTATTTTTGTACGGAGTTTATTCTCCTTCTCTCTAAGGCTCTTCATATCTAATAGGTTTAATGCATGACTTGATCTATGTGTTTTTATCTTGATTCACCTTTATAAAGCTTTAATTATCATAATGAGCCGGTGTCAGTCCACTGCTGGACGTAGGACTTTCCCAAGATACGCCACTGAGCCCGATCTTATTGAAACCATCATATCTTGATCTTATTAAATTTGATTTTATAACTCACCTTTAAAAAGCTTGAAACAATCACATCTCCAGTCATAAATACAAACATGAGAACAAAAGCAACGGTATAATCTTTATAAGCGCCATCACTGAACACATCTATCAACGTGCCGGTTAATAGAGAAAATACACCCCAGCCCATGGAACCCCATAAACGTTGCTTTCCATACAGTGACACTTTTGCACCTGAAAAGTTTAATATGTATATTTATATTATATCTAGTCCACAGTTGCGAGAAGGCGAGCCTGTCGGTTTTCTATCGATTGCATTTTTAAGAATGTACACAAGAACTGTACAATCTTACTCTATCATCGCCATTCTTCAATAGAAAATGAAAAGAGAAATCAAGATGGCATCAATATATCGTAGATATACCAAAACTCCGCACAAAGCGTTTTGCATCGTTTATATCCCATTTCCGTTGGCAATTCTGATGAATAGCCAAAAAATTTGATTCTCTACCATCGACTGTCTTTCCTACAAAATATAACTTGGAAACCTTCAAATCGATAGCGAATAAGTATTTAATCAGCAAGCATTGTCAATTAACATAAGGTGAGATTACAGCAAAATATTTCTTTAATACATCATTAAATATAACACACATAATTACTACAGTAATAGACGTAAACACATTCTGCGGTATTGTATAAAAAAGTGTTACATACAGAGTGGATTTTTTAGATGGAGCGCAAGGTAACATTTCCGTTGTAGCATACGATAAAACGTACTGAGGATACTAACTAGGTAAGCGTTTAAAGAGGGTGAACATGAACACGCTAGGCCCACTTTCAAGGGCTGTGTGCTGCCGGAACACCGTAAGGTTATGGCGGCAGATTTTCTCTTTGTCTGTTGTTTTTGTTACCACATTCAAAGAGTAATTATAACACTTACCAAGTAAATTGAAGCATATAGCATCGGCAAAGGTAACAACGACAGCTTGACCGATCCAACTAATGATCATCATTAGAAAAAATAACCAAAATTGTCTTGTGTACTGTGAACTTGTATCTTTGCTTTCCAATGCTGCTAGGAAAACCTCATTCGCCTGGAATTGATATATCATAGTTACTTATCGACAACGGAGAGCAACAATTACTTTGTTGTAAAATAGAAAACATACACATACACATATCTACCCTACTCTACCCACACACAACTCATTTTCGGTTATTGAAATCGTAATGTAACTAATAGTAAAACTAAATCTCTTTAAAAATGTTTTTTTGTATACCTACCTATTAATAAGTATACAAAATCGTAATACATATTTATAGCACAGTGTGACCTAAACCCGCACTTTACGCACGCTTTTCCGTGGCTTAAATAGTCGATTATTGCACGGCGTTTAGCACCCTCGCTGTGGTCGGGTGCTAATCGTGCTAATCGAAGGTAGAATCGACTATTTGATGTAAAAACGTAGCGTAAGCGGAAAGTAAGGGTTTATGTCACACTGCTATCTATAAAATAATATACGATACTCGTGACTTAAGTTGTCTATTATTGCACGGCGTAGCATCTTCGCTGCGCTAACTTCACGCCGTGCAATAATCGACCACTTAAGTCACACGTATCGTGATATACTATTTTTAAATGTTGTAAAAATCTGATAATACTTTTCGGAGACAGACAACGAAACTCTTTAGTAAATGTCAGGAAATGTTGTTGCCTCAGAACTTCGTCATTCATTAACCGATTTGGAAACCTATTTTATTGTTTAAAAAAGGCTTATTGTGAAATAGTTCCACAAAAGATTTCATAAAGATCTAATGATGAGTTTCGGTGACAGACAACGGTAAAGTTCTTCACTAAATGCCAGCAAATTTTGTCACTTCAGAACTCCGTCATTTGTTAACCGACTTGATATATTCTTGTTTTGTTTGGGAGGGTATAATGCCCGTGTACATTGTAAATTCATCGAGATCTGATAAGTATCTCCAGAGATATGAAGCCAAGCTTTAGAAACAGCTGTCAAGCGGATTGAGAACAGTCTTACTGTTTTCTTTCATGTATAAAATTTTATGGTATAAAATATATATTTTGCCTATAAAATTCTTCGTAAAAAAAAACTATACCCATTAAAAAATACATCCATAAAAGATTTGTAACGTTGAAAAAAATAAAATGTGTCATGTCACCAAACAAAACCGATTTGCAATATTCTTTTTTGTTTGTTTGAGAGAGTAGGTATACACTCCGTTTGTTCCCATAATCTCATTAAGATCTAATGAGTATCTCCAGATATATAAACACTTAAAACTTGGTACTAAAAATTACTAGCGCGCCATTTGAAGTTGGTGTTTTTCGTTTTGTAAATGATCCTAAATTATATTGCACAGCTTTACAATAAAAAGCAACATTTTTATGGGGTGATTACTTTTTTCTCTGCGCTATAACAACGGGTATGGAAGTTAGTAAAAGTAGTAAGTAGACGGTTCTACGCACCAATTTATTATCACAGTCGATTTCACAGGTTGTTTGAAAAAGTTCAGTCTCTCTGTTGTATTGAGTATGCGATAAAGAGTAAGGATAACGGATGGAACCTGCAAAAATAAAAATAACACATATTTTTCAATCTATCTAGTACTATAAGAATTTTTGTCCTGATATACTGACTGACTTAGAGACAACGCATAGCCTAAACCACTGGTTGTAGAGACTTAAAATTTGGAGGGTATATTTGTTTTAGTACACGAGGGTGTACTAAGAAAGGATTTTCCCAAATTCACCTCTTAAGGGGATGAAACGGGGGTTCAAAGTTTCTATGGAGAAACAAGATTAGATGGACTTTTTTATTAGAAACTTTACACGAGTAGGTATTTCTGTAAATAAATAAGTAAACAGGTGTTTCAGGATTTTTCTCAATTCCACCCCTAAGAGGGTAAAGTGGGGTCACAAAGTCTGAAAATCAATATTTTTTCGGATTTCGCTGAAATTTGGCATGCAGATAGTTATTGGGACGTAGATATACGATAAGAAAAGATTTTTCAAAATTCCTCAAGGGGATGGAAATTAAGGGGGTTCAATGTTTGTATGGAGAAACAAGATTAGATAGTTTGTTATTTCGATACTTTACATAAGAACCTCTGTAAATATATACGTCGCAGTATTTTTCGGAATTCCACCCCAAGGAGGGTGAAAGGGGGTAACAAAGTTTAAAAATCAATATGGATTTTCGGGTTTTATAAAAATGAATCCCTATTTCGCTTAGTCACGCGATAACTTGAAAACGAGTGAAACGATTTGACAATTTATTTTTTGTGTTTTTATAATAGAAAGGTTTTATGAAAGAAAAGTTTTAGGTAAATGAAAGAAGTATTTATCGCGGGCGAAGCCGCAGGGCACTTCTAGTACTAAATAAAACGAAATTCTGAGAGCCCTCTTGGCGTAAAGGATAGATGGCTTGACGTCTAAGCGAGAGATCGCCAGTTCAAATCCTAGGGTGTTCGTAGTAACTGGTAAGAGCATATTATATCCATGTTTCGCCTGACTTGCTACAGAGAGTTAAGAGTGTTCTAAGCTTAGCGTGTTCACCATCTTCGACATCGCCTACCACCAGACGAGATAATTATCAAACGCTAGTCTATAAGATATTAAAAAAAATTAGAATCAGAAATGCTAAAAACAACAAAATGTTTTGTTCTTTTCAATAATTATCTTGACACCTTTTACTTGTTACTGTGTGGACTATATAATCAATAAGCAATAAGTATAACTTCATAATGAATAATCATACCATCCGGCAATATGATATGACGAAGTTGGACGTACACGCAATTGTCATCTTCCAGAAGCTTCTTGGACAAATCCACGAGGCCAACGAAAGATAAGTTACTAGGTAAATGTTCTCCAGATTTAGTCTTCGGTTGGCAGGTGTCGGCGTCGTCCGCTTTCCAGTCGTCGCAGATCTGCCTAAGTTTCCAAGGCTTTGACTTGTCTAATTCACAGTTTATCTATGGAATAAATGCTGTGATCACGGGCTGTGATTATGCTTTAACAAATTTAGGATGATAATTTTGACAGCTCACAGTATGGTCGAGGTAGTGTATATTAGTTAACAAATTTATTCGATTATCGATTATTCTCATGGAACTTGGAATCGATAGTTGCATGGCTAAGATGCATTATGTTTTATAACCGATTAGGTACTGTGTTTATACAGAATGCGGGTCTTCAAGTCGCGAGTGAATAGGTATTTTTTGGATAAGCGCGCTACATCATCGACCGCATCGTCACTTAACATCAAGTAAGATCAAGGTCAAGCGCTGGCCATTTACGCATAAAAAATAATCGTAGAGCGTTGTCTCGAAGTGCATTATATAACATTGGGTGAGATAGTTGATATCATTAAGAAACTGGCACTGAACATTATGCTGAAATAAAAGTAGTGAAACTAGTGAAATAAACTTACTTACCTCACAACTACTAGAATGTAAAGAGTCACCAGTAAGCATTGCGAGCTCCGAAACGTTTTTACAAGACCGGTAGTTAAGAGTATTATTCAGGCAAGTCATGTTAATGTATTCTTCACTCAAAGCCTGCGCCACTTCGGCATTGATGCAGTGTATTTTGCAAGGCTGATCGATGTCGATGTGTCCATCATCAACACGACACCCAGGCGTGTATTGATAACCTGAAAATAATTTACTCTTGTACATTAATATATTTTATTTATGCATATATTTTTGATATAGATCAAAACCTTATTTTTTTCACTCCACTTGTGCTACTTGTTTAACCGACTTCACAAAAAAGGAGCAGGTTCTCAATTTGTCAGATGAAAGTATGTTCACCGATTACTCGAAGATGCCTGAACCGATTCGGAAAATTATTTTTTGTTTCAAAGGGTATCCTTCCCAGGTGGTCCCATTAAAATTTTAACGAAATCGGTCGAGCCGTTTTTAATATATAAACATTTGTATTACGAAGCATTTGAATACCTCGCTGACATGCTACTCTGGCTCCTTTGAATAGCGCGACATTTGAAGTCGGTTATTTTAGTTTTTTTTAAGTTCTTAAATTATCAAAATCGGTTAAGCTGTTCAGTAGTTACGAGCGGACAGACATACATAAAGGTCATACACATACCTAACCCTCGTTTTGAACTTCACTGCAGTGGGGTGAAAATAGGGAAAAACATAAAATGTTGCCGTCATTAGCCAATATACCGACCAATTCACCATCAGTTACTAGACATTTAGGTTTATATTTATACCTATAGCAAAATGGCATGTCTATGTTAGGTGATCCAAAGTTATCCTCATTTGTTTTGTTACAAATCAGCATTTGTAGACAGCCAGTTGTTATTGGGTTTTTCAGTTAAGTTTTACTATTCAGTGCGGTTTTAACTAAACTCGGATAAGAGTTAGGTACTCTAGAGTATATTGTGGCATATCTTTAACGACCTCATACATTTGCATATATCATACATATACTCTTTTGTATTAAAAACGTTCCACCCATAAATCGTTTTAATACAAAAGAGTATATGAAATATTATATTTCTTTGAAGTGTTTCACACTTTATATTTTTGTAAATTGTTAAACACAATCCAAAATTTCATCGTACGTCCCGTCGGTACGATGAAATTTTGGATTGTGTTTAACAATTTACAAAAGAGTATATGTATGATATATGAAAATGTATGAGGTCGTTAAAGATATGCCACCATATCTTTAACGACCTCATACATTTTCATATATCATACATATACTCTTTTGTATTAAAACGATTTATGGGTGGAACGTTTTTAAAATTTAAAAAAATATTGAAGTATAGAAAAATCATTTTTGACGGGATTCGATTTTAAGTCTGGACAAAGATTGGATTTTGGAGTTGAAAAAAGGGCGAGATTCGAAAATCGGAAGAGAAATACAAAAATATGTGGATTTTCTAAATAAGTTGTGGAGAGAAGATTGCAATATTGGAATGCATTTAAAATTATTAGAGGTCATTATGAAAATACCTCATGCGACGAAATGATACCATTTTCGTTATTATGTATTACATATCTGCAAAGCGCGCAGTTAGAAGGTAATGTTGTTCTGACCAACGTGTATTAATCTAGTGATTGTTGAAGGGCAGGAGTCGGGCGTTGCGATACGCTTGTAATTCTTATCCCTACGTCTACAATATCCAGTCGAAGGTGACGACCAGGACTTTCCCGGAATTAAATAAGCTTGATTACATAATGGGCCCGAAGAGCATTGATGTACAATAAATTTTGGGGTAAAGATAAATAGTGTAGAATATTGTAGTGTTTTGTAGTCAATATATCTCTAAATGTGTGTCCCGTGTTCATATTTTATCATCTAGACTTCCCCTATTCATGTAGCGTACGGTAGGTCTCCTCCAGGCATTACATTACGTTACAATATCATTTGGAAATGTCAAATATTTTTGGTTATTCTTTGCACAAATGACGATTTACACGATTTTCTCTAGAGTAACTCTTATCTAGGTTTTATAAAATCCGTACTCAGTAGGAGACCACGCGTCTGTCTCTAGCTTAGTTCTCTGTTCTTAATAAATAAAATAATATACATTTTCTAGATTATTATATCTCTAAGGATTATTTCATAAGTGAAATGATTTTAAAAAGTGGATATCTATGCTATTAGAAAGATCAAAATGGCACGAATAATTTTCCTGTAACGACAAGAAAAATCCACAGGCTTGTCAGTTCGTTCAGTTAACGCGTGACAGCCCAAAGTGTACGCAACAACATGTTTCAAGCTATCTCTTTTACGATCGAACCATTCCTTCACAATCGTTGGCAATTAAAGGCAATCAAGGTCAATAAAAGATTATTATCCGAAAGTTTGAATACCAACGAGCATACATTTTGATAATTTGTAGGGAACTCTTAGTAGACACAGATTGAGTAGGTACTAATACCATACTTACCATCTAAGGTAACATTATGCGCCGATATATAGCCACAACCATCCTGTACAGTAACTTGGCTTAAATGTGTGGTATACTCGATGTTATCGGTGTTACTAAAGCAATATTCTGGCATGTTCCAGTGGATACAAACTGTCTGCCACATTTTTGCCGAAGACATCTTACAGTTCATCTGTAAAATATTGTTTTGTCCATTATAAGGCCAATCAAATAATAAAAGGCTCGAAGTAATAATACCTAAATCATTTAAAATTGGAGCTTATTAAATTATTGATCCCAAACTATTCTCTTATTTAGACTAATAAAATATATGACGTAGTATAGTATACTACGTAGTACTATTGTAAAACCTGTGGTAGAGAGGTAACAATTTGCCCTATGCGAACTACAGTTCTGTTCCTTTTCTTTACTTATGTGCTACAGTTGCCGCAACGCGGCGACGTTCGCTATGAACTGCAGTTTTGTGCGAATGTATGGAACCGTGTTCATCATCATTAACAGCCAGTATTTGGCCACTGTTGGACACAGGCCTCTTCTATGGCACGCCACTGAGCTCGATCTTCAGCTATTTGTTTCCAACCGCTGCCAGCCAGCTTGCGTATATCATCTCTCCACCTAGCTTGAGGGCGTCCTAAGCTCCGTTTACCGAGCCGTGGTCTCCACTCTAGAACACGTCTACCACAACGGTTATCGGTTCTACGACAGATGTGACCAGTCCACTGCCACTTCAGCTAGCTAATCACCCGGACTGGACCAGAACCGTAACACCGAACATTATTGTGAACGAGAACTTTATAGGAATATAATATAGGAAATATTGTGCTAATAAATAATCTATTACTAAACATTCCATTTATCCACCCCAAGTGTTTCTTCATATTTCCTCATGCGTACTGCTAATGAATGGAATTCTTTGCCGGTGTCACGTGTTACCGATAAATAATCCAGAGGACTTCATGTCGCGAGACTCGCGGCTAAACAGGTACCTACTACGTAGGCGTGCTCAATCGTAGAACACATCGTCACTTAACATCAGGTGTAATGGCGGTCAGATACTTGACTATATGACATAAAAAGTAAAAATATGTGTTCCTGAACAGATACTACTATTTTAGAGAAACTAACTAACATTTTAGCGGTATAAAATGCGTGAAATGCGATTTGATTATAGATATTTTCTTTCCGAATGGATTTAGATTAAATTTACACAGATAATGTAACGGATAACACAAATAGGTACGTACAGCTAGTACTTAATATACGTATTGTAACTATACGATATCTATGTTAGTAACACATTAGCACGGTAATGTTATCTAAACATTACCGTAACATTTCATTTAATATGGACCAGACAGAAAGCGACGCGATGACTTTTTAAATTAATGTAAGTAATACGAAAAATAATAACCAAACTGAAGTGCAACTGGGCCGGACATGTATGCCGCATGTAGCACGAACTGTGGACAAAACTTTGTGTGGACAAAACGACAAAACTACAGAGTGGGTTCCACAGAACGTTAGACGACGACGCGGCAGGCCCAGACGGAGACATCAGGATGAACTGGTCATCTTTTGTCACAACTGGACACAAATGGCAATGTCCAACCGTGATGTGTTACCGTGTTACGGTAGGTCGCCAGAACAAATTGACCCTCGAAACGTACAATGGACGCACGATTCGGCTGGACGATCATCTAGCGCAGCTGGAGGAGGAGCTGAAACACATAAGATGGTACATTCTGGGGTTATGTGAAGTCCGAAGACAGGGAGAGGACACCATAACCTTAGAATCGGGCCATCTTATGTACTACAGAGAAGGAGATCAGCCATTCCAAGGCGGCGTCGGGTTTCTGGTCTGGTTTCTTTCAACAAGGTTCTCAGTGAGAGCGTTGTAGAAATCTCCAGTGTGTCGACCAGGGTAGCGTACCTCATAATTAAGCTAACCAAGAGGTACAGCCTCAAGGTTACCCATTCTACGCACCGACCTCGATACACTTGGATGATGAGGTGGAGAGCACGTATGAATATATCTCCAGAGCTTTACACACCACCTCCAAGGCTCACTACAACGTTGTCATGGGAGACTGTAACGCCAAAGTGGGAGTACAAACTTGCGGCGAATCGTCTATAGGACTACACGGATTTGGAAGTAGGAATCACAGGAGGCAAATGCTCGTCAACTTTCTCGAGAGAGAGGGGCTTTTCATGATGAACTCGTTCTTCAAGAAACAGCCCCAAAGGAAATGGACGTGGCAAAGCCCCGACACTGTGACTAAAAACGAGATTGACTTCATCATTACGGACAAACGGCGCATATTCAGAGACGTCTCAGTGATCACTAGGTTTAATACTGGAAGTGATCACCGACTTGTACGAGGCTCTCTGGAAATCGACTTTAAAGCCGAGAGATTCCGATTGATGAAGTCTACACTCCGTCCGAACCTACTCCAAACCGTTGTTGGGTCCGAAACATTCCAATTAAAATTGGAAAATCGATTCGCTGCCTTGGAAACCACAGATGACGTAGACCAGAAACTCGAAGAAGTGGTGGAAATCCTCAGGGAGACAGGGAGGTTTTTCGAGAGCAAGCGTACGGGCAAAAAGTCCAAACTTTCGGCAGAAACACTTCGGCTAATGGAAGAGAGACGAACAGACCCTTTGTCAGCTTTGTCAACTAACCTGGTGCGCAACAAATCCATAAAGAAGCTGGTACGACGCGACCTCCGATCCTCTAACACGCTCTTGATTAAAGAATCAATTGAGTGGACTCGGGGGTCGAAAGTGTTCGTCCAGCCTCTGGGTAGAAGCCACCTCACAAAGCTGACAACGTCAACGCGGAACGTCGTCGCATTCAAGCCGGAGATTCTGTCGGAAGTTGAAGACTTCTACGGCAAGCTCTACGCATCGCATGCTTTAAGGCCCGAACCCGATACTGAGGATTCTAGAGCCACCTTAACCCGCCACTTCACAGAAGATCTGCCCGAAATTAGCCGAGACGAAATCGTGATGGCCCTTAAAGAACTCAAAAATGGAAAAGCCCCAGGAGAAGACGGAATCACAACGGAACTTTTAAAAGCCGGAGGAGCTCCAGCAGTTCAACAGCTTCAGCAGCTCTTTAATTCCGTTCTTTTCACTGGGAGAACTCCACAGGCATGGAACAGAAGCATGGTGGTTCTGTTTTTCAAAAAAGGAGACAAAACCCTATTGAAAAACTACCGCCCGATCTCGCTGCTAAGCCATGTCTACAAGCTGTTTTCAAGGGTCATCACGAACCGTCTTGCGCGAAGACTCGACGAGTTTCAACCTCCGGAACAGGCCGGGTTTCGAAGCGGTTACGGCACCATAGACCACATCCACACGGTGCGGCAGATTGTACAGAAGACCGAAGAGTATAATCGGCCCCTGTGCTTAGCATTTGTGGACTATGAGAAGGCCTTTGACTCAATCGAAACCTGGTCTGTTCTCGAGTCCTTGCAGCGTTGCCAAGTCGACTGGCGATATATCGAAGTGATGAGATGTCTATATAATGCCGCAACGATGACTGTACAAGTACAGAACCAGCGAACTAAACATGTCCACCTGCGTCGAGGAGTGAGACAGGGGGGACGTCATATCCCCGAAACTGTTCAATAACGCCTTGGAGGATATGTTTAAGACGCTGGACTGGAAAGATCGTGGCATTAACATCAACGGCAGGTACATCTCTCACTAACGTTTCGCAGATGACATCGTCATTATGGCAGAGACGCTGCAGGACCTACAAAGGATGTTGAATGGCCTAGCTGATTCTTCTTGTCGCATCGGTCTCCGGATGAATTTGGATAAAACCAAAGTCACAAGAGACAAAGAGAGTACAACGAGCACGTTGTTCCGGAACCGATTGCCGTAGATGGAATCCCACTCGAAGTTGTCACTAAGTATGTTTACCTAGGGCAGACGCTCCAACTAGGCAAACATAACTTCGAGAAGGAAATCCAGAGAAGAATTCAGCTGGGCTGGGCAGCATTCGGAAAACTCCGTCGAGACTTCTCGTCGCCTATACCACAGTGTCTAAAGACAAAAGTCTTTAACCAGTGCGTCCTACCTGTGATGACATACGGAGCCGAGACGTGGACACTCACAGTCCGACTGGTCCACCAGTTTAAAGTCGCTTAGCGAGCTATGGAGGGAGCTATGCTCGGTATTTCTCTGCGGGATCGAATCCGGAACGAAGTAATTCGCCAGAGAACTAAAGTTATCGACATAGCTCAACGGATTTGCAAGCTGTAATGGCAGTGGGCTGGTCATATCTGCCGCAGGACTGATAACCGTTGGGGTAGACTTGTCCTAGAGTGGAGACCGCGAATCGGCAAACGTAGCGTAGGACGTCCTGTGACCAGGTGGAGCGACGACATACGCAAAGCGGTGGGAAGTGGCGCATCTTGGGAGCGGCTTACGTCCAGCAGTGGAATGATACAGGCTGATGATGATGATGATGATGATGAACCGTGATGTGTGGAAGGAAGAAATGGCCTTTTTGAGGGAGGCCATTACCCAGCAGTATCTTCTGGGTAAGCACGCTCCATCATCGATCGCATCAATAGTTAAAATCAGGTGAGATAGTGGTCAAGTACTACCCAGTTCGGTGTAAAAAAAGGGATATCCCAGGCTGAATATAATAACAATAAAAACAGCACAAGCACAACGCTCGCCTAATAGTAAGTAATGATGCCTGCCTATATCAGAAATTGTGGCTATTGCTCTACGCCTGTTACTTTAAAACAATAAGATGTTGTTTCTCATATGGTACAATTTGAGATACGCGGGCGAGACAAGCGACTGTGATACGAGACAGATGATCGCGACACACGCTTAGTATACACATCATCATCATCATCATTATCAGCCAATTTCCGTCCACTGCTGGTCATAGGCCTCTCCCATGGCATGCCACTGAGCTCGATCTTCAGCTATTCGTTTCCAACCGCTGCCAGCCAGCTTGCGTATATCATCGCTCCATCTAGTTGGAGGGCGTCCCACACTACGTTTGCCGAGCCGTGGTCTCCACTCTAGAACTCGTTTACCCCAACGGTTATCGGTTCTGCGACAGATGTGACCGGCCCACTGCCATTTCAGCTTGCTAATTCTCTGAGCTATGTCGATTACTTTGGTTCTCTGACGGATGACTTCGTTTCGAATTCGATCCTTCAGAGAAACTCCGAGCATAGCCCTCTCCATAGCTCGCTGAGCGACTTTGAATTGGTGAACTAGTCGCACTGTCAGTGTCCACGTCTCGGCTCCGTAGGTAATAACAGGTAGGACGCACTCGTTAAAGACTTTCGTCTTCAGGGTTTGTGGTATGGGCGATGTAAAGACTCGACGAAGTTTTCCGAATGCTGCCCATCCAAGCTGTATCCTTCTGCGAGCTTCCTTCTTGAAGTTGTTTCTGCCCAATTGCAAGATTTGCCCAAGGTAGACATATTCGTCAACAACTTCGAGAGGGACTTCATTTAAGGCAATCGATTCCGGAATAACATGTTCGTTGAACATGATCTTGGTCTTATCCAAGTTCATCCGGAGACCGATGCGTGCAGAAGAATCAGCGAGGGTGGTCAGCATGTATTGCAGGTCCTGCACGGTTTCAGCCATGATGACGATGTCGTCCGCAAATCTCAAGTGTGAGAGGTAATTGCCATTGACATTTATGCCCCGTCCTTTCCAGTTCAGCGTTTTGAACATATCCTCTAGAGCGTTTGTGAATAATTTGGGGGAAATAACGTCTCCTTGTCTCACTCCTCGATGTAAGTGGATATGTTCAGTCTGCTGATTTTGTACTTGGACGGTCATAGTCGCGGCGTGATATAGACCTCTCAACACTTGGACGTATCGCCAATCAACTTGGCACCGTTGCAGAGACTCCAGAACAGACCAGGTTTCAATGGAGTCAAAGGCTTTCTCATAGTCCACAAACGCTAAGAACAGGGGCTGGTTATACTCTTCAGTCTTCTGTATAACCTGCTGCACTGTGTGGATGTGGTCTATGGTGCCGTATCCTCCTCGAAACCCAGCCTGCTCGGGGGGTTGAAATTCGTCGAGCCTACGCGCGAGACGATTTGTGATGACTCTAGAAAACAACTTATAGACATGGCTTAAGAGCGAGATAGGTCGATAGTTCTTCAAAAGGGTTTTGTCTCCCTTTTTGAAGAACATAACAACCACACTCTTACTCCATGTCTTCAGAAGAAGAATTGAAAATACGCTGAAGCTGTAGTAGCGTAGGAGTTCCACCGGCTTTTAAGAGCTCCGTTGTAATTCCATCCTCTCCGGGGGCTTTTCCGTTTTTAAGTTGCCTGAGA
The DNA here is from genome assembly GCA_954871355.1 of Cabera pusaria. Taxonomy (NCBI): domain Eukaryota; kingdom Metazoa; phylum Arthropoda; class Insecta; order Lepidoptera; family Geometridae; genus Cabera; species Cabera pusaria. Next base: position 24,758,036 of record OX940885.1, on the reverse strand, counting down.
GCCATCACAATTTCATCTAGGCTGATTTCTGGCAAATCTTCGGTGTAGTGGCGGGTCAGAGTGGCTCTAGGATCCTCGATGCCGGGTTGGGGAAGGGACGCTTGTGAGGTGTATAATTGGCTGTAGAAGTCTTTTGCTTCCCTAAGAATCTCCGGCTTAGAAGCGACGACACTCCCGCTAGAAGTGGTCAACTTCGTCAGATGGCTTCGGCCCAGCTGTTGGACAAAGACTTTTGACCCCCGGTTTTGCTCGATCGCTTCTTTAATTGAGCGTGTGTTGGAGCTCCGGAGGTCACGTCGTACCAATTTAAAAATCTTTTTATTTAGGGTCTGTTGATCTGACGAAGTGACTGCAGGGTTATCACGTCGCTTTTGTATTAGCTGCAGAGATTCCTCTGAAAGCTTGGACTTCTTGCCAGCACCTCGCGTCTCACAGAATTTTGTCCCTTCCTCCCTGAGGATGTCCACCACATGGTCGAGATCCTGGTCAACGTAAATTGTGGTTTCCAGTGCAGCAAATCGGTTTTCCAGTTTAGCTGGAACGTTTCAGACCCGACCACGGATTGTAGCATATTGGGTCGGAGCGTGGACTTCATTAGACGAACACGTTCAAGTTTGCAGTCAATATCAAGAGAGCCTCGGACTAGTCGGTGATCACTGCCGGTTTTAAACCTAGTGATCACTGAGACATCCCTAAATATGCGCTTTTTGTCCGTCATAATGAAGTCGATCTCATTTTTGGTCATAGCGTCGGGGCTTTGCCACGTCCACTTCCGCTGGGGATCTTTCTGGAAGAAAGAGTTCATCAGAAAAAGCCCCTCTTTTTCTAGGAAGTTGACGAGCATTTGCCCCCTATGATTTCTGCTTCCCAATCCGTGTGGTCCTACTACCGATTCGCCGCTTGTTTGTACTCCCACTTTTGCGTTGAGATCCCCCATGACAACGTTGAAGTGGGCCTTTTGGGTTCTGTGCAAGGCTTTGGAAATGTCCTCGTACATTTCCTCCACTTCATCGTCCGAGTGTGCCGAAGTCGGTGCGTATACTTGGATAACCTTGAGGTTATACCTCTCGGTGAGTTTAATCACAAGATACGCTACCCTTGTCGACACACTGGAGATTTCTAAAACGTTATCAGAGAGGATCCTGTGGACCAAGAACCCGACGCCACCTTGGGATGGTTGTTCTCCCTCTCTGAAATACATAAGATGGCCTGATTCTAGGGTAACGGTGTCCTCCCCCTCTCTTCGGACTTCACATAACCCCAGAATATGCCATCTTATATTTTTCAGCTCTTCCTCCAGAAGTGCCAAGTGTGTATCGAGCCGTAGCGTGCGTCCGTTAAATGTAGCCAGGGTCAGTCGGTTTTGGCGGCCTTCCGTCGCCCGGGGATTCTTAGCACCCCCTGCCCCGCCGTTACCGTAACCGCCGCCTTGGTCAGGAATAGCGGGGCGACCGGGAACTGGGGGCCGTTGTGTGGTTGTGTCTGCCATGAAGGGTTTCCCCAAATAATCACCACGCGCTGGGCAGTCGGGTTGGGTGATCGCAGGACGTAGCTTCTCGCACCGGTGACGCTGCTGCCCGTCACCGGCCTGTGGTATTTAGCTACGTCTTTCTGAATGGATATCCCGCTATTTGTCGGTCGCCAGAGCCTCGTTCGCTGATCGGCAGGATACACCACGTGCAGGAGAGGTTGGCTGAGAGCAATCAGGTGGAATTATGCTCCCTCACATCCCATATCCCTTAGTATACACGCAGGCACGAAATTAGAGCCTTAGAGACACGACGAAAATTTTTGTTCATCGATTTGGTCACGGGTGTCGTGATTACAGCGCGGGAAGTAAACTCCCACCCCACTGACGGAGTCACTTTTATATAATCTGTGCTGACGGACCATCACAGCCGCGGGAGGGCAACCGCGCCACTACCCCGCCAAACTGAGCAGTGAGCTAATAGTTTGTTTACATCGGTGCAGAAAATTTGAAGCGCGCAACAGATATATAGTATTAAATAGATGAAGCGACGGTCAAAACTGTCACGGTTTCTGTCTGCTGTCTTGTGTTGCGGTCAATTATCTTGGTGGCGTGTGTACCACTAACTCTACCTTTACTCTACGATGCGGCGATCATGGTCAAAAGAGTCAAAACCTACTGATTTAGTAAATCTGAAAAAAAAACTGACAGGAAGGGCTGACTGGTAGGAAGGTAGATCACTGATCTATGTCGATCTACGTAGATGACATAATGTACAACTTATTTCATTAACATAAATCATATTATAACCATAAGAATAATAAAACTGAAGTAATAACCAATCGTGGCTGGTAATAATATACTTACTTTGCATTCAGTGGTGTTTTGTGTATCCAATGTATTGATTTTGCACTTTTGTGCAGAGTTGATGCTATCATAACAACTTCTCAGCATTGCCTCACCGTTGTCGCTATCTAAGCTAACAGTTATTTTTTGTTGGTTTCCTGGTATAAAATATATCGCCGAGAAACTCACAATTGTTACTATTTGAAATAATATGAACAATGGCTTCTGTACCTTGAACCTAAAACAATTAAATAATTATATTAATATATATAATATATATATATATATATGTATATATATATATATATATATATATATATATATATATATATATATATTATAAAGTGGCGTGCCATAGGAGTGGCCTATCCATCCATATATATCCAGCAGTGGACGGAAATAGGCTGATAATGATGATGTTGATATTATTATATTAATTTACATTATATTAATATAATAGTTTTATCCAGCTCTTAGCTCTCCATTGCTCTTTTATTTATATATATTATCATGCCATAAGTTTATGTTATATCTATAGATGTGTCTATAAAATAATACGTTTATGTACTCAAAAGGTGCCAACCGGACACTAGTACTGAGACTCCGCTATCTGTCTGTCACAGGGCTACATCTAATGAACCGTAAGAGGTAGACACTTGAAATTTTCATCATTTATAACATAAAATAATCATAATTAAGATAGTTTAAAAACGAAAACAACCGACTTCCATGCCCCGCGAGTTAATTTCAGTAGCAAGTTTGAGACGTTTAACGTCATATCTCCGGAGACACTTCAGACACATCAGATCTCGATGAAATTGCAATGTGACTATCTCGGAAATGTACTCTACCGGTTAAAAAAAAACTGGCCAAGTGCAAGTCGTACTCGCACTCGTAGGGTTCCGTACCACACTACAGTATTTTAGAAGATCGAGGAAAAATACCACTATCATTTTTCGCCAGCAAAAAATAATAATAAATAAACATTTTATTTCTTATAACACCATCTAACGTCCAACAAAGGTGTTAGGGATACACATTTAAATATAACGCCATCTATGGGACGTTTACCTAACTAAGCGTTTATAGATGGCGTTACATTAAAATGCCGAAAAAAACACGTTTCTTGTTTGGGGACCCTCTATTATTCTTAACTTTATTCTGTTTTTAACCGACTTCAAAAAAGGAGGAGGTTTCTCAATACGACCGTATATATATATTTTTTATGTTTGTTCGCGGATAACTTCGTCGTTTATGAACCGATTTTGATTATTCTTTTTTTTTGTTCGAAAGGAGATATTCCAAGTGTGGTACCATGATAATTTTATCGAGGTCTGATTAGTATCTCCAGAGATATTGAGATAAATATCTCAAAATTGGTACTGAAAATGAATAGCGCGGCATTGAAGTCGGTTCTTTTTTAGTTTTTAAACGATATTATTAGTATTTGTTGTTATAGCGGCAAGAGAAATTCATAATCTGTGAAAATTTCAACAGTCTAACTATCACGGTTCATGAGATACAGCATGGTGACAGACGGACAGACGGACAGACAGATAGACAGACAGACAGACAGACAAACAGACAGACGGACAGCGGAGTCTTAGGGTCCCGTTATACCGTTTGGTTTGGTTTGGTTTTAGGTACGGAACCCTAAAAAGTAGTAATCGCGTAGCATACATACAAAAAAAACATACAAACGAATTGAGAACCTCCTTTTTGGAAGTAATATAATAATAAATAAAGTTAAAAATTCTTTCGTTTGTACAATCACAAGTCTCTACTACCTGGCCTCCGCATAAGCAAGGTTAAAACAAAGCATGTCATTGATATATAAATTATAATTGATATAATCATGAGAATGAAAAACATTGATTTATGACTTACTTTTTCCCTGATTATGCAAAGAGGATTGTAATGTTTTGTCTTTATGTTAGGTAGTCATATTTATACCGATGTTCCGATATTAAGGAAGACTTGAGTTTCAATAGCTTTGGCTAATACTAACATTTTTAATGTGACAAGTGATCATTTTTTTTTAAATATATTGAGCCCCAAGCAAGCATGCGGCCCATCTGATGGCAAGTAGTTGCCGCCGCCTGTTGTCACCTGCAATACTAGAGGAAACAATCTTGTGGTGCTTGCTCTTTTGAAAGAGACATCTGTTAACTCTGCTTTTTAAGCATCTCAGATCATAAAGCTTTAGTTTGGACGTAGTAGTGAAAATATACATCGGACCCCGTAAATATAATCACTACATATTATAAAACAAAGTCTCCCGCCGCGTCTGTCTGTTTGTTCGCGATAAACTCAAAAACCACTAACGGATTTACTTACATGCGGTTTTCACCAATAGACAGAGGAAGGAAATTCATGACTAAGGTTTAGGTGTAAATTGGTTGAAATATGACGATGATTGTTGAAGATGTCAATTCATACTCATCACAACAAGCTGATGCAAATAATGTAGGCATACATGCTCTACCCGTGCGAAGCCAGGGCGGGTCGCTAGTTATACATATAATATATATATACATATAATCTAAATAACGAATAAAATTAATCGCTATTATATACATATATTGCTAAGCGCAAAACTTGAGAACGGATAAACTTATTTGGCTAGTTCTTTTTTTGTTGTAATAGTACCTATGTAATTGCCCGGACAAGGTTTGTATAAAAGAAAGTTTTGTACTTTTTACCGCAGGTGAAACCGCGGGGCATTACTGATATACAATAAATATTAATATAATATGGATTTCCAAGTTATCTATCTTACGGCACATTTTATATCAGCAGTTTCTATAAATACAGTGGTGACATGACTACAATAGTGTCACATAAGAGCTCCTGTATGGTAATGGTAATAAATATTAATTATTATAATATTTAGATTTTCCAGCAAATAATAGTTAAATACCTGTCAGCGATAACACCAAATAGTGGTTTTGCAATAAGTCCAAATATAGGCAAAACTGTATATATCAGTCCAACTGTTGTAGATGAGAAACCCAATTGGCGAGCGTAGGTCGACAGATATGGAACAAGCGGAGCAGTACCTAAAAACATATGAATATAAATTCTGTATTATTATATTATTCGGGCCAGCCGGTAGATGCCGACCTAGCCGAACGTATCACGACCAGATCGGAGAAGTTTTGAAGAAAGGCTAAGTCAGAAGTACCTATAACCAGCGAGTATGTATGAAGGCACTCATGAAAGTGGAAGAAGCGAAAGAGGTATGTCAAGATCGTAGCATGTGCAAACATAATGACTTGAAATATTTTATATGTTGGACCAAAAGCAAAAGGCAGATACCATATCAAATATCTGCTAAATTGCCTTTACATAAAATAGATTACCTACTTGTTCCTTCCGAGAACATTCCAAGACTTCCATCCATACCTACATAAATCTTATCGGTTTTTTTTAAAATTATAATTGTAATTCTTAGATACGAGAACAAGGACTTGACTGTTTTATATGTGGTTTTATACCATTAATTTGATTTATGATTTTACCAGATAATACAATAATACTTCGATTTTACTTCGAGCAAATATAATTCAATTAGAGATCTGTGATACACAAGTTGGCTATAATTTAGTTAGATTTATCAAGAAATCTATTGTTTAAGTTGATACACATCCCATGTACATCTGATCGCTAGCTGTAAATATTACCTTATAGAAGCCTAAGTCCAGCAGTGGACAGATATAATGATGATGAATAATGAGTCCCAACCCATCTTCCAAGCTAGCTAGCATCAAACATCATGCCGGAACATGGCGAAACGATTGGCGGCATGTCTTCGTTTAGTACGTGGTTTTGGATCATGGCCAAAGCCTTCCACCCATGGGGGATCTCAACGTTAAAGTGGGAGTACTGACAAGCGGCGAATCGGTAGTAGGACCACACGGATTTGGAAGCATGAATCATAGGGGGCAAACGCTCGTCAACTTCCTGGAGAAAGAGGGCTTTTTCTGATGAATTCTTTCATTCAGAAAAACCCCCGGCGTAAGTGGACGTGGCAAAGCCCCGAAGCAATGACAAAAAATGAGATTAATTTCATTAAAACGGACAAGAAGCGTTTATTTAGAGATGTGTAATACGTGACCACCGGAGCTCCAACACACGCTCTATTTAAGAAGCGATCGAGCGAAACCGTGGGTCAAAAGTTTTTGTTCAACAGCTGGGTCGAAGCCATCTGACGAAGTTGACCACATCTAACGGGAGTGTCGTCGCTTCTAAGCCGGAGATTCTTAGGGAGGTTCAGTGCCATAAGTGAGGCCTATGTCCAGCACTGAACAGAGATAGGCTGATGATGATGTATAATAATAACCTTAATGGACTGCCCGGTAGATTACAAAATGTAACGATCCTAGAATTAAAAATTCAATGATAATAAAAACAAAAGGGTAGGACTTCAGTAAGGGCCAAGACGCAAGAAATTGCCGGGATGCAAGAGATACTGAGATGCAGAAGATGCCGGTATGCAAGAGATGCCGGGATGCCTGAAGAGCTTTGAAGAAAATTCATGTAAATGTTTATTTCGCTAGCGCTAGTTGAATTGCAAGAGTTGAGGGCTTTTTAAGGCGTATATGCACATATATGCAGAATATATATATATACGAAATATATAGGCGTATGCAGAATGCCTTATTTACGAAGCTCTCTACGAAGTTTAATGCTGGAAGCTAAGACCTGCAAATGATCTTGTAGTTCTGCATCCTCCACACCCGTTTATTAGTGGTGCTGCCTAGTTGAACAGGTCAAAATGGGTTCTTTAAGGAGAGGTGATCTCACGCGTCGGATCAAGCTGTGGGAGTTGCTCTAGCCCGAAGAGCATGATTTGAGGGACAAGTGTACAACATCTGCTAGGCTATTCTGTAAGCTATCTCGACAGCGGAATCCGCGGTGAGATTCGAATTTCATACTACGAAATTCAATCGTATCACGTTCGTAATACGGTTGACTTTCGTAAAACAAAATTCAAATCTCACCACGGATTCCGCTTTCGAGATAGGTTACAGAATAGCCCTACTGCTAGTGAACATGTATTTGGAAGCTTAGACAGGTCGTTGGTCTACCAGGATAGGCATATTGGGTTAAGCTTACTGGACCGATGTGCAACCAACCACATGCAAAAAGGCTAGTTGCAGAAAAGAGCCCGCGCATCAAGTAAGCTTAGTTTTAATTGTATAGAATATTCATTATATAATTTGAAGCTAGCTAGCTTTTTGGTTTTTTCTTTAGGTTGGGTTTCCTGCTCAAGGTTAGGTTGAAACACTAAGCCATCACATTACTATATGTCTACTGCCAATAATCTTAAGACAATTTACTGAATGTAAAGAACATTTTAATAAATTTTGCTGATCCTACAATAATTGGAAACAGTAGCACGGCAAATAATTTTTTTTAAAATTTTGTTAAATATGTATTTAACTAGCTGTTACCCGCGGCTTCGCCCGCGTTATTTGAGTCTTTATGATCTTTGAGGTCAAGATCGATGATCTCTTAGGCCAAGTCACCATAGGTGACCCAAAAGTCGAACTCAATATCCTCTATTGTTAAAGTCATTAATCATTTTGGTTAGGTATACGAAGTTGTGCTGTTTAAATGTTTGACTCAACACAAAAGTTCCTAAAACATTTCTTACAAAGAAAATAAGGAGAATAGCTGCGCGAGCGCAACGAGAGCTGTCATTGCGCGAGCGAACATTTTTTATGACTTTTTATGGCCCTGACAAATTACGACCTAATAATAAACTCACTATAGATGACTCTTAGGTCGAACTCGATATCGTCTATTGTTAAAGTCATTAATAATTACTTGGTAAACCTAACCAAGGTTTACCAAGTTTTGCTGTTTAAGTATTTGAGTCAGTCATAATAGTCATAATGTATGAGGCTGTTGAAACACGCTATTATACGATATATAGCGTTATTACTGCGAAAAATGTTTAGGACTTTTTATGACCCTGACAGTTTTAATGACCTACTAAGTCAACACTGATGACGCTCAGGTTAAAGTCGATAATCACTTATTTTAAGGTAAATAATCATTATGATTATTGAAAGTTGTTCTGTTTCAATGTATGATTAGTTTTGATGCATGTGGCTATTAAAATTCAAAAGTTGACGAAATATTTCCTACAAAGTTGATAAAATAAATGCTTGCGCGAGCGCAGCGAGCGCTATCACTGCGCGAGCGAAGCGAGCGCGGAAATTTTTTACGACTTTTTATGACCCTGACAGTTTTTATGATCTACTAAGTCAACACTGATGACATTAGGGTTAAACGTGATATCCACTTATTTTAAAGTTAATAATCATTATGATTATTGAAGGTTGTACTGTTTTAATTTGTGACTCGTTTTGATGTATGTGGCGTGGCTATTAAAATACAAAAGTTTCTGAAATATTACATTCAAAGTAGATAAAATAAATGCTTGCGCGAGTGCAGAGAGTTCCATAACTACACGAGCGAAGCGAGCGCGAAAAATTTCACGTATTTTAATGACCCTGACAGGTTTTATGACCTACTAAGTCAACACCAATTACACTAAGGCTGTTAAAACACGAAAGTTTTTGAAATACTTCCCACAAAGCAGATAAACACGTTGGGCAAGCAAAGCCAGCGCGTAAATTTTGATGACTTCTAATGATCCTGACAGTTTTATGGCCTAATCAAGACACTAATTAAGTCATTATAGACGAACCTAAGGTCAAACGTTTATGATTATGTTAACTCTATGTAAAGTTAACAAAAATATATGCACTCTCACTTAACTGCCGACAAAAAATGTATTCTTTGCCCTTTTATGCCCTATTAAATGTCTTTGTACAAAATGTCATGTGAATCGGTCAAGCCTTTTGGCCGAAAAGAGGCCAAACATATACAAAATTCAACAATAAAAACATGACAACCGGACTCAATTGTAAAAAAAGTAACCTCTCTCTCCTCTCTAAGTCTATTATCCGAGCACATTGCTCGGATAATAGACTCTACTCTTGGTCTATGTCTTATTGACTGTCTCTGTACAATTTTAGCTCAATCGGTCAACTCGTTTAACCGAGAAGACGTCACACGTTTAAAAAATGCAAAATACTAAATTTGAGCTGAATCGGTGAAAACGATTGCCGCTAAGAGGCAACACATTATTCCATAATAAAATTATGGACACTCGAAATTGCCAGCCAAAAAAAAGTATCCTATGTCTTATTGACCGTCTGTGCACAAACTTTCAGCTGAAATGGTTTACCCGTTTGACGGAGAGGAGGCCACACATTTACAAAGTTCAATAAAAAAAATCTGGACACCTGGACTCGACTGCCAGAAAAAAAGTTTCTATGCCATATGAGCTGTATATGTAGAAAATTTCAGCCGTATCGGTCAAGCTGTTTGATAAGTGGCCACACATACCCAAAATTCAATAAAAAAAAATCTGGACACCCAGACTCGATAGCCAAAAAAAAGTATCCTATATCCTACTCTGCCCTATGAACTGTCTTTATACAACATGCCAGGCAAATTGGTCACGACGTTTATTCGAGAAAAAGTCTTATATTTACAAAATTCAATTAAAAATATTTGGACCCCCTGACTCGATAGCCAGAAAAAAAGTATTCTATATCCTATTCTGCCCTATGAACTGTCTTTACACAACATGTCAGGCAAATTGGTCAAGTCGCTTATTCGAGAAGATGCCTTTTATTTACGAAATTCCGTTAAAAATATTTGGACCCCCTGACTTGATAGCCAGAAAAAAAGTTTTCTGTATCCTATTCTGCCCTATGAACAGTCTTTATACAACATGACAGGCAAATCGGTCAAGCCGTTTATTCGAGAAGAGGTCTTATATTTACAAAATTAAATTAAAAATATCTGGACCCCCAGACTTGACAGCCAGAAAAAAAGTATCCTATATCCTATTCTGCCCTATGACATGTATTCACACAAAATTTCAGGCAAACCGGTCAAGCCGTTTATTCGAGAAGATGTCTTATATTTACAAAATTCAATTAAAAATATTTGGACCCCCTGACTTGATAGCCAGAAAATAAGTTTTCTATATCCTATTCTGCCCTATGAACTGTCTTTACACAACATTTCAAGGCAAATTGGTCAAGCCGTTTATTCGAGAAGATGCCTTTTATTTACGAAATTCCGTTAAAAATATTTGGACCCCCTGACTTGACAGCCAGAAAAAAAAAATTCTGTATCCTATTCTGCCCTATGAACTGTCTTTATACTACATGTCAGGCTAATTGGTCAAGCCTTATTCGAGAAGTGGTCTTATATTTACAAAATTTAATTAAAAATATTTGAACTCCCTGACTTGATAGCCGGAAAAAATGTTTTTTATATCCTATTCTGCCCTATGAACTGTATTTATGCAACATGACAGGCAAATCGGTCAAGCCGTTTATTCGAGAAGAGGTCTTATATTTACAAAATTCAATTAAAAATATTTGAACTCCCTGACTTGATAGCCGGAAAAAATGTTTTTTATATCCTATTCTGCCCTATGAACTGTATTTATGCAACATGACAGGCAAATCGGTCAAGCCGTTTATTCGAGAAGAGGTCTTATATTTACAAAATTCAATTAAAAATATTTGGACCCCCTGACTTGATAACCAGAAAAAAAGTTTTCTGTATCCTATTCTGCCCTATGAACTGTCTTTATACTACATGTCAGGCTATTTAGCCAGAAGAAAAGCCTTTTATTCGAGAAGTGGTCTTATATTTACAAAATTCAATTAAAAATATTTTAACTCCCTGACTCGATAGCCAGAAAAAAAGTTTTCCTTATCCTATTCTGCCCTATGAACTGTCTTTATACAACATGACAGACAAATTGGTCAAGCCGTTTATTCGAGAAGATGCCTTTTATTTACGAAATTCCGTTAAAAATATTTGGACACCCTGACTTGATAGCCAGAAAAAAAGTTTTCTGTATCCTATTCTGCCCTTTGAACTGTCTTTATACTACATGTCAGGCTATTTGGTCAAGCCTTTTATTCGAGAAGTGATCTTATATTTACAAAATTTAATTAAAAATATTTGAACTCCCTGACTCGATAGCCAGAAAAAATGTATTTTATATCCTATTCTGCCCTATGAACTGTCTTTATACTACATGACAGGCAAATTGGTCAAGCCGTTTATTCGAGAAGATGCCTTTTATTTACGAAATTCCGTTAAAAATATTTGGACCCCCTGACTTGACAGCCAGAAAAAGAGTATCTTATTTCCTATTCTGCCCTATGACATGTATTCACACAAAATTTCAGGCAAATCGGTCAAGCCGTTTATTCGAGAAGATGTCTTATATTTACAAAATTCAATTTAAAATATTTGGACCCCCTGACTTGATAGCCAGAAAATAAGTTTTCTGTATCCTATTCTGCCCTATGAACTGTCTTTACACAACATGTCAGACAAATCGGTCAAGCGGTTTATTCGAGAAGATGTCTTATATTTACAAAATTCAATTAAAAATATCTGGACCCCCTGACTCGACAGCCAGAAAGAAAGTATCCTATATTCTATTCTGCCCTATGACATGTATTCAAACAAAATTTCAGACAAATTGGTCAAGCCGTTTATTCGAGAAGATGTCTTATATTTACAAAATTTAATTAAAAATATCTGGACTCCCTGACTCGATAGCCAAAAAAAAGTATCCTATATCCTATTCTGCCCTATGTACTATCTTCGTACAAAATTTCAGCCCAATCTGTCAAGCCGTTTGACCGTGAAGAAGTCCCAAACAAACAAACAAACAAACAAACAAATAAACAAACTGACTTTCGCATTTATAATATTGGTGTTGAGGTGTTGATAATTAGAATTTGGTTTGCTGGAACATGGATCCACACGAGACATAATAGAATTTTGTTTGGAATACTGGCATATTCATATGTCAAACAAGTAAACTAAATAACAATGACAAGAAAAATTATTCTTACTTGAGTATGAAAATAACCGGCCAAGTGCGTGTCGGGCCACACGCAATGTAGGGTTCCGTAGTAGCCCGTTATTCAATGCAAGTCTTTACCCGTTATAAACAAGTAACTAGGTACTTCGTTGTTGTCACTTTAAAGGATTTATTCTAAGGATTTTGTATTTGGTACAAAATTATCCAACACCCAAGTTCAACGACTATGACTGCTAAACTGATATAGTTATCTTAACCGCTATAGTTTTCCTTTAAAGTTCATGAAATACACTATTATCACGAATTTTTCCAGATTTTTCAAGCCAGCAGTTTAGCTTTTAGGGGGGGTGGGGGCGCCCTACCGGATAAAAAATTTGCACTGTAAAGTTTAATATTTCGTAAATGGAGCATTCAATCGAAAAATAGTATTAGCAACCCTAAGTCATTTTAAAAGACCTATTCAACGATACCTCACACGATGGGGTAGACGACGAAAAAAATTCATCCCCACTTCTCATGTACGGGACCTACCCTAAAAAAAAATATTTTTCAACATTTTATTTCACCTTTTAGTCGGCGTAATTTATATAAATACCCCTACAAAATTACAGCTTTCTAGTATTAACGGATCAGACAGACAGACAGACAGACAGACGGACATGACGAAACTATAAGGGTTCCTTGTCAGGACTACGGAACCCTAAAAACTATGATGATAGCTTGTACATAAATTATATGTAAGAAATAAATGTGGTATACTAACCTGCATTAAAAAAAAAGAAGTGTCCTTTGATAGGCAGGAGCTTTTTATTCACTTGCACTTTAGATGGCAATTTATTAAACGGCATCTTGGATAGCTGCAACCAAACATAATCAAATAAGTACACAGGCTGGATATTGATGATGTGACAGTAAAGGCAGGTACTAACTATCTTCCATTCCGTTATAGCTACTATAACCCTTTTTTGATGCCGATCAATCAGGTTTAGTAAATGGATCAAAACATTATTTCTGACTAACTGAAGTTAGTTTACTATAAAAGATATTGCAAATAACATTTTCCATATTTTTGTAGGAGACCGAAAAATAATTTTTCGCAAGCTGTTTTTGTAGTAAATCGATCCTGTTTCAAACACTCTATGAGACCAACTCATGTTGTAGTACAACAGGCACATAATACTTCATAGTACTACGTACAGAAGGCTTACTCTTTCATAGCAAATATGTGACATTTAACCTAATTACAATGTCGGTAACGAGTCTGAATTACTCAGCCCGTCACCCGCCTTTGATAAGGCCACTGCTACTGTAGTGTTGGGTGTTGTGAGAAAACATTTGATTATAATTGGTAGTAGAATACACCGAGGTGCAATGTAATGTAGTACATTTCTGATAATAAGTACATGTTTATTGTCGAGGTAGTTAATAGATACTTTAATTATAATAATAAATAAGTGTAAAATATTATATTACTTTAATTATACTGTAATGCGTTACTTTTTATTAAAATTTACTAAAGTTTTAGCACAGCGCATAATTAATAGTAGGTACTTCATTTTAGATTGCTTACATTACATAAAGAGAAAAATTAGTAAAAATTCTGTGGTTCCCTCATTTTGTGAGTAAACGCAGTAAACTTGCCGAACAAGGACTGCGGCAACCGACTGTCGGCTGTACCGCTGTCGGTACGCAAAGCAGTCGGTTATTAGCATGTGCAAGTAATGGAGTGAGACAGGCCTGGTACAAATGCCAGAAATGGTATTGACGTATATTATTTCTATATCATACAGTTTTTTTGCAGTTTCTGAGATTTCTAGTAATCTAAGCTCAGTTAGTCCCATAGTGATCTGATCCAAATGTAACTAGATCAATTAGCATCCAAAAATATAGGTACAGTTAAAACCGTTTATGATGACATTGTTTAGAACAACATACCAGTTATATTGACCAAAATCAAAGATCCCGGCTGAATGCTATATGATTACGTTATTAAAAACATTGCTTTTTAAGACATTGCTTATTATGAGATACTTTATTGAGCAACTACATTTAACTAATATATTCGAAGAATTATATTTGTTAGAATGACTAGCTCAGCTGTATTGTTAATGTTTTGAATAGGAATCCACATCTAGCACAGGTATAGTCAGCAACATCCTACCAAAACTCGTCTATTGCCTATTACTATCATAAAAGTATACAAAAACGTGTTCAGATTAGATTCATTTGTAATTTTTAGAAACTAAGCATGTGCCTGTAGTAGATCCTGCTTCTTTATATCTCTTCAGTCAGTTTGTTACTTATCTGTTAGTGAATTATGAAAAAATGTTAATTTTAATGAACAGTTTCACATTAAGGGAAATTATGATGATAAGCGAATGAAATTACAACGTGAAATACAGAAGTGTTCCAAACAGACTAAAATTAAAGATTTTAAGTAGGTACCTATACAGGAAAATAAAATTATATTGTACCTCATATTATAAGTTTTATGTGAGATAACCAATTAATTAAGTAGTTTTATTTCATGCATGAATATATTTTTTCTATAAATACCTATCGATTTATATTTACCTACATTTTCAACAATATTAATTCATATAGAAAGACTTTGTGACTAAAAATAAACATCACCAGTTGTTACAATTATTGGTTTTTACGAATAAATATAAGTAGTCCCTTCGATAAAAGATGTTGAAATAAGGAAATCATAGCTACTGCCCCTATAGTCCCATCTCAAAAATTCATCCTTTAAACACTTATACATAAAACAATAAAAAATATTTATTAAAGTACATGTTTATAATAAAATGATTGATATGATATTTATTAATAATTTATCAGTACATACATGATTGAAACAAAATATATATAGCAGCATAGAAATCTAAACAATTAACTTTAACTTGATTTAAGTAACTGCTTGGATGATTCTGTGATTTAATATTTTCAAAATAAAATGCATTTGATTTATCGTAACCAAAGTTGAAGCACATGGTTATAGTATTGTTTATGTAACTATAGCATATAAGCATTGCCGATTATAGGAAAATTTAAACAGGCGTAGGTACTTATATAACGATATTTAAACGAATCAATCCTCGTGTTCTTCCTTTGCTGTTTAGGACAAAAACTTAGTTCTATAAAATAATAAAACTTACCTTATTTTATGTTTCTTTATAAACTGTGCATGCGTTTAATAAAATTGCCGATACCACCTAGTAGAATTTGATCTCCTGTACAAATGCTACACTTCAAAGTCGTTGATAATTGATAAAAAATGTGATATCACCGATAAAGTAATTAATTATTTCATTTTTAACTCATCGACATAGCGTGGCTTGATACTGCTTTTCAAATTTTTCGATTGGTTGGTTAGTAGTATAGTTATTGCAGTTTGCGGTGGGTGGATGTTTCATGTATACGATGCGAGATGCGAATTTTTAAATTACAATTGTATTGTGTAGATTTCCCGTTTCTATACTTTCATCTTTGCTTTCATCTATGGTGTAGATGATATGCAATATGAATGAGGAGGAGGAGGATAATAGTAGAAGTAGAAGTCCTGTCCTCCGTCCGTCCGTGTTGTGTGACATGTTCGAAATGTCAGTTGTCACATGTCATTTGTCTGATTTGTCAAACATAAAATGACAATTATAGTGATGCTACCATACCAATATGTACAATACTTGGACGGAGTATAAAATTATTATTTAATTTTCTGTCTACGGTACAATACGATTGCATGTCCCAATCTAAAACTACGAAAAATAGTGAAAAGTACTCAAAGGAGTCTCGGGTCCGATAAAAACTAAAATTGCATCATTGGATTTTTTTAAAATATAAATATTCCTTGCCAGAAAAACACATCGTGATTATTACACCAGTCGATAGTATCACTATTATGGAACGAATTATGGTAATTAATGACTTAAGGCAAAAATCTATTATTGACGTAGAGGGAAAATTAAATAATGAAGACTTTAGCGTATGTGAATGAAATAGCTAAAGGGATATAACCCGACTAAAATTATGAACACGTGATATATATGCCAGCTATAAAATAAAATGAACAACGTAATTTGGTCGGGTCATACATGATAGCGGGTGAACGCCAATGGGTGCACTAGAATTGGGAGCCAGTGCTGGCTCCAAACAATAAAATCGCATATGCAGAGAAGGATAAAAAATGTAGTCCATCTCGCTCTCTCATACTAGTGATTGTATAGTTTTACCCTTCTCATATTATTATTGTTATAAATGCCAGATCCATTTTATGCTCCATCTACGATTATTGATTAATTCTAATGGAACTTACAGTACCACACGTATAACTTGGCGGTGGTGGTTTTTGGAACTAATTCTTTTAATTGAAACTGTGAGTTTGACGTTTGAGAGATTACCGCAACATTATTGTTGATAAATCTGCTACATTAAAATAGTTCAATAATGCCAAAAGTAATTAAAAGTGGTTTAAGAGAAACTGTTATCAAAGTACAAAGTAAAAGCACAGTGGCGCACAGGCACGCCAAGTTATACTTGCCGGACTGTAGAATCGATAGTTGCATGGAATGATGCATAATTAATCGATAAGTCTAATAAGACGACAAGTTTAATAATCGATTAGAAACTGTGTATACACGGTTTGATTTATTTTATTTCAACCCGATTATCGAGTCTGTGGTGTTCTTTTTATGCGTGGTACTTTACTTAGGGGGTGGTACCCTTCTACGAAGTACGACATTACTGTAGTATTTATTACCGGAAAAAATACCAACCTTCATGAGCATGAGCTGTCAAATATATCATCCTATAATAGACAAGGTTGAAGGTATATTACGCTATGTAGGATATGCATTTTTTATGTATGCATGTTTCGATTTGTAGCACCCTCTACATAGGGTCTTCGCTCAGACTACCATAAAATAGTAGATTGTATAACATGGGCGCAAAATAGTACTTTTCTGCGAGGCCGCTTTTTTAAATCCAGAGTGGAGTGAAGGATTCTAAAGTAGAATCCTGAGCGTAGCGAGGGATTTAAAGTACGTCGGCCTTTTGCGGTTCTTTGCGAGTTTAGTTGTTTGTTGCAGAAAATGAGTAATTTCGACCCTAGTTTTTTTTTAATTAACACCGCCGGAACTCATTATAATTGCACAAAATGCTTCGGAGAACATTTTACCGGAAAAGTCAAAAAGTCGCTACATATATACGACGAATTTATTGCGTGGAGAGAAATGTTAAGTTAGTTGAGTTTCATTGTGTTTTTATTATTTTATTAAATTGCTTCATTTTTTCGCAACTGAATTAAAAATAGTCGTTCAGTACACGTGCGGAACCGTCATTGCAATGAACCGAACTCTTTGCAATGACAGCCTTTCCGCACTTGTAATGAAATATACTATTTCATCCCATCTATTCGAAAAGTGATGGTTTGGTCCTTGATGAGTGCGCGCAAAATAGCTCATTTCTGCCCTAGGGCGGGAAAGTAATTTTTTAATTTTTGGCTTATGAATTCTGATGAGTTCTTCAATAGTGCCCGGTCTATGGAGGTTCAATTAAATTTCTTGACATATTATGATTTTTTTTTAATGCTAGATAGACAAGCGTTTGACCACTATCTCACCTGATGTTAAGTGATGATGCGGTTGACGATGTAGCACGCTTACCTAGAAGATACCTGTTCATTCGCGATACATTTTTATTTTTTTATTTCATAATATTACATGAAATTTCGTGACATGTTATGATATTTTGTAACATTTCATAACATTTCGTGACATTTTATGACATTTCGTAACATTTCGGGACATTACATGACATTTGATGACATTTCGTGACATTTCATGACATTTTGTGACACTTCATGAAATTTCGTGACATTTGATGACATTTCGGATATTTCATGACATTTTGTGACATTTGATGAAATTTCATGACATTTAAGGAGATTTCGTTACTTTTTATGACATTTAAGTCATTTTGTAAAATTTGATGACATTTCATGACATTTATGACGTTTTGACATCTTTGTTTTTGATGTTACGTTCTATAGTTTTTACCACTTGATGCAACGCAGACTCGGTTGACTTCCCTTAGCTGTAGGCATGCTGTTGCATGTGAAGTGGAGCTGTTGTCAGCGAGTTGTCTCTGATGTGTCGGTCGCATAGCCTTTCTAGTGTTTTCAGGAGGAACGATGTTAGGCTAATGGGTCTGCATGCTTTGGGGTCTGTGTAGTCGCTTTTGCCTGGTTTAGGTATAAATAGGACTTTGACTTCGCGCCATCCCATAGGAACGTAAAGGCGCGGGTAGGTAGGGCTACCTATCGCCTTTGTTAGGACGAGGTCTTCAGGTCGCGTCGAAATAAAACGATGGTTGTTGCACTATCAGATGTTCTTATTATAAAATAGAATGTTAGCAAAGAGAATATAACCACTATTTTAGTTGCTGTCTATGTGTTATAATTCTGGCGGTTTACTCCCTTATAAAAACATATTTCGTTCTCACGTCAACGTCACTTTGACGTGGGAACGCGCGCTGTCCTTTTTTAGCATTGCGCTTCGCACATCAGAGGCATTTTGCCACCCGAATGGTTGTGCAAAACGCCACACCACCCCCCTACGGAGAAGGAGAATCCGTGGAAAAAGAAAAAATAAATAAAAAATCAAAGGTCAAAAGGTTTGCAAAAATGAACTTTACGACCTGACCGGGTAGTGTATTGTGGTGAATGTGAGGAAGGAGCAGCGGGAGAAGATGAAGAGGATCCAGAATGAGGAGAGAGAACTCTAGAAGGATGTGATGATGACACTGGTTGATGTGCAGGAAGAGACGGCGTCGATACTGGATCAACAGGACTCGGCTGTTCGATGAACGCTGGCTTGAGCCTGTCGATACTGACAGTCACCTGTCTGCCTTTTACATCGATCGAGAATGTCTTTCCGTCCTCAGATCGAGATATCACTCGATGAGGGCCAGAATAGGGTGGCTGCAAAGACCGACGAACAGTGTCATCCCTCAGCATGACGTGTGATGCAGTGGATAGGTTTTTAAAAACAAAAACCGATGGCTTAGAATGATGAGAAGCCGGAGTGGGTCGCAATTTGGACATATATTGCCTTAACTTGACGACAAAATCCGAAGGCTCCTCATAGCCAGTAGCTTCGGGAGAAACAGTTAAAAGTTCCCCTGGGAGCGCTAATGTCTCACCATACAGCATTTCTGCTACGGTTGATTTTATATCCTCTTTAAATGCAGAGCGCATGCCTAACAAAACAAGAGGCAAGGCACTCGACCAGGAACTGTCATGACACATCAGGGACGCTTTTAACTGCCGATGCATGCGCTCAACGAGCCCATTAGCGCAAGGGTGATAGCTGGTGGTACGAATACGTTTGGCACCAAACAGATCGGTAAGGCGTCTGAAAAGGTCAGATTCGAACTGCCGTCCCTGATCAGTCGTGATGACCGCAGGGACGCCGAATCGAGCTATCCAGCCATCCACAAAGGTCTTGGCTACTTCCTCTGCCGTTATCCCACTCATAGGCCACGCTTCGGGCCACCTAGTGTAACGGTCAACAGCAGTGAGGCAGTATTGAAAACCAGAGGAAGAAGGCATAGGTCCGATAATGTCTATGTGGACATGCTTGAGCCGAGATGTGGGACTGGAGATATGTCCAAGCGGAGACTGAGTATGCCGAGTCACTTTGCTTCGCTGACAAGCTATGCAAGTTTGGCACCAGCGACGGCAATCCTTGGCAATACCTGGCCAAACGAAACGGTCAGAGACCAGACGAACAGTCGCCTTGGTACCTGGGTGACTCAGGTTATGCAGTTTGTCAAAAATACTTTTCCGCATAGGTTCCGGTACAAATGGTCGCGGTCGTCCTGTGGAAGTATCGCAGACCAAAGTTGTGTTAGTGCCGGGAACAACGATGTTCTCTAATTTTAGAGAAGAATCTTTATCGTTACGATACTTTTTCAACTCGTCGTCGAGTTGTTGGCAAGAAGCAAGTGCAGAGTGATCTGCTTCGATACTAATGGCTTCGATGCGGGACATAGCGTCTGCTACCGTATTATCAACCCCTTTTACGTGGACAATGTCCGTGGTAAATTGGGAGATAAACGAGAGTTGATTTAGTTGGACCGGTGGAAGCCTCTCGCGACGCTGCGAGAAAGCGTAAATGATCGGCTTGTGGTCCGTGTAAATTGTGACTTGCTGCGCAACCAGAAAATGGCGATAATGCTGCACACTCTCGTAAATCGCAAGGAGTTCCCTGTAATATGTTGGCCATTCGGACTGTCGGGGCTTCAGCTTTTTGCTGAAGAAACCCAAAGGTTCCCAAGCATCACCAACTTTCTGCTGAAGGCAGGCACCAACGTGCGAGTTCGAAGCGTCGGTGAAGAGCCCCAGCTCAGCATTCGGCAATGGGTGAGCCAGAAGAGCAGCGGATGACAGGCTGTCTTTACAAGCCATAAAACTCTCTTCAAGTTCAGGCGTCCAAGAAACCGGTGTGGAACCTTTGCCTTGGGAAGCCACTATCGCATTGACCAGCGGTGCTTGCAACTCTGCAGCGTTTCGCAAAAAACGTCGATAGTAGTTGACCATTCCAAGAAAACGGCGGAGTCCCTGAACGGTCTTGGGCAAGGGAAAATCCTTGAGAGCCTGAATGCGCTCAGTTGGTGGCCGCGTTCCTTCAGAGGAAATGCGGTTCCCGAGGAAAGTTACCTCAGGAGCACCAAACACGCACTTTGCAGGATTGATGACAATGCCGTAATCTTCAAGTCGCTTGAAGAGTATACGGAGGTGCTCAGCGTGCCGAGTGGCGTCGCGAGAGTACACTAAAATGTCATCAACGTAGGCAAAGCAGAAGTCCAGACCCTGTACAACTTCATCTATGAACCGTTGGAAAGTTTGGCCTGCGTTGCGCAAACCAAAGGTCATATAGTTGAATTCGTACAGGCCAAAGGGGGTGATGATGGCCGTTTTACATATGTCCTCAGGCGCAACGGGAATCTGCTGGTATGCCTTGACGAGATCGATTGTACTAAATATAGTACAACCAGCTATGTTATGACCAACATCACCAATATAGCGGACTGGGTATCTATCGGGCACTGTGCGTGCATTCAGTGCGCGATAGTCACCGCAAGGTCGCCAGGTGCCGTCTCTTTTAGGTACCATGTGAAGGGGAGAGGACCATGGACTTTTTGAAGGTCTTGCTGTTCCACACTGGACCATGTCATCAAAAACCTTTTTAGTCTCCTGAAGTTTTTGAGGAGCCAGGCGCCTAGGACGACAAGAGACGGGGGCACCTTCAGTAGTCAGGATGTGATGGACGGTGTTATGCTTCGGTTCCCGAATGAGTCCTGGTGGCTTTGTGATTGATGGAAATTCCGCAAGAAGCGCACCAAATCCGGACGATGGAGCAGAAACAACTTTAACACTGGTCTGATCTAGTGTTGCAACGGCAGCGATACATGACAACCCAGTACTGCTATCGACAAGCCTTTTACTGGCACAATCTGGCATAAGCCGATAGTGTGCCAGAAAGTCAGAACCGATAATGGCGGTGTTGACGTCAGCGACGATAAACTGCCACTGAAAGGCGCGTCGCAGACCCAGATTGAGCGTCATTTGTATGTGGCCAAAGGTGCGAATCTCACTACCATTGGCAGCAGCCAGTGTGTAGTTTGACCGCGTTGGCTTATTCGCTAGCCATTGGTACGGATAGCAGGAGAGGTCCGACCCTGTGTCTATTAAAAACCGGCGTTTCGAAACGCTTTCGGTGACGAATAATCGGCGACTCTCCGAATAGCAGTCAGTAGTCGCCTCTAATGACTGCTGTTTGAGTTTCCCGACGGCGGGGACGTCCAAGTGCATGGTTTTACACATTTAACCGCTTTAGTACCAAACCTCCTATGGTAAAAACAAAGTTTGGATTTACCAGCGGACTGTGAGCGTTCACGCTGGTTTGAGTTACTCCGTGACCTATCCCTACTCCGGTCAGCTGATAGTGCAGCGATCTGGCGCGTGAGATCATCAAGACGCCGTGTAATGTCGTCTAGCGATGAAGGCGAGACGGCAGAAGTGCTCGCTGAGAAAACAGCTGATGACCGAGGAGCTGCAACACCGGGCGATACTTCTAAAATTTTGTCTGCTAGCTCTGCAACTTTATCTAAAGCAAGCTCAGACTGAGCAGCCAAAATTGCCTGAAGGTGTTGTGGGAGGCGGCGCATCCAAAGCTGGCGAAGCAAATTTTCATCCGAAAGAGTGTTCCCAGCCAAAGACCTGAGATGTCTAAAAACTGGGAGGGGCGACGATCGCCCAGCTCCTCATCGCTAACGAGCTGTCGGACACGTTGCTCTTCAGATGTGGAAAGCCTACGGATAAGCTCAGCTTTTAACCTACCATATTTGTCTGCGGGCGGTGGATGAAGAATAATATCTTCAACTTCTCCAATAACCCGAGTGTCCAACTGAGCAACAACATAATTAAATTTTGTTAGATCAGCGGAGATACCTGAAATGGTAAATTGAGCCTCAACCTGAGCAAACCAGATAGCGGGCCGGTCAGGCCAAAAAGGAGGAAGCTTAACAGCAACTTTACATATTGCGGGGGAAACGGGGTCCGAGGTGGGTGTGTTAGTGCTGTCACCTTTTAATTTTTGCAATTCAGCAAGCAATAAAGCATTTTGTTGCTGTAATAATGAGTTTTGCTCTTGTGCGGATTGCAAGTTAGCTTCCATCTCCGTAGTTGGGTTAGTACACTATAAAAAGCCGTACAATATAAATGGTTATAAGCTATAAAACACACACAGTAATACAAACACAAGACAATAAACAAGACAGCAATATAAAAGGCAAAACACACAGATAAAATATATTGTTAATGTTATCAAAAATTAACAGCCCCGGTGTAAAAAAAAGTTAAATATTAATAATTCCCACACAATATAATAAAAAAAACTCAAATGCAATTTTGTTATGTAAATGCCAATGTCCACAGTTGTTTAAATAATACTAATAATAACCACACAAAATAATAATTTAAAAACGAAGTCGAATGCAATTTTGTTAAGGTTATGCTAATGTCCAAAATTTTAGTAAGTCCAGGCACCAATATTAGTATAGGAAAAATAGCACGTACTAAAATCACTCCAGCGCAGTGTTGGTCTCCAGCGACAGGCCTCGGGCACACGTATCTCTACACGTCGTTTCGTTGTAGAATCCAGAAAACTGATACCATGAATCGATGAAGCGAAGACACGTCGAGATAGCCACGAATGTGATAGACACTCGTCGCAGCTGGCGTCGTATCACGGGGATCAGGATACTAATTACGAAGCGATGACACGTCGTGGTAGCCCAATGTGGTCGTCGTGAATCCAAAGACTCGTTATGTGAGGATGCATGCATTGGGAAACGCGGATTGTTGACCTCGTCGATACGTAGATACACGTAGAGTTGAACTCTGCTCAGACGGCTGAAGTCGGGTCACCATTAAAGGCGCGGGTAGGTAGGGCTACCTATCGCCTTTGTTAGGACGAGGTCTTCAGGTCGCGTCGAAATAAAACGATGGTTGTTGCACTATCAGATGTTCTTATTATAAAATAGAATGTTAGCAAAGAGAATATAACCACTATTTTAGTTGCTGTCTATGTGTAAAGGCTATATTACACCGGGGCAACACTGTGCGGCATTGTGGCATGCCACAAGGCCGCATGCTACAAAGTCAAAAATGTCGCACATTGTGGCAAGAACCGTGCGGCATGGCAACACCTTGCGTCACGTGGTAGACTGTCGCAACTTGTATCCGGGCACAATGGATTCCATGCGACATTTTTCGTGCGTCAAAACAGTTTTTAGGTTATGTTTTTGTTTGTATTTGTTTTGGAAAGTGAGAATTATCGATCATGGAGTGGTGTAACGAAAAATATTTAGACTTTATTGAGGATTATAGAAAGAGTGAAGTGTTATGGGATGTCCGCGACGCTTCTTCGTCCGTTGTTTAGCTGCATTGCTTAGTAGTACTAAATAAGCTGCTGCTAAAGTTACTTGATCAGCCATATTCTATGGTGTATGTATCCCCTCGATCAAACAAGTAGTTAGACCAGTAACACTCCTCTTAAACAGCACGATGCTTTGGAAATTATCCAGGCACGATGTTGCCTCGGCGTAAAATAGGCTGCCGTATGCCACATATGCCGCAAATGATTTCTATTTGTAGCATGTGACAAGGTGCCGCATGTAACAATGTGTAGCATGTGACACTGTCGCACGTTGTTGACTCGGCGTAAACGAGCCTTTATAATTCTGGCGGTTTACTCCCTTATAAAAACATATTTCGTTCTCACGTCAACGTCACTTTGACGTGGGAACGCGCGCTGTCCTTTTTTAGCATTGCGCTTCGCACATCAGAGGCATTTTGCCACCCGAATGGTTGTGCAAAACGCCACATACGTATCTGAAGGCGATGCATGCCCTGAAGACGTTAGTTAGTGTACCTATTATATATTCAGTTCCCATTGAAGGAGGCCTGGGAATATACCATCGACGCCGGCTGTTTTGTATGGCTGGAATGTGTTTATAGCCCACTTAAGTCTTTCCTCCGTTACGACCCGTCCGGCTACGTCCCAGTCATTATCGTTTGGGGCTGCTATGTCATCGAGCTCCCATGTGACGGTATCAGTGATCAAGCAGTCCGGAAAGTGGGTTTCCAGCAAAAGGTGTTGGTTTCGGATTCTGTTTTGGTGTAAGTGTTGTCGTGGCGTTTCAGTGTACCTATCATGCGATTTGTGTCTGCGGATAGGATTTTCCTGACTCTATTCGCCTGTGTATTAGTTTCTATGTACGTACAGTAGTTCCTGAAAGACCTATGACTGGTGCGTCGAATACGTTTTTTGTATGACGCCTGAGCTTTTTTGTATTCATCCCAGTCTTCTTCGTCATAGGTGTTCATGGCTCTGTTCAAGAGTTGTCGTACCTTAGCTCTTAGTCTTTCCAGGTCACTTGACCAGCCCTGATTCCCGGTGCCTGGCTTAGGCGTGGTTAGGGGACAAGCGACTTCGTAGCTCTTGGTAAGACTGTCAGTAAGGTGTGTTACGACCTTTTTTATGTCTTTAGTGTTGGTTGTGGCTGTGGTCCACGTGTGCCGATTTAGGTGGTTGTCCAAATGGGATTTGAAAATTTCCCTATCGGTTTTACGGGGATAACGTCTTGGTGTTTGTGGTGTATTGTTTATGTTAAGTTCATACCTGATCTATGTATGGTCCGAGCACGATGACTCCTCAGATACCCTCCAGTTACTGATGATGTCTTGGGAGTTGCTCGTTACCAATGTCAGGTCGATGCTGGTGCGGCATCTTTTGGTCACAAAAGTAGGTTCTGCACCTATGTTGGCTAGGGAGAGATTTGTAGTAAAAAGGAAGTTTACCAGGTCTTCTCCTCTGCTGTTTACTGACGGCATTCCCCATAGCGGATGATGGGCATTGGAATCAGTTGCTATTATGAGTGTAAATTTGTTTAGTTCGCAGTATCTTACCAAGACGGTGACGTCTTTCGGCGGGATGTCCTCGTCAGCGGGCATGTATGCTGACGCGACAATCACCTCCCTTCCCTCACCATTGAGCCCCTGGAGTCTGGCAGTAACCAGATCCCTGGAAAGGAACTCAGTAAGGGTTGTCAGTAAGGGGCATTGCTTTCAAGTTTCTGGGAATGTATATACAAGCTCGGGGGTTAGTGCTGTTAGAATCTGTGAGTAACTTACCCCCTAGTCTATTGTGACCACACACACGCCCCGCCCTGATCCACGGCTCCTGGATTAGGGCGAGGATCTCACTCCTGTTGTTGGCCTCCAGCACTCTGCGTAGGTTAGCCGTTGCAGTGAGGCTGTTCTGAAGGTTGCATTGTAGGAAGTTACAAAAGGTCGAGGATGTCTGGGTCACCATCATGTTGGTTGCCCTCGTCCTCATCCTCTGTCGCTACGAGCTCGTCCTCCACCTTCCTCCTATCGACTGTCCTAGGGTCTGCGTCAATGTTCATGACTTCGGCTGACCCTTCGGAGCATTAGGGTTGTGGTGATGAGTGAGCTGCAGCGTTACTTGTAACGTCCATAACTCCATCCACAGTCGTTGGGTCCGTTACTGGCTGTGAGCTCGGTCCCGGCTGTGGTTGTTCAGTGTTCTCCACTACGTCTTGGCTGGTTAACCTCGGCTCTTCCTGAAGCGTTCCGTCCGCCGCGAAGAAGCGCACGTAGACGTTGCCGAGGTTGTGACCCAGCCGTCGCTCGTTCTTCAGGAGGGTGGGGACGACCGTCTCCGGGATTCCCAGAGTCAGGAATAGACTCCCATCCGCCTGCGCAGTATACGTGTATACTGTCCAGGAAGATATCATGGCCCACTTGTTCTGCTTAGCTATGACCATACTGGTCTGCTCCACGGAGGTCTTGCATTTCGGCAGGAACTAGGCGGCCCTGACTCTCCTGGTCAGTTCACATTGCTTCCTGACGATTAGCTTAGGGCCTGTCGTCTCAGGAAGCCTGTTTAAGGCAGCTCGGAGCCACTTCAATGTTTCAACATTATCACACCATAACTTTAAGGCCCCTTCTCCAATGATGGGTTTGCCTCTGAAATTGGGTGCGAAGTCCTTGGAGGGATCCAGAGCGTCTTCTAATATGCGACTGTTAAGGTACTTCTTAACAGACGTTGCTTGGCTTTCGCTAAGCTGTCGGCCATCCGCCCGCGTGACTGCCACACAGAGCTCGTTCGAGACGATATCCGAGTAGCTCATCGTTGCACGTCGGGCGCTGTCCAGCTTTGCGTTCTCTTGGCGACACCGTGTCGTCTAACCGCGTCCGCTTGCTGGGCTCTTTATGAGTCGGGGCCTGTGCTGATCTGGCGATCGCAATGGCCGCACGCTTCTTACGGTTGTACCGGTTGTCGTGTTTTTGCCTGTGTTTATTGTACCCCTTGTCTCTTTGTACCCCATAACCTACTACCCCAGACTTGTCCGAGGAGCTCGCCTTTGGAGCGACAGATTTCGAGGTACTTTGTTGTTGCTTCGATCCACGCTCATTGTCTAGACATAGACATTGTGGAATAATCCACAGAGTTTGCTGGCGGGACAACCAACTTTTGAGCAGGTTACTTGCTGTTTTTTCTTGTTTTGAAATAGAAGCTGGGTCCTGGCGCTTTGCTTTTAGGTTCCTCCGCCATTGGCTTCGGTTCCCTAAGCTTCGCCTCCCTAGCTTCTATCCGTTTCATCTTCCGTTTAAGCTTGTACTTTTGGCTTTTAGTGAGCTTGCCAACAGGGGCTTGCTTAGCCGGTACATCTGCTTGGGTCCCAGAATTTGAGGGTCCAGTCATTGGCTGTGCCCCCTCCTTCTTAAGTCCTCGGTTTTTGTTGCCTTTTGGTCTACTGACCCTCCAGGCAGCAGAGTTGTCCTCCTCTGCGGCGAATGCCGCAGCAAGGTTTTCCACCGCCTCCCCATGTGGGGGATTCATGGTCGCGGCTGCGCTCGTTTGGTTGTTTAAAATTGATGGGGTATCCATGCTTGTTGTCTTTTCTCTTTCGTCTTCAAGGCTCCCCACCCTCCACGGAGCCCGCACCTTTGGGGGTATTTTTGCAAACACCAGGGCTACCTAGAAAATATAGAAGAGTTGACCGCGCTGCCCACGAGCCTAACGACACCAACCAGCCCCTACGCCAAACCCGCCGGCGCTTAGCGAGCATCGCCGGCTGCGGGCCCCATCAGCCCCCTCTTCTCACCAGGTAAAGCAGAAGGCTGTCACCCGTGCTGAATAAGCAAAGCCGGTTAATCTTTGCCCCCTCGTTTTTGGAGAAATCCGCACCAAAGAGGAGTGGTGCTAAGAGAGAGGTACCAACCCTGATCGCTCCCCGCTCAGCCACCAGGTTTGCTTCATCCTCCCATACGAGACACCACGCACAGCACAAAATACGTGGGTGATCACCCTCCACTTGTCATCGCTCTTATAGGGGATGACAAGCCCACAGAAACTGACCACATGGTTCCTATAACGGTCTATTGTAGGAGTGTGTAAGGAAAAATGGATGCGGAAGGATTTTGGTAAGGTGGAAAGGAGTTGTGCCTAGTAGTTTCTGTTACGTCTGTTCCTTAGGGGACCAGACCAAGAACAGTGCGGCACCGCGTGAAGGAAAACTACTTAGACTTGTTATGGATGTCTACACGACCTGCGCTCCTTTCCATAACCATTCACCGAACCTGCTCACCGGACAGGTGGCCAGGTTAGGGTTAGTACCAAAGAAAAAGTGTCCTAACCCCCCCAAAAAAAACTGTATACCATATCCAATTGTTGTTTTTCGGAATGGGCTGGCTGCGGAAATTGCGAAAAGAGCATCCGATTGTTGCGTATGAATTTATCCGTGGTGATGTTTGGTTCTAGTTAGATTTGGAAAATCTCGGTATGAACTAAGTATGCTTCAAGTTTAGGAGCGAAATTTTATCACAAACGACGTTCAAAATCTTCATCGTCATCTTTTTTTACACCTTGCCACCAAATGCCCGCGTCTTCTCTCAATATCAATCAATCATATGAACATTGGTCGTAAAATAGCTTGACAGCTTTTCGAACTGTTCGCCGGATAGTTGTACTGATTTGATGGTTTCCGGGAGCTTTTCTTGAATGTTGTAACACGGCCGGATCGGGTAACAAGGTCGGTCCAGAAGTGTGCCTTGCCAATGATACACTTGTCTCCGGATCAAAGAACTTTTCTTCGCTCAACCGCTCAGATCTCCTCTAGAGTTGTGCTGTCTTGAGGATGTTCAGGCCTCGCGTTCGGGCGCCAGTTGTGAGGAGGTGGTCCGAGGTGACGAATGATACGACCAAGCAGAATAGTCCAATATGTATTGATCAGCAAGGAATATAAAATACACGGGCTACGTTCTAACACCAACTACCTAATACCATAAGCACGCTGTCCCAACGAGGTGGAAGCAGCGGTCCTACGGCGAATCGACCGACAGCGATATTAGTGCGTTCAGTAAACAGTCCCAACGAGGTGGAAGCAGTTTTCATGCAGCTCTAGTATCCCTCCTAAGAATACAGTGTAAGTGGTTAACATAACCACTTAGCTTGAATTTGAGTACCGTACTTAACTTAGCTTGAATTTGAATATAGTGTAATATAAAGGTTAAGTTAACCACTTACACTGTACTTAAATTCAAGCTAAGTTCGGTTAACCTGGTTAACCAAACTTAGGTGCTCTGCCAATTAAGCCACGGTTCCATCCATCGATACGACGAAATTAGTGGATTGCATATTATAACCCAATTATCCATTGGTGGCGCCATCTATGACTACTTATTTCGAAAGTTAATCATTCGGAAGAAATCATTACAGTTTTCAAATCCGACGAGAAATGTTTGCAGTGCGTAAATCAAATATTATGTTTCTTGAAGTGTTACACACTTTATATTTTTGTAAATTGTTAAATACAATCCAAAATTGGCAGAGCACCTGGACTTGGAGGGGTGCGGGTTCAAGTCCCGTCGGTACGATGGATACCTTATCCATGTGATAAGGGAATGCTGTGGTGCGGTAGAAGATGTAGTGACAAAGATAGAGAAAGGGATGCTTAGATGGTTTGGTCATCTAGAGAGGATGGATAAAAGGAAAATTGACGAAACAGATTTATAAATAAGACGTGTGGAATGAGCACGCCGATCTGATATGGTAGAGGCCGAACTAGCCGAACGTATCACGACCAGATTGGAGACGTTTTAAAGAAAGGCCAAGTCAAAAGTACCTATAACCCGCCAGCATGTATGAAAACGCTCATGAAAGTAGAAGAAGCGAAAGAGGTATATCAGGATCGTAGCATGTGGAAAGAAGTAGTCTCTGCCTACCACAAAGAGAAAAAGGCGTAATTTTATCTGTGTCTATGCATGTATTTACAGTCCAATGGTTAACTAATTTAAAACAGACAGACAGATAGACGGACACAACGAACATATAAGAATTCCTTGTTATTACCACAGAACCCTTAAAAAGTGTTTCGCGTTCACATGCGATAAGGCAGTTGAAAACGTAATAAACTGGCCTGATGCGAGTCGGTCTCGCACACGTAGGGTTTCAATTGAACAAAATTTGCCGGAAAAATATGTATTTTTTTATGGGTACCCCCTTTAATTTTTAATATATATTAGTTTTTATCATTTGATATTGCAACCATTACGATACACATTATGAGCAATTATATTTCAAGTCTCTATTTATTACGGTTTGTAAGAATACAAGACATGTGTTTTATATATATATATATATATATATATATATATATATATATATATATCGAAAACCGTCGACGGAAAACTTAAAGGGCTACCCAAAAAAACCCTATGTATGTTCCGCGAAAATCTATAGTTTTCAAAAAAATTGCGTTTTACTTGTTTTCGAGCCATATGCCGAAATGTTGCAATTTATTTAAATTTTCTCCCAAACTATAAAGGCCAGAGCCCTAGTTTTTTTGTGGGACTATGAACAATAAATAGGTCTTTCAGGGTAATTTTCAATTTTTTATTTAGGCTTATTATTTTCCGAGAAAAAAATAAGACATCACATTTTTTTTATCTAGACAATATTTGAAATTTTACTTTGAGCAGGCTTTTCTCCAAAAAATAACAAAATAAAAAAGTTACAACCGATTTTAAAAACTTGTCTGTTTTATTGACCTGCTGCTTGCCAAATTTCATGCGGCTACGACAAGAGGGTCACACAGGTCTAAAAACATAATTAACGAAATAGAAAAGATTTCAATATTAAAATTATTTCTTCTGAAATACACTCTGGTAATCTCTTTTTTACAGAATTAACTCATATTAAGAAAATAAGTTGTAATAAAAGCCCAAAAATATTTGAATTAAGGATTTTTATGAGTAAAAATTGAAGGTTTTATGTTGAAAAATATCGACAATTTTCCTAGCCTATCTTTTGTCATTTTTATAATAAAAGTTCAAAGTTACACAGCTATACACATGATATCACTCAATAAAATTTCTTTTTAGATGATACAAGTTGTGATCATTTTTGGTTTTCTTCTGCTATAATTTATTTAGTTTGGTGTTTAATAAAAATAATTTAAGTGGTGATCGACCATGATGCACATCATGGTCGATCACCACGTCATCACTTATCATCAAGTAAGATAGTGGTCAAACGCTTGCCTATTACGTAAATTAAACACCAAACTAAAAGAAAAACTAAAAGTGATCACTTAGCTGTAACTTTGAACTTTTATTATAAAAATGACAAAAGAGAGGCTGGGAAAATTGTCGATATTTTTCAACATAAAACCTCAATTTTTACTTTTAAAGTTCCTTAATTCAAAGATTTTGGGCTTTTATCACAACTTATTTGTCTAATATGAATTAATTCTGTAAAAAAGATATTACCAGAGTGTATTTCAGAAGAAATAATTTGAATATTGAAATCCTTTCTATTTCGTTAATAATGTTTTTAGACCTGAACCTCGTGTCGTAGCCACATGAAATTTGGCAAGCAACAGGTCCATAAAACACAAGTTTTTAAAATCGGTTGTAACTTTTTTTATTCTGTGTTTTTTTGGAGAAAGGCCTGTCCAAAGTAAAAGTTTAAATATCGTCTAGATAAAAAAGTGACTTCTTATTTTTTTTCTCGGAACTTAATAAGCCTAAATAAAAATTGTAGTTTATCCTGAAAGACCTATTCATTGTTCATAATCCCACAACAAAATCTAGGGCTCTAGCCTTTATAGTTTGGGAGAAAATTTAAATAAATTTCAAAATTTCGGCGACTAACTCGAAAACAAGTAAAACGCAATTTTATCGAAAACTATAGATTTTCGCGGAACCTACATGGGGGTTCTTTGAGTAGCCCTTGGAGTCCTCCGTCGACGGTTTTCGTTTGGACCATATGAAACCCGACACCCTGTATATATATATATATATATTATATATATATCTGTATATATATACTAGCTGTACCCGCAACTTCGTCTGCGTGGAATAGTGACTTTGGGAAGCATTTTTCAGATATATATTTTGGTTTTTTTTGGATTATAAACACCGTCGTTTAAGTATTATAAAAACATCTAGTTTATTGTAATCCTTATCTGCACACGATATTAGACGTATAACCATCGGGGATCAAAGCATACAGGCTGCTAGGATTGCTAACACGTGACAGAGCCACATAAAGCTGACCGTGCGAAAAACAGCTAAATACTAAGATCTACCCACAACTTTTAGCGTCTGACCTCGGGCTTTATTAATTGTCATCACGAAACATTAAATTCTATTTATTATTATTATATAATCATAATATTTCTTCTATCTTCTTCTTTTATCTTCTATCCTAATCATAATCCTAATCCTAACTAATATTATAAATGCGAAAGTAACTCTGTCTGTCTGTCTGTGTCACTTTCACGCCAAAACCACTGAACCGATTTAAATGAAATTTGGTGCACAGATAGTCTAGAGCCTGAGAACGGACATAGGCTACTTTTTAATGCGAAAAGAGGGTTGTAAGGGGTTGAAAGGGGGGATGAAAAGTTGTATGGAAGTTTCGTCATTATAGGAGCTAGAAGCTTGAAACTTATTTTTTAGATTGAAAATTTGATATAAATAAATATGACATTCAAAGTTTCTAAAAGTTTTACCCTCAAGGGTGTAAAATAACAATAGGGGATGAAAGTTTGTATGGAAATATGTTTGTGTTAATGTTCTACTGAACCGATTTAAATGGAATTTGGTACACAGGTAGTCTAGAGCCTGAGAAAAGACATAAGCATTTTAATGCGAAAAGAGGGTTGTAAAGGGTTGAAAAGGGGGATGAAAAGTTGTATGGGAGTATCGTCATTTTTAAAGCTAGAAGCTTGAAACTTATTGTTTAGGCTGTTGATTCGATAGACATTAATGTCATTCAAAGTTTGTGAGGAAGGGGGAGGGAGAAGGGGAATGAGGCGAGGGGAGGGGAGGTGGAAGTGAGGGGATGGGGAAAGGGGAGGGGGATGGAAGGGGGGAAAGGGGAGGGGAAGGGGAGGGGGGAAGTGGGGGATTGGGGGAAAGTGGAGGGGAGAGCGAAGTGAGGGGAAGATAGAAGGGGAGGGGAGGGGAAGTGGGGGGAAAGGGGAGAGGGAGAGGGAAGTGGGGGGAAAGGGGGTTGGGGGAAGAGAGAGGGAGAGGGGAGGGAGGGGGTGAAGGAGAGGTTTGCGCGGCGTTGTACGGTGCGGTGCAGGTGGGGTACGCGTGTCTTATTTGTATAATAATTAGCCTTAATATTTAAAAATGCTACCCAAAGACACTATTCCACGCGGACAAAGTCGCGGGTACAGCTAGTATATATAAAATTCAAAGTTTTGACCTGACTGACTGATTGACTGAGATATCAACGCACGGCCCAAACCATTGGCCCTAGATACATTAATTTTGAAAGATGTGTTCTTTGTAAAGTGTAGGCATCCACTAAGATAGGGTTTTTCGAAATTTTACCCTCTAGAGGGTGAAATGGAGGGTTGAAGTTTCTAAGAAACATTTTAACCTCTGGTTCAATTGTCTTGAAAATTGGTACACATGCTCTTTAAATAAAATTTTGAGTTACGTGTATCAAAGTTTTTCCAAAATCATCTCCCACGCGTTTGCCTGACTTACTGAATGATTGTCGGATATATCAACGCACTACCTAAGCCGCTGGTCTTAGAGACATGATATTTAGAGGGTGTGGTGTTCTTTGTGAAGTGCAACTATTTAAAGAAAGGGTTTTTTGAAATTTCAACCCTATGAGGGTGTAATGGAAGGATACATTTTCAGTGAAACTATTAGTTATTTAGTTAGTTAAATCTCTGAGACAATTTCTTGAAAATTGGTGCACATAATCTTCAATTAAAATTATGATACACGTGTATCACAATTTTTCAAAAATCATCCGCCCCACTTTTTCTTACTAATATATCAACGCACTGTCTAAACCACTGGTCTTAGACACATTAAATTTGTTCTTCGAAATTACACTCCTAAGAGGGTGAAATGGAGGGCTGAACTTTCTATGAACCATTTTAAATCTGGGTAATTTTTTTCGAAAATTGGTACAGATAACAACTCTTGAATTAAAATTATCAGTCACAGTTTTTCCAAAATTATCCCCACGCGTTTATCTGACTAACTAATACATCAAAGTTCTGGTCCTAAACCGCTGGTCTTAGACACATGATATTTTAGAGGTGTATCCTTTGTGAAGTGCTGGTATCCGGAAGGTAGAATTTTCTGTTTAACTTTTTATTATCTGAGTCGATTAGCAATAATAGCACGGTAGTTCAAGCAACATAAAGATAACTTCAACTATTGTTTGAGCGATACGGATATCACAGCTTTTTCAAAATCATACCCGACACATGTGTTTCTCTATAAAATAAATTGAAAACAATGCAACTAACTATTCTTTGACTGCTCCGACTTTATCGAACTACCCTTTCGAGTTGAAAAATGTGCAGTTTCTCTTTAAAGCATTTGCTAAGATCATATATATAAATATCAAGACCAAACTCTTAATTTAACAAGGGTAGACTTAGGGAGGACTGCATTTTCCACGGTCAGTTATACGTGGTCTGCTCTAAAGTAAGCACACGAAGCAGCATTTGTTTGAGATGTTCTCAGTTTGTATATTCAATTGAGAGGGAGTAAGAGCGCATATTATATGTATTGTTTTTTAAAAATAATTTAATAAGTTATGAAATGAAAAATAATTTAATGGTTAAAAAATAATAATTTAATAATTATTTTAAGAAAAATATTTTATTTATTTCCTGTAGGCCACGCAAGCGAAGCCGCGGGCAGAAGCCATTATTATGAAGTTTAGTAAAGGTCGAAAAGTTTGAGGTCCCGGTGGTGTAAGTGGGAGAACAATCGGCTTTGATGCCAGAGGTGCCGAGTTCAATCCCCTCTGTGCACCAATGGATTTTATTTTTGGAAAATATTATGTGCGCTTTTCACAGTGGCCCTTCGGTGAAGGAAAAACATCGTTAAGAAACCAACAACCCCCTTTGTTGTAGGATCTACTATCTACTGTATGATCTACTGTAGGATCTACTACTACTATCACTATCTAGTGTCCGCCTGGCCAGCTATCACCTTCAAGTTAGAAAATCTGTCGCCAAATATCTAATGTGTTCTGGCAGCTATCCTTGAGAGCCAGATCCCATTCTAGGCCTATCGTGCTTCTATCTTCGACCGCATCATCACTTATCAACAGGTGAGATAGTGGTCAAACGCTAGCCTACAAGATATTAAAAAAAAGGTCAATGCTACTGAAGATATAGTAGATAGTTTAACAAATGTTCGACGTGATTCTTTAAATTGGCAAAACTTTTTTTTATTTATAAACCAATTGACATGACACAAACACTAAATGTTAAGTGAAGCTTACCACAATATATAAATGACAACCGCATCTAAATCGGATAAGCCGTTTCTGAGATTAGCAGAAACAAACGCACAGACAAACAGATAAAAATTCTAACAATCATTGTTTTAGGTGCTCTTGCGTTTGATAAAGGTCCTAATAATATTCTTTATATTTATTCTTATATTTATTTATCTTATATTTCTATTATTTATATATATATTATTTATATTTCTTTATCATATATATTTTATGTACAGACAGCGATCCGTTACTCTTTGATTATATGTATATATATGTCCGCCTGGCCAGCTACCACCCTCAAGTTAGAAAATCTGTCGCCAAACATCTAATCTGTTCCGGCAGCTATCCTGGGGAGCCAGTTCCCATTCTAGGCCTAGCGTGCTTCCATCTTCGACCGCATCATCAGTTACCAACAGGTGAGATAATGGTAAAACGCTAGCCTATAAGATATTATTATAAAAAAGCTCAATCAATGCTACTCAACAGAGAAAGAATATATTATTATTAACAGATACAGTAGATAGTTTAACAAATGTTCGACATGATTCTTTAAATTGACATAACTTTTTTATTTATATACCGATTGATATGAAATAAACACTAAATGTTAAGTGAAACTTACCACAATATATTAATGAAAACCGCATCTAAATCGGATAAGCCGTTTCTGAGATTAGCAGAAACAAACGCACAGACAAACAGATAATCAGACAACAATTCTAACAAATATTGTTTTTTTTGGATTTTATTGCGTTTTAGAAAGGTCTCAATAATTTTTTTTATATATATCTTACATGTTTAGACAGCTATCTGTTACATTTTCAGATTTTTTATTATATATATAGTTTAGTTTAGATAAAAACATCTAGATGGCGCTAGTAGGCGGTGGAATAGCTCTCCTTGTAAATATTGCTTAAATGTATGTAGAAGGCAGGGCACAAATACTTGTTAAAACAATCTCTTTGAAAGAAAGCAATTTTGTATTTGTATTTGTATTGTATGAAATCCTGCATCGCGCAAACGATTTTTTCTGCGATGTTGGAACCTGACGCACTTACTTCGTCTACTAACATCTTAAAATTTGAAATCATTGTAAAACGTTTCATCTTTATTAGAATAAGAAATAATGGATATATGGATATGGATAGAAGATATAGAAGATAGATAGATAGATATATAGGTAATAGATACAAATATATATCTGTGATGATGGGGGGACCCCCTTTTATTTTTAACTTTATTCTGTTTTTAGTATTTGTTGTTATAGCGGCAACAGAAATACATCATCTGTGAAAATTTCAACTAACTATCACGGTACATGAGAATCAGCCTAGTGACAGACGGACAACGGAGTCTGTAATAGGGTCCCGTTTTACCCTTTGGGTACGGAACCTTAAAAATTGAACCATGTGTACAGTCTATAAGTGATGACATCTACCTATAACAGATAGGTATAATAAGATACTCGTAACTTAGAATTGACAAAGTCTTGCACGTCTGTCGCCACACTATGCACGGTACTTAGGCTTAGGGTATTATTATTTTTTCTATGGTTTAGGTATACCCCTACTTTAAGACGATCAGATAATTCTCAAATTGCCTGTAATTAAATAAAAAATAATGTACAATGTATACGTGTACATAAGGTACTCGATGGTATTTGATTTACTTATAAGAATTGTTAATACAAGCTGAGAAGCTGTGACGCGCTTTACCGCCTAAAAATTGAGAAGAACAAGTGCGCATCAGCGTCTGCTGCTAAGTAAACAGGAAACGTGTATTACTGCAAAGCTTGATAAGTTAAACAGAAGATCACAGACTTTTCCATAGAGTACCTTCATAATACAAATAAGATTCTGTTCTTCTATGTCTTAAAAGTCTGAATGGGCTTTTTTGTTTATTATATGGTAATAAGTATAAGCGGGATAGAAACAAAGATGAGGTGAATAAATCTCGCTTTACAGCAATGTTCTTTGTGAATCCTCCACGTCTATCAAAAAGGTTGATTCCAAACTTCTTGTTGCACATCTACCTACTGATTTCCAAAAAGTTCCTGATTAGAAAATTAAATATTTTTTTCATCGGCTGCATTGATTTGGCACAGTTTATCACAGTTATCTGTGTGGTCTATTCTAAAAACTTTCAGTGCGACCTACGTATGATACCCAACTTCTGTCTATAGAAACCATTATAATACACACTCTTTGATAATATACATGTCAAGCAAATGTCAAGTCTCTATCTATTACGGTTTTAAGATCGAGCATAAAACGCCTGAAAAAACACGTTTCTTGTATGTAGTTATTCCCATTTATTGTTTAACTTTATTCTGTTTTTAGTATTAGTTGATAAAGCGGCTACAATAATACATATTTTTTGAAGATTTCAAGTAACTATCTATTATGGTTTATAAGTTCCAGCAAAAACGCCGAAGAAACACGTTTTTTGTTTGAAAATAAATTGTAAAACGAAAATGAAAAAAAAATGAAAACATAAAACTAAATAAAATTTAATAGTAAAGGGGTCTCCCTTTATTATTTAATTTTATTTCATTAATTGGTTTAATTAATTAATTTTTATTTAATTGGTTTGGTTCTAAATTGGTCAAAGTGTGAAATTTTCTTTACGGACGTTGTGCCTATGGATAAAAGAAAATGACTTATTCACTAAATTCAACAGTCTGGCCCCAAATGGTAAATGCTCGAAACCCCAAATATTAAACTTTTACACAAAGAAAACCTTCGCCTCCTTGGTGCTCCAATTCTAGAAGAGTTTTTACTGGTTTTTATTGATGAAGAGCGCCAAAAATTTGAAGATGCTTCGGAGCGCCTAGCATAAATTCATTGCCACATTCCATATAATTCGTTTTTGTCTTTTTATTCCAAAATTCATTGCTTAACTTTAGTTAGACTCCAATGGATTTTAGGTGTGGGAGGGGGTTAGGATGTGGGAGGGAAGAGGTACATTATTTACACTTTTACAGCTACAACTTTCACAACCATAGATTACTATAATGCTTATGTGAAGCGCCGGACACACGGCCGCGGTCTGCGGTTAGCCTGCGGTCTGAAGTGTGGACAATCTCATTGTTTTCCATACATCACATCTGACCGCGGTAGGACCGCAGACTATGGTAGTGTGTTTGACGCCATGTACATGCTATGACAATAAAGTAGGAAAATAAATAAAATAATAATAATATTTATATGAAAGTTGTGATATAATCTGTAAAAGATTAAATAATGTAAGGCGAATTTACCGATATTAAAATATTTATTTCTCAGAAAGTATTTGTTTCCGTAATTTAAAGCTTCACACAAAGCCTTTGTGCAATAAGATCTTTATAAGCGCTTCAATACCTCAAACTTTCTACTGAAAATGACAAACTTACATTCTCTTATCATTTTAAGTGTTTGATATAATGCGTACATGACCTTTAGTGTATGAGGCGTATGAGCCCATCAACCCACCCATTACCCTCCAGCTGATTTAAATATTATATAAAAAAAAATTAAAAGTTTGGTTAGAAAACAAAAAATCATATCTCTGAAAGGGGGGTTTCCGCAACTTCCCCTTCAAGCGGGGCTCTTCCCAACCCTCCGCCTCCTTCTCCCCCTAAAATGGATGTCAGTTAATGTAACATTCCTACCAATTCTTCACTTATTTAGATGATTTCATTGTTAAATATAAAAACAAACATATTTCCGAAGGGGAGGGGGGTCTCCGCAACTTCCCCTTCAAGGGGGGGCTTTACCCCATCCCCCCACCCCCTCCCCCCAAAATTGATTGGCGTCGAACTAAAGTCGTACCAAAAATATCCTAACAAAAATTCTAAATTGTTCCCTTTCGGACAAATCATGGTGTCAAGCTTTCTTACCTATTCGGTTTGGAGGCATAGGCATACGCAACATTTCTAGTTTGTCGCTACCGGCGTTTTCATCTTCTATCCATAGTATTACCGGTCCTTTTTTGAGAAAATATTAAACAATTCACTACCGAATACATCGATTGATCTAATGGAAGAAGCAACAAACACCTGGTCCATGGCATGCCCAGGAGAAGCCTCCGTTCGCAGAGGCAATGGGACGAGCCGTTATGTAAAATATTACAAAAACAACTATTGGATAGTTATATAGTTAGTAGGGACCGTGCGCGTCTACTTGCCACGCGCGAACGGGAATCTGGATATTGGTTGCAGGCGTTACTTTCATCAAATATAGGTACTTTTATGGATAACAACAGTTTTTGTATAGCGGTGGGACTGCGTCTGGGCATTCCCATAACAGGACCGAATCTCTGTCGCTGCGTTGACGAGGTGGATAGACTGGGTCATCACGTTCTTTCATGTCGTCGCAGTGCGGGACGGCTTTCTCGACACGCCTCACTGAACGACGTCATCCGTCGGGCTCTTGCCACC
Organism: Cabera pusaria; assembly: GCA_954871355.1. Taxonomy (NCBI): domain Eukaryota; kingdom Metazoa; phylum Arthropoda; class Insecta; order Lepidoptera; family Geometridae; genus Cabera; species Cabera pusaria. Next base: position 24,717,924 of record OX940885.1, on the reverse strand, counting down.
GTCAACGTGCCGGCTATTTAAGAGCCGAACGGTATCACACGTGGCGATGGTAAGAGGCCTGACGGCATGACGTTGGTTCCTTGGTGTCGTGGGAAGCCGCTAGTGTGAGATGCGACGTGCGTCGAAACATTGGCAGTTTCCAATCTTCATAATACCTCACGGGGGGCAGGAGCAGCTGCAGACGAGGCAGAGGCTCTCAAACGGAGGAAGTATATAAGCATCTTTCAACTATGCTTTTCTTCCGTTTGGGGTCGAAACCATTTGCCCGTGGGGTCAACAAGCACGTGGTTTTGTTAAGGAGCTGTTCAGACGCCTAATCGATGTCTCCCATGACCAAATAGCTGGCGCTTAACTCGGGCAACGCATCAGTTTCGCGATTCAAAGAGGTAATGTCGCCAGCTTTTTGGGTACTCTACCAGCAGACAGCGACCTAAATTATGTTGTGATCATGACGAAGTCAATAAAAATTATTTTAGGTTTAAATAACTAGGAAGAACGAGTTCTTTTTCACAAATCATATCTAAACCAAAATAACACTACTTCAGAATAATAGTATCTACAGGCAATAGTATCGTGAGTAAAAGCACCTATTCAACTTAAACACTATTATACGTATTAACGGGTACTATTAAATTAGCGACGCAGCAATCGAATAAATGTGTACTCCTTTATCTCTGGGAACAGTGACACAACAATCATTAATTGTATGCAAGTAACAACATTAACAGTTGACACGACGAAGCGTAAATACCTACAATTAGGCTCTCCAAATAGCCTTGAACTCAATTAGATATCAGAAAGTTCAAATTTAGAGTGATGTATAGACGTACTATTATATAGGTGAACTCTATCAGTAAAATGTTAAAAGTAGAGCATGCGTCATCGAGCGCGAAGGCGGCTCCAAAATTGAGCTACGAAGCCTATTTCCGTAGCTTTCTTAGGAAAAAGGAAGAAAATTGGGGAGGCAGGCAAATTGTCTCGCCGAACTTTGAAGCGGTCGGTGAGCGACTCCTCCTTCTTTCGCTATTGGCTTCGGGCGTCACCGCTCCGCCAATGAGGCCGCGTCTTGCCCCACTTACGATCATTCCATAATGTGAAGATTACGATTTCCAAAGATCGAGAAAACTTAAACTTTCCTTAATTATTATAAAACACGTGCGGAAAGGTATTCCTAATAGTAGATCATTAAGACATCTTGAATCCCAAGCCTGACATTGAATTTTTTTTTTAATATTTGGCGTATTTTTGTGTTGAGAGTAGTACGCTTTAAGTTAAACTGTAGATTATTGCAAATAATGTGGTATGGTTATAAGTGGGTAAACACGCGTTGGCACGGCGCGAAGCTTCGGTGGTGTGGCGAGCTCGGAGCTCGGAGCTCGGCTCGTGTGGCTCGCAGTCTACCGGAGCGCCGGACTCAGTCCGCATTCGCATCACTCCGATAAACGTCGCGCGTCACTCGCTCTCCGGAAAGCTTGCGTAGCGCAACGAAAAATTTTTCAATAAACCATAATTCAATATAAGAATAATATTATCCAAACATTATAAATAAAAATAAACAAAGTATCTGTGGTGAATATTTTCTTCGAACTGAATAAGTGGAATCCAATCGAACTTTACATATGTTTTACAAACTTTTGTGGTGAAATATTTTGTCCCAAGTTTAGTTGCATATTTAGAATATAATCCGACGACAAAACGGCCGTGGAGGAGTACCTAGTTTTTAAAAAAGTGGGTGAGTAATGTACGATTTATACGGTTTTATTTTTCTCAGCATTTGGATATTTTTTTCCTAATTTGGAGATTTGTTTAAATCAAATACAGGAAGTATTTGATTTAAACCTACTTGTTTTTTGGAAGAGATGATTTTTTAAAAGAACTACTCCGAATTTAAGCACTTAAATAACATTTTATTTAATACTTATTAACATATTATTAGTACATATTACTTAATTTAAATTAAGAAAACCATATTTAATAAGTTTTAAAAATAACAGCTAAGAAGCAGAATAGTTCCTTAACGGTACGGTTTAAACTTTAGAACCTTAAAATAAATTCCTATCTTGAAAAAATTAAATCCCCAATCATGATGTCACCCGTAGTGAGTAAAAAAGATTTCTCAACTTTTGGTATAAACAGTTCATCTATTTTTGGCTCGTCTACGAACTCTTAGCTACGAACTTGTATTTCGTAGAGGGTCTGTAGAGTAGTGTTTTATAGATTTTTACTGAATAAAAATATATGTAAATATCCGTTAAAAACGCTACTTCAGTCTATAATATGCGCCGAGAGAACAAAATGGGATTCAACTTGATTTGATTAACCGAAATAGCAGATTTCAACTAACACTAAAAGGGTACATAAATTCGTAAAATAATGAGAACTATATAGAATACTAGCTGCACCACTTGGCTTTACCGCGTTTGGGCCACCCTTCTCACCCAGGGGTATAAAAATAGCCTATGACCTATTCTCAGACCTACCAAATATCCACAAAAAAAATCATAAGAATCGGTCAAGCCGTTTCGGAGGAGCTCGGTAACACTGTGTCACGTGATGTTTATGTATTAGATTATTTGGAAGCTGAAACCAATTTAAGTTTATATGGAATTGTGTAAATAATTAAATAACACTATAGTTCAAACATCTAATGTGTTCCGGCAGCTATGCTTGAGAGCCAGTTCCCATTCTAAGCCTAGCGTTCTACCATTCTCGACCGCATCATCATTTACCAACAGGTTATATAGCGGTCAAACGCTAGCCTATAAGATATAAAAATATAAAAAGAAATCAAAGAAATATGTTGCACTAACCGTCCTATAACAACAACTACCCTATTGATCAATATTTAGGACCAGTTTCGCCGGTTCCTTATAGTTCTATTAGGAACTTATCTGACAGATTTTTGACAACTTTGCTGTGACGTCATCTGTCAGATCTATTTGTCACTTTATCATGAACCGGTGAAAAAGTATAAAAGTTGGGAAAAAATCAGTCACATACGAGTAGGTTCCTAAAAGGTCTGTCTGTCTAGAACCGGTGAAACTGGCATTTTCCTATATAATATCTACCTAGATTATTACGGAGAAAATATTTGAATCTTGACGATGAAGGTGACTTTAAAGAAAACCCACACGTACATATGACACATGTATATGAAATTTTAATATTCTGTTATGAGACTGCTTCTTTGTACCTATACTAAATTATGAGAATTGAAAATTGGTACATTCGACAGACATTTAGTAATAAGTGAAGAACTATGCAGTTCCCGATAAACAAAGAGACATGATTGAATTATTTTTAGGGTTCCGTACCTCAAAAGAAAGTAGGAATTCTTAAAGGATCGTTTTGTTGTTCGTCTGTCAAGACACCTTTTCTTAGGAACGTATAGTTATCAAGTTGTTACATAAATGAAAAACTCAGGTCTACGGTATCTTACGGCTGTGAAAAAATCAAACAAAGTATGTAACGCGATCAAAAGAAATGACCGCGTATGTCACATATTTTCGCATATTTTGATTTCACAAGGGAATCAAAACCTATAGGGTACTTCCCGTTGATCTAGAATCGTGAAATTTGGCAAGAAGCACTTATAAAAGGGATATTACACCACACTCAATCAGGGACCCTAACTCCTTAATCAGCGAGGTGTAATAAGAGTAAGGCAGTAAGTGTTCCTAATTAGGGAGCAATAGAGTACCCGATCCGCCTATATATGTGCAGTGTAATAACACTTAACTTAGAACAACACTTAAGACAAGTTTGTACGGAAGCCTCGGTGCGCGAGTCCAACTCGCACTCGACTGGTGTATTGTTTCACAATATACTAGTTTGTTCGGTGCCAGCCAGTATAGAAGTCATTGAAGATGGATTTTTGATTGAATATTTGAGCTCTGTGGATTGGAGTAATGTTAGCAGTCCAGCGCCTCGTCTCAGTTTCATCTTTCAAAACCAGGGGCTCGATTCCATTTTAGACCGCATTCTACATTTAACACTACAGGTGTGATAGTAGTCAACTGCTTGTCTGTCACACGTAAAAAATTATGCAGGACAACTTGGAAAAAGGCTGAAAACGTAGTAGTTGCGATGTGGTCAAACCATCAACATTAGGTACTGTTGACTTCCACTTTAACACAAGCGCGCATTACCTTAGACCGGAGTGCCCAGTGCGAGTTTCTTTAGATTTATTCTAAATAGTGTATAATATCTTCGAAATAGTGGTCAAATGCTATTGCCGATAATTAAATAATAATGATACTAAATATTTAAATATTATTTAGGTTATGAATACATGTCCTTAATGATAATTGTCATGGTTCAGAGAGTGATATATTTAGTTCTTCGAGACACGTGTTTACGGCACGCACTTACGCGTATGCACGATTCACGGTAAAATATTGGACAATCTGGTGGTAATTATTCAAATAGGCAGAATGCTTATATAACGATTTCTTATTATATATTTACAAGCTTTTAATGAAAATACATATAAATCCAGTTTTACGTAAATATATGTATTAAAAAATCTATGCATATAAAATAGAATGCAATACTAACAAATTTATATATTTTCAAACTTTTATGTAGTTTTACCTGCCCTTGTCTGACTAATCAAATCAAATCAAAAGTAATCAAATCTTGCAAGGCAAATTTGACCCACTTCAGCAAAATTTCGTTTGTTTGAGCTGAAATTTTGCATACACAAATCGGATGACAATGCAATGTTATGGCACCGTCGAGCTCGTTTGATGATTGAGACGGTAGGTGGCTTTAAGAACTCCTAAGCTACACCTGATAGACACGTCGTGTTTAGGCTCGTTGGATTTGAATTGACAAGTACTATAGAGGAAGGTGATGTCTATGGTCTGATAATAAAGCCGGCAGATGGCCATAGGAACTCCTAAACTACACATGACAAACCCGTCGTGTTTGGGCTCGTTGGATTTCACTTGACAAGTACTATAGAAAAAGGTTATGTCTATGGTCTGATAATGAAGCCGGCAGGTGGTCATAGGAACTCTTAAACTAAACATGATGAGCCCGTCGTGTTTGGGATTGTTGGATTTGTCTTGACTTTCTCTAGGGCCTAGTTTAGTTAATCTCTTGTTATTAGGTTTTAAGAATATACCTTGTTCATCAATTCATTCCTATCTCGCCTGTTGGTAATTGATGATGCGGTTTAAGATGGTAAGCACGCTGGGCCTAGATTGGGAACTGGCTCTCAGGATAGCAGTCGGAACGCATTAGATAGACAGATTTTCTAACTTGAGGGTGGTAGCTGGCCAGGCGGACACTAGATAGTGTCCTACCACCATGCGGGGTTTGTTGGTTTCTTAACGATGTTTTTCTTCACCGGAGGGCCACTGTGAAAAGCGCACATAATTTTTTTCGATTGATAAATCCATTGGTGCATGGCGGGGATTGAACTCGGTACCTCTGGCATCAAAGCCGACCATTATCCCACTTACACCATCGGGCCTTCAAAGACTATAATAAGTTCTTGAATTCTCCCGCGCTTTCGCATTGTACCACCGTGTTCTTCTGCTTTCAATTCTGTCCGTTCAAAGGTTTTCTGGTCGAGATAGCTTCCAGCGATAAGACCTCCCATTGTACTACCCTAATCTCAGAATAATTAAGAGTACTACGTACCTATCCCAGTTCATTAAGATTTTTGATTCTCTATACTGGTGTGCAATAAACCGTTTTCTATTCTAGATGCTCATGAGCTATTTCAAGTGCACCCATTGATTGTATGTACCGTTAGTCAATGTTTTAATTTCTATCTTCACATGATAGTTATATTTATAATTCGGTGTATATAAATAAGCATAATAAGTTTTATTCACGAATACGCTAGATTTAAAGATTTGTTTTTACAGTGGCTCGAAGCTCCGATGGGGCAAGCCTCGATGGGGACATTGACGACGACGTCGCTCGGATGAACGCAGCTCACTCCCGGGCCTTCGAGATGAACGAGTTGCCTCCACCAACTTACTCTTTGGACACGCGTCGAATGCAACTATACTCACATCCTCACCTACATCCCGCGGTGAGTCACTCTTTTGTTTTACACGGGTTATTATGCAGGCTACATTCAGAATATTGCGAGTTCACCGCGTGCCATCTGTAAGGAAGCAGTAGCATGGTGGTGCCTTATAAAAGTGAGGCAAGGATAATATGATTTTTAGTGCTGTCAAATTTAGTTTGCCACAAGTGAATCAGCTCATATATCCTCGGCTATCCTCAAAAACGCTGCTCTCGGGGGCACCCATAATTTCTCTGGGGTGATAAACACAAAAACACTTTTTACACAGTTTTGTGTTGACTATGTATCCGGAAATCGTTCAAACAGTTTATATTGCTCTGAAAGCAGCCTTAGAAAGTCGCCAGTCATTTGTTTTATCGGATGACTTTGGAGATACTTTTTCTTCTTCTAAAACAGATTTTTGCTTACACTACTATATACACTATTCTAGATAAGTAGAGCACAGTTGCTCAATCTATATGTACATAAAACACAACAAATATCTACGTTGTCCGTTGTAGACTTTGAAACCATCCAACCGATGTGCCCCAAACTGGTTTCAATAGAAAGGCAAGTTTCAATGCAAATAATGCAAAGCCAAAGATGGTTCAAACTACTAAAACAATGCATTAGGCCCATAATGTCACATTTCCTTTACTTAGCGTAGTAGCACACGCCGGGTATCCGCTAGTACATTATAATATCCCGACTAAATAGAAGTGGTTATAATTTAATGAGCTAGGGAAAAAACACTTATAGTAATAAACTACATTTTGAACTTTGACAGCATATTGTTTGTGCGTCACTAAGTACTCGTTATCTATCTTTAGATAGGAGAGAAAATCGTAATTTTCTCAAACATATAAATTAGGTACTAACTATAACTATAATATAATTAATTAACAAAACAAAAAATAAACAACTTCAAATGCCACCTATATATTTTCAGCAGCAAGTTTGCAATGATTATATCCATATCTCTACAGGTACTCATTAGATCTCGATAAAATTGCTATGGATGCTGATTGATTGGTATGGACTAAACGCAAGTATACCCACTCAAATACAAAAACAATTTTCCAAATCGGCTAATAAATAACGGAGTTCCGAGGTATCAAACATCAACCAGTCGAATCTCGAAATTCCTGCTTTTTGATGTCGGTTAAAAAGAATATATAGTACATCTGTCTACTAGTTTACTACTAAAGTAACTGAAAAAAATATGCAACGATCTCGATAACATTTTTTAATGTTTCTACGTTTGAATCAAGTTATCAACAGATTTGAACTGTGATCTTGAGGTCATACAGCGTTTTAATTTTTGTGTACTTAAGTGCGAACAGCTCACCGCGTCACCACGTAATAAAACGAACTTCAAATCAAATAAAAAGTGTTAAACTTAATACGGGTCGTTAAATCGCGACAAAACAAATCCCTCTTTAAGTAATAAAAACGTCAACAGCAAATGGTAAAAAAGCGTTCAGAGATGAAGTGCAAAGCGAGACGAGAAAATAAGAGTGATTTGAAGGTATAGTATAGTACGTTTCTTGAGGTGTAAGGTTTCCACTCTGCAAGTGGTCATTCGCCTCGCCACGTCCAGTTCGCACGCGCAACGTATTGTTCGCTTTTATACTATTATCGTGAAAACATGTTACGGCTTATGTTCCTAAATTATTTGATATAGGTCCTTTGCCACGAAGAACGGGCAAATATTCCGAACAAAACAATGTTACCTTTGAGTTCTTTTAATTTATAATTTTACTTTGATTTTCGTATTAGTTTTTATAGCAGCCATAGTAATAAATACTCTGTGGATATATTATGTTACTCTTTCCTGTGTGAATTTCCAAGTGTCTATCTACGGACGGACAGCAGAGTCTAAGTAATAGGGCACTCGTAAGCACTCTTTGGGTGCGGATACCTAAAATGTATTCGATATCACCACTTTTATTTGTTGTCAGGCAAGCGATAACAAATTAAACGTAATTGTACTTCAATTGATGTTCTAAAGATCGATTTTTATCCTGAAAATAATCTTGACAATTGACAGAAAGGGGTATAAACTACAACCGAGACTACATCTGCGTCAGTTTTTTTAGGGTTCCGTTTTTTGCCATTCGGCTTATAGATTCGTCATGTCTCTCTGTCTATCTGTCCGTATGTCACAGCCACTTTATTCCGAAACAATTAAGACTATACTGTTAAACTTGGTAGGTAGGTGTATTCTGTGAAGCGCTTTACGATTTTTATGCAAAAATAGGAGATTAAGGGGGGGGTTCCCCATACATGGAACTAAAACTATTTGTGCAAAACCTATCAAAAATAAATATTTTAAACATTTGAGAAAAAGTACTTACTACATTCGTGGGGGACCTGCATCGATACGTGCCTCCTAAGACCTAAACTAAGCACGATATGGCGTCGTCCCTTCACCCCCCACAAGACCCCGGGAAACAAGAAAACGTTTTGAAAACTTGAAAAAAGTAAAGAATTTTAAGAAAATGTTGTATAATTGAGGCAGCAGGTGAGGAGCTAGGGTTGAAGTAGCGATAATAGTAGGGAAAAAACGGTTCTATAATATCGCATTCTCCTCACTATAACTGTCACATGTACTTGTGCTCGTAGCAGAGTCTGCGCAGTTTATGGCCTATGCATATTAACTTTTCTTTCAGTAATTACAGTTTATAACTGAAATTCAGTTACTGTCCAGTTTTTGGAATTCATAACTTCTATTAGTCTTATCCACACTTTTGCGAGGCGCCTCCTAGAGGCTCTCGGCACGAATCTTGGTGAGTGATGGCGGCAGAAGTGTTAGCCATCCACACTCTCGATATATTCAGCGCGTTCCCCTGGCGTCCTTTAACTAGCGCGTCAGAGCATACGGCACTTCATTTGTCTTTATATCCTCACCACTCGAAAAAAAGATCTCAGTTTTGGCAGTTCTTAGTGAATTCCACTAAGATATTTGTAAAGGCCGTGCGAGTTCTGATTTATATCTATGAAGTATATGTTCAATATTTTTATTACTCATTATATTATTATTGACGGAGTTGATCATGACCTGACGTAGGTAGTTACTATACCTTTAGATGTTAGTAGCTACCTGAAAGAACTGCACGATAACAGAGCTGTCTTCGTCACCAGCTGTTACATTACCCATCTTGTTTGTTTGACTCAGATTCTTATTGTTAGCCTAAAACTAATGTTATTAAATTTTAGTTTATAAAAGAAACGGCAACGGCGTCACTGGTAGGTTTTAAAAAAAATCTTATAGGCTAGCGTTTGAAAACTATCTCGCCTATGGTAAGCGATGATGTAGTTGAAGATGGTGAACACCCTAGGCCTAGAACACTCTGACTCTCAACACACAATACAGTCTTTACTACAGTACAGTCTAACGCGCCACGTTTCCTCATCGCCTCATTTAATTTAACTTAGAGCGACTCGCAAATATATTGTTAAAATTTTTTAAATATATTACCTCTGTCACACTTATTGAGCGATAATATTTCTATACTCAAACAACTTTTAGTTTATAATCGGTTGACAATTATAGGCAAGCCAAATTCATATTAAATGGATTAACTTATAGAAGTTGAGTAGTTCCATTTGTCGAATAAAATAATATTATTAATTTAATGGAATATTAAATATATTTGTAGCGTTGTTTATCACACGCCCCTGACATAAGTTCATCGCGAGCGACCAGCAGATTGTCAATAAGATTCAGTTACTTATCACTATTAAGCGTTAAAAATGATGAAATATTCACTCTACTACTGTGTTTACAATTTCTTGAAAATAGCAACTCCGATAGCTAAATATTAAATATATAATAATAATATTAATACCATCTAGAAACAGAGAAAACTGTTAATTTTAGTACTTTTATTTTTTATCTCAGACTTTTTTTCCATTAGAGGGCAAAGTCCTCTCTTCCCTCTTTTATTAGATTTATTTTAAATCCGACTTTGTTGTTGACTTTTAAATAATGTATTGTTGATTTTTTATGAAACTGATTTAACTTTATTCTTTCTAATTTAATTTTATCTGATACTTGCTATGCCCCGCGTCTTCGCCTGCGTTAATTACCACTTTCATTAACTTTAAACTTTATTTCATAAATACTTTGTCCTGACAATTACAAACACATCTAAAAAATAATTAGTTAAATCTCTTTTTATTAATATTTCTGTGGCTAAACCAGAGAAAAAATTGTTTCTACGAAAAGGTTTTAGCTACCAGAATCTAGTCTAGAAATATAAGCATTTTAATCTCCTCTATAAGATTTTTGAAAGGTCATATTTCTAGTTGCAATTGGTTGGTCAACAAAAGAAAATGATAGGGGCGTAGCTACGTAGCAGACCTTGATTTTTTGTAGAAACAAATTTTTCTGTAGATACATTTTCGAAGGAGGAAACGGGGGAATACATTTGTATGGAAGAATGCGTCCCATGTTCCCTCTTAAGAAGCTGTCCAGACGCCTAATCGATGTCTCCCACGACCAAAGAGCTGGCGCTTACCTCGGGCAACGCATTAGTTCCGCCATTCAAAGAGGTAATGTCGCCAGCTTTTTGGGTACTTTACTAGCAGAAAGCGACCTAAATTCAATTTTTGTTTGTAAACTTTATTTTAATTATTAGTCATATTAATATTTTAGTTTTATTAAGTTAATTAATAGTAAATTTTGTAACTACTTAAATACCAATAATTCATTAGTATATTTTCATAAATAAATAACTTTTGACATGAACTTTCTTCCCCATTGCACCACCTCAATGCACCCCTGGCAAAACAAATCGATAACTTATTTTTTTATGAACTACTCAAATAATTTTCATCGCTATTAATTTAAAACAAAGAACTTTCATACAAACTTCTTCTTCCCATTTGACTCTCTTAGGGCAGATTTTCCAAAAATCCATTCTTAGTACACACCTACCGCCCTACGTACTAACACAAATGTACTCTCTAAATTCCAAGTCTCTACGACCATCCGTTTAGGCTGTGTGTTGTCTCTAAGTCAGTCAGACAGAGAATTAGTATGTTAGGGCATAGATTCTACGTTTTATTTAGTACTTTCTTAGTTTTATTATTATTTTTAACTTTTTGCTGCGTTAGTCTAACACCCGCTTCAGGCCTTTTAGAATATCCAGTATTACAGTAGCATCCAGTATTTCCTGGGTCTATAATCCATGAAGTCGCGACATTTGTGCTGAGACTGGCCTGTTTCAGCACTTCATAATATTTAACTTTTTTCTTTAATTTTAAACTTGTTAATAACTGGATAAGCTCTCTCGAGAATACGCAAATTTCGCGAAATTCACGTCGTCAAATAGTCAGAACGACGGGACGAAAGGAGTCAAGTGGCTTCAGCTACTGCACTATAGTGCACCAGTCCATAAGCGGCACTCCATATGTCGAATTTGCGCTTCATACAACAAAAGCACATGAAAAAAAGTAAAGAAAATGTTTACTCATGTGACAAAAGTCGCTGACTAGGCGTGAAGTACTTCTTAGCACTATTTAGCAGACCGAATTTAGTACACCGAAGTATTTGCTGAATTTTCTGAGCTTTAAACTGGACTTCATTACAAATGCCGATACCCAATATACTGAGATTGTCTTCGACAAGTAACTTTATGAGAGAAAAGAGATAAGGCGCTGAGCAACAAACAATCACAACAATCCTTGCTAAAGTAATCAAAAAGCTACGCCTGTATTTTTAGGCTATTTTTAACTACCTGTATTAACATTACCCACTTGATGATATAGCATTATAGCCTATAGAATTGTAGATGAAAGCGAATGAAATATATTGTATATTGGTTTTCGTGAATACAAACTATAGTTTATCAAGTTCTGACAGTTATTCAGACAATATTATCAAATTTTCATTTAATTCCAGAAGAAGTAAAAGATTGTGTTAGATTCTCTAGAGATTTAGTAAAATATTGACCATCGGTTTTATCTTTTTTGAAATATTTTATAAGAGTACAGTGTGAATTACATTGTAAGTATTTCTATTAAACACTACCACAGAATAATGATTAGTACAAGTACACTACGAACAAAATTTTATTCGTAGATTAAACATATTATATTCGTTAGTATAAAAGAAGCGAATTCAGCATTCAGAAGGCATTCTCCGGATGACGTATTGCCAGCTGGTCGGCACGCGGCGACTCGAATGTCTGGAATGACTGCACTGTAACTTGATCATATTACGCTGTGACAAATGTGAAAAGTATTGCGTTTAAGAGACCATACTATATATACTAGTGATGACTAGTGTTTTGCTGGCGTTTACTTGGTAAGCGGACATCATATATAACATGTATTTGATATCTATTACTTATTTCACACAGATAAGCTCTAAGTCTAAGTAACGAAGCGGTCTAAATCGGTGAATATTCGATGTACTCCTACCAATAGACCGATGATCTAACTGTTTGGATGTAATTGTTCCAATCTGTTATACTGATTAGTCAGACAGTTTGGATACGCAGGTTTTATTCCAGATAGAACAACTAGGCTAGGCCTTGAATAGGTACTGGCCTTTAAGGACTGAATATTAGTTTGACGACGAATTTTCAAATTTTAACCGTAATTAAGACGATCAGATTCTCGGATATATAATATATTTTTCTTTGGTAAACGCTATGACAGTTGTTCTGTGTGTCAGTTGCTGTCGTCATTTGTTTTTTTACAAGCTTTTATTTGACTGTGTTTGTATACATATATGTATGTTCGGGTCAAATGCTGCAAGCCTATTTTGTTTTGTTTTGACCCATTTCCCTGTGTTTGATGGAGCTGACATTTTGTACATGTCACACAAGTGAAGATCGAGCCGGAAGATGGACTTAGGAACTTCACATAATAAGCCCATTGTGCTTGGGATAGCTTAATTTGATTTGACAAGTACTTTAAACGAAGGTGGTGTCTGTGTGCTCTGTGGTATGATGTTGGAGCCGGCAGGTGGCCCGTGGCCATAGGAATTCCTAGCAAGATAAATTCGTCGTGTCTGGGCTCGTTAGATTTGTCTTGACTTACCCAGACTAGATTATGCAAAAGCTTGATTTTTTATATAGGTTTTTAATCTATAACTATTTTATTTTTATCATGATAAGTCGCCGTTTGCAGAAATTATGACACGCCGAATTTAGCGTTGCGCCTATTAATTTGAAACATTGAGATGTCAGTTACTTATCCAATACTTTACTGGTCACTTTGCACTTCGAACTGATAAGTTCTACCATTTGTGGCGGTGGGTAGGTACTTCAGATAGATTAGCTGAATTTCTACCATATAACTGTTTATCAATGCTTAATTTTCTGAGTAATTACGGACTACAATAAATTATGAATATTATCTGCCGAGGCACCTACATAACTTACTGTACTTTTGTATCGATGTCGCAACGCGACCTCAATCGAATGAAGCGTAATAGTTCATAAATTGTGCCAATGTTAATATCGTGTTGAAATTGATTTTTCAGCTTATTTAATTTTATGCAAGTTCGGCTTAGAAGACAAAAGAGATCTTATTAACATTTTTGTGCGTTGACACGATAAAATAATTGTGTTATGTCAATGCCTATTTAATATTTTATTACTTTTTATGTAGTTTTTTAGGGTTCCGTACCCAAAGGGTAAAACGGACCCTATTACTAAGACTCCGCTGTCCGTCTGTCTGTCTGTCTGTCTGTCTGTCTGTCTGTCTGTCTGTCCGTCTGTCACCAGGCTATAGCTCATTAACCGTGATAGTTAGACAGTTGAAATTTTCACAGATGGTGTATTTCTGTTGCCGCTAGAACAAAAAATACTAAAAATAAAATAAAGTTAAAAATTAAAGGGGGTCCCAATACAAAAAACGTGTTTTTAAACGCATCTATCTAATTAGTTTCGGCAAAATGACATAGATGGCGCTAGTAAACGAGCCCCGTCTTTCTAGATCGCGACCAAACCAAATATTCTTGGTAATATCAATTAATCAAATATATGAGGTTGAAACTCTGTTATGTTTCGTATTGTACGGAACCCTCCCTAAGTGTGCGATAAGAGCCGCGATGCTGACTCCCACTTGGCCAGTTTTATTTATATGTACATAAACGAGAAAATACTTGTGAGAGTGAGGGGCTTGTAGGTACGTAGGACACATAAGAGTGTCGGTGTACCAACCTGGATGAGTAAAAAATGCGCATATTTAGTATTGGTAAAAATTATAAGATATAAAACAGCAAAATGTAGTGATCGAATAAAAAGAAATATTTTCCAAAATTAGGTTAGATATTTTATGCGTAGTCCCTTTTATTTCGTTGATATTCCAGGTAACACTTGCCGTTATGAAAAATGTGTAATAATTTTCAATAGAGCTATCCCTAAGGTTGGCCTCTTAGCACGCCCAGCCAAGGCTACAAAAATGAAAACCCGATAACCGAGCTCTTGAGTGGAGAAGGTGGATGGGCAAGCATAATAAGCATAGCTTAGGGCGTCATCAGATTGGGTAGAGCGATCTTGGCTAGGTCAAGAACAAGATTAGATTAATAGAGGATCCTGCTCAGTGGTGTGCAATTAGGGAGCCCTATGTTCGGCAGTATCTAATACTATAAGAATCTTTGTCCTGATATACTGACTGACTGACTGACTGACTGACAGACAACGCACAGCCTAAACCGCTGGTCGTAGAGACTTGAAATTTGGATCGTATATTTGTCTTAGTACGTAAGGGTGTACTAAGAAAGGATTTTCCAAAATTCACTCCTTAAGGGGATGAAATGGGCGTTCAAAGTTTGTATGGAGAAACAAGATTAGATAGTCTTTTCTATCCGAAACTTCAAACAAGTGCTCCAGTAAAAAAATAAGTAAATACATGTTTCAGGTTTTTTTGAAAATCCACCCCTAACAGGGTGAAATGGAGTAACAAAGTGTGAAAATCAATATTGTTTTGGATAGCGCTGAAATTTGGCATGCAGATAGTTATTACAACGTCAGTTACCTCTGAGAAAGTATTTTCCAAAATTCATCCCCGAACGAGATGAAACGGGGGTTCAAACTTTGTATGGAGAAACAAGATTAGATAGTCTTTTGTATTTGAAACTTAACAAGTACTTAAGTAAGTAAATACGTTGCTTTTGTAACGAACAAAACGAAAAAAAAAAGTTTTTTTAAATATCATATAGGCTAGCGTTTGACCTCACCTGTGATGATGCGGTCGAGGATGGTAAGCACGCTAGGCCTAGAATGGGAACTGGCTCTCAAGGATAGCTGCCGGAACACATTAAGGCTTTTCTTTTTAACCGACTTACAAAAAAAACCTTTTTTCTCTTCACAAAAAAGGTTTTCAATTCGTCGGAATCTTTTTTTATGTATGCTAACCGATTTACTCGACGACGCCTCAACTGATTTGGAAAAATCTTTTTTGTTCGAAAGGGTATACTTTCCAAATGGTCCCATTTAAATTTCATCGAGATATGTTCAGTATCTCCAGAGATATTGAGAGAAACATCTCAAACTTGGGACTGAAAATGACTAGTGCGCCGTTCGAAGTCGGTTCTTTCAGTTTTTTAAACGATTTTACAATTGACCAAAATATATTTATAATTGAATAAACAAATTGTTTTAACTTTTTAAGGAGCCCTTTTGACTTATATACCTTGTATTTGTTGCCAACAGCAAATTTCACAGTTAACATAAAGCGTTTGTGTTCTTGGTGTAGTGATCGTGGGTGGCCCGCAACTACGTTTTTACATGTATATATTTTACTCGAGAGTCAACTTTCATACCTCAGCGTGCACAAACGAATATCAATCTTAAAAAACCCCTGTAAAGAATTAAATTATGTCCATGAGGTTTAAAGCTGCTTATCGCAAATATTGATAAAGCACATTGCTAAATCGGTTGAGTACTAAGCACAATGGACCTATTTCACGAGCTAATTCACGTAGCTGCATTTTTTTATCTTGATTGCATTCCCTTGACACAGGCAAGTTTAAGCAATTTCAGAGACTTATTTTGACTACCACGTTCTTCAAACTATTTGTAGCGTTGCATACAGTTTTACTGCAAAATGCAAATGCGCCTATTATCGTTCTGTCGAACACCAACCCACAAAATGTGTGCATTTTGTAGGTGGTTTAGCTAAAGCCTTCATCTTTGGGCGATTCAGAGATTCAGAGTTACTTGGTGGTATTTTCATTCAGACTTTTTTTTTTTTTTATCTAATAGGCTAGTGTTTGACCACTATCTCACCTGTTGTTAAGTGATGATGCGGTCGAAGATGGTAAGCACGCTAGGTCTAGAATTAAAACAGGCTCTCAAGGATAGCTGCCGGAACACATTAGATGTTTGGCGACAAATTTATCTAACTTGAGGGTAGTAGCTAGCTAGGCGGACACTAAATAGTGTCCTACCACCATGAGACTCAATCAAAACAAGTAATATTTAAAAATCCTTTTTAAACATAAGCTTTTACCTAGGACCAGAGTAAATCAAGACAAATCCAACGAGCCC
The DNA here is from genome assembly GCA_954871355.1 of Cabera pusaria. Taxonomy (NCBI): domain Eukaryota; kingdom Metazoa; phylum Arthropoda; class Insecta; order Lepidoptera; family Geometridae; genus Cabera; species Cabera pusaria. The sequence continues at coordinate 24,701,388 of OX940885.1, read as the reverse complement.
AAACACGACGTGTATAACATGTGTAGTTTAGGAGTTCCTTTGGCCACCTTCCAGCTCCATCATCAGATCAGCACAATGTCATCATAATATTGCATTGTCACGCAATTTACACATGTACGCAAATTGTAAGCTCAATCGGTAACCGGCAAGTGGATCAAATTCAGTTTGCAAGATTTGATGACAAACATCGGGACAGTTGAAACTAAATAAAAGCTTGTAAAAAGGCGACTCATCAGAACTTTAATTCAATGTAAGTGACCTTAAGGACGATATTTCGAGAATTTGTCTGTATCAAAGTCCACGAAACGTTAGGACGTTTCGTGGACCTTGATACAGACAAACACATAATACACAGTACACACAGACAAATTCACCTATACCCTAGTATAGTGTGGGTTCTCGAAACATATTAGACAAAATATCTAAATCGATACATTATCAGACAAATCTAGATCTGGTGGTGGTGAATTTTAAGAGCAAATAGAGTGCTCTTTAGGTTAGGTAAGTCGCTCTAAAAATAGTGGTGCAAATCAACATACAACAAATTGCCTAGTATACACAAAAAAAAAACAAACTAATAGATATCTTCCTCCTTTTTTGGCAGTCGGTTAAAATATTCATCATCATCATCTTTGTACTCTTATCTCATCTAACCCTTTACTCTTCACTATGGTGTGAAATTTGTATGAACAAAATGTTGAACTGATGTTTCATAGATGGGATCTATAATCTTCATAGTTCCCTACGAACTTTGAGTATTTGAATACTCAAAGCCTACGAATAAAAAAACATTGTTTAATTCGTAGTCATAGCCTTAAGAATACCAAGAAGGTAGAGGATTACGAGCTTTGGAAAAAAATCTTCTAATTTTTTAAGCAATAGTAATTAGCAAAGAGGTTAAATTTAAAACAGCGTCTTTTTAATCTATGAAGAGAAAAACAAAAGAAACTCGGTTATGACGGTGACATAATTCGTTGTGGCAGATCATTATTTCACTTTAAAAGTTTGATAAAATGCTATCTATTCTCCGTGATAAAATGTCTCACTACGTAAAACTGTAGTTTATTCTAAGTTTTAACAAGAAGAGTTACCAGGGAAAACAAAAGATTAAACATGTTAGAAAATACTCTGGATTTCCGATATATGTGTGGCATTGCGTCGGTTGTTGAAAATGTCCTGTGATTTACTTCGTCGATTAAATTTGTGACATTTGAGTTGTTTTGTGATATGTTTCTCATATTTAATGTACACTCGAACGGACGGGCTTGATTATTTTAGTGGAACTAAGCTTGATATTTCGTTCAAGGGTGTTGAATCGATAAACGGGTTTTTATTTCTTATAGATTTATGTAAAGATTAATTTTATTCCTTGATATAAATAGAAGGTTTCCAAAGTAGTCAGAATATGTATTGTATCTTCAGGATGTCCAATGAAAGTGGCCTGGTACCGAGAAATGGTCTTAAAATCAGCTGTCTTTTACAAATATGACAGTTTACCACTATGGTGATGTTGATGATCACTCTACCAATTCTGGTCAAAATTGATTTTTGCATTTCTGGATTGGTTCATTACTATATATTGATTGGTTCTTTAGTTCGTTATTGCATAATAATTATACAAGAGCGCACTTTGGGAACCTTGGAAGGTCTCCCGTGCTATCCAAGGAGATTCCAGGTTCCTTTACAGTATTTGTTTTTACAATAAAGAAAAATTATATTAACTATCAGCAAGCACTAAGGAGCATTAGTAGTGTACCAAATTTTCTGGTCTTAATTTTTGATTCTCGTTTTCTATAGTGACGGTCGATTTCATATTCATTAACCTGTTGGTAGGTGAACTGTCTTCACTGTGCGATTCTGCTGTTCTTTGTAAGAGAAGACTAGTTTGTATCGTTTCTGAAGTATTTTCAAAATATCTTTGTACCTTAGGTACTGGCCATTGCGTTTACTCTAAAGATTTTGGAGTTGAAAAGCTTCGCTAATTTGCTCTAACGTTACGAGGTGTTGCCGCTTCAACGACAGCTATATTATTTGTATTTCTTATAGTATTGAACTATCGACTTATCGTCTCATAGGCATTTGAGGTGACATTTTTTGAATAATCAGTAGTTTTTACCCCAAATGGCTACATACATCCATGTGCACACTGTTTTTTTTAAAGTGTTTAAGGTCTATTAACAATTTCTATATGACCGACAAATAAATTTGGCGTAAAGCGTATATGTCTAGCCTCATCTCTAATCCTCTCTGTTATATATCTTAATTACTGAAGTTTTATAACAAAATAAAAACTGAATAAACTAAAAGGATGGCATTTACTGACCCAAGATTTAAAAAATATATAAGCATACATTACTGTTAGTACTTATATTGAAGTAGTTTTTTACTATATTTTTTGGATATCACCTACCTATATTTTTAGAAGTTGGTAATCAAAATTACGCTATACATTCGTACTTTGTATTGAGAAACAGAATGTAATGACCGTAATCGACAAAGCTTCCTTCTACTTCAACGTCATCAAGGTAATATACACAGTACTTCGTACTACAGTAGCTACTCCTAAGCAAACATATTTCATTTTCAAATAAAAAACGGTTAGCATAAAGAACTAAGTACATAGCTTTTGTAGCAAAAATTCGTGAATGTATTATTTAAAAAAATAATTAACATCGGTTGACAGTGAATATTTTTTATGTATGTGTTTGTTTATTATTTACAAACAAGCACTTGACTACTATCTCAAGTAATGATTGGTAATAATGCAGTCTAAGATATGATCGTGTCTGTCTCGAAATGGATTGGTCGGTAATGAGTCTAGGCGTACGACAATTGACATCCATAACGCTACTATCGCAACCATAGATGTGTATGTACTACGTACCAGATGTGGCGTTGCGAACTAGCTCTACGTTCAAATAAAAAGCAGTGCTGAATCTACATCTGACTTAGTTTAGCGTAAGTACTCCTCACGCCCGATCGCGCGCCGCTCGGCACGTAAGTCAGTTTATGATGGGCGCCTCTGGTTTACATGTACATCGATGCTCCCAACCCATCTTCCTAGTTGGGTAACCCCAAACATCACGCCAAACTCGGCGGATCGATTGGCGAAATGTCTTTGTTTGATAATTGGTTATTATTAAAAATATATAGTTAAGTACTGAGGTCTAAAATTAGACAAGTACTGGCCACAATTTTATAATTTGTTTAATTTTTAGGGTTTCGTATAGTAACATTAAGTATTCTGTTGTTTCGTACCTCAAAGGGAAAAAAGGAACAATAGGATCGCTTTGTTTGGTTAATCCGTCTGTATGTCTATCTATCTACAATTTTGTTATATCTTTACGAAGTTCCTAATCATAGTAGTCTTCGTGTTTGATGAGTTCATCAACAACTTTGAATGCTTATCAATGTTTTTCGTTGTAAGTAAATGTTATATGTGAGTTAATTAGTCCGGCACCCTAATGCCAATAATGAAGACAATCTGTAACGCAAAGGAAGAAAATAGTAGTTTTACAGCAGATACTGAGAACCTACTTACTTTAGACGGGAGTATATCATATTACCCGTCACCCGTCCCCGTATGTATAATGTAAGACAATGCGTGAAAGTAGGTATATAATTAGATTATACATATTAACATTATTATTGCTGGTAACAGTGCTAAGTTTTTTTGTGTTATTAAATGCTTAATGCGGCGTTACTGACTTGGATAAGTTTTTTGATTTAACATAGATTCATACTAGATATTGCCTTTTAAGCTCTTTCTATCAGTTGTTCAATATAAAGCAATATTGAATAAAATCCATGCTGATTACCTTCATCTTATTGGATTTTGATATTATTTCTATATTTTATTTGTCAAATTATATACCTAGTAAGGTGGAATCAGTATAGATCAAATATTGAAAGAGCCGTAAGAGTGACCGCGTGGGCTCGAAGAAAAGAGTAAGAGCTTGTTGCGTTAAATGCTAAGACGCCAACGCAAAGTATTTTAGTAAAACTAAAACACTTGCAGCAATGTTAATTAGTTTTATAATAACACAACACTTTAAATAGATCAGTGTAAGTCGCGCGGAATAATTGAGATACTTCAATTAGCACTTCAGATGAAATTCTCGAGACAGTTACAGTATTGCCAGTTGTTAGTGACTTTTTTATTTTCGTACGAAATTAGGCGTAGTAAATTTTAATATTATATTCGATGATTTTATTATATTATTCGAGATGGAATTCTCGTAATGCGTCGCTTGCTGAGTTTGTGGGCTTTGAAACGGCCATTAATTATCATGCTATTTTGGTTTAATCCCACCCTGCGAGCCACTGTCGTCTCGTCACACCTCGATTCCAACAGACATTTTTTATTCCAATCGAAGTTTATTATTCTATCACAAAATCAATTTTGTGTCTATCACAAGTTGATGTTCATATATTTATATGTCTTATGACTTATCTTTGTTAGGTTTGAAGTTTTTCCAACCTCTCTCAAAGAGAATACTTTTATATGCTTTTAGATCTACATAAGATACCATTTTCACAGGTTCATTGATGTACGGCTAAGTTAACCATACAAATGATAAATGAATGGACTTTCTCAACAAACACGTCATAATCGATTTCTGCCATAAGCATGGTCAATTTTTGCTACTCGGCGGATGTGCACGGCTCTCGAGACTACTTTCCAGAATTACTATTTACAATTGGAATAAAAAAAAATGAAAACTATCTCTTCTTCAATTCGGATCTTTGCAATTCATAATGTTGCAATCGGGTACTTTCTATATTTCAATTCGAAAAATCAGTAATTTTAATAGTCTAACGGTAAACGCGACTATTTAATCGCGTATTTAGCTTATTTAAGCTCTTGGATTATTCAAAAATTCAAAGCTTACAATAAGGTTTTTTTAATTCCATCGTTAATTTAATTTAAATTGGGTTTACGATACCAGATTTCAATTAGAATACCTATGCAGGTGATTTACAGGTGGCAGACCGACGTAAAATTTGGCCTTTAACTCGTAGGCTTTACGATACATTTAATTCCCAAGGGTACTTTAAAGCAAAGTGTATTATTATATTTAAATAGCCATTGATAATCATGCATGTTGATGAAGAATTCTACAATATACTTTAAATTTTCTTAAAGTTACCGATTTTATCTGTTGAGGTTATACTATGATATTCTATTTTAATATTTGTATGTTCGTTAATACAAATACTGAATATTATATATATTTATTAATTTTATACTTACTTAAAGATTTTCTGAATATGAACTTTGAGTGATAGGTTTTGAGACCTCTACAATTTCTTTAAGTCTGGTTATCTATGTATTATATTTGTGTTTTGCGACAAATAATAATTGTAATGTTTCTAGCAGAACGTTAATGGTACCTTAGGCATTCCAATCTTAGCCATTATTGCCCTCGGTCGCAGTTGTCTGAGACTAAAAACTCTTCATAAAAGATTTTTTTTATCAGGCTTGTAGATTCAAAGCATTGTTATATATTAAGCAAAGATGTAGCTTGTTCAACGATCTCGCTGCCTTATTCCGGCCTCGACACTCAAAAATCCTCAACGCTACGCCAAATGTGTCAATCTGATTACACCCAACACACACACACACACACACACACACACACACACACACACACACACACACACACACACACACACACTATTATGCTTTGCACTCCAGGCGGGCCCTGACAAAGTGAATTGCAGGTAACACTATATCATTATGCACACGAAACTATTCTGACTGCATATTTTTCCATTAATGCATATAGTGTAGGTATACTAAAATCTAAAGCTCGATACGAAGCTATCTTAGATTTAGCGACAACTATCGTATTAAGTAGTACATTTTATATATTCTACGAACACTTATGGAAAGTTAAAAAAGCTTCCACTAGCTTTAATGAAAACACATTTGAAATTTAATGAATCACATAAAAATTATTGTACAAATTATAAATAAAAATAACAAATTAATTTTTATAACCGACCACTGAGCTGCTCATAAATGTCTCGAACATATTGTTCAACATATGTCATCGAGGCAATCATAAATCTTTGAGAAAACCTAATAACTGGTCGTTAAAATATGTAGGTATGTCTTATAGTTTAGCACTGCAGAACTTCAGTGATATTGCACTACTATTTAGGTGTGATCTTCACTCCAGTTAAGTTGGACCAATAATTAGACCTTATAATTACTGATTAGTAGTATGATTTAGTTCACCAGGTAAAATTCTACCCTAAATATTTATTTCAGCCTAATACAAATGCTTTCTGTTCTTACAAAAATATAAAGCGTCTAAAAGTAACATTCCTTGACCAATATTTTCTTTATATAGAAACAAGAAAAATGACCTGTCAGCAGAGATAACGCATTTGAATTCAAATTCAAAATTTTTGGTACAAGAATTTTTCCAAGTGTCACGGTGCAGCAAATAAATATTGGTTGTGAATTGGAAAAATGAATCGATCTCGCTCTTATATAGATGAATCCGAAATTTCATCTCTTTCACACTAATAGCCGACTGACAAACATGTATCAGCGGTTAATAGGTGCGCTCACGCAGCTGTTGCGAACAAATCAGCTCGGATATAGCTGACAGTGTCAAAAAGCTAATGCCGCAGTTCATGCTATAGTCTGAAAGCGACGTTATCCATACGAACCTACAAGGAAAATATTTTAGTTGCTGATATAAGACATTCTTGTACAAAACAACGCGTTGTAATTTAATATCATCGCGTGATTTTGTAAATCATTTTAAATTCATCGTTTCGTTTCGTTCGTTCATCGGTCGTTTAAACATGTATTAAAAACGTTTATTAACAATAAACAGAAAAAAAATATGAATTCAACGCTTTAAAATCTTGAAGTATAGTCTCCGCTATTCTCTCGCATCTTAAGCTTGCCGTAACAAGCAAAGACATTACGAGGAGGGTCGACTCTCCGTTCATTCAAGATCGGAGAAAGCATCCTACGTATTTAAAAATAGACATTGTAGAATATTTATTGGCCATCTCTTCGGGATTCGATTTAATATTAACATTAGAAAAATATCGTACGCACGTGTTTATGCGATGGACGCTAATTTGTTCGAGAGCGTGCATGAGTGTTCCTCTAAGGACGTTTGAGCACTGACATTCCAATCGTTCCTTTTATTGTTATTTGTCAGTCCAGCAAATATATGTATATATTTATATCTGATAGGTTAGCGTTTGACCACTATCCCGCCTGATAGTAAGCGGTGCTATGGTCGAAAATGGTGAACAAACTATAATTCTAGTTACACGCACCGATCAGTATTAACCAGATACTTACCTTATCATATCACATTGCATTTTAGAATGTAGCAGATTTTTTTATCACACTGTGAAGGTAACGATTTTATCAGATGTTGGGGTTCGAACAGATACTCTCTCTCGGGAATGGCGCCTTAGACCATTCGGCCAACCTGACATTGTGGTAAATGACAAAGTAGATAACCGTTTTAAGTAAATGTTATCACAGAACAGATAATAATACTGTATTGTTCCAAATAAACCAAATTTTTTTAACTATGGGTGTTTTGGTGGAGACCTATTTTGCATCCTCTAGACGACAATAAAATGGTCGAAAACGCGTTTCTTACTGACGCTGCATTAACGGTTAGAGATATATGAAAGTTTATATATAATATAACTGGATGGCCGATATAATATAAATATAGCTTTGCTCGGTATTTTTTTTTCAGAAAAAAACGGATGAAACTTCTTTTTCTAAAAATGAAACCAAGCTAGATCGATTTCTCGCCCCCGAAACCCCCTGCAACATGTCATGACTTTGAAAAAAATGAGCTGTTTCAGAGATTCAGATTATATATATAAACTAGCAGTCCGCCCCGGTTTCGCACGGGTAGAACATATATGCCTACAAAATATAAAATATATATACATATTTAACAATCATCGTCATATCTCAACCAATTTACACAAAACCTTAACGAATTATGCACCTAAACCTTCCTCTAGTGAAAACTGCATGATAATCCGTTCAGAAGCTATTGAGATTATTGCGAACAGACAGACAGACGCAGTGATGGACATTGTTTTGTAATACTTACGTAGTGATATTGGACGGCCCTTTGGCGTAAAGGATAGTTACCCTGATTTTGACCCGAGGGTCGTTGGTTCTAATCCTAGCTATATACCTACTAATGAAAGTTTTATGTGCATTCATGAATCATGGGTTTTCGTGGGATCATTAAATCTACCAATAATTAAGATAGTTAAAAAACTAAAACAACTGACTTTAATGCCCCGCGAGCCAATTTCAGTAGCAAGTTTGAGACGTTTATCGTCATATCTCTGAAGATACTTATCACATCTCAATGAAATTACAATGGGACCACCTCGGAAACGTACCCTACCGATTCAAAAAATAATAATTCGAATCGGTTCACAATTGACGGAGTAATCGCGTAACATACACACATAAAAAAAGAAAGAAAAAAGAAACATACAGACGAATTGAGAACTTCCTTCTTTTTGGAAGTCGGTTGAAAAGTAGCTTACCACCAAAGAGAACATCTGCCGCCGTAACCTTACGGCGTTCCCCGACGCAAAAAGTAGGGGTATTATACGTTTTACGTGTGTATCTGTGTGTCTGTCTGTAGCATCTTAGCACCCAACCGGATGAACCGATTTTGATTTAAAGTAGGGGTATTATACTTTTAACGTGTTTATCTGTGTGTCTGTCTGTAGCATCTTAGCACCCAACCGGATGAACAGATTTTGATTTTATTATTGATAGTTTTTTTTTTATAGATGTCTTCATCGAGAGTGTTCTTAGCTTTGATTCTTGAAAATCGTTCAATCGTTATAAAACTATGAGCTTTAATCAACTTTCATAGGTCTGATCAATTCAAAAATATTCTTCTTCAACGATATTGTAAGCATTGACCTGATGCTGGGACATCTCCTGGACTCTACAGAATACTCAGATCCTCACCAACTTACAGCTCAGATTTTAAATGTCATGTTTAGAGTCATTGGAATGCTTTTAATGAAAAGATTATACATAGAACTGTCGGGTGGTTTAAAATATTATATTATATATAAAGATCATTATTATTTTATACAATAGATCATATTATTATACTATATTTCTTACTTACTATACTTCAAATTGATTGCGATCGGTGGGGATCTACAGAAAAGCTAAGCTTATAATAATATTTTCGTAGTAACTATGACCTATTCTGTGGGTTGACTGCAAGTATTTTATTAATTTTGTGATGCGTGTATGTGAAATCCGTGATATCTTCTAGAGTTTTCATAAGAACTATATACCGTAAAGGACAATTTTAATCAATAATATGTGGTCAAGCTAATAAACGTAATTATTTGGATAAGGATTAATACTATATACTTGAAAATAGCCCTGGAATTTATGTAATATTTTTTAACAAAAAAATAAAGATTAAAATGGTTACTGTGAGTCAACCTTAAGAGATAGACATATGCTGTCCCGGAATTTTTTGTAGGTCTTATAAAGTTGTACAACTCTTCCATAGAAAATATTCTTCCATCTGTTTTCAATTGAGCAGCGTTCGTAAGAACGTGTTTTTTCGACCGTTTTTTAGTCGACTTAGGTTGCAAAGGGTCTCCACAAATGTATCTTTGATTTAAACGGGATAATATATAGTCTATTTTCATTTCGAAAGTCCATTCTATATATTAGTGAAAGAATTTTTAAATCGGTCCAGTAGTTTTTGAGCCAAATCATTACAAACATACAAAAACACAAATGTTCCCTCTTATATTAGTAGTATAGATATACACAAGAATTGCTCGTTTAAAGGTATAAGATATCTTATACTGTAAGAATCTTTGTCCTAACATACTAACTGACTGATTTAGAGACAACGCACAGCCTAAACCGCTGGTCATAGAGATTTGAAATTTGAAGGGTAAATTTGTGTTAGTACTTAAGGATTTTCCTAAATACACCCCTTAAGGGGATGAAACGGGGGTTCAAATGTTGTATAGAGAAACAAGATTAGAGTCTTTTTATTCGAAGCTTAATACAAGTACTTAAGTAAAAAATTAATAAAAAAAAATAAAAAAATAATAAATACGTCTTTCAGGCTTATAATATAATATTGTTTTAGATTCCGCTGAAATTTGACATGCAAATGTTATTAAGACGTAGATAACCGCTAAGAGAGGATTTTTCAAAATTCACCCCTTACGAGAGATAAATTAACGGGGGTTCAAAGTTTGTATGGAGAAACAAGATTATTCGAAACTTCACACGAGTACTTCTGTAAATAAATGAGTAAATACGTGTTTCAGGATTTTTCGAAGTTCCGCCCCTAAGAGGGTGAATTGGGGTAGCAAAGTCTGCAAATCAATATGTTTTTTCGGGTCTTATAAAAATGAATCCCTATTTCCTTCGATCGCGTGACTATCTATGTCGCGTAACTCAAAAACGGGTGGACCAATGTGGCTAATTCTGTTTGGTGTGTTTTTATAATAGAAAGGTTTTTACGAATGAAAAGTGTTAAAAAAGTTTTTAACGAGGCCAAACCCGCGGGGCACTTCTAGTAAATATATATATATATATATATATATATATATATATATATATATATATATATATATTATTAACTTCGATTTATAAAAAAATAGCCATTTCCTTATTTTTATTAAACATAATGCGCCTTATTAGGTGAACCAAAGATGCACAAACCTTTGAGGAACCTTGTTATCAGTTTAAGGTGGAAAATTCACAGTAAAAAATATCAGATGAATAAAATCCCCATCAATTATAAATGTGCTTTTAGTGCCTACGCTTTTGCTTCATGATTTCTCAGAATTCAACGATCCCTCGATTTTTTTTCTTCGTAGATATTTCCTTCTGCTTTTTAATACAATCGAAACAACGAAATTGTTTTTGTTGGATATCTTAATTAACTACTGAGAATCGATAATTAATTGTAGCTAACAAGCTTCAGCTTAATTTACAAATACAAACAAGTTAATTATATAAAAAAATGCGTTACATTTTTTTTTGTTGTTTTTAGGATTTCTCATTCCAAGTTACATTGAAACATAATTTGTATATATTTTGTAAGCATTTGGGAGCGATGGTAAGTGTAACGTATTCTCCAAGGTATATTCTAGGCTTCCGTACCCTATGTACAATGTCTCCGGTGTAAATACGGGGATGGAACGGGTACCTTTACGGTGTCCAGGATAGCATCAGCATGTCAATATCAATCCTTATGGATATGCTACTAAGAGTATTTAGATTGACTTATCTTTTTATTGGTGGAGGCCTTTGATGTCGAAGGAAAACCACATCGAGTTTCGTTTACTAATGTTTTATTGCGTGGAAACTTAAAAAACACGTATACCAATAATAGTACTAAGTTTCTCTTTTAATAATGAGCAAAATTACTATCAAACTTTTAACGGTAGAAAATTTTCCACTATTGACGTAATCTGCCAATAGTTTCTCAGACTTTTTTAAGCTTTTATACTAAAATATGTAAAAAAAAGTCAGTATCGCTTAAATTGTGGCTAAATGTAGAATCGCCATTTATTTTTATACCATATATATATATATATATTGAAACTTATTATAGCTCATAAGCGACGACATACGCAAAGCCACCGCTTTGCGTATGTCGTCGCTTACTACGGCAGTCACTGCCCACCGGCAGTGACTGGAAGAGAAGAGCCGAAGATCGGGTTCAGTGGCGCATCTTGGGAGAGGCCTACGTCCAGCAGTGGACTGACACAAGCTGATGATGATAATGATAGCTCAAAAATCATCAAATAACGTCAAAAATGTTATTTTTATAATTTTGATGTACCCGGTGCCGCTCTCACAATTAAGACGAATCTAACGTCACCGCTCAAGTTAAAATCCGTAAAACTTTTTAAGCTACTGAGCATGCCAAAGACATAAACATATACACTCAAAAAACATAACCCTCCTTGGCGCAGTCGAATAAAAATACGTATGGTATGATACATCACTTCAGAACAAATTATATCTTTTAAAACTTACAAATTGCACCTACTTCACATGCTACGCGAGTTATTTTCAATATAGCAAGTTTGGTATGTTATCTCCATATCTCAGAAGATACTCATCAGATATTTATAACATTTAGTAAAGGACCTGCCTGCCCTGACTATCCTTGAGATATGCTAGTAACTTTTCCATACAAATGTATTCCCCCGTCTCCTCCCTGGAAAATGCTTCTAGAGCAAAATTTGTTTCTACAAAATATCAAGGTCTGCTGTTGTGCAAATTATTTTTAAGTTATTTTTTATAAAATAAATAATGTCCTTTTTAAATTTGTCAAATGTTAACCGAACTATGAAGTTCCATTCCATTCTGCGTATAGCTGATCTCCGTTAGCTATTCACGGATTAAAAGATTTTCAATAACTAAATTTTTCAAATACTAGTTAATACAACCCAGTCACCCTCAACCTAGAACATTTTTATTTTTACAATATTTTTTTCCTGTAGGAGCTGTCAATACACACGGTGTCCAGTGAACTTCTAAAACCAAAGGATGAACCTGCATACTCTCTAGCAACGCCGTCAAATATCTGCTCCGTGAACCTATCAGGTATGTTTAATATATAAATATAATAATAATTGTCTATGTATTATAATGAAAGATGTGGCTTGATGTAGCTTGACAGATTAGGCAGATCAGACAGATCCTAGAAAGAGATTCATGGAAGGCTATGGGGGATTCAATGGCCTACATTAAAAGCAAAAGAGCTTATCAAAAAATATGTATCAGCGTAGCTATTCACAATCATTCGAAAACAAAGTCGGATTCTAAATTTATCTCCATTAACTTTAGCTCTAAATGTAGAATAGAAAGTAAAGTGAAAAAAAAAATGGTCTAGTGCGAGTTGGACTCGCACCGAGGCACCGAGGCTTCCATAAAAACTTGTCAAACTTGTACGGAAGCCTCGGTGGAAACACGTCAAAAGGTTAAAGTCATAGAGTGTGGTATATGTCTATGGTTAAAGTACACACTTAACTTTGCAGTTCGATCCCAAGACTGATAGACACTGTTCATGCACAAACCGCAAATAATAAGTTTAAATTTGTTTTTTTTTGTTAACAAAATAAATATTAACTGTTTTCAGATCTATTCCTATATAAGTTCTTCAAGACCTTGCTTTTTGTCAAATTTCATGATTCTAGGTCAACGTAAAGTAGCCTATAGGTTATGATTCTCTTGTGAAATCGCTAAATATGCGAAAAAATACGACTTAAACGGTTATATCTATTAATCGTGTTGATCTACAAGTTTCATTTATTAATTTATTGACTCGATAGATATAATTGTTTAAATCGTATGATCGTGTGTTTTGATATAAGTTTCAACTTGATATAATTACGCGTTTCTGAGAAAAGCGGTCTTGACAGACGGACAACAAAGTGGTTTAATTAAGCGTTAAATTAAGGTACATTAAGGGTTAAATTTTTCCTTTTGAGGCACGGAACCCTAAAAATCAACGTATTTTATTTGTAAGTTGCTGCATGTAAAGAAAAACGAAAAACAACTGAAATTATTATTATTTTTAAAAAAAAATTTATATCTATTTATTATTTTATTTTATTATATATAGTTATTCCTATATATTATTATTCCAACACGTTATTACTCAATGACAAATATTTCTATATGCCTATATTAAAATAATTATTTTCTAAGTTAAAATGTCTGAAATATCATTAATCATTAACAGCCAGTATTCGTCCACTGTTGGACATAGAATGTATAGGTTTATATAATTCAATGGTGAATCTTTGTTAAGGCCCACAAAATAAATTCGTAGGCATCGCTTCATAGCATGGAAAGGCAAGCATCAACAGTAAACATTTGCCGGAAGGTGTTAAAGAAGACCAAAGCCGCCCTTAACAATTTTGACAGACATAACATAGATAAATACTTAGTACTAACTTTGATGAATCAGATTTGCTTATCGTGTCCGGCGATATGTAATTTTAGTGTCGGTTAATATTATAGGTATGTGCTGTTAGCGTTTTGGCTGTTTACTTTGAACAACTCGCCGGATACAGCCGTACTGATAGATTTGATGCAATGGTAACTTTGTCTGTCTGTTACCTTTTCACTTCAAAACGGTTTAATCGATTTAACTTGCACAGCGATAGCCAATATGGTTGAGAAATAAATACCTACTCCCATACTTCTAAAGGGAGGGTTTGGTTTTTGCTGAGCCCCATCGTGTAGGGTAACATTAAATAGGTATTTTAAAGCTTATAATATATATAAAAGAATTTAATTCTGTATAAGGTTGCCATTCAAACATGTAAATAAACTATGGCTGAAATGTTTTTTTTAAAAGAGGTTTCTTTTGCAGGATTCTATTTTAGTACACGAAATAAAAATAAACTTGTTTCCTACAAGTTTATTTTTATTGGCACGATTGAACTCTTCTGAAATTCGTCTTTGTTAAATGATTATCGAATCATAGTTATAATGTATTATATACCTACCTACTACCTACCTACGCTGAGCATGTCGCGACGCTCTCAAACATTTATGACATTTTTAAGCGATAGGTTTTTGCTGTCAGCGTTGTAGGCATTTCCTTTGTATATAGTAGGTATAATACAATTCTTATGGAAGGCTGTCAGATGACGTGAGCCGCCTTAAGCCGGAGAATAAATCATAGGCGCTGATTTGGCACGAAATAATTTAGTTGTGGCTTCCAGGTACGAATTGCGATAAGAAATATACAGATGAGGCAGATTTGCTACAGTAAAAGAACAATATTGCGGACACCATAACAATGACCAATTTGTTATCTATAATAATCTCTGAAACTGTCTGTCCGTTTAAAAAAATCTTTCATTAATATATAGAATGGACATTCAGGAGACCGATTTTAGAACCTAAGCCGACAATTAAACGGTCGAGTAGACACGTTCTAAAAGAGGTATTTCACCACACTGAATCAGGGTCCCAAATTCCTTAATCAGGGAGGTGTAGTAAGAGTAATGCAGTAAGGGTCCCTATATATGTGCAGTGTAATCTGAAGTGCGAACAGTCAGACAGACGGACGGACGGACAGCAAAGTCTCAGTAATAGGGTTCTTGTGGTATCCTTTAGGTACGGAACCCTAAAATTTGTCCTTTACAGTAAATTAGTTTATAATTTAAATTGTGTTCTGTGAATGAAACCTTTAGAAAATGATCACAAATTTAAAATTACGCGAAGCTACAGATAAGGCAATACTAACCCCGTAAGTGTTAATATTCTGTAGATAACAACTATAAGTTTATATTAAATTATGAACCACAATATAATTTGATATAATTTATAAAATATAAGAAAAAAGTGCAAAGCCGGGTTGGGTTGCTACTAACTTTAAATAATTAATTGGCTGTATCATAGGAAACTCTGGAACACTTAGACTAGACACCAGAGGTAGCGAGTTCAAAATAGAGTTCTGTATCGAAAACGGATAGTTGATGTGCGCATTTTACATTGGCCCTCCGGTATAGGAAAAAGCAAATCCCATCGTCCGCAAGGAGGTAAGACTATCTAGTGTATGCCTGGCCAGCTACCACCTTCAAGTTGGAAAATCTATCACCAAATATCTACCTAATGTGTTCCGACAGCTGTCTCGAAGAAAGCCAGTTTTCAGTCTAGGCCTAGCGTGCTGCCACAGTTTTACAATTCATATGTAAACTATGGTGCTTACTCGACCGTATCATCACATACCAACAGGTGAGTAAATGATGGTCAAACATTTGCCTATACGATATGTATTAAAAACATAGATTAAAACTGGTGCATTTGATAAAAAAAGATATCTGTCTATTTACCTTAGAAAAGGGCATACTTACCTATCTAAATTTCTCAAAATCCTTGTACACTATTTTCGATACAATAAAGTATACTTACATAACTTTTGATAAACATGTAAACTTTCAAATGCATTAATATTGGTGAAATTTTAGTGAATTCCGACTAATCATGTAAGTTTATTTTGCCAATTTACTCTACTGTGAGTGTAATCTAGTAAATCTTATTAAATCCAAATTGCTTCAGCAGCTTAACGCAATCACATAACACCTATGATATTGATGTTGTTAGTTTTACCTAGCATAAAAATAACACACTATTTTATTGCATTATTGTGACTGTAATTGTATCATAAACATCAGTGGTAAAACATATATTCGAACAAATCTTGCGGAGTTAAGGTTCAATACATGTTTAATGCTTAAATGTAATTGATCAGCACTTTACTGTTAGAGTGTAAAATTACTCTAGAAAGGGTTGCAAATAAGAGAATAGAAATTATCGCGATTCAATTTTGTCGATCACTACCCCTTGCGTATTTTGCCTCGAGACACGTAGTCGATCTCCCTACAAGCTATTTTGAACCACTGATATCACGTTACCTTCCCCTGATAGGTTATAATCAGAAACAAAGTGTACCTGCTATTTCGAGAGCCTAACATCAAAACTCCTTAATACAGCAGCTAATTCATAGCTACAAGACTGACTTTTTTGTAAAGGATGTTTACATTTCAATCATACCATTTGTCAATTGCGTAGCGCAGGTGTCGTATTCTGGCCTTTACGTTAACCGCTACTATTATAAACGGTTACAAATGAGTTCAGTAGGCAGTTAAGCGTCACAGTGCGGCCCTGTACTAAGCCTTCAGTAGCGCTGGCACGAACTTAGGAATATTTAATTTACGAGCGAGCGAGCGAGTATTGTTCATTCAGAACGGGGTTTGGTTGATTGGCGATATTAAAAGTGTCAAGCGGTGGCTGCCGGAAATTCATTGATAGATTTAATCGCCTCGCACTGAAATAGCATTGAACGCAATACAGTGAATTTGAATCGAGAAGTAAATTGCTAAGTCATTAATGCCGTCCGGTCGACTCGCCTCCAGCACTAAAAACTGCTATTTTCAGTGAGCTTCGAGATCCATGAAGTAATCTAGTTGTGCATTTTATCAACAAAATATTCGATTAGGTTTTTGGGTCACTGTCAATATTTAAGGTTTATATTACTTATCGCCATTCATAACTTTACTATTATAATTATTACTACTATACGAGCTAGTCCTAATGCAATGTACTATACCTATGGTGTACAGTTATGGTGCTGTACCAAAATAATCAATATATAAATTATACAGCGGTTGTAAGTATTGGGAGAAATCGCAATGGTTCCTTGGTACATAAGAAATAAAGATCTACATCGGGACCTGAAAATTCAGACCGTCGCGTCGTCTAAAATTGTCCAAAAGCATGTAAAAGTTCATGAAAAAGACTTAACCATTATATTATTAATGCCGCGGAATTCCAGCGCTTGACCATACAAATAAAGTAAGAAGACTTAAGCGGAAAAAAACGTTCGTACTAGTGTATAAAAATAAAGTTTAATAATGAAGTGAAAGAAGAAGACTATATATACGAATAAACACTTGAGCAATGTGTTTAACAACCTTTGTTAGATACAATAAGTAAAGTGGACACATTCTTAGTTTAGTTAACGTATAAAGATTAGGCTAAAGTAAAATTGTTAAACACAATCCAAAATTTCATCGTACCGACGGGACTTGAACCCGCAACCTCCGGAATAACATGTTCCGGTGCTTTGCCAATTAAGCCACGGTCAAGTCAAGTTTCAAGTCCCGTCGGTACGATGAAATTTTGGATTGTGTTTAACAATTTACAAAAATATAGGGTGTGAAACACTTCAAAGAAACATAATATTTAAAGCAAAATTGCTTATAAGTCGAAAAGGCTAGATTAAATTGGCAATAGTGACGTATTTCCAAATAAAATGATCTATAATCTAATAATATCTTTAAACGAGCAACTCTTCTTGTATATAAATATATACTTATATAATCTGAATCTCGGAAACGGCTACAACGATTTTCATAAAATGTAGTATGCAGGGGATTTCGGGGGCGATAAATCGATCTAGCTAGGATTCATTTTCAGAATTAATTGTTTTATTCGTGTTTTTAGGCATTGAAAAACTGCTACAACCGCGCAACTCATTTTCAGCACCAAGCTTGAAGTGTGTCTCTCCATATCTCTAGAGGTATTATACTCATCAGCTTTCGATCTAATTTAAAAGAGACCACCTGGGAAGTATCCCTTTCAAACAAAAGAAAAGAAGAAATAAAATTCTACATCGGTCCAGGCTTGTCTTTGAGTAATTGGGGAACATACATATTTATCTAAAATATTCCGACAAATTGAGAACCTTGTCCTTTTTTGCAGTCAGTTCAAAACAAAATTATAACTTTAAACATACACTTATTTTCAAAATTGAAAATATAAGCTTTATTTTTATAGACAGAAGTTATTTACATAATAGTATATACATAAAAATATTTTTAAAACTACCTAACTATAAACAAACAAATAAACGTAATGAAAATCAATAAAATAAATTGAAATAAAATGATGTAAGGATATATATTCTATAAAGATTAATTCCCAATTTAATATAATTAGACTATAATGTATGTATAGAGAAGAAGTGTAAATTCCTAAAGTAGTACATATTACCTTAACCAATGAAAGATCCATGTCAACCGATTCCGCCTTGGAGTAAAAGCTATGCTTGCCGTTACTTTATAATAATTACATAATTACCTCTATAACATACAACATAGCATAGTGGTCAAGTCATGCATTTACCTACATCGACATAACTAGTTCAAGAATGGATATAGGTATCGTAGATTGGTTTGTTTACATTAAAATCACAGTCGCCGTCCGTTGTACCTTACTCTATGAGATCATTGTAGGATGGTAGGTAGTAGTAGGTAAATGAAGGACTAAGAATGTACCTATGGTAAATGTTAATGTGGTTTGATTCGTCGTAAGGCAAGTTTTGTGTATAATTTTTTCATTAGTTGGTCTAGTGTGTTTTCATTTATGTGATTCGCGCAAACCGAGAAATATATCTAAATCGGTACTATGTGATGTAGTAAATGTTTTCAACACTGTTCAGATATAGCTGAGATAATGGATAAAAGAAGAGATATCCTTTACCGACTAATATGTGCTAAAAATCTCAAAGTTTAACATCACACGTTTCACATTTTCACATTTTATTGACTCAATAAGCTTAAAAGTTTAACTATCATTGGTAGTTTACAGATGTGTATTGTTGTTGTGTAGAGTGCTTTTAATTTGCAAGAATAATTTTTTTTATAATCTATCATATTCTCATAACATGACTGAGTTAAAAACAGGTGAGATAGTGGTCAAACGCCAGCCTATATAACATAAAAAAACTTGAATGTATCGTAGGTAATTTTGGGTAATACATCGATTCAAAATAAACTATGCATACAAGTGGATTACAAATAAATTCTACTAGTGGTCGCCTAGTGGTCGGTATCGACCATCATTAATTTATTGTTTTAATGTATTTCTAATGCATTTTATAAAAAGCTTTAAGATAACTTCTCCACATAAACTTTAACTGTTTCAAATTTCACGTTCATCCGTTCGCGCAATTTTCATAAAAACGTATATTACGTATTAATGTACGTATTAATAATAATAAATTAATAATTTACGTATTAATAAATCAATAAAGTTGAAGATCCTCCTCTCCGTTCCGCCTCTTCTAGAAAGTCTCTTCTACAATTATTACAATTTTGCCTAGTTATCTCCATCGCCATAACCTTACAGTGTTCCAACAGCAGACTTCCTTGAGTGTATTCTAGGTCTAGCGTGTTCACCATCTGCGACCACATCATCACTTACCACCATGTGAGATGCAGCTTGTGTATATCATCGTAAGTATATTAGTTATCACTTATTAAGTAGTTGCTTTATACTTTACGACAAGCAATAAAACAATGTTAACACACTCAACACTTAAGAATAATTAAAATCGGTATATTTTCAGTGACAAGTTTGAGGTGCCTATCTCCATATCTCTGGAGATACACCTCAAATTTCGTTAAAATTATAATTTATTTATTTATCTCATATCATCTTACTTTGGATGGACATTACAGTTTCCTAATTTGCCCTTCCAAGTTCTTATATACTAAAAACAGAAACAATAATAATGGATCAAACAAACGATTAACAATTAATAAATGACGGAGTTCTGAGGTAACAAACATTAAAAAATACAATCGAATAGAGAACCTCCTCCTTGTCTGTTAAATTAATTAATAAATAAACTGGCCAAGTGCAAGTCGGACTCGCACTCGTAGGGTTCCGTACCACACTGCAGTATTTTATAAGATCGAGCAAAAAATACCACAATCATTTTTCGCCAGCAAAACATACCACAATCATTTTTCGCCAGCAAAAAAAAAATAAGTAATCAACATTTTATTTAATATAACTTCATCTATGGGCGTTTACCTAAGCGTTCGTAGATGGCGTTATATTGAAATGCCGTAAAAAACACTTTTCTAGTATAGTCCCCATACTACCCCTATTATTTTTAATTTTATTCTGTTTTTAGTATTTGTTGTTATAGTGGCAACAGAAATACATAATCTGTGAAAATGTCAACTGTCTAACTATCACGGTTCATGAGATACAGCCTGGTGACAGACGGACAGACAGACAGACAGACAGACAGACAGACAGACGGACAGCGGAGTCTTAGTAATAGGGTCCCGTTTTACCCTTTGGGTACGGAACCCTAAAAAAGATTCAAAGTTTTAGCTTCCCGTTATAATATTACAACAAACAGACTATCAATTTATTTAAATTGGTTGTCTGTTTGTCAGAGTATATATTTGTTTAAATATACATATTTTCTACGGGATCTGGCTGGACGGGATTTCCACTGTTCAAATTGAAAGCCATTAGGCAATTGGTAGTAGATTCCATTTATCATAGGCATATGAAAACATGAGTTCATATTATTGTTCCTATAGGATAATAAAAACGGGGTAGATACATAAATAAAAGTGATACATAAATAAAAATAAAACATATTATCTTATCTATATAATTAATATAGTTTATCTATATATAATAGATTTTATCTAATTTTCTGTACATACTTCAGGAAGGCTGGACCGATTTCGCCAATTCTTTTTTGTTGTGTTTGTAATTGTCAGGACTAGGTTTGTATTAAACGACAGTTTTAAATAAATAAAAGTAGTTTCGAGTGCAGGCGAAGCCACAGAGCACAATTAGTTTTATTATAAAAATATGTAGCAGCTATAATTATCAAACTTCTTACATACACAGATAATAATGATATTTAGCTACATTACAAGCTGCCGTGAATGAGAGGGCTTTAGCACTACCACTGTGATTATGGCCATAAAATAGCCCATAGCGAATCCAGTACAAATATGAACGCGTACTTCGGAACTTTATGTTGCATCGAGGCTTTAACACAGTTTACAGTTTAATCGATTTGACATCGAAAGAAATCGATTAGTATTGTACTGATAAATTCATTTGCGATAGTTTAATCATTTGTATTTTCTCCGGAGTAGATAAAGATAACATCCCTAGTGGAAGTTAGTTTATCCTAGCAATTTAGTAAAATCGGGATTTTAAGCAGCTGTATTTATTCTCAATCATTCGAAATCAAATTCAAAGTTTTGATATTTCAATTCGTAAAAATCAGCTATTCTAATTGGAAAGGTTTCCTCGACAAAACTTACTCACGGATTTGTCAATATCATAAAAATAAAAATGATGTTTCTGAATCTGAATACGTTTTCGAATAATTGAGTATCAGGGGGCAGATTGTCTGTCATTACCGAGTCGTTATTCTCTATTGAGAATAACACTCGGTAATGACGAATTATCGGCATCTGTTTCACCTTTTCTATGTTAACATATTATATATTATATTTTGTGTAATAGATATACATATTAACAATATGATAATAAGTGTAATAGATATACGTAAACAATGTACCTTATATTGTTAACCTCAAATATCGCATAAAACTAGTCAAGCGCAAGTTGGACCCGCGTGGACAGGGTATGAACTCTTTATTTGCACATCAAGAAAATAAAACAGATAGAAACAAAAACAAATTATAACAATGAGTGCTAATGGCGGTCTTATCGCTAAAAGCGATTTCTTCCAGATAACCGGGTATGGAGAGGAATATAGAAAATATTTTTTTTTCAAAGGTAAACAATTGAAATTAACAAATTAGTAGAAAAAAAAGAAAACAAAAATAGTATGAAACTAAAACAAAATATTAAGCTACTTTATAAGTTATACATATACATACATATATCATATACATATATACTCTATATAATAATATAGTACCTACTGTAGCGAACCCACCATGAGCCTGAAATGATGATCTCTCTAAAACAAGAGAAAAACAAACCACCTTTTCGATGAAAGAGTATATTACAGACTGCTATGTTAAACAATGATTTTGAAAAACTAAGAAACACAAACTGTAAAAATATAATTCCAAATAAATTTGAATTAAGATAGTTTAAGAACTAAAACAATCGACTTCCACGCCGTCAGTTCCAATAGCAAGTTTGAGACGTTTATCGTCATATCTGTGGAGGTACTTATCAGATCTCGATAAAATATAAAATTATAATGAGACCACCTCGGAAACGTACCCTACCGATTAAAAAAGAATCATTTGAATCTGTTTACAATTGACGGAGTAATCGCGTAACATACATACAAAAAATGAAAAAAAAACATCCAATTATCACAACACTTTCTTTTTGGAAGTCGGTTGAAAAGAGTATGATTAGATTGTAAGGTTGTACTGGTCGCCAACAAGTACATTATTAAAACATACATATGCTAGCCTATAAGATATATACAAAAATCCCCAAGCTATACGCGGAAACTAAGGTAATCGGAGTACTTTTGACTGTAACGACTAAATTAGTCGAAAGATTACTACTTGGTTTGCGTGAATTGTTTTGTCAGACATATTTACCATTTCCAGTGGTATTTAAAGATATTAAGGATCTTTGCTTAAATGTTTCTGTTATCGTTGTGTTAAGTGATTTTTATTAACCACTATCTCGCCTGGTGGTAAGCGTTGATGTGGTCGATGATGCTGAACACGCTAGGCTTAGAATACTCTGACTCTCAAGGGCTATGAGCTGCACACCGTAAGGTTATGTCGACAGATTTTCTCGTTGATGGTGGTAAGCTACTTTTTTGGAAAATCAGGCGGAACATTTATATAATATGCTCCTACCACTTGAAAAATATACCAAATTTAAATATTTTTCTTTACAAAATCTTTATGAGGTTTTGTAGTTTCGGACATACGGTGTTAAACGCGTATAGAATGTTATTTGTTCAAATCTGTACCGTTTATTTGTACCCTTGTAACTAACTAACTAACTAACTTGAATGTTGCTAGTGATCGTGAGATTTTACTTGGATGAAATATTCTTACAAAAACCGCCACGAGAATGTTCTTTTACCTTCTAGTTAGTACTCAACGCTCATATACTCGTACATATATATACTCGTATGTCCAGGTTCGAATTACATCTGCCTTAAAAAGTAGTAAAATCATGAACGCACAGATATAGTTGTTCCCTTGTTCCTCAGTATTAGCACAGTACATTATATACTTTAATGTACTGTGGTTACGGTCAAAGCTATCTATATAATTACAACTTTAACACTCTCTCCAGAATTAATTTTATATCTCAAGATTCCAAATATTATCTTTCAAACCAAATATTAAAATTAAGCGTACTCTGTTTATAATGAATAGAACCTAACATTTCGATTCGATATTATAATATAACGGGCGGTATTTTAACCTTAAACTTAATAATAAGCAAAAGAAATACGTGATAGTTATGATTTCACAAAAACGTATACGTATATGTTTTATATTTACAATTTTGTGGTGTACTTATCACTTATAAAAGAAAAACAAAATATTGTGTGAAAAACCCCTTATCATGACAGATTATAGGAATGTCCACATAAGATTTTACGAGGTATATACACTGATGTACCACAAATCAATTGATTTATTTATGACATTTTAATTTTTCGTAGAAGTTAGTTTTTTCGTAGCATCCTCTACCATGAGACAACATAATTATATCATAAGAATATATCTACATATTTTTCTATTACGTGATGTAAAAACAGCTCTCGTATTTATGAGAGCACCTCTTACTAAAGATTTTCAAATATAATTTTTCTATAAGAATACCACTACAGGTATATATTATAAGTGTTATACCTACCTGAATTTGGAACCTGGAAGCTTTTATAGCACAAACACAGGGCAACTAACAAAATAAATACCTATTGATGAATCCATTCTGAATATCAAAAATTCTGCTATTTAGTACGATCTTGATTATGACCTAAATCTAACATTGCGTATCGTTTAGTCCTAATTATTAGCGTTACATAGTATTAGAGTAAGTCCCTCTTCTGTGGCTTGATAATGTGTGCACTCTGATCGCAAACAACATTAATGGGATAAATACGGTTTCCGCACCATAAAATTAGTTTGCTATTCCTAAGAAATGCATTACTACGACGAAAATAATGCAAAGTCACGGGCAGGTCATCGAGTTACTCAAACAAAATTAAGATCAGAATAAAATAAATTCGATATCGACAGCGAGTGTGTTTGTATTAGCTAGAGCTTTTATAATTCAAATTGAAGAAAATGATCAGGCCGAAACTATGCAAACGTGACTACTTTAGAGATAAAACGTGAGTTTTAATTTAACTTGTTTTTGTAAATTATCGCCTACGATTAAGCCGAGGTTGTTTCTTATCTACAACAACTACTTGGTATCTAGCGGGCACGGCGAACCGATCGTCTTGTGCCCCTGACGTCATCCGAGGTCGCGTCCCCTTAACCTGGTCGTTCTTGTTGCAAACTGCTCATAATTCAATACGATTACAATACATAATAAAAATGTATCAGAAAAACACTCGCAGTCGACAGTTCCAATGCCCGCTTCGATTTCAATTTCTCGAAGGCGAGATCGTGTCACGTTTAGGTCTTAAACATATTTTGTTAGGTATTATTTAAAACATAGTACGTCAGTTATAAATTGTATCCAGAATGTATCCCAGAAATCAATAATGGTTCAATTTAAATTTTCCGATCCCAAATACATATACACAAGGGTATACTATAAAAAGGAAAAAATATTGTATCTAAAATCTTGTTTATGCGATGTATCGCAAAATACTCACAATAAATCCATACTCGTAAGATCCATCAAATATATAGAAAGAAAGTAAATTCGATACAAGAAGAACCATTATATGACATTGAGTGATCCTAAGAATTGAAAAGAAAGTAAATTCGATACTCGAAGAACCATTATATGACATTGAGTGATCCTAAGAATTGAAAAGAAAGTAAATTCGATACTCGAAGAACCATTACATGACATTGAGTGATCTTAAGAATTGAAGTGCAGAATTAAAACTGAAACTCAAACATAATCACCGCCATGTCATATGGTTATATAATACGTGAAAGTCGTAAAAGCGTAGTAGGCGGTCTAAAAGTGAAGTTAAATAAAAGTTTGTAAAATAGTAACAACCTGCAGCTGAAAAAGTAAAACTACATTTTTTTTCGTGTTAACATTACGTAACATCAAGGAGGTGTTACAATGCTTGCGTGTACTTTACCTAGAACGTATATACGTTATGGAACATTATTGTTCAAGAGAACAATCACCTTTTGTATCCGCAAGGGAATATTGAGTCCGTAATCACTAGACGCGTTAAGTAACGCTAAAGTATCGAAATCGGACGATTTAACGTGTACCACTTAGTTTTCATAGCATTCTTCCGTGAAGTAATGTAAAGAAAATTTATTTTATGCTATACGTGCATTGGACGAAGGCGTAGATACAATTAATGATGCATGCGTCGCATCACATGAAAGCTTAGCGTAGCTTAACCGTAAGCGTAGCCCTAACGCAGTTGTTAATTTGACGTTAACCTTCTACCGCAAAATACCTACTTAGCTCCGCTTGAAAATGTGACTAAATTATATTATAGTAGGTAACGCCTGACCCATGCTACACTAAGGCTGAGTTGCACCATCTTACTTTAACTATAACAAACTTCAAAAATCTGTCAAACTTCATATAAATTCACTGGTTAATAGTTATAGTTACGGTTAAAGTAAGATGGTGCAACTCAGCCGAAGCTAACTTTAACCCATGCTAACTTTATTTAGCTCATATCTAAAATTGAGCTTTTGTAAGATTAGAATCTATTCCAGACTTGTCCTGAATTAAATAATAAAATGTTGATTATTGTATTTATACAAATTTCATTATGATTTGCTATTTATTACTTGCCCTTATTTCTCGTGTCTGTCTGAAAGTTAGCTTGCTAGACTCTTTGCAACCAACTTTTTTTTTCTGATAGACTAGACTTTGATCACTATCTCGCCTGGTGTTAAGCGATGATGTGGTAGACGATTTATGAAGTATTAATAGCGTGCAAGTCTTTACCCGTTATAAACAAGCCACTAGGAACTTCGTCTTTGTAAATATCATAAAGGATTTATTCTAAGGATTTTGTATTTGGTACAAAATTATCCAATACCCAAGTTCAACGACTATTACTGCTAAACTAATAAAGTTATCTTAACCGCTATAGTTTTCCTTTAAAGTTCATAAAATGCACTAATATCACGAATTTTTCTAGATTTTTCAAGCCAACAGTTTAGCTTTTAAAGAGGGTGGGGGGGACGCCCTTCTGGAACAAAAATTTGCACTTTAAAGTTTAATATTTCGTAAATGGAGCATTCAATTGAAAAACGGTATTAGCAACCCTTCAGTAATTTTAAAATACCTATTCAACGATACTCCACACGATGGATTAGACGCCGAAAAAAAATTCATCGACACTTTTCATGTAGGGGAGCTACCCTAAAAAATACATACATACATACATACCCTTACAAAATTACAGCTTTCTAGTATTAACGGTCTCTTACCAAAACCTCGAACACAGACAGACAGACAGACGGACATGATGAAACTATAAGGGTTCCTTGTCAGGACTATAGAACCCTAAAAAGGCACATATTATATTACTCTTGTCTAATTTATTAGTGTTTTTCATGGTTAAATATACTAAATGTTTATTTCTATGTTTTATTCCAACATACTGGCTATTATTGTAATTAAGCACTTAGGGCCAGTTTCACCGATTACTGATACAGTTTTAGATAGTTATCTAACAGATGACGTACAAAATGACCACACAAAAGATGTCAAAAACCTGCCAGATAAGTTCTTAATATTATCAGGTACCGGTGAAACTGGCCCTTGGTATTCCTTCCGGTAATTATTTTAATCTTTACATAGTATAATACAAAGTTGCTCCCGTTGTCTGTACGCTTAGATCTTTTAAACTGCGCATCGGTTTCTAATGCAGTTTTCAGCAAAAGATAGAGTGATTTAATCGGGAGGTTTATAACCAGGACGCAGTTTAAACGCAGGAAAGGCCACAGGGCGCAGCTAGTAGCAGATAAAATAAAAATATATATAAAGATCTTTATTGTTGCATCATCATGACAGAAGAATTTTGTTATGTTAATCGAAGCGTTATTCATATCGAATTAATCAATTGAATATAATACTATTTCACCTTTTGGTAAGTTTCTACTTGCAACTGTGTTTATTGTATTACTGGATGACCTGATAAATTTCTTACCACGTAAGAACTTCTACCACTCTTAAGGCAATACAAAAATATTTAAATATTACTTTAGGCTTCTCCCATAGAAAAAAATCTAATCCGTTAAACAATTTTCGAGATTTATAAAGATGATATATCTGTTATATAGTAGTTAAGTGCGTAGTTATTTTTGCATACTTCAATAAAGTTATCCATTGTTTATATGCTACCATCTACTACGTCTTAATTAAGTACTTTTCGAGCATAAAGCACGAATTAAATGATCTAGCCGTCATCACCACTAGACTAAAATATGTACTACGAAGTCATCATATCACATTTAGGTACATTATTATTAATTTTAAACAACATTAGTTCAGATTCTAAAGGTGCGTACAGACTATGTAACATAACATGTTATAACACAGTTATTTAACATGTTTCAGATAATGTGGACACGGAATGTTAAAAAACATGTAATAATATCATGTTTTATAACATTTCGTGTCCACATTATCTAAAACATGTCAAATAACAATTTTATAACATGTTATGTTACTAGTCTGTACGCCCCCCTACACTCATAATACAGCACGCCCTGTTTTTACTAATTATTGAATTCGAATGTAACGTCACACACGTGACATAAAGTTAACGGCAAAAAATACTGCATTTAGGGCCAGTTTCACCGGTTCGTGATAGTGACAGATAGATAACTGTCAGATGACGCCACATAAAAGTTGTCAAAAATCTGTCAGACAAGTTCCTAATAGGTCTATCTGGATCCGGTGATACTGGCCCTTACTCTAGTGAAATAATGAGGTAAGCTTGGTAACACTTACTAAAATACGCTCTTATAAAATAATAGGGGTAATTTTTAGCAAACCTGCATGGTCCAAAAGTTGGTACATACATAACGAAGTATGCAGTGCGAATTAGGGTAGCATGTCTCAGGCTATACCAATCGATATAGCAGGCTATAGCATCACCCTGCGTACTCGCCAGACCTAAGTCCCAACTGATTCACTTATTACGGAATTTCGGCAAATTATTGTTAAAAAGCAAGTTGGCTGGCAGCGGTTGGAAACAAATAGCTAAAGATCGAGCGTGCCATAAGAGAGGCCTATGTCCAACAGTCGACGAATACTGTATGTTAATGATGACGATGACTTCTCAAAAAATATACTAAAGTGCCTTCCCTAAATATCTCCCCATGAGATAAATCAGAAATCTATCTAGATCACGAGGATGAGTTACTCTCAAAAAACTAAACATTATGCACAGAAACAAACTTTTTTTATTTATCAAAATTATTACGTACATACTTTATTTAAATCCTGAAATAATTTAAAAGTGTCTCAGCGATTGTATGACATTTTATTGTTATACGTATAATAAGAGTCGCCGTAAGACTGCGATTATACATACAACTGAGTTAATATTTCAGATGCTTGAAAAGTTATCTAAAACTTAATTTTACTACATTTACAAAAATTATAGAGGTTATATAAGAATAGTTCAGACCTTCTGAAGATACGTCACAGTCAAACAAAAAAAAAGATATTTATCTTCGTACGCCTTCAATGTATTCAATTCATTTGACATTTTACGATCTTGTTTACAATCCGCTGTATTATTTATTTACAAACATTGTTTTTTCGTAAAGTAATTTAGAATTCTTTTACGACAGATTAACGACTATATTTCCTAAACATGAACTTTCTTTTTCTCTGTAACCAGGTGTTTGAATAATAATGGCCTTAAGGTGTTTAGATCCATGGAAACAGTTGCTAATTGAGCGTAAAGATTAGATTTCTTTTGCCCGAGGGGGAGGGTACTAAGGTTTTACCAATCAAATAAAGCCAGCAAGAGTATCAAACTCGCACACCAAGGGTCCCCTAACAATTCATATAAAAAATAAGTAACCTATATTATATTATTTTATGCAGTTACTACACTCAGTTTGAGGCTACAAAACCTATTTGGCTGGTTTTTATATCAATATTGTTTTACTATCTTGTATAAATACTTTTTTGGATCGTTCCCGTGATTTTTGTGCCGCCACAAAATGTAACGGTTACCTACTTATTTTTTTACCACTTTTTGTTAGAACTATTACTACTGAACACCTATTACGGTTTATAATAAATTTAAATGTAGCAGAGGTAGACCTACTACGTCGTAGGCTTATAATAATACCTACTAGAAGTTTACCAAAGCTTCACCCGCATTAAAAACTTCTTTAATTTACCAAAAACTTTTCTTTCGTAAAAACATTTCTATTATAATTAAGATAGTTTAAAAACTAAAACAACCAATTTCAATGCCCCGCGACTCGCGAGTCAATTTTAGTAGCAAGTTTGAGACGTGTATCGCCATTATTTTTATTTTTTTTTAAGATTACTCGCAATGTTGCTGGGTTGCACATTACTAGTATTCTTGTTAACCCCTCCAACTAAGCTAAATATGCATGTGTCAGAAGTGGGTTCACGTCAATAGTGCAATGGGTGGGGTGGGGACCGAACTCACGACCTCTAGATCGCCAGTCCGACACCATATCCATTGGGCTATTGCCGGCTATTGCCGCCTTTTTTACATCTCTGGAGATACTTATCAAATCTCAATGAAATTACAATGGAACTACATCGGAAATGTACCCTACCGATTACAAAAATAATCATTCGAATCAGTTCACAATTGATGGAGTAATCGCGTAACATACACACAAAAAAAAACATACAGACGAATTGAGAACCTCCGTCTGTTTGGAAGTCGGTTGATAAAAACACATCAAAAATGAATTAGCCAAATGGGTCCACCAATTTTCATGTTAACGCGTGACTAAGGGACAAGGGATTTATTTTAATAAAACCCCAAAAACTATATTGATTTTTAGACTTTGTTACCCCATTTCCCTATTACGGGTGGAATTTCGAAAAAGCCTGAATCACGTCTTTACTTATTTATTTATTGAAGAAATGGTTTCTCTATACATACTTTGAGCCCCCATTTCATCCCCTTAAACGATGCATTTTGAAAAATCCTTTCTTAACAGATGCCTACTTCATAATAACTACATATCTGCATACCAATTTCCAGCGCAATCCGAAATAATATTGATTCAGACTTTGTTCACCACTTCACCACTTCGAGGTGAAATTTCGAAAAAGCCTATTTAGAAATATATCTCTTCCGCTATCTCGCCTCGGTGGTAATCGATGAATTGTTCAAAGATGGTGAAACGCTAGGCCTAAATGGTCTGACTCTTAAGGGCTGTGTTGCCGGAACACCATAAGGTTACAAATTTGATCTCGTGTCTTGGGAGAGGCCTATGTTCAGCAGTAGACTGATACCGGCTGATTATGATGATTATAGCGTAATGGCTAGCGTTTTATCTGTTGGTAAGTTATGATGCGGTCGAGGATGGTAGCACGCTATGCCTAGAATGAGAAAAATACATCTGCCGGAACGATTAGATGTTTGGCGACAGATTTGAGTTGCAGCCCTTAAGAGTCAAAATATTCTAGACCCAGGGCGGCAGATTTACTCCTTGATGTTGGTAAGTTACTTTTTGGTAGCAAGTCAGGCGGTACATCGATAATAATGCTCCTACCGCCTGTGTATTCCGAAAAACCCGAAAACTTTGATGATTATTTATGCAAAAATAAAACTAGAATAAATTGTAATTATTAGGGATATTCTTTTAACTAGCCGCAAACTTTCAAGGTTTGGTAAGTGTGTAAAATAAAATTACTCTAAATATGATTTGCTAAATTGGGCTCGCTATGTTTCATCGGTCCACACATTCTGACGCCAGTTATTCAACGGCATGGGTAATTCGCACTGCTCCCGAACTAACGTTTCACAATTGTTATTTGTTATTAATTTCACGAACGATACGCCAGCTTTTATGTTTTATAAATACGACGCATTGTTCTATATGCGACACAATACCTCGTGGTGTTCGCGCCTCGGCTCGAATCTGATATGCGACTGCCATGCGCTCCGTCGGACACATTCTTGTAATTCAATTTCGCTCTAAAACGTATAAAATATTACGCATTTTCACATCTTGATATCTTGGATGTACTAGATGAAGTGCAATCAATGCAATAGGTGAATAAGTACAGCAATACACACACACATCTGTCATTTGTAGATATACAATACAATACAAAAACTCTTTATTGATTACCATAATACAAATTGTACAAAATAAATCAATAGAAACAGATGCAGTAATGAGGTAATACATATAAAACATTAATATGAATCGAATACAAAAGTTCTGCAGTCTAAATCAGCAATCTAACTTAGTATGCAAGAACTAAAACCCTTACGTATAACCAAACAGGAATCTCAAGATACAGGCCCCGAGCCTAGTTTGAGACTCACTGTCAAACCCGGCTTAATTCTAAGACAATCGCTCTTTTATAATTAGTTAAATATTTTTAAATCATTTTTGCCAATAAAAATTATCATTTATCATTTAATCTAAATAGCAGATATAAATATATGATATGATTTTAGCCCGTCGGCGTAATTGGGAGAACGGTTGGCTTTGATGCCAGAGGTACCGAGTTCGATCCCCGCCGTGCACCAATGGATTTTTCTATAGAAAAATGTATGAGCGCTTTTTACAGTGGCCCTCCGATGAAGGAAAAACATCGTTAAGAAACTAATAACCTCCGCATGGTGGTAAGACACTATCTAGTGTCCGCCTGGCCAGCTACCACCCTCAAGTTAGAACACCTGTCGCCAAACATCAAATCTGTTGCGGCAGCTATGCTTTTAGCCAGTTCCCATTCTAGGCCTAGCGTGCTTACCATCTTTGACCGCATCGCATCATCACTTACCAACAGGCGAGATAATGGTCAAACGCTAGCCTATTATATATTAAAAAAGAAAAAAAATGAATTCTAGAATGGTTGTATTATTATTATGTTACTGAACTAGAAGTTGGATGCGGAGGATTGTGATGGATAAAAATTATTTTTTTTTCCAGGATCACTCAGTTGTCTATCTATGTCAACATATTAATGGTTATATTTTCTTTGTAAGAAAAATACTTAGTATACAATTCTCCTTTGAAGATATTTCATTATCTTTTTACATATACATATAGGTTCCATACGTTAAAAAAGTAAAACTTAAATGCAAATTAATTTAATCCCGCTTTCCGTTGGAAATGAATTCATTCTAAATCCTCTCCATGAGATTACCTCTTGTATCGAACTGATTTGCTCCTGAAATACAAACGTTTGCATCTGATTGATTTACTTCTGAAATACAAACTTTTTGAGCCAATACAAAAGTATTTATGCATATTTTATTTTTTGCCAATCGAAGCTATACTTAAGTAATAAATTTATCGAGTGCTTGATATTTCAACGTAAGTCGCAAATCTAATTTAATTTATTATGAAAATATAATTTAGTTTAGAACACAATGCTCTTAGAAGCTATTTAAAAACTATGTATGTTTTACCTTTCTTAGGATTTATTTTAAATTTGGTTATCAACCGACTTCTAAAAAGAAGGAGGTTCTCAATTCGTCCTGTTTTTTTTGTATGTATGTTACGCGATTACTCCATCAATTGTGAATCGATTCGATGATTCTTTTTTTAATCGGTAGGGTACTTTTCCGAGGTGGTCCCATTGTAATTTCATCGAGATATGATAAGTATCTCCAGAGATATGACAATAAATGTATCAAACTTGCTACTGCAATATACTCGCGGGGCATTGAAGTCGGTTGTTTTAGTTCTTAAACTATATAAATCATGTTTTTATTAGATACTAAAAAAATAAAGAAAGGCATTTAAAAAATATTAACTAATGAGCAGAATAATTTTAATTGTGTTTCTGTGATCTCCAATGCAAGGAAAAACTTTGGAAAATTACATATTTAAATTTTACTTTATTAAGATTATTAGTTGATGTACTATTGGCGCGCCTTGAGCGTCAAAAATAATGTTACAATGGGTACGCAAACCAAAGGCAAGAAATAACAAGAATATGTGCGACAATACAATACAAATACAGCTGAGATAAATAAGACCAAAATAGAACCAGAACTAGACCCATGAATACATTTTTGCTTTTTAGAAAATTTCTACTTTTCCGAGCGTGTACTCGGCAACGGATGAGAGTTCCGAAAAAACCCACGGAAAAAAAGTGTCAGATCATTTTATAAACTTTCATTCGTTCAAGAAAATGTTTCCTCTTCGATGCACTGTTTTCGATATATAACCAGAAACCGAAAAGTTGGGAAGTTAGTTAGTTGGGTTGGAACCGAAACCTTGGGACATCTCCGTATTGAGGCGCACATAAAAATAATAATTTTGAAATATGTTTTAAATATAATAGAATACTTCTTTTACGTTGTATAAACAAAAAGATTTACATAAAAAACAATCAATGCCCTCAGTCTTTAACAGTAGGTATATTTGTCGATGTCGATTAAGTTGTTTTCTAAATTCCAGCTTCTTAGTTTTTAGATTTTTCTCAGTAAATTAGGTGTATCAATATTTGGATACTCTGTAATATGGATTTGTATTTGGGACGTATGAAAGCACGCACAATGTTATTTCTGTGCTTCTAACTAACTTACCTGCTCGCGGTGCAACCTGCCGACTTGCAAATGAAACTGGTGAGGCGACCGACCGACCAATATTACGGTATTTCAATTCCAATTTTCCAAACGACGTAGCTAAATACCACACCGGTGACGAGCAGCAGCGTCACCGGTGCGAGAGCTACGTCCTGCGATCACCTAACCCTAGGTTGGGTGATCGCGTTCGGTGATAACGGGCATTACCAAAAAAAAGCACGCCACAGCAACGGCCCCCAGTTTCACCCCGCTATTCCTGGTCAAAGCGACGGTCATGGTTATGGCAGGGTAGGGGGTGCTACGAATCTTCGGGTTACGGTAGGCCGTCAACACTGACTGACTCTGGCCATGTACAACGGACGTACGCTACGGCTCGACGAACATATGGCGCAACTGGAAGAGGAGCTGAAGAATATAAGATGTTCACATTGTGGGGTTAAGTCCGAAGATTGGGACAGGATACCATGACCCTGAAACCCGGCAGGAAAGTACATAAGATTACTTCAGTGTGGGAGACCAACCATCCCAAGGCGGAGTTGTGTTCTTGGTACACGTTATTCCGGTTGCCCTTAACGGAGTTCCTCTCAAAGTTGTTCAAGTATACATTTACCTTGGACAAAGCTTGCATCTGGGTAGAAACAACTTCGAGAAGGAAGCTCGCCGTGGGATACGGCTAGGATGATTAACATTTGGAAAACTTCGTCGAGTCTTTTAATCGCCCATAGCACAAAGCCTACAGACGAAAGTCTTTAACGAGTGCGTTCTACCTGTTATTACTTACGGAGCCGAGACGTGGACACTGACGGTGCGACTGGTTCACTAATTCAAAGTCATTTAGCAAGCTATGGAGAGGGGTATGTTAGGAGTCTCTCTGAAGGATCGAATTCGAAATGAAGTCATCTGTCAGAGAACCAAAGTAATCGACATAGCTCAAAGGATTCGCAAGCTATCTGGCAGCGGTTGGAAACAACGAGCAGAAGGAGCTCAGTAGCGTGCCGTGAGGTTTATATCTAGCTGAGGACAGAGATAGCCTGATGATGACGATAATATGGATTTGATTTAAAATCCTAATGCCTATGACTAATAAAAGTGTGTTACTACAGTAATATGTTTTGAGCATAGTTACCTACAACGGTGAACGACGAATTCCAAGAAATCCATATCGGGAGGCACGTACGCGTGAGATTGGCTAAATCTCAAGTGTAAATGTAACAGCATATTAATAATCTTGCACGTTTGGGAGTAGGTTCACGAGCAAAACTTTTAGTCGTTTTCCTCAACCATCGTGTTTCTATATATAATTAATCGTAAACAATTCATTAACGGCGAATTATTAATATCACATATTATGACAAAATTAAAATAAAATTTAAATTCAATACATAGCTCAAAGGATTCGCAAGCTATCTGGCAGCGGTTGGAAACAACGAGCAGAAGGAGCTCAGTAGCGTGCCGTGAGGTTTATATCTAGCTGAGGACAGAGATAGCCTGATGATGACGATAATATGGATTTGATTTAAAATCCTAATGCCTATGACTAATAAAAGTGTGTTACTACAGTAATATGTTTTGAGCATAGTTACCTACAACGGTGAACGACGAATTCCAAGAAATCCATATCGGGAGGCACGTACGCGTGAGATTGGCTAAATCTCAAGTGTAAATGTAACAGCATATTAATAATCTTGCACGTTTGGGAGTAGGTTCACGAGCAAAACTTTTAGTCGTTTTCCTCAACCATCGTGTTTCTATATATAATTAATCGTAAACAATTCATTAACGGCGAATTATTAATATCACATATTATGACAAAATTAAAATAAAATTTAAATTCAACTGTTAATGCAAATTATGCAAGACATCTATCTCGTTTATATATTTTGTCTAATTTTTACAGTATTGGTATGTAGGTATCGCCTTTAAATATTTTGTTTGTGAGCTAAAAATCTCGATCGTCAACGGTGTCCTAAAGTCTGATGTGTATTTATATATATATTTATAATATATATATATTTTTGTATATATATTTATAATATATATATATTTTTGTATATATATTTATAATATATATTTTTTTCCTACATTATACTAGAAGAGACAAGCACTTGATTACTATCTCATTTGATGTTAAGCGACGATGCGGTCTAAGATAGACCCGAACTTGTCTAGAAACGGAAAGCTGAAGTATGACGAGGTGCAGGACAACTGACTTTAGTCCAATCCAAACAAACCTGAACTACCAGTGGTCATCCATTTAGCTCCACAGAGTAATCACGTGTAGGATTAAGGTCTAAGGACTTCGGACGCAGGAAGGTTACGAAGAAACTTGACATAGTATTATTTGTTGCAGGTGCATCGTCGTATGACAGCGGCATCTGCATGTTAGAAAACAATGCAGCGGACACTTCAACTCAAAATATCAAGTCCGAGGCTGATTTGTCACGCGTTTATCAAACGCTCTCACTGCCGCCTATGCCGAGGGACAACGTCAGTCCTAGTACCAGGTCTGGTTTTTCTTTCTCTATAGGTACTTGCGTCTCTAACAATCTAAGGTCGAGGCAACTTGATTCATAAGTGAATCATGTTGTTGTATATTATATATATATATATTTATTTGTGTGCTAGTCCGACTCGCATTTTTCGATTTTTATTAGTTAATTTATTGTTTTCGATCATCATTATCATCATAATTAGCCGGTGTCAGTCCACTGCTGGATATACGCCTCTCCCACCGCTTTGCGTATAAATTTTCGGAAAAAATAAAACTAGTTTTTTATTAATGAAAAAGGTGTTACCGTGGAATCAACAACTTCCAAGCGTAGGACTGAAAAAACGTACCACTAAATTTGTAGGACTACATGGCCATTTCACTATACAAATAATTAAAAAGCTGCGTACACATTATCAGCTGGTTATTAATAATTTTTATAGCCTTGTTAGTTGGACATATTCGGGAGTGGAGGACGCTCCAGTCAAAACCATCCATTTTGTAAGGTTGTTGGTCCATTTTGTGTTTTTCCAAGTTAATATCCAATTATCTTGTCATTTTAATACTTACTGTTTGTCAGACAATTTCGATACCCCACTAAATTGACGATCATGTTTTATACCTGCGCACTTTATTAGATTACCTCAATCGAGATTTTTCACATATAAAAACTTGGGCGTCGAACGGAACCTACTCACAAAGATTCAGCCTGTTATTTATCACGTAAAAAAACAGGTGGGGGCTCCTGTGCAATTCACTTTAATACTTTGTTATATCCGTTGTTAATACAAGAAGCTCTTATCAGTGATATCGAGCAATAAAATTATTAGGGCTAAGTTGCACCATCTTACATTAACCGTAACTATAACTATTAACCGGTGTTTTCATATGGAGTTTGACAGATTTTTGACGTTTCTATAGTTAAAGTAAGATGGTGCAACTCAGCCTAAATGTCATAGAATTTTTAAATTACGTATGGATTGTCTAGTTTACTTTAACTTATGCGTTACATTACATCAGTATAGAATAGCCACTCTGTATACTGCATTATTGTGCCTTCTTACTTACTTACTCCTTCAATAAGAATGATTCTTTTTAGGCAGTGCTTTACCTACCAAAGTAATCCAGTAACGTGGTTGTCAAAAATAATATACATCACGAATAAGCAAAACATTCTATATTTTGACTGTTGTTTTTCTTTATATTACCTGACATTATTGGTAGATAAAAGAAATAGATAATGGATAACATTTCGTAAGGCGTATTTTCGTCTAAACAATCAAATGTTTATAGTGATTTGATAATATCTTTGTTAGGCGTTTTCCCACCCAAAAAATCAAATGTTTATTTTGCTGGTACTTGTAAAAAATGTTGCTGATGTTTTACTTACATAACGAAGCGTCCCGATTTTCTTTTTTGTTGGTAGTAATTTCATTTATTTAAAACCTGCAGCAACGACTCGAAGAATAAATCAAAACCGTCGACGCCGACGAGTCCAGGAAGTTCAGAAATGAAACCTCAGTCAACAACATCGACGTCACAAGGCCTCACCAAGCCGCCCTACTCATACGTAGCTCTGATCACGATGGCCATACAAAACAGTCAAACAAAGAGGGCGACACTTAGTGAAATATACGCTTACATCACCAAAGAATTTCCTTTCTTTGAGAAAAATAAGAAGGGTTGGCAGAACTCTATCCGCCACAATCTCAGTCTCAACGAATGCTTTATAAAGGTTCCACGAGAAGGCGGCGGAGAACGCAAGGGCAATTACTGGACGCTTGGTAAGTTATTATCGTCATCCACCATGTTATGCATACTTCATAGTCGATTTCTTTCTGATTTTCTTGTGTTTAATTTCGTCTAGATAAATATTACCTACCTGTTTGAGCTTGTGAGCATTGCGACTGTTTCGCGAGGCGTATTTTTTATGCAGTTGCGATGAAGCGTTCCCGATGTGATGTAATGTTTACAATATATAGATATTCGTGTGTCGTCAGTGCTGAATTGTTTTAGATCCACAATGTGGCGAGATGTTTGAGAATGGCAACTTCAGGCGGCGGCGGCGAATGAAGCGCCAATATCGCGCTACGCCCTACACGAAATCGCTGTTTGGCGAAGGTTACCACGTAGCCCATGTTGGTCAACATGTACCAACTCACATGCAGCCCTTACCACTTGGTCCGAGAAACTATTTTGGTTCCGGGCCGCCGTATCATCCGCCATCCTATCATAGATACGACACGTAAGTTTTAAAAACATTTAATTGTTCATTCTTTTACTACCTATCTATTCTTTTTATTGAGCATTTCCGTAGTATGTTACTGGTGCCGTACGGTAAAAATATCAATTATAAATCCTGGCGTAAAGGGCTTCATATGGAATACTACTAGGATTGTTTTTTAGAAACATAATTTAGTCTTAGTTTATATTGTAGCTGCAGTTATATTCTTAAATACTTCTTTTTCCTTGCCAAGGTTGTCTGGAAGAAATAGCTCTATGCGATAAGACCGCCGATTGTATTGCCTTACTATATTACTGTAT
Source organism: Cabera pusaria (assembly GCA_954871355.1). Taxonomy (NCBI): domain Eukaryota; kingdom Metazoa; phylum Arthropoda; class Insecta; order Lepidoptera; family Geometridae; genus Cabera; species Cabera pusaria. The sequence continues at coordinate 24,662,049 of OX940885.1, read as the reverse complement.
ACTAGATAAGTCGTACATTTTGTAAATATGTTGTCTGGTAATCAATAAAGAGTTTTGTATTGTATTGTATTATATTTTAAATGTCGTTCTGTTTTGTAACTTCATACTTTTAAATACATACAGACACATACTTCTAATACTATAAGAATCTTTGTCCTGACATACTGACTGACTGACTGACTGACTGACTGACTGACAGACAACGCACAGCCTATACCGCTGGTCGTAGACTTGAAATTTAGAGAGTATATTTGTCTTAGTACGTAAGGGTGTACTCAGAAAGGATTTTCCAAAATTCAGCCCTTAAGGGGATGAAGTGGGGGTTCAAAGTGTGTATGGAGAAACAAGATTAGATAGTCTTTTTTATCCCAAACTTCACACAAGTGCTTCAGTAAAAAAATATGTAAACACGTGTTTCAGGTTTTTTGAAATTCCACCCCTAAGAGGGTGAAATGGGGTAACAAAGTGTGAAAATCAATATTGTTGCGAATTGCGCTGAAATTTGGCATGCAGATAGTTATTACGACGTTAGTTACCTTTGAGAAAGGATTTTTCAAAATTTACCCCTGAAGGGGATGAAACGGGGGTTCAAAGCTTGTATGGAGAAACAAGATAAGATAGTATTTTCTATTTGAAACTTCATACAAGTGCTCCAGTAAAAAAAATAAGTAAATACGTGCTTCAGGTTTTTTTTTAATTCCACCCTTAAGAGGGCGAAATGGGGTAACAAAGTGTGAAAATCAATATTGTTTCGGATTGCGCTGAAATTTGGCATGCAGATGGTTATTACGACGTTAGTTCCCTCTGAGGAAGGATTTTCCAAAATCCACCCCTGAAGAGGATGAAACGGGGGTTCAAAGTTTGTATAGAGAAACAAGATTAGATAGTCTTTTATATTCGAAACTTAACACAAGTAGTTAAGTAAGTAAATACGTGTTTCAGGCTCTTTCGAAATTCTACCCCTAAAAGGGTGAAGTGGGGTAACGAAGTCTGAAGTCAATATTGTTTCGGATTGCGCTGAAATTTGGCATGCAGATAGTTATTTTGACTTAGGTATCCGTTAAGAAATAATTTTTCAAAATTCACCTTTCAAGAGGATGAAGCAGGGGTTCAAAGTTTGGATAATCATTTTATTCGACATTTCGCACAAGAACTTCTGTAAATAAATAAGTAAATACGAGTTTCAGACTTTTTCAAAATGGGTGGCATTTTGAGGATAAACTGGGGTAACAAAGTCTAAAAGTCAATATTGTTTCGGATTGCGATGAAATTTAGAACGCAGATAGTTATTATGACGTAGGTATCCTCTCAGAAAGGATTTTCTAAAAAATCCTCCCGGATACACAACGGGGATTCAATGTTTGTATGGCGAAACAAGATGAGATAAAGTACGTGTTGTAGGATTTTTCGAAATGGGGTAGGTAACATAGTCTGAAAATTTGGGTTTTTCGGAAATATGTGTCCCGAATGGCTTTAGTCACGCGATACCATGAAAAAGGGTGAACCGATTTGACTAATTCTTATTTGATGTCTTTAATGATAGAATCGTTTATACAAAAGTTGTAAGTAAATAAAAGAAGTGTTTAACGCGGGCGATGCCGCGGGGCACTTCTAGTATATATATATACACATTGTATGTTTTACTTTTACAACATTAAATAATATTACAATAGATTATTAGCAATTACACAAACTTTTATATACCTTGACCGGGACGATTAAATATTACGAGTTATTGAAATAGTTTATTAATAAAAAATATATGACAATGTTACGCATAATAATTATATGACAATGTTACGTATAATAATTATAATAAATATTTACGTCCCACGGATGCATGTTTACATAACAAACACTAATGATGTTCTGATATGTCAAGATTTTACTTCCGATTTCCGTAAGTTAACGGTTTTGTACCGAGGCTGTTTATCAGTTTCACAATAATATTAGCGGTTATATAAAAGTGCCCATGACCCTGTGAGGGTTTGTCCTTTGGGGTATCAGGTCGCTGGTCCTTAGTAATACTAAAAATCACCTGTTAAATATATATACTAACTTACTTGCAGTATTCATTTGACCTGTAGTACTTTCCTTGATAAGGTGTCATTACCGTTAAAATAAAGAACGATAGGTACATTTTTTTTAAATTAATATTTTTATAAAACTCGTGTTAGCGAAGATGCTTTTCTGATTCATTTTAATATTACCTTCAATATTAAAGAACTTGTATGCCAACAATATCATCATAACCAAACACTAAAATTATGGGCCTTATGCCCGTTTCCACTAAACTTAAGGATCGCCTTAGCTTCTCAAGATATCTAAAATAACCAACACTGGGAATCAAAATTTCAAAATATAGTGCAGTAATGAACCCAGCATATTTGCAAATAATATTTTAAGACTGAATCTCAATCATTCTTTTTTGTGGTATTTTGAGAATTTGATAGAGGCCTATCTAATATAAATAAATGTACATGACAATTGATAATGATTTAATTTATGATTTTAGACGTGTTTATGTGCGTATATTAATACTGCCTACATCTTCTAATACTATAAGAATATTTGTCCCGACGTACTGACTGACTGATAGAAAACGCACAGCCTAAACCGCAAGGCTTGGAAACCGGGTAAAAAATGCAAACCGGTTTGGGCGTAAGTACGTATGGACTTTTTATTTTGGTTTTCGTTCGTTCTATAAACCGCTATTGAACTATATTGTGCAAATAACTTTTTGATAAGATTTCGTTGAATAAACCGGTTTTGAACGGTTTTAGCTATGGTCAGCGACCACTTTTCAGTTTACAGCCGTGTGTGCACTGGCAGCAAACAAACAACGATTTAGTAATTGGGAATGAACATATTGAAAACAGCGGTCGGTCATAAAAATTATACATTCGAAAAGTGCGAGTGCATGTTTTTTTTATCGCCCGTGCCAAATGCAAGTAAGTACGCGTGAGCCTCTTGCAGAATAAACCGTTTTATAGAGGTTTTTTGAGGTTTTTGAACGAAATAAATAAAAAAAACCGGTTTATGCCTTATTTAAACCGGTTATACATAAACAGGTTTCTAGCCCTGCTTCGAGCGAAATAATTGAATAAAACCGGTTTAAACCTTTAAGAAACGGTTAAGCATAAACCGGTTCCAAGCCTTGCTAAACCGCTGGTCGCAGAGACTTGAAATTTGGAGGGGGGTATATTTGACTTAGTACGTAAGGGTTCACTAAGAAAGGATTTTTCAAAATTCACCTCTTTAGGGGATGAAAGTGTTCAAAGTTTGAATGTAGAAACAAAACTAGAAAGTCTTTTCTATTCGAAACTTCACACAAGTTCTTCAATAAAAAAATAAGTAAATGCGTGTTTCAGGCTTTTTCAAAATTCCACCCCTAAATGGGTAAAATGGGGTAACAAAGTGTGCAAATCAATGTTGTTTCGGATTGCGCTGAAATTTGGCATGCAGATAGTTATTACGACGTTATTTCCCTCTGAGAAAAGATTTTCCAAATTCACCCCTGGGGATGAAAGGGGTGGGCAGTGACTGAAAGAGAAGATCCGAAGATCGGGCTCAGTGGCGCATCTTGGGAGAGACCTACGTCCTGCAGTGGACTGACACAGGCTGATGATGATGATGATAATGATGAAAGGGGGGATGAAACAAAGTTTGTATGGAGAAACAAAATTAGATAGTCTTCACTAAGAAAGGATTTTTCAAAATTCACCTCTTTAGGGGATGAAATAGAGGTTCAAAGTTTGTATATAGAAACAAAACTAGAAAGTCTTTTCTATTCGAAACAAAACTAGAAAGTCTTTTCTATTCGAAACTTAACACAAGTACTTAAGTAATTAAATAAGTAACTACGTGTTTCAGGCTTTCAGGGTCAAAGTTTGAATAGTCATTTTATTCGACATTTCTCACAAGTAATTCTGTAAATAAATAAGTAAATGCGTGTTTCATGCTTTTTCGAAATTCCACCCCTAAAAGGGTGAAGTGGGGTAACAAAGTCTGAAATTAATATTGTTTCGGATTGCGCTTAAATTTAGAATGCTGATAGTTATTATGACGTAGGTATCCGCTCAGAAAGGATTTTCTAAGAAATCCTCCCGTATACGGAACGGGGATTCAAAGTTTGTAAGGCAAAACAAGATGAGATAGTCTGTTTTATTCGAAACTTTATACATAAGTACTTCTGTAAATAAATAAGTAACTACGTGTTGTAGGTTTTTCGAAATGGGGTAGGTAACAGTCTGAAAATTTAATCTAAAAATTTGTATGGAGAAACAAGATAACTTTACATAAGTATTTCTATAAATAAAAAAGTAAATACATGAACTACATAATAACTTGAAAACGGGTGGACCGATTTGACTAATTATTTTTTGATGTGTTTCTATGATGAAAGATTTTTCCGAAAATATGAACTAAACCTCGCAAGCTGGCGACGGCACGCAGCGGAGACGAGAAGAGATGTGAGCGGCGCGCATTCATCTCAAAAAACATTCAACGCTCGCCGCACGCAGCTCAATTCCGTCTAGGCAGCACACATCTCCGCTTTAGCCAGCTCCCATCTCCACTTTTGCCAGTTCCCATCTCCGCTTTTGCCAGCTCCCATCTCCGCTTTAGTCTAGCCAGTACGCATCTCCGCACAGCTTCGATGGAAACACCCTAGCGGAATAGTATCTCTTCTCGTCTCCCTTTCCGACATCTCCATACATCTCCGCTTGGGTGAAGACCGGCCTTACACTCCTCGGCATACTGTTATCGATAACATAGACTACCTATGGGCACTTGGTGGCGGAATGTACTAGATCCTTAACGTATTCTCTTTATTCACACAGCGTACTTATTTAGTACAAGCTATGCGTTACAGACATACCAGTTGTGCGTACTTAAATTTAGTCAAGTTTATTTTGTACGTTCCAGCACCTGGTTGACGCCAACACCCGCTGGTTTAGGTGGTTATCCAGGCCCTTGTGGGGGCATGGGAAGAAGCCCGCCTGGGTGCTCGCCTCACACTGCTCTGCCGCACCAATCTTCGCCAGTAGCTGTCAATCCATTTGCAACTCACCAGTTACAAGGACAGGTGGGTGAAGGATATCGACTTCAAATAATTCTTTGAAATAATTTGATTATTGTAATTGGATATAATTTTTAGGGTTCCGTATCCAAAGGGTACCAACATAACCCTATTACTGAGTCTTCGCTGTCCGTCCGTCTGTTATAGGGCTGTATCTTCTTAGCCGAGTAAATTTCAAGTATCTACCTATTAGGTAGATACTTGAAATTTACTCAGAATATGTATTACCTACTATGGCAGCTTTATCAACAAATAATAAAAATCTTTTCAGCATTTTGTTTTTTATTATGAGTTATAAATACCATGTTGTACGGTGATACGGAACCCTTTTGTCGTAGGCGAGTCTGACTCGCACATTGCACATGGAAACATTTTTGTCGTTTAGTTAGGTTGCTTTACCCAATAAAATAAACTGAGGAGTGTGCTTGCCAGGTGTAAGAGTGGTTTTTTCTCGTAAAAATGAATCCAGTACTAAGCGCATAAAAAGTTCAGAATTCAATCAATTCAGTTATTTCTATATATCAAAGACGAGTCAATACTATCAACATTGTGAAATAAAGTCTTGTGCTATTATACAATATTGTTCATAATATTAGCTTAATAGAAAGGAACGAGTAAATCAACGACCTGTTAAAGTCCTGTGATTTTTTTCTTATTTTTACGTTATCATTTGTTGAACTACATTAAATTTTCAGTTTACTTAATTAAATCGAGATTAAACTTTAAGAAGCGTGTCATAAAGCAGTAAAACAGTTTGTTCGCGAATCTACGGTTGAATGCTTCAATAGCTATAGCCTTTTAACGGACAGGATAAAAAGCTTATAAAAATTGGATAGTATTACCAGAGCAAAATAACAATCTCCAGAATAAATTGATAAACTCCAGAATAATAATGTAACTACTAATTTGATTTAGCTAGAATTTTAACTGGAATGTTCTAAATAAGTTTTTGAATGCCCGCTAGAGCACATCCTGAAATACTATAATTATTGATTTTTGAATGTATTTTGAATTAACTCAAAACAAATAGAATGTGCATACTTTAACGCAAGTCGCGAAATTATGTGAAATGGTACATTTTAGTGGTTTTTGCCACATAAGTATTTAATAACCTATTAGAAAACATTTGTTTGTGAATATGTGACATAAACTGTATTGTGAGCATCTACAACTCTACTACTACTACTCTGCTCAGTTAAATGTAATTCGGTTTCGGTAACACAGGCAAGAACGTCCCACATTAATTCGACACTTTTCATATGACAATGTTTGATTTTGATAAAATTTAATTATTAACTAATTACTATACTTCGTAATAGTAATTTTATAATTTTTATGTATTTAATTATATTTAATAATTTTTATTTCAGCTTCAAAATCCTCTACAGCCTATGCAGCCAGTATCCATGAATTCTTATAATTCGCTTGGTGTAAACGCTTTAGGTGAGTGCCATGAACTTGAGCCACATGAAATAAAAGAAAATTAAATGCTTTGATTTTATTTAGACGTATAGAGCCTCCATTTGATAGATATTTTATTTAAAATCGCTTTACCAAATCAGTCCCATCTCTTTCCACAATTGGACATAGCCTCACGCAACTACATGAGTAAAAAAAGGAACAGAGACAAACCTTTTAAAGAACGGACAAAACGTTCACCTATTCTCGTAGGGTTGGTACAAAAAAATACAAGAAAAATCTTCATCGTAATAAAATCCTCGTTCAAGTAATCATGACTTGCTTTTTTATTTTTCAAGCTTCATCATTGTCGATAACGATCAATGTCATGAGATGTCACGAAATGTCATTTAATATCATGATATGTCATATGCCATGATGTCATGTAATGTCATAATTGTCATGATTGTCATGAATGTCATGAATGTCATGAATGTCATGAATTTCATGAATGTCGTGAATGTCGTGAATTTCATGAATGTCATGAATGTCATGAATGTCATGAATGTCATGAATGTCATGAATGTCATGAATGTCATGAATGTCATGAATGTCATGAATGTCATGAATGTCATGAATGTCATGAATGTCATGAATGTCATGAATGTCATGAATGTCATGAATGTCATGAATGTCATGAATGTCATGAATGTCATGAATGTCATGAATGTCATGAATGTCATGAATGTCATGAATGTCATGAATGTCATGAATGTCCTGAATGTCCAGAATGTCCAAAATGTCCAAAATGTCCAAAATGTCCAAAATGTCCAAAATGTCCAAAATGTCCAAAATGTCCAAAATGTCCAAAATGTCCAAAATGTCCAAAATGTCCAAAATGTCCAAAATGTCCTAAATGTCCTAAATGTCCTAAATGTCCTAAATGTCCTAAATGTCCTAAATGTCCTAAATGTCCTAAATGCCCTAAATGCCCTAAATGCCCTAAATGCCCTAAATGTCCTAAATGCCCTAAATGCCCTAAATGCCCTAAATGCCCTACATGTCCTAAATGTCCTAAATGTCCTAAATGTCCTAAATGTCCTAAATGTCCTAAATGTCCTGAATGTCCTAAATGTCCTAAATGTCCTAAATGTCCTAAATGTCCTAAATGTCCTAAATGTCCTAAATGTCCTAAAGTGTTACGGAATGTCACGGAATGTCACGAAGTGTCATGAAGTGTCATGAAGTATCATGAAGTATCATGAAGTACCATGAAGTGACACGGAATGTCTCGAAATGTCAGGAAGTGTCACGAAATGTCACTAAATGTCACTAATAGTCACTAATAGTCACTAAATGTCACTAATTGTCACTAAATGTCACTAAATGTCACTATATGTCACTAAATGTCACTAAATGTCATGAAAAGTCACTAAATGTCATGAAAAGTCACTAAATGTCATGAAAAGTCATGAAAAGTCACGAAAAGTCACGAAAAGTCACGAAAAGTCACGAAGTGTCATGAAGTGTCATGGAAGTGTCATGGAAGTGTCACGAAGTGTCATGAAGTGTCATGAAGCGTCATGAAGTGTCACGAAGTGTCATGATATGTCACATAATGTGACATGTCACAACATGTGACATGTCACAACATGTGACATGTCACAACATGTGACATGTCACAACATGTGATATGTCACAAAATTTGATATGTCACAAAATGTAATATGTCACAAAATGTAATATGTCACAAAATGTCGTGATATGTCACAAAATGTAATATGTCACAAAATGTCGTGATATGTCACAAAATGTCGTGATATGTCACAAAATGTCGTGATATGTCACAAAATGTCGTGATATGTCACAAAATGTCGTGATATGTCACAAATGTCGTGATATGTCACAAATGTCGTGATATGTCACAAATGTCGTGATATGTCACAAAATGTCGTGATATGTCACAAAATGTCGTGATATGTCACAAAATGTCGTGATATGTCACAAAATGTCGTGATATGTCACAAAATGTCGTGATATGTCACAAAATGTCGTGATATGTCACAAAATGTCGTGATATGTCACAAAATGTCGTGATATGTCACAAAATGTCGTGATATGTCATTTCAGGAATTTCATTGAACCTTCTTAGACAGGTCACTATAAAAGAACATTCATAAGCCAAACCAACAGTTAAAAAAACATTTTCCCACCCTAGGGCGGAAAAGACCTACTTTGCGCACACTTCTCGAGGAACCAACCATCACTTTTCGAATAGATGGTATGAAAAATAATATTATTTAACGCGACGCGGCGCGAGCGACAGCCCTAAGTTAAAGCACCAGCCGAGCCACTATAAACTGGTTGTACTCCGTGCGTGACAGGCGGCACACAGGCCGCTAGTGCTCAGGCACACACGCGCGTGTACGTCATCATCACAGTGCAATTGTATGAAGCTTTGTCTCTGTACCTTGTCTTTACTCAATATGTGACGCTACTACTGAGCACGATCTTCAGCTCTTTGTTTCCAACCACCATCAGCCAGATTGTGTATATCATAGCTCTATCTATCTATTTACTGAGTGGTGGTCTCCACTACATAATACGTCTATTCCAACGGTTATCGGTTCTACGATATATGTGACCTTTGAGCAATGTCGATAACTTTGGTTATCTGATGGATGAATTCATTTTGAATACGATGCTTCAGAGATACTCCCAAGTCTAGGCCCTATCTATAGTCCGCTGAGCGACTTTAAATTCGTAAAACAGTCGCACCGTCAGTCTCTATTTTTTGGCTCCGTAAGTAACAAAAGGTAGAACGCACTCGACTTTCTTCTTCAGGCTATGTGATTTGGGTGATAAAAAGAATCGACGAAGTTTTCCAAATACTGCCCACCCTAGTTGTATCCTTAACTGCGAGCTTCCGTTCTAAAGATGTTTCAAACCAATTGCAAGGTTTGCCCAAAGTAAACGTATTCCTGAACAACTGCGAGAGGAACTCCACTGAAGGCAATCGGTTCCGGAATAAAATGCTCGTTGAACATGATCTTGGTTTCATCCTAATTCATCCGGAGACCGATGCGTGCATCGGTCCGATCTTGCACAGTTTTAGCTACGATTACGATATTGTCCACAAATCTCTGGTGTGAGAGATACTCGCCGTTAATATGTATGCCCCGCCCTTTCCAATTTTTATTTATTTATTTATTTTTTTATTATTTTTATTTTTTTAAGATTACTCGCAACGTGGGTTGCATATTACTAGTATTCTTGTTAACCCCTCCAACTAAGCTGAATATGCTTGTGTCTTGAGTGAGTTCACGTCCATAGTGCAATGGGTTGGATGGGGATCGAACTCACGATCTCTCGATCGCCAGTTCGACACCCTATCCATTGGGCTATTGCGGCCTTTAAATTTAGCGCCTTGAACATATCCCCAGAGCGTTAGTGAACAATTTGGGGGAAATAACGTCTCCTTGTCTCACTCCTATTTAAAAGGATATGTTCAATCTGCCGAATTTGTACTTGAACGGTCATAGTCTCGGTGTCATACAAGATCTCTCAGCTTTACTAAATAATTTATGACAGAAGTCTGCTGTATCTACGATAATTAAGGATTAGCGTAATACGAGGTCATGTGATAGACCTATCACATGACCTCGTATTACGCTAATCCTTAATCTACATTGTCGCTATAATACCAAGAACACCAAGATTCTACAATAAATTGAATTAATTTGTATACGTCGAATATTTCCAGATGGGTCACACAGTCCCGGTCCAACATACGCGCCTACCGGAGGGTTTTCGCCCAATCGACACCACGAGATAGTTACATCATCCGACGCGGCAGTGCCTCGATTTTCGTTTTGGCCTGAAGGTATAAATTGAATGAATGTTCAAAATTCACTGACGATTTTAATCCCGACGTAAAGTATCTTATTTCTGCGTATTTTATATAAATTTATTTGGAGTTAATATTAGCCTTTCATATTAGGGCCCGGTATGCAAATTTAGTGATCTTTGTTTTCGACCGACACCCAAAAAGGAGGTTCTCGATTCGTCTGTATATTTTGTGTGTATGTGGAATAATCAGGTAACAACCCGATTACTCCGCCAATTGTTCAACTGCTAATCCATTAAAATAAAAATGTATATGAACCATTAACATTTTATTCAGATCTAATAAGTTAATTCTCCAGAACTTGCTACTGAAACTATCTCGCGCGGCATGGAAGTCGTTTCTTTTTAGTTTTGAACTTTTTTGAGCTTATAATTTGACGCTCCCTTTTATAAAAGTTTTCCATTGCAGGTCTTGAACAAAAGCTTTGAAAATAATTTTGTCCAACAGAAATCTTTGTATAATTAAAGTGTTAGATATTTTTTGTATTGTTTCCATGCACTAACCTAAATCTCTTTGTTGGCGTTTTAACCACGCTTCTTCTTTTTTATGAGCGCACCATTTAAACATTATTTAAAGTATGCATTTTAATTGGTAAAAGGAAAATATACATCTTAGTGCAAAAGCAACACGAAATGTACACACTTCACACTTAGAAAATCTGATTACAACAACGCCATTTTTTTAGCGCTTTCTACAGGGTTTCAGCGTTAGTTTAGATAACGTTCCAACATTAAGGCTGAGTTGCACCATCTTACTTTAACTAGAACAAACGTCAAAAAATTTGTCAAATTCCATATAAAATCACCGGTTAATAGTTATAGTTACGGTTAAAGTAAGATCAGCTTTAGGCTGAGTTGCACCATCTTACTTTAACTATAACAAACGTCAAAAATCTGTCTAACTCCATATAAAAACACCGGTTAACAGTTATAATTACGGTTAAAGTAAGATGGTGCATCAGCCTAAGATTAGGATTCTGGCGATTGTCAAAAGTGCAACTTGGCTACCATTTTGTATGAAACTTTTTTTTTATTATGGCTCCACACGATTAGCGTATTTAGCTAGTGTCAAGCATTGAAATTCTTCAAGTTTTTATGAGTTTGAGTCGTAAAGATAGGTCAAAGTCACATTTCAGGTCAGTTTTTAAGTAAAAGGCTAGTCTAAGTCATACCTTCAGTAAAAATGTGGTGTTTACTGAAGATTTTTAGTGGAATTTTGGTGGGAACGCAAATAGCATGTTTTTCAACATCCCTACACTTAAACACATTCACCGGCATTAAATGGTTAATAATCCAAATTTATTACACATTAACTCGCGGAAGAACACAAGTTTTAGGAAAAAATACAATGAGATCACACACACTTTTCCACGTTCCCACCAAAACTTTTGTATGAAACTTCGTGATCAAAATATTTTGGCCATTGAAGAGTTACATGTGTTGGGCCGGCCGGGCCGGGTCGGCCGGGAAAATTGTATAAGATAAAATCCAAATTTGTTAGGTTGTCATTTTCCCATGGCCGCCATCATGGAAAAAGGGGAGCAGAAAGTTTTTATGGGTATCGCATTCCTTTGACATCTAAAAAATAAATTACATCTTCAGATAAATGCACGCTAAGTAGCACGTAAAAAATGTACCTAACATTTCGATGGACTAATTATAGAATAGATAATATTTATTATATTAGACCGTACTGTCAACTTGTAAACTTGGCTATGATTTCAATTTGATTGTTTTAAACAACGTCACATAACGATAGAGTATGTCATTTCATACATTTCCTCAGTTTTCTATAGTGTAAACGATTATAGATAGTTCTGACTAAGCCTTCTGGTTCCGAAGCGAAGTCGTTACAATAAAGCGATCTTCACTGGCTGTTGTACATCTTGGAGGTCTTCTCAGATGTTGTCCAGTTTTTTCATATCTTTTCAGCACTCTTTGGACCGTAGAAAGCGTCACACCTCTACTTCTGGCCACCCTGCGCTGGCTAAGCGCAAAATCTTAACATGGTGATAATTCTGGCGCATTCTTCCAAAGTCAAAGGCATGATATTGCAAAAATTACTCAAACTGAATAGGGAAAATCAATTTCAAGTCTCATTTTCAAAGAAGTCGAAATTGAAAAAAGAATCACAATTTGAATGTGGGTCGTTTTTACTTTTAAAGCATTTTTTATGCCAGTACATAAACAAGGTTAAACTGAGTGTTGCATACAGTCCGCATATCCTCTTTTGGTTTAATTTCATAAGCAAATAAGTTATCTTGATAATTTCTGTTTTCAAAGGTGACCCTTTATTTTCGCAGGCAAGTGTATTTTCAACAATTATGCGAAGTTTTGGTTACATTTATCCCAGAAAGCTGTATTTCTATATATTCATTTTAAATTCAATACTTCAGAGAGACTCCGAGCATAGCCATCTCCATAGATTGCTGAGCGACATTGATATGGTGAACCAGTAAATTCAATTTAAATTCAATTTATCGCACCGTCAGTGTCCCAAGTCTCGGCTCTGTTTGTAATAACAGGTAGAACGCACTCGTTAAAGACTCGTCTTCAGGCTTTGTGGTATGGGCGATGAAAAGACCCGACGAAGTTTTCCAAATGCTACCCATTCCAGCTGTATCCTACTTCAAGCTTTCTTCTCGAAGTTGTTTCTACCCTGCAATTGCAAGATTTGCCTAGGGTAGACGTGTTTGTGAACAATTTAGAGAGGAACTTCATTAAGGGCAATTGGTTCCGGAATAACATGCTCGTTGAAAATTATCTTATATAGTCTTATCCAAGTACATACGAAGACCTATATGTGCAGAAGAATCAGCATAGGTGGTCAGCATGTATTGCAAGTTAAGCACTGTTTAAGCCATGATGACGATATCGTCCGCAATTTTCAGGTGTCAAAGGTGCTCGCCACGTCCTGTTCAATTTAGCGTCTTGATTGAACATATCCTCCAGAGTGTTAGTAAACAATTTGGAGGAAATAACGTCCCCTTGTCTCACTCCTACATGGAAGGGTATGTATGGGATATGTTCAATCTGCTGATTTTGTACTTAAACGGTCATATTTGCAGCGTAATTCAGGCCTCTCAGTACTCGGACGTATCGCCAGTTAAGTTGGCACCGTTGTAGAGACTCCAGAACAGACCAGGTTTCAACAGAGTAAAAAGCTTACTCGTGGTCCACAAACGGCAGACACAGGGACCGGTTATACTCTTCGGTCTTCTGTATAACCTGCCACTCTATGTGTATGTGATCGATGGTGCCGTATCCTCCTCGAAACCCAGCCTATTGCTGGGGCTGAAACTCGTCGAATCTACGCTTGAGACGATTTGTGATGACGCTGGAAAACCGCTTATAGACGTAACTTAATAGTTAAAGGAGTCGATAGTTGTTTAAGGGAGTTTTTTCTCCTTTAACATAATGACCACACTTTTGCTCTACGCCTTTGGAGTTTTCCTCGAATAGAGGACGGAATTAAAGATACGCTGCAGCTGTACAAGCGTTGGAGTTTCGTCGGCTTTTAGGAGCTCCATTGTAATTCCATTCTCTCCGGGGGCTTTTTCATTTTTAAGCTGTTTTGAGAGAGAGAGAGCATCACGATTTCGTCTAGTCTGACTTCTGGCAGATCCTCTGTATAATGGCGGGTAAGGGCTCTGGGATCCTCGGACTGGGGTTGAGGACTGGAAGCTTGCGAAGTTTATAGTTGGCCGTAGACGTATTAAACCACTCCAGAAAATACTTATATTATTATTGAAAAACATGAAAATATTCTAAACATTACACACTTATCGTAATGAAATATATAAATTAAAACAGAATATTTGCGTATGGTTAACTTAAATCGTGGTGTAGTATCAAGTTAATGAGTTATCAGTACCTGCTAGTTTGAATACAGCATTTGAGTCTTTCACAAGACTCAAAAAGTTTGGTAATGTAAAACTTGGAAGATGCGTCCCAGCATTTTGCTCGCGTTTAGCCAGTTTAACAATAAATCAATAGATGGCGCGAACGTTACACAGAATGGTTTAGTTTAGAAAGGTATTGAAGAATGTCGCTTGGTGGCGCTTTTTGTTATTTTCATAAACTGGTTGTACTTATTTTACATATTTCTATATTCAACAAGATTATACACTGTAAAGAGGTTGCATGTAGATCTAACTCACGAAGTTAAGGAAAATGATCTTGAATGATGTCAGGCATGTCTTGGCTCTGTTCTTCACGTGGATTTGGTGTTAATCAGAAGATTACATGTGTTGTTTCTTTCCTGCTCTAATCTTTACAATGCATGCGATAGAAATAAAACCAAGGTGAATTATCTTATCTCTAGACCAATAATACAAAATTCTACGTGGGAAACTCTAATTTAGAAAGGGTTTTAACCTTTTAGATATTCACCTATATTTCTTTACCTACTTTTATTACGTACATACTCGTAAAGTTTCGTACTTTATGAATTGGAATAGTTACCCGTTGCACCATCTATATTAAACAAACTAAAGAGGTCAAGAGCCTCGTCTCACATCCGTACTCAACCAGACAAGCATGATTCCACCTTAGACAACCATGATTCCACCTTAGACAACATTGTCACTTAACACCAGGTTAGATAGAGATAATCTACTTGTGCATATTATTCCATATAACAATATAGTACATTCTAAGTTAAGAAGAAAAATAAAAGTTCGAAAGAAAAAAGAAAGTTCCCGAGCATTCCCCTCAACTTGTCGAAGACAATTAGCATGTTAGGTGTCGGCATCTCTAATGAGGTTCAGGAGTCTAGTGACTCCTAAACTGGACCTCATGCATGGCTAGCAAAGCTAAAGTCACAGATAAAATTTGGTGTACTAAATAGAGTAAAGCCGTACTTACCGCCTAGTCTGCGACTTTTGTTGCACAAAGCGCAGATTCGGCCGCACCTGAAGTAGGTACTGCTCGCATCTCTGGAGTGGAGCACCGAATTATCTGCAACCACTTGAATCCCTTCAGAAAAGAGCCATTAGATTAGTCGACGACGCGCGAATATAAACTTGAACCGTTGAGTTTTCGTCGCGATGTTGGTTTGCTCCTATTTATCCTATTATCATGAAGGATGTTCTGATGAGACCTTTGAAGTGATCTCACGCTCTCTATTTTACCACAGGAATTCGCGTATTCGTGAGAGGGCTCTCCTTCATATTATAGATACATGGTCATATCATACCGTTTGTTCTTTAATGTTGGGTGACCTTCCTTTCGATGTTTTCCTCACAGAAGATTGATCTGAGTTACTTCAAAATTAAAGTTTACCCTTTCAAAACAGCAGGCAGCGCACCGGTATTGCCTCTGGTATTGCAGGTTTCAATAAGCAGCGGAAATCACTTACCATCAGGCATGCTTGTTTTCTGCTATATATTTATTAAAAAAGGGGACATCTGAATTAAATTGAATGAAAAACAAACAATTTACATATTAGAAAATGATATTATCATTTGCAGAGGATATGAATATGCGGTCGATTGTTTCAGGCGGATCACCCAGTCCTAACGGCGGCTACGTGCCATCAAGCAGTTTCTCACCCACTCGTCGTCATGAAGCCGTATCATCGTCAGACGCAGCCGGAGCTCGGTTCTCCTTCTGGCCTGACGGTGAATAAAAAGGATTTTCACTGTGAAAACGCTTAGCATCCCAAACCTATGCACACATCATAAAACAATCTATCGCCGTTTAATAATGTTGTCATTGCGTTTATATGTATAGATATTTATTGTAACAAGTAGTCTTTCTTTCGGCAGTTGGCGTAAAAGAAGAGGCTTCGACCAGTCTCATTTGTAGTGCAGCTCCGTATTCAAAATGTTTTATGTAAACCAAAGTGGAGGGATACAAGACTAGTTTTATTTTAAGCTCGCAGGGAGATATTATGGAAATTGAAATTGTATTTTATTTGTTGGTGTAGTGATCATTTGTAAAAATGTAATTTTAAGCGTGCATTTAATTAAGGCAAAATATGATGTTATTCAAGGAAATAAATGTTGACGAGCTATACCTAGATATTAATTAAAAGTGATGTTGAGTATTGGTGTTCTATTTTCATCGATGTTGTCTCATTTCTATGTATCTACTACTTATTAGCAATCTGGTAACTTGCGCTAAGCGGGTTAGTTGTAATTTGTAATAAATAAAAGTTTAAAACACATACTTATTGCTTTATGTTGATCTCAAACAGCTGTTCCAGCATTTCTCTAGGTTGCTAAGAATGTTAATTTCAACAACTTTTCAATTGTTTCCGATTTTATATGCCTCTTTGGCCATGATTGAGTTATTATCTGTAACTTTTAATAATAATAAAGAGGTTAAATATTTATTTGTTTGTGTATTTATTATCACCTTGGGTAACTGGTGATTTCACGTTGATATATAAATGATAAGATGTTGTAGAAAACCTTGATTTAATTCAATGTTCTCTTGCCAGCAATCACTTCCTTGCAATGTCTGGGATAAGTGTTTGCTTGTGTTAATCAATTAATATACTTTATGGAGTACGATGTTTTTCGTTTGGACCTTATGAAACCCGACGCCGTGTATAATAAAATAAATTATTTTTCAAAAAAATAAAACCGACTTCATAACCACAAACAGGCACTCAAAAGCGAAAAATAAATTACTTAACATAATTATTATAAGCGCTACCGACTTATCTATTTGAAGTCGGTGCCAGCCAAGTCTATTGGATAGCAGATAGATACTATGTATGTAGTAGTAGTAAGTAGGTAGATACATGTAGATAGTATCTATCTTCTACCTATTAGACTTGGCTGGCACCGACTTCAAATACATAAGTAGGTAGCGCTTATAATAATTATATTTAGTAATTTATTTTTCGCTTTTGAGTGCCTGTTTGTGGTTATGAAGTCGGTATTATTTTTTTTGAAAAATAATTAATTTTACCCTTTTTAGTGCAAACAAGTTTTAATTAAATTACATGCAACTATAAAATTTCGTGTCTGGGCCGTTATACACTGACGGATATATACTTTATGAACATTTCAAGTATGTACCTATTACGGTTAAGAAGATACAGATCTGTAAAGTGCGCACATATAGACGCACGGACGGACGGACGGACGGACGGACGGACGGACGGACGAACGAACGGACGAACGGACTACAAAGTCTCAGAAAGTGTTCATTTGGTACCCTTTGGGTTCAGAACCCTAAAAATTGACTTTAAATGCCGCGCTAGTGAAAATATTCACTAGTCATAATGATGTCATCAAGGTATCAAGAACAATGTCCAAAATGGCCCTGTGCAATAAAAGCATCTGACACACACGATAATTGATTGTCTATTTTATTACAGTAATTCCAAATACTTTTATAACACGGACTAGTTGTATTCCAAAATGAATATTAAAAAGTATTAATTGCGATTATTAACATTAATTTTAATAACGCACGTTGTAAAAGTTGGCACTTCCCTACATTGTTGATACCCGAATAATGAAAGTACTGTGTAGCCAACCTAACAACGGAAAGTATTATTTACGTAGTAACTATTATAGTATAATCTGTGGTATTATGCTTATAATTTTTTTTTGCAGTGTTGGTTGGTACAAAGTACGTTCATAATTCTAAGTTATTTAATTATGTATGCAGTGTCGTGGGACTGATATGGCCGCCATCTTTGCCAAACGTCATGTCATGTCAAAAAATATTAACTAAGTTTGCACCCTAACAAGACTGCCCGGTAGAACATTCCTGTGAAGACAAATTAATTCTCCCCACCTTTGTTTCTATCTCGCTCACAGTTACCGTAAGAATATCTGTCAAAAACCAAAATCAACGAGAAGAAAGATGTAAAAACATTATTCAAGGTCATATTTTTTAGTCTTCAAAAGTATATGCAATAGCATCCTTATATTGTGTATAATCTTCTTGGGACTCTTCTTCTAAAACCAGTACATTCTCCTATGTTTGAGGTATTTATGTCCATATCTCTGGAGATACTAATCAGATCTCGATGAAATTACAATGGGACCACCTCGAAAACATACCCTATCGATTACAAAAAGAATTATTCGAATCGGTTCAGAATTGACGGAGTAATCGCGTACAGTACATACACAAAAAAAAAAACATACAGACGAATTGAGAACCTCCTCCTTTTTTGGGAAGTCGTTTAAAAATACAAAACTAAAATACAAAATCTGACTTGTATCATACAAGTACGTCAGATTTGGTTTTGGAATTGAGATTCTTTGCCCGTGCCGTTTGCCACGGTCACAGAATAAATAATAGTAATAATAATACATATGTATCATGTTCGTGCACTTGTATCAAACATTCCGTTCATGGTTATTCGATGCAAACAGTTTGAGAAGAAAAATGTGAAAAATGATTTTACAGTTTCTCTGAAAAAAACCTTCAGCACTGTACTCTACTCTAATTTGAAGCTAGACAGACCCAAGATGAACTTAGACTGTTACCCTGGCAGATGCCTTACTTTATCTATATGAAGTCCTGCGGACCAGAGGGACTGTCTCCACCACCCGGTTGATGAAGGAATAAACTCTGTTGTAAGGATCTAGAAAAGAAAAAAAACATTTTTATACAACTTTAAGATCCTCTCCAGAGATGTTTCAAACACTAAATCATAGGCGGTGGCTCTGTCACGCCGCACTTTTCGTCTCAGAAGAGTAAGGAGCGCGCTTGTGCATCTTCTGAGAGAAGGCCAAAATTTGGCATGCGATATTTTATTTTTAATTTGCGAGTGCATTTTAAATGTTAAAATGGATCTGAAGAGCTCGTACAGCGTTAGCAAGTACGTGATGGGTCTTGTAGTTTTCAATTCCGTGGTAAGTAGATTACCGTACTTGTGAAGAAGAACAGCTTGGCGTATTGATTTTTAGCATGATGCTATTTTTAAGTATGGTACGAATAAGAAAAACATAATTTAGAATTAGAAATAAAGGATGCAATTAAAAACAATATTATTAATTTATTTCACTAAATAATTGGGTCTATTTAGATGTGCACTATCTAAATCTAAACTTATTTTGAGAGTTCTAAAAATTATCTTTTTTCTGGCTCTTAAAATTAGGTTCAGCTTAAATTACCTAGAGCACATCAATATAATAAAATACACAGGTATAGACTAATAGGCTTTTTATACATATTTTCAGCCGCCGCAAGACTTAGCCGCATGATGAAAATCGACCATTTATACAGAATGAATGTTTCAAGTGGGCGTGGATGGCTTAATTCAAAACTATGAATAGCAAAGAATACCCAAAGGAGTCTCGGGCCCGATTTTGATGAAAACTAAAACTGCATCATTGTATTTTTGAAAAATCAATATTCCTAGCCAGGAATCGAACCCGTTGTGAAATAAAAACACATCCTGTATTATTACACCACGATCGATCGATAGTGTCACTAATAAGAAAAGAATTATGTGAAATAATAGCATAGGGTAATATTGAGGAAAACGTTAGGTTTTACGCTATACCACATAGTTACGGATTTGGCCATCCACGCCCACTTGAGAAATTGACCATGTATATCAAATTCGACTACGATACAAACATACTTACATGTTCGACTTCCGTCGTGCGGGCTACACGTCGTGCAGCGGATATTGACCTGAGTAAATGGTAGCCTACTAGCTACTAGGGTACATAATACTTATTAATTAATTAATTATTATTGGGCGTCGGCATTGCCTTATGTATTAATTGTGCGGCTTATACATAAAGTAATCCTTATAGCGATAATGATGTTTTAAACAAATTTATCAATATAAAGTAAAAGTAACATTATTTTTTCGAATACTGATTATAGAATATTAAAATGCTAAAGTATTGACTTGTAATTGTCTATTACATAGAGAACGACACGTTTAATAAGTATTTTAAAATTTCACTCGATAGGAATTATTTATTATTTAATCATTCAAGTTGGTAAAGAAAACATTCTATTGTTCTTGAAATA
This sequence comes from Cabera pusaria, assembly GCA_954871355.1. Classification (NCBI taxonomy): domain Eukaryota; kingdom Metazoa; phylum Arthropoda; class Insecta; order Lepidoptera; family Geometridae; genus Cabera; species Cabera pusaria. The sequence continues at coordinate 24,641,702 of OX940885.1, read as the reverse complement.
CAAGTATAATTTATAAAAACATATAGGTGACTTATTATTAAATATGTTCTATGTGTAAACTGTACTGAGTTGACTATACATTGAAAAAATCAATGATCAATTCACAAATCTGGTATAATATCGCGGTATCATTCGAGAGCCACTCGATTCGGTTAATAAAAGCTACGATAAACATTAGATTGTCACGCGCCCTTTGTCATACTCTTTATTATTAGCAATTGCTAATGTTTATTATACATTTAAAAAGATGATTATTTGGTAAGATCATGTTTGGCTGTTTTTATTCGTTTTAAAATAACAAGTACTTAATTGCGTGTTGTGAGCCTTGACCGCCTGGTCTAGTACTAATGGGTTAAACACTAATACTGGCTGTAAGATTCTTGTGAGTATCCGAGTAAAAGGTAATCATACCATAATACGGAAACTCAAAGTAAGTAAATATAAGTATGTATATTCATTTGAGCGCTCTCGTATCGTTTACAATTTCATCGGTTGCGTCATTTGAGGAACTAGCCGCTTGAAAATAAGGTTTTATGGAACATCCATTCTGTATTACTATATCTATTATATTCTTACCAATGTTACTACGTATACTTCGTGATATGAGGACAGCTACATTTATAATAACAACATTTGTTACATACATTCAATAGATAAGTGAAAAATACAACGCTCTGTGCATTTGTTATCTATTTGGTATGTATTATGTGAATAAAAATGTAGCACACCATAACGTTGTCTCTTATAAATCGAATATCAGAGTATTGTACAGAATACTTTCGTGCTTACCACTAGTTACATCTAGATATATGATAAAATATCATATAAAACGTTATCATGAAAATATTTTATAACGTTTGTAAATGCTTAAAAATAGACCTTCTCTTTAAAGCCACTTTTCATTGACACGCGTCCTTATAATGCTGACCTTGTCAAATTTACATAATAATCGGTCAAGTGCACGTCGAACACGCTTTTATTTGAAGTTCCGTGGGCACCACAATAAACATAGCACCTACATTATCTACAGAATATTTCATAAGATTCTGTACTGACTTAAATAAAATTATAAGTTCAGATCCGTTTAAATAACTATTTATTCTATTCTTTATATTATTGTGATGCCTACGTTACACAAAATTAGGAGATCCTTTTTTATCTACTAGCACTTATCGTCGTTGTGGTGGGAGAATTCACCAAGTTTTTTTTTTAGCTAAAACGAGTAAACGAAGCCAAATAGCTTAAAACAAATAAGCTAAAAAAAATTGTCTACAAAAAATATATATTATATACCTATTATAATTAAATAATTTGTACCAATTATTTGACTAAAATGTCCGATTTCTAAACTGCATATGGGGTGGTAAGCGATGATGGTGAACACGCTAGACCTAGAATCGTCTGACTCAAGGGTTGTGTGCTGCCAGAACATCGTAAGGTTATGGCGGCAGATTTTCTCCTGAACTCCTGAAACTACACATAACTAGGTAAAAGTTATTGTAAAGTAGGTACAGTGTTGTACCACATGTTGTACAGTATACAATCTATGCAACAGTTGCAATTGAAATTGTTGCATAATGAGTGTTTTGATACCTAGTTAAATGCAGTTTGATACACTACTTTATCTACCCACACTCATGAAATAGGTAGTTAATTAAAACACTATTCAAATAAAATAAAAAACTAAGTTCGCAAAAACTAAACCATAGTAACGTGGATAACGTTACTATGGTTACGGAGGAAGCATCGGTTAACTGCGCTTACGCCCTAGCGCGGTCATAAACAATGATAAAAATTGAACTGAAAACTCCGTGGTCCATCTAAATTTGTCTATTATTATAGTACAAAATAATGCAAGAAAAAACCATTTTTCTATTGAAAAAGCATTATTTTGTTAAGAAATATGTATAATAATAAACCTTTTTAATTTTATTTCAGTTGTACATGCATAATGTCATGTCATGGTGATACTATTTTTGAAAATAATTCATATTGGGAACTTTACGATATAAGTGCAGATAATTTACTATTATGTTGTACATAGAGACAGTTTAAATTAAGTTTTACTTACATAATAACATAAAATTAAAAAATATAAACGCTAGCTTTTAGCACCTAAGTATTATGTTAAGCTACTCTCATTTCTCACAATACCACGACTGTATTTTCCTAATTAAAAATAGGTCAACATCACAATTTAACAGGAGTCTAACATATTTTTGAATGTCAGCGTAATTAATACTTACATATTGTAGAAATAAATTAATTGTTACATTGAACATAACTGTCTTTATTGACTGACAAGTTGGTTTAGTTTAGTGGTTATAGAGCCTGTCCACGAAACCGGAGGTCGTGGGTTCGATCCCACACGGGACAATTCTTTGTGTGATCCCAAAAAATGGTTCCGAGCTTTGGTGTAATTGTGTCCGTGATTTGTATTGCGGGGGACTTTGCAAACATAAAGAATCATAGTGTATTCTAGGGTATCATTTAAATAAAATAATTTATATCTATATAAGTTTTTAGGTTTTTATGGTTACTGACAAAATTATTAGAACCATTAACGGGATATTTACCACGTTTATTATTATTTATGAGTTTCCGATATTTCGGCTCTGTTGCAAGCTCATTCAAGTCATCCGTGATCATGGCGCTATATAGTAAATATCCCGTTGATAGTTCTAATAATTAATATCTACTTTATGCAAGAAAACAGCTGTAGAGAATGTTTCATGTTTACGAATTACGTAGACGTCACCGTTTTATGTAATTCGGGTTGACAGAGAACGCTATGGTAACATTTTGCTATCTGAAAATTACAACGTGATATTTAGTTGTATAATTTAAGAATTTTCACTTGACACTTTTTTAATTTCTACATTTTTAATGTTCACATAATTTCACGTAGCATCGTTCAGTTTCAATGGTTGCCATGCAGCATAGAGTACAGATTGTGTTTTGTGTAAATGGAGTTTAAAAAATCTTGTTTTATTTATCTGGTGAATTCTATCTCATTGTCTACAATTAAGTCATGACCATGTCTAATCTATCCCAACATAATTTTTGATAGTTATCTTAACACTATTATGAAAATAATGAAAAGAGAAACGATACATGTTAATCAAATATCTAATTTGGAATCATGTAAATTCCTTTTCTGGTATCAAAAATAATTATGTAATTACAGTACTTCTTTACGAATATTCTTTATGAATTATCTCAACAGCAACCAACCATTTTTGATCACTTGGAATCGTCTTTGGAAGATTTCTTCAAACGAAGTGATTTGCTACGAGGCTCTGGAGCAACGCGGAGGAGACCCGGCAGTCTTTCAATACTTAAAGAGTGACCGCGTTCGCGTCCTGGATTCGATTGGGGCATTATCGCCGAAAGGATAGAAAAGTCTTGTGGAGACCAATTATTTTCCGGGCTCTTCATATTGAACGTTTTCATACGTTCTCCATCACTGTACACCGACACTTCACAAACTTGTGACGCGCTTTCACTCTGTGGATCTGATTCCGTAGAAGCACTTTCATCAGAATCATCTTCTACTACCACTCTGAAAAATTAATGATTTTATTATCAGGTTTTAGTAACAGAGGTATACATCATTGTAGTGGTTGGACTTTTGCTAGTCCGCCTGAGCACAGTAGTGGCCTGAGGCGGTACCACCAATTAATTTTCAGCCGTGAAATAGGAATGTTTTTTGGTTGAAATGGCAAGGTGTCCAGTGAAATTACAGGGCATGTGAGACTCAATATCTTTATGTCTCAAGGTAACAGGCGCAGTGCACTGACATGCAAAATTCTGAACTGCCAGAATTTTGCATGCCGCCGTATCTGTTAAATATCGACGTCATCGCTTACCATCCGGCGAGCGTCGTGCTTATCCTGTTGCCTTTTGAGTAAAAGATGAATTATTTTTTTTATAGTTAAAAAAAAAACATTCATCCAACTATTTTGTAATGCCACTGCTAAATGTATTATGAGCTGTGGAGCCAGAGCTACATACCTGACTTCAATTTTGTCTATTCTCTGTTTTATTTTAGCTTGCTCTGCGCCAACGTCGCTTAGCAAGCCCTGCAAACGGTTGTTTAAAAGCTCTACTGTATTTTCTAGTTTATGAACGGTTTCTTCTAAACTCTGCTGAGTGGTTTGGGCACTAGCAAAAACATCTTCGTCCAATAATCCGTCCTATAACAGAAATAGTTGTAATTAATTAAAATAAGGCATCGATTAAAAAATTGAATACCTCTTTATGAGGCTTTGCTATATATAATTTTAGCACTCGACTTAAATTGGACTAACCTTTCTCAATAATTGGCACCCGCGTTCAGTAAGAGTAGCCCGTGCATCGGGATAGTCTGCTAAAGCTTCCCACAGATCTCTTTTTGCTAAACAAAATAAATCTGAATATCCCAATGCACGTACGTTGGCGGTCCTACGATTCCCAGTACGGTTGCCAGCAATTTCTAATACGCTTACTTCCCCAAACACTGATCCTGCGCTCAAAGTAGCTAAGACTGTATTGCCATCGTCAGCCACCACTTGAAGCCTTCCTCTTTTTACTATATACATCTCTTTGCCGACGTCACCTTTCCTACAGATATAATCCCCAGGGCTGAATACTTGCAATCGAAGCTTCAATACAAGAGCTTCCAGAAGACCTGGCTCACAGTCTTGAAATATTCTCACTTGACGAAGCGTGTCTAGATGAACTCGTATCGCTATTGCGGCTTTAAGTTGGTCGGGTAAAGATGATAGAACATTTTCCTCATCAAGTGCGCCGCTTTGAGCCCAAGTATAAGCAAACCACCTGATGACTTTTGCTTCTAAATCATCGCTTACTTTTCTGAATGCCATATATTGTTTCACGCCATCCATTTTATTCTGGAACTCAACTCTGGCCACGTTCATATTGGAAATCATGGAACCGATGTTACCGACAATTGTTGCAAATATCAACACACCAGCTAAAAAGTCGGCTACTACAAACAGGTATTCAGCATCGATTTCTGGCTGTGGAGTTTCTCCAATAGTGGTTAGTGTTAGAGTTGACCAGTAGAAGCTATAAATATACTGGTGTGCAAGCGTGTTATTTCTAGATCCAGTTATATTGTATACCCAATTATCTGTACCGAAACCTATGGCATAACTTATGCAGAAGTAAAGGCAGGCATTCCAGTGTATGAGAACGATAATTGCCATTACGACCTGAAACAGAAAACAGGGCGTTAAATTGATTGTTTACTTAACAGATATTTCATTAGGTTTAACGAGATGCTCAACCTTGCATATCCTGAAGGCATTCGGGTAACTAGTTGCGGTCTCAGTGCGATCAAACCACACCCACATTCGAGGTAGGCGGAATAGTCTATTGAGTCGCACAATAACAGGGCACGGCAAACGGTTCTGGAACACAACCAATATTGACACTTTAGCAATAACAAAGTTAAAGAATGTACCTATATAGTGACACTTTCTTCTTATTACGTAGACTTCAAATGAGAAAAGTTTGTCATGTAAGTGCATGTATAAGTAAACGTATACATGTTTTATAGTTAATTGTCGTAACTAGAAAGCTTGCAAGATGGTATATATACGTACACAATCGCAAGTTCCTGGTGCCCACCAGTAATATGCAATATCTGTCGGTATTAAAGAAGCAAATTCGTATCTCCAAGCTTTTGTTTTTAAATAGTGCTTTCTAAGCATTCTCGAGTCCTTAACCATGAGCCCTTGTTCCAGGTATCCTGAAATCAATATTATACGTTATTATTTAATCAGTAAAAGAAGCAAAAGTTCGATGACCGAAATCAATCGCAATTCGCAAGGGGACCGCTCGGATCAATGCAATATTTGTGCGGAAAAGCAACTACTCATAGGCTGGGTCGAATGTTTGTCCACATGTTAGCTAAATTTGATGACGCAAGGCGCGGCTTCGGCACGTGGGTGTCAAACAGTTGATTTGTGAGTCTCACTAGGTGTCTGCGACTTACTTTGTCCTCAATTATATTGATAGCAATTTCAACGAAATTTTTTTTCGTGTCAAATAGTTTTTAATGTTTTTGGATATGTAAGTTATAAGGCGCAATCTTACGAGTAGTTTAAAAATAATTGATATGAAATCTAAGAAGTTCTTTCATCATCTACTTTATTTGTAATAGAACTCTATCTCTAATAATAATATAAAATTATAATAGAATTTTTACACCAGACTCGTTCAGAGTCCATAATTTTAAAATAATTATAAAGCATACTACGACTGTTCAGCGATAAAACTATTCTGATCCATAATTAAATCCATAACATAGTCTGTTTAGGGGATATAAATAATAATAATATATATAAATGAGTGTGACCGTTCGTATAAATACAATTTTAAGATAATCCCAGTTCGAGGTTATTCCAAAACTCAGTGTATAGAGTAATCAGTCTAATTTTCTAAACCAATACTTTTTACCCATATTAGTTAAACGACAATGAACAGCCGAAAATTAGGATGATTGAAATTAATTGACTGGCTTCGAGCAGTCACGCCACCCTACAGTGACACTATTAGGCGTCTATTAATGTTGTAGTGAACAAAGCATCGTTTTAATTCAACAAACAGCCTGGCAATTCTTCGTTAGACAACATTATATTTATAACATTATAAACGGAAAATTTTATTCATAAATACATTTTAATGTTTATCTGTTAAAACTATCAAATACTGACCTGCTTGCTAATAGTTATAGATATAGTGATTATCATGATCAGTTTTCGATAGAGTTAATTTTATTATATAGCTTTGTCTTTTAAGTGGTTAGTCACATTACAAATCTTTATTCCTCACTTTAAACAAAATATATAAAAGAGTACATGGCAATTACATTCGCTTTAAGCATTTTAAGGCTTAATAGTTGTGGCAATGGTACACAAACACTCATATATTCATCGCAAACGCATTGTATACATGCATATTTTAATATGATAGGAAAAATATCGTAAATACTTTCATAAATTAACTGGAACACTCAGAACATAATATCTACGCTGACACTAAATCCAGGACCCTGATTCATAAAACGAAGTAGTAAAGGACACACGAATGCCTTTTCATACATTAAGACAATTAAAGTGAATATGCCGGAAACGCGATGCCAAATCTTCCTCGTGATCTAGCTAATGTGTTCTCTATGTGGTACTATTTAGAGTCGAAAGCTGGATCCGGAAATGATGTATAGATACGAGACTTATCGTGATTGTTAAAGCGATTTGAATGTTTAAGTGTAGTAGAGTATTATTTAGAGTATACATTTGTTTCCATACACGCGTACTGTATATTTTATGACTAAGTCTAGAGTAGCACCTGACAATGAATGGTAGAAATATAAACATAACTGAAAACTAAAATTAAAAGGCTATTTATTACACCAAGTAAAAGAAGCTGTCTGACTGAAGGTAATAAAGGTTGGATAATGCACAGCTCGAACATCGACATGGTGTACATCGACAATGGAAATCCGGAGAAAATATGTTTTTGAGTATGTACACCTCCAGAGGTGCAAAATATTTTTATTACAGAGTTCTGGTTGGCAAAATAACGTGCGAGTCATCATGTAAAGAATATATAAAATATTCAATTTCTTACCTTCGTGAAGATGTACAATAGTATCAGCAATGTAAATTAAGTCGCACGCATAGTCAAAAATAAACCAGTATGGTGTCAAGTTATCTAACTCCCAAAAAACAGCTCGCCCGATAACAAAAACCACATTGTAGAGAATAGCTAATGAGACTACAGCTAGCCACTGAAAAATAAATATGTATTAAACAACTGTGATTTATAAATATTTAAAAACATAATTAACAATACACACATTTCTGTACTAAACTTACTCGGTAGTGAGCAGGCAATGTAGGATCAAATGCTAGTTTCAATCCGCAAAAGAACTTCGATCTTTTGGTTTGGTAAAGCGGCTCGTCTGGATCAGTGAATGTTTTAGCGGAGAACTTGTCCAGAAAGTAATCTGCTGGTTTTGTTCGACCTTTGCCACTGATTCGATACCGAAGGCTTTGCGTAAATCTTGACCATTGTTTCTGGCACCATGTTCTACTATCATTAACCTCTCCAACAGTCTGCCGATTAAAAAAAAGTATATTAAGGCCAATTTCACCGGTTACTGATTAGGAACTTATCTGACAGATTTTTGACAGCTTTTCTATGGGACCATCTATCATATAACTATCTGAAACATTATCAGGAACCGGTGAAACTGGCCATTCGTCTAGATGTACATGCGTTTGTGAATTATTGTCTTGGTAAATAATTGCAAGCGCACGGTAATATTTATACATATTTAGCTACAGAATTGAATAATGGTCGGTTTTTGAGGTCGGTTTATTGAGAGTTTATCTACTCAATTGTACCGTTATTGAATCGAACTCTCAATAAATGTACTCAGAAACCGGCCAATAAAAGGTTTCCACTTTCGCGTAGGTCCCCTACAATATCGTAGTCGTAGGCCTACGAATGCTACGTCACGCAGCGCTACAGTTGTAGCAATGAATGAAATGTAAAAGTTGTTACGTTAAATTTTATTAAAATTGTTTGGCAATCAGTGATTATTATCTCGTGATTGGTGCTTATTTGCCGCTCTTTGTAATAATATAACGAATAATGTAACATAGAGCGACAAACAAGCTGGTGTACCACCTGGTAGTAAAGAAAGGAAAGTTCTGATTTTAAGAACAAATTTGAATCAAACACTTGTTAAAAATAACGACCGAAAAATTCCAGCAGCATGTTCTATTTTTCAGAATCACCAGTGCAATAGTTAAAAATGTTTTGAACTACAATAATATCTAGTCCTCGCTCCGCTTCGGCACTTTTATGACCATCATAACTGGGCATTTAATCATCCAGGGTACCATGAAATTCTAATGTCTTGTGTGTAGTATTTTATTGGATTTTCTAACGGAATATGAATGCAGTTTATAGCTTAAAAACATTTTAATTATTTATATTAAATAATGTATTCGTATATTCATATTTTTTAATTATATGCGAATCGAATTTAATTATATATCGTTACAGGGATAAAAGGTAGAGAACAAATATAAATTAACTATCTATACAAATATCTAACACAGCAATGATACTCAATTATTTGTAATGAGTACGTTTTAGTTATCGATTACCTTGAATTCGACCTTTGCAAAACTATTTTTGATGTACCATGACCCGTATCAAGGCTTACACAATATAATTTATAAATAGCTTCCTTATGAAATAATGATATTTCCTCCTTCGAGCCTGCTTAGTATTATTTGTGGATAGTTAATATGTAACACGATACTTGCTAAAGTGTCGTTATAGCTTGCCCGAGTGTCAACTGTGGGTTAGGCAATGCATTTAAATCAATCTCTGTCAATAACTCAACATGTACTTACCTACCTATTTATATTTGATGAAAGGAAGCATTGTCACCATGCTTCGAGATTTATTTTATTAGTTTTAGGAAGGGAATCATGTATGTTTTTTTTTGTGATGCATATTTTTTCTTGTATAATGCGAGTAGGATTTACTTTTAGAATAAATACCAGCTTTTTCTACGACTACTAGACTACGAGATTAAAAAATATTTCATATAAAAATATTTGAGGTGTCCGTCGACAAATTCAAACACGGAAAAATAATAAACCGTCCAAGTGCAAGTCGGACTCGCACTCGTAGGGATCCGTAACACAATAGAGTATTCTATAACTATGATTTTACGAAAGTACAAAAATAACTTTTCATAGTGTTTGTATGAAAAACAAAATTATACTTGCGGTCGCTATATCTCAACAACTGCTGACTGTATCTCGTTCAAACCAATTTTCGTTGAAAGTTTCTATTGAGATCTACAGAATATATTTTTTCTTGATTTTTCACTCCCTTACTTTAGGAAGTTACAGGGGGGGGGGGGGGGGGGACACACATTTTACCACTTTAGACGCGCCTATCTTTTAAATGATTAACTTTGAGAAAAAATGATTATAGGAACCTCAATGTCATTTTTAAAGTCTGTCTGTCCGTCCGTATGTCACAGCCATTTTATTCCGAAACTGTTAGGACTACAGAATTGAAACTTGGTAGGTAGATGTGTTCTGTGAACCGCTTTCCGATTTTTATACAAAAATAAAAAATATAAAAGTTTAAGGGGGGGCATCCCATACATGGAACTGAAACAAAAAAAAAATGTTTTCTTCAAACCTATACGTGTGAGGTGTCTATGGATAGGTCTTCAAAAATGACATTGAGGTTCCTAAAATCATTTTTTGTCAAAGTCAATCATTTGAAAGATAGGCGCGTATAAAGTAGTAAAATGTGTGTCCCCCCCCTTTAACTTTTAAAGTATGGGAGTGAAAAATCTAAAAAAAATATATGCTGTAGATCTCAATAAAAACTAACAACGAAAATTGGTTTGAACGAGATACAGTCAGCAGTTTTAGAGATATGGCGACCGCAAAGATAACTTTGTTTTACATACAAGCACTATGAAAAACAAAGTTAATTTTGTAGTTGCGAAAAATCATAGTTAAGGAATATTTAATTGTGTTACGGAACCCTACGAGTGCGAGTCCGACTTGCACTTGGCCAGTTTATTTGCCATTCGACTACGGAACCCTAAAAATCAGAAAGTGTATAATAGCCCAACACCAGCGAAAAGGCAGTTCAGACACGCTAATTAAAAGATAAATAAACTGAATAAAGTATGAAATATTATGATATCCTATGGTCAATATTTTTATTGATTAGACAATAATAATCTCTCTTAATTATCCTTATTTTAATTCTCCATGTCACAAAAAAACATCGGCTAAGGTAAATAAAAACTATTGGGATAATATTACATCTAAGAAATCTTTTGATCGACTATAATTATGAGGGGCCGGCCATTTAGCCATTTAGGCCAGTTTGACCGTTTTTTTTTTTTTTTTTGCACCACCGGATCCTGATAATGCGTTAGATAGTTGTTTGACACATGACGCCATATAAAATCTGTCAAAACTCTGTCTGATTTCTTCATTTCAGCGCTATTAGGAACCGGTGAAACTGGCCCTTAATCTATTATTTTTAACCTGTGTTATTTGGTGGTTAGTCGGTAATGAAGCAATTAATATGCATACTGGAATGAAATGACATCAGAATAGAGATAAATGGATTTATGTTTTAGTTTTAAATGTTGTACTTAACAATTGAAGTACGTTGTATGTATAGTAACTGTCTCATTATGAGAATGTGTCAGACGCCTAACTATAGAGGGCCCATTATATGCCGATTCAGAGGTTTTTGCACGACAGGACAGGGGAATACAGTCGCACAGTTTCTTTTGGAATTCATAGGTGTCTTATGAGAAGTATCTTATGCAATTATTACTATACTATATCTATTGTATGTTTTTCTCATAACAAAATTTGAAATATATAATTTTACTTTTTACTAAAGGAATGATATTGTAATTTTAGTAAGCTATTATTTTGTTACGGTGGTATACTCGTTTTTAACTTTATTGGATAGAATTGATGTTATTATTTATGCATACATTCCGCCAAAGTCTGTTAAACGCAATATCGGTTTGACTTAGGGGTCTGATATGTAGTATTGGACAGGGAGCGTGACTACAAACCCTACATCTTAGAAAAAAGAACAAATAGAATCGTTTATTTGATATTAAACTCATATTAACAATAGTATCTTTCTTAAAAAAAACTAAATCAACGTCGGATCATCCGTTTGAGCGCTACGATAGCGCAGACAGACATGTTCAAACGTATAATACCCCTGTTTTGAATCGGGGGTTAAACATTAATGCATGTGAGGTGGCAAAAATGCTCATTTCAGCACATACGCGTATATCTGGGCTTAGACCTAGACGCTTTCGGCTAAGCCTGAGGATGATTGACTAGCGAAAAAATGTGTTAGATCGAATTGTATTTACGTTTAAGTTTATTATGATTTGTGATCATTATAACTTGTTAGTCTACCATTTACTCGTATATTATCTAGTGTTTCAATAATATATAGTTACATTGTTACATACAATTCAAACAACAAAAATATAAAGTGTGTAACACTTAAAGAAACATAATAATGTATAGTTATTTATTACAAGGTATCTAATGTAAAGATCTGTGTATCCGATGTAGTAAAACATTTCCAATTTTATGTCATATGATTCAACAAAAATATTAATATAACCGCGAAATCCATACCGCTTCCATCCTATATGCAAGCACTACTAAGTTCTAAAATCTCGAAAGCTACATGATGGACATTCCTCAAACCGCGCAAAGCGATTAGCTCCTATATTATATTATAGTATTACATTATTATATCTATATTATTACATCAACGTTATACCCATGTGTGAATGCGAAACGTACATGTTTTTACAACCGACTTCCAAAAAGGATCAGGTTCTAAATTAGTCTGTATTTTTTTGTATATTTGTTAGCCGATTAATCCGCCAATTCTTAACTAATTTGAATGATTCTTTTTTTATAGCCATAGCAAGGGTTCATCTCTAAGGTCGTCGCGTTTAATGTTATCAAGATCTGATAAGTGACTCCAGAGATATTTCTATTAAACGTTTATATGACAAGAAACGTTTATAACTTAATAATATAATAATAACTAACTTGCTACTGAAAGTGACTCGCACGGCATGGGAGCAGTTTTTTTAGTTTTAAAACAATCTTAATTATTTAAATGCATTACATGTACAATGCACAATTCATATGCGGTGCCATATGCTTGAAAATATTTCAATATTCTCACTAAGTAACATAAATGTTTGCTTTTACCTTTGAGATAAGCAAATAAATTCATATGAATTTGTAACTCATATCATAGATTTTATCCTATCGATTGGTATAATAAAATAGTATAAGGGCCACTAAGCTGTCACCAGTTCCCGATAGTGCGTAAGATAGTTATCTGACACATGGCGCCATATAAAAGCTGTCAAAAATCTTTCAGATTTCTTCATATGAGCACTATCAGGAACCCGTGAAACTGGCCCTAAGTGTAAAATAGTATAGAAGCGTAATAAAGTGCTAAATTTAACCAGGAATTTATAGAGATTTGTATACGTATTAATTTTAAACTACCTGCCATTGCAACGATTCCAAGCAAATATCAACAGTTATCATCATCATCATCATCATCATTATCAGCCAAGTTCCGTCCACTGCTGAACATAGGCCTCACCCATGGCACGCCACTGAGCTCGATCTTCAGCTATTCGTTTCCAACCGTAGCCAGTCAGCTTGCGTATATCATCGCTCCACCTAGCTGGAGGGCGTCCTACACTACATTCTCCAAATAGTTATGAATGACTTAAATGCGTGATCTGTTATGCCACAAGCTCTAAGATTGTTAGCATTAAGCTTATTGTATTAAATATATGTGAAAAAAAAGGATATGACAAAGAAAATAACAAGCCTCTTAAAGTCCTTTGGTTTTTCTTCTCTGATGATAGTATGTATTTTCCGAAAGACCGGTGGATAAAATCGTTCGTTTAATTTATCTTGACTATCTTTAGACCATTAATGGTTCATCTAACTTTAACTACAAAATAGGCTTCCGTTTCACCACCACTATCTTAACTGTTGATTAGTGTCAATGTGATCGATCGGTAGCATGAAAAAAGGTACCCTAAAACGTGACAATCTAATGATACTTGAGCATTAATTCATGGTCTGTGGTCGATAATTGACGGGAACTGAATGGCTAATTTATTTACTTCTTATTATAATCGAACCGCTTAAATATTTTAATTATTGTTTGAGTGTGATATATTAATATTGCATAATTATTGCTTACATTTTGACTTGTATGTACAATTAAATATAATTCATAAAATTATTAACTACCTGTAAACATAATAAATGCCTTGACTACCTTTTTGACATAATAATCATTAATTTCAGCAAGAAACAGTTTGCATACGTGAGGCACAAACAAGAGTTAGATAAGCTATAACAATCCACAATATATAGCAGCAATTAATAACTCCATATGCACTGAATATTACGCGACCTAGGTGCTATCTGTCGGTAGATTATTGAATGAAATAATAAATGAAACTTTATGACAGAAATATTCAATCTCATGCAGTTAATTTGGATTTTTTTATTAGCACAGCGTTATCAAAATTGACATTTCTAATATTAATTTAGAAATACCTTACCGGAATCATGTTGTTAAACTTTTTATGTATGGTATAAGCCGGACTCATTTTCAAACAATTTAAACGGCCAACTGTCTGTCACGAGAGAGTTTTATAGTATTGTATCACTATTCTGTTCACTACACTGAAGCCATCCAAAGTAAATAGAGTCATTAAGACTCGTCGAATAAAGATCGGTATCGAAGTAATAGACAGAGGAGGCTAGGTCACGACAACTTCGCACGAACTTCAATTAGAGAGAAATTTGTTAACACGATGAGACAAACTGTTTTCAATTATGAAACGCGTGTAGAAATGTGTTATTTTTGTACTATGTATCTGCCCTGTTTTGTTATTGCGTCCGCTCCCAACACTGTCCAAGTGGGAATGAGTATCAAGTCAAAATTTAATGGTTTAGTCTGTACGTGTCCAAGGTAGAACCAACGAAACAATAGGCTATGAGGAGCGCGATCCACAGCCGAGTGTCGACTTCCCGATGGTACGTTTATGACGCTCACCGTTGCTTCCGTCGTAAATACGGATTGCTCGACCACCATCGCCGAACCTAATAAGTCTAATTGCCCCTTTAAAACTTAATGCATTAAGTTGATCATGTTTCGAAGCTATAACGATGAATTAAAGCTGTTTGCGATCTCAGTGTGACATGTAAGCGTTTCAACTTAATTAAGCCGTTTTCACTTAATCATCGCAAGTCTCTTTTTGATTGGAATCTGATAATCCAGTTAGGTGGAGCGATGATATACGCAAGCTGGCTGGCAGCGGTTAGAAACAAATAGCTGAAGATGAGGAGAGGCCTATGTCCAACAGTGGACGAATACTGTCTCTTAATGATGATGATGAATCAATTTCAGTACAGTAGAGATACGAGTCCAATTGGTAAATGATTGACCTCCGAATCCAAAAACAACACTAAGAGGTCTCACAGTGCTCTTAAACGCATAGTTTCAAGTGCATGTGCATAGTTCACAGCTTAAAGCTGTCACCATTGCATTCCAAGCAAGCTACAGTGCAATTTAATCCACTTTTCCTGCACCCACAAGATACTCCGCATCCTGTTGTGCATGTGCAAAAAATCATTTTAAGGTGGTTGCTCGTCGTCAGCTAACCACAACAGAGCCAATAGATGGCGCTGATACTCTTATTTGATGAATTTAATTTTTTAATGACTGAAATAGTATTTGGTAAATAAAAAATATTGATTTTGCGAGTAAAGCGTATACATTTTAATTTATTCAGCTAAATTTGAAGTATATATACACTCTCTATATACTTTTATTTGTAAACAAGCGTGGCGTCAGGACTGATCACGCACACACGCGAAAGTATTTTCGTATCACAGATTATTTAATAGTGTATTTGACGTTTACAAAAGCATTTGCTAATTTTGTCTCTTTGTAAATGAGTAATGTAGCCGATTGGTGAGAACTACTGGATTAAGCGCATCAGGGACCGGCCATAAATATTCTTAGTGGTGCTCAGAGGATAGCCGTGGTCGTATGTCACCTACCGTAACAAAACAATACACTCTGCAAAGTAACATACGACCACGGGTATCCACTGAACACCACGAAGAATATTTATGAAATACAATAAAATATTTATTACAAGTTAGTTGTTTGTATAATACACGATACATATTGATTAGTTTGTACTTAGCGATCTCAGATGAGAATATTTTCTTGTTTCATACTTTTTAAAGAGTGTATTTTAAGTAGTCGGGTTTTAGTTTTTGAACTAATTTTTTATTTACTTACTAAGGTATACTTTCCTTTTATAAGTATTTCAAAAATATTGTACACGACAATATTTTATTTTCATTTACAATATTTATATAAAAATAATAAATATATCCGTAAATGATAATGGAGCGGTCCTAATAGAGCAATGCATGACCATTTTCGAGATCTGGTGCTGGTATCATCATCATCAAAATCAGCCGGTACCAGTCCACTGGTAGACATAGGCCTTTCCTAAGTCACTGCCCACCGCTTTGTGAATATCGTCGCTCCACCTGGGCCCCTAGACAAAATCCAATTTCTGTTTTCATTCACGCTAACGCGACTTTAAAGTGTATGGGAATGACAACTTTGTTGCGGAAACATAAATGTCATTCCATACATTTTGACCTTGCGTTAGCGTGAATGGCAACAGAAATTGAATTTAGTCTAGGGGGGCTGGTCACAGGACTACGCTACGTTTGCCAATTCGCGGTCTCCACACTAGAACCAGTCTGCCCCAACGCTTATCGCTCCTATACGGCAGATATGACCAGGCCACTGCCATTTCAGTTTGCTAATCCGGACATCAGGAAACTATATGTCTGATACTTCTTCTTTGGTCCTACCACAAATAAAATATCTAAACAATTTAGTCAATTAGTCATACTCTCCTCAGTACACTCTATGGTAAAACACATTTTTTATAAAAAGTCACTAATTTTAGTAACATGTTTGTTATAAAATCTTCGTCACGTTAAATTTTGAGAATAGTGATGTCATGTGTGTTTCGGTAATATAGCTAACATAATTTATAATCGTACAAAATTAAAAATCCGACTTCACATGCCGCGGTAGTCAAAATAGCCAGTTGCCACTTGCCACACATGTCATCAAGGTATACAAATTTGTTCACATTGTTTAACTCCATATCTCCGGAGATAATTACACGGTAATATTATAATATTACCGTGATGACTATGAGATCTCAATAAAATTTGATTAGACCAAGCGGGAGGCATAATCTCTCAAACAAAAAAAAAATTGAAATCGGTTAAGATTTGACGAAGTTCTGAGGTAACAAACATGAAGAAAAAATACCGTCAAATTGAGATCCTCCTCCTTTTTTGTGAAGTCGGTTAAAGAGTTATTCCGTTAGTTAGTCCGTTTATTGGTATACAAAGACGTATTTGAGAATGATCTGACAGATGGTCTGACAGGATCGGATCGGTTTATCTATGAACGAAAAGCTGATGTTGGTTTTAAATTGGCCTCTAAAATATCACCATCATCAGGCTATCTCACCTACAGCACGCCACTGAGCTCGATCTTCAGCTCCTTGTTTTCAACCACTGCCAGCCAGCTTGCATATGTCTTCGCTCCATATAGCAGGAGGGCGCCTTACACTATTACGAAAAAGATACTTTTAGTGCGTTTATCGAGCCGTGGTCTCCACTCTAAAACACGTCTACCTCAACTGTTATCGGTTTTACGACAGTTGTGAACAGCCTACTACCACTTCAGCTAGCTAATCCTTTGAGATATATCGATAACTTTGGTTCTCTGACGGATGACTTCATTTCGAATTTGATTCTTCAGACAGACTCCAAGCATAGCCGTCTTCATAGCTCGCTGAGCGATTTTGAATTGGTGAACCAGTCGCACTATATATACATATATAGTGTCCACGTCTCGGCTCCGTAAGTAATAACAGGCAGGACGCACACGTTAGATACTTTCGTATTGAGGCTATTTCGTATTCGTATAAGAGCTATGAAAAGACCAGTCGGTGAATACTACGGTGTTAAACCTAGTGATCCTGATCACTGTGACATCTTTAAATATACGCTTCTTGTCCGTTATAATAAAATTAATCTCATTTTTACGGTTCCGTAGCCGAATGGTAAAAAACGGAAGCCTTTTCCTTTGAGTATTCAGCCAGAATACTCAAAGATGTTCACCGATTACTCAAAGATACCTAAATCGATTTGAAAAATTCTATTTCTTTTTTGTTTCAAAGGCTCTTCCCAGTCCCAACTAAAAGAAACGATATCAAATGCCGCGATATTAATGTTCAGTACCATGTTTGAGGTGTTTGTCTCCATATCTTTAGAGACACTTATCAGATCTCATGAAATTACTATGGTACCACCCTTGGGATATCTCCTTTCCCACGAATAAATAATTATCAAAATCAGTTCATTAACGACGGAGATATCTACACACATAAAAAAATACTATACGGTCAAATTGAGAAACCTTTTTTTGAAGTCGGTTAAAATATATCTAAATTTCAAAACTTGGAGTACCTATCAATTTCAATATTACAAAATATGCCAATATGGTCCAAAATTCCAAAAAACACTAAGCGATAAGATCCATTAAAAAAAAACTTAAAAAAAGAGAACCGACTTCAAATGCCACGCTATTAATTTTCAATACCAAGTTTGACGTGCTTATCTCCATATCTCTGAAGATTTATCATACATACATCATGTCTCCTTTCCAACAAAAAAATAATCATCAAAATCGGTTCAGAAACGACGAAGTTATCCGCGAACAAACATTAAAAAATATATACGGTCGAATTGAGAAACATCCTTTTTTGAAGTCGGTTAGAAACAAAATAAAACTAAATTTGAGTTTGTTAGAGCCTAACCTAACCGATAAACCGACGAAATATTTGAAGGCCACAAACTATAATAATAAGTACTGTAATGCTAATGAAAACTTGAAAAAGTCCTGAAAAAGCGGCGACTCGCATTTCAGCGGTCTGGCATCGTCGCCTTTTCAGCTAGCGCACGGTTTGGCAACGTCTGACGATCGCGGCAATACACACTAATGAGTTTAGCGTATGACACTGTAAAAACTTCACTCACATATTGACAAAAATGAATTAAATTCTCGATCCTAGTTTTCATATTATTTAATCAAATTATGTAGTAAGATTGGATTTCACGTATGTAAAGAGTTGTATAAAGACCAATAGATGTGATTTCATTGCAATTTTTTGATCCATTTACTCGTATTTGTCAATATACTTTTGTATGGAAATCGAACCACCTTAATAAGGATTCTGGAGCCGGTCGCTGCGTCATTGCTTGCGGTATCAGTATTCCGCATTTATATTTCCAACCCCATTCTTCTGGTGATATTTCTCTTCCGAGCCATGTTTGAGTTTGCAGATATACTCTTTTGAAGTGTCCAAAAACGGGATCTGCAGTAGGTGGCAAAGACGGCAGCTTAACGCGGGTATTTTTAGCAGTTGCTTTCAAAAAAGAGTTATATCTTTTTATGTATTTTTGGATCATTTATTTTTTGAGGGGCAGCGTATAAAGCAAGCGTGCATGTAACATCACCGTTAAAAATATCATTACTATATCTGCATTCATTTTTAAAGTTTCACTACATAAGATCGTTTAAAAAACTAAAATAAACGACTTCAAATGTCGCGCTATTAATTTTCAGTACCAAGTTTGAGGTGTTTATTTCCATATCTCTGGAGCTACCAATCAGATCTTGATGAAATTACTATGGCACCACCATTGGGATATCTCCTTTCCAACAAACAAAGAATCATCAAAATCGGTTCATAAACGATGATGTTATCCACGAAAAAACATAATAGAGATTGAAAAAAAAAGAAGATCGGGTAAATTATTTTTTTAACTTTTTTTATTATATCGTTAGAAACACAAATCAAAAGTTTTTATAAAGATTCACTGACTGGATCTAGATTCCGAGATATAAATCTTACGGCACTCCCATATATAGTCTTGTTACTACATACAGGATGGCCCAAAACTGGCGACACAATTTTTTTTGGATTGCTGACATCTGGTGCTACGCGGAAATATGTATGTTCCGCGATTTTTTGTAGTTTACGAGATATGATTTTATTTGCATATTTTTTAAAATTTTCGATCTTACTTATAAAAAAACCATTTTGATTTATAAATTCAGCAATTTTTTTTTATTATCAGTTGTACTCTTACACATAAAATACCTAGCTTCCTACTATTAATAAAAGTTATACGATGATGGTTTTTTATAAGGTCAAAATTTTTAAAAATATCCAAAATCAATCATATCTCGTAAGCTACAAAAAATCGCGGAACATACATGGGGTATTTCCGCGTAGCTCCAGATGTCAGCAATCCAAAAAATAATTTTGGACGTCACCTTTTGGGCCACCTGTATAAACTTTATACCCCCATTTCATTCTCATAAGGGGTGAAAATTGGTTTGAACGAGATACAGTCAGCAGTTTTTGAGATATCATCATCATCATCATCATCATTAACAGCCTGTACTCGTCCACTGCTGGACATAGGCCTCTCCTATGGCACGCCACTGAGCTCGATCTTCAGCTATTTGTTTCCAACCGCTGCCAGCCAGCTTGCGTATATCATCGCTCCATCTAGCTGGAGGGCGTCCTACGCTTCGTTTCCCGAGTCGTGGTCTCCACTCTAGAACACGTCTACCCCAACGGTTATCGGTTCTACGACAGATGTGACCAGTCCACTGCCACTTCAGCTTGCTTATCCTTTGAGCTATGTCGATAACCTTGGTTCTCTGTCGGATGACTTCATTTCGAATTCGATCTTTCAGAGATACTCCGAGCATAGCCCTTTCCATAGCTCGCTGAGCGACTTTTAATTGGTGGATCAGTCGCACCGTCAGTGTCCACGTCTCGGCTCCGTATGTCATTACAGGTAGGACGCACTCATTAAAGACTTTTGTCTTTAGGCTCTGTGGTATCGGCGATGAAAAGACTCGACGTAGTTTTCTATATGCTGCCCATCCCAGCTGTATTCTTCTGCGGACTTCCTTTTCGAAATTGTTTCTACCCAATTGCAAGGTTTGGCCAAGGTAGACATATTCTTGAACAGTCTCGAGAGGGACTCCATTTAAGGCAATCGGTTCCGGAATGACATGTTCGTTGAACATGATCTTGGTCTTATCCAAGTTCATCCGGAGACCGATGCGTGCAGAAGAATCAGCAAGGGTGGTCAGCATGTATTCCAAGTCCTGTACGGTTTCAGCCATGATAACGATATCGTCCGCAAATCTCAGGTGTGAGAGGTTTTCGCCGTTGATGTTTATGCCTCGTCCTTTCCAGTTCAGCGTCTTGAACATATCCTCTAGAGCGTTTGTGAACAATTTGGGGGAAATAACGTCCCCTTGTCTCACACCTCGATGTAAAGGGATATGTTCAGTCTGCTGATTTTGTACTTGGACGGACATAGTCGCGGCTTCATACAAACCTCTCAGCACTTGCACGTATCGCCAATCAATTTGGCACCGTTGCAGGGAATCCAGAACAGACCAGGTTTCAATAGAGTCAAAGGCTTTCTCATAGTCCACAAATGCTAGACACAGGGGCTGGTTATACTCTTCTGTCTTCTGTATAACCTGCCGCACAGTGTGTATGTGGTCTATGGTGCCGTAACCTCCTCGGAACCCAGCCTGTTCAGGGGGCTGGAACTCGTCGAGTTTACGCACGAGACGATTTGTGATGACTCTCGAAAACAGCTTATAGACGTGACTCAAGAGTGAAATAGGTCGATAGTTCTTTAATAGGGTTTTGTCTCCTTTTTTGAAGAACATAATGACTACACTCTTGCTCCACGTCTTCGGAGTTCTCCCCGAAAAGAGGACAGAATTGAAAATACGCTGAAGCTGTTGTAGCGTAGGAGTTCCACCAGCTTTTAAGAGCTCCGTTGTGATTCCATCCTCTCCGGGGGCTTTTCCGTTTTTAAGCTGTCTGAGAGCCAACACAATTTCGTCTAGGCTGATATCTGGCAAATCTTCGGTATAGTGGCGGGTTAGAGTGGCTCTAGGATCCTCAATATGGGGTTGGGGACGGGACGCTTGTGAGGTGTATAAGTGGCCGTAGAAGTCTTTAACTTCCCTGAGAATCTCCGGCTTAGAAGCGACGACACTCCCGTTAGATGTGGTCAACTTCGTCAGATGGCTTCGGCCCAGCTCTTGAACAAAGACTTTTGACCCCCGGTTTCGCTCGATCGCATCTTTAATAGAGCTTGTGTTGGAATTCCGGAGGTCACGTCTTACGAGCTTCGTGATCTTTTTGTTCAAAGACCGCTGTTCTGACGAAGTGACTGCAGGAGTTTCACGCCGCTTCTGCATTAGCTGCAGAGATTCTCCTGAAAGCTTAGACTTCCTAACGGCACCTCGCGTCTCACAGAATTTCGTTCCCTCTTCCCTGAGGATTTCCACCACTTGGTCGAGATCTTGGTCAATATCAACGTCGACTGTGGTTTCCAGGGCAGCGAATCGGTTCTCCAGTTTCAGCTGGAATGTTTCAGACCCAACTACGGACTGGAGCATGTTAGGTCGGAGCGTGGACTTCATTAGACGGACGCGTTCAAGCTTGCAGTCGATATCTAGAGTGCCTCGGACTAGTCGGTGATCACTGCCGGTTTTAAACCTAGTGATCACTGAGACATCTCTAAATATACGCTTCTTGTCCGTCATAATGAAGTCGATCTCGTTATTGGTCATAGAGTCGGGGCTTTGCCGCGTCCACTTCCGCCGGGGATCTTTCTGAAAAAAAGAATTCATCAGAAAAAGTCCCTCTTTTTCCAGGAAGTTGACGAGCATTTGCCCCCTATGATTCCTGCTTCCAATTCCGTATGGACCTACTACCGATTCGCTGCTTGATTGTACTCCCACTTTAGCGTTGAGATCCCCCATGACAACGTTGAAGTGAGCCTTTTGGGTGGTGTGCAAGGCCTTGGAAATGTCCTCGTACATTTCCTCCACTTCATCATCCGAGTGTGCCGAAGTCGGTGCGTATACTTGGATAACTTTAAGGTTATACCTCTCGGTGAGTTTGATCACAAGATACGCTACCCTTGTCGACACACTGGAGATTTCTAGAACGTTGTCAGAGAGGACCTTGTGGACCAAAAACCCGTCACCGCCTTGGGATGGTTGGTCTCCCTCTCTGAAGTACATAAGATGACCGGATTCCAGGGTCACGGTATCCTCCCCCTCTCTTCGGATTTCACATAACCCTAGAATGTGCCATCTTATGTTCTTCAGCTCCTCTTCGAGTTGTGCCAGATGTTCATCAAGCCGTAGCGTGCGTCCGTTGTACGTTGCCAGTGTCAGTCGGTGTTGGCGGCCTACCGTAGCCCGGGGATTCTTAGCACCCCCTGCCCCGCCGTTACCATGACCGCCGCCTTGGCCAGGAATAGCAGGGCGACCGGGAACTGGGGGCCGTTGTGTAGTTGTGTCTGCCATGAAGGTTTTGCCCAAATAATCACCACGCGCTGGGCAGTCGGGTTGGGTGATCGCAGGACGTAACTTCTCGCACCGGTGACGCTGCTGCCCGTCACCGGTCTGTGGTATTTAGTTACGCCGCTTGGAATGGTTATACCGCCATTGGTCGGTCGCCAGAGCCTCGTCAGCTGATCGGCAGGATGCACCGCGGGCAGGTGAGGTTGGCTGGGAGCACTAAGGTGAAATTGTGCTCCCTTACATCCCTCATTCTCATTTTGAGATATACGGACCGCAAAGATAACTTTGTTTTTCATACAAACACTATGAAAGTTATTTTTGTAGTTGCGAAAAATCATAGTTATAGAATACTGTAACAGAACCCTACGAGTGCGAGTCCGACTTGCACTTGGCCAGTTTATTTCGGTTTGTACGATCATAAATTATTTTGTCAGGTAGCATTATTTCTTCTGGGTCTTAAGTAACTTTATACATTACTTTACTCATTGTTTATTCAATTGGACTGCATAGTTTTTCACCAGGTTTTCACTGTTGGCATATTTATGAATGCACTGTGTCGTATTTTTATTATATATACAGGATATCGGGTTTCATATGGCCCAAACGAAAACCATCGATGGAGGATTCCAAGGGCTACCCAGAGACTACCCCCATGTATGTTCCGCGAAAATATATAGTTTTCGAGAAAATTGCGTTTTACTTGTTTTCGAGTTAGTCCCCGAAATGTTGCAATTTATTTAATTTTCTCCCAAACTATAAAGGCCAGAGCCCTAGTTTTTATGTGGGAATATGAACAATGAATAGGTCTTTCAGGGAAAACTATATTTTTTTATTTAGGCTTATTATTTTCTGAGAAAAAAAATAAGACATGACATATTTTTTATTTTGACGATATTTGAACATTTACTTCGGGTAGGCTTTTCTCCAAAAAAGCACAGAATAAATAATGTTTAACCCGATTTAAAAAACTTGTCTTTTTTATGGACCTGCTGCTTGCCAAATTTCATACGGCTACAACAAGAGGTTCAGGTCTAAAAACATAATTAACGAAATAGAAAGGATTTCAATATTCAAATGATTTCTTCTGAAATTCACTCTGGTAATCTCCTTCTTACAGAATTAACTCATATGATGGAAATAAGTTGTAATAAAAGCCCAAAATCTTTGAATTAAGGTATTTTAAAAGTTAAAATTGAGGTTTTGTGTTAAAAAATATCGACAATTTTCCTAGCCTATGTTTTTTCATTTTATTATAAAAGCTTAGTTACAGCTATGCACATGATATCGCTTAAAAAAAGTTTCTTTTTAGATGGTAAAAGAAGTGATCACTTTTAGTTTTCTTTTTCTATGATTATTTTAGTTTGTTGTTTAATTTACGTAGGCAAGCGTTTGACCACTATCTCACTGTTGAGTGTAAATTGCTGGTTATGTCTGCGACAATAGAGATGTTGCTTGGGTCAAAAAATAGTAATTTTAATTAGTCCGTAATTTCGATTATCATAAAATATTGGGCACGTATTTTTCAAATCAAGACAAGTTCGGGAGTGGGGGCTCGTGACGTCACTAACCGCTCGAAAGTAGTACACTTTTTAGCGGTTTGAGACGTCACGCGGAATTTCAACGCTCTATATCTTCGTAATTTTTTGTTTCAGCGAAAACATATAGACAGACTTAAAAATCTTTTTAGTAAACCAGCCTATTGTTTTTAAGGAAATTACAGGTTTCTCTGTCATATCTATGTTCATAATGGTTACTACGTCTTACCTTATTAATTACCGATTTATTGATTTCAACACTTAATTAATACAAATTTATTCGATAAAATCATCTATAGTCTATCTATTTCGTCAATATTTCCAATTTGTTGTACGTTAAACAATAAAGTAATAGATTATATTAATAGTAATACAAATATTAACAAGTTACAAACTACGTACAAAATATATACCTGTACAAAATAAATCTAACCTAGCATTTCACTACCAGTGGGTATTGTGCCCAAAATACTGGCGGCATTGCCACGTTGGATGGCAATGCTTAAACGCTGAGCTAAATACAAGCCAGCATTTTGATCACAAGTCGCTTTAACAAGGCGGTCAGATAGATCTTTATATATAGAAAGTGCTCCAGGCCCCCACGGTCCTAATGTCTCGACCCCAAAAGGCTCAAATAAGTAACTGCTGTCTATGCAATTATATTTGAGCCTTTTGAGCGTCTCCGCTGAAAGTGCAGCCGCGCCAGCTTTTTTTTCTGTACCGGAAAGATGTGACAACGCAAGTTTGTCGATACATGTTGCATCCCACACAAGAGGTCGTCCCATCTTGCAGAGGCCTCTTGCCGTCATTGCGCGCCAGACCGACCGGTTCCAGTATTGCCGCGCAATTGGCTGATATAAAGGCCCGACGTAGAATGTCATTGAGGCTGGCGTGGCGGGAAAAACGACCAGCACTTCTTATGCATGAAAGACCGTGAAGGCCGAGTTTATCGACCGCCGCGCCACACTGGCAGTGGTGCGGAGCACAGCACGGTGCACCCAAACGAAGCGCTGCAGCTATACGGAACGTTGACGAATCCATCATCGTTCCGGTATTTGGCGAAGGAAGGGCCTGGAGCCATAAACCTGATTCCCACTCAGCAACAGCTAGGAGACGGGCACGATCTGCAGAGCATATACACGTATGTAAAAGATTTTTCCGCACTTGCTCGCAAATCGGTCCGTCCCATAGTCGCTGAGATGATCCAGTTTTTGGGAAATCAGTATTTGGACAGGCTAATGACCACGCTATCTTAGCCTCGTTCATATAGCAAATATCCGGACATGATGTGAAAGACGCTGAAATTATTTATTGAGTTAAATTTTGAGTGCTATGTATCGAAGACAAGAAGGCGGGTAGAGCCACTGCAGATGCAGAACGTATACCCAGGCCGCCCAGACGCACGGGGAGCGAAGCTTGTGACCACGCCCGCTCATTTTAATTTATTTTATATCATCTAAACTCTGTAATAAAATTGGATGCTTCCAGAGTTGACAACACCGTAAAACGTAAGTAAATTTTGGTACGAAAAGGCAGAACCGAATAATTGTAAAAGCCATATGAGTGTTAATTTTAGCTAAGCGATCCGAACTTTGCAAAAAATTTTGAATTTTTTCGTTTATAAACAATGGAATTGATTCATCTAGGATAGGTGAGCCTAAAAGACGAAGGGAAGTCTTGTCAATGACCTTGATACCGGGAGCCAGAGCATTAAAATTTTGTAAAGCCAAATCTTTAGAGGTAAATTTTTCAGATATAAACAGTTCACATTTCGAAAAATTCATGTCTAACCCGATTGACCGAAACTGGTCGATTAAAAACTGTAAATCTTCTAATACTGTCTGCACATCTCCACCCAAAGTACCGTCATCTAAGTACCAAACATTCAATTTTGAACGAAGACGTTCGATAATTGGGTGTATTGCCAGACTGAACATGGCTGGTCCGAGGGGATCGCCTTGCTGACAGCCGACGGAAGATAAAATTTCGTTTCCTTGATACGTTAATTTAGAATCTCTACCATAACATTGCCAAAGAAAACTGTATAAATTTGGAATTTTGTCTTTAACTTGTGTAAGAAGGCTTGTCTATCCACTGAATTAAAGGCATTCTTGACGTCCACTTTCAACAGCACATCCCCACAATCATGATTTAAAAAAGTTCGAACGGAATGTACGGCGGCTTCACAACCACCTCGAGACCCAAAACCAAGTTGGATCGGCTGAAATAAATTTGATAACTCAGGTGCTATTTTTCTACAGCAAATTTTAGCCACAAGGCGGCGGTATGTCATTCCTACAGCAATGGGTCTAATACCGCCGTCTTTCTTATTTAGGGCACACAAATTTGCTCCATATAGCACAGAAGTTATGTCACTGTTGACTTGTCCTGAGAGCATGAGGTTGACTAACGCTGTGAGATCCCTCAGGAGAGATTCTCCGGCCTCACCACAAGCACCACTTATGAGGTCTTTCAGATGTTGTGGTGTGAGTCCGTCTAAGCCTCCAGCTGAGCCACTCTGGAAGGATCTCACGGCTTCCGAGACGTCCAGAGCAGTAACTTCTATGATATCATCGGTGTCACTAGGTGGTTCGGGCAGATGAAGGTCGGCTGCTGGAAGTGGATGTTTTAATTTTAAATCCGAAAGCGTTTCTGGTGAAGCGGGCGCTAGTATGTCGCTAGAGAAGAGGAGACGTGACGCGCCTTTGATGTCACCGTCTCCGAGCTTGTTCTCAACAAGTCTAAAAAGAGAAGCATCGGATGGTGTCTTTTGTTTAGAATTTTGCGATGAGACCGAGTAATTTTCCAAAGATTGAGTAGCGTCATTCTGATTGCTGTACTTCAAGCAGTTTTCTTTTATACGACATGTAAGTGATTTTTTGTTACCGGTTTCAAATTTTATGTGAAGTACAGCATACGGGAAGAGTAACAAATGTTCCCATGCTTGCTTCGAATTATTATTGATTACATCTTGCACGGCCTTTGATAGTGCAGACGAGACAGAGAGGCGAGCACCGCGAGGTATTCTTTAAATAACTGGTTTGTTAATTTTAAATTTTGACAGTGATCTCCAAATCGGGCTTATAATTTCATTATCAATATTAATTTGGGAAGGATTGGGAGCCGAAAGAGGATTAATAACTTTATGGCATTTACTTAAGTGAATTTTCAAACCTCTCTGCCCTTTAAAGAAGCGAGTCTGTGAACATTCGTTGCACTGGACGAGGTATAGCGACACACTTTGAAGGTCATCATTTTGCGTACACCATGCCAGCTCTGAACTCATTGATTTCTTAAATAAAATCGTAAAAACAAAAATACAAACTATAATTAAAGAAAATATGAACATAAATTAAATAAATACGAAAAATGCACTGCACTGAATCAAGTTTTTTTTTTTTTTTTTGATCTTTGGGAGTTTGATGTTGAGGCCCACACTCAGGGGCTCAGGGGCAGCAAAGGTAACATTTCTCATCCGCGCTCAGCACTGCTGCACAGGTTATAACCATGTCTACACTTCGACACTTCCCCGAACTTGCTTGTAAGCTGCGAACAGTTGCTCCTGGTCCCTTCGATCAAATTCTATTTTGATCGATGCCTGGTCCAACACATTGTATTTTATGAACAGAGCTCTTGCTCGCAGAGTCTGCTCGCAGAGCTCGGAACTTGTTCGTTAGTCTTCACGCTGTCCAATGTCGAGGAAGATTACGTTTATTCTATATTCTACATGCTTTGCCATCGATCTAAATATGTGCTTTGCAATAATAAATATTTTTGCATTATTTTTCCAAAAAATAAACAAGGATTCACTTGACGCTGTCAATCCAATCCAAAATACAAATAGTTACAATACAAATTGTAACTATTTTTAAATATTAAAATAATTATCTTGTACATGTAAATAATATTGTCTGAATGTTTTTGGTGGTGGTAGTAGATTCTACAGCATTTATCTCTAAAGTATTCTTTATACATTGCCAGTTTCAGTTTCTTATATTATAATATAACGTATACATGTATTGCAAATATGTATACAAACTATACTTACATTTTTATTCAACAAAAATAACTATTTATTATGTTTACAGTATACTTAAAATACACTCTGTATATTTTTTTGCGTTTTTGTGGAAGTACCTGATGACGTTGGTGTAGTTACCCAGCCATTTTTGTTTATTTTAATTTTTGGCAGTTTTAGTTTGTTACATTACAGTATAGCGTATCCAGACAAATATTATAAAAACATTTGTAACTCTGTCACTCTGTCTGTTTGTTAACTAATCACGCCTAAACGGACGATCCTATCTTACTGAACTGAAACTTACTTATTTTGCTCTTTTTTTATTGGCGCCTGAAGACACAACTTTGATAACTCAGATCACACGTATGTTGATTCACAGACACTTTACAGTGATAACATTTTACACAATTCTTGGTGTACGTGAACGAAGTCGCGGGTATCAATCAGCTAGTCTATATATTGAATTTTTTTTACCCGTATATACGTAAGTATAAAGGCATTGTGCACAAAATACGCTCGAAATATTCTCAGTATTATGAGTTTATTATGTTCCATTTATGATTTTAACGTTCCGTACCCAAAGGGTGTCAACAGGACTCTATTACTAGGACTTTTCTGTCCATACGCCTGTACGTAAGATTTCACGGTGCCATGCCGCTTTAACAAAAAATAATGAAAACTAAGTAAAGTTAAAAATTCATTCATACTAAAAACGTGCTTTTCTGGCACTTTCCCTTCGATTTATGAACCGTAATAGACACTTGATATTTTCATAGACTGTGGTTCTATGACAACAAAATATGTTATTAAAAGTTAAAAGGGTTTGTACAAGAAACGTGTTTTTTTATAATTTTGTTTTCTCGATTTTATAAAATATTTTAGATTCAGATTCAGATTCAGATATTTATTTGCATAAAATACAGGTTTATAACAACATCGAAAAATACAATATAAGTCCTTATCCGTATTTTGCCATTAGTGGCGTGCAAATCTTTAAAAACTTAGAAGTGTAGTCACAGAAATATTAATAATAATATGCTCTTTATAGGAGTGACATTTCGGAATACCTCTTTTTATAGTAATAAAGAGGTATTTTTTGTGTTTGTTTGTCGAAGTAACTGATGACGATGACGAAGTTAGCAAGCCCTTATTTTTATTAAAATTTTATTTTTAAGCTAGTTTCAGCTTGTTAAATTACACTGTAACGTATATGTGTATTAACATTATCTAACGTATATCTATACAATTATACACACATTGCAGCAATGTTTACTTTTTGTATATTATATTTTCCAACTATTTCCATTGACTCTGAGGCACCGTTGTAATCGTATTTGTGATTATGTATCCATTATTTATCAGAAATTTTGACTAGCTTTTGCCTGGAGCAGCTAAATGCTGTTAGTAGCCCTATGTTCTTGTTCAGCGATCCTTAAGTGTATTTATATTAAAAAGTATTTATTTTTATTTGTATATTTTTGTCATATTTCAGATCAGCGAAATTGGACTTCGAATTTTGTACTACAATGCTCTTAACGATCTTGCATAGAAATAGGATCTCTCCTCTCCTTTTATAGGAGCTTGCGGTATTAATGGTTTTTATAGTGTATTTAATTTACTTAGCTTCATTGGTTTGCAATAGTACAGGTATTAAAGCTGTGGTAATGCATCTACGATATTTTGAATATACATAAATGTGCATACCTACTAGTAATAAACTAGTTAGTGTAAAATTCTAATGTGTTTAGTGAACGTGTCACATCATTTTTTTATGTAGTTTCACTGACTGATTTTTGACAATTCAAGCATTTAATGCAAAATTTAGTTTATTTGTTAAATTAAGCCTTAAATGCAATGCCTAAAATGCAAGTCTTTAATACCCATCTACTTGAATGTAATGTTGCTTAGCTTATTGCTAAACAAAAATCACGAGCAAGTTGAATAAGCAAGTTTATAAAAATCTATGGAAAATTACCTGATTCTGTGCTGTAGAACAAGTAGCACGTAAGTAGAAACCTTGTATCAATGCCAACGTCAAGCCAATAACATTACATTTTGATCACGTTTTAATTCTCCCGTACGTGGCCTTCAAAATGTTTTTATTCCTTTTTGACGTTCGCGTTCCTGTGATCGACCTTGCCTGATCTAAAGGAAAGCTATGTGAACGAGAGTATATCACTTGCATCATGAAAGTAACCCTCGTATTCAAGAAGCATACTTATCTAAGTAATGAAGCAACGCTATGCGAAGAAAACCATATCTGTGTGTGCTCAAGACATTCAATTTATTAACAAAAGTCAAGCATTATGAGCTATCGTAGCGTCAGCTCTATGATTAAGCCGTTTTAATTATGATTAAGGACAATAATTTTAAGTTCTAATTTTTAACAAATCAAGTAGTTCTAACGTCTAGTAGAGAGCCAGAAGAAGGTAGCAGGAAGAGTCTCAATTTTGGAGTTTCCACGTATATTTCCAAAAATGTGCGCCGTGGTGGATTTTAAAGCTATTGCATAGCTTCTATCGTGGGCCTTGAGCTTGAGACCGAATCCAGAAATTCCGTAACGAAAATAATCTAACACCCCAAATAATTATGCCTTCTCTTTTATTCTAATTGATTCATCACGTACAAAACAGGGACAGAGTGAATATTGGCTATCGCCATAGTTACCATTATCCAGCAACATTTCACTACAATTGATGAAACCAAAGACGACCTTATCTCTACTACGCTAAGGCTTAAAAAATGAGGTTCGTTAGATCGAACTGTAATGGACAGTCGGTTTTTGCAGTTGCACAGATTTAGTCTTCTCGTTCCTTTTTCAAATATAAATTCCGAATTCTATTTTCAAATTATGTCAAGGGTGAACAAGTCCTCGGAACTTTACATAATTCCTCCTTGTTAAACACTCACTGCCTTCATACATGTAGCCGTGACACAGATAGTTGTATAGGTATTTATCATCTATGTACAACAGTGAATATCTGTACTCGTATAATTTGTGTACAAAGTGTTTTAAATATGAATAAACAAAGTGCATTTATTAATGAAGACAGTCACGAAAAAAATAGTGAAATAAAATGAGTGACAGCTACCAAAGACGACCATATCTCTACTACGCTAAGGCTTTAAAAATGAGGTTCGTTAGATCGAACTGTAATGGACAGTTGGTTTTTGCAGTTGCACTTTGCTTTGCGCATGTGCGAAACCGAAAAGCGTTCATTAAAGGTTGACCTTTGACAGGTTTTTATAGTTACAACTTTGCACCTTACCGCTTTCAAAATAAGGTCGTAATAATTTTACGATAACCAGATAGAAGAAATGTAGAATTGGTTTTTGAATGCGCGCGCAGGTGGCGGTTGGCGCCAAGACGCGTGTGTTTGTTTTCAAACATTTTAATCACTTTTTACAGTTTTTACTTCGTTCGATCCATGGTACGATTGCTTTGAACGATTTGTGCGTGCCGTGAATTCCATATTTTTTGTGTTAGTGTTGTGTTTTAGCCCCTAAGTGATTTAATTTAGAATTGAGTGTGTTATTGATTATTGACTATTTAAAAATGCAATTTAGAAGAGAGATTTCGAAGATACAGCTCTCTGACAGACGGACAGACGGACGGACGGAATGGACGGACATAAGGTAAAATTTGTAAATAATTTCTTAGGGAAGGTAGAGTTAGAGAAGTTGTTAGCGTGCCTTGTATATAAAATCATTCTATATATGGCGATTTTTAAATGCGCCACAATTTTTGCACTACAGGTAAAAATTGTGCTAGTCCTAAGTCCTAAGCCTAGAAAATCATGAAGGAAAATCGCCAATATCATACTAATCTTTTTAGTAGTTGTAGTTAGTAGTTCTACTGCATAAATAAAATAAAACTTTTTACCAAAAAAATTAAACCGCCGAAAAAACTGAACTGTAAAAAATAATAAACCTTTGTTATTTAACCTTAATAACGAAGTTCTTAAACTACTGTTAATATACCTCAGTATATATTTTTGTAATGTTTTTGAGTTTTTAACTAAATTTAATAACTAAGTTCCCAAATTAATGTAAGTATGTATACCCAAGTAGTTTTGAGTCGGCGCCAAACAAGCAAATTAATTAATTACGTACGTATTATATATATATATATATATATATATATATAGTGCGCGGCGGAGGCGCGTTACGACACGCCAATTCGCCGGAAAATGCCGAGTGTTGACGAAGTTGATGTCAGCGATTATAATAATAAAAATAATTTAAGATCATTTAAAAAACTAAAAGAATAAGACTTCCAACAATCAAAGAATCGAAGAATCAAAGCATTTATTCAGTATGTAGGCAGTATTAATATACGCACATATACACGTCAAAATCATAAATCATAAAATAAATCATAACCAATTATCAAGTAAACATAGCAAAAGCAGAATTTTAACGCTTTGAAATAGAAAAAAATAATAAAAGTTATAAACCACGTCATCCAATCGTTTACGACGGAATATTAAAAAAAATATTAAAGTAGGTTAAAACCAACCATACGTGTAACTGTGTGTTTCAGTACTTCAGACAATTTTTATAAAAAAAATTAAAAAAGTCACAACCTTACGCTAATCAATTTCAATAAGTAGTAAAGTTTAAGGTGTTTATCTTCATATCTCTGAAGATACTGAACATCATCAACATCTTGATGAAATTCAAATGGTACCACCTGTGAAATAATATCATCATCATCATCGTAATCAGCCGGTATCAGTCCACTGTTGGATATAGGCCTCTCCCAAGAATACGGTAGGTCTCCTCCAGGCGCTCCGTTACGTTAAATTTGGCGCCCGGCTAGCTCAGTCTGTAGAGCATGAGACTCTTAATCTCAGGGTCGTGGGTTCGTGCCCCACATTAGGCGCCAAATGTAACGTAACGGAGCGCCTGGAGGAGACCTACCGTACGCTACATGAATAGGGGAAGTCTAAACAATAAAATATGAAAGACGGGTTATACATATATTGATTACACAGAATACTTAACTTTATATCAATCACTACACTCAATGTTCATAACTAATCTTCTGTGTAATCAATATATGTCGCACCTAAGGTTCCGTACATCACAATATATTAAATAATACACTTTTATCACCACAATATTCGAATTATATGATCACTATCACTTCACTTTAATATATAATATCACCATTTTAAATAAATACTAGTTTTATTCAGCAATTTTTTTGATATGTTTTTCATAAATTTATTTATTAATTTTTTTATGACTTCATTAACAATTCACTTCACCTTAAAATGTATCAACACTTTCTTAAAATAATCAATAACATTGAATTTCCAAATAATAAATTTTGCCGATACTTTTTTAAAAATATGGTACCCTAAAAAATGTTTTAATAAATATTGATATTTTGCATATGAATGAGCTAAGCTAAGCTAATTATGATAGTATATGTGGAAGATGTATGGTAGAATTGGCTAACCGACGTCCTGTTCTTTAATGATTAATAATTGTATATAATCAATATTGATGATTATATAATGTTTTGATTGCAATGCTCCTGCATTTTCCTGAAATTAGAAAATGTATGTATTATCCAAACACAAAAATAAACCTATCAATTGTTAGCGAAAAAAATAATGAGACAACTGGTGGTCTTTTAGAATCGTGTTGTGCGGAACCTTAGTTGCGAAACCGACTCGCACTTCGTTCTTCTTCTTCTTTTTTTCTTCTTCTTCTTGTTCAAGCATCAAAGATGAAGTTATGAAATAT
This sequence comes from Cabera pusaria, assembly GCA_954871355.1. Classification (NCBI taxonomy): domain Eukaryota; kingdom Metazoa; phylum Arthropoda; class Insecta; order Lepidoptera; family Geometridae; genus Cabera; species Cabera pusaria. The sequence continues at coordinate 24,607,181 of OX940885.1, read as the reverse complement.
GTATGCTGTCAAATATGAAGATAACAAAATGCAATGATAATAATAAGGTTAGTGTACACTGAACACAACGATTTGTTATTTAAGAAATAAATAGATTATTTTGAATAAGTCTTTTATTGAAATAAAGGTATATTAATGGATTTGTATTGTTTTAATGAACCAGTCTTCATGATTTGGTAAGTGTTCATTCTTATTTTCATGTATGAACCATTTCATGCAAGTAGTTTGTATACTTTTGCGTGAGGATTATTTGTGGGTTAGGCTTAGGCTATATTTAGACCCAATAAGTCTAGATTAACTCAGATCATATGAATTTTATTTAATATAATGCGATAAAATAAGTCACGTCTTGGTGTGACTCAACCTTTATTAAGATACTATTATTAACTTTGATGATGCTGGACATTAATTATTCACTTTTGAATAAACTGGAACTGGAATATGAGGTAGCAATACGTTCAGAAAAGCCAGCTAACAATGTAGTGGACCTCAAGGCACAGATTGAAAAATTAGCTACGAATAGGCCAGCTGAATCAATTTTGATTTCGGTCTTTCCTATTTCAGTTGATCTTTCACAATTATCTGAAACTATTAACTTTATCGAAGAAAAAATAAATACTGCTGAACGTTCTAAAGATAAACAATACTATAGAAGAAAAATTGAATCTTTTATAAACCATACTCGTTTCAGACTGGATAGGATAAATTTAATTGGAGATGATAATGATATATTAGGGATAAGATATAAAGAACTACGCGAGAAATATATACTTCAATGTTTTTTTTCAAATTTTGAAAACGTGCCACCCACACTCGAAAAATAAAACGATTACATTCCAATATAAAAAAAAGGATGGATTATGAAAACATGCAAGAAGTCGATTCAAGAACTTAGAAATATCACATTATCCCCCCAACCAAAACAAAATTGAACACGGAGAAAAATTTTGAGGTTATGGAACATATACTTCACCATTCACACCCAATTATCCACCAAACACGCCACCAATCACTACATCCAAACCCCCCCATACAAAACATTCAAAATTTACCCGTTCAGACATCAAGCAAAAATATGGGTTTGGGCTCACGACTATAAAAGATCCAATGGCCCAGACTCAAAAAGCAAATGTTCCTAATGACCTGATAGCTTTTTTTTATAGGGTGTCGGTCAGCTGCACCACAAAATGAAAACCCAAAAAAAATTATTTACAACACTCGTATGACCTTATTAGCTTATTTAACGAGTCGACCCACTGCTCGAAATATATTGTCTAAGACAGACATTCGAAACATCTTGTTCGAGTATGTCTATTAATAGTTCAGCTTATACAACTAATAAAAATATTCCATTATATTTAAATATATCCTATGTTATTCATGCTAATCTATGCTAACCTAAGCAAATCTATGCTAATCTAAGCTAACCTATGCTAATCCATGTTATTATATACTATTCTATGTTGTCCTATGCTACCCTACGCTATGCTATCCTATCCTATGAAATCGAAATGTTAAAAAAAAAATTGCCGAAAGACCCAGATTAATGCATGTGATGAAATGAGGCGAAACAATCAATTATAGATATATAAAAAAAAATTACATTAAATTATATACAAAGACGAAGAAGTAAATATAAACAAAAATTTCAAATTGAATCCGAAACGACAAATTGAATAAAAAAAAATTTTGAAAATTTTTTCCAACAATCAATGGTTTAAAAAAAATCAAATACAAAATAATACAGATAATAATACAGTTATTTTTTTAAATCTTTAATGTGCCATTTGGTTTTGGTTCCTTTACTGTCCTCCACAATATAAACTAAAGGTGAAATTTTTTCAACAATTTTTGATTTAATACATTTTGCGCAGAATTTTGTAGAAAAATATGCAGCAGCATTGCTTATAGCATATTTTTTACGCCATATAACATCGCCAACATTATATTCATGAGGAGCTCTTCGTGTATCATAATATTTTGAGTTCTTTTCATGAGCTATGCTCAACATATATTCTACTTTATCAAAAATGCCCGCAAGTAAACCGATATTCTCTGCATAATTATCACGAGGATGAAATATTATTTCCGTCGAGGTTATCGCAATTTGTATATTAACTTCCACATGATACCAACTCACGACCAAATACTAGGAAGGTTGGTGAAAAACCAGTTGTAACATTTACTGCACTATTCATTGCAAATTGAACTTTTGATAAATGATCATCCCAAGTTCTGTGATCTTCACCAACCATAGGTGCTAAAATGGAAATGATGGTCCTATTATATCTTTCCGTTGGATTGATTTGTGGGCAGTAGTGTGGTGAAAAGAATATATGCTGTACCTTATATCTATTAAGCAGGTCTTGAAACTCGTGGGATTTGAATTGTACACCATTGTCCATTATTATGATCTGTGGTATACCATGAACGAGAAATACAAAATTCTCCAATATTTGTACTATATTCGATGCTAATGCACGTTTTAGAGGAAATATCAAACTATATTCCGAGAAACAACAATTAACATCTAGGATATATTGGTTCCTTCGTCTTGTCATTGGTAAAGGCCCCATTAAATCTAATGAGATCATTTGAAATGGTTTAGAACACAATTTCGGTTTACCCATTACTCCATATGGAGCATGATTAGCATGTTTAAAAGCAAGACAAATTTCACACTAAGATATAAATTTCGCTATATCTTTAAACATACCTGACTAGAAGTAATGTAAAGAAACATTGACATTGTAACATTGACGTTACGATGAAATCATCAATATAATAATACTTTTATCCATTATTTTAGTTGATTTATTCAAAGCCGCTCGCCCGATTTCGTTAAAATTTGAATGGGACCACCTTGGGGGGTACACCTTTCCAATAAAAAAAGAATTATCAAAATCAGACTACTCTGTAAAAAGTTATGCGTGGTCACACATAAAAAATATATATACACGTTGACTTGATAACCTCCTCCGCTTTTTTTTTCGTCGGTTAAAAATGCTATGCAATAGCTTTACCGCGGCAGTCCCCGAGTGCCACACATCTTTTTTTTCATGAATAAATGTTTATAAAATCATTTAAAATGTTTATGCAATTTTTTTTTAAATCAAGGTGAAGTCCACTTTACGACGTTTTATGATGGATACGCAAACCCAGCCAAAAGGAGGAAATCGAAAGAAGTGCACCGATACAACTGAAAAAGTCAATTGTTATTTGATGACATTAAATATGGGGCAACTCATATCCAAGCCATTGCTACACTTCATCATCATCATCATTATCAGCCTGAGTCAGTCCACTGCTGGACGTAGGCCTCTCCCAAGATGCGCCACTGAGCCCGATCTTCGGCTCTTCTCTTCCAGTCCCTACCCACCGCTTTGCGTATGTCGTCGCTCCACCTGGTCACAGGACGTTCTACGCTACGTTTGCGGATTCGCGGTCTCTACTCTAGGAAAAGTCTAGCCCAACGGTTATCAGTCCTGCGGCAGATATGACCAGTCCACTGCCACTTCAGCTTGCTAATCCGTTGAGCTATGTCGATAACATTAGTTCTCTGGCGAATTACTTCGTTCCGGATTCGATCCCGCAGAGAACTACCAAGCATAGCTCTCTCCATGCTTTTGCTGCTCTTGGTGGTAGGTATTTAGTTCAATAACTTTTTTTTAATAAGTAATAACAAGAGAATATTAAGGATAAGATAAGATGCTTTTTTTTAAATATCTACTTTAGGCTAGCGTTTGACCACTATTTCACCTGCTGCTAAGTAATGATACGGTCGAAGATAGTAAGCACGCTAGGCCTAGAATGCTAAGTAAGCATTCTTATACACAAAAATATCAAGATTATGAATAGAGGAGAGTAGATTATATTTATTTACACTAAGATAACACTTTTATTGCTATATACATCAATATAACATGAATACTACCTAACAATTATTAATGAACCTTATTAAAAATAAACCTACAAAAAACAATAAAAACTAAAATTTTGTTTACCGAACCACTACCAGTAGGTAAAGTTTCCAAAATGCTGGCGGTATTCTTCGTATTTACCAAAATGTGGGCTGTGTTCTCCCGTTGAATGGCGATGCAAAGTCTCTGGGCTAAATACATACCAGCATTTTAGTTCCGTATCGTTTCAACCAGAAGTGCGGAGTGATCTATAAAAATTCTGTTTGCACCTTGACCCCACGGTCCTAGAGTCTAACCCCAAAAGGCACAAATAGGTAGCGCTGTCTTAACTACTATATTTACGCCTCTTGACGTTCTTAGTTACTTCTGCCGCCACGCCAGCCTTTTTCTGTGTTACGGGAAGATGTGACGGCGCCAAAGTATCGACGCAAGTAGCGCCCCAAACCAAGGGCCGCCCCGCCCCATATTCCATGGTATTTATGTCATACCGTCAGATCTTTTACCATCATCATGCATTAATCCGTTTGGTTCTAAGACGGCTGCACAGTTGATGGTGATAAAAGCCCGAAAATAAATGAATAAAATAATAATAAAAGAATAGACTGTCATCTTGTACAAAAACGACATGATAGTCTTACATTTAATTGAAGTTAATGATGGTTATGGTTATAAATGCTATTCCTATGCATTTCAAAATAAAGTGTAGTTACCATTACATTACAAATGCACGCATTGGATGCAAATTATCCAACAGTAATAAAAGCAACTTAGATATTTGGAAAATTTGCAATAATTATAATGAATTACACATCAAGGACTTGTTTTATTATATCTAGGATATGTCAATTATATCGAACTTACCTCTTCATCTAAAGATTCTACTCCATCTTCCAGTCTGGAGGGTTCGATTGGTAAAAGTTGGAAATTATTTGATGCACTGGCCATTTGATCGTTGTTTCCCCTAGGCGTGTCCTGATTATTAAATCCTGATTGATTAGGCAGGGGCGCTACGGAGTTACATAAGGTAAACACCTTCCCATCGCGGTATCTACAAATTGTTATAGATATTATTTCAAAAGTCTAATCCAGACTAATTTTATAAAAACGTTTGTAACTCTGTCACTCTGTCTGTTTGTTAGCTAATCACGCCTAAACGGACGATCCGATCTTACTGAAATTTGGCAAGTAGATACTTTATAGCATGAGGATGAACATGGGCTAATGCTATAAGGCTACTAAAATATTGGTGTACGTGCACGAAGTCGCGAGTCATTAATGTCAGCTAGTAATTAATATTTTAGATTGTTGTTGCCAATGAACACCAAATATTTTAGCTACATTTGATGGAATAGTCTGAATTGATTGAAGGAAAGTTTTAGACAGTGATATGATCATAAGCGGCAGACAACTACCTGATTGAAGAACCTAAATTGTTTGCAAGGAGAGCTTAAAGTGAGCATACTTACCTGTGAAACAGACAGTGCCAAATGCTTCTGTTCATATATAGGATAGATCTGTTTCAAAAGTATCTCACCAAATGCAAGGACATAATGTGGTTAATAGAGAACTTTCTCAAAACCATTCCTTCTTGTGAAAAGATTCAAACTTCTCAAAACAGAATAGTACTTACATAACTCTATCTTCATACATCCTTAAATGAATCATAAAAAAAGCAATTTTATAATAAAGGTTCTTACGACAAATGATCGTCTGACGCGTTTGTTGGGTTTCGTTTACGTATGTTTTGACGCGAGTCTCCTCTCGCCGCGGCTATTATATACGCCCACATGTTAGAGGCGGCACGAACACTTCAACATCAAGCTGAAACATAAATGAACATACAAATTACATAAATATTTATATATATATAATTACATATATTATTGTTTTCCTTTACAATAGCGATGCAGTTTGCAATAGAATTCCATTAGAATTGTAGCCTCTAAATTACCACAAAACATTTTATTACCAAAGTTAGTACCTTGTTATTAACGAGGTGGCATATTTTTAATGACCGGCCATTGTCAGTCTATAAGCCCTCAGGGTATTGATTATTGCGTAAAGCTGTAATTTTATTGAGTTGCATTTTATGGGTGTGTCACTTGACTGTCCTAACGTGTTGGGTTGTTTATAATTTTAATGTCTTTGTTGGAATCGTTTCAAAATAATGTTGATTTCACTTTTTAACCGACTTAAAAAAAATCTCAATTCTTAATTCAACGTCATTTTTTTTAAATGTTTATTCGAAGTTAACTTCGACGTTTATGAACCGATATTGATTATTCTTTTTTTTGTAAGAAAGGAGATATCCCAAGGATGGTACCATTGTAATTTAATTGAGATCTGAAAAGTATCTTCAGAGATATGGAGATAAACACCTCAAACTTGGCACTGAAAATTAACAGCGCGGCATTTGAAGTCGGTTCTTTCGGTTTTATAAACGATCTTATAATATGCAGACTATTCTAAAGATATATATGTGCATTATTTGTAATAATGTTTAAAGTTAATACTGGACTGGCCAGTAAGTCTTGTGATTAGTGAGCCTATTCACGAAATCGAAGGTGTCGTCGATTCCTACACCGGACAATTCTTAGTGTGATCACAATCAAATTGTTCCTAGTATGGGTGTAATTGTAACCGTGATTTGTATGTTTGTAAAGTCCGAGACATATGGTTCACAAGTGCGGGGGACATTTTAATCTAATACTATAAGAATCTTTGTCCTGACATACTGACTGACTGACTGACTGACTGACAGACAACGCACAGCCTAAACTGCTGGTCGTAGAAACTTGAAATTTGGAGGGTATATTTGTCTTATTACGTAAAGGTGTACTAAGAAAGGATTTTCCAAAAATTCACTCCTTTAGGGGTTGAAATGGGGGTTCAAAGTTTGTATGTAGAAACCAGATTAGGTAGTATTTTCTATTCCAAACTTCACACAAGAGCTTCAATAAAAAAATAAGTAAATACGTGTTTCAGGCTTTTTTGAAATCTACCCCTAAGAGGGTGAAATGGGGTACCAAAGACTGAAAATACATATTGTTTGGGATTGTGCTGAAATTTGGCATGCAGATAGTTATTACGACGTTAGATACCTCAAAGGATTTTTTTTTTATTCACTCCTTAAGGGGATGAAACAGGGGTTCAAAGTTTGTATCAAGAAACAACATTATATAATCTTTTCTATTCGAAACTTTACACAAGTGCTTTAATAAATAAATAAGTAAATACGTGTTTCAGGCTTTCTCGAAATTCAACCCCTGAGAGAGTAAAATGGCGTAAAAAGTTTTAAAATCAATTTTTTTTTGATTGCGCTGAAATTTGGCATGCAAATAATTATTATGACGTTAGTATCCGTTAAAAAAGGATTTTCCAAAATTCACCCCGTAGGCCCGTAAGCGGATGAAACGAGGGTTCAAAGTTTGTATGAACAAGATTAGATAGCATTTTTTATTGAAACTTCACACAAGTACTTCAGTCAATAAATAAATAAATACCTGCTTCAGCCTTTTTCTAAATTCTACCCCTAAGAGGTACCTAATAGGTAATAAGTAGGGTAATAAAGTCTGAAATAAATATTGTTTTGGATGGCGCCGAAATTTCATCATCATTATCAGCCGGTATCAGTCCACTGCTGGACGTAGGCCTCCCCCAAGACACGCCACTGAGACCGGTCGTTGTTGGCTCTTTGTTTCCAGTCACTGCCCACCGCTTTGCGAATGTCGTCGCTCCACCTAGTCACAGGGCGTCCTACTCTACGTTTGCCGATTCGCGGTCTCCACTCTAGAACCAGTCTGCCCCAACGGTTATCGGTCCTACGGCAGATTGCCACTTCAGTTTGCTAATCCGCTGAGCTATGTCGATCACTTTAGTTCTCTGGCGAATTACTTCGTTCCGGATTCGATCCCGCAGAGAAACACCGAGCATAGCTCTCTCCATAGCTCGCTGAGCGACTTTAAACTGGTGGACTAGTCGAACCGTGAGTGTCCACGTCTCGGCTCCGTATGTCATGACAGGTAGGACGCACTGATTAAAGACTTTTGTCTTTAGGCACTGTGGTATAGGCGACGAGAAGACTCGACGGAGTTTCCCAAATGCTGCCCAGCCCAGCTGAATTCTTCTCTGGATTTCCTTCTCGAAGTTGTGTTTGCCTAGTTGGAGCGTTTGCCCTAGGTAAACATACTGCGTGACAACTTCGAGTGGGATTCCATCTACGGCAATCGGTTCCGGAACAACGTGCTCGTTGTACATGACTTTGGTTTTATCCAAATTCATCCGGAGACCGATGCGACGAGAAGAATCAGCTAGGTCATTCAACATCTTTTGTAGGTCCTGCAGCGTCTCTGCCATAATGACGATGTCATCTGCGAATCGTAAGTGAGAGATGTACTTGCCGTTAATGTTAATGCCACAATCTTTCCAGTCCAGCGTCTTAAACATATCCTCCAAGGCGTTAGTGAACAGTTTCGGGGATATGACGTCCCCCTGTCTCACTCCTCAAAAAAAAATTACACCTAATTGAAAGTAAAAAACAGGGCACCATAAGACAACAAACTAGGAGAAAAGATCTACGGAATAATTTTCTACCTACGATTACAGTTGTTAGTCATTGTGCAAGAGCCCAGGCTATTAGATTGTATAATAAATTGCCAACTGATTTGAAAGCAATAAATAGTACATATGTATTCAAAAATAAACTGAAAACTTATTTGTTAGAAAAATGTTACTACTCAATAACTGAGTACTAATCATGAAATTGATATTATTCTTGTAACCTATCTTGGACATTATATTTATGAAACATGACGATATATAAATGACATACTATATTTTTATTCAATAGATTTTGTACAATTTGACATTTTGGTAATATAGGTTTAAATGTTTATGTTGTATTATGATATTATGTAATTATTGATGTTGATGTTTTTGTGTAATTTAAATATGTATGTAGTTAATTTCCCATACAATTTGTTATTGTTCAGGAATAAATGAATTGAATTGAATTGAATTGAATTGAATCCTCGACGCAGGTGAATATGTTTAGTACGCTGGTTCTGTACTTGTACTGACATCGTTGCGGCATTATATAGACATTTCATCACTTCGATATATCGCCAGTCGACTTGGCAACGCTGCAGGGACTCAAGAACCGACCAGGTTTCGATTGAGTCGAAGGCCTTCTCATAGTCCACAAATGCTAAGCACAGGGGCCAATTGTACTCTTCGGTCTTCTGTACAATCTGCCGCACCGTGCGGATGTGGTCTATGGTGCCGTAACCGCTTCGAAACCCGGCCTGTTCCGGAGGTTGAAACTCGTCGAGTCTTCGCGCAAGACGGTTCGTGATGACCCTTGAAAACAGCTTGTAGACATGGCTCAGAAGCGAAATCGGGCGGTAGATTTTCAATAGGGTTTTATCTCCTTTTTTGAAAAACAAAACCACCATGCTTCTGTTCCATGCCTGTGTAGTTCTACCAGTGAAAAGAACAGAATTGAAGAGCTGTTGCAGCTGGCTTACAGCTGGAGCTCCTCCAGCTTTTAGAAGCTCCGTTGTGATTCCGTCCTCACCTGGGGCTTTTCCATTTTTGAGCTGTCTAAGGGCCATCACGATCTCATCTCGGCTGACTTCGGGCAGGTCTTCTGTGAAGTGGCGGGTTAAAGTGGCTCTGCAATCCTCAGTATCGGGTTCGGGCCTTGAAGCTTGCGATGCGTAGAGCTTGCTGTAGAAGTCTTCAACTTCCGACAGAATCTCCGGCTTGGATGCGACGACGTTCCCCGTTGATGTTGTCAGCTTTGTGAAGTGGCTCCTACCTAGAGGCTGGACGAACACTTTCGACCCCCGATTCTGCTCAATTGATTCTGTAATCAAGAGCGTATTAGAGGATCGGAGGTCGCGTCGTACCACCTTCTTAATAGTTTTGTTGCGCACCTGGTTAATTGACAAAGCTGACAATGGGTCTGTTCGTCTCTCTTCCATTAGTTGAAGTGTTTCTGCCGAAAGCTTGGACTTTTTGCCCGTACGCTTGCTCTCGCAAAACTTCGTCCCTTCTTCCCTGAGGATTTCCACCACTTTTTCAAGTTTCTGGTCTACGTCATCTGTGGTTTTCAAGGCAGCGAATCGATTTTCGAATTTTAATTGGAATGTTTCAGGCCCAACAACGGTTTGGAGTAGGTTTGGTTGGAGCGTGGACTTCATCAATCGGAATCTCTCGGCTTTGAAGTCGACATCCAGAGAGCCTCGCACAAGTCGGTGATCACTTCCAGTATTGAACCTAGTGATCACAGAGACGTCTCTGAATATGCGCCGTTTGTATGTAATGATGAAGTCAATCTCGTTTTTAGTCACAGTGTCGGGGCTTTGCCACGTCCACTTCCTTTGGGGCTTTTTCTTGAAGAACGAGTTCATCAAGAAAAGCCCCTCTTTCTCGAGGAAATTGACAAGCATTTGCCTCCTGTGATTCCTACTCCCAAATCCGTGTGGTCCTAGAGTCGATTCACTGCAGGTCTGTACTCCCACTTTGGCGTTAAAGTCTCCCATGACAACGTTGTAGTGAGCCTTAGCGGTGGTATGTAAGGCTCTGGAGATGTCTTCGTACATACTTTCCACCTCTTCATCCAAGTGTGCCAAGGTCGGTGCGTAGACCTGGATAACCTTGAGGCTGTACCTCTTGGTTAACCTTATTATAAGGTACGCAACCCTGGTCGACACACTGGAGATTTCTACAACGTTGTCACTGAGAGCCTTGTTGACCAGAAACCCGACGCCGCCTTGGGATGGCTGGTCACCTTCTCTGTAATACATAAGATGGCCTGATTCTAGAGTTATGGTGTCCTCTCCCTGTCTTTGGACTTCACATAACCCCAGAATGTGCCATCTTATGTGTCCCAGCTCCTCCTCCAGCTGCGTCAGATGCTCATCCAGCCGAATCGTGCGTCCATTAAACGTAGCGAGGGTCAGTTTCTTTTGGCGGCCTACCGTAACCCGGGGATTCTTAGCACCCCCTGCCCTGCTGTTACCATGACCGCCGCCGTGGTCAGGAATAGCAGGGCGGCCGGGAACTGGGGGCCGCGGCTTATTGTGACGTTCCATGATGGGTGGGGGGGGGGGGATGCCCTAATCGCCACGCTGGGCAGGCGTGTTGGCGATCGCAGGACGTAGCTTCTCGCACCGGTGACGCTGCTGCCCGTCACCGGCCTGTAGTATTTAGCTACGCCATAATTTTGAAATGGTTATACCGCCCTTTGTCGGTCGCCAGAGCCTCGTTGGTTTGTCAGCAGGATGCACCACGGGCAGGTGAGGTTGGCTGGGAGCACTGAGGTGGTATTTGTTCTCCCTTACATCCCTGTTCTCCCTTACATCCCCCGAATGATGCCGAAATTTGGCATACCGATAATTAGTATGACGTAGATATCCACTAAGAAAGGATTTTCCAAAATGCACCCGTTAAGTAAACGGAACGGGGATTTGGCGAAACGAATTGAGATAGTTTGTTTTATTCGAATCTATACATAAGTGCTTCTGTTAATTAATAAGTAAATACGTGTTGCAGGATTTTTCGAAATGGGTTAGGTAACAAAGTCTAAAAATCAATATGGTTTTTCGGGTTTTATAAATATGAATCCCTATTTACTTTAGTCTCGCAATAATATGAAAACGGGTGAACCGATTTAGTAATTTTTATGTCTTTTATGATGAAAGGTTTGAACAAAAGAAAAGGTTTAAGTAAATTAAAGATGTTTTTAACGCGGGCGAATCCGCGGGGCACTTCTAGTGTATATATATATATATTCATTTTGGCATTTCAAGATTACACCAAAGCCTTTTTAGATTTTCAGCTGATTTTATTGCTAGCTAAGCAATTCATGCTGGAGCATTCAAATAAATACAAATATGCAACTCTAAAGTCTCAAAACCTTACGAAAATCCTTCTCTCAATCCAGGTTGTTGTTTATAAAAACAAAAAAGGTTGTGAGTAATTAATTATTTCGTGTATGCAGGCATATTTCAGAAAGATTAGATAGATATTTTTTTATTATGTGCACCTGTAGACTCTACGCAGCTCTTGTAACGTGTCATTTTATGTTGACGTGTTTCGTTGCAAGGTGAAACTTGAAAGTCCATTAAGCGATCATAGTAGTTGTCGTTAACCTGTATTTGACGAGAATAATAAATACCTTTTATGAGATCCGACTGCCAGATGGCATAATAATGTGCTTAGAATTATTATCGGGGCACGTGCTTTCAGGTAGAGTACTATTCGTACGAACTTTTGGCCATCGTCGACTTTTTACTTCAAATAGCTATATATTTTATGTTATACGTGCGGTATTTTTGTAATAGTTGTACTGTTCTTATGTAGTATTAGGTGAAATGAATCTTGCTACTGTCCTCAAAAAGTTACCAATATTCCTTATTTTATCATGTGGTATGATATGGTAGACAAATTAAGAAAACCGTATTTATATCCTAAAATGCTACAACGGCCTAATATGGTCTAGTAATATTGTGTATCTACGTAGTAAAATTTCCCAATCGGTTCATTTTCGCCATTTTTTTAATGACGAGCGAATAATAAAGGACATATACCTCTACGCACATAATTGCGTAAAACAAATTGTCCCGTAAATCAACGTAACCATGAACTTTTTAGATTATACATACATACATCAAATCATCATCAAAACTATCGACATGTTATGAACTTGAACCATTTTTTGTATATAGCAAATAATTTCCAAGCTCACCAAACAACGTCTAACTTTTAAGTCAGTACTAGCAACCCACTTTTTTGTTATTTATTTTCACTTAATTAATATAGTAAAAAATTATGAACAATCTTAGTCTTCAAGTTTAAACCGTAAGACACTAACAACAGAAGAGGTACCCTTACCTTTACGGTACCAACACATTTTTTTTATATCAAACAGACAAGAGTTTGATAACTTTGACCATAAATTATTTTAATTGACGATGGGCTCTGAGCTATAGCAGGTTTTCCTAAAATATACCTGTTAACTCACGGTTTTGTGATCCCCTGGTTGTACTTCATCAACCTGTATGTATATCTTATTTCCGAGAGTCGATTACTACATACAAGTGTGTATATTTCGTTTTTATAATTTTCTTTTTTAATTTCTATTTGAACCACGATGCTATGGATCTTTTTAACTTTTTGTTTAATACAAAAAGTTATAATTAATGATTATGTTACAAACAGAATATAATGTTATAAAAAATATATTCTGTTACATGTTGCCAACAAAACAAGCTATTAACAACAGCAAAACACATCAAATAAAGTGTTATGTTGAGTGATCAACTAAATTAGCAAATAAGTCTCATTTTCCTTCGTTGTTTGGCACACTCTCTACGCTTGGAAAATTAGACCATTAAAATCGTCTTCAACTGCACCTAGCCATTTATGCTACCATATTTTCCGATTCTTTTAATATTATACAGGCTAGGGTTTGACCACTATCTCACCTGTTGGTAATTGATGATGCGGTCGAAGATGGTAAGCACGCCAGGCTTAGAATGGGAACTGGCTCTCAAGTATAGCTACCGGAACACATTAGATGTTTGGCGACAAATTTTCTAACTTGAGGGTGGAGCTGGCCAGGCGGACACTAGACAGTGTCCTACCACCATGAGGGGTTTCTTAACGATGTTTTTCCTTCACCGGAGGGCCACTGTGAAAAGCGCCACATACATTTATCGATAGAAAAATCCATTGGTGCACGGCGGGCATTGAACTCGGAAAGATAACTTAAGCTAGGTGATAGGTCTGTCTTTCAACATTAGTTGTGACTGTAATCAATAGAATAGAGATGCCGATAAAGAGGAAAGCCTATTCGTTCAAGGTTTTCCTACCACTTTACGATAGTTCATAATACTTTAAATGGCATAAGATTAAAGACGAAAAACACAACCGTTACAAGTAAAAAACAATATAAAAAGTTTTCAAGTTTTTCTCTGAAAATGCAAATATCCTGTACATAACAACTGTGGTTGATGAAGGAGACATTTTGCAGAACTTTTGTTGAAGGATGCGGCTGCCCTAACTCTGTTCAGAAAGTCTCAGCACAAAGACGCTTCGGAGGGATTACATGTCATCTTTATCTATACTAATATTGAAAAGAGAAAACATTAAGGTACAGACACACTGTGGCGTCCTGCGTGCGCGATCTAGGCGGCGATCAGATAGCGCAGTAGTATTTGTACCGACTGGTTCACACCAAACGCGATCAGCTAGGCTATTCTGTAAGCTATCTCGACAGCGGAATCCGCGGTGAGATTTTAATTTCGTACTACGAAATTCAATCGTATCACGTTCGTAATACGGTTGAATTTCGTAATACGAAATTAAAATCTCACTGCGGATTCCGCTGTCGAGATAGCTTACAGAATAGCCTAGCTGAAAACAATTGAATAGTACTGAGATCGCGCCCGCAGAACGCAGGACGCGGTGTGGCCGTACCTTAAGAGATAAAGAAGAAAGAAAAAACATTTGTATTCTTGTATTTTTTTTGTCAAGAAAAGACAAAAAGAAGTATTGGGCCGATTTAAAAAATTATTCACTCATATTTAGAATGGACTTTCGAAATGAAATTAAGCTTTAAATTATCCCGTTCAAACGACAGGTATATTTGAAAAAAATAGTTTTACGAATTTTAAGCTTAAAAATAAATGTATATAAAACGTTTTAAATTTAATAAGCCCTTTAAAAAAATCTGTCCTAGAGTTGTATCACAGGAAACCATATAAAACTTTTATTTTTTAATAAAGAATGTACATCATCTGCGGAACTATTTTCTCCATTACAGTATTAATCCTTACCCAATTAATTAAGTAAGACACTTTAGCCTTATATTAAAGATAAGAAGATATCACTAAAATTACGCGCATAAAAACCTATGAAACCACAGATTAGATAATAGTCACTACTTAAGTGATGATATTCTGTTTGATGTTAATATAATTTGATCTATTGATATGTTATTGTTATATTGATATTATAGATATGTTACTATAATTTTTTCATCACCTGGAGGTAAACGATGAATAGTGAACACGCTAGGCCTAGAATAGTCTTTCAGGAGCTGTGCTGTCCGAACATAATGAGGCTATGGTGAGAGATTTTCTCCTTGATGGTGGTTAGCTAATTCTTAGTAGCAAGCCAGGCAAGCGGAACTCCGAAATACCTAATAATGCTCCTACTTACCATCTGTAGACGAACAACCATGAATGCTCATAAAAATCCATCAGTGCACGGCTAAGGATTAAACCAGCGACCTCCGGATTATTCAAGGTATCCTTACGCCAACGGGCCGTCCCAGAACTAATTGCTACGGCTACAACTGGTGACGCTGCTGCCCGTCACTGGCCTGCGGCATTTAGCTACGTCGTTTAAGATGGATATTCCAACATAAGGTTGGTCGTCTGAACCTTATTCGCCAGTGGGCAGGATACACCACGGGTAGGTGAGGTTGATTGGGAACACTAAGATGACATTTTGCTTCCTTTACATCCCAACAAGACTACTATACATTGGTATTGCAATAAACAATACTGAATACTGAAGAAATACGACTGCACCAAAGTTGAGTAAGACGTCTATACACGATACTTGGGTAGCTGTAAATGGGCCGTCATAAGCCAACAATTGGAAAATCACTTTACTGTCCGCTCCAAAGATTTGAAAAGAAAAGACCTATTTTGCGCGCATTTATCTAGAAACCAATCACAGTTTTTAAATAGATGGGAAAAAAATAGTAGATTATATAAAGAGGGCGCGACTTGTCCCTTCTGTTAGGCCGCTATTTTGTATCCAGAGCGGAGCGAAGGATTCTATCTAGAGTAGAAGCGAGGGATTTTAAGTACGTCGGCCGAGTGATATATTCTGCTTTTCATCCCACTCTATAAGAAAATATATAGAAATAGATAAAAGGCTCATTAAAATAGCAATTAAAGAGTTTTGTAAAAGACACTGACTATCATAAATATACATAATAAACCGACAAAAACTTCGCACCTTTTGCACTTTTCACTTGATAACATTTGCGATGTATACATAACATAAACGATAATTTTTTTATTTATTGTTGATATTTTTTTGGGCAGGCAGCAATAAGTATAATATATTTCACATGACATTAACGTTAGCTGCGTCGTTTTTTTATGCTTATTGGTGTTATAAATACTTTAACAAACTGCCTGAACTAATTTCCTTTAAAATTAAAAAATATATATATTGCACCGTACAGCTTCAAGAGAAAAGACCTATTTTTCGAGCACTTAGCGAGGAAACAATCACCGTTTTTGGAACAGCTAGGATAAAACAATTGCTTACTTGTTTTTTCAGGTATCAACAAATTTTCATATCCAATAAAATGAGGTTGTCTTTCTTTCGTTCGTTCCCACAAAGTAGTCTTACATCGTGTAGTAACTCACTTAGGTGGGTACTTCCATTGATCAAGGCAGCTCATCGTTTTCTTAATTGCTTTTTATGTACACTACACCTTAAGAGCTTCTAGTGCATGTATAATGAACAGAGTAGTTAAGTATTGCGTACTTAGGAAAGGAGAATTATTGTTTTCTTGCCTTCCTATATGAACTTTACCCACCTGAGCGTTTCCTACCCACCTGCACTTATTTAGTCATGATAAAAAAAATAAGTAAGATAATTAATCTTACTTATTTACTTACTTTTTTTTATCATGGCTAGCATGCAAATAAGTTCAGGACAAATTATTTTTTTTACTACAAAATATTTCACTTATTAATAAGTGAAGAGTACGCACAATTTCAATGCACAACCATGTCTCATATTTGTAAAAAAAATTAGATACCAGTTATGGATCTGTGAAATTTTTTAATTAAAATCGACTCTCCCAAGACATTCAAAAGCATAACTCTTGTTTGTTATAAGTTTAAGGACAAAGTGAATTGGAAAAACAATTGAACAGCCCTGAAACCCTAAGGAAAAGCAATTTCCTTTAATTGTTCGTTCACTTCTTTCGACGGAGCGAGAAAGATGCTTTCAATAGCTGAACTAGACTAATTAACTGACCACCTAGTATACCTACGAAGCTTTTTAGAAGATTTGTTGTCGCTGTCTGAAGTATTGTTTATATATGATGTGGCTTAGTTAAACCTGCATCATGTTTAAAAAGAAACATTTAGCAAAAAAAACTTTCTGCGTAATATCTTTTTTATTTCTGTGGATGGTCACTATCAGATTTGGTGTCCAATACTAGCTAATTCGCAATAAAAATCCTGACGAGGCTTATTTATCAGACCTGATTTAACATACCTACAATATGTAAATAAACCAGAATTGATTCCATCGCGAAGCCTTATTGGAAAATTCCACATCTTTCGAGTTTTAGAGAACTTTTATTATGTTCTTAGGTCCTACTTACTTATCAAATAGGTACCTGTAGTTTGTCAATGACACTTTCACATTCGCATATTATCAACTACTATAAATCATCAAATACTTACAAAATGGATATGTGTTTTGCACTCCGTCGTAAGTCCGTTAAGGTCCACGTCACTGTGTTGTCACTGAGTAATTTGGTAAAATGCGGAGTAAGTAATTAGGGGCACAAGTTTGCGCGAGTGCGTTGCAGACTGGTGACATTGCCGGACGGAGGTGCCGGGCGGACGCGTCGGTGCGGGCGGAAGGGCGGGAGCAATCTGCCCTCGCCCGACTTGAATGTTTGGGCGGACCACCGTGTCCATTATGGGTCAGTCGCACTCGATCTAATGTCACGGGTAAGCGTGGCCTGCTTATCGATATAGATAATTACGAGATATCATGCCTGTGTGTTTTTATTAGTTAGATATTAATGTTTTAGGATTTTTTTAAAGCTTACATACTAGAACTTTTTTAGTAGTCTTGTTAACCCCACCAACTAAGCTAAATATGCTTGTTCCTGGAGTGGAATTACGACAATAGTGCAATGGGTGGGGATCGAACTCAAGACGATGGCCAGCCAACGTCTTAGCCATTTTAAGCCGCATTTTAAGGCTTGATACATATACAAGTCGGTTCTTAGTTTCTTCAGTTATCTACTTGATTTCTAATAGGTATGATAAAATAATCTTTTAAGGGTTCCGTATTAAAAGGGTGCCAACGGAGTCTCCGCTGACCGTCCGTTTATCTGTCATAAGGACTGACACACACTGAATCTTCAGAACCGTAATATCTATACTAATATTATAAAGAAAGAACATTTGTATTTTTGTATTTTTGTATTTTTGTATTTTTGTATTTTTGTATTTTTGTATTTTTGTATTTTTGTATTTTTGTATTTTTGTATTTTTGTATTTTTGTATTTTTGTACTTTTGTATTTTTGTATTTTTGTATTTTTGTATTTTTGTATTTGTGTATTTTTGTATTTGTGTATTTTTGTATGTTTGTAATGATGTGGCTCAAAAACTACTGGACCGATTTAAAAACTTCTTTCTTTAATATATAGAATGGACTTTCGAAATGAAAATAGGCTATATATTATCCCGTTTAAATCAAAGGTACATTCGTGGAGACCTAATTTGCAACCTAAGTCGACAAAAAAACGGTCGAAAAAACACGTTTCTTACGAACGCTGCTCAATTGAAAACAGATGGAAGAATATTTTCTATGCAAGAGTTGTATAACTTAATAAGACCTACAAAAAAGTCCGCGACAGCATATGTCTATCTCTTAAGGTTGACTCACAGTAACTATTTTAATCTTTATTTTTTTGTTAAAAAATATAACATAACTTCCAGGGCTATTTTCAAGTATATAGTATTAATCTTTATCCAAATAATTAGCATGAGCGCATATTATAGATTAAAATTGTCCTTTACAGTATATAATTCAAATGAAAACTCTAGAAGATATTACGGATTTCACATACACGCATCGCAAAATTAATAAAATATTTAAAGTGAAACCACAGAATAGGTCATTGTTACTTCAAACATATTATTATAAGCTTAGCTTTTCTGTAGATCCCCACCGATCACAATCAATTTGAAGTCAATATAGTATAATAATATGATCTATTGTATAAAATAATAATGATCTATATATATAATATAATATTTTAAGCCACCCCGACTGATCTATGTATAATTTTTTAATTAAAAGCATTCCAATGACTCTAAACACGACATTTAAAATCTGAGCTGTAAGTTGGTGAGGATTTGAGTATTCTGTAGAGTCCATGAGATGTCCCAGCATCAGGTCAATGCTTCCATGTTCTTACAATATCGTTGAAGAAGAAGATTTTCGAATTGATCAGACCTATGAAAGTTGATTAAAGCTAGTATATAACGATTGAACGAATTTTCATGAATCAAAGCTAAGAACACTCTCGATGAAGACATCTATAAAAAAAAAACTATCAATAATAAAATCAAAATCGGTTCATCCGGTTGGGTGCTAAGATGCTACAGACAGACACACAGATACACACGTTAAACGTATAATACCCCTACTTTAAATCAAAATCGGTTCAACCGGTTGGGTGATAAGATGCTACAGACGAGACACACAGATACACACGTTAAACGTATATTACCCCTACTTTTTGCGTCGGGGAACGCCGTAAGGTTACAGCGGCAGATATTCACCTTGGTGGTAAGCTACTTTTGAACCGACTTTCAAAAAAGAAGGAAGTTCTCAATTCGTCTGTATGTTTCTTTTTTTTTTTCATTTTTTGTGTGTGTATGTTACGCGATTACACCGTCAATTGTGAACCGATTCGAATGATTATTTTTGTAATCGGTAGGGTACGTTTCCGAGATGGTCCCATTGTAATTTCATTGAGATGTGATAAGTATCTTGACGATAAACGTCTCAAACTTGCTACTGAAATTGACTCGCGGGGCATTGAAGTCAGTTGTTTTAGTTTTTAAACTATCTTAATTATTGGTAGATTTAATGATCCCACGAAAACCCATGATTCATGAATGCATATAAAACTTTCATTGGTAGTTATATAGCTAGGATTAGAACCAACGACCCTCGGGTCAGAATCAGGGTAACTATCCTTTACGCCAAAGGGCCGTCCAATATCACTACTTGAAAATTATAAAACAATGTCCATCACTGCGGGTGTCTGTCTGTTCGCAATAATCACAATAGCTACTGAACGGATTATCATGCGGTTTTCACCAATAGCCAGAGTGTTTATGAGGAAGGTTTAGGTGCATAATTCGTTAAGGTTTTGTGTAAATTGGTTGAAATATGACGATGATTGTTAAATATGTTAATATTTTATATTCGATGCAACAAACTGATGCAAATTTTGTAGGCATATATGTTCTACCCGTGCGAAGCCGGGGCGGGCTGCTAGTAATATTATATAATTAAAAATGAAAATGAAAACGAGTGTCTACCTATTATATAATGAAAAATGAAAATGAAAACGAGTGTCTACCTACACTCAGAATTTTCATTATTATGGCCGCTATAACTACGCTAAAATTATAAAAAAACAAAATAAAGTTTTTTTTTTTTTTTTTTTTATACCGAACTGGGTAGCACTTGATCACTATCTCACCTGATGTTAAGTGATGATGCGATCGATGATGTAGCGTGCTTACCCAGAAGATACCTATTCACTCGCGATTTGAAGACCCCCATATTGTACTTAATCGGAAACACGGACTCAGGCAGGGTATTCCATTCCTTAGCGGTTCGTATGATGAACGAAGAAGCAAATCGCTTCGTTCGGGTAGATGGTATATCCACCATAAATCGGTGGCGCCTTTTAGTGTCTCTGGATGTCCGATTATAAAATGGGGATGGTGGAATCAAATCATGCAGTTCCATTGCACACTCTCCGAAATGTATCCGATAGAAAACCGATAAACAAGCGACTTTGCGGCGATGCGCGAGACTCTGGAGTCTCTTGCTTACTAATAGGTCATCGCTGATGAGTTTTTTGGCTCTCCTCTCAATAGCTTCCAGTGTCTCCAGCTGGTATTTAGCAGAACCATTCCAAAGGTGAGAACAGTACTCCATACACGACCGGACTTGTGCTTGGTAAAGATTAAGCAACTGTCCCGGTGTGAAGTACCGTCTCACCTTAGCCAAAATGCCAAGCTTTTTTGAGGCTAGCTGGGCTCTAGACTCAATATAAGAGCCGAAATTGAGAGTTGGTGTCAAAGAGATGCCAAGAAGCTCGAGATTGTTACTTATCGGAACGGACACATCCCGGAAAGTAGGAGCCAGTAGAAATGGGCTCCGTTTAGCGGAGAAAAGACACGCCTGGGTTTTCGCAGCATTGAACTTGACCAGATTGGCATCGCCCCAATCAGAGACTGCCTTCAAAGAAAAGTTCAAGCGTTCGACCATCGCTTCTCTATGAGACTGGATTTGTAATGCACTGGTTCGTGCGTTGGATGTGTAACTCTCTACAACAGTGCTGTCATCTGCGTACCCAAAGATACCGGGTTTAAGCAGGTCATTAATATGCAGCAGAAAAAGTGTTGCAGAGAGTACTGATCCTTGAGGGACTCCGGCATTTATGGCCAATTGGTCGGAAGAACAGCCATCGATGACCACTCGAATCGACCGATCCCTTAAGAAATCTGCTATCCAAACACATAAACCAGTGGGCAGGCCGTATGAAGGAAGCTTGCTAATAAGGCTATCGTGCCAAACCCTGTCGAAAGCCTTCGAGATGTCAAGAGTTATTATTAAGAGAAAGTTATACATTAAAGAGTTTCCCAACTGAAATCATGTTTTTCTCAGCATTTTTTGCTCGTTTTAATTACATTTTGAACAGTGGTACAGAATGGTAAAGACTTTTAGGGTGCAAATCCGACTCTCACTTGGTCTTATTAGATTTATTTATAACATTTTTCATATCATTATGCCAGTATAACGCACCATTCGCAGAATTGAAAGTAGGTCTTAAAGTGACTCTAAGTATGACTGTTTTTTATTTAACTGATTTTGTAGAATGTTACACAATTTTAGCGGGTCGATGAAGCACTATGTAACGTAACGGAGCGCCTACCTCTCGCTACATGTATAGAGGGAGTGGAATCTAGATGATACTAAAAAATAAGTTCAAAAACTAAAACCCGACTACGGAAATATCACGCTCTAAAAAGTATGAAACAAGAAAATATTCTCATCTGAGATCGCTATGTACAAACTATTCTAAATGTATCGTTTATTACATAAAATACTTACTTTTAATAAATGTTTTATCGTATTTAATACATATTCTTAGTGGTGCTCAGAGGATAGCCGTGGTCGTACGGCACCCACTGTAACAAAACAATACATTCTGAAAAGTAGCATACGACCACATATATTCTTAGTGGTGTTCAGTGGATACCCCCGTGGTCGTATGCTACTTTTCAGAATGTGTTGTTTTGTTACGGTAGGCGACGGACGTACGACCACGGCTATCCTCTGAGCACCACTAAGAATATGTATAAAATACGATAAACCATTCATTAAAAGTAAGTTTTTTTATATAATAAACGATACATATTGAATAGTTTGTACATAGCGATCTCAGAAGAGAATATTTTCTTGTTTCATACTTTTTAGAGCGTGATATTTCCGTAGTCAGGTTTTAGTTTTTGAACTTATTTTTTATTTAAAGTATTTTGGGGTTTTTGCATAAATGTATACATGCATACATGTCAACATACTTTCACACATACATACATACATAGCGATCAACAAACACATAACCCTCCCTATTGCTTCTTTGCGACGCCGCGCCGTGGGGTAAAAAATAGTTTTGTTGACTTCGACGGGATATATTTCGCAAACGCTACGCTTGACAAAAATATGATGTACTAAACCCTACATTCATTTTAAAATCCCTATTTAACGATACCCCACACGATGGGGTGGGGTAATTTTTTATTTTATTTCTTGACTTCGTGCCCTCTAGAGGGCGCCACATTCAATTTCTTGTGACGTTACATAACTTATAACCAGCATACAAATAAGATTTTCCAAATTATGATAAGTAGTTTAAAAGTTATGAGGGAACAGATGAACATACATACATACATAACCACATACCGGTCAAAAACATAACCCTCCTTTTTGCTTCGCCGTAGTCGGGTAAAAACACAATAAACTTTAACATAACTTGTATTGGGTTAAAAACACTTCCACAGAATACTTAACTTAAACTCTACACTGAACGATCTTAAATCTTCTTCCATACTTCCTTGTGAAGATTTCTTCTCTCTGGTGAGAGTCCCCGTCATTTACAATCATTCCAGTAGTATTACAGTTAATATTGCAACAGTTTGCTGGAACATCATCAATTATAGCGGCTACTGGCAAGCAGTTAAAGCACAGCCCTCCATAGTTTTGTTTTGCCGTCGTTTACATTCATCGTGCCTCGTATATTCACTAGGAAGGAATCATACGTGTCGCTTCTAATTCCAGCAGAAACTTATAAATAAATGAATATTTACCCGGATTTGGTGCAGAGTCCTGAACCGGCATCGTATTCTCGGGTCGGCATCTTTTTATTTATTCAGTATAATTTTTTACGTTTGCTTGTATCCCAACATCTTCATGCTTGTTGACTGCCACGATTTTCCCTCGTCATTTCCTAAATTCAATATTTAAGTGTTCTAAATATAAAATAAACATTTATCAAAAACGTATGGATATCGAATATGAATGGAGGTGATCCAAGAAAGATATACTACATTATCCCCCCAACCAAGAAAACATTTTGAACGCAGAGAAAATGTTTGAGGTTATGGAACATATACTTCACCATTAGGTTTTTTTCATATCAAAGCCAGATTATCGAATCAATTTGTAAAATTGAAGTAAGTCTTTCAATGGTTTCGAATAAATCATAGATTCTTCATCATCACTTTGGCCGTTTCCGAACGGATTTTGTAGAATGCTGTCTCTTGGTAACGAAATGTTTTCGGGTATGCCGTCTAGCATGTAATTATGTAGACGTGTACATGCTAAAATTACGTTGTTATACTTTGTCTGTATTCTTATTTGTTACTAAAAAAAATCAAATTTCTGCTGCGTTATTCCAAAAGCTTTCTATATAGCGCCTTGTTCTGCTCAAGCGGTACGCCTTGTTCTGGTCAAGCGGTAGTTGTAAATTTTTTCTCCCGGTTATGTTAGATTTGGCCACAGGAAAAGAGTCGCATAATAATTTATGACAGAGGAAAAGCCTCATGTAAAAGCCCGACGGATGATGTCATTAAAGCTAGCGTGACGAGAAATCCTGCCTGCACTTTTAATGCAGGAGAGACCGTGGTGACCAAGCCGGCTGACGGCACTACTGCACTGGCAGTGGTGTGGGGCACAACACTGTACGCCCAAGCGAAGAGATGTAGATACTCTGAAAGATGAGGAATCGATCAAAGTACCTGTATTAGGCGATGGAAGAGCCTGAGCCACAAACCTGATTTATTTCAAACTTTTATTATTACATTACCTTTATAATAGTTACATCCATTTTTATCAAAAACTACAACAAAACCTTTGTCTACAACCTTCTTTACAGAAATTAAATTACTTTTCAAATCAGGTACATAATTCCACTACATACGATCTTCTCACTATTGGCAACTGTTACTGTGCCACATTCTAATGGTTTGGAATTCTGAAACCAATCTTGTCTCGGAGTCATGTGCTTAGAAGCACTTGAGTCTATAGACCATTTATCTTTCTCGGGCTTCAAGAAATATGTACCTAGAGCGTTGAAAAAAGTGAACCTTTCACCGTAATAAGTAGAGGACAGTCGGGCCGCTTGTATCCAGGCTTTTTGCTTTCATAGCAAATAATTGATTTCTTCTTTTTCAGCTTATGTTTAAAATCACTTGATGGATTATTTTTCTGCAAAGCTGCGACATTTTGTGTGCAGTCAATCTTTGACATCTGATTTAGTAACTTATTCTTTCGACAAGCTCGGTACTTACTTCCATATTGCTATTTTCCAAAGCCATTATCAGGATACCATATTTGGAAGTGAGTCCACCTAACGAAATTTCAGAGATCGAAGTATCTTCTATTACTTTCCCGATATCAGCCAAATCTTGTGCTGTACTTAATACAGCGTTGATATATAGCTCTATATCATCAAATTCATTTAGAGAGAGTCTATACAGTTTTCTTTCTAAATTCAATATCCTGCCCATACCTTTGTCTTCATAAGCACTCTCTAATGCTTTCCAAGTTTCACAGGCAGTCTTTGAACTTCTTATAAACGTAGTCGCAGAGCCGTCTACGGTTAAACATATTTTTGCAAGAGCCTTCAGGTTATTTCCTTTTGAACTTGCTCTGTTGATTGATCTTCATTGTCGTAGCCACTAATAGATAGATAGATCAACACTTTGTTGCACTTAAGATATATTTAGCTCATTAAAAACTTAGCTCATTAAAAACAGAGTTTCCAAATAGCTTATTATCAAACATAACATATTTGAGCTCTGAGTCTCACTAGTGTGAGACTCAGAGCTCACAGGGATTTCCTAGTGGAAATCCCTGTGTCGTGAGATTCAGTCTCTTCCTAATTTGATCCATCTAATGTAGGCACATTATTAATAATTTCTTAGAAGGTAATAATTATATACATTATGACAAGAAAAAGTCTATCTGAATTTACTATATAGTGAACATATACATTTTAAGAAGGAAAAGAGAAAAAAAAAAACGAAATATGAGAACAGCATAAAAAAGAAAACAATCGCTTGAATATAAGCGAAACAATCCCTTGAATACAAACGGTATAGTAGGTTTATTTTTTGATTGGGTAAATGAAGTATGGTAATGTAAAAATTGAGAGTATAGTGAAATCAGCTTTGAGGCACTCCAGACAGAATTAAATTAGCAATCATATTAAGTGTAGTATGAGTGTGGTCCGGGTTACAAGGGAGAGCTTAGAATGTGTGTAAGACGTGTAGTATCAGAGTGAAGAGAGTTGCACGAGTGTGAAGAATGTTATGTGGGTACATATTAGTCTTGAGTCAGTGTAGACGGAGTTAATTAGGTTTAACCGTAAGTAATTTAATTTTTTAAAGAAAAAGTGTGTGGAATATATAATACTGTATTATGATTTTTTTTGTTTTTGGGGGCCTGCTCCCATCGCACAGCGACTTAGTCACTAGTAATCAATATTAGATAACATCTGCAATTTGTTATGGGTTTTGAAAAGGAGGCACAGAAATACATATTAACAGATTTTAGCCAATATCTATTGTTAGTCACCTTTTAGGAGTCATTAATCCGTCGTGCGATTTCTTAGAGCAGGCCCCGCAGTGTTATCTGTCTACTCTAAGGACTTTTTCCGTCTGATCGTAGTCTAAGGACATGAGCCAGGTAGTGATTTTATATTTGCAGGCATTTCGAGTAAGATTAAGGACATGAACTGATTTATCTATATATTTATAAATAAATACTCCTTTGTAGGAGAAGGAGCGCCTTGCAAATTCTGTACTCGTTGCAGGGAAGTTCCAGGTATTACGTCGAGCAGATATTTTTGTGTCTTTTATTGTTAAGAGAGCTGTTTTATGAAAACGCATTGCAGCAGCTAAGATGTAAAGTTGTCTGACACGAAGAAGATTTGTATCCCTATACAAGTTATTAGTAGAATATCGGTAAGGTTTACGATAAGCAACTTTTAACAAGGCTCGCTGAGCTCATTCAATCTTCAAGAATTGAGTTTTTGAAGCCGATCCCCTACAGACAATACAATATGTGACGATGAATTGACAAAGAGACTGGTAGATTATGCGTGTAATGCAAGGGTCAGCAGTTCGGCCAAGTTTTTTAAAGATGTGGGTCATTTTGCGAATGCATGCACATAGGTGTGAAATTTACAATGCCCAATTTAAGTGCTCATCAATTATTACTCCTAGATGCTTAATGCTGCTTACGGACTCAAGTTTGTAGCAATCACATTATGGGTTATGCAGGGAATTACAGGTATGAAGTTTAAGGTTTGTCATTGAAGGTTTTGAGCGATTTGAAATGTGAAAGTTAATATATTTTGTCTTAGAAGTATTTAACGTGAGTAGATTGGTGTGTAGCCAGTTTAAGACCTCTGACATACCCTTCTGGGCTACAGAAACAGCCTCTTCCCAGCAGCTACCATGAAAGATTATTGCTGTGTCATCAGCAAAGGTAAAGATGCGCCCCTGTTTTAGACTTAACTGACAGAGGTCGTTGATGTAGACCAGAAAGAGGGTAGGTCCTAGGACCGATCCTTGTGGGACGCCAAAAGAAACAGGAGCATAATCACTATACTGCTGAGATATTCGAACTCTCTGTTTCCTGTCACTTAAATAAGATCGAAACCAATCTAATGAAATCCCGCGAATTCCGGACAGTTCTAGCTTGCGCAGGAGTATTGGCCAAGACACTGTGTCGAATGCCTTGGCCAGATCAAGGAAAATCCCTATGCATTTATGCCCTGAATCCAATTTTTCAGTGACATGATCAACCAGGGCTACTACAGCATCTTCAGTTGACTTTTTTGTTCGGAAACCAAATTGATTTGGAGATAAAATATTGTGTTTTTCTAAATAATCCAGCAGACGTTTGTTAACTACTTTTTCTAATATTTTAGCCAAAGATGACAGTAAAGAAATAGAATATTATGTTTCTTTGAAGTGTTTCACACTTTATATTTTTGTAAATTGTTAAATACAATCCGTCCCGTCGGTACGATAAAATTTTGGATTGTGTTTAACAATTTACAGTAAAGAAATAGGTCTATAATTAGATACTATTTTTTTGTCACCAGATTTATAGATAGGGCAAACATCGGCAACCTTAAAGCAACTGGGTACTGTACCTGTACATATGCTAAGATTATACACGTATGCTATTGGAAAGGCTAATATGTGTTTATCACATTTTAAAATATTATTACTTATACCATCGCTCCCTGTTGCTGAAGATGTTTTTAGGTTAGATATGACTTTTATTATTTCGGGGGCATTCGTTGGAGATAAGAATAAGGAATCAGTTGGATTGTGAGATATGACAGTAAGTCTAGCTAGCTCAGCCTCAGTTTTATTTGTCAACTGCAATGTAGTGTTTGCTAGGTTATTGCCTATTTAACAGAAAAAGTTATTGACAGTATTAAGAGATTTAGGAATATCATTTTCAAGTTTTAGTAGCACATAAGAGTCAGTTTGTGTTGTTTTGAAGTTGCATATGTCCTTCACAGTCGTCGAAAGTTTTTTAATGTTGTTCTGGTGAGATTTAATTTTATTTGATTCGTAATTATTCCTATTAGTTTCAAGAAGAAGATGGCAATAATTACGATATTTTTTGTACTTATCTTGTATCGCACTATTTTTTAGTGACTTTTTGGCCTGAAGATGTAGTGTATCTCTTTTTCGAATATGGTTTATTAATTTCCTTGTCATCCATGGCCTGATGATTATTTCTGAGCTTTTCAATTTAATTTTCATTGTACTACTCTTTACAACAGAGCTAATGTGACCAATTAAGGCGTTAGTGGCATTATTGACATCTGTTTCCGTGCAAAGTGTGTACTAATCGGTTTTCTCCAGAAGAGATAATAAAACAGTATAATTTAATTTTTCAATAAATTTAGGGTGAAATGTAGGTTTAGAAACACCGATGTCTAAACATACGATAACGGTATCATGGTCCGTGACGTCAGAGTCACGCACAACAACTCGACACTCTTTTTTTGTATTAATCATGGCGTGATCTAGGCAGTTTAAGCCTCTGGTTGGTTGTGTGTGGCTATATATACGTTGGTTGTGTGTGGCTATATATACATAATCATTTACAAACAATTAACTAGATCAAATAAGTACAATTGGCGGCCTTATCGCTAAGCAGCGATCACTTCCAGGCAACCGAGATAATAGTTGCCCATAATTCCTCATGTTCCTTATTTTAAATTTCTATGAAGAATATCCCTGTCTACTACATAGGCGAAGCGATAGCAACATACAAAATGCCGAGCACCGACTTCCAAGAGAATCACATCGACATTATTCAATTAGATTTTTTTACCAAATGAAAATGACCCAAAATTAATTTCATTAATTACACAGTTGGTTTACAATAACACTTGAATCCATTTCGTGCTGATAACGTGTTGTAAATAACCAAGGAAATGGAAAAAGAATATTTTGTAATGTATGTAGAAATATTTACTTAAGACTTCAAAAGACTGACAGTATCTATGCATATTCCGAGCAGCTTATTTAAAAATATAATTGTATCCCTGACACTAAACTATAGAGAGTTTTAATAGCTTAAAATAAATATTTACAATACAACATGAACTAGTCGCACTGTCAGTGTCCAAGTCTCGCCTTTATAAGTAATAGGAGGTAGGACGCACTCGTTAAAGACTTTCGTCTTCAGGCTGTGTGGTATGGGCGATGAAAAGAACCAACAATGCTTTCCGAATGCTGCCCATCCAAGCTGTATCCTTCTGCGAGCTTCCTTCTCGAAGTTGTTTCTACCCAATTGCAAGATTTGCCCAAGGTATACGTATTCGTGAACAACTTCGAGAGGAACTCCGTTTAGGGCAATCGATTCCAGAATAACATGTTCGTTGAACATGATCTTGGTCTTATCCAAGTTCATCCGGAGACCGATGCGTGCAGAAGAATCAGCAAGGGTGGTCAGCATGTATTGCAAGTCTTGCACGGTTTTAGCCATGATGACGATATCATCCGAAAATCTCAAGTGTGAGAGGTAATTGCCGTTTATATTTATGCCCCATCCTTTCCAGTTCAGGGTATTGAACATATCTTCTAGAGCGTTTGTGAACAAATCCTCTAGAGCGTTTGTAAACAATTTGGGGGAAATTAATATATATAGTCCGCGTATTAACGTAAGCGTATATAGTTTGCTGATTTTGTACTTGAACGGTCATAGTCGCGGCGTCATTCAGACCTCTCAACACTTGGATGTATCGCCAATCAACTTGGCACCGTTGCAGATACTCCAATTCGTCGAGTCTACGCGCGAGACGATTTGTGATGATTCTCGAAAACAGCTTATGGACAGGGCTAAAAGCGAGATGGGTCAATAGTTCTTCAATAGGGCTTTGTCTCCCTTTTTGAAGAACATACTCAACCACACTCTTACTCCATATCGGTGGAGTTCTCTCCAAAAAGAGGACGGAATTAAAAATACGCTGAGGCTGTAGTGCAGGTGTTCCACCAGCTTTTAAGAGCTCCGTTGTAATTCCATCCTCCCCCGGGGTTTTTCCGTTTTTAAGCTGTTTGAGAGCCATCACAATTTTGTCTAGGCTGATTTCCGGCAAATCTCTGGTATAGTGGCGGGTTAGAGTGTTCAATAGGAATGTGGAAGGGACACTTGTAAGGTGTATAACTGGCTGTAAAAGTATTTTACTTCCCTAAGAATATCCGGCTTAGGAGCAACGAAACTCCCGCTAAGAGTGGTAAACTTTGCAGATAGCTTCGGTCCAACTGTTGGACAAAGACTTTGGACCCCCAGTATTGCTCGATCGCTTCATTACTTGAGCGTGTGTTGGAGCTCACGTCGTACCAGTCACGTCGTACCCGTCTAAAAATCTTTTTATTTAGGGACTGTAGACCTGATGAAGTGACTGCAGGGTTTGAACGTCGCTTCTGCGTTAGCTGCAGATAATCTTTTGAAAGCTTATACTTCTTGCCGGCACCTCGCCTTTCACAGAATTTTGTCCCCTCCTCCCTGAGGATGCCCACCACATGGTCGAGATCCTGGTCAATGTCAACGTCAATTGTGGTTTCCAGTGCAGCAAATCGGTTCTCCAGTTTCAGCTGGAACGTTTAGGACCTAACCACGGATTGTAGCATAATGGGTCGGAGCGTGAACTTCATTAGACGAACAGATTCAAACTTGCAGTCGATATCTAGAGAGCCTCGGACTAGTCGGTGATCACTGTCGGTTTTAAACCTAGTGATCACTGAGACATCTCTAAATATGCGCTTTTTAGGGTTCCGTAGCCAAATGGCAAAAAACGGAACCCTTATAGATTCGCCATGTCTGTCTGTCTGTCCGTTCGAAAAATATATTCTGTAGACCTCAATAAAAACTTTCAACGAAAATTGGTTTGAACGAGATACAGTCAGCAGTTGTTGAGATATAGCGACCGCAAAGATAACTTTGTTTTTTATACAAACACTATGAAAAACAAAGTTAATTTTGTAGTTGCCAAAAATCATAGTTATGGAATACTTGACTGTGTTACGGAACCCTACCAGTGCGAGTCCGACTTGCACTTGGCCAGTTTATTCTAGGAAGGGGACGAGCATTGTCCCTATGATTTCTGCTACAAAATCCGTGTGGTACCGATTCGCTGCTTTCTTGTACTCCCACTTTAGCGTTGAGATTCTCCATGACAACGTTGAATTGGGCCTTTTGTGAGGTGTGTAAGGCCTAGGAAATGTCCTCTTACATTTCCTCCACTTCATCGTCCGAGTGTGCGGAAGTCGGTGCGTATACTTGGATAGTCTTGACGTTATACCTTTCGATGAGTTTGATCACAAGATACGCTACCCTTGTCAAGGGTTGTCAGAGAGGACCTCGTGGACCAAGAACCCAACGCCGCCTTGGGATGGTTGTTCTCCCTCTCTGAAATACAGAAGATGTCCGATTTTAGGGTTACGGTGTCTTCCCCCTCTCTTCGGACTTCACATAACCCCAGAATATGCCATCTTATGTTTTTCAGCTCTTCTTCTAGTAGTGCTAAGTGTGCATCAAGCCGTAGCGTGCGTCCGTTAAACGTAGCCAGTGTCAGTCGGTTTTGGCGGCCTTCCGTAGTTCCGTTCCGAGGATTCTTAGCAACCCCTGCCCCGCCGTTACCGTAACCACTGCCTTGGTTAGGAATAGCGGGGTGATCGGGAACTGGGGGCCGTTGTAGTATTGTGCGTGCCATGTAAATTTTGCCTAAATAATCACCACGCGCTGGGCAGTCGGGTTGGGTGATCGCAGGACGTAGCCTTTCGCACCGGAGACGCTGCTGCCCGTCACCGGCCTGTGGTATTTAGCTACGTCGGTCTAAATGGTTATCCCGCTATTGTCGGTCGCCAGTGTCTCGTTTGGTAATCGGCAGGATGCACAACGTGCAGGAGAGGTTGGCTGGGACTGTTGGGAGCAATCATATGGAATTTTACTCCCTTACATCCCGAATGCTTACTGCAAAAACTGTTTGTGCCCTGTAGTGTTTGGGCATCGGTTTTCTAATATGCACTTGTGCGCTTAACGGAGCGATATCGTGCTACATATATATATATTATAAGTGTGAATGTTTATGTTTATAGATACCTACAGAACTATTTGCTTCCAAATGGAAATGGTTTTTACTTACGGCGAGAATGGACCAAATATTGGCCAGCTGGTGGACTGAATGATGGTTTGAGGGTTTTGATGAAGACACGTAAGTATATTTCTATAAATATGAAGGCTACTTGAGTGCCTTCATATTTATAGAAATATACTTTACCCTTATCAGTATTCGAATTCATTATAGCCCACAGTACGCATTATGGTAGTGGGTAATCGGGCAAGGAGAAGTGAAATTACTGCAAGGACACTTAACCACACTAGGCATTCGGGGTTGTGTCAGAGTGGCAACAAAGTCAGCCGATCGAATCAGCCGTGTAATTTAATACAGACATATAAATCTTTTTAACGATACAAACTAAAATTATATTTAAATGTTTTGACAGGGAACCCTGCCTTTCCTGCTCGGTCGGCAGGGTCGCGCTGACGAACACCCGACACCAAATGTGTATCCACGCGCGACCCCTTCAGCCGCCCGCGGGCCGAGCACCAAGCTACAGGTGTTTATCGCTAGAGGAAAGTAGCGCAATCACACAAAGACTAATTGAGTTTGTATACGATAGTGACACAGCGTAAAAAAATGCAGTGGTTCATCGCGTTTTAAGTCGCGCAAAATGCCGCTTTTATGTAGGCATTCGTCATTGCTAGGATTGCATAGGATATCAAAAGAAAAAAAAAAACTAAATAAAATAAAAGCGTCAACCTGGGTTGACGTGTCCCAAGCGAGTGTATAGCTATAGCAGCTTAAGCTCGCTACCGCCCCTCTCTCAGCCCGCACGTTTGCTCTGTTTGTCTAGACGTGTCCGTTGGCCACTTGGCCGACTGTAACTGTGCTGTGATAGTTATTAGTCATCGCATACAAGTGATTTTTTTTTTCTTTTAAAACGTGAAAATAATTTCAATCGCAGATAACTTTGTTAAATATTGTGCTACAGTTATAAACGAGATATCGTCACATGAGGAAAGAAACTGGTATCGTCTATAGTCGAATTTTTAATGAGACAGAGTAAACTGACAGCTCAAAATGTTACTTATCAAAATAACGTTGCCAACATTCAAATCGTAGTGATGATGATCGTAGTCTGACCTTATTATTTGTAAATATCGATAACTATTTTTAGTACCTAATATGTTATTTTGTATTTGACTAATGTGATATATCTTTCAAACAAGGAAACGATGGAAGTTTCTACTATGACAGCACGGCAGCGAACTTATGAATCAAATACAAATAATTCTATTTTATTGTACATACATACATACAATCACGCCTTTTTCCCGTTGGGGTAGGCAGAGACTACTTCTTTCCACATGCTACGATCCTGACATACCTCCTTCGCTTCTTCCACTTTCATGAGCGTCTTCATACATGCTCGCCGGTTATAGGTACTTTTGACTTGGCCTTTATTTAAAACGTCTCCGATCTGGTCGTGATACGTTCGCCTAGATCGGCCTCTACCAACTGGCCCATTCACACATCTCATAAATCTGTTTCGTCAATCTTTCTTCATCCATCCTCTCTAGATGTCCAAACCATCTAAGCATCCCTTTCTCTATCTTTGTCACTACATCTTCTACCACACCACAACATTCCCTTATCACGCTGTTCTCCAACTTTTATTATATTGTAATAAAAATAAATATATTGTATCTGATGAAGGTTTATTATTTGTCTCTGCCTACATTTAAATCCGACGTGTGTTAGGACCAACTATGCATATTCATGGGTGGTCCAAATACAACTAGTAAATATATAATTTTTATGAGCATCCAGCCCGTGTTTTGATAAAATATATCGATACCGATAAAATTGTATATAATATGTAGCCGCACTAATTATTTAGTCTGTAAGGTTGGCAGACACTAGATGGTCCACAGATAACTAAAGTCAATAAATGCCTGTACGTTGGCATTATAGTGACTGCCAAATGGATCTTATTGGCTTGTTATTGGCTAGTACTGAGTCCCGTCTCTTACCTAGTATTATATTCTCTTTGGAATGAATATTATCAAATTCGTTTCATTGTCCGTGCATGGTATATATTTTTACCCGACTACGGCGAAGCAAAAAGGAGGGTTTTGTTTCTGACCGGTATGTGGGTATGTATGTATGTTCATCTGTTCCCTCATAACGTCTAAACTACTTATCATAATTTGATCACAACAAATTATGAAAATATATTGAATGTTACCTTAGAGTTACTCTAGAGGGCACGAAGTCAAGAACTAAAAAAAATGTTCATCCCACCTCATCGTGTGGGGTATCGTTAAATAGGGATTTTCAAATGAAGGTAGGCTTTGGTACATCATATTTTTGTCAAGCGTAGCGTTTGCAAAATATATATATCCTCTCGAAGTCAAGAAAACTAATTTTTACCCCACGGCGCGGCGTCGCAAAGAAGCAATAGGGAAGGTTATGTGTTTGTTGATCGCTATGTATGTATGTAAGTATGTTGACATGTATGCATGTATACATTTATGCAAAAGCCCCAAAATACTTGAAATAAAAAATAAGTTCAAAAACTAAAGCCCGACTACTGAAATATCACGCTCTAAAAAGTATGAAACAAGAAGATATTCTCATCTGAGATCGCTATGCACAAACTATTCAATATGTATCGTTTATCATATAAAAAAACTTACTTTTAATAAATATTTTACTGTATTTTATACATTTTCTTAGTGGTGCTCAGAGGATAGCCGTGGTCGTATGCAATTAGACACTGAGCAGGATGTTTCGAGGAGGATACGGCACCATAGACCATATTCTCACAGTGCGGCAGTTAGATACACAGAAGACCGAAGATTAGGTATAACCAGCCCGTGTCTAGCATTTGGGGACTATGAGAAAGCTTTATCAGATATATTAAGAACAGGTCTAATCTGCAGTGTCTGCAACGGTGCCAAGTTTATTACAGCGATTCATCCAAGAAATTAGAAATCAAACATTAATATTTGTGTTATTTGCCTCAAATTGTTCACAAACGCTGTAAAGTAAGTTCAAGTCGCCGAACTGGAAAGGACGGTGCATTAATTGGGAGTAAAACTATATTTAATATCCCAACGACCACCACTGAAACATCCCCGAGCGGGGGACGTTGATATACGAATACAAACCGTTTTATACGAATATACCTGAAACATTCTGACCGGAGTTTTGGCGGGAACGTGGAAAAGTGTGTGTGGTCTCATTGTTTTTTTTCCTAATACTTGTGTTCTTCCGCGAGTTAATGTGTAATAAATGTGGATTATTAACCATTAAGTGCCGGTGAATGAGTGCGAGTGTAGGGAAACAGCACAATGTTGAAAAACATGCTATTTGCGTCCTCACCAAAATTCCACTGAAAATCTTCAGTAAACACCATATCTTTCCTGAAGGTATGACTTCGACTAGACTTTCACTTGAAATTGACCTGAAATGTGACTATAACCCATCTCTACTTAAAGAATTTCAATACTTGACACTGGCTAAATACACTAATCGTGTGGAGCCATAATAAAACTAAAAAAAAAAAAAAAAAACATTCTGACCTCTTTTGCTGATTCTTCTGCTGCGCGCATCGGTCTCTAGATTAACTTGAAATAAAACGATGCTCATGTTTCACTAGCATGTTATTCCGGAACCGAATGCTCTAAACTGAGTACCTACAAGATATAATTTATTCTAAATTCCATATCCATAACACTGATTATTAGCAACTGTTAGCTAAAGCAGGTGTGACGCGTACCCGATATTTCTTTATAGAACTAGTTATCTAGCTGAGCAGTTTCATGATGGAAAACTTAAATCTGGTTTGACACAATTTAAATCTGTAAATGTATAATGTTTGGGGTCAACAGTCAAGTAATTGATTACGATCTCACTGATGATGTGAAGATGCGGTCTAAGATGGAATCGTGCTCGTCTGTAATTGGAAGACGGAAATGAGACGAGGTACTAGACAACTGACTAAAGACCAATCCACGCAGCCAAAGTATCCACAACTTTTATTCTATAATGGCTGGTACTGACAGGTACATCTGTATGTATATATACATGCCAGAACTTGGTAAACCAATTGGCGAACGTCTTTATCTAGTGAGTGGTTCGAGCCACGGCCGAAGTTTACCTACCACTAGTGGAACCACATTGAGCGCCAGTCAAGAATCACGAGGGTTATTAGGGTCTTATTAGCTTACGGAAGGCAACAATGCCCCTCCTCGTGACATATTTAACTCAAATAATAACAACTATATTATTATCACATGTCAATATATTTCTCAAAAGTAATATAACAAACAACGTCTTTGTTTTATACTAAGCTAAATAATTTAAGGTACGTGAACAGAGTAGATTATATACAATTAAAATGTGGAATGCAACCAAAATTATACATAACAAGTCCATAGACCTACAAGCAATAACGTCATTGATATTAAGGCACTCGATAATATATCCGAAGATTTCATGAAAATACTGATTAAAATAAATAGTTGTAACAAAATCTATCACATATATTCATAGGCAGAGGATAAGATCATTGTAAAATGTGATTTTATTTTTTATCATCGTTCTAAATGTTATGCAGACCAAAAATATTATAGTTAAAAACTACGTCGTATTATACTCTGATTAGCCATAAAAACGTGTACCTACGTACAGTTTGCTAAAAGGCCCAGAAAAGGTAAAATAAATGTTGGTCATGCAACAGCAAGACGTAATTTATATTGCGGGTCGCACCTGGATGCAGTTAGTTCAGGAATCGTTACAAGTGCGCTATAAACGAAAGGATACCTATGCATACAGGTTGCATAAGGGTTATGATGAGACACCCATTGGAAAATCTAGATAAAAGTACCACTAAGATGAAAATTAGATATAACTGTTATGTATGGTAGGTGGTAATCTCGATGAAAACACCTATTACATGCGATGATACAAGGCCTAGATATCATGTTAGAGACTACGTAATATTTATTAATCTTGGCATAAATGCACATGAGAGTGAAAAGAAGCAAAGAAATAGCGTCTACACAATTGAACACTTAAGATTTTTTTGTGTTGCAGACTACGGCCAATTTGTTCAAGTATCTTGGTGGTTATTTATTTGTTTCGATATTTGTTCTTAAAACTATCCTAAGTAATCATAAGTTTAAAAATACATTGTGAGTGTGCGTTATCAATACTTAATTAAGTGCAATGCGAAGATTTTTGCTGTCGCCATGCAGAGTGGAACCCTGCTGCACTGTCGGAGTCAGAATCACCTTCTTCTGTTACGCCGATTTGTGCTCGAGGCTGCAGAAAACAATACGCATTAAAAACACACCGCACATACCTATATTTTAACATACAACATTCAGATCAGGTATGGTGGATGAAGAATTAGACGATAGATAATGATGATAATGAGAGGAGCAGCTTGCTACGGCTAAAAATGAGAAAACTATAGAAAATCGTAAATCACTGAAGAAGACCGATGTGTTGGGTCATCATAACTTGCAATTTCTATTTTGGGTTCTCTTTGCTACGGCTAAAAATGAGAAAATTATAGAAAATCGTAAATCACTGAAGAAGACCGATGTGTTGGGTCATCATAACTTGCAATTTCTATTTTGGGTTCTCTTAAGTCTTCCAAGTAACCAACTTACTTAATGTTTAGCTAACAGCTCCTACTATTTCAAAAATTAAAATATTTTGGAGAGCCGAGGTCGGATGAATTGATAACCTTGTTTTCATTGTTACGAACGTGTCGCAGTCGCATGTTCGGAATTATATATATATATATATTTTTTTATAAAGATTACTCGCAATGTGGGTTGCAAATTACTAGTATTCTTGTTAACCCCTCCAACTAAGCTAAATATGCTTGTGTCTGGAGTGGGTTCACGTCAATAGTGCAGTGGGTGGGGTGGGGATCGAACTCACGACCTCTCGATCGCCAGTCCGACACCCTATCCATTGGGCTATTGCCGCCTACCGGAATGGATTGGGGGTGGTGTTTTTTGCTGTTATGAATCATGTTATGAGCGTTTAATAAAATTTGTCATGAAGTTGACATATTTGGAGATCCCTTAAACAATCTAAAATATTATTTAGATCGCCGCTCTTAAATCATTATGTCCTATTCCTATGTATATTATTATAAAACCAAACCAATTTCACTTCCAATTTTTTAATTTACTTGAATTTAGGCTGTGTAGTTATATTTTTTTCATATTCTGTAATGTAGGCATACCTACTGCCAAGCCAATTATTATGTTAACTTACATGTTGTGTTTGCCTCAAGTAAGTCTGACTTTATGTTCCTTATAGCATGTTAAATGTACGAGTATATCGATGTGATATGACCAGTTGGGCAAACCTAATAAAACAAAAACATGTTTTTCACAGTCCCCGGAATACATGGACTGAGACCCGTGTATTCGTTGTTACCGTCCGTCATATTGTCCTTTCTTTCTTATCAGTGCGCAACGCACGCATGACGCAGTCTCTATTTCCGAGAGGAGAAGAGATTCTGATCTCCGTGTTTCTCGATATAACGCACTATATAGTGACATTGCAAAATGACAGCCGACACCAACTCGTACCAAAAGCATTCTAAACTCTACATGGCCGCATCGCATTGCCAATCGAATAGAACCTAAAGAGAATCCATATCCTCCGTGAGAGAATCTTTGGCATAAATATATACAGGGTGATTCAGCACCGATGGATCAAACAAAGCAGGTAGAGGACCCCACTGTGCGTCTATTGAACCATGTATGGTCTACCATTTTGGATATGTTATGAGATAAATAATAAATAATAATAAATGTTTATTTCCAAAAAGATTTCACACATAGTTTACATGATAATAATTAAGTATTAGATGCCTAAATTCTGACAAGAAGATCTGTGAAGCCCAAACTAGGCGGTGAGCCTGTGTCTTGGGTTTCTGAGTGCTTAACAATTTACGATTAGGTATTATTACTAACACATGTCACACTGTGTTTGATCAAAGTACATTTGTTTATATACTTAGCTTATGATATTTTAAGTTATTATTATGCACTTTATTAATTAATATTTCTTAGGTATAGGTTTTTTTTACAATAAAGATATCAAAACAAAAATAAAAAATCATTTTAAAATAAACAATATTATAAAAAACCCTAAACCTAGGATGCCGCCAGCAGCGGGGCAGGCCCAAGCTACCGGTGGATCGTCAGGAGGTTCCTCTTTCTGCAGCCCTAACTGCAGAAAGAGGAACCTCCTGACGATGCGTGCCGTGTCAAGAAGTACCGTCTTCTGTATCTGGCCCTTGATCCAGCCGTCTAGCGAGAGTCTCTTCAGATGTTGATCGAGACTCTTCGCTATTACGCCGTTCACAGAAACGACTATCGGGACAATGCTAGTCGAATCAACATCCCACATGGCGGTAACCTCGTAAGACAAATCAAGGAACTTGCTGATCTTGTCCTATTCAGCCTTCACGAGCTTCTCGTCATGGGGGATGGTGATGTCAACTAAGGGTCCCCGCACACGGGCCACGGGCCACAACCACAAAACGCCGCCACCGGCATATTTCCTATAGTTTTCATACATTTTATCATGTAGCGTGTGGCGACCACCGGCGTCAACCGTGTGCGGCGAGTCCATATAAAATGTATGAATACTATAGGAAATATGCCGGTGGCGGCTTGTGGCCGGTGGCCCGTGTGGCCCTAAGGGCCGGTGGTCGCCACACGCTACATGATAAAATGTATGAAAACTATAGGAAATATGCCGGCGTTTTGTGGTTGTGGCCCGTGGCCCGTGTGCGGCGACACTAACACTGCCTGCCGCTGCGACCGGTCAACTATCACGATATCAGGTTTATTGGCGACAATATAGTCCTGTCCGTGATAACCGATCGGTCCCAATAGAGCAAAGCACGACCATTTTCAAGAACTGGCGCAGGTGCGCAGGACTTATAGTACGGCACCTCAGACTCGACAAGGCCGTACTGAAGACCAAGTTGCTGGTGGATGATCCTGGTTACGAGGTTGTGTCTGTGTAAGTACTCGGAGTTAGCAAGAAATGATATGTCTGAGTGACTATCCGGGACGGCGGCATGCCCGACATATGTCGACCGTACCGTCTTTTATAATATATTTCCGGTAGTTGTTCGTCTTGATAACTTCGACCGCAATTGCACAAACAAAACCTTCGGTTTCCCCAAAGGGATCCCAAATCGTAGCCACATTGGGTCCCGTTAAGACTCGATAGAACCGGCCATGCAGCTCCTTGCTCTTCCATACGTCCATGCGGTCCTCGGTCCAACTACCACCACATCGCGATGCATCCCACACTCGTTAAGGAAATATTCCCGGAGACTGCACACCTCACGGTTATGGAGAGTCTTGGCATTTAGAAAGCCTCGACCGCCCCATTTCCGTGGGATATACAGTCTCATAACAGACGAGCGCGGGTGAAGCATGCGATGACGTCAGTTGCTGTCGAAGCTTTCTGTCCAGGGCGTCTACTTCAGTCTGAGTCCACCTTTGTAAGCCAAAGGTAGTAAGTAGTATGTAGGGGCATAACCCAGCCATTGAAGGCACGCACCTTGTTGCCCCCTGACAAAAGACTGTTGAGTACCTTTGTCAGGCGACTAAAGAAGCGCTCCTTCACTGACTGTTTTATCCCCCCACTCTCTAAACCCAACGACTCGGACATACCAAGATATTTATAGGAGTCGGCTTCGGAGAGAGATCTTAAAGTTATTGTGTGAGAAAGTTGTAAATTCATTGAATTTACAACTTTCCCTCGCTGCACGTGCATAACCGCGCACTTATCTACACCGAACTCCATGTTGATGGCAGCACTGAAAGTCTCAGTGACTTTCAGTAACTCCATCAATTCATGGCGCTTCGGTGCAAAAAGTTTGAGGTTATCCATGTACAGCAAGTGTAAAATGACTTCACCCTCTCTTCTAAGCCGATAGCCAAGCCCTTAATCATTTAGCAAAGTAAATTTTTGGTACCTCGAAAAGTACGCGAGGCGATTGAAATCCAGCGTCATCCAAATTTCAACCGAGACCAAGTATGGAGTCTAGCCCCTGCGTGGAAACCAGTTCTCGCCATTAAACACAGTGATCGGCAAGAATATGTGCCACAAGACACAGTCAGTGTTGTGTGCACGGGCCTTTATAATGCGGCGACGAGCGATGATGACTCACAATCGCCGGAGCCTGTGGCGACCGAGCCACTATCCGCGCGTGCCGCGCGGGCATAGAGGCGTGCGGCGCGGAGGGACATTAACGCGATAAACTCCGGCGACAGTGCGGGTGCAGCGCTCCGCGAGGGTACGCGCACTGACCCATGATGATGAGGCACCGATTGCCTCGAAACCGGTCGGACGTCTAACTGACAGTCGACCATTGCACGTGAACTGAACTGAACTGAATTGTGCATTTATAATTGTTTTATGTTGTCTAAATAAATGATTTAACAGAACGCGTTAGATTGCTTCAAGGCGTTATTTTCTCGTGTCCAAGGGTGGAAAGCGCCATGAATCCTAACCGTGTGTGTATCTACTATATGAAGTAGGTATATCATCATCAAGATCCAGTAGTTTGCTTATTTGAAATTATACGGATGCTATACGTATATATAATACGCATATGCAAGTTTTATCAGCCATACAGCCTGCAAGGTTACAAATACTGCAACTTCCCTAGTTCACGGCAAGGTTTACAAATTAACAGTGGTAACTGGTTATTCACCTGAGTTTATTTTATTCATTGATATGCACCAGGCCGGTATTTTATGTCTGTTCATTTAGAACAATAAAGAACAACGAAGTAGTTTTAGTTTAGTATTTTTCGTATCATTCTGTCTGATGTATTTTTGTGATGGACCCGTTAAGGCTTCTGCTTAAATTCTGCAGTAAATAGTTATTCGAAGATTTTTTTAACCACACCACACCACTGGAATCCAAAAAATATACAAAGTCAGCAAGAAAATGGGCAATATATACAAATATTTACGTCGTTAATCTTCCAACCCTATCCTTATCCCACTTAAGTGGGGTCGCTACAACATGTATTTTTTTTCATTTGCGTCTATCTGTAGTCATTACTGTATCCATTACGTTTATAATCATATCTTCCACCACACAATCAACCAGACCTTCGGCCTTCCTCTGCCTCTATACTTTTATGTCTATTTCCTTTCTAGTTACGTAACGTTGTCACCACGTTTTCTCACAAACACACACGCTACATGCAATCTCTTTTCATCCAACTTCTTAGTGGCACATTATCAGCATCACTCTCAGATCCATACATAGTAACGACAGCTCTAATTTAACTATCTTGTCAATGCGGGCCCGGTGGCGTAATCGTGAGGGCCCGGTGGCGTAATCGGGAGAACGGTCGGCTTTGATGCCGTGGTACCGAGTTCAACCCGCCGTGCACCAATGAATTTTTGTATCGAAAAATGTATGTGCGCTTCTCACAGTGGCCCTCCGGTGAAGGAAAACATCGTTAAGAAACCAACAACCCCCGCATGGTGGTAGGACACTATCTAGTGTCCACCTGGCCAGCTACCCTCAAGTTAGAAAATCTGTCGCCAAACATCTAATGTGTTGCGGCAGCTATCCTTGAGAGCCAGTTCCCATTCTAGGCCTAGCGTGCTTACCATCTTCGACCGCATCATCACTTACCAACAGGTGAGATAGTGTCAAACACTAGCCTATAAAATATATTTAAAAAAAGTGTCCCAAGTGACAGAAAAATCAATAGTACTTAGAATAGTCTAATTTTAGGGGCATTTTCTTCAATTTTCAGACAAGTACATTTCCATCTTAGACCGCATCTTTATCTAATATCCGGTGAGGAGTGGCCAAATATTATGTTCATGATGTTTTTGTCTTACCTCCTATGTCATTATTACCTACTAAACAATATTTGTAATTCTAATGATATATGACTGTAAAGTATAAAGCATTGTGGATCCTTCTAATAATATTTATGTTTACTTGTACTTATGGTCGTAAATGGAGTACAATAATACATATCTTATAAGTATACTAGTGGCTCTGTGAGCAGTAGACATCGCGAGTCTGTCTTTGCCACGGTCTTGCATTGCTATAAAAGCTTAAAACTACCAACCCCAGGGCGGTCTAGTAGAGTAGAAGTCCTAACACTTCTACATATAAGTACATAAGTTGACGTACGAGTAAGTAAAGATAAAATACGTGTTTTGAAATTATTCCAAAAGAAATAATGTTGACTTGAACGTAAAAAAATCACATAGGTTCAATCAAACATATAACTCATTTTCCGAAATCCCGACTATGCTATATTATAATTTTATTTTAAGAAGCGTTCTCATGCTGGAATTAGCACAAACGCTATTCAAAAATTGGGAAGTATCCTGACGATCCTGAACTTAACTACATTTTATACTGTAACGCACATGGACACCAAAAGTGGTGTTTCAAA
Organism: Cabera pusaria; assembly: GCA_954871355.1. Classification (NCBI taxonomy): domain Eukaryota; kingdom Metazoa; phylum Arthropoda; class Insecta; order Lepidoptera; family Geometridae; genus Cabera; species Cabera pusaria. The sequence continues at coordinate 24,563,502 of OX940885.1, read as the reverse complement.
CGATAGCGCGATCTAAATAAAAGACAACGCCATCTAGTGAAAACACAACGAACTAAAACGCCCTACTGGAACAAAAAATTGCACTTTAAAGTTTAATATTTCGTAAATGGAGCATTCAATCGAAAAATGGTATTAGCAACTCTTAAGTCATTTTAAAAGATCTATTCAACGATACCCCACACGGTGGGGTAGACGATGAAAAAAATTCATCCCCACGTCTCATATAGGGGAGCTACCCTAAAAAAAAATATTTTTCAAAATTTTATTTCAGCACTTTGTCGGCGTCATTTATTTACATATCCCCACAAAATGACAGCTTTCTAGTATTAACGGTCTCTTAGCAAAACCTCGGACAGACAGACAGACGGGCATGACGAAACTATAAGGGTTCCTTGTCAGGACTACGGAACCCTAAAAAGGGAAGCGAGAAGCGAGGTTTTTTCCTTAACGTAATACATACAGGTACCTAGATTTCGCGCGTATCTATCAAAATAAACCAGCCAAATTCGAGTGACACCTGCAAACGAAGGGTACCTTACCACTGTACAATCTATACTAATATTATAAAGAGAGAACATTTGTATTTTTGTATGTTTGTATGTTTGTATGTTTGTAATGAGTAAGCTCAAAAACTAAAACGATTTAAAAAATTCTTTCACTAATACATAGAATGGACTTTCGGAATGAAAATAGGCTATATATTATCCCGTTTAAATCAAAGGTACATTCGTGGAGACCTAATTTGCAACCTAAGTCGGCAAATAAACGGTTGAAAAAACACGTTTCTCACGAACGCTGCTTAATTGAAAATAGATAGAAGAATATTTTCTATGCAAGAGTTGTACAACTTAATAAGACCAACAAAAAAGTCCGCGACAGCATATGTCTATCTCTTAAGGTTGACTCACAGTAACCATTTTAATCTTAAAATTTTTGTTAAAAAATATTACATAACTTCCAAGGCTATTTTCAAGTATATAGTAATAATCCTTATCCAAATAATTACGTTAATTAGCTTGGCCACATATTATAGATTAAAATTGTCCTTTACAGTATATAATTCAAATGAAAACTCTAGAAGATATCACGAATTTCACAAACACGCATCGCAAAATTAATAAAATATTTGCAGTGAAACCACAGATTAGGTCATAGTTACTTCGAAAATATTATTATAAGCTTAGCTATGCTGTAGATCCCCACCGATCACAATCAATTTGAAGTCAATATAGTATAATAATATGATCTATTGTATAAAGTAATATTCATCTATATATATAATAATATAATATAATATTTTAAACCACCCCGTCTGATCTATGTATAATAGCTTTTTCCAATGACTCTAAACACGACATTTAAAATCTGAGCTGTAAGTTGGTGAGGATTTGAGTATTCTGTAGAGTCCAGCTAGGCTATTCTGTAAGCTATCTCGACAGCGGAATCCGCGGTGAGATTCGAATTTCGTACTACGAAATTCAATCGTATCACGTTCGTAATACGGTTGAATTTCGTAATACGCAATTTAAATCTCACCGCGGATGCCGCTGTCGAGATAGCTTACAGAATAGCCTAGCAGGAGGCTTCCATGTTCTTACAATATCGTTGAAGAAGAAGATTTTCGAATTGATCAGACCTATGAAAGTTGATTTCATAGCGCAAGTAACTAGAAAAAAGCTCATAATTTTTTACGATTGAACGAATTTTCATGAATCAAAGCTAAGAAAACTCTCGATGAAGACATCTATCAAAAAAAAACTATCAATAATAAAAACAAAATCGGTTCATCCGGTTAGGTGCTAAGATGCTACAGACAGACACACAGATACACACGTTAAACGTATATTACCCCTACATTTTGCGTCGGGGAACGCCGTAAGGCTACGGCGGCAGATGTACTCCTTGGTAAGCTACTTTTTGGTAGATTTAATGATTCCACTACCACTGTACGAAAACTCATGATTCATGAATGCACATAAAACTTTCATTGGTAGATATATAGCTAGGATTAGAACCATCGACCGTCGGGTCAGAATCAGGGTAACTATCCTTTACGCCAAAAGGCCGTCCAATATCAATACGTAAGTATTATAAAACAAAGTTCATCACTGCGTCTGTCTGTCTGTTCGCAATAATCTCAATAGCTACTGAACGGATTATCATGCGGTTTTCACCAATAGCCAGAGTGTTTATGAGGAAGATTTAGGTGCATAATTCGTTAAGGTTTTGTGTAAATTGGATGAAATATGACGATGGTTGTTAAATATGTTCATATTTTATATTCGATGCAACAAACTGATGCAAATTTTGTAGGCATATATGTTCTACCCGTGCGAAGCCGGGGCGGGCTGCTAGTATTTAATAATTGCATGCAGTCTTCGTCTGTAATTATAATAACAGCAGCTGTTACCCGCGGCCTCGCCCGCGTTCGCGTAGCGAAAATTTTTATGATTGTTATGATGCTGGCAGTTTTATGAACGTCACTGTCGTATATTCGACGTCGCGCACTTATTAAGAGAGTATTACAATAATATCGCTTAAAAACTAAAAAAGAACCGACTTCAATGCCGCGCTATTCATTTTCATTACCAATTTTGAGATATCTCCTTGGGGTATGGGACACTTGGGATATCTCCTTACGAACAAAAAAAGAATAATCAAAATCGGTTCATAAACGACGAAGTTATCCGCGAACGAACATAAAAAATTAAATATATACGGTCGAATTGAGAAACCTCCTTTTTTTGAAGTCGGTATAAAAAAAAATCTATCCCATCTATTCGAAAAGTGATGGTTTGTTCCTCGTAACTGCGCGCAAAATAGATCTTTTCCGCCCTAGGGCGGGAAAGTAATTTTTTAATTTTTGGCTTATGAATGTTCTTTTATAGTGCCATGTCTAAGAAGGTTCAATAATATGTTAAATAGAGAGCGCGTGGCGTTAATTTAGTTAAAAAAAATGCAGCGACGTCATAATAGACGGGGAAACAAATTAAAAAAAAATTAAGCGCGCAAAGTGGCACAATACACATATTTTGTGGTGGCCAAGAAGAAAAAAAAGCGCTAGAATTATTGGCATTTTTAGTCTGTGGTCACAGACTGTCATAATAACACATTTAACCATGGACTAGGAAATACATATGGACATGGAGGTGCCGCGATATATTTGCTTGTATGGATATAACGCGTAGAAGTCATAATGGAACCTAAAATGACTGCCATTGATTGTCCATTGGTTGACACAATTCTAGCAATGGACCAATGGACAATTAATGGCTTACGTTTTAGGTTTAGATATGCACCTTATTTTGTAGGTATTTCATGTCCCTATGTATATAATACTAGCTGTACCCGCGACTTCGTCCGCGTAGAATAGTGACTTTGGGCAGCATTTTTAGATATATCTTTTGGTTTATTTTGAACTATAAACACCGTCGTTTAGGTATTTAAAAAAATATACTTTACATTAATGCTTCTCTATACACGATATTAGACGTATAGCCATCGGGGATAAAGCATACAGGCTGCTAGGATTGCTAACACGTGACAGAGCCACATAAAGTTGTACCGTGTGAAAAATAGCTTAATACAATACAACCAATATAAATAATCCACACCCACAATTTTAAGCGTCTGACCTTGGGCTTTATTAATTGTCATCACGAAATATTAACTTCTATTTATTATCATTATATAATCATAATCTATCTTCTATGTATTATATATATATACAATCCAAAGTCCAAAGTGACTGAATGGATTATTGTCTGATATATCAACGCACTACCTAAACTGCTGGTCTTAGGCACATTAAATTTGGAGGGTATGTTCTTTGTTAAGTGTAGGCTATAAAAGGAGTTTTTCGAAATTCCACACTTAAAAGGGTGAAATGGAGGGTTGAAGTTTCTATGAAACTTTTTATTCTCTGGGTCGATTGACTCGAAAATTGGTACACATACTCTTCAATTAAAATAATGAGTTACGTGTACCACAGTTTTTCCAAAATCATCCTCTACGTGTTTTCCGGATTTACTGAATGATTGTCTGATATATCAACGCACTACCTATGCCGTTGGTCTTAGAGACATGATATTTAGAGGGTGTGTTCTTTGTGAAGTGCAAGTATCCGGTTGATTTAAGTTTCTGTGAAACTTTTTATTATCTGGGTCGATTAGCAATAGCACGGTAATTCAAGCAACAGAAAGATAACTTCAACTTTTATTTGAGCGATACGGGTATCACAGTTTTTCCAAAATCATACCCGATACATTTGTTTCTGCAATAATTTTAAAAACAATGTAACCAACTATTCCTTAACTTTTTCCCCAACGTTATTGAACTACCCTTTCGAGTTGAAAATTGTGCAATTTCCCTTCAAAGCTTTACCAAGATCATCATATCCAAATCTCAAGGCTTAACTCTTCCTTCTTTAACAGGGGTAGACTTAGGGAGGACTTTTGCTTTTTACACGGTCGGTTATACGTGGTCTGCTCCAAAGTAAGCACACGTAGCAGATTTTTTTGGGATATTGTCAGTTTGTATGTATAAAGATATTGAAAGGGTCAGATCCGGCTACTGATGACCTCGATGTGCACTGCAGGATGTTTTCGTTGTGAAAATAAACCCCTTTAACTTAAATGATTATTTATTTTCTTACTGGACTGTATTACATAGATAGGCGTGGCGCCTCACGCGAGTCTGTCGTCGAACTGAACTATTATATAAGTACTCGCTTCTTATATAATAGCCTATAACCATATTTATAGTGTGCGAGGAGAGCGGGCGTAGCTCTGTCCTGCCCGCACGACTATAAATTAAAACAGAGCGCATTAGCGGCGCCGCATCAGTACATCGGCGTCGCTTCTATCGTTCACATCGCTAGAATCCTATCATTCACATCATGAATGCTAGCTACTTGTGTACTCTAACGACATTACATGTTATTATCGCTATTTCTCAAATACTGTCTCTTTTACAAAATTACATCTGTTTACTACTACAATGGTAAGCTAGGTAACGCTTCGTTGTCCGTAACAGATATAATATAAGAAAAATACGTAATTTGATTCCTGTAGGCCGCGCAAGCGAAGCCGCGGGCAGAAGCCATTAATATGAAGTTTAGTAAAGGTCGAAAAGTTTGAGGTCCCGGTGGTGTAAGTGGGGAAAACGGTTGGCAGAGGTGCCGAGTTTAATCCCCGCCGTGCAGTAATGGATTTTTATATCGAATAATTGTATGTGCGCTTTTCACAGTAGCCCTCCGGTAAAGGAAAAATATCGTTATGAAACCAACAACCCCCGCATGGTGGTAGGACACTATCTAGTGTCTACCACCCTTAAGTTAGAAAATCTGTCGCCAAACATTAAAAGTGTTCCGGCAGCTATCCTTGAGAGCCAGTTTCCATTCAAGGCCCAGCGTGCGATCTTGGACCGCATCATCACTTACAAAAAGGTGAGATAGTGGTCAAACGCTGGCCTATAAGATATATCAAAAAACTGGCCAAGTGCGAGTCAGCATCGCGTCTCTTATCGCACACTTAGGGAGGGTTCCGTACAAAACGAAACATAACAGAGTTTCAACCTCATATATTTGATTAATTGATATTACCAAGAATATTTGGTTTGGTCGCGATCTAGAAAGACGGGGCTCGTTTACTAGCGCCATCTATGTCATTTTGCCGAAACTAATTAGATAGATCGCGTTTAAGAACACGTTTTTTGTATGGGGACCCCCTTTAATTTTTAACTTTATTTTGTTTTTAGTATTTGTTGTTCTAGCGGCAACAGAAATACACCATCTATAAAAATTTCAACTGTCTAAATATCACGGTTAATGAGCTATAGCCTGGTGACAGACGGACAGACAGACAGACAGACAGACAGACAGACAGACGGACAGCGGAGTCTTAGTAATACGAGTAGGGTCCCGTTTTACCCTTTGGGTACGGAACCCTAAAAAAAAGGTTCATTCGACGCTACTGAACAGAGAAAGAATATCTATACTAATACTATAAAGAGAGAACATTTGTATGTTTGTAATGATTTGGCTCAAAAACTACTGGACCGATTTAAAAAAATTCTTTCACTAATATATAGAATGGACTTTCGGAATGAAAATAGGCTATATATTATCCCGTTTAAATCAAAGGTACATCCGTGGAGACCTAATTTGCAACGTAAGTCGACAAAAAAACGGTCGAAAAAACACGTTTCTTTCGAACGCTGCTCAATTGAAAATAGATAGAAGAATATTTTCTATGGAAGAGTTGTACAACTTAATAAGACCTACAAAAAGTCCGCGACAGCATATGTCTATCTCTTAAGGTTGACTCACAGTAACCATTTTAATCTTTAATTTTTTGTTAAAAAATATTATATAACTACCAAGGCTATTTTTAAGTATATAGTATTAATCCTTATCCAAATAATTACGTTAATTAGCTTAGCCACATATTATAGATTAAAATTGTCCTTTACAGTATATAATTCAAATGAAAACTCTAGAAGATATCACAGATTTCACATACACGCATCGCAAAATTAATAAAATATTTGCAGCGAAACCACAGATTAGGTCATAGTTACTACGAAAATATTATTATAGGCTTAGCTTTTCTGTAGATCCCCACCGATCTCAATCAATTTGAAGTCAATATAGTATAATAATATAATATTGAAACCACCCCGACCCGACTGATCTATGTATTAATTTTTTCATTAAAAGCATTCCAATGACTAAACACGACATTTAAAATACGAGCTATAAGTTGGTGAGGATTTGAATATTCTGTAGAGTCAATGTTTCCATATTCTTACAATATCGTTGAAGAAGAAGATTTTAGAATTGATCAGACCTATGAAAGTTGATTTCGTAGCGCAATTAACTAGAAAAAACCTCATAGTTTTATAATAATATCGTTTAAAAACTAAAAAACAACCGACTTCAATGCCGCGCTATTCATTTTCAGTACCAATTTTGAGATGTTTATCTCAATATCTCTGGAGATACTTATCATACCTCGATAAAATTACCACACTTGGGATATCTCCTTTCGAACAAAAAAAGAATAATCGAAATCGGTTCATAAACGACGAAGTTATCCGCGAACAAACATAAAAAAAAAAAAAAAAAAAAAAATATATATATATATATACGGTCGAATTGAGAAACCTCCTCCTTTTTTTGAAGTCGGTTAAAAATAGAACGAATTTTCATGAATCAAAGCTAAGAACACTCGATGAAGACATCTATCAAACAAAAAAAAAACTATCAATAATAAAATCAAAATTGGTTCATCCGGCTGGGTGCTAAGATGCTATGCAGACACACAGATACACACGTTAAACGTATAATACCCCTACTTTTTGCGTCGGGGAACGCCGTAAGGTTACGGCGGCAGATGTTCTCCTTGGTGTTAAGCTACTTTTCAACCGACTTCGAAAAAGAACGAGGTTCTCAATTTGTTTTTTTTCTTTTTTTTGTGCGGATGTTACGCGATTACTCCGTCAATTGTGAAACGATTCGAATGTTTATTTTTGTAATCGGTAGGGTACGTTTCCTAAGTGGTCCCATTGTAATTTCATCGAGATTTGATAAGGTAGATGAGATTTTTTTTCTTTTTTTTTTGTGTGGATGTTACGCGATTACTCCGTCAATTGTGAACCGATTCGAATGATTATTTTTGTAATCGGTAGGGTACGTTTCCGAGGTAGTCCCATTGTAATTTTTTGAAATTGACTCGCGGAGCATTGAAGACGGTGGTTTTAGTTTTTAAACTATCTTAATTATTGGTAGATTTAATGATCCCACTACCTCTGTACGAAAACCCATGATTCATGAATGCACATAAAACTTTCATTGGTGGGTATATAGCTAGGATTAGAACCAACGACCGTTCGGGTCAGAATCAGGGTAACTATCCTTCACGCCAAAGGGCCGTCCAATATCACTACGTAAGTATCATAAAACAATGTCCATCACTGCGTCTGTCTGTCTGTTCGCAATAATCACAATAGCTACTGAACGGATTATCATGCGGTTTTCACCAATAGCCAGGGTGTTTATGAGGAAGGTTTAGGTGCATAATTCGTTAAGGTTTTGTGTAAATTGGTTGAAATATGACGATGGTTGTTAAATATGTTGATATTTTATATTCGATGCAACAAACTAATGCAAATTTTGTAGGCATATACTTTCTACCCGTGCAAAGCCGGGGCGGGCTGCTAGTATATTATAATAACAGAAATATGAATAATACCTTATTATTCATATTTCTGTGATTATAATATGTATAGTAGATAGTTTAACAAATTTTCGACGTGATTTTTTAAATTGGCTTAACTTTTTTTTTTTTTTTATTCCGGTCTGGGTAGCACTTGATCACTATCTCACCTGATGTTAAGTGATGATGCGATCGATGATGGAGCGTGCTTACCCAGAAGATACCTATTCACTCGCGATTTGAAGACCCCGACACGCCTGGGTTTTAGCAGCATTGAACTTGATCAGATTGGCATCGCCCCAATCGGAGACTGCCTTCAAAGAATAGTTCAAGCGCTCGACCATCGCTTCTCTATGAGACTGGATTTGTAATGCACTGGTTCGTGCGTTGGATGCATAGCTCTCTACAACAGTGCTGTCATCTGCGTACCCAAAGATACCGGGTTTAAGCAGGTCATTAATATGCAGCAGAAAAAGTGTTGCAGAGAGTACTGATCCTTGAGGGACTCCGGCATTTATGGCCAATTGGTCGGAAGAACAGCCATCGATGACCACTCGAATCGACCGATCCCTCAAGAAATCTGCTATCCAAATACATAAACCAGTGGGAAAGCCGTATGAAGGAAGCTTGCTAATAAGGCTATCGTGCCAGACCCTGTCGAAAGCCTTCGAGAACTTTTTTATTTATAAGCCGATTGACATGAAACAAACACTAAGGCTGAGTTGTACTATCTTACTTTAACTATAACAAACGTCAAAAATCTGTCGGCGGGTGGTGACTTGCCAACCACTGAATGGAATGGGCCCCCCATTAAGGCGGACCGTTATATTGGCGCCGAGGGGCAATATTGGTGTGGATAGCTAAGGATGTTGAGAGGTGTGCTGCACTTTCACTAAACGCTACTAGCGGCTTTATGCCTTTAACACTTCCACCCTGGAGCTTAGGTCTTAGCTCTTGCGATTCCCACCACCAGCCGGCCGGTCAAGGCAAGCCGGGGGTCAGAGGGTCACATTTAGCCCTCACGGGATAGGGGTACGCGGTGTCGCCACTCACCGTCGGCTCGCCACAAAGCCGCCCCTGCAGAGCCACAAAGCCGCCCCTGCGGGTGCCACAATGCCGCCCCTGATTATTATTATCTTCTTTATTTACTTTACATCACGGGTCATTTATGTTTATTATTATTATGCACATATTTATTTTCTGATCTTAGGATTAGGTTTTTTACAATAATGTACATAAAAAATAATAAAAACATAATTATATAAACATAAAATATTATAAAAAACCTAAACCTAGGGTGCCGCCGGCAGCGGGGCAGGGCCCAAGCTACCGGTGGTTAGGACTGTAAGGAGAGGAACCTCCTGACGTTGCGAGGTTGCTGGTGGATGATCCTGGCTACGAGATTATGTCTGTGCAAGTACTCGCGGTTAGCAAGATGAGAACAACCGGAAATTATATGTCTGAGTGACTCTCCGGGACGGCGGCATGCCCGACATATGTCGACCGTACCATCCTTCATGATATATTTCCGGTAGTTGTTCGTCTTGATAACTTCGTCCGCAATTGCACAAACAAAACCTTCGGTTTCCCCAAAGAGGTCCCCGAATTGAAGCCAGTTCACCGACGCGAGCAGTTCCACATCGGGCCCTGTTAAGGCTCGATAGAACCGGCCATGCAGCTCCTCGCTCTTCCATACTGCCTTACGGTCCTCGGTGCTCAGCACTTGAGGCTTGCGCCAGTTTTCTTTGCCTAAGGAGAGAGGCGTGAGGTTCCTGTCAACTGCCACCACATCGCGATGCATTCCACACTCGTTACTAAGGAAATATTCCCGGAGACTGCACACCTCACGGTTGTGGAGGGTCTTGGCATTTAAAAGGCCTCGACCACCCCATTTCCGTGGGGTATACAGTCTCATAACAGATGAGCGCGGGTGAAGCATGCGATGTGATGTCAATTGCTGCCGAACCTTTCTGTCCAGGGCTTAGTATGCCAAAGGTGTATAAGTTGGGGCATAACCCAGCCGTTGAAGGCGCGCACCTTATTGGCCCCTGACAAAAGACTGTTAAGTACCTTTGTCAGGCGACCGAAGAAGCGCTCCTTCACTGACTGTTTTATCCCCCCACTCTCTCTACCCAATGACTCTGACATGCCTATGTATTTATAGGTGTCGGCTTCTGAGAGAGATCTGAAAGTCCATTGTCTCAGAAAGTTTTAAATTCGTTGAATTTACAACTTTATTATTATTATTATGTACATTTCGACTACCATTCGTTAGGTATAATATTTACTTACGTTTAAAAAAAATTACCGCCCTCGCTTGAAGGGTTCAGCGGACCAATCCGGCGGTTGGTAAAAATATTTAAAAAATATCATAATAACTATCCATAAACTATCCAAAATGGTAAAGTATACATGAAGGTTCATTAGATGCACAGTGGGGTCCTCTACCACCCTGCTTCGTTTAAGCCATCGGTGCTGAATCACCCTGTATGTACACTATGACAACAAACAATAAACAGTTGTAATATTGCTTAACAGTTTATTTCACAATATTAGGTACGTAAATACACATAATAATGTAGTTTACAGCATTAACTGGGAGAAAGCGCAAGTCGTGTGAAGACGATAACAAATCATATGTTGATCCGCGAATGACGCGGAGCTCACTAAAAAACTAACCGTCTCTCAAATCGCGCGTGGGGACCGCACCCCCGCTACCGATGCTTGCGCGGGCGTTTCGCGCGTTATAGCCTCCCCCTCTAACCCGAACGAAGCGCCCCCCGAAGTCGGGTTAGCCTTACGAGGTCGTCCTCTCCTACGTTTCTCCTGAATTGGAGCTTGGATGTGGCCAACGAACGGAGTTAGCAGCGAAACGTGATATTTACCTAATGAAACACCGTCACTAAGTCGCTCTAACACATACGTCGAAGAACCTACCACTTCATGTATACGATAAGGTCCATCGCGACGTGGAATGAATTTCGGCGTCTGCCCTTTATTCGTATCATTTAGGCCTTGCGTTTTCAGTAGCACCAGGTCTCCCTTCTCGTACTCTGGCGCTGGACGTCGATGCTCATCGGCGTATCTCTTCTGAACCGCTTGGGCCTTCTCGTGCACATCGCGCGCATTTAATAGCACAGTAGACAGTGATTTGAGATAAGGCGTTATTGCTAAAACTACGTTGTCGTTCTCTATAATAGCCCGCATATCGCAAAGAACATCTGCGGGCGCGCGTATTTCGCGCCCAAAGTTTAAGAAAGCAGGCGAATGACCCGTACCAGAGGTTACGGCGGAGTTCATGGCGAACCGTATGGCTGCGAGATGGGTGTCCCACAATCCATGATCATTACCTACTAAAATAGCTAGTTGTGGCTTAAGGTCACGATTTTTCCGCTCGACGGGATTGGACTCGGGGTGATAGTAAGACGTCAAGGTCTGCTTAATCCCCATGACATGGCAAGTTTGCTGCATCACCTCACTGATGAATTGGACACCATTATCGCTGACGAGCCTCCTGGGAACCCCATAACACAAAAATACCTCATTAACTAGTACCTTAGCACACTCCTCACTCGTGGCAGTAGCGAGGGCGAATAGCTCCACCCATCGCGTACAAGTATCTTCCACGATCAAAATCCACTTTTTCCCATGTGGTGTCTCCGGTAGCGGACCGAACAAATCGACCGCTAGGACCTCGAAACGGTGCGACGTGGCAGGCACCTGTAATAATCCGGCCGGTTTCCTAGTATATGCCAGCGATACAAGGTAGATACTACCTTGTATCGCTGGCACGCCGCGCAGTTCTTCACATACTGGGCAACAAAAGCTCGCATGCCGGGCCAGTAATATTTCCCAACGATGCGCTGCACAGTCCGCTCTACGCCAAAATGACCCGCTGTGGGCGCATCGTGGTACTCGGCGAGCACGGTAGCGCGCTCGTGTTCCGGGACCACCAGGCATGCATCATCGTTGTCTTCGTTCTCGGGACCGTAACGATACAACACACCGTCGGTCATTACATACCCTTTATCAGCCCATGCTCTCCCCCTAAATTCATCGTCGGACTCAATTGCGTTGACGATTTTACGTATCTCGGGATCCTTAGCTTGGTTCTCCCGGACGTCCTTGGAGCTGCGGGAGGGCAAGTTTACTACTGTATAACACAGGTCACAGTCAGTGTCTGAAGTACACGCTGGGCGTGACAGCGTGTCTGCCAACACGTTCGACTTCCCTGGCGTGTATTCAATCTTTAAGTTGTACTCTTGGAGACAGAGTGCCCACCTGGCCAGACGTCCGCTCGGCGATTTAAGGCTCATGAGCCACCTGAGCGGCTGATGATCCGACTTGACGACTACATCAGTCCCATCGATGTACCCCCTAAATTTAGATACGGCCCATACAACGGCTAGGGCCTCTCGTTCCGTCGTACTATAATTTTTCTCAGCCGCCGTGAGAAGGCGGCTAGCGTACTCGACAGGTCGCTCATCCGTCCCCTCCCCCTGGAGGAGAGCAGCCCCGAGAGCGTAGCCACTGCTGTCAGTCCTGAGGACAAACGGCTTTGTCTCATCAGCCTGACGTAGGATCGGCGCTGAAACTAAGAGCGACTTGATTGCATCGAAGGCACTCTGCTGTTCAGGTCCCCATTTCCAGGTGCTCACCTTCTTCAGCAGCGTCGTAAGCGGCTGGTTAATTTCCGCGTAATTGGGTACAAAGCGCCTGAACCAGCTTGAAGTTTGCAAGAAGCACTTCAAATGCTTCACATTTTGTGGGATCGGCATATCGGCTATGGCAGACGTTTTGTCCGGGTCAACGTGTATACCACCTGGTAAGATGACGTGTCCCAAGAACTTGATGGAGTCCCTTGCAAACTGACTCTTCTCGCGGTTCACTCGTAGGTTAAACATGGCCAGACGTTTAAATACTGCATCCAGGTCTTCCAGGTGCTTGTCAAATGAGTGGTCAGACAGCACCAGCAGGTCATCCAAGTATGCTACCAAAGTGATACCTGGTAAGTTGGATTTGAACCTGTCGATTAACCTCTGGAACGTAGCTCCAGAATTACGGAGACCCATAGGCATGCGTCTAAACCTGAACGTCCCCAACGGTGTCGTGAATCCTGTGAGGTCTCTATACTCGGGGTCAACGCTCACCTGATAGTACCCTGACCTAAGGTCAAGCGAGGTCATGTACTTCGATGTCTTCGCAGCGTGCAGTATGTCCTCGATCCTAGGGAGCGGGTAGCGATCAGGCTCGGTGACTGCGTTGAGTTTGCGGTAGTCGATGCAGAGCCTAAAGGTATCATCCTTCTTTTTAACGAGGACGACGTTGGAGGCCCATGGAGTCTCGCACTCCTCGATAACGTCGGCACTAAGCAGCTTCTGCAGCTCTTTCTCCAAGGCCTCTTTCTTCGACGGAGACAACCTGTATGGCGGCGAAGCAATGGGCTCTTGGTTTTCACTTACCTTTATTTTATGCGAAATAAAGTCCGTAGGGGGTCCGTCGGCCGCAAACTGGTCCGCTCTGCTGCGCAAGAAAGCGTTGAGCGCGGTCCTGTGCTCTGGCGACAGCTCCGTCCCTTCGTTGTCGCGCAGCGACACGTCGGCGATATCTGCTCGCATTAATTCCGTGCTTTTTAGAGTATAAGTCTCGACGAATGGAAATATTTGATTGGGGCAGTCTGAAAAAAACCATGACTCTTGGGCTATGTCCAGTACTATGCCAGCCCTGGCGATAAAGTCGCGTCCTAATAAAGTTCTAGTGTCTTCGCCGGGGAACACCATGAACTCGACCGGTACCTGCCTTTCCTCTAAAACTACTGGTACAGTAGCGGTCAACACTACTTTTAACTGGCGCGAGCCGTCCGCAAGCCCAATGGTGCGCTCTACTTCACGAAAATGTACCCCGTTTGACCGCAGAATAGAGTATAGTTGAAGACTAGCGATACTAGATGTGGCGCCAGTGTCGACAATAGCGACGCCTTCCCTATCCGCAATAGTAACGCTTACCGTCGGATGCGATGACGTCATCACCGGAGAACTATCGTCGGTAACGATATTAAATTCCGACGACTTTGTGGTAGGCAACTTTTTGTTTAGGCAAGTATCACACCTCGACTTTACTACCCCGGGTTGACCACATCCATAACAGCGTATTGGGTTCGACCCGGTCGAATTGATATTTGAGGAATTTGACTTTACAATGTTATCGCTTTTATTATTATTTTTTAAGTTACGACAATCGGCTACAACATGTCCGTAATGTTTACAAAAATTGCAACGAACTCTATTGTTACGTTTCAAATGTTCGTTCGAGTTAGAAGCGAGTTCCGTACCGGTAGTAACGCTCGCACTCATGGTAGGGGCGCGATCGCTCGGCGGCTCGCGGGCGCGGGAAACATCGCGCGAGCGTCGCGTGTCGCGAACACTGCTCGTCGAAGCGCACGAATGGTTCGAGTTACTATGTTGCAGCGGGTTATCAATTTCGGCAATTGAATCTTCCATGACTCTCACTTTCTCTAACAAAGAATTAATATTATCATCAATAACATCTCTAGGTAGACGTTTCCTAAGACGGCGATGTAATAATCCGTAGATAATGTCTATCTGCATTCGAACGGGGACTTCATATGGTAGTTTCACTAATAATGGACGCACTCTACATACGAAAACGTCGGCTCGTTCGGATTCCTTTTGCTCGGTGGTGAAGACCTCTCGAAGCACCTTGTATGCCGGCTGTTGTGCGCCGTACATGCCGCGCAGGCGCGCGACGGCGTCCGACCACGTCGCGGCGCCGGTGCGGGCTCCGCGCCACCACACGGCGGCGTCGCCTTCCAGCAACACGGGCAGACCGCGCAGCGCGTGCTCGTCGCTCACATTTGCACACTCCTTGAACACCTCAACCGCGTCGATGAACGCCTCGAGTACCTCGGCGTCGCGCGACCTCCCGTCGAACCGCGCGGTGCACTTAGTGAAGTTGCCGCCGCGCGCGGTGACTGCGGCCGCGGTCGGGCTCTCCGACGACGGCGCCGGTGTTGCAGATAGTGATCTCAGCGTTTCGATGAGGGTCCTGTTCGTCTCCGCCTGCATTCTGGCGAACGCTTCCATGGCGCCAGCGAATAATCTCTCGGTGTCCACGCTTGTAGATGCACCGGGGCTGACGGCGTTCGCCGGGGCGGGGGCGGGGGCGCCATGGGCGCGCGACTCCGCCACCGAATCGAGCTCCTCAAGTCCGCTTCCTTCGTCATTCATGATTTCTTCGTTTCCGACTCGCGATTGTTGTTGTCGGGAAGATCGCGTATATCTTGGCATTACAAACACGACGAAACACCAAAGTTCGTACACTAACACTCTGTAGGTACGCAGGTATATGTAAGCACATTAACTTTTCGTCCGTTGTGATATCGCGTCGCGTGTTTTTCCACTGCGTGGGTGCGAAGCCGCTAGTTGGGCAGCCAGTGTAATATTGCTTAACAGTTTATTTCACAATATTAGGTACGTAAATACACATAATAATGTAGTTTACAGCATTAACTGGGAGAAAGCGCGAGTCGTGTGAAGACGATAACAAATCATATGTTGATCCGCGAATGACGCGGAGCTCACTAAAAAACTAACCGTCTCTCAAATCGCGCGTGGGGACCGCACCCCCGCTACCGATGCTTGCGCGGGCGTTTCGCGCGTTATACAGTTTAAAATTTAAACTAATTTTTTCCGACTAGCACTTGGCAGTTTTATCACGATAGTTATACATTTATAACATACTAAAAGTGCCCGCTGCTTTGCCCGCGTTAAAAACTCCTTTTATTTATTTAAAACTTTTCTTTTGTAAAAACGATTCAATCATTAAAGACATCAAATAAGAATTAGCCAAATCGGTTTACCCGTTTTCTCGTTATCGCGTGACTAAGGCAAATCGGGATTCATATTTATAAGACCCGAATAACCTAAATTTTCAGACTTTGTTACCTACCCCATTTCGAAAAAGCCTACAACACGTACTTACTTATTTATTTACTTATGTGTAATATTTCGAATAAAACAGACTATCTCATGTTGTTTCGCCAAACAAACTTTGAATCCCCGATCCGTATCCGGGAGGAATTTTTAGAAAATCCTTTATGAACCTACGTCATAATGACAGTGACTATCTGCATTTTAAATTTCAGCGCAATCCGAAACAATATTGATTTTCTGACTTTGTCAGCCTTTTAGTGGTGGAATTTCGAAAAAGCCTGAAACACGCATTTACTTATTTATTTACTGAACTACTTGTGTGAAGTTTGGAATAGAAAATACTATCTAATCTTGTTTCTCCATACAAACTTTGAACCCCCGTTTAATCCCCTAAATCCCCTAGTCTAATCCCCTAGTCTAATCCCCTAGGGGTGAATTTTGGAAAATCCTTTCTTAGTACACCCTTACGTACTAAACAAAATATACACCCTCCAAATTTCAGGTCTCTGTGACAAGCGGTTTAGGCTGAGTGTTGTCTATCAGTCAGTCAGTCTGTATGTCAGGACAAAGATTCTTATAGTATTAGATAAGTACATATCTTTTACTTGAATACAGTACAAATGGAATATTCCAAAAGAAAACTTCAGTCTTTTGATTCAATTATTTAAAAAATGTTAGACCATACAAATGAATTCTTAAAAAAACATTTCTAAGACACTTAACTATGAACGTTAAATATATAATCGGATTAACGCCTGATAAAAGTTCAAGGCAAGCATTTCTAAAGTAGAATCCTGAGCGTAGCGAGGGATTCAATGTACGTCGGCCGAGAGAAAATAATGTTGGGGCCGAGTTATACTCTCAGACATATCACTCTGCTTTTCATCCCCCTCTATGAGAAAAGGGAATAGATTAAGGGCTCTATAAAATAGCAATTTAAGAGCATAATATTGTAAAAGACGCTGACTAACATAAACAAACATAATAAACCAATAAATACATAGTTTCCGATAAAAACTTCGCACCTATTGCAATTTTTACCCGATAACATTTTTAGGGTTCCGTAGTCCTGACAAGGAATACCCTTATAGTTTCGTCATGTCCGTCTGTCTGTCTGTCTGTCCGAGGTTTTGCTAAGAGACCGTTAATACTAGAAAACTGTAATTTTCTAGGGGTATGTATATATATTACGCCGACAAAGTGCTGAAATAAAATTGTGAAAAATATTTTTTTTTAGGGTAGCTCCCCTATATGAGAAGTGGGGATGATTTTTTTTTCATCATCAACCCCATCGTGTGGGGTATCGTTGAATAGGTCTTTTAAAATGACTTAAGGGTTGCTAATATAATTTTTCGATTGAATGCTCCATTTACGAAATTATTAACTTTAACGTACAAATTTTTGTTACAGTAGGGCGTCCCCTCTAAAAGCTAAACTGCTGGCTAGAAAAATCTGAAAAATTCGTGATAATAGCGCATTTCATGAACTTTAAAGAAAAATTATAGCGGTTGAGATAACTTTATTAGTTTATCAGTAATAGTCGTTGAACTTGGGTATTGGATAATTTTGTACCAAATACAAAATACTTAGAATAAATCCTTTAAAGTGACAAAGACGAAGTACCTAGTTGCTTGTTTACTTGTACGGAACCCTACATTGCGCGTGGCTCGACACCGCACATGGCCGGTTATTACCTTTATCCATTGACGTATTATACATAAAGACATGAAATACCTACAAAAAAAAGGTGCATACGTAAACGTAAAACGTATGCCATTAATTGTCCATTGGTCCATTGCTAGGATTGTGTCAACCAAGGTCATCCATGGACCAATGGACAATCAATGGCAGTCATTTTAGGTTCCATTATGACTTCTAGGCACCTTTTTTTAGGGTTCCGTAGTCCTGAAAAGGAACCCTTATAGTTTCGTCATGTCCGTCTGTCTGTCCGAGGTTTTGCTAAGAGACCGTAATTTTGTAAGGGTATTTATATCAATTACGCCGACAAAGTGGTAGAATAAAATTTTGAAAAATATTTTTTTTTAGGGTAGCTCCCTTATATGTGAATTGGGGATGAATTTTTTTTTCGTCGTCTAACCCATCGTGTGTGGTATCGTTGAATAGGTCTTTTAAAATTACTTAAGGGTTGCTAACAGCATTTTTCGATTAAATGCTCCATTTACGAAATATTAAACTTTAAAGTGCAAATTTTTGTTCCAGTAGGGCGTCCCCCCCTAAAAGCTAAACTGCTGGCTTGAAAAAACTGGAAAAATTCGTTATAATAGTGTATTTCATGAACTTCAAAGGAAAATTATAGCGGTTAAGATAACTCTGTTAGTGTAGCAGTAATAGTCGTTGGACTTGGGTGTTGGATAATGTTGTACCAAATACAAAATCCTTAGTATAAATCCTTTAAAGTGATTAAGATGATGAAGTTGCTTGTTTGTGATGGGAAGACTTACAGCCTAATAAAAAAAAAATACCTACATACCGTAAAAATATATTTTTCAAAATTTTATTTCACCACTTTGTCGGCGTAATTGATATACACACCCCTACAAAATAACAGATTTCTAGTATTAATAGTCTCTTAGCAAAACCTCGGACAGACGGACAGACAGACAGACGGACATATAGGACCATAGGTTAGTGATAATTTACAATATTAATAATTACAATAATAGGTAGTAGTTAGGCATTGCATACAGTAATATAATTAAAAATCCGATAGATGGCGTTGTACACCGTTAACACACGCAAGTGTTTCATTTTGCATTTTTACGTATATCAAGTTTTACGATTAAATGGTGAATGGCGGTGTACATCGTTGGAACACGAGTGTCTCATTTCACTGTCGATAAGTAGATTACTGATTAGATAATAGATATAATTGAACGTTTTAGATTGCTTCAAAAATAAAACCTTTCAAATGAAAAAAAAAAAATACATATACAAATACATACGGAATAAAGTGTAGAGCTGTGAAAGTAACAAATAAATGTATACCAGTTAGAGCTGTGAAAGTAACGATTAAATGTATACCTGTATGTATTCGTTACTATAAAACATCGAAGTCGTTACTCTCGTATCGTTAAATGTACATACTTGTATATTTAGATATGGGTTTATAGTACGAAAACAAATGAGTAGGTATGTTATTTATGGTAAATAAAAATGTGTTTTACGAACTAAATTTATCCTGTCGTGCAGATACGTACCTACTCGAGAGTACCGATTCGGTACTTCGAGTCAGTTCGAGTACATACGGTTCGACACAGCTTTATTGTTGTGTTCGTTCAGCTGTGTGTTTACAATACACATTGAATTGAATATTGAATTGTGTTTTGTGTTTATATATATTAATTTATATTTATATATAGTATTCAGTATAAACAACAACAGAATCGTTCTATATTGCGATAATGGGCTACTACGGAACCCTACACTGCGCGTGGCTCCACACGCACTTGGCCGGTTTATTTGAAGTTATATCCATACAGGCAAATGTATCGCGGTACCTCCATTTCTATATGAATTTCCTACTCCAAGGTTAAATGTTTTATGATGAAAGTCTGTGACCACAGACTAAATATGGCAATAGTTCTAGCGTTTTTTTTTCTTTTTCTTGGCCACCACAAGATATGTGTAATGTGCCACTTTGAGAGCTTAATTTTTTTTTAAATTTGTTTCCCCGTATATGATGTGCGGCATTTTTTTTAACTTAATTAGCGCCGCGCGCTCTCTATTTAATAGGACAGTAACATTTTTCATAAAAAATTATTATTGAACCTCCTTAGACAAGGCACTATAAAGAACAGTCATAAGCCAAAAATTAAAAAATTACTTTCCCGCCCTATGGCGGAAAAGACCTAGATTAGATGGGATGAAAAGGTTTTTTGTGATTTCTTACTTTCCTAGTACTCATCATATGACATGACATCAATTTGTCGCAAAGAGAGAGTTTGATCCTCATAAAAAAACCTGATCGATTGGGATAAAAAAAAAGTTGACTGCATTTTTGAATACTGTGAATGCGGTTCTATATTAAATTAAAAATTTACAGTCTCATCTGAATGTTTAACTGTAGCTACATTGCCAGAGGTACCTGCCCTTACGGTTCCATCTAAAATATATACCCTGTCCTGTATAGCAGCGTTTCAATCTTTATCATAATAAATGTTGCCTTTTAAAAGTATTAGTCTTTATAACCCCGCAGTTCTATTTTGTTTCACCTGGTCTGGAGTAGATGGGGTACTCCTGCTATGAGCGGCGGCTATACCTCTCCGTCCGCTATTACCGCGCCGTCTCACTTTACTGCTCATAGGCGGTGGCATCGTTTTATCCTCCTTCTGTAATTATCAGACATATCTGATACAAAATATATACTTTTCTACCCAGCCATAACCCATGCAGCTACTTACTTTTTACTACTGTGCGTAAATTCGTGCAATATGAACAACCAACACTTGAAATAGTTGTAGTTGCCAAGTAATATTCAAATTAAACGAGCAGTCGCAATATTGGCGTACCGTATTAGCTCTATTTGAGTATAGAAGCGCATGCACTAAGCTAACTACGAACTCAGAAATATCTGTACCTATTTAAACATTTCAGAAATGTTTCATCAGCCAGTTTTTATCATACAGTAATGCGTAAATAATGCCAAAGCTGTTTAGACTTTTTGTTCCATTATTTGCTGTATTGTATTAATACAGTAAATATTGACCGTTAGGCTGCCTGTCCATTAACGCGTAGTGAGGCAGCGAGAAATGCGCAGCGGAGTTGCGTACTGTATCTGCTAGGCTATTCTGTATGCTCTCCTTTGATGCGGAGCGAGGTAGTGTGGAGCGAAGTCGCGGACTGTAAGTAATTTTAGCGGTGGCGGGAGATCACTTCAGTTTTGTATGATATTTTAAAACTAGTTTATAAATCCCTGGCTACTGCAGCGGAATTATATACAATTCTATTGGTTAATATTGGCACAGCTCCGCTGCTCTCTTCTCCTCTCCGCTTCAGTGGACAGTCAGCCTTGCTCATAAAGTTGAGTCAAAGCATTTATTTTGTACATCGATATCCAAGATAAAATCACTAACAGACGTGAACTCTATGTGACAAAGCTAATATTATGTACAAAAGTGATTAAAAAACAGTGTATTTGCAGTTTTTATTAAGGCAATAATGTCTAATTCAGGCCTATATATAATAAGTAATCATACTTAAGGCTTTAACGTATTACAGAACATTAACACTGGCCAATACAATTATCACTTGCGCTTCGTGAAATTCGGTTGTAAGCAGAGTCAAACTGAATCGGACCGGACTCCGATAGGTATTATCTATCCTAGAATTTACTTTAATCGTTCTGAAATTAGTTAAATCCTTATCTAAAATGTATCTCAAAGAAGAAAAAGACAAGATTCTACAAACTGTCAACACACTTACCAGTTTTAAACAAAAATATTTTGTCATCGACATAAAAAAGAGAAAGAATAATCCCATAAGACATTAGTAAGATATTTTATAAGGCGATCTAAAAGTTACTGTAGCGTGCCCAATTTTATTTATGGTACAAGGCGAAATAGCGTTAACCGAACCCATGCAAAAATGCAGTCTATTCATTCAACTAGCTCACTTGGATGTTATCGGCTGAACCCCAGCTCTTATGTAGATGATCGTAGTCATCTGACCGCCTTCTGTCACGAGCAGACTTAGGAATATAAGCCGACGATCTTGTCGCACCCACCCCGAGAAAATTGCTAAATGCCTCGGTGGTTTTCTTTACGCGAACGTTGAGAGATCCGATGCGAAGGAACCCCTCTTTCTCTGAAATCGATAACGCCGTGTGATTGGTAATGTCTGTCATAGATTCAAGTTGCATTGCAACTTAATGTACAGAAAATTACCACGTATTTTGGTAGAACAGCTTTTAGTCGACGACAGTAGGCATGTTCAGTGCAGTGTATTTACATTAAAATTTGCAATAGCTACATTTTTTTCAAAGTGTGAGCGGATATCTATCTACGTATGTACAGTTTAACGCTATGGAATTAAAGAACCAAATCCTTATCAACGGGAGAGGATACGGCATAAGTTTCAGATTGTGTATACAGGTATAGAACAAGAGAGTAGTGATATTTAGGCCGGCCACATACATTCGGAATTCCGTTTCGAAGTAAAAACTTTGAACGGCAAACTAAAGTATGTATGTGGTAGGTTCATAGATTTGGATGGATTTACTGCGTCAGAAATTTCGAAACGGAATTCCGTTTCAAAATTCGGTATGTAAGTGGTGGGCCTGAGAAATAAATGTAAAACAGATCAAATTCACGAGCTAAAATCATATTATACAATATAGGTGTGAGAATTAGGTAGATAATGCGTAAAGAGTCCACAACGAGCATTTTATTTATCTGAATAATATTTATTAAACTCTGAATCACAGGAACAACGTTGTACCTTTTTTAGTGACTCAGAAACGTCTGAATAACCAGAGTTTTAGCCCATTACTATTTGTACGTCCTGGACGCGATAATATATTGAGTTTCACATCTTTATTTTATTACGTGTCTAGTTTCGGAGTAATACTTTTTTAAGGAGTTTTTAATTCTTATTATCATGTTTTAAAGCAACAAAGTATCTAATAACATATTATATTATCAACCGGACTACGTTATGGATATTCGTCCAGTAATGGTAAAAAATTGAGCCGATGACAATGAAGTTGATAAACATTTTTTAAACCATTTATGAAAATGCTGCACTATGGACTTACTCAAAATCTTACAACACACATACTGTACACCAATGTAGTGCAATGCAAAGATAGCAAACTATTTTATCTTTTCTTACTTGACGGCGGATTTATAGAACATGGAGTTATTCTTATATCCGGAGGAGATGTGACGGTCCGTCTTAAGTCATAAGTGTCGGCCTCTGGAACACCACGCGTGAACTAATTCTACGTATAAATTACCAACAATACAAACCAGAACGAACTTCGACATTGGAATCCGCGTAAGTAAGCAAGCATTACGCCGTTCTGACGCTAGATGGCGGCACGAACTAAAATTAACTTGATATTACATTTAGTGCTATTATCGTATGATCAATTTGTCATATTTATTATAGTAGTTTCGAAGGAGCAATTCCTTCGAAATGTTTAATGAGTACTCAAAAATATGTTATTATACTTTAAAACATCCATTGTATGCAAAATCAATTACTTACATTAATGTATCTACATCGAGTATAATATTCATTTTTAATTATATAATAATATGAATTATATTGATTATAAATTCCTTAAAAGGTACTAATTATTAAGAAATAACTAATGATATTAACTAAATATTTTAAAATACAAAAGTCCATTTAAAATAATTGTAAAAGCAGTAGAGGCAGGATAGATTGTTATTATTTTTATTGCCGTGTACCATTTCGAGAGGAGCACGTCAATTATAATATAAGGTGTAAAGTCAGCATGTGCTTTTCTGTAAAAAAAATGTTCTTTTCAAGGAAAGAACATTTTTTTCAACCATCAAGATGGTAGAACTTTATTTTAACCACAGAAAAATACTTAAAATGTTAATGACTAATTAATTCATTAAGGTTATTAATATTATGTGTATTTTGGTTCGTAATTTGGGTTGGGCTCGGGTAGTAAAATTAACTGGCCAAGTGCGAGTTGAACTCACACACGTAGGGTTCCGATTCAACTAAATTTGCCGGAAAAATATTATAATTTATATACATACATATAAATTAAAATAAATATTAATGTCCGTAGGTCAGTAAGGGTCCCCATATAAAAAACTTATTTTTCCAGAAAATTTTGTAAATTAATTTTGTTTTTAGTATTTGTTGTTAATTCCCCCATAGTAATACATACTTCGTGAACATTTCAAGTATCTAACTATTACGGTTAAGGAGATACAGCTCTGTCAAGTGCGAACAGTCAGATAGACAGACGGACCGACAGACGGACCGACAGACGGATAGCGAAGTCTTAGTAATAGGGTTCCTTTGGTACCCTTTGGGTACGGAACCCTAAGAAAGTGGTCATATTAGGTACCTACATATTATATATTTTGTTTATAAACACTGAAAAAAGGTTGTCTGGAAAAGATTGCTATTAGTGATAGGACCGCCTAATGTTTCACAATAAAGTGTATATTTTGTCACGTTATTTTGCATACAGTCGTGGAGTATTAATATAGAGTTTCTATTTATCTATGTACTGATTCTCTAACGGAATGAGGTTATTTGACATATGTGTAGTTGTTTATTAGTTAGTATTTTAATGAATCGATATAAATTAACCTACTTCTGTATGATCCGGGAGATAATGAAGTGTCCATATGAACCATGTACTGCCTCGGCTTTCGGCCTGACCAGTCCCTCACGTTAGGATCAGCATCTGAAAATTTATAAAATGGAGTTAGTAACGGTACACTACAACACTACGGTACGCGCAATAAGTTCGTTTTAAAATTAAAACTGGCCAAGTGCGAGACAGCATCGCGTCTCTTATCGCACACTCAGGGAGGGTTCCGTACAATACGAAACAAAACAGAGTTTCAACCTCATATATTTGATTAATTGATATTACCACAGAATAATGAATAGTACAAGTACAGAAATTGCACTCCCTGAGAGCAAAAATGCGAGATTAAACCTAGTTACAACGCTAGTAACGTTCAAAATGCGCTGCACGCCTTGGGTGCGACCTTGAATTTGCGCCACAGTATCAACTAATAGTAACTATGAACCGCGTGTTGCGCACAGTAAAATGCACCGTAAGTCCGCACAGCGAGTCTGAATAACTCGGTCAACTCGCGGCCTTTACTATAGGGTTGAATGTTATGAGAAAACTTGTAAGCCTTTAATTGGTAGAAGAATACTCGTAGAACAATGTAATGAGTACATTACTGATAATAAGTACTACATTAATGTTTAATGTCGAGGTAGGATAAAAGTACTACAGTTAAACTAAAATACGTGACGTTCAATTAAAATTGAGTAAAGTTTTAGATTGCGTAAGTTAAATAACGCGACAATAGTATCACTTGCCTAGAATCGTAGGTTGTTTGACTTGTAACATTATAATAGTGTAGGAGCCGACTCACTTTTTCGACCAAAAATAATTATGTATTTTATTCATTCTAGGAAAACTTTATTTTGTAATAGTTGAATATCAAAATAAAAAAAGTATATTTAAAAAAATCCAATATTTTATTTCACCATTTTGTCGGCGTTATTGATATACACACATACCTACACAATTTCAGCTTTCTAGTACTAACGGTCTCCTAGCAAAACCTTGGACAGACAGACAGACACACAGACAGACAGACGGACATGACGAAAATATAAGGGTTCCTTATCAGGACTACGGAACCCTAAAAAAGAATTTTCAATTTCAAATCGGTTAAGATCTGACAGAGTTCTGAGGTCACAAACATTTAAATAAACTGGCCAAGTGCAAGTCGGACTCGCACTCGTAGGGTTCCGTACCACACTACAGTATTTTATAAGATCGAGCAAAAAATACCACTATCATTATTCGCCAGCAAAAAATAATAATTAATAAACATTTCGTTTCTTATAACGCCTTCTAACGTCTAACAAAGGTGTTAAGGATCGACATTTCAATATAACGCCATCTATGGGAAGTTTACCTAACTAAGCGTTCATAGATGGCGTGAAATGCCGAAAAAAACACGTTTCTTGTATGGGGACCCTCTATTATCTTTAACTTTATTCTGTTTTTAGTATTTGTTGTTATAGCGGCAACAGAAATACATCATCTGTGAAAATGTCAACTGTGTAACTATCACGGTTAATGAGATACACCTTGGTGACAGACGGACAGACAGACAGACAGACGGACAGACAGACGGACAGCGGAGTCTCAGTAATAGGGTTCCTTTGGGTACGGAACCCTAAAAATCGTCGAATTGAGAACCTCCTTCGTTTTTGTGAAGTAGATTAAAAACTAAAACACCGACTTCCATGCCCTGCGAGTCAATTTCAGTAGCAAGTTTGAGACGTTTATCGTCATATCTCTGGAGATACTTATCAGATCTCAGTGAATCTCAGTGATCTGAGATCTATAAGTACTTTAATTACATTAACTCTCCGATTATAAAAATCTGACTATCGTATGACACGACAAAATCATTAAGAAAGAAAAAAAGGAAAATTGAAGTAAACGTTAGTAGGTACCTACCCTATTTATTTATCTTAGAACTAACTAAATAAAGCAAGATGTAATGTCGTTAGATATTCCCAAAAGATCATTACGTGAATTCCCTTGTAACATGAAAGCCAGCTGATTTATACCTACCTACCATTTTATGTGTGACATTCTTTGCTTTTTACATAGTTATTCTTTACAGTTACTATATGAAGCAAGGAATATAATATTGAGGTAGGAACAAGTAAGGCGCGCGGCCGATCGAGAGCGCGCGTGACACTTAACTGACTGAACTTGGACCCTAGCGGGTGCGCGGAGGTACTTGTAGTTTCATAGCTACAGCGCGGAGTGCGACAGGCCTGATATTACCAAGAATATTTGGTTTGGTCGCGATCTAGAAAGACGGGACTCGTTTACTAGCGCCATCTATGTCATTTTACAGAAACTAATAAGATAGATGGCGTTTAAAAACACGTTTTTGTATGGGGACCCCCTTTAATTTTTAACTTTATTTTGTTTTTAGTATTTGTTGTTCTAGCGGCAACAGAAATACTCCATCTGTGAAAATTTCAACTGTCTAACTATGACGGTTAATGAGCTATAGCCTGGTGACAGACGGACAGACAGACAGACAGACAGACGGACAGCGGAGTCTTAGAAATAGGGTCCCGTTTGACCCTTTGGGTACGGAACCCTAATAAAAGAACTGACTTCAAATGCCGCGCTATTAATTTTAAGTACCAAGGTTGAGGCGTTTATCTCTTTATATCTTGAGATACCTATCAGACCTCGATGAAATTACCATGGTACCACACTTGGGATATCTCTTTTCCAACAAAAGAAAAACAAAACAAAAGAAGAACCGATTTTGATTATTCTAATCAAAATCGGTTCTTAAACGACGAAGTTATCCAAGAACAAACATTATCTTCTTATATATAATAAACTGGCCCAGTGCAAGTCGGACTCGCACTAGGAGGGTTCCGTACCACAATACAGTATTTTATAAGATCGAGCAAAAAATACCACTATCATTTTTCGCCAAAAATAAAGCAAAGCAAAAAATAATAATTAATAAACATTTTATTTCTTATAACGCCATCTAACGTCTAACAAAGGTGTTAGGGATCGACATTTCAATATAACGCCATCTATGGGACGTTTACCTAACTAAGCGTTCATAGATGGCGTGAAATGCCGAAAAAAAACACGTTTCTTGTATGGGGACCCTCTATTATTTTTAACTTTATTCTGTTTTTAGTATTTGTTGTTATAGCGGCAACAGAAATACATCATCTGTGAAAATTTCAACTGTCTAACTATCACGGTTCGTGAGATACAGCCTGGTGACAGACGGACAGACAGACAGACAGACAGACAGACAGACAGACAGACAGACAGACAGACGGACAGCGGAGTCTTAGTAATAGGGTCCCGTTTTACCCTTTGGGTACGGAACCCTAAAAATGAATCCCAATTGCCCTTGGTCACGGCATCACGCGTGAACGGCTGGACCGTTTTCGCTAATTCTTTTTTGTTGTGTTTTTTATCGTCAGAAGATAGTTCTTATGAAAAAAAAGGCGATTTTTAACGCAGGCGAAGCCGCGGGACACTGCTAGTATATATACGAGCGAATTGAGAAACCTCCTGCGTTTTTAAAGTCGGTAACACAAAAAATTAAATACAAAGAACATCAACTTTTTTACGATAACATCATAGGCCACCGCCGCATCGTGGCATGCAAATAGGTGGTCACTTATTTCAGGGTAATGGAGGAACGTTTATCGTGTGTTGTTCGATCGTCGTTCTATATTTATAGAAATTTAGAAATTGCAATGTTCGCATCACTGAGTTCCGGTTCCGGCATGATATTGTTTGTTGCCACCTAATCGGAAGACGGATTGCACACTATTAGTTGCACTAAGTGGAGTAAAGTCTGTTATCTAGCGCCTCGTCACACATCCCGTGTCCGTCTGCCACTATAGTCACACGCAGCAGAGATATGTCAATGATTTGACTGCTTCAAGGTGTATATTGACTATTTTAATTTAATTAAATCAGCCATAACTTTAGTTTCAGGAATTAACCTGTGATATTGTTTAATTAATAACTTACCATACACTTCAACCAATAGCCTGTACACATGCTCATGTCTGAATTGCATGGCTATATGCAATGGTGTGTATCCCTGAAAATAGATAAAAGTAAGTTCAATAACCCGACTACTGAAAAATCACGCTGATATTTTAGAAATGATTGCCAATTATCGGGTGCATGCAAGCAAAACCACAAGCTACACCAAACAATATATATTTTTGAAATTTCATTTGATACCCAATACGGCTACATTAGTATTTTTTTCGATTACTTCATGACTATGTCCTCTAGAGGGCGCCATATTCAATTAATTATGTTTTTAGTGTGACATCAGCATCACATAGCCTATAATTAGCGTCATCATCATATAACCACCGGAAAAATTAAGACGCTTCCAAAGCTACCTTATTTGTTAAATTATGATAAGGAACATAGAAGTTATGAAATAAATAATAACATCATAACCGGTCAAAATCATAACCCTCATAGAGTCGTACTCACCATCCTCGACCGCATCACCGCTTACTACCAGGCGAGATAGTAGTCAAACGTTAGGCTATCAGATATTAAAACAAATGTATGATTACTAGGAGAAAAGTATTATGAAATTTTATATTAGGTACGGGTAGTTACGGTCATTCTATTGATACCATTTTTAAGATGCTAGTGTAGTAAAGGTGTGTAGAGAAAGCGAATTTCCCTTTGCAAGGACGCAGCCAAACCTACGTAGTTTTTAATTATTGTAACAATTAAACTCACGTGAAGAGGTCGACTGCGTTTAACAATACTCAAGATTTGTTCAGTATCCAATGAAAAATAAAACCTACGCAATGATCCTATAACCGCATCTCCGTTATTTTGCCTACAAACAAGTTTACACTCGTAAGTACGAATTCATAAACACAAGTTAACTACTAAGTTAATAGAACGGCATTTGAAGTCGGTTTTGCTAGTTTTTTTTAAATATGTTAAATTACTAAGGCTTACCTATTATTTAATAATCATACTATCTTAAAGTATTTCTTAAATACCGCTGTGCATTCGTAAATTAAACAATGTTAATTGAAAAAATTGCCCAAGAAATTGACTAATGACTAGCATTGCATAAAATAAGCGCTACATTGATGGGTATGTTCAACGAGTAACCAACAGTATGTTTATAGCACCCGTTTAAGTTTCGACATATTGCATAGAGCATGCAATATACAAACAAGTCTCGAAGATCGCACCTTTGCGATCGTATCAGATATAAAATATTTCAACTTGAGCGAGCGAGTTACACGCAGTGCCGCG
This sequence comes from Cabera pusaria, assembly GCA_954871355.1. Taxonomy (NCBI): domain Eukaryota; kingdom Metazoa; phylum Arthropoda; class Insecta; order Lepidoptera; family Geometridae; genus Cabera; species Cabera pusaria. The sequence goes on along the minus strand of OX940885.1, from coordinate 24,533,749 downwards.
ATGCCGGTAGACATGAAATACAGTTATACTAGTCTAAACAGTAAGAACTCTGGCCCTTTTAATCAGACCGATGCCGATCAATCAATAGCTATGCCCGGAATGTTGTCAAACTTTTTAATTTTTTGCGTAATGGTGTAGGTGTACTATGGATATATGTACTGGTATTATACACTGATAGTGTACTATGATTACGTTTAGAGCCGGCGCCGCTAAGAAATAATTTGCGCTAAGCGTTATGGTCCATGGACCACAACGATCTCAGAACAAGTGTAGTTTTAGTGTTTAATCATACAAAACGCGTTTTATTTTACAACAGAACGCCGTAGTACGCGCAGTGAAATTTACGGTGCTTTCAACCTTTTGGGCGCGAGAAGTCAACGCCTTGAAGCTATATAGAAGCGACATAGTGTTCCTCTACATTGAACAAAACACTTAAGTACATTAATCTCATTGGATGTAACCCACAAACAAACATTTCTCAGGATTCAAACATTTCAAATTGTCTGTACAAGAATTCTTTCAACAGTTTAATGAAGAGCGATTTTTGCCAATTGATAAAAATTATGATGATGAAAAGTGATGATAAATATCTAGAAACTTTACCTAGGTTACAAACTATACTAAAACCCTTTTTTCGGCAACCAACTATTTAACGAAGTGATTTTCTTATTAATAAGAGCGAAGGAACAAAAGTGTGTTCTTCGCAAACCTTAATATAGCTGTTATACTACGTAATAACTCCTCATCAAAAGAAGTCTTAAAAATTGAACTTTATGGTTATGTAAACACAGCTCAATTTCCAAGTGATAGACGCGTCGTTAACCGCGTATAGACTACGCGACATTAACACCTGCTTGATTTTAATAAACTCAACGCGTTGTTGAATTAAATAGCGTTATGAAATTAAATTGTCAAGACCCCAATAAGCATTTCTGTCTATTTTGGTGACTTAACTTTTTTTCAATATGCTATAGCGATTACATTTAGCGATTTACAACTATTTTCCTGGTGGTAAGTGAAGATGTGATCGAAGATGGTGAACACTAGACCAAAATTGGTCTGACTTTTAAAGCCGGCAATCACCTTTTGTATTAAAAAAGTAATCAATAAGTTATGGCGGCTGATTTTTTCATTGATAGTGAAAGCTACTTATGGTAGCAAGTCACGCGGAACATTGATATAATGCTCCTACCAACATTTACAGCTTTACCATAGAATAAATAATATTACAATCTTTTACTAAAATAGCCAATATTTACGGCTGTGTCTGTGAGAGTGTGTGGCTGTCACAGTTCGAGCGCTCTTAATAAAAACCTAAAAAAATAACCATTGATAAACCTTATATTATAAAGAGATGGTAACGAATTGGCTTTCGTGTCCCTACTGCTTTCAAATTATATTGCGATGAAGGGTTGAACATCTGCTCGCATCTCGCTTCATATTATACCGTTCGCCCCCGTTTGCGATTCAAATACATACAGAGAATTACACATGATAGATATTAAAGTCACAAAGATATTACGGAATATAAAAAGACAGCTGCAACACAAACTACTTATCACTAAAACTCTAGCCAAAAATATTTTGTCATACAAAACAGCGATCGCATTATACCCTTTTTTTTGTATATCAATCAATCAATCGAGTTATTGAGTGCTCCACTACGCAAATTCTAGAGCACTGTGTGGCATAAATCTATGAAGTCTAAATTTACATTTTGAACATACATTTGAGAGATTAGGCATATTGCCTTATTTTTCAAGCGTAAGTTCAAAATATATAGGTAAGATCAATAAATACATACTTTCATTTTTGAACGAAACGTGAGATACATTCAAATTTTGATTGAAACGGATAAGATAAACAATATTAATGTACGATATTTTTTTCTGAAATTTCAAATCTGCCCAGATGATGTACTAAGTATTGGTCACAAATATTTCGCCTCGAAATATGCTTACTATCATATTATATTTCATTCTGAGTTTTGTGGTTATAAAACGACATTAGCCAGTTGTATAAACGATGTTACTTCCAAACGGAACAAGTTCAACATAAAAATGTCATTAAGCATCCTTGAGCATCCAAGCTAAGCTTTATTAGTAAAAGAGAAACATTAAGAGCGGAGTGGTGCTCAGATGCTTTACTATCCTTCCTTCGAATCCACAAGTAGTTAGGCAATAAAGACGAAAGACTTACCCCATTCTGTCGAGTCGAAGTCGACGAACGCCACATGAAAAAAAGTGTAACGACCACTTTAACGATACAGTTACCCAGCAAAATAACCACTGGCAAGTAAATTTGATTGGGCATTAAAGCTTCTAGGTAACGCGTTAAGTGCGATTTAACATTTAAATGTTGATACCATTATCTCGATTTCCATTTAGACACAAATTGCTAGTCTGCGATTTTGTTTTGCGTTATTGTACGGATTCAGTCGTTCGAATTAATTCTTTATTTGTTTCACTATATAGACGTGAAATTATAAATGCAATAAATATTAAAAAATATATTATCATATAGTTTAAAAAAATATATTATAGGTAAGACTAAAATAAATAAATAACATGATATTGTCAATGACAAAAAATCACTTATATAGCTAGGCTCTACATATACAAAAAAACAGTAAAATCAAATATTAAAACAATAAAAACTGCAGTAGTATTTCAACGGGATTGACTTACAGAACGTTCGTTGACAACGTGACGAGCTACTCCGCCCAGTAGTTTCACTAAATTTTCATCGCCGCGCTTACAAGCCCAGTGCATTGCCGTCTGAAATACACCAAACAGTAAATTTAACAAGGCACTTCACAAAACAGAAAAAGTAAATAGAAGCCGCCCAGACTTAAAAAATTGCTCCCAATTATTAGTAATACCGCTATTCCTAAATCACTACCAAATTATGAAGCCTGGACATAAGCATTTTAAGCTCTGCTCACGATTCCATCACGAAAAGAGTTTAGTAGGTCGAGAAACAAATTGCTTGATTGCCAGCCTTTTATTTTTATATATGTAAAACACTTTGATGGACAATATAATGCCGAAATTATAGCTCTTTATAATCGGAACGTATTAGGATGATTTGCATCCAGATTAAAGATTATATTTTGGAGATGGTAGGTGTTATTAGCATAGTTATAGGAATTAGCTGGCTATCATCGGCGGTCATTTTAATATTTAAAACGTTATGGTAAGTAAAGCATAATTTAAATGTACAGTGTTGTAGATAAAAGTTCAGTATTAAATGCAGTTAATAAAGGGCAATTATGGTTTGTTCCACTATAAGCTCGATAAATGATAAGATAATCGATATAAATCACTAATTTGTAATAAAATAAAGTTCCAACTTTAAGTAACTATTATATGATCTTTGCTTAGTGATGAATAAACATAATCAAGTTAGGTGTAACCACCATTACTTGTAAAAAAAATTTACATGTCACTATAAATTTTATTAAAGAGAGCGGTAAGTTTAACTTGCTTATTATTGGTATTTCGAATCATAAGTATTTTAAAAATAAAGTCGCAATATTTTTAGCTACAAGTAAGAAGTAATCTATTTATATCTACCTACTTGGAAACGGACGTTCAAAGCACTTGTTCCAGGTGATACGATGTCAGCAGTTAAAGATTCTTTCGAATATATATTGCTCTATCCGAGGCGAGGGTACGAGTTACGTACCAATCGGAGTATGTACAAGATGTAGGCGTGATCGTCGCTGATTCAGTGGGGTAGTTAGTGGCGGGCGGTCCTAGGTTCGACGTCGCTCGGAGAAATATTGGCCTCGAGGGAAACGCTGTTAATTTGCAGGGCACATTGGCTACAGGCACGATTTTCCACGTAGATATCTATGTATGCGCAGCCCGACCACGTCAATATTGTCGAAAGCATTTTGGTGCCCAACTATACGAATATGTTACTATAGAAAACGTGCGCTAACATTTTTCTTGCGAAAGCTTATATTACAGTTTTAGCGGGAATATAAAAAAGTATGTGTGCTGTAATTGTATTTCATCTAAACGGTGTATTCTTTCGCTAGTTAAAATGTAAAAAAAATTGGATTATTAACCATTAGGTATATGCCGATGAATGAGTACGAGTGTAGGAAAACAGCATAATGTTGAAAAACATGTCAATTCGTATTTATACCAAAACTCCAATAAAAGTCTTCAGTGAAGTCTATTTTTTCACTGAGACTTGGATTGGACTATGACTTAGCTAGTCTATACGATAAAAAAAAATCGCGTGGAACCTTAATGAAACTAAAATAATATAAAAAGCTTATGTTGAACCTTGACTTTATAAATTGTTATTGTATTGATAACAATATCGTACCGATTAACAATAGTTTTATAAAGTCATATTATGAATAACATCGCCCAGAGCTTGATACAAAAATATTTCAAGAAGTGAATACTTTGTCATGAAAAATGTTTTATGAGTTTTATACGACGACATTTCCTAAATAACTCACAATATTAACTGGTTACGCTACTAATTAGGCTGGTTGCTGTTCTTAAGCAACTAAATGTGTATGTTTGTTTTGATTTAGTTAATTAAATAAAACTCTTGATTAAAAATACTTACATACTGCAACACCAAAAAGGTCGGGCAAGCGACGAGAATCATAGGGCACATGAAAAAAAAAACGTTATCAATTTCTAACGGAAAGAAGTCTATAGTACCTATAAATAAAATAGAGAATGGATTTAAAGAATTAAGGGTCCTTTGATAGTCCTTAAAATAAAAATCTCATTAAGACGACGTTTCCGGGTCAGCGGTCTACAGAATTTACAAATTTATTGTCGGCTAACCCAATAAATTTTAAACAGGATTACGTGGTCCGCGCACAAAGCAAAGCTTTATAATTTGCCCGATATAAATCTCTTGTCTCTGTCAAACGCGCCTTTAACGGTTAAGATAAAATTCAGTTTAACCTAGACGTCTTACAAATTCGTTTTGGGCTAACTAATGGTGTTGCCAATTAGTCTATATTGTAGAAATTTTGTTGCTTCTAGTTAAATTTGTAAAAGCTTAGATCACGATGTCTGAAACATAGACAACCAACTTAGAACTTTATATCTTGAAGCGAGAAAATGTGTTCGAATTCAGAATTATCATCAAAATCACCATTTACAGTCTGTGTTCGTCCATTGTTGGATAAAGGCATCTCCTATGGTACTTTCAATAAGTATACCTATGCTAAAAACTTAGCGATATTTTACGATTTAAAAAACTATCATATTATTTGCTTGAGAAGGGCATTACGCGTGATCAATTTGCGTTTCATGCTAAAATACAAAATGTTCTTTATTGACATAATGACATTGCATAATGCGATATGAATCCATAATACCATTTATTTACTTTCTCTGGAAGAAACTTGTAAAATTTCAGCCGAATCTAATATATTTATAAGTATACTTATAAAACGATATTTATCAACCTCGACAAAGTGACTGAAAGAAAAGAAAGAAGAAAGAAAGAAAGAAAATACATTTATTTATCTAAAAAACTATATGACTACGCCGCAAGTATACTCTTTCAAAGAAAAAAAAAACTTAATCAGTCCACGTGTACGACATAAAAAGCAACATTCACCCAAATGGGATTGAGGACCCTCCATCTTTTGAAGTCAGCTGAATGTCTTACAAAATTTGGATTCGTTAGCAGCTGTATAATTCTGATGGTACGATTTCTTTTAGAAATATACAGCTGTGACTCTAAATTACCATACGCGTGTTATTTGAATAAAAAAACGTGTCTACTAGGGTATTATTGAAAAATTACCGAATTTCATGTAAAGCTCTTTTCTACGTAGGTAATTTTAAAGAAAATTCCTTTTAAAGCTGTTTTAATAACAATAAACGAATGTATAGATTTCATCTAACTAGAGATTAAATGAATGATATGAATTTTCATTAACAATATGAAGCTTCAAACACGTAATGAAAATTTAAAAAATGGGCAGTTTCTCTAGTTGAAGAGGGAACGGCGAAACACAAATACATCGAATACTGAAAATGACCGTTAGCGACACAGATTCGTAAACACTTCTTTCAAAAGTTCAGAGTGTTTGTTGGAGACAATGGCTACTCAGCAGGTCATGATGCGTATCGCCGTGTTGGCGCTATATCCGGTACCACGTCATATTGATTGCGTTTGCATGTACATCAATTAGGATCCGCGGAACGATGCGTCTTCCACGCCACTAATTATCGTCGTGTCAACCGGCTTATGTGTGTAATTATGCAGATAGTTTGACAGCGACGTTGATGTACGCCGAGCTGAGGTATATATATCCTGCTATATCTCTACACAAGTTTTCGTAAGTTTCAGGTGTTAAAAGTTCCATATGTACGTCTCGTTTCGCTTCAAAAGGCTCTAAGCAAGTTCGATGATAAAGTTTTCACATCGATATTTTATTTCAGATATTGTAGATTTTTGCTACGATTTGGTAGTAAAGATCATAAAGACTCGGATAATATGGGTTAGACACTCAAAGTACTATAAAAGACCATGCTGAAATAAAAGTTTACTCTATTTTTTTTAATGATTTATGTGTAAATTCAAATGAATTAGTTATGCATAAAATATACTTACACCCTGTATATCCCAGGTTGGCGGCATACGAAGGTACCGGAAAATAAAAAAAATACTATTACGTATTCATGATAATAAAAAAGTAATAAGTACTTTACAACCTGTCTTAAACAAACACCATCTTTGATCACATTATAGGCTTCTGTGTAGCAGCATTTCTTACCGTAAATGGATCCTGTAACAAAAGAAAATATTGTCAATGTGCGTATGTTTGTTTATGGTACTAGTCCAGCTTGACAAATAGATGATGGATATTCTGTGTTGTTTTTTTGACAACTTACTCATAATCTACTAGCTGCGAGCCGCGGCTTCACCCGCGTTATTCGTATCCTATGTTTTATTCCAGGTTAAAAGTATCTGTATGCCAAATTTCATTCAAATCTGTTCAGCCATTTTTCCATGAAAGAGTAACAAACATATATCCATCCACCAAGTGAACTAAATATAAAAGCATCTAAAACTCTAATCCTTGTAAATATTGCCTAAATGTATGATATATTGCCTCGCGCAAACGATGTTTACCGCGATGTTAGAACCAGATAGATGCACTTGATTCGTCATCAAACATCTTTATACTCTTTACATAACATTTCGCATTTATAATATTAGTAGGATTAAGGATATAAAATAATCTAGATGGCGCTGGAGTAGGTTGCTCAGTTCGTCTTATAAATATTGCTTAAATGTATGGCATCCTGAATCGCGCAAAGACGATATTTTTCACGATGTTATAATCAGATGCACTTCAAATTTTAACTGCATAAAATTTAGCATTTATTACATTAGTAGAATGCAAAAAGTATGAAGAAATACATTTTCTTCATACTTTTTGCATTCTACTACATACTACAATACAAAAGTAGGAGATATCTGGTATAAGAAAAAAAGAAGAACGAACTTAGAAGTTTTTACCTGATTGCGCTTCACCACTATCTCACCTGATGTTAAGTGAAGATATGGTCAAGGATGTAACAAGCTTACCCAAAAGATTCTTTTCACTAGCGACTTCAAAACCCCTAAATCGTATGTAATCGGAAACACAGACTCAGACAGGGAATGCCATTCCTTGGCGGTACGTTTAATGAAAGAGGAAGCAAATAGCTTTTTACGGGTTTATGGTATATATGTCGCAGCTAACAAGCTTAATTAGCCGTTCAATCAACAGCCTAGCCTGTTTACTAAACAGCGCCAACACCTAGCGGCCTGAATGATATTCAGCCGTAGCGTTTGTTACAACATTTAATAAACTGGCTGGCTAATGCTTAGGCCGTTGGTACAATAGGGTGACCATGTGACAGAAATAAAAAAGATGAAACATCTGACATAATTCTTTTTTTAATATATTTAAAATGAAACATATTAGTGTTCTTTAGAAATCATGAGATCAGATGTCGTAACTTAATTACTAAGTACACATGTAAGTAATAATAATAGGTATTTTTTGTTATCACAAGTTAAACATCCATGGCATTTGGATACGCAAAGAACTTTGTTTTTAAAACAAGCACATCTATTATTGCGACACTGATTCACAGCAGGCTCACAATGATATTTATAGCACAGTGTGACCTAAACCCGCACTTAAGGCACGCTTTTCCGTGACTTAAATAGTCGATTATTGCACGGCGTGAAGTAAGCAACTGAACGCAAATATACATTGAAATGTATTTTTTGTCACTTCGAAATTCACAACAAACAAATGACAGAAGGATAGGTTAGCATTTCGTCTAAAAACCATTTTGTGAGAGTGTAGAAAATCTTCAGTAAACTTCTTTACTGAAGGTATGACTTAGACTCCGGGGGTCTTCAAATCGCGAGTGAACAGGTATCTTCTAGGCAAGCGTGCTACATCGTCGATCACATCTTCGCTTAACATCAGGTGAAATAGTGGTCAAACACTTGCTCATCTACAATTAAAAAAAAAAGACTAGACTTTTATTTAAAACCTGACCTGAAATGTGACTTATACCCATCTTTACGACTTAAATTCATAAAAACTTGAAAAATTTCAATACTTGACACTGGCTAAATACACTAATCGTGGTGAGCCATAATAAAACAAAAAAAAACGAACATTTTGACGAAACGCTAACCTACAGTTTGTGATTTGTGGATTACAACACTTATTCAATAAAACTGGCCAAGTGCGAGTCAGCATCGCGTCTCTTATCGCACACTTATATACTTAGGGAGGGTTCCGTACAATACGAAACATAACAGAGTTTCAACCTCATATATTTGATTAATTGATATTACCCAGAATATTTGGTTTGGTCGCGATCTAGAAAGACGGGGCTCGTTTACTAGCGCCATCTATGTCATTTTGCCGAAACTAATTAGATAGATGGCGTTTAAAAACACGTTCTTTTTATGGGGGTCCCCTTTAATTTTTAACTTTATTTTATTTTTAGTATTTGTTGTTCTAGCGGCAACAGAAATACTCCATCTGTGAAACTTTAAACTGTCTAACTATCACGGTTAATGACCTATAGCCTGGTGACAGACGGACAGACAGACAGACAGACGGACAGCGGAGTCTTAGTAATAGGGTCCCGTTTTACCTTTTGGGTACGGAACCCTAAAAATGAGCAGTTCGGAGAGTGAACTTAGCGAAAATGATGAAATAGTCCCAGAAGCTATAAAAGAAATGGGAAAAATTGTTACGCTGAATTTGTTGCCCAGTAAATCTAAAAAACTATATACATCAGCGTACAACGAATTCAAAAAGTGGCGAAAGGAAAATAAATCGAATTCTTTTTGTGAAGAAGTAATGCTTGCATAGTTCGCTGATCTATCAAAAAATTACTCACCAACAAGTTTATGGGCTACATATTCGATGCTGAAATGCTCGATCAATACCTACGATCACGTGGATATTGGTTGCTACAAAAACCTAAAATGTTTCTTGAAAAAGAATAGTTGGGCTATCGGCCAAAGAAGTCGCAAGTCTTCTCGCGCAAAAACATTTCAAAGCACCGGATGATGTTTATTTATGCGAAAAAGTAAGTACAACCTGAACGATAATACACTTAAATGAAATTATCTAATAACTTGAGTTATTTATTCTTTAATATTACGTTCAGATCGCGCTCATCTTTGGAATTACTGAGGCATTACGGAGAGAAGAATTCGTCAACATCACTGTCGGTGATATTCGAATATTAGAAGAAAACGTCCTTCTAGTCAAAATCCCGAGGATAAAAAAACTACGTTCCAAGAACGTTCACGATAGCAGATGGATTGTTTGACTTCTGTTAGAGATATATGCAGGCTCGACCGGAAACGTGTGCTCAATCGACAAATTGTTTCTCCGGTACTCAAAAGCCAAATGCATCCATAAAACGTTGGAAATTATAAATTCGGATCGATGCCAAGGGACATAGCGGAATATTTGAATCTGCCTAATGCCAAAGATTTTACCAGTCACAGCTTCCGAAGAACTTCGGCGACTTTTTTGGTGGACGCTGGTGCCGACCTGACTACGCTACAACGACACGGAGGATGGAAATCTGCAACTGTTGCGTTTGGATATATAGCTGACTCGAAAGGTATAAAAAAAAAATTTGTGATCAGATTAGTAGTGGAATCGATATACATAAGCGAGCCATAACAATCAATGTTGTTCCTGGTGCTGTGGGACAGACAGATCCTGTAGCGTCAAATTCAGTAAATAAGCTTTTTTTGTTATTACACTACATAAGTATTTACAGTTTTTAGATGTATTCCTGCAGAAATGCTTCAAGTCCTTGCTTCATGCCAAATTTCAAGATTCAAAGGTCAAAGGGATACCTTATAGGTTTTGATTCCTTTATAAACGCAAAATATGCTAAAAATTCGACATAAACGGTCAAATCTTTTGATCGCGTTGACTTACAAGTTAATTTTTTCACAACTGAAAGATACCGTAGACTTGAGTATTTGATATTTATAACTTCAACCTGATTCAACTCGATACCTCTACGCATTCCTGAGAAAAAGGGTCTTAATAGACGGATAGACAGACAGACAAAATGAAATAAACTAAAGAAGCAATGACAGACAGAAGAAATTACAGACAGAAGGAATGACAGAGACGGACAACAAAGTGATCCTATAAGGGTTCCTTTTTTTCTTTTGAGGTACGGAACCCTAAACAGAGACTGGCAAATGCATAACGCCTATCTTATGAGTGCTAGCAGTGGAAAAATGTAACTATAATTCGAATGCATCTGAGATAAGACCATACTTTTGTTCACATACATAAAAATCACGCCTTTTTCCCGTTGGCGTAGGCAGACACTACTTCTTTTCACATGCTATGATCCTGACATACCTCTTTCGCTTCTTCCACTTTCATGAATGGTTTCATGCTTTTGTTTACAATGTAAGTTAACCAGCACCATAATCCAACAATCGGAATATGGGTAATGTTTCACGTTCACTTACGTCCAACATTCCATTCCATTATACTCCCAGGACCAGGATCTCTGTACTGATGCGGATTAAACCGCAAGGACATAGTTCTCTCCCAGAATTCTCACGATCACGATCATCACAATTAAGATAATAATGAGAGAAAATAATATTTTCGGCGCCCTAGCTTACACTACACATGCTACTCAAGAATGCACCTACCACTTTTCTCAATATTGCGTTTATTTAACACAACTCTCACGGTCTTGCTAAGGAGAGCAAAAAAACAGATTAGCGTTAAAGTTTCGGAGTAGTATCCATAATGTACTCTGGGCGATCTCGTGATCACCGAATTACCAACTAAACTGTAAAAAACGTAGATAAAAGTGAGTCTCGTGCATATTCCCATGATCGGGAGACGGTTGGACGGCCTTTTAATACACCCATAATCGTCGATCGACGGTGGATCATATGAAATATGTAATACCACTAATAGGTCTCGGTGGGCAGCTTCCTCAGCGGTCGCAGGCCAATTTCGCTGTCGGTAATAACCTTAATATCCCATCAGTGCTATACCCCATGCGTGTACAAAGACGAGGTCCGGCCTGGTAATGACTGTGCGACCGAGAGCCTCGACCCGCCTTCGATAATAATTCACCTTTGATCAATGAATCTATTTAAATATCATAAGATTCATAAGCCACGGCTTGTGTTATGATTGTCGTGTCTATTTGAATTTATTACAATACATAATTTCCAATACATGTTTTTACAAAATATCTGTGCACAACGCAATAAGTATCTTTAGTTTATTATGTCAGAAATAATCGTTATTTTTGTAAATAATAAAAAACGGTCAATTGCGAGTTGGACTCACTCATCGAGGCTTCCGTACAAGTTTGTCAAACTAGGTGTGATATTCCTATTTTCTTGAATCTTCTTCTTTCATTTTTCATAATCCATACTTTTTTAGGGTTTCGTACTCCTGACAAGGAACCCTTATAGTTTCGTCATGTCCGTCTGTCTGTCTGTCTGTCCGAGGTTTTGCTAAGAGACCGTTAAAGTGGTGAAATAAAATTTGGAAAAATATTTTTTTAGGGTAGCTCTCCCCTACATGAGAAGTAGGGTTGAATTATTTTTTTCGTCGTCCTCCCCCATCGTATGGGGTATCGTTGGATAGGTCTTTTAAAATGACTTAAGGGTTGCTAATACCTTTTTCGATTGAATGCTCCATTTACGAAATATTAAACTTGAAAGTGCAAATTTTTGTTCCAGTAGGGCGGCCCCCACCCCCCTCTAAAAGCTAAACTGCTGGCTTGAAAAATCTGGAAAAATTCGTGATAATAGTGTATTTTATGAACTTTAAAGGAAAACTATAGCGGTTAAGATAACTTTATTAGTTTAGCAGTAATAGTCGTTGAACTTGGGTGTCAGATAATTTTGTACTAAATACAAAATCCTTAGAATAAATCCTTTAAAGTGACACAGACGAAGTACCTAGTAGCTTGTTTATAACGGGTAAAGACTTGCATTGAATAACGGGCTACTACGGGAACCCTACACTGCGCGTGGCCTGACACGCACTTGGCCGGTTATTTTATATTTGAATCTAGTCTTTTTATTTTTCGAGTGTGGGTGAAATTAAAGATTTAAAAATTTTAAATATTGAAGGATGATGGAAAAATTATTGACGAGACTCGACGTGAAAAATTAAAAGAAAGACGTTGATTCTCTAGAGGATAAAAATTGGAAAAATATGAACAAATAGAAAAACCGTTTAATCCGTTGTAACACCGTGGATGAATCTCTAGCTAGCGCGAGAACGCTGATGATAAAGGTGATGTTAATTTAACCTATTTTACAAGGCAGCTAAATACAGCAAGTTGAACAGTGAAACCTATAGAACGATGGAGTGAACTATGTAAGCTCATCAGAATTCTCCAGGCGAAGGATATATAATATATAGTAAGCCCGAAGAGCTGGAGTGGTGCCATAGGATTACCACTTTCCTGTCCCAATTAACCCCACGTTCCCTAAATCCAAACTCTTTATTTTATAAATACAATCAATTGTTTACTAATCCATTGGTTTTTTATTATATCTTCATTGTAGGTTCCTGGCCGAGTAGATTACTGCAGGTAGAACGTGGTCAATCCGTTACGTTACATAGGTTAAAATACAAACTTAACTTAGCAGTTCGATCCCTAGACCGATGCCTAGACACTGTTCATGCACTAACCGCAAATAATAAGTTTGTAACAGTAAAATTGCTTTTTTTGTTATTCAACTATGATTTACGGTTTTCAGATTTATTTCTATATAAGTGCTTCAAGACCTAGCTTCTTGCCAATTTCGTGATTCTAGGTCAACGGGAAGTATCCTATAGGTTTTGATTCCCTTGCTAAATCGCAAAACTTGCGAATATGCGAAACCCCGCAATCGAGATCCTGAAGAAGGCCTCCGGATGAGGCCGAAGCAATTATCGATCGATGTATCGAAATCAACAAGACATAAACGATCATATCTTTTGATCGCCATGACTTATAAGTTTATTTTATTCACAGTCGACGATGGTGAACATGCTAGGCCTAGAATACTTTTGACTCTCAAAGGCCGTGCGCTGTCGGAACACCGTACGATTATGGCGGCATTCTTCTTGATGTTGGTAAGCTGCTTTTTGGTAAAAAACACAATCAATAAACTCAGTTGGTACCAACTGAGTTTATTCGTCGTCTCAATCAAACGAATATCACCGCGCCTGCAATAAAGCAATCAGTCGTTAAATGTCATATTCGAGAAATGTATGTCGGTCACACGTTTATAAATGATATTCTGGCATGGATATAAAGCATAGTGAATGAGGATTTCTAAAATAAGAAGCAATTTATTATCGCGAGCATTGCAGCCGGCGTGACGCAAGCATTCGTCGACAGTTATTAAGCGCTAGAACACTGCATCAGGATAAAACGCGCTGACACTCAAGGATATTGTCATCTCTTTGGCCTGTGCTCTCTAACTAAATTTAATTAATTGAAACACTTACATGGAAACTCTCCTCTTAAGATCTCTATAATAATATCCCATGAACTTTTAATTGCAGTAATATAACATTTATGAACCGAATTCAATTAAAACGCAAAAGCCATATGATTAAAAAACAGTCCGAAGAATGACATCAGTCTGTATCAAAGCCATAATACAAAAACATTTAAAAGAACCGTTTATCAATCGTAAACGTTTTAACCACGCACTAAAATTTTATATTGACAAAGTATACAATCGATAATGTATAAAATGTTATTGTGCAGTCGAGTGAACATTGTGCATTTAATTGTGGCCATGTTAACGGGTGCAGTGCGAATACGTGTCGTTAATAGAGCGTTGTCTCTTCATTTTGTTTGAACGTTCAGTGACTCTGTTATTTCGGAGCGACTAATAAATTGCGTGATGACAGGTGTCAGCTGCTCCACCGCCTCTGCACTCTTGCGTCGATGTCTCATTCCTCACGCTCTACTCCTAAATTCTCTTATTTTGTCAACGCTCCGTTCAATTTTCGTTTCGTTCTCTCGCCATTTTATTTGTTTGTATTAGCGTTATCGCTTTCGTTGCGCTAACTCGTACATAAACCGCGTAGGTGCATTTATGTATTCATGAAGGCTATAATATGTCCACATGTCTACTATTACTTTTATTGTTACGACTCTATAGAATTACTTTTTTATGAAGGTTTAAACTACACACGACAATTACGTAAGTTTACTAAAATAGAATAAATATACCTAATGATATAAAATCACCTAACGTAAAATGTTAGAATAGTGTTAGATGTTTTTCATAAAATAAATAGGTATATTTTTTATAGCTGATAGGCTAGCGTTTGACCACTATCTGGCCTGGTAGTGAGCGATGATGCGGTCAAATAATTAACAAAATATACATTTGTATATGCATGCATATGTGTGCAATGAATTCTTAACATGATCGTTTAAAATTTAACATCGCGGCCAGCATATTATAATATTTAGCTTAGTTCGGCTCAAATCATTGTTTTAACAAAAATGTGCAACATCTGAACCAGCTCAAAGAAGGAATGATATGATATAAATCGAAAGATATATTTCTTTTTACTATCGTTAATTACAAAAGGGCGTATATAAATAAAGAGCGCGCGCCCATTCAGGCGGACTGGCGAGGCGATCACCGCGGCGCGCCATGTCGCTACAAGCAAATGCACTTATCTTACCGGGATGTGAAAAACTGTTCTCAACCCATCGTCGGTTAGTAGCGCCAACACAATACATCTGACTGTACCCAAGTCGAGCCAGAGAGGGTAAACATTTCGACAGGATTTGAAGACCCTGACTCAAATTTAAAGAAACAAGTCAGGTGTTGTTTGTTGGTTCCGTACATTATTTGACAACTTGGACAAATCGACATTTTAGATAGGTACTGTTACTATCATGGGTCATTATTATTACAAACTCAACATTTTTTAATGTACTTTTATAATACAATAATCGTTTCTATAGAAATTAATATTTGTATAACACAAAGTAAACTTTGTTTTTATTTTAATAAGAATCATTCAGCATAAAATAAGTGTATATTCAATTATCACTTTATTATGTTTAATAACTGTTTGGTCAATTAACAATATGCCCTATAACTTTATGCAGCCGGAACAATATAGCCCGATTACAGAAGATCTTTTGCTTATGGTACGGAATCCCGAATGTCACAAATCAGAATGGATCAGACACAGAAACAATGAGAATGAAACTCTTATTTTACTTATTTTTCGTTCTAAAGCTTTTATTTTATTTTTTGTTTTTGGAATTCTTTATCGAAAAAAATCGACGCTTATAGTTAAGGAATTATTGATTAATGCGTTTTCATTAAATTGTACTACAAACGTAAAAGTCATTGAAGTGTTCGTTCATATAAGCTTGTCAAAATTTATAAAAAAATAATAACCAGAGGTCTTTTGAAACATTATCGATACAAATAAATATCTATCCGAGAATGAATATCAATAAATTGAAAATGTAACTCGTAAAAACATATCATCGATTATTGTAAACAGCTGGCGGGCATTTATGCAAAACGACTGGTTTCATTGGAGCAATTCAACAGCGGTAGCGAAGACATAAGAATTTTAATTGAAACTTACAGATTGGGCCCTTACAAAGGATTAGGTACATACAGGCGCATTTAATTTCATGAGTGTTGTTTCTTTGATAATAAATTAACTTAAACTTTTAATACACAGATCTAATACTCGCTTAAAACTTAGCAATCTGCATAAAATTTGAAGTTCCGCTCGACAATAGCCTTATTAAAATCTTGAAGGGAACTTTAATTTGCGATGACAGCAACATCATTAATCTTATTAAGGCTCAACTTTCCTAACTTTTCAGTTACAACAAAAGAGGCGGAAAAACTCGGAAGTAAATACTCCACAAGAGCACAGATTTTCATTATTTTGGAATGTTATTTAAATTTCTAATGACTGGTGAATTTTGTTCAATAATTTTACGTAGCCCTAGATTTAGCGGTGCAGTTTAGAATTGTTAAGAGGTCCCCCTCGGCATGGGCCATAGTTAATTCAGCTTCCTCAATTGATTGTGGCACTTAACCCTTTCCGTGGCATCTGTGAGTAAATCTTTCTAACGGCTGATTCACAAATAAAACCATGAGTCGAGCATTCGTGATAGCAGATATCGTTTCATTCTCATCTTGCTCGCTTTCCTTTGCATTCGGTTAAACAAATAGAGGCCTTGTTGGGTCGGTAGGCAGATCCTAATTAAAAGTATACTCCACCGCCTGTCGTATATTACGCAGATGAGGCCCTCAGGCACTCAGTCACTGCGCCTGACCACCTCCCAGTCGTTTAGAGGTTTTATTACTTTACGACAAAAATAATAAAATATAATATGAATCGGTTTTATTGTAAGTTGGGCAGTAGTCGCTGTTGTAATGAAAGTTATCCATTTTATATGATTTATAGATTTTACACCAATTAAATTTTGTATTTTTATTGCACTCGGCACTCATTTAACTACTTAATGTTAATAACGATAATGAACTTGTTTTTTTTTTAAATATTATTGCTACTTATATGTAAATTATAATGCTGCGGATTATAAATTTTGATTATCTATGATTAAATCATCCTCGACCGGATCATCACTTACTTACAGATGAGATAGAGGTCAAACCCTACCCTATATGATATTAAAAATAAAATAAGAATCAGAATAATTTATTTCATTCAAAATAGTGCACTATTGAGATGTTTATATACTTACGTGTCTTCTGCAAATGTATAATCTATACTAATATTATAAAGAGAGAACATTTGTATTTTTGTATTTTGTATGTTTGTAATGATTTGGCTCAAAAACTACTGAACCGATTTAAAAAATTCTTTCACTAATACATAGAATGGACTTTCGAAAATCGAAATCGAAAATAGGCTATATATTATCCCGTTTAAATCAAAGGTACATTCGTGGAGACCTAATTTGCAACCTAAGTCGGCAAAAAAACGGTCGAAAAAACACGTTTCTTACGAACGCTGCTTAATTGAAAATAGATAGAAGAATATTTTCTATGCAAGAGTTGTACAACTTAATAAGGCCTACAAAAAAGTCCGCGACAGCATATGTCTATCTCTTAAGGTTGACTCACAGTAACCATTTTAATCTTAAATTTTTTGTTAAAAAATATGACATAACTTCCAAGGCTATTTTCAAGTATATAGTATTAATCCTTATCCAAATAATTACGTTTATTAGCTTGGCCACATATTATAGATTAAAATTGTCCTTTACAGTATATAATTCAAATGAAAACTCTAGAAGATATCACGAATTTCAGAAACACGCATCGCAAAATTAATAAAATATTTGCAGTGAAACCACAGATTAGGTCATAGTTACTACGAAAATATTATTATAAGCTTAGCTATGCTGTAGATCCTCACCGATCACAATCAATTTGAAGTCAATATAGTATAATAATATGATCTATTGTATAAAATAATATTCATCTATATATATAATAATATAGTAATTTAAGCCACCCCGGCTGATCTATATATAATCTTTTCATTAAAATCATTCCAATGACTCTAAACACGACATTTAAAATCTGAGCTGTAAGTTGGTGAGGATTTGAGTATTCTGTAGAGTCCAGGAGATGTCCCAGCATCAGGTCAATGCTTCAATGTTCTTACAATATCGTTGAAGAAGAAGATTTTCGAATTGATCAGATCTATGAAAGTTGATTCATAGCGAAATTAACTAGAAAAAAGCTCATAGTTTTATAACGATTGAACGAATTTTCATGAATCAAAGCTAAGAAAACTCTCGATGAAGACATCTATCAAACAAAAAAAAACTATCAATAATAAAAACAAAATCGGTTCATCTGGTTAGGTGCTCAGATGCTACAGTCAGACACACAGATACACACGTTAAACGTATATTACCCCTACATTTTGCGTCAGGGAACGGTGTAAGGTTACGGCGGCAGATGTCCTCCTTGATGGTAAGCTACTTTTTGGTAGATTTAATGATCCCACAACCACTGTACGAAAACTCATGATTCATGAATGCACATAAAACTTTCATTGGTAGGTATATAGCTAGCATTAGAACCAACGACCGTCGGGTCAGAATCAGGGTAACTATCCTTTACGCCAAAGGGCCGTCCAATATCACTACGTAAGTATTATAAAACAAAGTTCATCACTGCGTCTGTCTGTCTGTTCGCAATAATCTCAATAGCTACTGAACGGATTATCATGCGGTTTTCACCAATAGCCAGAGTGTTTATGAGGAAGGTTTAGGTCCATAATTCGTTAAGGTTTTGTGTAAATTGGATGAAATATGACGATGATTGTTAAATATGTTCATATTTTATATTCGATGCAACAAACTGATGCAAATTTTGTAGGCATATATGTTCTACCCGTGCGAAGCCGGGGCGGGCTGCTAGTTTATTATATAGGTGAATAAACTGGATGATAGACTGGATAAATACTAATTTTACAGACTAGTATTAACACAACCTGTGTTAATCCAGACTAAGATAGTTCAAACATATTCACAACCGCTAACAAGAAAACGGATCGAACATGTACCAATCACTTAATAATCAGAAGCCAATTAAATAACAAATTACAAATAAATTTAAAAATCGAAAGATTATAATTACAAACAATATAGAATTGAATGTTTGATCAACTCATAATTAGAAACAATTGTAAATAAAAAAAATATAAAGCGAGAAAAAGAGAAGTAGCCGGGATCCGATTCTTGTTTATGCTGGCCGGCCCACCTCGTCCACACTAAAATTTCGATCTTATCTTTAATATTTTAATAGGTTCCCGCAGCGGCACCTCCACTGGCCAGTACAGTAACCATATAATGTATTTGTGGTATAATTCAATATTCTCAAACGGAACGAAGTTTGCGTTCCGCTTAAAGTTAAACTCTGTCTATGAACTTAGGGACAAGCGACAGCATGCTAAAACTTAGGTTGCGTTTTATAGTAACCAATATTACATTAATAGTACTTTAGTTAAATCATTTGTGTTAAGTGTGACGTTCTACGTTTAGATGAAAGCTGAATGGCTCATTCCTTTAGTTTCTTCAAAGCAATGAGTTATGTTTTCGTTATATTTAGAACTAGCATCTGCCTGCGGCTTCGCTCGCGTGGCCTAATTTTGTACGACTTTTTATGACTTATAGTTTCATGACCTAATTAATCACTATAGATGACAATATCCTCTGTTGTTAAAGACTATTAAGTATTTTGTGGTTCAAGTCAATAATCAGTATGGTAAGGTAGACTTAGTTGTACATTTAAAATCTTTGAGTCAGTCGGATGCATGAGGCTGTTAAAACAAAACAAAAAAGAAATATTTCTTACAAAGTAGATAAAGCGAATGGTTGCGCGAGCGCAGCAAGCGCTATTATTGCGCAAGGTAAGCTAGCGCGAAATTTTTTTACGACTTTATATGACCTTAACAGTTTTATGACCTCATAACCTTTAATAAGTCATTATAGACGACTCCAAGGTCGAACTCGATATCCTGTGTAGTAAAAGTCATTAATAATTATGGTTAGGGTATACCAAGTTGTGCTGTTTAAGTGTTTGCCAAAATAAAAGTGCCCTATGTCCTACTGTGCTCTACTGACTATGTTTGTACAAAATTTCAGCTGAATCGATTAAGCCGTTTATCAAATATGACGTCACACATTTACAAAATTCAATAAAAAAAAATGTAGAGTTCCAGACATTTCTGCGAGAAAAAAAAATCCCATATCCTTATATGTTCTATTGACTATCTTTCAACAATCTGACAATGGTTCAGCTGAAACGGTTTAGCTGTTTAGCTGATAAGACGTCACACGCTTCCAAAATCCAATAAAAAAAATCTCGACACCCAAACTCGACTGCCAAGTATACTATGCCCTTCTTTGTCTGATTGACTGTCTTTGCACAAAATGTCATACATTCAATTAAATCGGTCCAGCCGTTTATCCGAGAAGAGATCTAATGATTACAAAATTCAATTAAAAAGCTGGTTACCCAGACTCTACACAAAAGTATCCTGTATCCTATTTTGTCCTATGAACTGTCTTTATACAAAATTTCTGCCAAATCGGTCAAGCTGTTTGACCGTGAAGAAGTCCCAAACAAACAAATAAAAAACAGACGTTCGCATTCAAAATATTGGTGTTGATCTCTAAGGCCAGCGGATTAGGCTGCACGTTGATATATCAGTCAGTTAATTAGACAAATGCATAAGGGATAATTTTGGAAAAACTGTGATACACGTGTCTCATAATTTTAATTGAAGAGTATGTGTACATATTTTCAAGTCCATCGCGCCAGAGAATAAAATGTTGCACAGAAAATTAAACATATCATTTCACCTACTTAGGGGTGGAATTTCGAAAAAACCCTTTCTTAGTTGATAGCTTCACTTCATAAAAAACACACCCTCTATATGTTAAGTCTTTAATACCAGCTGATTATGTTGCAATTTGATATATCAGTCAGCTATTTAGCCAGACTAACGCGTGAGGGATAATTTTGGAAAAAACTGTGATACATGTGTCTTATATATTATATCATTATACCAATTTTCGAGATAATCTAGCGATCGGACCCAGAGAATAAAAAAAATACAGAAAATGTAACCTTACATCATACTCTATTAGGGGTGGAACATCAAAAAACTATTTCATAGTGGATACTTGCACTTCACAAAGAATACACCTTTCAAATATCATGTCTCTAGGACCAGTGGTTTAGGCAGTGCGTTGTTATATCAGGCAGTCGGAAAAACCCGTGGGGGATGATTTTTGAAAAACTGTATCTCACTATTTTAATTGAAGAGTATGTGTATTAATTTTCGAAACAATTGACTCAGAGAGTAAAAAGTTTTATCGAAAGTTCAACCCGCCATTTCACTCACTTAGGGGTAGAATTTCAAAAAGTTATTTCTTAGTGGATATTTGCTCTTCACAAAGAACACACCCTCTAAATATTATGTCTCTAAAACCAGTGGTTTAGGCAGTGCGTTGATATATCAGGCAGTCATTCAGTCAGTCAGAAAAACGCGTGGGGGATGATTTTTGAAAAATTGTGATACCCGTTACTCACTATTTTAATTAAAGAGTATGTGTACTAATTTTCAAAACAATTGACCGGGAGAATAAAAAGTTTCATAGAAAGTTCAACCCTCCATTTCACCCACTTAGGGGTGGAATTTTGAAAAAATATTACTTAGTGGATACTTACACTTTACAAAGAGCACACCCTCCAAATATCACGTCTCTAGGACCAGTGGTTTAGGCAGTGCGTTGGTATATCAGGCAGTCATTCAGTCAGTCAGAAAAACACGTAGGGGATGATATTGAAAAAACTGTGACACCCGTAACTCGTTATTTTTATTAAAGAGTATGTGTACCAATTTTCGAGACGATTGACCCAGAGAATAAAAAGTTTCATAGAAAGTTCAATCCTTCATTTCACCCACTTAGGGGTGGAATTTTGAAAAATCCTTTCTTGGTGGATGCCTACACTTTACAAAGAACACACCCTCCAAATTTCAAGTGTCTAGGATAAGTGGTTTGGGCTGTGCGTTGATATCTCAGTCAGTCAGGACTTAGGATTTTATATATATAGATAATTATTATTGATATGATCTTTTTAATGTTATTTGACGTATGCAGATTTTAATTTTAATTTTTAATTTATACTGAATAAATACTTTGGCAAATCATGACTTTTGAAAATCAATAAACGTTAAAGTGCTTGTTTCTAGCGATAGATAGGCAAGCGGTCAATGACATCATATTGTATATGTAGGTACTTATATAGCTACTAACTGAAATAATCTAGAATATTCGTACATATATACTACTCACCTCGATTTTACCTCGTGATAAAGCTTAAATCAACACACAAAGTAATT
This sequence comes from Cabera pusaria, assembly GCA_954871355.1. Classification (NCBI taxonomy): domain Eukaryota; kingdom Metazoa; phylum Arthropoda; class Insecta; order Lepidoptera; family Geometridae; genus Cabera; species Cabera pusaria. The sequence continues at coordinate 24,511,254 of OX940885.1, read as the reverse complement.
ACAATCGAGTAACACTTCATCGCAGATGCGAAATGTAGTCCCCGCCTCCGGTTTCCTGCTTATTACGCTGGGGCAGTTGCAATCTTGCTTTTGGTCACAAGCTTCGTAGAAATATAATCAAACTAGCGAGATCAATGTATTATCTTCAAATTGAGGGCCCGGTGGCGAAATCGGGAGAACGGTTGGCTTTGATGCCGTGGTACCGAGTTCAAACCGCCGTGCACCAATGGATTTTTCTATCAAAAATGTATGTGCGCTTCTCACAGTGGCCCTCCGGTGAAGGAAAACATCGTTAAGAAACCAACAACCTCCGCATGGTGGTAGGACACTATCTAGTGTCCGCCTGGCCAGCTACCACCCTTAAGTTAGAAAATCTGTCACCAAACGTCTAATGTGTTCCGGCAGCTATCCTTGAGAGCCAGTTCCCATTCTAGACCTAGCGTGCTTACCATCTTCGACCGCATCATCACTTACCAACAGGTGAGATAGTGGTCAAACGCTAGCCTATAACGTATAAAAAAAAAGTCTATAGTCTTTCATTAGGGATTATGTGCCTCAATAATACCTCACAATATTTAAGATTACTTATTATTGTGGGATGATATATTATTGGGATATATGAGATGATATTGATATTCGAACAAGATTAACAATTGTTTAAAATATACCCTTTTATTATAATCTGCCGTTTGTAATATTAACAAATAAATAATTGCCAATATTTATATAAATACCCAAAAGTTCGTTTTCAGAAGCATAGAAGTATTCATCAACAGTCTTGTTGAAAATTGTTATGACCCTGTTTAAATTTTAAATAATTAAAAGTTTTTCGTTAAAAGTAAATTTAGCTCAAGGGTTATACTGAGTGAACTCCTTTTGTACTTCATCTTTCACAGAGAAGTTTTTCAGTAAAACAACGCTCAATCTGCAGCAAAATATAAAAGTTTCACAATAACGTATACGCCTCAAGCAAGGAGATCATCAAAGACGAGATAAAACCTCTTTCTAAACTTGATATTTACTTGCCAAGTATTTAAAAGAAAATCATAAAAGAAGGGGTTTTATTCGGAGTATTTGGTGAAAGGATTTGAGGGTTGCCGAAAAATTATGGCGTTGCATACTGAATTTGAATCACGGCTAATTTTATTTTATTCTGCGCACTTATGTTATAATATGACACACGTAAATAAAGGTACATATGCGAATGTAGTATATGCACATTATATAAGTGTAAACATCTTACAAAGCGCTGTATAGCACTTCAGGTTAATGCAGAAACTGTGTCTATACATATATTCGCGTAATGAGAACTTAACACGGTACTCGAATTTGGTACTGCCGTGGGCGGGAGCTCGCACTCGCACCTACTTCGCTGCAAGCGGCCTTTGCCAATTAGCCTTAAAATAATGAACATGTTTTATATTTCTACCCGAGTGCGGCGTGTACTTATCCCCGTTTGCCCCGGGAGGTCATGCGGCTGTGACCCTTGTGTTGTACACAGAAGTATCTTCAAGTAGCTAATATAATTATAAAGGGAAACGTCGACAGGGTTTTGGGTATAATGGCTGTGGAGTGTGTTACGTTTTTGTGGTAACAATATCTCACAATATCGTGATTCAACCGTTACCGCAATGTGTTGAGTCTGAAGTGACTTTATTGTTACTAATTTCGGCATTTCGTAATTTAATTATATTTGACGACTTAAATCTCCCACGCAATTATAATTGATTGTTTGAAATGTTGCTGACGTAAAAATACAGATATACAAAATAATAAAACGAATTAAGAATCAGATTGTCTAGAGAAGATCATTCTCGTAAGAAACCACTATGTTTACAAACACGGGTACAACAACAACGAATGGTTACATTTGTGTGTTTATAAATCTGAATATAAAATATTTCATGCGTCAGACAATCTTTCAAGAGCTTGAAAATTTGCCACAATGACAAATGAGTCAGTTAAACCATTCCGTATAAACATTTAACTACTTCCTGTTCTGTCTACAAATAACGCGACCGCTCAAAGATTTAACTAAGCCTGAATAAATAATCAATTTAGCCGAGGCAACGCGGTTTCTGATCGATAGCCACAATGCTTGCCGGATGATATACTCGTCTAGCCGAGCGATAAATATCCCGAGACAAATGTTTCAAGCGTCTCCCGAGAGTTGCGGTGACACTTCATTTAAAAGCTTCAATTGTACAGAAATAACCAAAACACGGTTAAGATCTTTCGAAAACAAATCGTATATCGGTCGGTCGTCGACAATCGTGATTGACTGCGCAAGTGAACGTCTCTAATATAAACAAATTAATAGGGAGACGGCGTCGGATGGAGGGGGCATCGTTTAGATATACTTTCGTAAGGGACTCAATGAAGAACTGCTCCGGCTTGTCATTAACGCATTTAGAAAAAATATTACAAGCTTGAGTAGTAAATCACGCCCGGATACCGTAGTTTTTCTGTTTTTATTAAATATACATTTCCTGTCTAGCTATGACATTTTCATTATGGTCGACAGTAAGGAAACATAATTCTTCAGTAATAATTTTTATGAAACTTATGTATCATAACAGAACACAACTTTGCTGTAACTATTAAACTAAAAAATGTAAAGAGAGACTGACATAGAAAGACGTCACATCAAAAAAAGTTGAAATCCGACTTGATACCATTATCTCGAGCCATTAACATGTTACATGTGTTAATCACATCCTCTTAGGGACGCGTTATCAAAACGGGAGCAATTTTAAGAATGACTGCGCCTATAAATAAAGGAGTCTTTACATTAATTATGAGCTTAATTATGTAGAATCCCTTTGATTTACAAGCCGCTCATTGCCGCCGCAAACGAATTGTAGTGGCTTAGCGGAGCACCTCGGGCTTTGCCTACCGCCTCCCGGTTATAATTATTTTTGTCGTAAGACAGCGCGCAAGATACTTGTTTAGACGGAGATGAAAGTGAATAGAGACAAGTTGACGCCCGCACCGTTTCCATGGATTAGCCGATTAGATCTGCTTTAGTATAAAACAGGGGCTTCTTGCAGCAATAACTTAAACTCAACTTATTTAAGTAGACAACAAGGTTTACAAGTCTTTATTTGAAATTTATTTGCTGGTCTACAATTGCTAATACAATCCTCATGAAATGCATTGTTTTGATTTGCTTTCTTATTGTACATTCATAATGTTACTGAGTCTGATGAACTAGTCTAAGCGTCATCTGTTATTTTATTAAAAGAGTACCTCAGATACCTCCTTCAATCGACTTGAAAAAGAAGGACGGTTTCGATTCGACTGTTTTTAGGGTTCCGTACCCAAAGGGTAAAACGGGACGCTATTACTAAGACTCCGCTGTCCGTCTGTCTGTCTGTCTGTCTGTCTGTCTCCCGGCTGTATCTCATTAACCGTGATAATGAGAGAGTTGCAATTTTCATAGATGGTGTATTTCTGTTGCCGCTAGAACAAAAAATACTAAAAACCAAATAAAGTTAAGGGGTCCCTATAAAAAACACGTGTTTTTTAGTAAAACGCCATCTATGTAGCTCTAGGTGTTATCTGGGTGTTAACTACTCCTTCGTGTTTGTTAAGCTAACAACCTTTCTAATTAGTTTCGGCAAAATGACATAGATGGCATAGTAAACGAGCCCCGTCTTTCTAGATCGCGATGACGAAATTCTCCGTGAACTCATATACCAAACAAAATGTTCTTGGTAATATCAAATATGAGGTTAAAACTCTGTTATGTTTCGTATTTGTACAGTAGTACGGAACCCTCTCTAAGTGTGCGATACGAGACGCGACTCTGACTCGCACTTGGCCAGTTTTATTTTATGTGTGTTACCTCAGAACTCCATCATTTAATATCCAATTTGGGAAATGTCTTCTTCTTTTTATTTGAGAGAGTAGCGTCCCTTTTGGTCTCATTGTAATTTCATTGAGATCAGGTGAGATTTCTCGAGATATGGAGATAAACACCTCAATCTTGGTACTTAATATGACTAGCGCGGGATTTAAATTAGATTTTTCCGTTCTCTAAACAATCTTAAATTATTTACAAAATACTTTTGTGCTAACCATCTTCGACCACATAATCGCTTACCAGTTACCACCATACGAGATAGTGGTCAAACGCCTACAAGATATAAAAAATAACAATAAAAATAAATAAAAAATTGCGTTTCTCTTCTATTTCATAAGGTTGAAGAACATGTACTTACATACATAGATGCCAATATTATTTGATTGAAAACTTGTCATTGTTCTTTTGTTCAGTTAAATTTGCTTCGATTCTATGCGAATAAATAAAATCTACGGCGGATAGATGGAATAGATTAGGGAAGCGGTTGTTCGCGAATAGCCGAGAGCAAGCGGGGCGCGTGGCTTGTACGCCGCCGGCGGCCGCGAACCGACATGCGATGACGATCCACCCTCGCATGAACACACCCCCGCCGCTTATCCATAAGTTCCATAACATAGACCAACCAAATGTACTTTTGAACGGCGAAACTTTTATGTTGTGAAAGAAACGATTTGTTTCCGCATTCACAAACCGTCGATATATGAAACTGTACAGTCCAGTTATATGAACACCGCAGAAGGCCTGGTAGTTAGAATCGACGAATCTTAAGGTCGAACATTTTATAATAGTAAAACTCACGTTTATTTTAAACTTTATATTAAACTTCTTGAAGGCTTTCGAATGCAGCCAAAACAATTGTAGATTTGAAATGATATGAACATGAAGCATTGCATCAATGTTCACGTGAATTTAATATGTTTCATTTAAAAAACATTTTGAGACTGACTGACTGGACCACACGACTTAAGAGCGAACGCGGGGCGCACTTTTCCATACAAACGTATTCCCACGTTTTCTCCCTGGAAAATGCTTCTAGAGCAAAATGTGTTTCTACATAAAATCAAGGTCTGCTGTAGCTATGCCCCTATCATTTGCTTTTTTGACCAACCATTGCAAATGGAAATAAGACCCTTCAAAAATCTTAAATAGGAGACAAAAAAGGCAATTTCTTTTTGCAATTGGTACAGCAGACCTTGATTTTTTGTAGAAACAAATTTTGCTCTAGAAGTACTTGCCAGGGAGGAAACGGGCGAATACATTTGTACGGAAAAGTGCACCGCGTTCGCTCTTAATAATGTAATCTAGTAAATAAAAAATATTTTTTATATCACGGCAGAATAGACATTGAAATTCCTAATTATCATTTAATTGTAAAATTTGCACGCCAGTCTGCAAAACACGGCCATAGAACTAATCATTTTGTTGTTAAACTCTTTACCTTATAACCTGTGTTTTATGCAAATAAAATATCTGAATCTGACAATACATTTTTGCACAGCCTACACTAAAAGTACCTACGTAGTATTATTGTATATTCTCTGCTAAAAGCTAAACACAGGACAGGAAGTTTATTGTACCATTATACCATAGTATTATTATTTATTCTGTGCTTGTACCTGCATCTGAGAAAGTGTTATTAGTTACGTACGTGAGTATGACTCACTGTGAAAACTTTGATTTGCCTCGATTTGCGAATCCACCTACCCGAGAAATGTAAACAAATGTAAAGATTTATTTTTACATTAGTTTTTTACACACCCGTTACAAACGATGCTAACTCTTTTTATTTTGCAGATAAAACTGATCAAGTTCGAGTTGACTCGCGCATCGAAGCTTTCGTACAAACTTGTCAAAACAAACTTTACTTTACAGTTCAATCTCTAGAACGATGCCTAGACACTGTTAATGAACCAACCGCAAATAATAAGTTTGTAAGTAGTAAATTCGCTTTTTTTGTTATTAAACTACATGTTTACGATTTTCAGATTTTTTTAAATGAGTTCTTTCAAGACCTTGTTTCTTACCATATTTTATGATTTTAGGTCAGCGAAAAGTACCATAAAGGTTTTGATGCTCTTTGTGAAATCGCAATATATATGCGAAAATATGTGACATAAACGGTCATATTTTATGATACTATGATACCGTTGACATACACATTTTATAATTCACAGCCGTAAGATACCGTAGGTAGACGCTCGGGTCTACGGTATTATTTGATATTAAGTTTCAATTTGATACCTCTACGCGTTCCTGAGAAAGTGGTTTGACAGATGAACAGACAGACGGAACAAAATAACCCTATAAGGGTTCCTTTTTTCTTTTGAGGTACGAAACCCTCAAAATAAACTAAAAAGATACTGCGATATACGACACTGAAGGCACATAGCCTAAAGATCTGATAGTTGATAAACAAACGTATCACACAAATATAGACTGAATCGGGACAATCCAATATTGTCCTCCAACGCACAATCGACGAGACTAGCCCGGCTAACTGCAGGCTCTATTTCTGCCTAGTGTTTAGAAACAATAGCTCTGCACTGCAATTAGTTTATCCGATAGATGGTGGTCGAACGAGTCGTAAATCTACGCTCTTGCAGCCAGTGGGCTCTGTACGTAGTTGTGGCGCCGTATGTAGATTCAGCTCGGTTAATTAATGTGCCATGGTAAAGTGCGAGGTCTCTCCCTCGCATCCCACTCGGGTTCCGTAAATTGCGCACCCATCTCCCCCATGTACAATAGCTCCAATTTTGGCAAATTAAAATTCGACACCCAAAGAGATAGGCCGTTAATGCAAAATACCCATTTGAGTTGGTGTTTAGCAGTTATGAAAAACGTGGCGTTTTTCTAAGCTCAGTACAACACTTTTTACTTACGTCTTTGAAATCTACGAGTTGTAATGTTCTTGCTATAAACATTACTGCCTCGTTTCAAAGAAAATTGAGTTATTTTGAGTTCACTTCAAAGATACAGAATCTAACAAGGCGAAAATAAGCGGGCGAGGAGTTTCCAGCGTGTATAAAGCGACGTCATTTGTCACAGCGCCGCTCTGTGGTGAAGTACAATGTGAATTTGACTCCACGCGAGTGTTAACATATTTAAAACTTGAGTGTAAGACCACACCAATATCATGCTCCATATTATCAAATATTAATTAAAAGGTAAACACTATTTTAGTGACTTAGAATACGAATGAATCACACAAATGCTCTTGATGTATAATAGTAGTTTATTATCACACAAGTGTTTAAATGACTGGTTATGGGCAGTTTCACACACTACTTTTAACAACACTCATATCATAGTTCTGATTCTGAATTTAAAAAATAGTAGCATAAAGACAGACTTTAACTTTATGCACGTACAACTAACTTAATGAAATAAAAGATTTATTATGATACAGATTTCTTAACAAAATAATGTTGTACATTTCTTTTCTGTTCGAATCGAATTCAAAATTCTTTTGGTAGTTCCAAAGTGACATACTAGCAGTATGTAAGTACTGTGTCAATTTGGATCTACCAAAGAAATTTTTAGTTAGATTTTATCAGTTTATGGGGACCTGTAGATACGTCTTCTTCCATTCGCTCATTTATTCGTTTGGTGTGTACCCAAGCATATTAGCATAATAAGCGTCTTCATAAAATAAACTGGCCAAGTGCAAGTCGGACTAGCACGAGCCGAGAGTAAGGACGGACAGACAGACAGACATAACGAATCTATAAGGGTATAAAGTAGATTTAGGTACTACTCATTGCGCAAGAGACGTGCATTTGCCAAGGTTGGAATTTGTCAAGCAATATCGAGTCGATAGTTCTTGGAACGATGTTCGCGATTTCGCCATGGATTGACGAATTGCAGAACAGCGCAGGAGGACCCGCCTTCATTATCCCTTTCATGCTGAATTTCAATTATGCATGCTTTCGTGTTTTGCAATAACAAACCGAACCCCGTTTGCAAATACAACTCGCGGCGATGGGTGTATTTGTTCTTCTTCATATGAGTAACCGACAATGAGTAGGTATTGGCTATTGTTCAATGGAAAAAAATACAAGAGGCATTTCAATTATTAGCCAACTTTATGTCTTGAAAGGGGTATTAAATTTTTATTGTTTCATTTATGAGTATATCAGACAGACAAGAACTTGCCCACTACCTCGCCTGATGTTAAGTGACGATGCGGATAGTATCGTGCTTGTCTGTCAGCTTTCCTCATCTTTCTTTATTAGGCTAGCATTTGACCACTACCTCGCCTGGTGGTAAGCGATAACGTCGGCGAAGATGGTGAATGAATATCCGTGCTAGGATTAGAAAAGACCTCTCGCTTAGGAATCTATACTTTAATCCAACGGGGCTCTCCAAAAATATTCAATAAGTATTACTGGTTGGCACCAAACATCATGCGGAAGTGCAAACGAAGGCGCGAACCGATTGCTGACATGTCTTTTTTTATGAGAGGTTCAAGTCAATGTAGTAATCTAGCACCAGTGGTTACTCATTTACTTATTACCACTACTAAACCTTAATTACGCCTAGGGTTAAACACGCTTGAAGGGAGCAATGACCTACCTGTGGGTGACAAATGACAATATACCCATTGAAAATTTAGGACATTCAGTTATTCTTAAAGATTTGACGCTGAATAGCTTTTAGCTCTAATTAATTAAATCTGCCAAGTCACGTAAAAACAAAGAAATTCCATTACTTACGAAATCTATGCAATAAGGCTTCTTCTGCCCAACGATCGATCAAAATCAGATAGGTCATCATTAGATAGTCAAGTGGAATCCAATTAAGCTGTCTATAAAAAAACTTTAATTTACCTACACAATTTAGACCGTTTCTCCGTTTCCTATATTTCTATTTAAAAGAAAGAATAAAACGTATCCGACCAAAAATGTTAGAACATTCAATCAAACACTGCCAACACCTAATGGCGCCAGAACCAAATTACTAAGCGGCACGAATACTAACCTGTCTCCTTTCAAATTTGATCGCGCCCAACATCATGCCCATGAACTCTATAATGAAACGTTAATATAAAAACAAAACTATGGGCATATATGATTAGGTCGATACACGAGTAAGGTAGAACCACTAAACAAACAACAATTACAATATCGCTGCGTCAGCATGTTAGAAATCACTTATTGTGGCAGTGACTTGCACTCGTGCGCCGTTGTGGAAGTGCCTTATGCCATGCGACCGAGTACAACAGCGATCTATTGAACTGTATTGAAGTTTTTTTTATCATATAATTTAGGATCGTTTACAAAATGAAAAAAAAAACCGACTTTAAATGCCGCGCTAGTAATTTTTGTTACCAAGTTTGAGGTGTTTATATCTCTGGAGATACTCATTAGATCTCAATGAAATTACAAGTGAGGGGAAGGGGAAGGAGGAATTAGCGTGGCGTGGTGCGGTGCGGTGTAGTTGGGATACGTATGTCTTATTAGTTAATGCTACCCAAAGACACTATTCCACGCGGACGAAGTCGCGGGTACAGCTAGTAATATAATAATATGATCTATTGTATAAAATAATAATTATCTAGGTATATATTGTATAATAATATAATATTTTAAACCACCCCGACTGATCTATGTATAATCTTTTCATTATAAGCTTTCCAATGACTCTAAACACGACATTTAAAATCTGAGCTGTAAGTTGGTGAGGATTAGAGTATTCTGTAGAGTCCAGGATATGTCCCAGCATCAGGTCAATGCTTCCATGTTCTTACAATATTGCTAAAGAAGATTTTCTAATTGATCAGACCTATGAAAGTTGATTTTATAGCGCAATCAACTAGAAAAAAGCTAGTTTAAAAACGATTGAACGAATTTTCATTAATCAAAGCTAAGAACAATCTCGATAAAGACATCTATCAAACAAAAAAAACTATCAATAATAAAATCAAAATCGGTAGGGGTGGAATTTCAAAAATCTATTTCTTGGTGGCCTCTTAACCTTCACAAAGAACACATCCTCCAAACATTATGTCTCTAGGACCAGTGGTTTATGCAGTACGTTGATAAATTAGGCAGTCATTCAGTCAGTCAGAAAACGCGTGGGGATGATTATTGACAAACTGTGATACCCGTAAACCACTATTTTAAATTGAAGAGTATGTGTACCAATTTTCGAGAAAATTGACTTAGAGAATAAAAATTTTAATAGAAAGTTCAACCCTCTATTTCACCCACTTAGGGGTGGAATTTCGAAAAACCCTTTCTTAGTGGATGCCTACACTTCATAAAGAACACACCCTCCAAATTCCATGTGTCTAAGACCAGCGGTTTGGGCTGTGCGTTGATATCTCAGTCAGTCAGTCAGTCAGTCACTACTTTGGATTTTATATATATAGATGATGTGGTCGAGTACAGTGAACACGCTAGGCTAGAATGGTCTCGATTATAGCTGTGTTGCCGGAACACCGTAAGGTTACGGCAGCTGATTTTCTACATGGTGGTAACTTGGTAAGCTACTTTTTGGTAGATTTAATGATCCCACTACCTCTGTAGGAAAACCCATGATTCATGAATATACATAAAACTTTCATTGGTAGGTATATTAGGATTAGAACCAACGACCATCGGGTCAGAATCAGGGTAACTATCCTTTACGCCAAAGGGCCGTCCAATATCACTACGTATTATAAAACATAGTCCATCACTGCGTCTGTCTGTCTGTTCGCAATAATCTCAATAGCTACCGAACTGATTATCATGCGGTTTTCATCAATAGCCAGTTTTTATGAGGTATGTTTAGGTTCATAATTCGTTAAGGTTTTGTGTAAATTGGTTGAAATATGACGATGATTGTTAAAGTTGTTAATATTTTATATTCGATGCAACAAACTGATGCAAATTTTGTAGGCATATATGTTCTACCCGTGCGAAGCCGGGGCGGGCTGCTAGTAAACTATAAATAAAAAAACAGAGCTAAGGTCTGTCGGTAATGTTCCCAAAGAGCTTTTTTTTTTTTTTTTATTCAACTTTCATTTAGGGGCTTTTGGCTAAATATAGCTATGGCAGCCCCGTATTAGCTTACAAAATAAAAATTTGTTACGACGAACGCTCTTCAACCACCCTGTGTACACATAGATAGAGCATTCTAGCCGCGTCTGACGATGGATCAGATAAAATGCTCTGAAATATGCCCACATCAAGGTGGTTGATTTCAAATTTCGCGAAAATATCGTTTCTGAGGTTTTGGGTACATGAGCATTCCATCAAGAAATGAAAGATATCATTAACTTTGCCGCATAGATTGCAATCCGGACTGCTCAGCTTTCTCATAAGATGTTTGAATTTGTTTAAAGGTACATGTCCGGATCGCAACCTGTGGGCGATAACAATAAATTTTCGATGAAGTCTAATATTTGTCCACCATGGAACACGAGGAGGCTCACACTGTATGGTACGATACCATATGCCTTTGCTGAGAGATGCCATATCAAAATACTCCTTCCAAGCCGAAGTTATCGTCCACTTGTGCTTAATGAAGACTTCGGAATATTCCGGTGTTAAAAAGACTTCTATACCATTTGATATTGCATCTCTAGCTAGTTTGTCAGCCTCCTCGTTTCCACACAACCCTACATGTGAAGGCACCCATTGTATGTTTAAAGAAACGTTCCTAGAGAGCAGCACAAGTATTTTCGATAAAATCGTGTATGCTATTGCTGAACCTTTGTTTCCAAAGGTGCAGCTAGTTATGTGTTGTAGCGCACTTTTGCTATCTGACAATATTACTACATTTTTAATGTTATTGCTTATAATATATGAAAGGGCCTCAGATATAGCAAAAAGCTCTACAAACATTATAGAAAATTCAGAGTTATTTACAATTTTATATGATTCTTTCACGTTGTGACTGGGATCATAAAAGGCCGCACCACGTCCTGAGGAGGTTTGCGACCCATCTGTGTAAATTTTATTCCAACCGTTGTATTTTGTCGAAAGCATGTGTAAGGTATTCAACTTTAAAACAATATTATCATACCTAAGAGCTGGCGAACGTTACCGCGCTGTACTGCTAGGCGTATTACCTCGCGAATCGCGTAGTAAGCGCGACCCAGCTCTTTGGTGACGGCACAGAATAAATAGTACAAGGCCTTGTACTATACTTGTACTACTTACTACCTTGCAAGGTAGTGACGGGTAACGTCAATTGGGCGTCTGGACAGCTCCTTAAAACCCCGGACATCTTGACCCCATGGGCCCATTGTTTCTGCCCCAAACGAAAGGAATATTACTGTACTATCCAACACCAATTGTAGCATATTTTCTCCGTTATGCTTCAATTAAATCATTTAAACAATGTCTTCTACACCACACACGTTTTCTAACTTGGTCCCCAACCTTACAAACCTAGTTAACGAGTCATTGTAAAACGAAAGGTTTATCTAAATCTTAACTAATAAAAAGGCGATAGCATCTAAATCTATGTCAGGTGACAAACCAAAATATAGAATGGAAAACATTATTGTCCGCCCTCCGTGTTCGACATGCATACCAAACAATGGCGCGCGCCTCGACGGACGGGTCAAATGAGGCGCGGCGTCAAATCTCGGGTTGCACCGGAGTGGCGCCGGCCGACATATCCGAGAAGTTAGCACACCCATTGAAACTAACAAAAAAAAAAACAATAAACCGAAACTTCTTGTCGTCGTGCTTCGCTTCTCAAAGTAACGAGCGACCGTAACAAACAAGCCGTCTTCGAATCTCCGATTTCAGTTCTCATATTTTAATAACTATTAACCGTTTTAAATTATCTATTTAACTATTATAACGGTAAATACTACTTTTAGCTTTCAAAAGTACTCAAACTCTAGTCGATCTCTCTTTAAAGAGCGATCAATCTAGAGCTCTTTAAGTGGTCAATTAAATGGCACTAGGCACAACGTGTTCGTAGTAAATTTCAAAACGAATAAATCATTTAGAAAATCAGTGTCTTAATTAGAGTGAGAGATGTCAACGGAGCCGATGGCCTGCACCGGAATAAATCAGGATTCAAATAGCTTTCCGCAACGACACTCCCACCGGCGACTTGGCGTTAATAGCGCGTGCAACCGAAACCTTAGACGAATGTTTGGAAATATTTTTTTACGTGTAATAGAATATCGTCTCGGAGCAGGCGCCAACAAAAAATGCTCATAAATGCGGTTGTAATTGCACCCGACGCAAACTCACCAATTAGAGCATGCCAATCCGTTCGATTTATTGCGGGAGCTTAAATGATATTAACAATCAAATAAAACCTTAAGTAGTAATTTAATGTTAATAAAATATCTACTTATATGACCCAGTATAAATGTAATTAACAATACCATTATTGGATCGTATCAATATAACTGTTGGGATGGCAACATCAAATGATTTGGATTTAATTACTTGGATCAACAGCTCCGCCCCGTTTGAAATCGAATACTCGTAAATCAACAATAATAATGCAGGGCTCTCTGTGTCTTTTTATTAACCAAACAAATCTTTATAAACACAATTACACGATCGTTAGGAAACGATTAAATTTAAACGAATTGGTTTCGAGATCGCCACCAACAATAGCAAAAAAAAATTAGACAAAAATCTACGATATCCCTAAAGACTTGTTGTAACGGTTGAGTCATACCAGGCAACAATACAAAAAGATTTTATCTGAAATGGTGTTATCCTATTTTGTAATACGATCCCCTTATTTTGTTATTCCAGGCCAATAGATATGTGAACAAAAAATACAGCCAGCAAGAAATATTGCGTCGATAAACTGGCGAATCCTTCCTGATAGATGTTAATCAATGTTTGAAACTTAATAGCAAATGGACCAGTTTTAACTGTTCTTGATAAAGTTTCAGATAGTTATCGGGCAATGACGCCACATACATTTTTCGAAAGCCTGTCAGATAAGTTCCTAGTAGGGCTATCAGGAACCGGTGAAACCTGGCCTAGTTTCACCGGTCCCTGATTGAATACGTGCCACCAATGATGAGATTTGACAAACCACGTGGTTTATATTAATTTATTGGTCTCTTGAGCGGTATAAGATCTGAGGCGGGAAGGGACCGCGCCGGGCCCTTTCTGCGGCTTCGATGTCGCCTGGTAACTTCCCGCCTCAGACCTCATACCGCTGAAGAGACCTATAAATCAATATATACTACGTGGTTTGCCAAGTCTCATCTTTAGTGGCACGTATTAAAAAAAGGTTCTAATAATTATCTAACACATAACGCTAAACAAAAGTTGTCAAAATTCTGTCAGATGTGTTCCTAATAGGCTTATCAGGAACCGGTGGTACTGGCCCTAAAATTTTAGATGCTTATTTGGCAGATAACAACAAATAAGGGCCAGTTTCACGGGTTTCTGATAAAGCGTTAGATAGTTATCTGACACATTGCGCCATATAAAAGCTGTAAACATTCTGTCAGATTTATTCATATTAGCGTTATCAGGAACCTGTGAAACTGGCCCTAAACGTTGTAGTTTATTTAGCAGATAAGTTCCTAATAGGCTATCAGGATCTCTATGAAGAACCAGTAAAACTAGCCCTTAGTCCGTATATCATTGTGTACAATGTTTGAGTACACTAAATCAAAACACATATTCAACTATTACTTAGTATCCTTAAAACGCAAAAATCGCTGACATACGGCCTAGTTGCGGAAAGGAGCCCGCGCACCCAAGTAGTATCCTTAAAATTTGTAACATATTATTATACCAAGTGAAAAGTGTTGCAGACAAATGTTGGCCAAATTTTGTGGAAACACTCGTAGTTTGCCTGGAGTATTTGTGTATTAATATTATATATAATATGTGGATGACAATCTAAAGTAAAAGAGATTGTGAAATTTAAGCGAGCATTCAGAAAGCATTAACATAAAATTATAGTATTATTAGACTTTTTACTACACCGATGACAGCAAATATTACTAGATAAAATTGTTTTATTCGTTTAGCTCCAAAACGACTGCTATAAAATATTTTGACACCTTTGTTGTTTTACGAGTATATACAATTCAAAAGATAAAAGTAATATTAACGTATAAAAATTGTAATAATATTTTTCTTAACTAATCACTGCTATGGTTATTAAATAATACGTATTTAGTGAAACTTCTTCAAGAAGGAAGTGGTGACAACACATTTAAATATCTCCTTCAAAATTTCAAAGAGCTCTACGAGCAGAGAGTACAATAAAAAATATCATAAGAACCCACACACAGAGATATTTCCACAAATCTATAATTCCATCAGCAAGTGAGGCAAATACGAAAATAAGCATCAAAGTGTTTTTTAGAGGAAGACGACAAATGTCGACCAGCAAGGCGCAGTAGCTAACACATGTTACATATTGTCTGACAATATTTACTGTTGCTTTATTAGCTCGGAAAGCCGATAAAACAAAATAAAAGCGATGCCTACATTAACTTCAAAAAATAAGCATGTTTAGTCGAGCTTATATTCTATCAAGATGACAAATGACAACTCGGTAAAATAACCTTTTTCTAGACTCTGCTGCATACTATATCTATCTACATAATTTAAAAGGCAATAATCTGGTGGTTGTCATTAAGTTCTGTTAACAACTATTCACGTACCTACGAGAGGATGCCAATAAAATTCAAATCCAATTGCTTCGACCCTTGATTTACAACGAATCAATAAAAGAGAACGCTATCATTACCCTTTTTATTGCGCATTCAATAAAAGTAATGTACTTGGTAATCAATGTGGCGTCGGAGGCACATCATCAGATCCGAAATAATCAGGTGTTCAGGTGTATTAATGCAATCATATTGTGGAATTAATAATTAAAGCTCATAGCTAACTACACAGTACACTAGCATTTTCATAAACAAACGAATGTTAATGAATCAGTGGCTCTTCAGAATTAGCGATTTATACGACATCAATACATCAAATGCGCGAGTTGGAACAGAGTAAACACAATAGTAGGTTAGAGAGAGAAAAAAAAGTCTTGAGAGATGGCTCGTAAAATAAAACAAGGGACTACGTCCGGAGATATGTCAAGATAGCATGCGGCAGGGGGGCGCGGGCCGGCGCCGAGCTCCGAGACCCAATTAGAAGCACACCTTTTGGACATGTGCTCTCACTTGGTGCTAACTAGCTCCTAAAAACATACGGATATGGGACAACGACATCCGTTACAGTTTATCACTTCTTTCCCCAAACGTTGTTGGACTCGAGAGAACTTTTGCAAAGATTTTTGTAATTAGATATTTTCGATGAGTTCGTTGGGTGGTGTCCACTTGTTGGACAAGGCACGGATGAGGGTTAACGGGTTAAGGTACGGGCCTACGGAGGGATGCGTATTATATATGCATTCCGTAACTATAGACTTATTTATCATTTACTTTTATTGGATCCTCTGTTCTGTTTCCCAACAACGTTCCCTTTGAAGCTTATATTTTAGTTTACTGTTGTTATAAATATCAGAGCTAGGACTGATACGTAAACAAAAATATTTTAAAGTTCCAATCAAACATCGTGTATTCTACTAATAATATTTGCGGTACGTTACCTTTGTTTTGACCAGCTTAGCGTTCTCCTTGCACATCTTCGCCAAGGCATGGTATTCCCCTTTCGCTGCACACAATATCCATTGCTTCTGCTTAGAATCCAACGGATCTTCGCTCTTCGGATCAAGCTACATGAAAAGAGGGACATCGTTATATCCAGGGGTACTTATAGAATCTGTATGTAAGTCGCACCTGACATGTTATAAACTAGACCAGTGTCTTTGCTATTTTGGGAATAGAACAACATCAAATTAATTTTCATTGCTATTTTGTCAATGAGCTACACGTCTGCTATAATTTCTAACTACTTATAGGTTTAGCAATCATTTTAATAAGATCACTATTCTTTCTAGGAATAGTTATTGTCTTAGTAAGACTGAAAGTCGTATTATCAATTAAAATCAGGTTAGAAAGTAGTCTAGTGCTTATCTGTCTGGAATTTTAAAAAAATATAGGCGTTATTCAGATGTACTATTAGAATTGTGCTTTGCACTGTGAAGGCAAGGCCATCAGGAAAATATTAAATAATAATGAATAAAGTCCAGGTGAATTTAGGTGAAATGTTATGTAGAATTAGGATATCGATGATTAGTTTGCTTTTAGTTGTATTGTATAATGTCTTTGGAACGATATAGATTATACACTTACCGAAACACGGTCTTCCTCATCCACGCCCTGCCGACAAAAAAAAAGTTTATGATGCCAGCAAAGCATTGATTTAATGATGAAATATAAATATGTAAATTTACTCAGTAAGACACACGAGTAAAGCCAGTTCATTCATAGCGCACAATTTATTAAATTACTGTACAAAAGTACTCAACGTCTGAAAACAAAAGATTAGGAAAATAAATAAAGACGATATTTACATACATAATAAATATCTTAACGACACATATAAATTAATCGGAACCTAATATTTCAAAATTAATAAATGAGTACTTATATTGTGAAAATAATATTTTGAATTAATGGTCAATAAATTCGAATTCTCCCGTCTTCAGGCTTGCGCTGCGATTAACGCAGTGAATAATACGTCATAAGTATTTTCATTTGTTGAGTGTAATTAAAAGCCATAAGTTGCGTTGTAATACAGTTCATTTTTGAGCAGTATTATTGTAAATATACAATGTTTGTAGTTGGTACGCTGGGCGTGCGCTTCCCAGCATGACCACTTTACCACCTGTCGTTACATATTTATGTCTACACTATTGGCCTCACTGTTAGGGACTTCGATATTGACAAGATAACATCCTTAATGTGATGTGTTTGATTTAATAATAAGATTAAGGTTGTATTTTGTTAGTTTTCGATTCTACGGAAATAGCAATTAAAATTAGATCTAATCAGTATCATAATCATTATCAATGACATGTTTTACAAACAAAAGTGTTTTAGTTTTACAATAACGTTATATTGTCGATCAAATATCAAAATTTGGTAGATTAGCGCGCAATATATATATGTATATATACTAGCTGTGCCCTGCGGCTTCGCCTGCGTTATAAAGTATTCTGAATCCTAATCCATAGTACTAGCTATCCTTGTATAAAATTTCAGCTAAATCGGTCTGATGCTGTTTGACCGTGAAGAAGTCTCAAACAAACAAGCTGACTTTTGCATTTATAATATTGGTGTTGATTATTTAAACAATAGTTTTACTTTTGTTAGTATGTATTTTGTATATTTAACTATATGGGTAAACAAGAAATTAAAAAAAAACTGGCCAAGTGCAAGTCGGACTCGCACTTGTAGGTTTCCGTAACAACGTATTCTATAACATGATTTTTGGCAACTAAAAAATTAACTTTGTTTTTCATAGTGTTTGTATGAAAAACAAAGTAATCTCTGCGGTCGCTAAATCTCAAAAACTGCTTAGTATATCTCGTTTAAACTAATTTTTGTTGTTAGTTTTTATTGAGATCTACAGCATATATTTTTTTTAGATTTTTCATTCCCATACTTTAAAAGTTTAGAGAAAGGGGGGGGGGGGGAGGGGGCAACATTTTACCACTTTAGACGCGCATTTCTTTCAAATGATTGACTTTGAGAAATAATGATTTTAGAAACCTCAATGTCATTTTTACAGACCTATCCATAGATATACCTATTCATATATACACGTATAGGTTAAAAGTATATTTTTTTTGTTTCAGTTCCATGTATGGGATGCTTATTGGTTCTCTTATACACAACTAGAAGTGCCCCGCGGCTTCGCCCGCGTTAGACTTCTTTTATTTACTTAAAACTTTAATTTTGAAAAACCTTTCTATCATAAAGGACATCAAAGAAGTAATATTGTAATAGCCAAATCGGTTCAAACTTTAAACACCCGCTTCATCCCCTTAAGGCGTGAATTTTGATAAATCCATTCTTATGGGATACCTACGTTATAATAACTATCTGCATGCCGAATTTCAGCGCAATCCAAAACAGTATTGATTTCAGAGTTTGTTATCCCACTTCACCCTGTTAACGGTGGCATTTCGAAAAGTCTGAAACACGTATTTACTTATTTATTTACTGAAGTACTTGTGCGAAGTGCGAAGTTTCGAAAAAAAAATTATTGAATGTCTATATGGCTGAGTACAGAGCACTTTCTTAATCATCTAAACGAACATCTTGTATCCATATACCTGTATTCTCAATAAATAAATTGATTGATTGATTGATTGAGAAAATAGTCTTTTCTATTCGAAACTTCGCACAAGTACTACTATCTTATCTTGTTTCTCCATACAAACTTTGAACCCCCGTTTCATCACCTTAAAGAGTGAAATTTGAAAAATCATTTCTTAGGGGATACTTACGTCAAAATAACTATCTGCTTGCCAAATTTCAGCGCAATCAGAAACAATATTGATTTCAGACTTTGTTAACCCACTTCACCCTGTTAGGGGTGGCGTTTCGAAAAAGTCTGAAACATGTATTTACTTATTTATTTTTAAAAGCATTCGTGTGAAATTTCGAATAGAAACCCCTATTTCATCCCCTTAAGGGGTGAATTTTATAAAATCATTTCTCAGAGCGAACTAACGTCGTAACAACTATCTGCATGCCAAATTTCAGCGCAATCCGAAACAATATTGATTTCAGACTGTGTTACCCCACTTCACCCTTTAAGGGATGGCATTTCGAAAAAGTCTGTAACATGTATTTACTTATTTATTTTTAAAAGCACTTGTGTGAAGTTTCGAATAGGAAATACTATCTAATCTTGTTTCTTCATACAAACTTTGAGCCCCCATTTCATCCCCTATAGGGGAAAATCCTTTCTAAGTACACCTTTACGTACTAAGACAAATATACCCTCCAAATTTGAAGTCTCTACGATCAGAGGTTTAGGCTGTGCGTTTTCTGTCAGTCAGTCAGTCAGTATGTCAGGACAAAGATTCTTATAGTATTAGAAGATATAGATACACAAATGTTTGGTAGCTTGGTCGCACATGTTCTCACAGGCGCTAAAACTTTCGATTTTCTTATACCTCTTACTAAATTTTGCAATAAAATGTTAAACAATAAAAGAATTAAGGTAACGGTATAAAAAAGACAGTTAAAATTTGATAGCGCATTTATTCACAAGTATTTCTCAAAAATCAGACTTAGAAAATATTTTAATTTGTGGTTATGCCATCGAAAAGAGTCACCAAAGGTGTAATTATTATGAAATTTTGAAAATGGTTAATAACTCGAAAACCATGATACTTTTACTGAACACAAATTTAGATTTTCTGATCAGTCTTGAAGCCCTCTACCCACAGGTGACGGCTTGACTACTGTTTACGCCACAACCTGTATATGCTCACCTGTCAGTCTAAAAACTGTAAATCTTATGGACCTAATTATAAATATTTAGTTAGAGAATACGTGTTCAGTTTATTTTTCGATATTCCAACAAATATATCCCTAAGCTTAATCAGGAATAACAACAACAACATGAATATCTACAAAATAAACGTTCAATTATTAGGGTATTTATGTGTAGCCCATTTAATAAGCATATTTATTCAATTGCATTCCAAGGCAGTATTTTCCTCAAAGGTTGAAGAAAAACTCAGCAGTTAGATATACAGCTTTTAGAAAGTGGACAATAGGAAGGATTTAGCTGGGCTGAGCAGCATATAGCGAATTACGTCGGAAAGTCTAAATATGAAGGACTTCAATCAGTGCATTCTACTCGTTCTGACACACAGAGCTGCAATGTGGACTTGTTCTGTTCTAACAATTTAAAATCATTCAACTCCGAGTACAGCCCAACAGCCAAGGGCTGCTGTGTTTGGAGTTGAATTTAATTTTCCTGAAGAATTGAATACGGAACGAGAGGATCGACAAAAACAAAGGTATTATAAAGGTAATCTGATTAGAAAACTGACGTAGCAGTGGGCCGGCTATATTAGCCAGAAAACCGTTAATATTTAGTGTATATACGTTTTTGGGTAAAGACAGATCAGCACGTGTAGTGAACAGGAGGCTTTCATACTTGGTGGAAAATGATTTTTGCATGATGGCTGGTAAAAACTGTAGATGAGTCACTCTCATCCTCAGTTTGTCAGCTTTGGTCACCCAAAAGTCATGCAGTTAGCTCTCCGACTCCAATCCACTATACTGATCCTCGCTCATAGGCCTCCTGTCCTATACCAAAACTATAATCTATGACCAATAACAAAATTAACAAAGTGTGACTCAGACGACAGAACTCTTTTCTAACATTCAAGAAAGTAATAATTTACAAAATATTTCTATAGAGAGTTGTCAAGAAAACCTCACGGTGCTAATTCTTTGATTCGGTTTGTGGATTAACATTACAGAATTAGGAAAACTACTTAGCTGAGATTATTTTTATAACTAAATTTTTATAAATGATCAACATAATTTCATTATGAGATAAATGACAGATTTAAAAATTATGTTATGTTATTACATAAGTTTTGTAATTAGTATTAACATCATAACTGTAACCTACTCATTTATCCATGTTAATGAAATAAATAAAAAATAAATAATAAATTAAGTAACTAATATTGAAATAAAAATTCAATTTTATACACCCCAAAAGTTCGACGTCGAGGAACTCGAAACCGCACCTCCTGGTTAACACGCCCAAGCGCTTTAACCAACTTAGCCATGGACGACTTCCACTGAAGGGCCGAAGCTGTCGGCCCTTCACGAATCATCCCAAGCTTTTGGATTGCATTTTCAACCAGTTATGCATTAGTGGCGTCATCTGCAATAACTGTTTAAGAAGAAATTGCTCCGATGACCATTATAGATTGCAGATCCGGTGAGAGATATTATGTTTCTTTAAGTGTTATTACCACTTTATATTTCTGTACATTATTTTATATAATCCAATTCGCCGTTCATTTAGCTGAGAATGATGATTTTTATAAATGTATAATTTCGAGGAACTTTTCATTTAAGAAATACCAAGTTATTAAATCCAATTTTATTCGCTACAAGTGTGAACTTGTAATAATTCACTATCCCGAATGAGTTCGGTATGTCTTTGTTTACATAAATTATATAATTATAATAAAGTTATTGGCACATGTTTTTTTTGTTTTAATACCTTTTATCAATAAAAAAAAAAACCTTCGTACAGCTGAAGGTTCCACCATGTCTTATCCAATATCTAGTCATTACCTGGAATTAATCTAACGTAAGTTATCATAAAGTGTTTTCAATTTTAATATAATTACATAGCAATT
Organism: Cabera pusaria; assembly: GCA_954871355.1. Lineage (NCBI taxonomy): Eukaryota > Metazoa > Arthropoda > Insecta > Lepidoptera > Geometridae > Cabera > Cabera pusaria. The sequence goes on along the minus strand of OX940885.1, from coordinate 24,489,137 downwards.
AATTAACAGACATGAGTCAAAGAGATGGTCGGCAGAGAGTCGCCAAGTCGCCAAGGGGTCGAGTGCCTTACCTCGCGCCTCTCAACAGGGTGTCGGCGGCTGACCGAGTCGTGGTGAGGTCTTGACGACCATACACGCTATATTTACGTTCAATACGATATAGTTATGGAATTTAAGACTTAATATTTCTCAGAGAACCTTAGCTTTGACTATCGAAGCTTTTACTTCTATCTGATCTGCCCTGTCATATGACAGCATATGCTTGAGATGCAATTAAAGTGTGCTACATCGCAGGCATATTTTAATAAATACCTCAAAACATTTCGTTTCTTGTTTTTTAGATGACTAATCAAAGCACTTAGTAATAAATAGAAACGATCCTAAAATTAATTAATCAAACCTTATTGCAAGAGTTAACGGACATAAAGAATTAGCAGTCTCGAATCCCATTGTATAGATAGGAGATAAGATAACATCGATCGAGACACCGACCGGCGCCAACGATCTGCACATTTATTCGGTTGTTTTTTATGATTTACATTTTGACTCAAGATACAATTATTGTCCTTATAGCGAAATAAAGTAACATAGGTAAATACTTTAGCATAAAAACTGCGAAGTTGTTAAATAGCTCGTACATTCAATTGTACAGAAACAGAACCAAGCGTGTATTCGCATTCGCCTGGGACTTTTATCTTTCAATAGCTGACAGCTAATTCATCCGTTCCTATTTCCATCACTTCGACAAGGCTCGTTAAGTGTGGCATCCGCGTTGTTGATGTCTGCAAGTGATTCTCAGACTGAATGCCAACGAGAGAACAATGAAATCGGTCATATTTTCCTGCCAACTTGCAGCCGACCGTGCCAGCTTATCTCCCTCATCGTGCATAACAACTATACCTTTATACAAAACGCTGATGACGTCCCTATACTTAAATAAAAGCCTATTTTCGCTACCTTTCTGAACGATTTACAGCTTTGAAGGAGAAAGACAATTAATTAAAAAGAATAGTGGGAGCTTAAACGAGATGTCATAAAAGGATACGACATTGGTGTAGGAATAAAAAGTTAATTGGCAAACTAATTAGACAGGAAAAAGATAGCCACATATAGTTTTGTTTAATTTTGGTGTATAATTATAATTAAAAGCTATTGGAAAAGCAAATTTATATATATGTAGATATTAAACTAAATAGAATAATAAAAGCAAAAATAATACAGTTATTCGTAGTATAAAACAGCAGCAAAACATCACGAATAAGTGACAGCACGAATGACCCCCTTTAGGGTTTAACGGCAGCGCACGTGCCCATCGGAATCACACGACAATTATCTGGCAACAATCGACCACAAGTCACGAACAGCCACTCAATGAGCACGCTGTGCATAATAATAGTATTATTGACTTACATCAATTTGCACCGATCGGGGGGGCAACAGGGGTTCGATCCATGTCGGGTGATTGTCACAGCAAATTAAACAGGTGATCAGGAAAGTCTATGAAATTTTAATATTGTCTCTATTTCATACGAATGAAAACTTAGCAAACTAAAATGATACATGTTTAATTTTTCATAGCTAAAAGATATCGTAGATTCGAGTATTTCATATAAGTTTCAACTTGATTTGATATCTCTACGCGTTCCTTTAAAAGGGGTCTTTATAGAAAGACAGACAGTTGGACAAAAACGTGATCCTATTATGGTTCCTTTTTCCTTTTGAGGTACAAAACTCTAAAAAGGAACCCTTATAGGATCACGCTGTGGTCCGTCTGTCTGTTTGTTCGTCTGTCTGTTTGTGTGTCCCTCTATCCTTCATTAAAGACCATTTTCCTCAGGAACGCGTAGAAATATCAAATCAAGTTGAAACTTTTATCAAACTAGAAGTGCCCCGCGGCTTCGCCCTCGTTAAAAACTCCTTTTATTTACTTAAAACTTTTGTAAAAACCTTTCTATCATAAAAGATAAGAATTAAATAATAATTAGCCAAATCGGTACACCCGTTTTCATGTTATCGCGTGACTAAGGCAAATCAGGATTTATTTATATGTATAAAACCCGAAAAACCCAAATTTTCAGACTTTGTTACCTATTCCATTTCGAAAATCCTGCAACACCTACTTGCTTATTTATTTACAGAAGTACCTATATTTCGAATATAACAGACTATCTCATCTAGTTTCGCCATAGAAACTTTGATTGAATCCCCATTCCGTATCCGGGGAGAAATTTAAAGAAAATCCTTTCTTAACGGATACCTACGTCATAATAACTATCCGCATTCTAAATTTCAGAGCAATCCGAAACAATATTGATTTTCAGACTATGTTACCCCACTTCACCGTTTTAGGGGTGGAATTTCGAAAAAACCTGTAGCACGTATTTACTTATTTATTTACTGAAGTCCTTGTGTGAAGTTTCGAATGGAAAAGACAACCTAATCTTGTTTCTTCATACAAACTTTGAACCCCCGTTCCATCCCCTTCAGGGGTGAATTTTGGAAAATCCTTTCTTAACAGATACTAGCGTCATAATAACTATCTGTATGCTAAATTTCAGCGCAATGCAAAACAATATTGTTTTTCAAACTTTGTTACCCCATTTCACCCTCTCAGGGGTTGAATTTCGAAAAAGCAACACTTATTTACATATTTATTTACTGAAGCACTTGTGAGAAGTTTCGAATAGAAAAGATTATCTAATCTTGTTTCTCCATACAAACTTTGAACCCCCATTTAGCCCCTAAAAGGGTGAATTTTGGAAAATCCTTTCTTAGTACACCTTTACGTATTAAGACAAATATACCCTCCAAATTTAAAGTATCTACGACCAGCGGTTTAGGCTGTGCGTTGTCTATCAGTCAGTCAGTCACTCAGTATGTCAGGACAAAAATGCTTATAGTATTAGGACTAGAGGTTTCCCGCAGCTTCATCCGCGTTAAAAACTTCTTTTAATTATTTCAAACTTTTCTTAGAGACCTTACTTCTTTAAGATCTTACTATAAAAAAAACACATAAAAAAATGATTAGCCAAATCGGTCCACCCGTTAAGTTATGGCGCGACCAAGAGAAATAGGGATTCGTTTTTATAAAACCCAAAAGACCATATTGATTTTTACACTTTGTTACCCCATTTCACCCTCTTAGGGATAGAATTTCTAAAGAGCCTGTAACACATATTTTCTAATTTATTTACAGAAGTACTTGAGTTTCTCTATACAAACTTTGAACCCCGTTTCATCCCCTTAATAATATTCCCTAATTCACCCCAATTTTGGAAAATCATTTCTTAGCGGATACCTACGTCAATATAACTATCTTGCCCCCTAAACAATATCCAATTTCTGTTTTCATTCACGCTAACGCAGCTTGGGAATGACAACTTTGTTGCGGCATTATGAAATTTGGCAAGAAGCAAAGTCTTGCAGCACTTGTATAAGAAAAATCTGAAACTTTATGTGACTAGATTTTGACTAAATAAATATAAAATACATCGCAAGTCCAAAGGGACTTTGGATAATACATATTTGACTTCAGCCGTTTCTCCAGCGGCACGTCTACCTACTGTAGTCTTCCACTTTCAGACAAACACGGTTCCTCCTTACACACCATCTGCATCGTCACTTACATCAGTAGAATAGTGCTAAGGTGCTTGTGTGTTACCACTAAACAAGTCAACTTAAATAATGTATTTATAGTTTACCAAGTGGACGAGCGGAAGCGTGTCAACAGACATCGTAGTCCTATTTCAGAGTTGATTTACGAGTTTGAGATCTCTTTCGGATTCGTTGCAATGTGGCATATTAATAAGCAGGATGACGAATTGTACTCAAATTTATCGATTTCCTGCTGAATGGATGTCAAACAATTCCGAGTCATAAATTTATACTTATTAAACATAGTTTAAACATTTCAGAAAATTATTAAGTTGTTGATAATATATTATATAAATGTAGAAATGGTAAATCAAAAGCTTTATTTAATTATACAGGGTGGCGCAAAAGTAATGAGCCTATTTGGTTCAGCTACGTTTTTTCTAAATTAGAAAACTGGAATTAGTTTTTTTAAATATGTATATTTGTGCCATGAAATTTAGTTGCATTATGATTTAAATATGATGTCTATTAAATGTTGACCTCCAGAGTTGAAGCACATTTGAGCCCTAATTATGACATTTTCCATAACTAGCCGTAACACTTCCTGTGATATTATGTTTCTTATTACTTGGTGTATGTTTTCTTTTAAAGCTGCGAGAGTCTGTGGCCTGTTCACATACACCCGAGATTTCAAATATCCCCAAAGAAAGAAGTCTGGACAGGTGAGTTCGGGTGATCTAGCAGGCCAAGGCAAATTGCCAAAACGAGAGATTACACGGCCTGGAAAAGCTTCCCTAATTAAGTCCATAGTATAGCGCGCTGCGTGTGCCGTGGCGCCGTCTTGTTGGAACCAGGTGTGCTCCAGCCCCAATTCATTCAAATTGGGTATCAAGAACTCACGTAACATGGTTCTGTAGCGCTCGCCAGTGACAGTTACCGCATTGCGTGCCGCAACTTCAAAAGATAGGGTCCGATCACTCTTTCAGCACAGACGCCACACCATACAGTAACTTTAAATGGATGTAAAGGTGTTTGTTGAATAATGCGCGGATTTTCAGTGCCTCAGAAGCGAGTATTCTGCTAATTGACATGCCCCGAGAGATGGAAATGCGCTTCGTCACTCGTAATCCATTTTGAAGAAAAATTATCCTCTTCAAGGTTGAGGTTTGTGACGCACTGGCTCAAGACGAGCTCGGTGATCAGTAGGCAGCAGAGTCATCTGAGTTTTATACGGGAACATCTTTAATTCATCATTAACAGCCTGTACTCGTCCACTGCTGGACATAGGCCTCTCCCATGGCATGCCACTGAGCTCGATCTTCAGCTATTCGTTTCCAACCGCTGCCAGCCAGCCTGCGTATATCATCGCTCCATCTAGTTGGAGGGCGTCCCACACTACGTTTGCCGAGCCGTGGTCTCCACTCTAGAACACGTCTACCCCAACGGTTATCGGTTCTACGACAGATGTGACCAGTCCACTGCCACTTCAGCTTGCTAATACTTTGAGCTATGTCGATAACCTTGGTTCTCTGTCGGATGACTTCATTTCAAATTCGATCTTTCAGAGATACTCCGAGCATAGCCCTTTTCATAGCTCGCTGAGCGACTTTTAATTGGTGGATCAGTCGCACCGTCAGTGTCCACGTCTCGGCTCCGTATGTCATTACAGGTAGGACGCACTCATTAAAGACTTTTGTCTTTAGGCTCTGTGGTATCGGCGATGAAAAGACTCGACGTAGTTTTCTATATGCTGCCCATCCCAGCTGTATTCTTCTGCGGACTTCCTTCTCGAAATTGTTTCTACCCAATTTCAAGGTTTGGCCAAGGTAGACATATTCTTGAACAGTCTCGAGAGGGACTCCGTTTAAGGCAATCGGTTCCGGAATGACATGTTCGTTGAACATGATCTTGGTCTTATCCAAGTTCATCCGGAGACCGATGCGTGCAGAAGAATCAGCAAGGGTGGTCAGCATGTATTCCAAGTCCTGTACGGTTTCAGCCATGATAACGATATCGTCCGCAAATCTCAGATGTGAGAGGTTTTCGCCGTTGATGTTTATGCCTCGTCCTTTCCAGTTCAGCGTCTTGAACATATCCTCTAGAGCGTTTGTGAACAATTTGGGGGAAATAACGTCCCCTTGTCTCACACCTCGATGTAAAGGGATATGTTCAGTCTGCTGATTTTGTACTTGAACGGTCATAGTCGCGGCTTCATACAAACCTCTCAGCACTTGCACGTATCGCCAATCAACTTGGCACCGTTGCAGGGACTCCAGAACAGACCAGGATTCAATAGAGTCAAAGGCTTTCTCATAGTCCACAAATGCTAGACACAGGGCTGGTTATACTCTTCTGTCTTCTGTATAACCTGCCGCACAGTGTGTATGTGGTCTATGGTGCCGTATCCTCCTCGAAACCCAGCCTGTTCAGGGGGCTGGAACTCGTCGAGTTTACGCGCGAGACGATTTGTGATGACTCTCGAAAACAGCTTATAGACGTGACTCAAGAGTGAAATAGGTCGATAGTTCTTTAATAGGGTTTTGTCTCCTTTTTTAAAGAACATAATGACTACACTCTTGCTCCACGTCTTCGGAGTTCTCCCCGAAAAGAGGACAGAATTGAAAAAACGCTGAAGCTGTTGTAGCGTAGGAGTTCCACTAGCTTTTAAGAGCTCCGTTGTAATTCCATCCTCTCCGGGGGCTTTTCCGTTTTTAAGCTGTCTGAGAGCCAACATTCTCTTGATGATCTTTAATTATTTGACCAAAATACGCTGCAGAGTCCGCCTGGTGACTGTTTCTGGACACTCTTCCACATTTTCGCGCACAGCTTCAATATTTTCGACTGAACGGCTTGTTCTAGGTCTGCCAGACTTACGTCTATCCAATGTTGAGCCAGTTGCTTCGAGGCGTGTGGCAAAGCGTCGAATAGTGCGACCAACCGGTGCCGGCCGGTGGGAAATCATCGACGAAATTCACGTTGTATTTTTATCACTGTTAAATTATTCCATAAAAACATTGACACGATTATTCCACGTTCTTGGGGAGTAAAACCACGTGAGTAAAGAAACGGTCTTTACTCATGTGGTAAAACTGTCCATGATTTTTTTTAGTGAATTTTACATTTGAATACTACAAAATGTTCAATATCAGAATGACAGAATATGACAAAAAATATATAAGGAATTTCTACAGTGCCAGTACTTTTGCGCCACCCAGTACTTAAGACTTGCTTTTGCCACGTCACTTGTGCTAAAAAAGTTTAAATGAGCATAATACCACAATAATAGGCAGTATTATTTAAAAAATCTGTGTCATTGCGGCAGCTTGAATTAAAATGCTGTTTTAATTCACGCAGGATAATGTGTTTTCTGGTGTTTTTAATTGGATACAATGTGACATACGACATAAAGCAATTGTAAAGTCCATTAGGTGCGCGGGGCGTACTCGGGCAACATAATATTTGTCATTAGAAGCTTTTGTTGGTTTCGTGTACGCCTTCCCTCATTTGGGGGCAGACAGGGGCCCGATCGGATGAGCTTATATTATATTTTTTCCTAGCAATGAAATGTTATCCCTTAGCTTGAATTAGAATGTGTCCTTTGGGGCACAATAGGGGTAAATGGTTTGATGTCCTAATTTAATCAATTATAATATTATTATTATAATATATTATTTTAAGTACACAAGTAACATGTACTTACTTACGTTTGAGAGATAAGTCAATCAGTTAGAGGAAAATATAATATGCAGAAATGCTTTGAGCGCGACACGAGATTTTTTCAAATTGCATAAAACATATTGAGAAAGAAAATAGTGTAAATTATTTTCCAAACTACGACACTGAATTTAGACTTGTTCATTGTTTCTTTACTGTTCCTCATTGTTTCACGCCTTAATAAAAAACATTAGCGATTTCCTGTTCCCTCACGATATCCCGGCGCGATCTCGAAATTATTATCGATAATAATCATATTCGACAACGTTTTGACCGCCAAAGGGCCATGACGAAGGTTTTACAATTCAATTAGCCCCACCAGGTGTCGACGCGATGGAAACTTTTACTTTAAATATTCATGGAGTTTAATAGAGCAGATATCGCATTCATAGTTTTATTCAGACATTCGCATATGCTCCTTCTATTGTATAGATTTGGTCGGATTAAATGCACACTTTAAAAACAAGCTACGGAGCCTTGAGCGAGCATCAGCGTAATATAGCTAGTTTATGGGTGTTCTATAGGATACAATTCAGCAAGTGTGCGCTTCAATTACACAATCTGATTCCTTCTTCCCCTTTACAATAGAACAACCAGGCAAACAAATAAACGGCATCCGTTCATGGTGGATATTCCAAAAATTTGCACTAAACTTTTTGGTTCGATGTTCATAATTCGAACAGCAGAAGAATAGAACAAAATGCCGACTGATTTGTATCCGAGTAGGTCTTGGGTATCTTCAAGTCCTGAGTGAACAGGTATTTTCTAGGCAAGCATACTACACCCTCGATCGCGTCGTCACTTTCCATCAGGTAAGATGGTGGAAAAAGGCATGCAAATTAGCAATAGAAAAAGTAGACCGTCCATATCGATGTTTTAGTTTCCATAAATAACTTCTTCACTTCTTCATTTTTTTCCATTCTTTAATGAATTAAAACATTGATTGGAATGTACCTAAATGTTAATGCTAATTTATCTTAATATGAATAACCGGTTTGGTAATCATATCACAATACCTCCAACGGTTTATATGCGGTTTAAAAGATACAGCTGTTCAGAGATAACCTTTAATTTGGACAGATAGGCAGACATACAGACTTTGTAAGCTTATCGATCGAGTACCATTTAGAATTTACCATCTAATACTTAACGTTGACTTCTTTGTTCTTACTTACATCGCTAAGTTCGAGACACGCCCTTAGGGCTACTTAAAATCTCTCTCTAATAACGTTGACTCAAAATATTTGGTAACGACTGTCAACCGTCAAACAGGTGTTGCGCGTTCAAAAGGCCGTCATTTTTTATAATAATTATTAACCACTGCTGAATCATAAATAGTTATCTAAAATACATACGTATAAGGGCCATCCGTAATTAACTTAACAAACAGCTAATCAACGTTTCTTTTTGTTAGTTTAACAAAGACGATAAAATCAGTAAGAAAAGTAGGTCCAATTAATTACTCATGATATTTTAATGGATATAACTTTTGGACGCAGATAACCAGTTAGGAGAGCGAACGACTTGTCCATACAAAACATATTTTTACCAAAATGAAGCATATTTCCTGGATATTATGCTGTCATTCGGACCAAGACAGCATCAATTATGCTATATAATTATTCCCCAAAATACTGACTTAAAAACAAACATTAATAGCGAATTGCATTTCATTAACAGCTGGCGTAAATTTAATATCTTCTAAATTGTAAAAATTCGTTCTCACCTTTTTAGGGTTCCGAGCCCAAAGGGTACCTATAGTTATAAATATTAAAAAACGGGACTTATCGCGCCTAAAACATAAATTTTTATTTAACTCGACGTTTCGACTAAGTTGCCAAAGGGTACCAACGGAACCCTATTACTGAGACTCCGCTGTCCGTCTGTCTGTCCGTCTGTCCGTCTGTCACCAGGCTGTATCTCATGAACCGTGATAGTAAGACGGTTGAAATTTTCACAGATGATCTATTTCTGTTGCTGCTATAACAACAAATACTAAAAACATAACAAACTTAAAAATTAACGGGGGTCCCCATACAAAAAACGTGTTTTTACTATAGCGCCATCTATGAACGATTGTTTAACTTATTAATAAATAATATTAATTACCAAAGCAAATTCACAAAGCAGTGGACAGTGACTGGAAGCAAAGAGCCTCAGACCGGGCTCAGTGGCGTGTCTTGGGGGAGACCTATGTCCAGCAGTGGATTGATACCGGCTGATAATGATGATGATGATGATTAATTACCTACCTTTGTGTTATCGTTCACTTAGTTGGTGCTAGAAGTTCTTTAGATATTCGTTAGATGGCGTTGTAGTTAATAAGCATGTTTGGTATTGACACGGTAATAAACGTAACGGCTCTAAACGCAACGCATTGTTACGAAACGTGCAGTAAAAAGTGCAATAATAATATTTATGCTATAAATAATAAATATGTATGCTATAAATAATAATAATATTTATGCTATAAATAGCATGTCTTGCTTTTTTGTTTTAAATCACAGTTGTGTTCGGCGCCGCGGCGTTTGGACGAAACGAAACGCTCAATGTTATATTAGTGTGCGATGTCATTTTTTTGTTGAACACGTCATTATCATCAACATCATCAGCCTATGTTAGTCCACACCTGGACATAGGCCTCTCCAACTGCACGCCACTGAGCACGATCCTCAACAACTCTCATCCAGCTCTTGCCAGCCACCTTGCGAAGATCATCGCTCCACCTAGTCTGAGGACGTCCTACGCTACGCTTTCCGATACGCGGTCTCCACTCAAGAACTCTTTTACCCCAACGGTTGTCGGTTCTTCGGCTGATATGCCCGGCCCACTGCCACTTCAGTTTGCTAATCCGGTGAGCTATGTCGATGACTTTGGTTCTCTGTCGGATTACCTCGTTTCGGATTCGATCCTTCAGAGAAACTCCGAGCATAGCCCTTTCCATAGCTCGCTGAGCGACTTTGAATTTGTGGACCAGCCCCACCGTGAGTGTTCACGTCACGGCACCGTATGTCATAACGGGTAGGACGCACTGATTAAAGACTTTCGTATTTAGACTTTGTGGATTTGGCGATGTGAAGACCTGACGTAGTTTTCCATATGCTGCCCAACCCAGCTGTATTCTTCTTTTAGGCTCTTTCTCGAAGTTGTTTTTACCCAACTGCAGAGTTTGCCCGAGGTAAACATACTCTTTAACAACTTCGAGAGTACTGCTCTGTACTGCAATTGGTTCCGGACTTAAATGCTCGTTGAGCATTATCTTATGGTCTGGTCTTATCCAAGTTCATCCGGATGCGTTGAAAATAATCAGCTAGGCCATTCAGAATATGTTGCAAATCTTGCAGCGTTTCTGCCACGATGACAATGTCGTCCGCAAATCGCAAGTGTGAGAGGCACTCGCCGTTTATGTTAATGCCACGTCCTTTCCAGTCCAGGGTCTTGAACATATCCTCCGATGCATTTGTGAACAATTTTGGGAATATAACATCCCCTTGTCTCACACCACGATGCATGGGGATGACTGCCGGTTCTGGACTTGGACGGCCATAGTAGCGGCGTTGTACAGACCCTCAACACTTGATATATCGCCAATCGATCGGGCATCGCTGCAAAGATTCCAGAACAGACCAGGTTTCGATGGAGTCAAAGGCCTTTTCATAGTCCACAAACGCCAGACACAGGGGCCGATTATACTCTTCGGTTTTCTGTACAATCTGCCGCACTGTGTGGATGTGGTCTATGGTGCCATATCCCGATCGAAACCAGGTCTGTTCCGGGGGCTGAAACTCGTCAAGTCTTCGCGCAAGACGGTTCGTTGAACACGTAGAGAGATTAAAATAAACTAAGTGCGAATAACTATTTTCTATATTTTACTTACCTAAAAAAATTACATATACGAATAACTATTTTCTATATTTTACTTACCTAAAAAATTACATATACGTACGTTACGTTACGTATACGTATTTTTATTGGTAAACAATGTGCGAAGCTGCGCCGCAGAAAGCAGTCTGCTGTAAATATAATAATAACCGGCCAAGAGCGTGTCGGGCCACGCGCAGTGTTGGGTTCCGTAATAGCCCGTTATTCAATGCAAGTCTTTACCCGTTATAAACAAGCAACTATAACGAAGTACCCTTCGTCTTTGTCACTTTAAAGGATTTATTCTATGGAAGGATTTTGTATTTGGTACAAAATTATCTAATACCCAAGTTCAACGACTATTACTGCTAAACTAATAAAGTTATCTTAACCGCTATAGTTTTCCTTTAAAGTTCATGAAATGCACTATTATCAGGATTTTTTTCAGATTTTTCAAGCCAGCAGTTTAGCTTTTAGAGGGGGGGGCGGGGGGACGCCTTACTGGAACAAAACTTTGCACTTTAAAGTTTAATATTTCGTAAATGGAGCATTCAATCGAAAAATGGTATTAGTAACCCTAAAGTCATTTTAAAATACCTATTCAAGGATAATCCACACGATGGGGTAGACGACGAAAAACAATTTCATCCCCACTTCGCATGTAGGGGAGATATCCGTAAAAAAATAAAAAATAAAAACAAAAGCGTGTGGGTCGAAAAGTCCTGCTATCTTCCCGTGGCGCGTATACTATTTTTCATCATACCAGGACCGAAAGTTTAATGACATTGTATATAAGAAAAACGAATGTAGTTCAAATTAATCATTGAGGGGGTTCGGGGCGAAGCCCCGATGGGGTCCGGGGCAACGCCCCCCCAGACGAAAAAAAAAATTAATAGTTTTAATTATCTTAAACTTAATAGATATTATTAATAATATTCGACATAATTAAATATTCAATTTTTTTAGTGAGAAAAATAGTATTTATTATCGAACGCAAACAAAAAACATTGAATATTGAATAGGAAATAACAATATGTACATAAAATAAGTAATTAAAACAGTAAATAATACTGTATTATAAATGTGTCATTTAATAATTATATTTCAATTTTCATTATCTCCATGATAATGAAAATGGAACTCAAATTTGCAGTTTTCAAATTTGATGTTCGAATTTTCCGGAATATTTTTGAAGATATTTTGGATTTTGTCATCACTTTTAAGTGACATTTTTTTTCATCTTCAGAGTCGTCACTTGAATAATCCGATGAATTCATTGTCGGGTTTTTTTTTACACAGCTGTATTCACTTATTTTTTATACACAAGTTTTTTTCTATGTATATTTTTGATGTAATTTTTATCAGAATCAGAAAATTTGACTCTTATTGAAATAACAACTGCACGGTTACCATGGTAATAAGTTATTTCAAATAGATAACGGGAAGAAAATTAAAACAAAAATAGACTAAATTTTAAACTGTCACTAATTGTGAGCAGTCTGAAATATGCATCTTTCTTCCCACAAACAAAAGAAGAAATTCAAACTTTCGGCCTCGGAATGATGAAATAGTACATTACGTGCCAAGGGAGGAAAGTAGGACATTTCAACCCGCGCGATATTGTCACCCGAGCCGAAGGCGAGGGTGACAAAAGCGTGTGGGTCGAAAAGTCCTGCTATCTTCCCGTGGCGCGTATACTATTTTTCATCATACCAGGACCGAAAGTTTAATGACATTGTATATAAGAAAAACGAATGTAGTTCAAATTATTTATTGAGGGGGTTCGGGGCGAAGCCCCGATGGGGCCCGGGGCGAAGCCCCGGTGGGGGGTTGGGGGGGCGACGCCCCCCCAGACGAAAAAAAAAAATTAATAGTTTTAATTATCTTAAACTTAATAGATATTATTAATAATATTCGACATAATTAAATATTCAATTTTTTTAGTGAGGAAATAGTATTTATTATCGAACGCAAACAAAAAACATTGAATATTGAATAGGAAATAACAATATGTACATAAAATAAGTAATTAAAACAGTAAATAATACTGTATTATAAATGTGTCATTTAATAATTATATTTCAATTTTCATTATCTCCATGATAATGAAAATGGAACTCAAATTTGCAGTTTTCAAATTTGATGTTCGAATTTTCCGGAATATTTTTGAAGATATTTTGGATTTTGTCATCACTTTTAAGTGACATTTTTTTTTTCATTTTCGCTTCTGACGGTCCACTGTTGGTAGAGTGTGTACTAGGTCTAGTAGGTTTTGGGTCTTCATTTTTGTTTGTCACGGTTGGAAGTGGAAAATCATCAGCAAAGTAGTCTAATGCTACAGCCGAATCAATTTCAAATGGCAATGTGTCAATTTTTGAAGTTGATGGTCCGGGTTGATGATGTGAAGATGTAAAGTTTGTTGTATGGGTAGATGTTGATGTTGCTGTGGTTGTGTCAGTTGTTGTGGATGTAATTGTATTCCTTATGGGCGATGTCATTGTCATTGTAGTGTCAACTGTTGATGTCGGTGTGATTGTATATGTCATAGTCGATGTTATTGGTGCTAAATTAATCGTGGGAGTTTCTGTCGTTTCAAAATTTTATTTCATCACTTTGTCGGCGTAATTTATAGACATACCCCTACAAAATTACAGCATTCTAGTAGTAACGGTATCTTAGCTAAAGCTCGGACAGACAGACAGACAGACGGACATGACGAAACTATAAGGGTTTCATGTCAGGACTACGGAATCCTAAAAAGCAGACTGCGTCTGCTATATTTTTTATCTGCGCTTTTTAACTGCTATCTAATATAACGAGCACCTCTAGCAATTGACAATGTGTTCGAGTGTTTAGGTCGATAACCTAAATACTTGGTGTAGCTTTTGAGTACCACCCAGGGATTGATTATGCAAAGTAAAGGGTAGGAGAGTAAGGTAAACGTTCATAAAAAATTGTGAATCTATCCCGGAAATTTAATTGATATAAGAGCAATTTTTATTTGGCTCCAAGAAATTACAAACAAAGTAAGAGAATCCATGTACTTCAATATTTAGAGTTACAGTAAAACAGAAATTAGTTATATGAATTTTAGGTAAAGTAAATCCATTTTGTAATATGAGTAATGTATATTAGGTCAAGTGCAAGGATAATCCATAACTTCTAACTAGGTTTCCCTGTATTTAGACAATCAGCGCCTTTCCCGTTTTCGTCTTAAATTACAGCTACACGCGAGGGTTATAAACCGAGGTCTGTTCTCGCCTACAGGTCGCATTTTCAACCGATTTTGACGACGACGACGAAAATTGGCACACAAATTCATGTATCAATTTTATACAAATCCAAGATGCTCTCCAGCCTGTTATGAGGCACTGAATTCTTCCTTCTTGTATTAAACCGTCTTGTAGTGATGAGAGCTCCTTTGTTTTGCCAGAATTGTTGGCAAATGTTCGTTTTGATGAGTACGAGCTCCTTAGTACCACGGAGTGGTGCCCAACCTTTCATCCATTGCAGCAATGTGCCAATTAGTTTTAAATTTCAGAATGCATGTAAGAAGCTTGTAAAGCGTCGGCAAGCATATGATGGGTCTATAGTTCTTCGGTTCATTGGTACTATCAGACTTCTGGAGCAGGAAGGTGATATCGGTTGTCATAAATGATGGCATGGAACTGACCTCGAGCGCATCTTGAAACCAAACGTTGTGTATGACTGGTGCAGGCACAGAGCTATAATTACAGTAATTCTTGCTCTGAGGGTGCAGGACTTTTCCAGTTCTTAGCAATGGATTGTACAACTTACGTCGTCGGGGTCGGATAGTGAGAGCCCCATGGATTCGATAGGCTCATATGCGCACTCAATGACACTCATCCAATCACCCTCGGTGTATTCGACGGGTACCGACCAGATATGACACCAAAAGTGATGCATGGCAGTAGCATGCGGACACTGCCCATCGTCCATACGTTGTTAAATTTTTTCCCACCCCCTCTTGGTCACTTTGGAAGAGGCGATTTTTGACAATATCGATCCACACACTCTCTATAGCGGCGAATACGGCTTGACAACGCATAAACTTTACGTCCGTCCGTATGTCATAGCTACTTTTATTCCGAAACTATTAGGAATACACAGTTACAGAAACTTGGAAAGTAGATGTATTCTGTACACCGCTTTACGGTTTTATACAAAAATACAAAAAAAATAGATTACAGCGGGATATTATATATGGAGCTGAAACTAAATTATAATGTTTTCATCAAACCTGTATGTTTATAGATAGGTCTTTGAAAATGATATTGAGGTTAAAGACAGAATACTTAATAGTAAGAGAGTGAAAAATCTATAAATAATATACATGTACTCTAGATCTCAATAGACATTTTCAACGAAAATTGGTTTGAACAAGATATAGTCAGTAGTTGCAAATACAACTTTCTACTACATATCAATATTTGCTGGCGAAAAATGATAGTTATAAAATACTCTACTGTGTAACCCTACGAGTGCGAGTCCGAGTCTTGCACTCGGACAGTTTATTTATATCTAATACGATAAGAATCTTTGTCCTGACATACTGGCTGTCTGACTGACTTGATAATCATATCTTTGAAGATACTTATCAGATCCCGATGAAATTACAATGGGTCCACCTCGGAAACGTTTACAAAGTAATCATCATCAATCAACCCTACCGATTACAAAAAGAATCATTCGAATCGGTTCAGAATTGACGGAGTAATCGCGTAACATACACACAAAAAAAAGAAAGAAAAAAAACATACAGACTAATTGAGAACCTCCTTCTTTTGGATGTCGGTTGATTATCTAAAATATGAAACAGTAGTCTTAAAACTAAAGCAGAGTAGCCGAACATATAATGTTGAAGGCTCTCCCAGTCCACATTCCTATTTTTATTCGTCGATCACATCTTCACTTTGCATCATGTGAGATGATATTGGTAAAACACTTGCATATCTATACTAATATTATAAAGAGAGAACATTTGTATTTTTGTATGTTTGTATGTTTGTAATGAGTAAGCTCAAAAACTACTGAACCAATTTAAAAAATTCTTTCACTAATACATAGAATGGACTTTCGGAATGAAAATAGGCTATATATTATCCCGTTTAAATCAAAGGTACATTCGTGGAGACCTAATTTGCAACCTAAGTCGGCAAATAAACGGTTTAAAAAACACGTTTCTCACGAACGCTGCTTAATTGAAAATAGATAGAAGAATATTTTCTATGCAAGAGTTGTACAACTTAATAAGACCTACAAAAAAGTCCGCGACAGCATATGTCTATCTCTTAAGGTTGACTCACAGTAACCATTTTAAAATTTTTGTTAAAAAATATTACATAACTTCCAAGGCTATTTTCAAGTATATAGTAATAATCCTTATCCAAATAATTACGTTAATTAGCTTGGCCACATATTATAGATTAAAATTGTCCTTTACAGTATATAATTCAAATGAAAACTCTAGAAGATATCACGAATTTCACAAACACGCATCGCAAAATTAATAAAATATTTGCAGTGAAACCACAGATTAGGTCATAGTTACTTCGAAAATATTATTATAAGCTTAGCTATGCTGTAGATCCCCACCGATCACAATCAATTTGAAGTCAATATAGTATAATAATATGATCTATTGTATAAAATAATATTCATCTATATATATAATATTATATTATATATAATATTTTAAACCACCCCGACTGATCTATGTATAATAGCTTTTTCCAATGACTCTAAACACGACATTTAAAATCTGAGCTGTAAGTTGGTGAGGATTTGAGTATTCTGTTGAGTCCAGGAGGCTTCCATGTTCTTACAATATCGTTGAAGAAGAAGATTTTCGAATTGATCAGACCTATGAAAGTTGATTTCATAGCGCAATTAACTAGAAAAAAGCTCATAATTTTATAACGATTGAACGAATTTTCATGAATCAAAGCTAAGAAAACTCTCGATGAAGACATCTATTAAACAAAAAAAAACTATCAATAATAAAAACAAAATCGGTTCATCCGGTTAGGTGCTAAGATGCTACAGACAGACACACAGATACACACGTTAATGTTAAGTGACGATGCGATCGACGATGTAGCACGCTTACCTAGAAGATACCTGTTCACTCGCGATTTGAAGACCCCCGGGTTATAGTTACTGGGAAACACAGACACCGGCAAGGAATTCCATTCCTTGGCAGCACGTATGATAAATGATGAATCGAAACGTTTTGTGCGGGTAGATGGAATATCCACCATAAATCGATGGCGCACATCGGTACGTCTGGTTGTCCGATAGAAAAAGGGGGATGGTGGGACTAATTCGTGCAATTGGATGACACACTCTCCGAAATGTATCCGATAAAAAACCGATAAACTTGCGACTTTAGGCTCTGGAGCCTTTTACCAACAAGTTTGTCGTCATTGATGAGTTTTTTGGGGGCCATGTCACCCACGTCCGTAGGAGAGTACCCTGAAACGAGAATCCCTACACGTGGTCCCTGGGTGGTGCAAATTAGGTGACACGGTGGGAGGCTTATGCCGCGGCTTGTGACCGCCCACCGGCCAAAGCCATACCGCCAAGCGATTCAGTTTTACGGTATGATGGCCGGTGTAGCCATATTGGAAGACGGATCAGAACAGTTGCGCTCCTGCTAAAAACCGTATTGACGCCTACTGACGATGCCACATCCGGAGACCAGTCGCGGAGGGTAGCGGGCTCCGAGGCACGGTGCGCCGCTGGCCGACCGCAGTTAGTAGGGGGCCCAAGTAGCGTGCCAGCCACACGCGAAAGGCTGCCCCGCCAACTGACGAAAAATCCCGGGATGCGCCATGGTGCCGGTTGGCGACCGGACGAGAGGGCCCTATGGACTTCCCCGGGGGGGCTCGGGCGTCCCCGCAGTCTCCAGGCTGGCCCCCCATCAAATGTGGTATCCCAGTATTCGTTTCTGGGCTGGTAGCAGAGCGTCTCGTTCTACTGCCGTCTTCCTACCATCACTCGCAATAAAAATGAAACGCAGGAACAAGAGAATATATGTTACACAGCGGCTGCACTCCCTCTCACTCAAAGTGCACTTCACTAACATCCGAGGTTTGCACTGCATATCCATGCAGTCCACTACCACCTTGAGACTGAGAAACCGGCTCTCTTGTTCCTTACGGAGACGCAGATACGATGTCCGTCTGATGTGGCGTACCTTACTTACCCCGGCTACACCCTGGAGCACAATTTTAAGGCTCGGTCAGGTGTGTGCGTGTACGCCCGGGACGACATTTGCTGTCGGCGTCTCCGTAACTTTGAAGACCCTCGTTTTTCCGTGCTTTGGATACTGGTGGACACAGGATTAGAGAAAATTCTCTATGCCTGTGTATACCGGTCGCACAGCGGAGACCAGGAGACAACCAGGCTCACAGAGTACTTGAGTGAGGTGGCGGACGCCGCTCAACACAAATACCCTTCTGCCCAATTAGTGGTACTGGGGGACTTTAATGCCCACCACCAGGAGTGGCTTTACCCACACCAGTGCACCGACCACGCTGGGAGAGAGACGCGAAAGCTTGCCTTAGCGTTAAATCTCACCCAGCTGGTCCAAGAGGCAACGCAGGTTCCTGATGTTGACGGCCATACAGCCAATTGCTTGGACCTTCTGCTGACAACTGATCCAGACCGTTACTCAGTGTCGGTATCATCACCGTTAGGTAGCTCCGACCACTGTCTGGTGAAATCTGTATCTGTGTACTCACCGCCCGATCCCAGCCCTACAGGCACCCGGAGGGTATGGCGATACAAGTCGGCAGATTGGGATGAGATGCGGTCTTTCTTTGCATCTTATCCTTGGCGACCTGTTTGCTTTTCTTCTGAAAATCCTTCGGTATGTGCGGATGCTGTGACGGATGTGCTACGTCAAGGAATGGAATACTATATTCCTTTCTCTGATGTAGCGATGTCAGGCAAAGCTCAACCTTGGTTCGGGGCTGAATGCAGACGTGCTGAAGCACTGAAACATGAAGCATACCTGGCCTGGGTTGATGCTCGTAACCGCAAAACCAAGGATATGTCAGCTAAGAAGAAAGCCTTCAACAAAGCTGCCAAGTCTTGCAAGAAGGCTTTACGGAAGGCTCGGTTTGACCATATAGGCCGGATAGGGAACAAATTAGCTTCGTACCCTGCAGGTAGTAAAGCGTTCTGGTCCCTGGCTAAGTCGGTTGAATCAAACTTCTGTCGCCCCTTACTCCCTCCGTTGCTGAAACCCGATGGCGCGCTGGCTCACACCGCTAAAGAGAAAGCAAATTTGTTTGCTTCTCTGTTTGCGGAATCCTCACGTCTAGACACTGCCGGTAAGACACCTCCGAGTCTACCTAGATGCGTGACACAAATGTCGGATATACGCATCCGTCAGACTGAGGTTCGTAAAACACTGCAAAATCTAGACGTGAATAAAGCCAGTGGACCATATGGTATTCCAGCTATAGTCCTGAGGACCTGTGCGCTTGAACTTGCTCCTGTTTTGACACGCCTCTTTCGTCTCTCCATGACATCTGGTAAAGTGCCGAAATCATGGAAAGCTTGCTAACGTGCAACCTGTGCCCAAAAAAGGCAGTCGTGCTGACGCTGCCAACTATAGGCCAATTTCAGTCACTTCCATACTCTGTAAGACTATGGAACGTGTACTGAATAACCGGCTCCTAGCATACCTAGAAGCGAACGATCTCCTCAGTGATCGACAATACGGGTTTCGCCGAAATCGGTCCACTGGGGATCTTCTAGCGTATACCACGCACATTTGGAGTAAGGCTATAGATGATCATGGGGAAGCGCTTGCGGTTTCCCTCGATATCTCAAAAGCCTTTGACAGGGTTTGGCACGATAGCCTTATAAGCAAGCTTCCATCCTACGGACTGCCCACTGGTTTGTGTGTCTGGATTTCGGATTTTCTGAGGGACCGGTCAATAAGGGTAGTCATTGATGGCTGCTCTTCTGACCAATTGGCAATTAATGCCGGGGTCCCTCAGGTATCGGTGCTCTCTGCAACCCTTTTCCTGCTGCATATCAACGATCTGCTTGAAAGAAGGAAGAAGTTGGTTACTACCAACTTCTTCCTTCTTTCATCTCATCATCTTTAACTATGTGCTAAAGGACAAACTTGCCTTTGCTGTTCGATCCATAGAACATGTATTGCATTAACCGCAAATAATAAGTTTATAATAGTAAATTCACTTTTCTTTTGTTATTAAACTACATATTAACGGTTTTCAGAATTGTTCCTATACAAGTTGTTCCAGACCTTGCTTCTTACCAAATTTCATGGTTCTAGGTCAACGGGAAGTACTTTATAGGTGTTGATTACCTTGTGAAATCGCAAAATATGCGACATAAACGGTCATAATATGGTCATAGTATGGTTTTTCGGGTTTTATATATATAAATTCCCATTTCCCTTAACGATAACTCGAAAACGGAACGGTGAACCGATTTGGCTAATTCTTTTTTGATGTCTTTTATGATAGAAAGAATTTTACGAAAGAAAAATTTTAAGTATATAAAATAAGTTTTTAACGCCGGCGAAGCCGCGGGGCACTTCTAGTTTAGAATAAATGATTGAATTATGACCTATTTAATGTTATTGAACGTGTGTGTGTAAGTGAAAATTCTTAATCTGCTATATCGAATACTATAAGAATCTTTGTCCTGACATACTGACTGACTGACAGACAACGCACAGCCTAAACCACTGGTCGTAGAGACTTGAAGTTTGGAGGGTATATTTGTCTAAGTACGTAAAATTTGGCATGCAGATAGTTATTACGACGTTAGTTTCATTTGATAAATGATTTTGTAAAATTCAATATCGTTTCGGATTGCGCTGAAATTTGGCATGGAGATAGTTATTACGACGTTAGTTCCCTCTGAGAAAGGATTTTCC
Source organism: Cabera pusaria (assembly GCA_954871355.1). Classification (NCBI taxonomy): domain Eukaryota; kingdom Metazoa; phylum Arthropoda; class Insecta; order Lepidoptera; family Geometridae; genus Cabera; species Cabera pusaria. The sequence continues at coordinate 24,468,022 of OX940885.1, read as the reverse complement.
AACATTCACCCCTGAAGGGGATGAAACGGGGGTTCAAAGTTTGTATGGAGAAACAAGATAAGATAGTCTAAACTTCGCACAAGTACTTCAGTAAATAATTAAGTAAATACGTGATTCAGGATTTTACGAAATGCCACCCCTAAAAGGAAGAAGTGGGGTAACAAAGTCTGAAATCAATATTGTTTCAGATTGCACTGAAATTTGGCATGCAGATAGTTATTTTGACATAGGTATCCGCTAAGAAAGTTTGATTTTTTTTTCAAAATTCACTCTTTAAGCGAATGAAGTGGGGGTTTAAAGTTAGGATATTCATTTTATTCGACTTTTCACACAAGTACTTCTGTTACTGAATAAGTAAGTACGATTTTCAGGCTTTTTCAAAATGCCACCCTAAGAGGATGAAGTGGGCAACAAAGTCTGAAAATAAATATTGTTTCGGATTGCGCTGAAATTTAGTACAGATAGTTGTTATGACGTAGGTATCCGCTTAGAAAGGATTTTATAAAAATGCCCCCCAGATATAACTTATTATTTTTAATTATAACTATATATAAACTTATAGATTTACTTAAGTACTTCTGTAAATAAATAATTAAATACGTGTTGCAGGATTTTTGCAAGGGGTTAGTAAAAAAGTCTGAACATCAATATGGTCTGTATATACTGATTTGGCTTTTACTTCTTTGTCTTTTATGATAAGGTTTTTACAAAATAAAAGTTTTAAGCAAATAAAAGAAACGCGGGCGAAGCCGCGGGGTACTTCTAGTCTAATACTATAAGAATCTTTGTCCTGACATACTGACTGACTGACAGACAACGCACAGCCTTAACCGCTGGTTGTAGAGACTTGAAATTTGAAGGGTATATTTGTCTTCGTACGTAAGGGTGTACTAAGAAAGGATTTTCCAAAATTCACTAATTTTGGGGATGAAATTGGGGTTCAAAGTTTGTATGGAGAAACAAGATTAGATAGTATTTTCTATTCGAAACTTTACACAAGTGCTTCAGTAAAAAAATAAGAAAATACGTATTGCAGGCTTTTTCAAAATTCCACCCCTAAAAGAGTGAAATGGGGTAACAAAGTCTGAAAATAAATATTGTTTCGGATTGCGCTAAAGGCATGCAAATAGTTACTACAACTGTAGTTTTCTTTCATAAATGATTTTATAAAATTCACCCCTTAAAGGGATGAAAAGGGGGTTCAAAGTTCGTATGGAAAAAAAGATTAGATAGTATTTTCAATTCGAAGCTTCATACAAGTACTCCAGAAAAAAAAAGTAAATACGTGCTTCAGGTTTTATTGAAATTCCTCCCCTAACAGGGTAAAATGGGGTAACAAAGCGTGAAAATCAATATTATTTCGGATTGCGCTGAAATTTGGCATGCAGATAGTTATTACAACGTTAATTCTCTCTGAGAAAGAATTTCCCAAAATGTACCCCTGAAGGGGATGAAACGGGGTTCAAAGTTTGTATGGAGAAACAAGATTATAGTATTTCCTATTCGAAACTTCACAAAAGTACTGAAGTAAATACGTGTTTCAGGCTTTTTCGAAATTCCACCACTAAAAGGGTGAAGTGGGATAACAAAGTCTGAAATCAATATTGTTTCGGATTGCGCTGAAATTTGGCATGCAGACATTTATTTTGACGTAGGTATCCGCTAAGAAAGAATTTTTCAAAATTCACTCTTCAAGGGGATGAAACGGAGGTTCAAAGTTTGTATTGAAAAACAAGATTAGATAGTCTTTTCTATTCGAAACTTCACACATGTACTTAAATAAATAAATACGTGTTTCAGGCTTTTTCAAAATTCACCCCTAAATGGGTAAAGTGGGGTAACAAAGTCTGAAAATCAATATTGTTTCGGATTGCGCTGAAATTTAGCTCGTAGTTATTATGGCGTATGTATCTGCTCAGAAAGGATTTTCTAAAAATTCCTCCCGGATACGTAACGGGGATTCAAAGTTTGTATGGCAAAACAAGATGAGATAGTCTGTTTTATTCGAAACTTTACACATAAGTACTTCTGTAAATTAATAAATAAGTACGTGTTGCCTACAACAAACCTTTTTTGAAATGGGGTAGGTAACAAATTCTGAAATTTTGGGTTTTTCGGGTTTTATAAATATGACTCCCGCGATAACATGAAAACGGATGAACCGATTTGGCTAATTCTTATTTGATGTCTTTAATGATAGAATCGTTTTTACACAAGAAAAATTTTAAGTAAATAACCTTTTATTTACTACTTTTAGTTTTTAACGCGGGCGAAGCCGCGGGTCACTTCTAGTCTATTATATATGAAAGGCAAACGTCACTGACTGACTGACTACTTGACGGATTGCACTGAAATTTGGCATGCAGATAGTTATTATGACGTATGTATCTAAGAGACGTATGTGCTAAGAGAGGATATCCCAAAATTTATTCCTTAAGGGGATTATACAGGGGTTCAACATTTGTATGAGAAACAAGATTAGATAGATACACAAGTAGTTACTTTTCTGTAAATAAATAAAATAAGTAAATACGTGTTGAAGGCTTTTTCGAGATTCCACCCCTAAGAAGGTGGAATGGGGTAACAAAGTCTGAAAACCAATATGGTTTTTTGAGTTTTATAAAAATGTATGCCTATTTTCTTTGGTCACACCATAACTTGAAAACGGGTGGAAACGAGGCTCTGGCGACCGACAAATGGCGATATATCCATTTCAAATTATGGCGTAGCTAAATACTACAGTACCCTTAGTACGAGTTTTCTTACCAAACTCGATATCGTACATCAAACAAATTTTGTATGAAAAACAATACAGCGCCTCTAGGATTTGGCTTTTATCTTTTTTGTAATTTTCTTTTTCGAATCTAACATGTTTTTATGATATAACGTTTTAAATGAAGGTAGTTTTTAACGCTCTTTTGATTAACGAGTCTTGAATTATATGCCCAATGAAGAAAATTATGTATATGTAGTCTAAATGTATTGATACACATTGTCTTAAGTCTTGTAGAGCTATTTCTTTCATGATCAGCTAGTATCAATCCACTACTGGATATAGGCCTCTTCCAAGACACCCCACTTAGCCAGATCATCAGCTCTTCTTTTTCAGTCACACCACCACCCTTTTTTTTTGAATGAATGTGAATGTCATCACCACCTTGTCAGTCTTATTGATCGAGCGAGCGAAACAAGCAAAGAATCTAAGTTTCGAGATTGGCCAATAAATGCTTTTGTCTTTAGTTCATATTAAGAAGGTGCGATGAAGTCAAAATTAGTTCACATAATCTTTTAAATTTGCCCCTAATTTTGCAGATTTTTAGATACAATAAGTAGGTATAAGTTTCATAGCCGTATGATGCAGCAGGTAAAAATTCGATTTGATATAAAATGAGACTGAATAGTGCTACTATTAATGTACTGTTTACCTCTCTTCCACTTGTATAAGTTTTGAAAATATAGATTTCGCTGTTTATGCTATTTACCTACGGGAAGGTCATTGCTACTTTCCTGCATTCATAAGCTTATACCTTAACTACCCTATACGTGTTTCCTTGCTGGTGTTAAATGGGTGACCATAAGTGGTAGGATTTGACCGCGGCTCGAGGTGCTAGCCAGTATGGAAGACAGGGAGGGATAGTCTCGCTCTGTGAATTGACCGACAGTCAGTTGATTCTATTATATAGTTTGCCAACTTTATAACGTTTGACAGATAAGCATCATCATCATCATCGTCATGATGACAAGACAATGTTAAGAGAGGATCCGGACAAATATGGATTTGTGCTTGTCTGAAATTGAATAACGTACTGACACGAGGCGATGGGAGACTGACTGTTGTCCAATTCACAGAGTTCATAGAGCTCAACTATCCTTTCCCGTCTTCCATACTGGCTAGCACCTAATATCATGCCAGAACTTGGTGAACGAATCAGTGACATGTCACTTTACCGGTGAGTGGTTTGAGCCGCAACCAAATTCTACCACTTATGTTCACCCATCTAGCACCACCCAGGGATTACGTGTAGTGTAGTTTAAGGTCTAAGCTCATGCATGCAGAAAGGCAACAATGACCTTCCTATAGGTGACAATAAACAGCTAAATCTACATAATTTTAATACTAATAATCAAATCCACTAATAATCAAAACTAATAAATTATACAAGTGAAAGAAACATAGAAAGTACATTAATAGTAGCACTATTCAGTCTCATTTTATATATCAAATCTATTTTTTCCTGCTACATATGGCTACACAACTTATACTACTTATTGTATCTAAACATCTACAAAAAATTGGCAAATTTGAAAAAATGTTGTGAATTAATTTTGACTTCATCGCTCCTTTTTAATGTGAACTGCATAATTTAGGTAAATAAAACATTTGCAAAGGTGATAGCTAGATTAATATTGAAGTTTTTGGAATAGCTATGAAAATAAAATGATATGTGATTTTTTTGGAATTGACCGTGCAAATTTATGTAGTATGTACGTATGTTCTTGTAAGAACATACAAAATCGCATTGATCAATGAGATTTTTGTAAGTTTTTTTATTATTATGAAAGTATTTACTTTTTGAGTAAAATAATAATACTACCATTCGTTAGGCCTAATATTTACCTGACCTACATTTACAAAAAAAAAACTGCCCTAGTGTAAAGGGCTCCACAGAAAAAAAAATTGAGGACCAAACTGGCAGTAGGTAAACATATAAAAAAAACTATCTTATAAACTATCCAAAATGGTTTAACATAAACAGGGGTTAAGGTACTCTGAATCGTTTGATCCATCGATGCTAAATCACCCTGTACATATATTTATAATATCTCAAAATATATCTTCATCATTAATATTTTCATATTCTCAGCAACCAAACAAGCAAATTAATATTTGGAACCAAATATATTAACTGTAACTGACTAATTTGTAAGATCCTTCTATTATTATCTGTTATTATGTTTGTTCCTATTAGAGGCTTAAAAAAATGTAATTCCCATTCTAGGCAAAGCGTGCTCCACCTCAACCTCACGGTCAATTACCAATAGGTGCGATAGTAGTCCAATGGTAGCCTATATTATACAAAAAATAATAATAATATAATGCATTTATTTATAACTTACGTGAGCTCCATAACCGCTGATCTTTGTAGATTTCAAAACATCACTTTCTGATGCCATCCTGTTGAACATTTGTTTTCTTTCTTTGACAGAAATAGTTTGCTCACTGTCCACTAACATGCTCTCACTTCTAGATGAACTCAAGGTTGATACGGTTTCATTTAGTTCAGACACATCTTCATTAGGAATCGATGATCTGTGGCCCTCGAGACTGACAGCAGATTTTTTTTCTATAATTTTGTCAGCCGAAGATTTCCGCCTTGGCTGCACCTTTGGTGGTATACCATCAATTTGTACAGGCTCCAAACTTTCTTTAGAAGACCTAGGTGGCATTTCTAGGTTAGGAGTTTCGGGACTGTTGTCCTGGATGAGATTGTTCAATATACTAAAATCTTGATTCAATTGCATAGGCAATGGAGGACGAGGAGGAGGCACTTGAGAAGTATCAGGATCTTGAACACTTTCTGGTAAGGTAGAAATAGATGTCAGTGATACTTTTCTTTCAGTTGTATTATCATTTTCTTTGTCGTTATTCGGCATATATTTCTTTTTTAGTATCAACCATTTTTCATTATTTTGAGGTTTAATAATAGCCAACGTATTGACATGCTTCTTAAAAGTGCTTCTCGCTTCGTCTGAGAAAGATATAGCGATATAAGCAACGATAGCACCCTAATAAATAGGAAACAAACAAAGTACAGGAAAAGAGAAGTATCGTAGATACTCACCTCGCATGTCGGGATTCATGAGAAACACTTTGAAATGTTTCACTAACTCATGATTTGTAACTTTGCCATTGTGTTCGAGCATAAATTTAAGTATTTCATCATAACTTAATTCAGCCGGAGGCGACATTCTAACACTATGCACTAAATCAATAAAAAGAAAACTTTTTCGACTTCACTTCACACAATAAATCTATTCACTCCACTGCACTGCAAATCAAATCAAATCGTATCGTTATTGTTTTATTTATAATTGATAAATAAATGATAAGTTAATAGCATAGCCACAGATAATATAATAGTTACTACGTAAGTATAGTATCGTATTAAGCTTCAAACACACTAGCGGTGGCGGTCCGATGAGGCTGCGGTCATGGCGCGGTCAGTTGTAATGTTTGGAAAACAATGAGATTGTCTACACACCTGAGTTTGATGGCGTGTGGACCATTACAATATATATAATAAAAAAAATAACGGGTGGCACTCCGGAAGTGCCGGCAGAAGTCAAAATTGAACACGTCATTTTAAAATATTTTGGAATGACACCCCGCGCAAGCGCCCTGCGCTCCGTCTTACAAATTTTCGATCAAGACACGTGACCTGACGTGAATTTAACATTCTTTATCCATCCCAAGAAAACTGCACTAGGCACAACGCCGTTAAAGAAGTTTGATCACATTAACAATAACGATACCGCCACCGCTAGTTTGTTTGACACCTTGCGATTCGAAACGTCAACGCGGTCAGTTTTGACAATTGACACGCGACTAGAAAACGTTACGTCGCGCAGAATCGGAAAATTAAATAGCTGTTGTATGAACATTTTCTCCCGTTTTTCCCCATTTTTGGCGGGAACATCAAAACGAGTTGTTGAAAATGCAAAGCATTTATTCTGAGTATAAAGTGACAGATTTCGATAAGATTTTATTTATAAATTTTATAATACTTTCTTACCACGAAATAGTTATGCATTTTAAATACTAACTAAGTACTAACTACTAACGATTTTTGTCACCTTTTGATTACAATACCTATAATCAAAAACACTTCTACATAAAATATAGGTATATAAAGCATAAATCTATCTTTTAAAGATAAAGCATAAATCTATATTTTAAAGCGGACTTTCATTAAAACTTGTAAGACAAACATTGCCACCCACCATACCGTACCTACCTACTATTATTAATGATTCTGTGACCATACAATATTTTTGTCTACCTATGCAGCGTACACCAAAATAGCTCTAAGGCCACGGATAATAGTCTATTCTCCGTGTCTCAGACGCTGCAGCAGGATTGAGGGCCCGGTGGCGTAATCGGGAGATCGGTCGGCTTTGATGCCAGGGGTACCGAGTTCAAACCCCGCCATGCACCAATGGATTTTTCTACCGAAAAATGTATAGGTATGTGCGCTTTTCACAATGGCCCTCCGGTGAAGGAAAAACAACGTTAAGAAACCAACAACCCCCGCATGGTGGTAGGACACTATCTAGTGTCCGCCTGGCCAGCTACCAGCCTCAAGTTAGAAAATCTGTCGCCAAAACATCTAATTCTAATGTGTTCCAGCAGCTATCCTTGAGAGCCAGTTCCCATTCTAACCCTAGCGTGCTTACCATCTTCGACTGCATCATCACTTACCAACAGGTGAGATAGTGGTCAAACGCTAACCTATAAGATATAAAATAAACTGGCGAATTGCAAGTCGGACTCGCACTCGTAGGGTACCGTACCACACTACAGTATTTTATAAGATCGAGCAAAAAATACCACTATCATTTTTCGCCAGCAAAAAATAATAATAAATATACATTTTATTTCTTATAACGCCATCTAACGTCTAACAAAGGTGTTAGGGATCGACATTTCAATATAACGCCATCTATGGGACGTTTACCTAACTAAGCGTTCATAGATGGCGTGAAATGCCGAAAAAAACACGTTTCTTGTATGGGGACCCTCTATTATTTTTAACTTTATTCTATTTTTAACCGACTTCAAAAAAAGGAGGAGGTTTCTCAATTCGACCGTATATATTTTTTTTTTTTTTTTTTTTTATGTTTGTTCGCGGATAACTTCGTCGTTTATGAACCGATTTTGATTATTCTTTTTTTGTTCGAAAGGAGATATTCCAAGTGTGGTACCATGGTAATTTTATTGAGGTATGATAAGTATCTCCAGAGATATTGAGATAAACATCTCAAAATTGGTACTGAAAATGAATAGCGCGGAATTGAAGTCGGTTGTTTTTTAGTTTTTAAACGATATTATTAGTATTTATTGTTATAGCGGCAACAGAAATACATCATCTGTGAAAATGTCAACTGTCTAACTATCACGGTTACAGCCTGGTGACATACGGACAGACAGACAGACGGACAGCGGAGTCTTAGTAATAGGGTCCCGTTTTACCCCTTGGGTACGGAACTCTAAAAAGGACTTTTGTCGACTAACTTAACAATTATAGTTACACTTGGGCCAATCCACACAATCCACACATATAAAGATTTTTTAGGTATATATTATATTACTAGCTGTTACCCGCGGCTTCGCCCGTGTTATTTGTGTCTTTATGACCATTGAGGTCTAGATCGATGATCTCTTAGGCCAAATCACCATAGGTGCCCTCAAAGTCGAACTCAATATCCTCTATTGTTAAAGTCATTAATCATTTTGGTTAGGTTAGTATACGAAATTATGCTGTTTAAATGTTTGACTCAATACAACAGTTCTTAAAACATTTCTTACAAAGAAAATAAGGTGAATAGCTGCGCGAGCGTAGCGAGCGCTATTATTGGGCGAGTGAAAATTTTTTATGGCGTTTTATAACCCTGAAAGTTTAATGACCTAATCATCAAGTCAATATAGATGACTCTTAGGTCGAACTTGATATCGTCTATTGTTGAAGTCATTAATCATTACTTGGTACTTGGTAAACCTAACCAAGGTTTACCAGCGAGCGCGAAAATTTTTGACACTGGCAGTTTTTATAACCTACTAAATTAACACCGATGACCCTAGGGTTAAACTTGATATCTACTTATTTTAAGGTAAAAATTCATTATGATTATTGAAGGTAGTACTGTTTCAATTTATAAACTCGTTTTGATGCATGTGGCTATTAAAATACAAAAAATGCTGAAAAATTACTTACAAAGTAGATAAAACAAAGGTTTGCGCGACCGCAGCGAGCGTTACAAAAATTTTTTACGTCTTTTTATGACCCTTACAGTTTTTATGACCTTCTAAGTCAACATCGATGATCCTAAGGTTAAACTTGATATCCACTTATTTTAAGGTAAAAATTCATTATGATTATTGAAGGTTGTACTGTTTCAATTAATAAACTCCTTTTGATGCATGTGGCTATTAAAATACAAAAAATGCTGAAATAAAACCAACAAAGTAGATAAAACAAAGGTTTGCGCAAGCGCAGCGAGGGCTATCAATGCGCGAGCGTAGCGAGCGCGAAAATGTTTACGTCATTTTATGATCCTGACAGTTTTTATGACCTACTTAGTCAACACCGATGACCCTAAGGTTAAACTTGATTTCCACTTATTTTAAGGTAAAACCTACAAAGTAGATAAAACAAAGGTTTGCGCGAGCGCAGCGTGAGCTATCAATGCGCAAGCGAAGCGAGCGCGAAAATGTTTACGTTATTTAATGACCCTAACAGTTTTTATGACCTACCAAGTCAACACCGATGACCCTAAGGTTAAATTTGATATCCACTTATTTAAAGGTAAAAATCATTATGATAATTGAAGTCTGTACTGTTCCAATTTATGTCATGTTTTGATGAATGTGGCTATTAAAATACTAAAGTTGCTGAAATGTATCCAACAAAGTACATATAACAAATACTTGCGAGAGCCATCACTGCGCGAGCGAAGCGAGCGCGAAAAATTTTTACGACCTTTTATGACCCTGACAGTGTTTATGACCTTCTAAGTTAACACTGATGAGACAAATGTTTAACTTGATATCCACTTATTTTAAGGTAAAAAAATCATTATGATTATTGAAGGTTGTAACTGTTCCAATTATAAAATCGTTTTGATGCATGTGGCTATTAAAATACAAAAGAAATGCTGGAATATTACCTACAAAGTAGATAAAAAAAAGGCTTGCGCGAGCGCAGCGAGCGCGAAAATTTTTACGTCATTTTATGAACCTGACAGTTTTTATGACCTACTAAGTCAACACCGATGACCCTAAGGTTAAACTTGATATCCACTTATTTTAAGGTAAAAATTATTATGATTATTGAAGTCTGTGCTGTTCCAATTCATGTCATGTTTTGATGAATGTGGCTATTAAAATACAATAATTGCTGAAATGTTTCCTACAAAGTAGATATAACTAATGCTTGCACGACCACAGCGAGCGCTATTACTGCGCGAGCGTAGTAAGCGCTATCACTAAAAACGAAACTGAAGTTACGAAAAATGTTTACGACCTTTTATGACCCTGACAGTTTTTATGACCTACTAAGTCAACACTGATGACACAGAGGTTAAACTTCATATCCACTTATTTTAAGGTTAATATTCAATATGATTGTTGAAGATTGTACTGTTTTAATTTATGGACTCCTTTTGATGCATGTGGCTATTAAAATACAAAAGTTGCTGAAATGTTACCTACAAAGTAAACCAAACAAATTATAGCGCGAGCGCAGCGAGCGCTATCACGGCCCGAGCGATGTGAGCGCAAAAAATTTTACGTTTTATGACGCTGACAGTTTTTAAAGGTTAAATGTGGCTGTTAAAACACGAATGCTTATGAAATACTTCCCACAAAGCAGATAAAACTCGTTGGGCAAGCAAAGCCATCGCGTAAATTTTGATGACTTTTAATGACCCTGACAGTTATGGCCTAATTAAGGCACTTATTAAGTTTAGTCATAATCTATGAACCTAAGATCAAACTTTTATGATTATGCAAACTCTATGTAAAGTTAACAAAAAATATAGGCACCCACACTTAACTGCCGAAAAAAAGTATTCTTTGCCCTTTTATGCCCTATTTAATGTGTTTGTACAAAATTTCATCTGAATCGGTGAAGCCGTTTGGCCAAAAAGAGGCCACACATTTACAAAATTCCGTAATAAAAATATAGACAATAGAAATTTCCACCCAAAAAAAAAGTATTCGTTGCCCTTCTATGTCTTTTTGACTGTCTGTGCACAACATTTCAGCTTAAATGGTTAACCCGTTCGACCGAGAGTAGGCCACACATTTACAAACTTCAATTTAAAAATTCTGGACACCTGGACTCGACTGCCAGAAAAAAAGTATCCTATGTGATTCTATGCAATATGAACTGTAATATGTATAAAATTTCAGCTGAATCGGTCAAGCTGTTTAGCTGATAAGAGGACACACATTCACAAAATTCAATAAAAAAATCTAATGGACAAAAAACAGTATCCGATATCCTATTCTGCCCCATGAACTGTCTTTATACAACATTTCAGGCAAATCGGTCAAGCCGTTTATCCGAGAAGGGGTCGTAAATTTACAAAATTTAATTAAAAATATCTGGACCCCCTGACTCGACAGCCAGAAAAAAATTATCCTATATCCTATTCTGCTATATGTTCTATCTTTGTACAAAATTTCAGCCAAATCGGTCAAGCCGTTTGACCGTGAAGAAGTCCCAAACAAACAAACAAACAAACAAATAAACAAACTGACTTTCGCATTTATAATATTGGTGTTGAGGTGTTGATAAGGCTATGTGTTATTCCGATGTTTAAGCTATAACATTATTAAGTTTCATCAAAATCTGTTCAGTAGTTTTAGGAGTAACATACATCAATCCATCCTCATAAACATTCGCATTTATAGAGTAGGTACTAGCTTCTGCCTGCGGCTTCGCTCACGTGACCTACAGGAAACAAATAACATATTTTTCTTCAGAAAAAACATTATCTGGGCTCATACTCCCTCTCTATTAAATATACAAACTGACAATATCCCAAACAAATGCTGCTCCGTGAGCTTACTTTGGAGCAGACCACGTATAACCGACCGTGTAAAAAGCAGTCGTCCCTAAGTCTAACCCTGTTACCTATATTAAGAGTTAGGCCTTGAGATTTATTTGTGATCATGGCAAAGCAGATTTTGAAAGGAAACTGCACACTTTTCAACTCTAAGGGATAGTTCGATATAGTCGGGGCTGTCAAAGAATAGTTGTTTTAAATTTATTTCATACTGAAACAAATGTGTCAGGGATGATTTTGGAAAAACTGTAATACTGGTAGGCTATGGCTCAAATAATAGTTGAAGCTATCGTTCTGTTGCTTTAACGTTTAGTAATGGCATTACCATGCCAACGATGCAGATAATAAAAAGTTTCACAGTAAATTCAACATAGTTACCGGATACCTGCACTTCACAAAGAACTCACCTTCCAAATATCATCCCTCTAAGATCAGCGGTTTAGGCAGTAAAAAGATAGTCTTACTGACGCGTGTGGGATGATTTCGAAAAAACTGAATAATAATATATATAAATGAGAAAAAAAATAATGAAGAAGCTTAGTAATTTTAAAGATATTTTGACATTTGATGATTCACAGATTCCTATAACTCCTCGAATAAGCTTAGGCTTTTTAATATTGAAGTCACATAAGATTAGAGCGTGATGGCTAAGGCAACTGTAATACATTATTTTTACTGTTTTACATTTATCCGCTATATTCGTAATTCAGGGCCGGATTTAGGGGGAGGGCAACCGGGGCAGTAGCCCCGGGGCCTCCACAAGAGGGGCCCCAATAATATAGACTTCTTCAGAAAAAGAAATTTCAAACATAGAAATCATCAACGATTTTTCATCTCGGAAGGTTCCGTTCGTTAACGCTAAAATTTATTTCAAATCATTCTTGTTTCCGATTATAATATTTATATTGTTTGTTAAATAATAAAAAAATCTATACTTGGTTTCACAATTAATTATTTATTGGAAAAACCGACTGATAAAAGTTGTCCATTTTATTTGGAAAATAATTTGGGGCCAGGGGGCCTCCACTCCTTAGTTGCCCCGAGGCCTCCAGTACTCTAAATCCGGAACTGTAATTATCACTAATTCTATCAAACTTTCTGAATCATCAGTTTTCCTTCAGTTTGGCTCTGGAACAATTTGATCAAGATTTTGTTGTTTGCAAAATGTTATTAATTCTCTAGATTTCATTATGAGAGACGCTAAAGACCGTCTTTCTATCGATTTATTTATTATCACCGTTAGTTTCTAAACTATTTACCCAAATTTATTATCATCAGCCTACACTAGTCTACTGCTGGACATAAGCTTCTCCAATGGCACGCCTCTGAGTACGATCCTAGTCTAATCTGATCGACCTCTTGCCAGCCACCTTGCGAACATCATCGCTCCGCCTAGTCTGGGGGCATCCTACACCACGTTTGCCGATTCACGGTCTCCACGCAAGAACTCGTTTACTCCAGCAGTTCTCGGTTCTACGGTTCATGTGGCCGGCCCATTGCCACTTCAACATACTAATTCATGACTTTGGTTCTCTATCGGATCACCTCGTTTCGGATTCGATCCTTTAGAGAATTTCCGAGCAAAGCCCTTTTCCTAAGCACCAGACCAGACCCACCGTGAATGTCCACATTTCGGCTCCGTACTTATCATAACAGGTAGTAGAGTTTTGATTTGAAACTCTGTGGAATTGGCGCTATGAATACTCGACGTAATTTCCCATATGCCAACCCAGCTGTATCATTCTATTTGACTCTTTCTCGAAGTTGTTTTTACCTAATTGCTGAGTTTGCCCCTTGGTAAACATTCTCCTTAACAACTTCGAGAATCATCATCATCATAAAAAACTTGAAAATTTGTAAATGGTGATTAGACATTATTTAGATTGTTTTTTACCTTTAAGTAAACTTACAATGTTAGTTTTCCGAATAAAATAAAATAAAAATAATCAGCCAATTTCCGTCTTTTGCTGGACTCAGGCCTCTCCTATGGCACGCCTCTGAGCTCTATCTTCAGCTATTTGTTTCCAACCGCTGCTAGCTAGCTTGCGTATACCATCGCTCCATCTAGCTGGAGGGCGTCCTACACTACGCCTGCCGATCCGCGGTCTCCACTCTAGAACTCGTCTATCCCAACTGTTATCGGTTCTACGACAGATGTGACAAGCCTTTGAGCTATGTCGATAACTTTGTTTCTTTGACGGATTACTTCGTTTCTAATTCGATCCTTCAAAGAAATCCGAGTATAGCCCTCTCCATAGCTCACTGAGCGACTTTGAATTGGTGAACTAGTCGCATCGTCAGTGTCACGTCTCGGCTCCGTAAGTAATAACAGGTAAGACGCTCTCGTTAAAGACGTTCGTCTTCAGGCTTTGTGATAAGGGGTGATGAAAAGACTCGACGAAGTTTTCTGAATGCTGCCCATCCCAGCTATATTCTACTGTGAGCTTCCTTCTCGAAGTCGTTTCTATCCAATTGCAAGATTTGCTCAAGGTAGACATATATATATATATATATATATATATATATATATATATATATATATATATATAGGTAGACGTATTCGTGAACAACTTCGAGAGGAACTCCGTTTAGGGCAATCGGTTCCGTAATAACATGTTCGTTAAACATGATCTTGATCTCATCGAAGTTCATCCGGATACCGATGCGTGCAGAAGAATTAGCTAAGGTAGTCAGCATGTATTGCAAGTTTTGCATAGTTTTAGCCATGATGACGATATTATCCGCAAATCTCAAGTGTGACTGGTAATTGCTGTTTATATTTATGCCACGTCCTTTCCAATTGAGCGTTTAGAACATATCCTCTAGTCTAGAGCGTTTGTGAACAATTTGTGGGATATATCGTCCTCTTGTATCACTCCTCCATGTAAGCGGATATGTTCAGTCTGCTAATTTTGTACTTCGACGGTCATAGTCGCTGCGTCCTACAGACCTCTTAACACTTGGAGCACGTCCAAGTGTTAAGAGGTCTGAGGTGCCAATCAACTTGGCACTGTTGCAGTGACTCCAGAACAGACCAGGTTTCAATAAAGTCAAAGGCTTTCTCATAGTCCACAAATGCTAAGCACAGGGGCTGGTTTTACACTTCGGTCTTCTGTATAACCTGCCGCACTCTGTGAATGTGGTGTATGGTGCCGTATCCTCTTCGAAGCCCAGCCTGGTCGGGGGGCTAAAATTCGTCGGCTCTACGCGCGTGCCCATTTGTGATGACACTCGAAAACAACTTATAGACATGGCTTAAGACCGTGATAGGTCGATAGTTCTTCTTACTCGTAAAAGTTTTGTATCCCTTTTTGAAGAACATAACAACGACACTCTTTCTCCATGTCTTCGAAATTCTCCCCGAAAAGAGGACGGAATTAAAAAGCTGTAGTAGCGTTGGAGTTCCACCAGTTGTTATTCCATCCTCTCCAGGAGCTTTTCTGTTTTTAAGCTGTCTGAGAGCCATCACAATTTCATATAGGCTGATTTAGCTTCGGCCCGACTGTTGGACAAAGACTTTTGACCCCCGGTTTTGCTCGATCGCTTCTTTAATTGAGCTTATGTTGGAGCTCTGGAGGTCACTACGTACCAGCCTAAAATCTTTTTATTTAGAAACCGATTATCTGACGAAGTGACTGCAGAGATCACGTCACTTCTGCATTAACTGCAGAGATTCCTCTGAAAGCTTAGACTTATTGCCGGCACCTCGCGTCTCACAGAATTTTGTCCCTTCCTCCCTGAGGATGCCTACCACATGGTCGAGATCCTGGTCAACGTCAACGTCGATTGTGGTTTTCAGAGCGGCAAATCGGTTTTCCAGTTTCAGCTTAAACGTTTCCGACCCAACTACGGATTGTAGCATATTGGGTCTGAGCGTAGACTTCATTAGACGAACACGTTCAAGCTTACTTCGAGAATACTGTCCGGTATCTTCCGCAATTGGTTCCGCATATTCATGATCGCTGAGCTTAACCTTCGTTTTATCAAAGTACGTCCAAAGACCAATGCGTTGAGAAGTATCAGCTAGGCTAACGGCCTAGCTGCTAAGCCGTTGAGCATATGTTGCAACTCTCACAAATCGCAAGTGTGAGAGGTTATCGTCGTTTATGTTAAAGCTTCGTCCTTTCCAGTCATGTATTGAACATATCCTCCGATATTTTTTGTGAACAGTTTGGGGGATATAACATCCCCTTGTCGCATACCGTAGTATGTTATGAGAGGTCTTCATCCTATATTCATGCATCGTCAGCTATACAGCATACTCAGCATGTGCTGAGCAAGTTAATTGGCAATATATCCATGTGAATATATCGCCAATCAATTTGGCACCGCTGCAAAGATGTCATAACAGACCAGTTCTCGATAGAGTCAAAGGCCTTCACATAGTTCACAACCGCAGTGTAATCGGCACAGTGGTGCCGATTACACTCAATGCTCTTCTGTATAATTTTCCGCACTGTTTTAATGTGGTCCATGATGCCGTATCCTCCTCAAAACCCGGCCTGTTTCGGTAGCTAGAATCCGTGGAGTCTCTTACAAGACGGTTCGTGATGGTTCTTGGAAGACGTGACTCAGGAGTTAAATAGGTCGCTAATTCTTCAGTTGAATTTTATTACCCGTTTTGAAAAACAACACGACGATACTCCTGCTCCACGCCTTTGGAGTTCCTTCATCAAAGAGGACAGTATTAAAGATTTACTGGAACTCCTTAAGTATAGCATGTACACCCGCTTTTAGGAGCTCAGTAGTAATACCATCCTCTTCAGGAGCTTATTGTAATATTCTATTGTAATCTGGTCATATGGCAGCAGCGCCTTCATTTTTGCCGATTCCATGACATAGGTAGTTACCAATGTTAGGTTTTGAGCTAGCGTAGAAATACGAAGATATACGATTTTCTTTACTTCGGCCCACTGAGCGTTAACCTTGGCAGGCAAGGTGTTGGCGGGGTAGGAGATCTTCAGGCTCTCCTTTTGCTTCTGGAATGTATCGTCCATGCCAGGAATGGGCACGGTCTGCTTGTACGCAGCCCAGTTTATCTTTTGCGGCGTTAGCCAGCACCCTTTGATGGTTGCTGACATTTTATTTCAGGATACCTTTCCTACAGGTTTGTGGAGATATAAAAGTAAAACTGCATCCCACTCTAATGAAGTGCGTTGTTTTGCAAAAATATAAACTTTTTGCTTAGAATGTACAGTTTTCAGATCAGAGGTATTACTTTTTATTAGCTTCACCTGTATGTTTGTATGTTTGTAACCGACTTCTTTGGGCGCGATTTTGGCCCACTTTAAACGGCCAGATTTCGTTCAAACATTGTAGATTTATCGAGGACCGATGACAATACACTAATTTGATAAAAAAATATTACATTTTTCAACTAAAAAGTTGAAAATAAATAATTATTTAAAAAAACACGCTTTTTATAGAAAACCGAACTAAAAAATAGAAAATAAATTTTAATTAATTTAAATTAAGAATAGTGTTAAAAATTTCAATAAATATAAATTAATAATAGTGTGAATAAAAAAATAAAAAAATATTTTTAAAAAAGCGTGGGGTGCTTTTAAGATATTATCAAAATGATAATCACTCTACTCATATCTGTCATTAAAATATTTATAACTACTCACGCTTTTTTTTAAAACAAAATATTTTTTTTTTTATTCACACTATTATTAATTTATATTTATTGAAATTGTTAACACTATTCTTAATTTAAATTTATTAAAATTTATTTTCTATTTTTAGTTCGGATTTCTATAAAAAGCGTGTTTTTCAGTTTTTTTTAACTATTATTTATTTCATGTTCTCTTCCTCAAATAATGAGCCTTATATTTAAAATGGTTTTAAGGGGTTATTATAAAAATCGTTTTGGTTTTATCGTTATACTAGCTTGTGCTTCGTCGCGTTAAAAACTTTATTAATTTTCTTAAAACTTTTCTTTTGTACAATCATCGAATCATGAAAACACTTAAAAAAAAGAATAAGTGAAATCGATCTACCCGTTTTCAGGTTATGGCGTAAGTAACCAAATGAAATAGAGATACATCTTTATAAAACTCGAAAAATAATATTGATTTGCAAAACTTATTTATTTACATAAGTAATCGTGTAAAGTCTCAAATAAAATTACTATCTAACCCTACTACTAACTACTACTACCTATTGAACCCCCGTTTCATCCCCGTAGGACGTGAATTTTGATAATTATTTTCTTATCTAATACTATAAGAATCTTTGTCCTGACATACTGACTGACTGACTGACTGACTGAGTGACTGACTGACTGACTGACTGACTGACAGACAACGCACAGCCTAAACCGCTGGTTGTAGATACTTGGAGGGTATATTTGTCTTAGTATGTAAGGGTGTACTAAGAAAGGATTTTCCAAAATTCATCCCTTAAGGGGATGAAATGGGGGTTCAAAGTTTGTATGGAGAAACAAGATTAGATAGTATTTTCTATTCGAAACTTCATACAAGTGTTTCATTAAAAAAAAGGTGTTTCAGGATTTTTTGAAATTCTACCCCTAAGAGGGTGAAATGGGGTAACAATGTGTGAAAATCAATATTGTTTCGGATTGCACTGAAATTTGGCATGCAGATAGTTATTACGGCGTTAGTTACCTCTAAGAATGGATTTTTCAAAATTCACCCCTGAAGGGGATGAAACGGGGGTTCAAAGTTAGTATGGAAAAACAAGATTAGATAGTATTTTCTATTCGAAACTTCATACAAGTGTTCCAGTAAAAAAAAATTAGTAAATACGTGTTGCGGGTCTTTTTGAAATTCCACCCCTAACAGGAGGGAAATGGGGTAACAAAGTGTGAAAATCAATATTGTTTCGGATTGCGCTGAAATTTGGCATGCAGATAGTTATTTTGACTTAGGTATCCACTAAGAAAGAGTTTTCAAAATTCACTCTTCAAGGGGATGAAGCGGGGGTTCAAAGTTTTGATAGTTATTTTATTCGACATTTCACACATTCTGTAAATATTTGCACTGAAATTTATAATGCAGATAGTTTTTATGACGTAGGTATACGCTCAGAAAGGATTTTCTAAAAACTCCTCCCGGATACGGAACGGGGATTCAAAATTTGTATGGCAAAACAAGATGAGATAAAGTACGTGTAGTAGGATTTTTCGAAATAGGGTACGTAACAACGTCTGAAAATTTGGGTTTATCGGGTTTTATAAATATGAATCCGGAATTGCCTTAGTTAAGCGATAACTTGAAAACGGTTGAACCGATTTGGCTAATTCTTATGTGATGTCTTTGATGGTTGATTGGTTCTTACATAAGAAAAGTTATAAGTAAATAAAAGAAGTTTTTAACGCGGGCGAAGCCGCGGGGCACTTCTAGTCTAATACTATAAGAATCTTTGTCCTGACATACTGACTGACTGACTAACAGACAACGCACAGCCTAAACCGCTGGTCGTAGAGACTTAAAATTTGGAGGGTATATTTGTCTTAGTACGTAGAGGTGTACTAAGAAAGGATTTTCCAAAATTCACCCCTTAAGGGGATGAAATGGGGGTTCGAAGTTTGTATGGAGAAACAAGATTAGATAGTCTTTTCTATCCAAAACTTCACACAAGTGCTTCAGTAACAAAATAAGTAAATACGTGTTTCTGTTTTTTTTTTAAACTCGTTAGAAGTGCCCCGCGGCTTTGTTACCTACCCCATATCAAAAAATCCTACAACACGTACTTTATCTCATCTTCTTTCGCCATACAAACTTTGAATCCCTGTTCCGTATCCGGGAGGACTTTTTTGAAAATCCTTTCTGAGCGGATACCTACGTCATAATAACTATCTGCATTCTAAATTTCAGCGCAATCCGAAACAATATTGATTTTAATACTATGTTACCTATCCCATTTCGAAAAATCCTACTCTTAGCGTGGCATTTTGAAAAAGTCTGAAACTCGTATTTACTTATTTATATACAGAATTGTATATACAGTGTGAAATGTCGAATAAAATGACTATTCAAACTTTAAACCCTCGCTTCATCCCTTGAAAATTGAATTTTGAAAAATCCTTTCTCAGCGGATAACTACGTCAAAATAACTATCTGCATGCCAAATGTTTGTTACCCCACTTCACCCTCTTTGGGGTGGAATTTCGAAAAAAACTGAAACATGTATTTTATTATTTATTTACTTAAGTACTTGTATGAAGTTTCGAATAGAAAAGACTATCTAATCTTGTTTCTCCATACAAACTTTTAACCCCCGTTTCATCCACTTCAGGGTTGACTTATGGAAAATCCTTTCTCAGAGGGAACTAACGTCGTAATGACTATCTTCATGCCAAATTTCAGCGCAATCCGAAACAATATTGATTATCACACTTTGTTACCCCGTTTTACCCTTTTAGGGGTGGAATTTTGAAAAGCCTGAAACATGTATTTTTTATTTTTCAAATAGGTAGGTTTCGAATAGAAAAGACTATCTAATCTTGTTTCCCCATACAAACTTTGAACCCCCATTTCATCCCTTTAAGGGGTTAATTTTGGAAAACCCTTTCTTAGTACACCCCTACGTACTAAGACAAATATACCCTCCAAATTTCAAGTCTCTACGACCAGTCAGTCACTCAGTATGTCAGGACAAAGATTCTTATAGTATTAGATATTATGACGAAAGTATGCGCATACTTTCGTCATAATAATTATCAGTATCCAAAATTTCAGCGTAATCCAAAACAATATTGATTTTCAGACTTTGTTACCCCGTACCTCCTTCTTTGGAGTGGAATTTCAAAAAAGCCTGAAAAACGTGCTTACTAATTTATTTACAGAAGTATTTGTGTTAAGGTTTGAATAAAAATGCTATTTCTCCATACAAACTTTGAATCCCTGTTTCTTAACGGATACTTACGTCATAATAACTATCTGCATGCTACATTTCATAGCAATCTGTTGATATTGATTTTCGGACTTTGTTACCCCATTTCACTTTCTTAGGGGTGAAATTTCGAAAAAGTCTGAAATACTTATTTAGACTATATTTGAATAAAAAAGACTATCTAATCTTGTATATACATACACTTTGAACCCCCGATTCATCCCTTTAAGGGTGAATTTCGTTAAATTCTTTCTTAGCAGATACCTACGTCATAATAACTATCTGAACGCCTTTCAGCGCAACCCAAAACAATATTGATTTTTAGACTTTGTACACTCACCCTCTTATAAGGGTAGAATTTCGAAAAAGCCTGAAACACGTATTTACTTATTGTAAAGATTGCAGCAATTTTGACAATTGACCCGGAGAATAAAAAGTTTCATAGAAAGTCCCTGAGTGGGTGAAATTAAGGGTTGACTTAATTTCACCCACTCAGGGATGGAATTTCGAAAAATCCTTTCGTAGTGGATGCCTACACTTTAAAAAGAACACACCCTCCAAATTTCATGTGCCTAGGACCAGTTTGGGTTTGGGCTATGAGTTGATATCTCAGTCAGTCAGTCAGTACTTTGGATTTTATATATATAGATTTGTCACTTAATATATGTACAGCCCGTCGGGTTTATATGGTCCAAATGTTTTCATTTGCCGAGCCCTTGGTTGGAGTCCTGGAGGACTCCAACCAAAGGCTAAACAAAGAACCCCATGTATGTACCGTGAAAATCTATATACATTACGAGAAAATTGCATTTTACTTATTTTCCAGTTAGTCCCCGAAATGTTGTAATTTATTAAAATTTTCCCCCAAACTATAAAAGCCAAAGCCTTATTTTTTTTGTGGAACTATGAACAACGAATAAATTCTTCGACGTAAACAATTTTTTAAAATTTTTGATTGTAACTTTCTGAGAAAAAAAAATGTATTTTTTTATTTAGACGATATCTTACTTTGGGAATGCTGTTCTCCAAAAAAACATAGCATAAAGTTAATTTTAAAAACTTGTCTTTTTCATGGATCTGCTGCCTGCTAAATTTCATACGGCTGCGACAAGAGGTTCAATAACAAGAGTGTCTAAAAACATAATAACGAAATGGGAAGTATTGCAAATGAAAAGAGTTATGATAGAAGCCCAACATTTATAAATGACATAACTCTAAGGGTAAAAAATTAAAGTTTTATGTTAGAAAATATACATTTTTACAATTTTTAAATTAAATTAAATTTTAAATTTCAAATAAAATGTTTACAATACTTTTTTACCCATTTCACGAAAAGGGAGGGGGTTCTCAATTCACCTGTTTTTTTATGTTATTAATTCAGAACTCCGTCAATTCTTAACCGATTTGAAAACTTATTTTTTTGTTTGAGAGAGTATGCTTTTCGTTTGGTCCCATTGTAATTTTATCGAGATCTGATAAGTATCTCCAGAGATATGGAGATAAACACCTCAAACTTAGTATTAAAAATGACTAGCGCGGCATGTGAAGTCGGTTTTTTTCGTTTTGTAAACGATCTTAAAATATTTAGCGACCTTCTTATCATATTTATAAGTGTCCTCTTGACAATAAAAGTGACCCTTCAGAGCAATGCACATTATTGCACATACGATAACGCTTTATGAATTTTCTTCGGATATGATGAGAGTCATCGTCTTCACTTCTCTTCTTCTGTGCATCTCTTAGTTTTGTGTTTAAACGTCTATAAGTATTTATTTTTATTCATTTCGCTGGAGATGTGCAGTCTTTAGGGTGACACTTATACAGGTTGATGTTTCCGGCGCGGTGGATCTAGCTGTATCTCTTGGCCATCAATATGCCTGACCTAAAACTCACTAAAACCTGACCTAAACTTTTTATATGGGAGCGTGCTTCATCGTCGTGAACATCATCACTTATCATCAAGTGAGATAGTGGTCAAACGCTTCCCTATCAGGTTAATTAATAAACAGGTACAATACTGGCGAGGAATTAAACACCAAACCACTTGAGTAAAGATTTACTCATGTAACCAAACTAAAAAAAGCACAGAAAAACAAAAGTGATCACACCCTTTATTGTCAAAAAATAAACTTTAATAAGCGTTATCATGTGTGATTAGCTGTAATAGCCATCAATTTGCACTATTATTATAAAAATAATAATAAAATATTGGCTAGGAAAATTGCCGAAAACTTCCAAACTTAACTTAAATTTTAACTCTTAAATTTTCTTACTTCAACGAAATTTGGCTTTCATTATAACAATCTACCTGTTATTTGTTTAAATTCTGTAAAAAGAGATTATCACACTTTATTTTACAATAAATATTTTGAATATTGAAATCCTTCATTTTTAGTACTGAATCTTGTACTATTCATTATTCTGTGCCTGAACCTCTCGTAAGCCATATGAAATTTGGAAATTTGACAGGTAGCAGGTTCATAAAATAGACAAGTTTTTCAAGCTTGACAAAATTAAAAAAAGTTACAACGCGTTCTACAAACTTTTTTATTTTGTTTTTTTTTTTTTAGAAAAGTCTGCCCAAAGTAAGAGTTCAAATATCGTCGAAATAAAAAAATGTCATATTTTACTTTTTTCATGGAAAATAATAAGTTTATATAAAAAAAAAAAAGTTTACCCTGACAAAACAATTAATTGTTCATAGTCGCACAAAAAAAATTAGGCTCTGGCTTTCATAGTTTCGGAGAAAATTTATATAAATTGCAACATCTCGGGGACTAACTTGGAAACAAGTAAAAAGCATTTTTTTTAAACTATAGATATTCGCGGAACATCCGAGCTTTGGGTAGGCCTTGGAGTCCTCCATCGATGGTTTTCGTTTATTAGACCATATGAAACCCGACACCCTGTATATCTATACCTAGTACATATATCTGTCTACTAAATTGGTAACATTTTAGTAATTTGGCAGACGGACGAGCTTTTTTTTTATTTGTAACGTCACGATGTATATAAATAGACTCAAAACAAATCAAGTCACAGCATTTATTCAGTATGTAGGCAGTATTATTATACGCACACGTCAAAATCATAAAATAAATCATAATCAATTATCAATTAAACATAGCAAAAGCAGAATTTGACGCTTTGAAAAAAATACTATTCAGACTATTAAAAAATATTAAAGAATGTTTGCCAACCATACAAGTACCTGTGTGTTTATGTGCTTCAGACAATTTTTATATTAAAAAAAAAGAAATAGTAAAATACAACTTAAAGAAACGCATACTGATCACCGTAAATATCATGATCCGAATGGAACTGATTGTCCGTCTGTCAGCTGCATAATATTGTTTAATAAATAATCGGCCAAGTGCGTGTCGGGCCACGCGCAGTGTAGGGTTCTGTAGTAGCCCGTTATTCAATGCAAGTCTTTACCCGTTATAAACAAGCAACTAGGTACTTCGTCTTTGTCACTTTAAAGGATTTATTCTAAGGATTTTGTATTTGGTACAAAATTATCCAACACCCAAGTTCAACGACTATTACTGCTAAACTAATAAAGTTATCTTTACCGCTTTAAAGTTCATGAAATGCACTATTATTATGATTTTTTTCAGATTTTCCAAGCCAGCAGTTTAGCAGTTTACCAAATACAAAATCCTTAGAATAAATCCTTTAAAGTGACAAAGACGGAGTACCTAGTTGCTTGTTTATAACGGGTAAAGCCTTGCATTGAATAACATGCTACTACGGAACCCTACACTGCACGTGGCCCGACACGCACTTGGCCGGTTTTTATTCTTTTTAATTCATTGCACATGTTAACTATAAAATTTTAACAAGATATTAATAATTATTATACACTTTATATTTGGTTTTGGAGCTCGGGGCAGGCATTTTTGTCATTTTAAAGACACTAAGTCTAGTAATTTCTGGTGTATTTCTAATGTCCTTGCTTATACAGTGAATTTTTATCATCGATAGATCAAAAGAAATAGCCCCCCTATACAATATCCAATTTCAGTTTCCATTCACGCTAACGCAAGTTCAAATGTATGGATTGACATTTATATTTCCGCAACAAAGTTGTCATGCCCATACTGAAGTTACGTTAGCGTGAATGAAAACATAAATTGAATGCTAGCAGAGGATATCACTGCGTATCTATTGAATCCCCATGTATGATCCATAGAATAATAATAATAGTACAACCCCGATTTTTTGTAGTTTTCGAAGAAATTGCATTTATCTTGTTTTTTTTGTTGGTGCCTGAAATGTTGCATTTTTAGGGTTCCGTAGCCGAATGGCAAAAAACGGAACCCTTATAGATTCGTCATGTCTGTCTGTCTGTCTGTCTGTCTGTCCGTCCGTATGTCACAGCCATTTTATTCCGAAACTGTTAGGACTACAGAATTAAAACTTGGTAGGTAGATGTATTCTGTAAACCGCTTTCTGATTTTTATACAAAAATATAAAATATAAAAGTTTAAGGGGGGGCATCCCATACATGGAAATGAAACAAAAAACATTTTTTTTTTCAAACCTATAGGGTGTCTATGAATAAGTCTTCAAAAATGACATTGAGGTTTCTAAAATCATTTATTCTCAAAGTGAATCATATGAAAGATAGGCGCGTCTAAAGTGGTAAAATGTGTGTCCCCTCCCCTCTAACTTTTAAAGTATGGGAGTGAAAAATCTAAAAAAAATATATGCTGTAGATCTCAATAAAAACTAATAACGAACATTGGTTTGAAAGAGATACAGTCAGCAGTTTGAGAGATATGGCGACCGCAAAGATAACTTTGTTTTTCATGCAAGCACTATGAAAAACAAACTTAATTTTGTAGTTGCAAAAAATCATAGTTATGGAATACTTAACTGTGTTACGGAACCCTACGAGTGCGAGTCCGACTTGCACTTGGCCAATTTATTTTACTTTTGCTCGTAAAATATTAGGACAAATAACAAGGCTCTAAGTTTTTAGGATTCCGTAGCCAAATGGCAAAAAACGGAACCCTTATAGATTCGCCATGTCTGTCTGTCTGTCCGTCCGTATGTCACAGCCATTTTATTCCGAAACTATTAGGACTACAGAATTGAAACTTGGTAGGTAGATGTATTCTGTGAACCGCTTTCCGATTTTTATACATAAATAAAAAATATAAAAGTTTAAGGGGGGGGATCCCATACATGGAGCTGGAACAAAAAAACTTTTTTTTCGTCAAACCTTTGCGTGTAGGGTATTTATGGATAGGTCTTTAAAAATGACATTGAGGTTTCTAAAATGATTTTATCTCAAAGTCAATCATTTCAAAGATAGGCGCGTCTAAAGTGGTAAAATGTGTGTCCCCCCCCTCTAACTTCTAAAGTAAGGGAGTGAAAAATCTGGAAAAAATATATTCTGTAGATCTCAATAAAAACTTTCAACAAAAATTGGTTTGAACGAGATACAGTCAGCAGTTGTTGAGATATAGCGACCGCAAGTATAACTTTGTTTTTCATACAAACACTATGAAAAACAAAGTTATTTTTGTAGTTGCGAAAAACCAAAGTTAAAGAATACTCTACTGTGTTACGGAACCCTACGAGTGCGAGTCCGACTTGCACTTGGCCAGTTTATTTTCTGACTGTGAACTAATATGTGGCTCTTACAGTAGGTAAATAAAATTACTGATTACCTACTTAATGCTTATTATTTTCTGAGAAAAATTATAGGGTTTGATGACATATTAAAACAATAGGAATTTTCATGGAATACAACATAAAATGTGGTTTAACATGGGATCGTGCTTCCTTGGCAGTGACAGGAAAGTAAAATGAGTCAGTGGACAACTCAGCTTAGTCCAATTTACAAGACGAACACAGGACATCATCATTATATTCTATTTCATTTAGTTTGAGAGCCCCGTTGGCGTAAAGGATAGATATATAAAGGATAGATATATAATAGATATTTGATTATTAAAGTTATCGTGAAAGTTACACATATTAAAGTTTGTAACGGCTATTATCACGTATACATTTTATTTACCGGAGTTAATTTTCCGGTATTAATTATGTTTCATCATTTCACAATTTTTTTAATAAAAATTGTCTGAAGTACTGAAACATCCACTGGGTTGCGGGTGCTCGTAATAGTACGGTTGGCAACCCTACATTAATCAGGGGAATTAAACATGTGTTTTAAGTGTGACGTTCGACGTCTAGATGAAAGCTGAATGGCTTAATACCTTTGTAAGTGCAAATTTTTAATTTGCCCATATACTGAATAAATGCTTTGACTTTGACTTTGATAAATAAAATTTATACGTGATAATAGGCATTACAAACTTTAACATATAATAGATATATAGATATATGAGGATAGATATAATAATTTATGATCGTACAAAACTAAAAAACCCACTTCACATGCCGCGATACTTAGGAGTTTGAGATGTTTATCTCCGGAGATGATTATCAGATATCGGTAAAGTTTGAATAGGACCAAACGGGAAGCATAGTCTTTCAAACTAAAAAAAAGATTTCACAGCGGTTAAGATTTGACTGAGTTCTGAGGTTCTGAAAAAAAACGTCGAATTGAGAACCTTCTCCATTTTTGTGAAGTCGGTTAAAAAGGCTCTTCTTCTAAGCGACGTCACCAGTTCAAGTCCTAGCACGAGTGTTCGCCAACATATAGTAGGAGCACATTTTATCGATTTTGCACCTGACTTGCTACCAAAAAGTAGCTTACAACTATCAAGTAGAAAATCTGCCGCCATAACCTTACGGTGTTACGGCAACACACAGCCCTTGGGAGTCAGAGTATTCTAGGCCTAGCGTGTTCACTATGAAGATAGTGAACACGATGATGTGATCGAAGGATCATATCGCTTAGCAGCGAGATAGTGGTCAAACGTATAGCTAGCCTATACCTAAAATGTTGAAAAAAACTGAAACTCTTTGAACCGATTGGCAACATATCTGCCATACTTGTTTGGTGCGAGTCATAGGAAAATCAAACTAGCCATTAAATATATGTAATATGTATCATGTCTTGAAAGATAAAATAATAATTACCGAAGTGCGCGTGCTGCAGAAATTTAATACCCAAAGGATCACTTAGATTTTTTAGGTAGATCTACACGACTTGTGGTTAATTTTCTATAGGGTTTACTTTTTGATCCTTTAACGTGATCTACTATATAAGCAGCGACGGACATCGCTTACGTGTCCTGAATAAGTTATTAACAAAACTTTATCATTAAGGTTTTCACGCCATCCTCCGTCGCTGCCCGATCCTTGTCGTACCTATACAATATAAGTATTATTATATATTCTCTACCTATACGTAACAATGAAGAACTTTCAATGTAGTAGTAGGCACTAGTTGCGGACTTCCCGCGTCTAACAAGAATTAGACATTTAACTTTTAATTGGCCGCTTGTACGGTCTTCAGAAACTTTGGTCGTCGTAAGTGTTTAACTATGTTATGCGTACCTTTACGCCTTAGAGCATCCGGACTCAATCAGAATTATGAGATTATACTGACATGTATTGGACCTGAGCAAATCAAATAAATTAAAGGTATTAAAAGGACAACTCGTTTAGCTATCGTTTCGATTGAAGGAGTATACCTAAATTAATTTTAAAAAATCTGACCGATAATCTAAAATGTTTTTGTGTGTTTTGTATTATTTGACAATAACTCTCCATACCAAAAAATAATGATGACAGCGTAATTAATTGTGCCAAATGCGAATATGTCTAACCAAGTTAGAAGTTACACTAGATTAGGTAGGTACTGGCTCATAAAAGTTGTGTCACTGCTAAGACGAATCTAACAGAGCGCCATACCATTTGGTTTTACACACGAATATCATTCTAACTTTCGTCATACGCAGTCAAGTAAAAGAACACAGAACACTTTTATATGCATATCGATCCTTCTTCAATAGGCAAACAGCAATGCACTGGTATTGGCTCTGATACTTTCAATTTAATTAGATGGCGGTAAGTACTCACCATCAGGTGAGCCGCTTGCTTTTGTTTGCTGCTTTTAAATAAAGGTGCGTTGTTTAGTACCTGAAGGATTTGGACTATTTGAAAGAGTCTCGCAAAAATGGTATTAGATACGTCAGATGATAATTATGAAATGGCGCTGATTAAGGTGAGGAAATTTAGTTAATTTATTTTATTCAAAGGTTTCTACTTTGTAGAGTGCTAAAATCATACATAGGCGAATAGTTTTAAGTGGACAAAATGAAAAACATAATTTATCAAGGGAAAATACGGACTTTTATTTAAATTCGCTAAATTTTTCAATTTTATTAAATACTAGCCGTGCCCGCGACTTTGTCCGCGTGGAATAGTGGACAAATAAGACACATACGTATCCCAACTACACCTTCCCCACGACGCTAATTCCCCCTTCCCCCTCCCCTCACTTACCGTCCCCTCCGCCTTCCCCTCACTTCCACCTCCTCTCCCCTCCCCTCCTCTTCTCCTCCCCTTTGCCGCACTTACCCTACCCTCCCACCTCTCCCCCTTACTTCCACACCCCCTTCACCTCCCCATCCCCTCCCCGTCCCTTCCCCTCCCCTGCCCTCCCCTGCCCTCCACTCCCCCCTACCCTAAGACACCCCCTCCCCTCTCCCTTCCCCTTACTTCCACATCCCCTTCACCTCCCCCTTCCCACTCACAAACTTTGAATGTCATATTTATTTACTAGCTGTTTATAGTGTCTTTGAGTAGCATTTTTAAATATTCAGGCTAATTATTTTACAAATAAGACACATGCGTATCCCACCGTACCCACCTACACCGCACCGTACCACGCCGCGCAAATCCCCCTCCCCTCTCCCTCCCGCTCGCCCTTCCCCTCCCCTCTCCCTCCCCCTTGGCCTTCCCCTCCCCTCTCCCTCTCTCTTCCCTCCACCCCCTTTCTCCTCACTTCCTTCTCCCCCTCCCTCCCCTCCCCTTTCTCTTCCCCCCACTTCCCCCTCCCCTACCCGTCTCTCTCCCCCCCACTCCCCTTCCCTCACTTACCTCTCCCCTCCCCTTTCCCCCCTCCCCCACTCCATCTCCCCTCCCCTTTCCCTCACCTCCCATCCCTCTCCCCCTTTCCCCTTCCCCTCACTTTCACCCTCCCTCCCCTCCTCTCATTACCCCTTCCACTTCTCCCCCCCCCTTCCCCCTCACAAACCTTGAATGACATATTAATTTATATCGAATCAACAGCCTAAACAATAAGTTTCAAGCTTCTAGCTTTAAAAATGACGATACTTCCATACAACTTTTCATCCCCCCTTTTAACCCCTTACAACCCTCTTTTTCGCATTAAAAAGTAGTCTATGTCCTTTCTCAGGCTCTAGACTATCTGTGTACCAAATTTCATTTAAATCCGTTCAGTAGAACATTCACATAAACCTTACATATTTCCATACAAACTTTCATCCCTTATTCCCTATTGTTATTTTAACACCCTTGAGGGTTAAACTTTTACAAACTTTGAATGTCATATTTATTTATATCGAATCAACAGCCTAAAAAATAAGTTTCAAGCTTCTAGCTCTACAAATGACGATACTTCCATACAACTTTTCATCCCCCCTTTCAACCCCTTACAACCCTCGTTTTGGCGTGAAAGCCACACTGACAGACAGACAGACAGACAGAGTTTCTTTCGCATTTATAATATTAGTAAGGATAAGGATGTACTGTGGGTACGGTACCCTACGTGTGCAAGTCCGACTCGCACTTGGCCAGTTTTTGTTTTCAGTATCCGAACATTCAGAACCGATATTTGCCCGTAATGCAAAAAACTGGTAATTTTGTTATTCTCAAGCTGTTGTATCACAAGAAGTGTGTATTATTTGATGCTTGCAAAAGTTCGGTATGAGGTTTAACTACGTAAGAGGAGGGTAAATATGCACTTAAGTACATTAGTATTTAATGAGATTTTCATACTGTACCTTATCAATTAACTACAAAATATATGTAGTGCATAGTTAAGAATACATGATATAGTTTGATAACTAGGTACTTGATTATTTTTTATGCATAGCCAGGCCTGTCGCACTCCGCGCTGTAGCTATGAAACTACAAGTACCTCCGCGCACCCGCTAGGGTCCAAGTTCAGTCAGTTAAGTGTCACGCGCGCTCTCGGTCGGCCGCGCGCCTTACTTGTACCTACCTCAATATTATATTCCTTGCTTCATATAGTAACTGTAAAGAATAACTATGTAAAAAGCAAAGAATGTCACACATAAAATGGTAGGTAGGTATAAATCAGCTGAGTTTCATGTTACAAGGGAATTCACATAATGATCTTTAGGGAATTTCTATCGACATTACATCTTGCTTTATTTAGTTAGTTCTAAGATAAATAAATAGGGTAGGTACCTACTAACGATTACTTCAATTTTCCTTTTTTTCTTTCTTAATGATTTTGTCGTGTCATACGAAAGTCAGATTTTTATAATCGGAGAGTTAATGTAATTAAAGTACTTATAGATCTCAGATCACTGAGATTCACTGAGATCTGATAAGTATCTCCAGAGATATGAAGATAAACGTTTCAAACTTGCTACTGAAATTGACTCGCGGGCATGGAAGTCGGTGTTTTAGTTTTTAATCTACTTCACAAAAACGGAGGAGGTTCTCAATTCTTTTAGGGTTCCGTACCCAAAGGGTACCAACGGAACCCTATTACTGAGACTCCGCTGTCCGTCTGTCTGTCTGTCTGTCCGTCTGTCACCAAGCTGTATCTCATGAACCGTGATAGTTAGACAGTTGAAATTTTCACAGATGATGTATTTCTGTTGCCGCTATAACAACAAATACTAAAAACAGAATAAAGTTAAAGATAATAGAGGGTCCCCATACAAGAAACGTGTTATTTTCGGCATTTCACGTCTTCTATGAACGCTTAGTTAGGTAAACTTCCCATAGATGGCGTTATATTGAAAGGTCGATCCCTAACACCTTTGTTAGACGTTAGAAGGCGTTATAAGAAACGAAATGTTTATTAATTATTATTTTTAGCTGGCAAATAATGATAGTGGTATTTTTTGCTCGATCTTATAAAATACTGTAGTGTGGTACGGAACCCTACGAGTGCGAGTCCGACTTGCACTTGGCCAGTTTATTTAAATGTTTGTGATCTCAGAACTCTGTCAGATCTTAACCGATTTGAAATTGAAAATTCTTTTTTAGGGTTCCGTAGTCCTGATAAGGAAACCTTATATTTTCGTCATGTTCGTCTGTCTGTGTGTCTGTCTGTCTGTCCAAGGTTTTGCTAGGAGACCGTTAGTACTAGAAAGCTGAAATTGTGTAGGTATGTGTGTATATCAATAACGCCGACAAAATGGTGAAATAAAATATTGTTTTTTTTTTAAATATACTTTTTTTATTTTGATATTCAACTATTACAAAATAAAGTTTTTCTAGAGTGAATAAAATACATAATTATTTTTGGTCGAAAAAGTGAGTCGGCTCCTACACTATTATAATGTTACAAGTCAAACAACCTACGATTCTAGGCAAGTGATACTATTGTCGCGTTATTTAACTTACGCAATCTAAAACTTTACTCAATTTTAATTGAACGTCACGTATTTTAGTTTAACTGTAGTACTTTTATCCTACCTCGACATTAAACATTAATGTAGTACTTATTATCAGTAATGTACTCATTACATTGTTCTACGAGTATTCTTCTACCAATTAAAGGCTTACAAGTTTTCTCATAACATTCAACCCTATAGCAAAGGCCGCGAGTTGACCGCGTTATTCAGACTCTCGCTGTGCGGACTTACGGTGCATTTTACTGTGCGCTACACGCGGTTCACAGTTACTATTAGTTGATACTGTGGCGCAAATTCAAGGTCGCACCCGAGGCGTGAAGCGCATTTTGAACGTTACTAGCGTTGTAACTAGGTTTAATCTCGCATTTTTGCTCTCAGGGAGTGCAACTTCTGTACTTGTACTATTCATTATTCTGTGGCATAGCAGACCATTCGATTTCTATCTGTGAGGGGAAACACAGGATCTTTTCCTACATCAACCCTAGGCCTGTTTGAATCAGTTATTTCGAGTTACTAGTTCCTGTAAGTTTGATTTTAGACAGAATTATTACAAAACGACATATATTTTTATCTTAAAATACAAACAAAAGCGTAAGGGCAAAGACCGGTTTGCCAAAGAACATTTAAAAAATTGCCTCTTATTGTTTAATTGCGCGTAGCATACGTATAACTTGTCATAGCAACTAACCGACACTAGAGATCACGATAGAATGCAAAGGCGTGGTTTAAATTGTTGCCAGCATTCATAGTATTTATATTCTCTTTGGCCAGCACCTTATCTAATAAATACCATCCGTAGGCCTAGTATCTCTTCTGAGCTGATATTATTATGAATCTTTGTCCTGACACAGTGACTGACTGACTTAGAGACAAGGCTCAGCCAAAACCGCTGGTCGTAGAGAATTGACATTTGAAGGCTATATTTGTCGTAGTACGTAAGAGTGTATAACCAATTAAGAATTATCCAAAATTCACCCTTTAAGGGTATAAAACGGGGGCTCAAAGTTTGTATCGAGAAACAAGATTAGATAGTATTTTTTATTTAAACTTTACACTAGTAATTCTGTATATATATAATATCTTATATATATGTAAGTTATAATACGTATTTCAGACTTTCTCGAAATTCCACCCAAAGAGGATGGGTAACAAAGTCTGAAAATCAGTATTGTTTCGAATTGCGCTGAAGTTTAGCATGCTTATTATGACGTTAGTATCCGCTAAGAAAGGATTTTCTAAAATTCACCCCTGATGAGGATGAATCGGGGGTTCAAAGTTTCTATGGAGTAACAAGATTACATAGTCTTTTTTATTCGAAACTTCACACAAGTACAGTTTGTAAATAAATAAGTAAATACGTGTTTCAGACTTTTTCAAAATTCCATCCCTAAGAGGGTGAAGTGGGCTAACAAAGTCTGAAAATCAACATTGTTTCGAATTGCGCTGAAATTTGGCATGCAAATAGTTATTATGACGTTAGTATCCGCTAAGAAATGATTTTTATAAAATTCAACTCATACCAAAAGGGTATGAAACGGGGGTTCAAAGTTTGTATGGAGAAACAAGATTAGGTGGTTATTCTTTTTTATTCTAAACTTTACATAAGTACTTCTATAAATAAAAAATAGGGGTTTTAGGATTTTTTGGAATTCCCATAAGAGGGTGAAAACAAAGTGTGAAAACAGTATGGTTTTCTGGGTTTTATAAAAATGAATCCCTGTTTCCCTTAGTCACGCAATACCTTGAAATCGGATGGACTGATTTGGCTAATTCTTTTTTGGTGTGTTTTACGATAGAAAGGTTTTTACGAAAGAAAAGTTTTAAGGAAATGAAAGAAGTTTTTAACGCGGGCGAAGCCGTGGGGCACTTTTGGTAAGAATATATGGCTAAATCCGCCGGGAATTTGATTCCTCCGATCTTAACCAGCTCCGATTTTACCCTATAACGCATTATAATTTTGTAGTTGGTAACTAAGATGACTAACTGTCTGATATCTGATTATGGTAGCATAATTTGATGTATTCTTTGACGGCAACTCTATTAGTGTAAAATCTTAGTCTTGAGTTGCATCATATTTCATGTGATCTTGTTGTTATAAAACGCAAAAGTAATGGCCCTGAAAGATATTTCTGCCCAATTAAACCTTGTAACACGTAGGTACGGCTACGAAAAACTACGACTTGTTAAGATAGAAATTTTAGCTTGAGCTGTACGAAATAAGCTACGTGCTTACTCATTTTTACGTAGCAAGGGTTTTCAATGATGCTCGTAGCAAGTTAGATGTGTAAAATGTAGAGCTCTTTGCCCTAAAATATTATTATATTCATCTGTGCAAATCTCGTATGTTGTGTTATTTTAAAATTTGAAATAGTTTAATTGAAAGATACCATAAATTGAGTATTTCTGGAACTTCATTAAAATAAATGTGTGGGTAAAAAAAATTGGGTACTCCCAATTTTTTTTACCCACAAAAATACCCCCTAAATTATTGAAATCTTAAGTTTTGTTACACAAAACAATAAAACAATTGTTTTGTACTACGAGTAGCAAGGATTAAAGAAAATTTTATCAAAGTTTAGTGTGTCTACTGTCTAACTACTTATTTGAAATAAGAAACAATAAAACAGAAGATAATTGCTGAAGTTGAATAAAGTTTTCAGGATTTTCTGCCCGCGGTATGATTTGTCTAGTCGTCCTAGAGCATTGATGATGGCTCATGCTTGGTGCTGGTGAGCGGACGTCTGAAGAGATACGGCCATGTTGCGGCCACGGACTGCCGACGGCGGGAAATCGCGGCCGCCCATGGGAGGCGTGCGTCGCTGGTCTGTGGGAGTAGGATGGCGCAACGGTTCGGAAGGCCGCCGGAGCGAGAGGAACGCGAGGCGGCGCGACGCAGAGGGCGTACGACCTCGCGGATCGCCACGCACTCCTGTTCCGGTCGCGTCGACGGGCGGCCGGGAACCCGCGCCTGGCCACACTGACTCCGTACGCTGTTATCACTGACTTTTCTCCTAGTACGTTTTTTGAATGCGCGACGGTAACAGCGGGCACGTGATACGCCCGCGGCCGCAGCAGCTGTTTTTTTCTCTTTCGCTCGGATTTGACAGCCGAGTGTCGCGTGCGATCTCTACCATTTCCCGCCACTGCCGGTAGCTCTCGCTCGGAAAAGTTCAGAAGTTTTTGGCGCGAAATGCGCGATTCCGCGCTGCTTTTTTGGAATGATGTTTAACGGTGGAAAATGCTAAAATGACTGGTCATTTATATTTTGGTGAGCTGTGATAATCGCGTTGTACCAAGAGTTTAAGGAAAGTTTCATTATGGATGACTGGGAGCGGCACGTGACCCCTCTTCTGCAAGATATGGGGTGTGCGAGCGAGGATGCACAAGATGACTTTTTTAACCAACAAGACGTAAGTCACTTAATTAGTAAAAATATGAATAAATCTACTCAATATTATTTAAGACTTATTCTATTATGACACAGCTCACTTCTACGTGTCTACTAAAAATCCGCTAAAGTACGGTCTAAAATTTGAACGATTCAATTTAAAATTATTGTCATGACCTTAGATATATTTATTCTGCGCTAATGCGGTAATATATACCTTCCAACATAAATATCAACATCAATATCAATCAACACCATCAATATTATAAATGCGAAAGTCAGTTTGTTTATTTGTTTGTTTTGAACTTTTTCATGGTCAAACGCCTGGACCGATTTAGCTGAAATTTTGTCCAGGTATAGTCAGTATTATGGATTAGGCTATAGGATACTTTAAAAGCGGGCAAAGCCGAGGGGCATAGCTAGTTTTACATAATTCAGTACCACTTGTGAGTAAAACCACAGGAAATTTTAAGAAAATATACGTTAATAGAGTAAATCAATTTATGATCACAATAAAATGTTCAATAATAATTACATCAATAAATTAACCGTGGCAAGAAAAACTACTTTTAATGCGATCTTCTCATCTCTGCAATAATAGAGTAATAGGCTTCCATTTTTGTACAAATAAAGTGCTAGAGTCCTGAGTGCTAGACCGTAGAATACCTACCCTTTTAAACTAAGTGCAATTGGAGGAAGAGCAACGATCGTTGACCGCTTTACTTCAACGAGATACTTCAGTGGTATATAGATAAACGCTTAATATATATTTATTATTAAAACAAAAAAGAAATACCCTAGTAAAGATTAACTATTCTGATATTGAATATTTATGCCACAACTTCAAAAATCCCTAACTCTCTGGCAATAAATATGTATCAAATTAATTGATTAGATATGTATTAAATTAACTTAATGAAGCTATGAGTATTTTAGAGATGTATTTTGTAAAATTTCAATTGGTTTAATCCGTTGCAATAAAACTTTAATTTTTTTTATGGCAGTCAGGCGTTTGACCACTATCTCACCTGATGCAAAGTGACGATGCGTACGGCAATGTAGCACGCTTACCTAGAATATTCCTGTTCACTCGTGATTTAAAGACCCTACCATAAATTCTATATCTTTCTATA
Organism: Cabera pusaria; assembly: GCA_954871355.1. Classification (NCBI taxonomy): domain Eukaryota; kingdom Metazoa; phylum Arthropoda; class Insecta; order Lepidoptera; family Geometridae; genus Cabera; species Cabera pusaria. The sequence continues at coordinate 24,431,222 of OX940885.1, read as the reverse complement.
TTGACTATAGAATTCTTTTCTTTCACTTTAAGATCTTTTAACAATAGAGATTTTACGATCCCCAACTAATTAAAAATGTGATCATGAAGATGCATATGTTTTTATTTATTCAAGTAAAATTTCTAAACGTTTCTTGCACACATGATAAAATAAAGTGGCTTATCACCATGAAGGAGAAAATCTGTCGCCATAATCTAACGGTGTTCCGGCAGCGGCAGCACACCGTCTTTGAGAGTCAGAATATTCTAGGCCTAGTGTGTTCGCCATTTTCGACTACGACCACATTTTACTTACCACCAGACGAGATAGTGATCAAATACTAGCCTATAAGATATAAAAAATAATACCTAATAATAATAAAGGTAATAAAAAAATTAAATAATGAAATAATAATAATACAATCATATTTCACGCAATTCATATTTCAAATCCGGAAGTAGATTATAACTGTGTCTCATAGAATTTTTATTTAATTTTTTTATATACAATTGATACAATTTTGTGTGACGATTGATATTTATGATTAACTATCAACGAAGCAGATATGTTATACTTATTCCTAATTCATTAGCATGACAACGCGGGTAATGCCGCGGTTTTCAGCTAGTTACTAAGTGTGTTTAAAGTATCCCTATAAATAAAATTTTATTTACAGGTAATCCACAAGGTAATGTAATTTGTAAATAAGTAACTTATTAAGATTCTCTCGAACTCACATACCTACTGCATGTATTTAAAAAAAATGATCTTTTCTTTAATCAAATCAATTTAGCGAATACCGAAAATAAAAACATGAAAAGGAATAGCTATATACTTACTTACTAAATCGATAAGAAAATTACTGGATCAACGGTGTGGTGTAACAACAATACTTATACTATTATTTATGCTCTGACGCCCGTCCCAAAGATAATTTTATTTTTAACATATAAAAAATTCATGACATGACAGAAATGCAATGCAGTCCATGCACTAAAAAAATCCCTAACACTATATAGAACTTCGGCAACAATACGCCAAAAACTTGTTTTTATCAGCAGCCTATAGCTCGTAAAGAGGTTAATGAAAAATCTGGCAGTTCAACATAGCTGTCAGAAATTAAACGCTTTTGAGTGGTACTAAAATTAATCCTAACACTTTATAGAATTTCAACATTTTTTTTGCAATTATTATAGGTACTCCAAGAAGTTAATTTTACAGCACCTTAAAGGTCATAAAGACTCTGATCAAATTCTGGAAGATCAATATACTCGTAGCTGTCAGGAAGAAAATGCTTTTGAGTGAAACAATTTAAAAATCATGACTATTGTCACTTTAAATATTAACGAACGAAATAAATCCGATTGCTTTGAGGAGTTTTATCGTTAAAGAGAAGGCAGTTTCGGCATAAAATGAGATTCGAGTCGGGTGCCATGTGGCAAGGTGCCCGAACCCCGTAACGTTGGGTAGGGTAATGCTTAATTGCCCGGGTAAGAGCGGCGCTAGCCGCAACATTCGCATATCCGCCACTGTATCTTTGCTGAAATGCGCCGCATCCGGTTAAATCAGAATCTGTTATTTAAGGCTGCTAACAAGTTCCCCCTTTCAGCCAGTTGAATCTCTTTTGTTTTAAACATTTTTAAATAGTTAATGCCTTAGGCTGAGTTGCACCATCTTACTTTAACCGTAACTATAACTATTAACCGGTGTTTTTATATGGATTTTGACAGATTTTTGACTTTTGTCTTAGTTAAAGTAAGATGGTGCAACTCAGCCTTAGTTAATAGTAGTCAATAGTTAAATTAGACTTAAATTCAAAATTTAAAACCACCCCCGACGGATATAATGTATAATCTGTTCATTGAGACCATTCCAATGAGCCCAAACTCGACATCGCTGTTGTAAGTTGGTGAGGAGTCGGGTATTCTGCAGCTTCCGGGAGATGTCTAAACATCAGGTCAATGTAATGTTCTTACAATATCGTTCAAATAATAGGTTATTGAATTTCAAATTTTTTTGACCTGTGAACATTCAATTATACAATGTCATAGCGTCATCATCTAGAAAAAAATGTCGTAGTTTTAAAACGGCTGAACGGATTTTCATGAATCAAAGCTAATAACACTCTAGATCAAGACACCTATAAAAAAAAACTAAATTATGATTGTTTCATCCGTTTGGGCGCTACGATGCCACAGAAATACACAGATACATACTTCTTTTTAAAAAATAAAAATGATATTCGGGTTAAAAATTAGGTATTGGCATTACTATTATTTATTTTGAGGCATTGCCTTATTGTTTAGCCTTAGTCTTTTTTGCCTTACTTAGTCATCTGTGATAGCTCACTGGGACGATGACAGACCTAGGATTCATAGGTCTGTGAAGAAGATAGAAGAGAGTATTTTACGTAGCAGCTCAAACCAGGTAAATGCAGCTTAGTATTGATGATGATGATAATGATGATGTCCAACCTCGCTTATTTCAGTCACGGCTTCCGTAGATTTTCTGGTCCGGCACTTTTGTTATTGGAAGCTTAGTTGTTCAGCGTTTCATGCGCTCTTGCAACATAAATACCAAATTGTGCGGAGAACTGTCAGCGCATTTAGGACATACAATACACCCTGGACGATTCACTGTATCTCTTTTTACTGTCTTCAAAAAGGAGGAGATACTCAATTCTTCTATAATTTTGTTTTTTTTTATTAATGTTCACCGATTTATCTGTCAATTGTGAACCGATTTTCATAATTATTTTTCTATTGGAAAAAGTATACTCTTGATGTAGTACCACTGTAAATTCATTGAGATCTGATGAGTATCTCCAGAGATATTGCGATAAAAAACTGAAACTTGCAACTAAAAACAATTAGTTCGGCATTTGAAGTCGGTTTTTTAGTTTTTAATTGATCTTAAATTATCTTGTTACGTACTGATTCAAAGTTATTGGCTCGTTTAGGAATATAAGCCGCTGTCAGCCTGTGCGCTGTAAAGTTGCGTTCTCCGTGGGATCTACTTATCTTGCATCGCATCATGTGCCTTTTCAGATCGACTTTGTAGGTACCTTAGGCACTGGTCACCGCTTTTACCGTAAACTTTACCCTATGTTTCACCATTCTAGAGCTCTGAAAAGAAGATGCGCTTGGCTTCTCTACTCTAGGAGATATCACATGTCGTTAAAGCATGTGATATATACATCAAGAAAAGAAAAAATGTATTGTATAGGTAATATGACATTTGACCGTTAGCTAAATATGCCACTATTCTTGTATTGCGATGTACAGCGCACGACATCAGTCAGTAGTACTACATTAATGTAAATTATGAAACTATATTCATTAATTGAGTCTTACAACAGTTTGCATCGGAAGCCATATAGACGTTGCTAGTTCGTTGCGATCTCGTGATTTATGCAAATATGTAGGAATAGTCCAACGATATGTCGCAGCGCATCATGTAGCGAACCTTGAACATTTGTATGAATTACGACGGAGCGTCAACGCAAAGTCGTTGCAACTCAGCACAAAGTACCTGTGTGGCCTCACTCTAAGACTACAATCACAGACAAAACAGAGTAGAGATGAAACGGATACCAGTTTGGACGGATACCGGATATCCGCCGACCTTTAAGTCGGGTAGACGGATATCTTGCCAAACACAACTGTTGTATCCCAGCCATTCCGCAAAAAATTGTATTCCATTTCTCTTACAACACCGGTTCATCTTGGACACTGGCTAAAAATGCATACGACAGGAAACACGGTAAACAGTGATCAACGAAGCTCATGACACGTTTTGGGATCGCTTTAACGACGTAGATACCTAGTAGAAAACGGAAATCTGTCAAGCGCTCAAAAAAGAAAAGATATCGCAAGTCAGACTTACTATTATTAAGTCAGTTTGAATGTATAACCCAATCCTGACACTTACAATTAGTAAAGTGGTCAGCTAATGCAACTTATTTGTCAGAATATATGACTCAGGGATTAGATAGGACTATACATATATATATAATAGGATTTTTCTATGTGCAGTCATGGTTAATTCGTAGGTAGTATGAGCAATAATTTCGATGTTGCGCCTGAACTGCCACCATCCACGAGAAAATCTGCCGCCTTATCTTAACTTTATGGTGTGCTGGCAGTACAGCCATTCATTCTAAGCCTAGGGTATTCACCATCTTCGGCCACAACCTTATCGCAAACGTTAGCCTATCAGATATAATGCATGGTGGTAGGACACTATCTAGTGTCCGTCTAGCCAGCTACCGCCCTCAAGTTAGAAAATCTGTCGCCAAACATCTGTGTTCCGTTAGCTATCCTTGAGAGCCAGTTCCCATTCTAGGCCTAGCGTGCTTACCACCTTTGACCGCATCATCACTTAACAATAGGTGATATAGTGGTCAACCACTAGCCACTGTTATATTTGCGGTTGCTATATCTCAAAAACTGCTGACTATATCTCGTTCAAACCAATTTTCGTTTGTTGAAATCTACAGCATATATATATTTTTTTATGTTTCACTCCCTTACTTTAAAATGAGAGGGGAGAAGGAGACACACTTTTTACCACTTTTACCACATTTTACATCTTTATAACGATTGACATTGAGAATAAATGGTTTTAGAAATCACAATGTCATCTATCTATAGATACCCCGCACGTATAGGTTTGAAGAATATATATTTTTTAAAGTCTCAGTTCCATGTATGGGGAGCCCTCTTAATCTTTTATTTTTTTAGTTTTGTATAAAAATCGTAAAGCGGTTCACACAATACATCTACCTACCGAGTTGCAACTGTGTAGTTTTAATAGTTTCGGAATAAAGTGGCCGTGACATACGGACGGACAAACAGAAAGACATACTGACATGAGGAATCTATAAGGGTTTCGTTTTTTTTCCATTCGGCTACAGAACTTTAAAAATCAGCACCCTCCTGCATACTGCGAAAGACTTTTCCTAAAGCTGGCTGGTATATGAAAATAAAACAATATCCTTATTGCTTCTTATCCAAAGAAGTTTTTGTTTATTCAACGCTATTTGTCACTTGTATGGCACAATTTTAATTCTTAATAACTAAAAATTGTTTTAAAATAAAAATTATTGGTGTTTACTTCTTATTCTCATAAATAAAATATTCGTAAATGCAATGTGCATAAAGAATGATGTTTGAAATCCGGTAGCCGGCCGGATTTTGCCTTCATATTCGGTATCCAGCCGGATAGTAAATTTAGGCCGGATACGGACAGTTAGTACTGGATGTCCGCTTCATCTCTAAAATAGTATACTTTTTTCTGTGCACCGCAACGGTGATGTAAGTAACTAGCTAGAACACTAAAATATAATATTTTAGTGTTCCAGCAAGTTATTATATAATATGAATATATGAATTACATAAAATTTCTTACTCTATATGACCACTCTCACAACTTAATCAGCCATCTTCGCCTGAAGATGCCTCATGTAGAGGCGATGTATGTGGCTCATGTCAGACGACTGCTTCTAGGTATTTCATTGAGTCGTTTTTTTACATAAAAAACATGTTTGTTCCTTGATACTTAAGAGATGGCTTTCAAAATGAACAAAAATATCTGACATTGTAAATCTGACAAACCTCATGTTTTCTTTTAATATTTTCGATGATATCTTTAGCGCTTCCATTCCAAAAATGTCTATTAATATTTGTATACATTTGTAATTTACAACAACCAATTTTTACGAATAAATAATACACAAACATATCTAGCCACCAAAGTAAGCTTGCATCAATAGCCATCTAACAAATGTAGTGGAATTATTATTTTTCATGAAAATTGCTCAGTGTTTGAAAAAGTTGCACCTCGTTGTTGCAACTCTGGTCTTACTGTTATTAACTATATTGTGTGTAAGAGCTCATTAAATAAGCACCATAAATATTATTATTAAATTTTTTGATGTTCTGATATGCCGTAAACTAACGTTTCAATTATTTATAAACGTTAATCGGTTTAGCTTTTCACACAAAGGTTGCTTTTAAACACTAACATAAAAATATAGATAACATTTTCTAACTATTTCATTGTAATACTGTTTTCAGTCGGCTTGCTTTAATATCTTAGTATGCTTTTAAACATACTAAAATATACATCACTCGTCCCCATCTAATGATGCAGCGAAGGTGGTTCTAAGGTCGTTAAAAAATTGCTGAGGTTTTTAATCTAAAAGATTACGTTAATATGGTATAATGGCAGCAAACAGTGGAGAGTCAGACTATTCTAGGCCTAGCGTGTTTACCATTTTCGATCACATCATCGCCTACCACCAGTAGAGATGGAGGTCATACGCTCATCATCATCAGAGCCAGTATTCGTTCAATGTTGGACATATACCTTTTTCCCATATATTTCATTTTCCCATATAAACTGTTCTACCTACTTTCCTGTCAAATATTTGACGTTTGTTTCTTCGGTACGGTAGGGTAGACTCTGTTCCACTCTCGTATTGAAATTTGAAGCACATATTAAATAAAGGGTATGGAATCGACAGCATTATATATCCACATTACTCGGATTATCGCGTAGGTATTTAATATAGTAGGTATTTTATTATTTTGAATTTAGACGGTTGTCCCAGGTTGTCATTGTTGGTTCGTTCAAAAATGTTTGTCATTGCATTGAAATATTTCGATGGTTGTCATTATAGCGCTTCCATACATGAGTATTCGCTATTTGTGTATAAAAACCGATAAAAACTAAATAAAATTAAATAATAAAGTGTCCCCATACAAGAAACGAGTTTTTGAGGCTTTTTATGCTCGATCTTACAAACCTTAATAGATAAAGACTTGAAATTTAGTCATGGTGTGTATTGCATGGCTGCAAAAACAAATAATAAAAACGAAATAAAATTGAAAATTAAAGGGGGTCCCCATACAAGAAACTAATCCGGCAAATATTGTTCAATCGGAACCCTGCGGGTCCGACTCGCACTTAAACAGTTTATTTATATTCGCGGTACGAAGTTCGTCGGGTCAGCTAGTATATATATAAAAGAAAGTCGTGTTAGTTAATTCACTTATAACTCTTGAGTTATAAGTGAATTAACCTAAACCACGGCTGGACCAATTTTTATGGTTTTTGGTATTTTTGGAATTATCTTTGTCAGGAATAGGATAATAAGTATTAATAATATCGTTTAAAAACTAAAAAACAACCGACTTCAATGCCGCGCTATTCATTTTCAGTACCAATTTTGAGATGTTTATCTCAATATCTCTGGAAATACTAATCATACCTCAATAAAATTACCATGGTACCACACTTGGGATATCTCCTTTCGAACAAAAAAAGAATAATCGAAATCGGTTCATAAACTACGAAGTTATCCGCGAACAAACATAAAAAAAAAAAAAAAAAAAAAAAAAAATATACGGTCGAATTGAGAAACCTCCTCCTTTTTTTGAAGTCGGTTAAAAACAACGAATAATTTAGGAAAAAAAATTGAAAGAAAAATTGTTTTCCCAAAATGTTCCTGGGTTTCATACCTGTCAATCATTTTATGTTCAATTGTTTATCCCATCGATACCGTAAACAGCAAATTAATAAGGGTCATCGCTCCTACCATACATTGCTATTTGCTATTCGTGATTGCTTATTGACAATATTTCCAAATATGGTTTGTCTTCTTTGATATGTCTTCAAAACCTACAGACGTGCGGTAATGCATGTTCGTTAATTGCTATATATGCCAAATACGCAAATAGGCGAACAATTTCGCAAATATACACATGTAATTTTCTGTCACACATAGCAAATACGCAAATACAAATAGTCATGTGTGGATAGCATTACATTATTCAGTTTAAAGCGTTTTATTTTGTTTAATTATGGCGCCACACGATTTGTGTATTTAGCCAGTGTCAAGTATAAACATCACAAAATCTTCAAGTTTTGAGAATTCAAGTCATGTAGATTTTAGAAATGTCAAATACTGTCAGTAATGACATTTTTAAGACATATTTAATGATTGTCAAATGTGCGTGCGTTCAGAAATGTATGCCTACAAGCACGGAGGATAGATAGCTTTTTTTTCAGACCGTGCTTACACGCAATTAATATTATAATAATCAATGTCAGAATGTGTTTTAACTCTGTCACTCTGTTTGTTACCTAATCACACCAGAGTGATGTTTACAGTGATACAATTCTTGTGATGGAAGAAGTCGTGGGTTTCAACTAGTCTTTAATATATAGTTAAGGCAGAACTTAAATAATTGGGTAAGGACATAGATAAATAATTGAAAACATAAGAATTAATTTTGCAATGGAGATCTGAAAATTACGTACTACTATTCCTTATTAAAAGAGTAAAGATTAAAATAGTGTCTGTGACCTGTCGACCTTATGAGATAGACATATATCATCACAGATTTTTTATAGGTCTTATTAAGAACTAAAACTTTTTGATAGACATTTTTCATTTATCTTTACCCGTAAAATCAGTGTACGTAAAAATCGTGTTTTCTCGAACATTTTTTATACTTAGACTTGTATTGAAAAATATGTCTCTACTTTTATATCGGGATAATATATATAGCCTATTTTCTTACATCATCATCGGCGTATCTCTGTCCAATGCTAGACATAGGACATAGGACATAAACATAGGACCTATGGACCGCCATTCTGAATATTAGTGAAAAAAGAAATCAGTCCAGTAGTTTTTGAGTCTATTCGTTACAAACATTCAAAAATAAAAATGTTTACTCTTAATCATATCAGAACCTATAATAGATAAGTCTGTCATCAAAGTCATCATCATATAGGTACCTAAATATCTGGGTTAACGATGAAAATCTTTAAAACCACACCAAAACACAATGTTTACATAAAACATTTTTTGTTATGTTAGCTTAGTGAACTTTGGAGATTCAACAAACGATAACTCCTCACGTACACGTAATTATCAAACGTAACTTGTCATTTCAGGGCACGTAAATTACAGGTTCACTGCTGTTTCTCGCATAGCGCTACCACCCTAATTTCACAGGAATCATTCTAATTGTTGTTAGGTGGACATAGTTTAAAACATTATTTTACTCAGAACCAGTTGAGTAGGTATAATCTAAGGCCTTAAACTCGTTTTGGTGGTGATGCTTTTAATAACTTCACGTAATGAACTTACAAACTCACTGATTTATCTAGATTGTATCACCCGGGCGCAATATAGTATTTTTCTTTGAGATCGTTACTATCCCAACAAAAACTTCTATTCATTTGCACATTTCACTCGATTAAATTTGTAGCTTTATAATATATCTGATATTATTGGACAGGCAGCAGTAGGTACTATATTTTTTGCCATTGCCACTCGAAAAAGAGCACTTTATTCATCGATAGCAGTGAATAAATTGCTCTTTTACTCACTCGGTGAATAAAAACATTTTGAATTTGGAACAAGCATGAAATACGAATTATGGTCAAAAAATAAATAAATCTTGCTTAAAAGTGTCTACAGGCTGGCTAAATGGAGGTATACCATAGAAGCTATATAATGAAATAAAAATAAATATCCCGCCAATTTCGGTTAATTTTTTTTTTTGTTTTTATCATGGCTCCACACGATTAGTGTATTCAGACAGATTCAAGTATTAAAATTGTTCTAGTTTTTGTAAATTCAAGTCATAATGTTGAGTCAAAGTCACATTTCTGATCAAATCGAAGTCACAGTATAGTCCAAGCCTTAGTAAAGATGTGAATTTTACTTAAGATTTTTTAGTGGGATTTTTGTGAGAACACAAATAGCATGTTTTCAACATTGTGCTGTTTTCCTACACTCGCACACATTACCACCGGCACTAAATGGTTAATAATCCACATTTATATATATATAACATAAACATAAATACTATATGTAGGTACTATTATTTATTTTCTCGCAGTCAATGGTAAAAAGAAGATTACACGACTTGTGAATAAAAAAAATAATCTCAGTCCTTGTATCCCTCGCTCTCGGGATCCAACTTAGTTCCTCGAATTAAATTGCCTTTTTATTCACTTGTTGTATAATCTACTATTTCATTTCATCTATTCAAAAACGATGGTTGGTTCCTCGACAAGTGCGCGCAAAATAGGTATTTTCGGCCCGTGGGCGGCGTTTGGCTTATTAATATTCTTTTATAGTGCGAATTGTTTGAACGAGTATTGCGCCCTTGTTATACAACTACTATTAGTGCCCTGTCTAAGTAATCCAGTCAGTGCAATTTTATCAAAGGTACTTTTATGATAAAAACCACCTGTACGAACTTAAAGATGAACTGACTTCACATACCACTCGAGTTATTTTCGGTTGTCTTGAGGAATTTTATGACATTTCTAAATTAGGTATGTGCAATTGTGTATTAGAATTGGGGCAAAGTTTTAAGGTGTAAATGTACTAGGTGTAATAAGCTTGGCCGTTACACTTACCTAATAGTTGTAAGTTGTAAGCAAAATGTTGAATAAAAGTTACATAAAACGTTTTTTTTTGCAAATCACTTGTCTGCGCTATGTTCGTTTTTTTTAAAGATTATTATTATTGTAATCTCTTTGTCTTCTCTGTAATTCTCTTCTTCTCTGTAATTTTGAGAATTTGAGGTCTACCATTATCGTTAATTCCATAATGTTAAATCGCGCTGCCAGTGTCAGCCAGCCGGGGCTGAAGATGTTTCTCCAAAATGTCCGGCAACTCCTTGAACGTCTTGTCGGGCCGGCGTGCTTAGGTTCACCAGCAACTCGTAGCTCGCCGAACCCATCACTGTTACCAAGGTCAGCACCTGTCTGTCGCCTTGCATATCGTTAACGATAAATCGTCGTTTTCCATTCCACATTAAATTCTGAAATCATGGCGATAGACGTTGTGCTTCAACAATGTAAGCAGTCTTTAGTACTATACTTAATTACAATGGGATTTTAAGTTGTGTGCGACTGTGATATTTGTCGGTAAAACTAGGTAGTAAAAACACGTAAAAATTCATTAATTTTGTGGTTTATTAAGTGACAAGCTAACAAGCCGTGTTACCTCTTGTTTTCTCAAAAGAGTACATAATACCATACTTTACCACACTCGTCACATTTGATGAAATTTATTAAAGGACCACAGTAAGTAGTAGTAAAGGAATGGAATTCCCTGCCAGAATTTGTGTTTCCTGTGAAGTACAATCCGGGGGTCTTCAAATCGCGAGTGAACAGGTATCTTCTAGGCAAGCGTGCTACATCGTCGATCACATCTTCACTTAAAATCAGGTGAGATAGTGGTCAAACGCTTGCTTATCTTCAGTAAAAAAAAAAAAAGTACTCAAGAATATATTAAACTTAAATTCAACATTTAAAACCACCCCTGACTAATCTAAGTGTAATCATGTAATTTGTTTATTGAGACCATTCCAATGAGCCTAAACAAGACATATCTGCTGTAAGTTGGTAAGAAGTAGAGTATTCTGCAGATGCCAGGAGATGCCCAAGCATTAGGTCAATGCTACTATGTTCATACTATATAATTGAAGTTAGAGGACACCGAATTTTGAATTAATCAAACCTTCATAGGTTTGATTAATTTGAAAGTTATTAAGTTGGTATCATCCGCAAATCTTATGTGTGAGAGGTAATTGCCGTTTATATTTATGTCCCGTCCTTTCCAGTCTAGCATTTTGAACATGTCCTCTAGAACGTTTGTGAACAATTTTGGGGAAATACGTCACATTGTCTCACCCCTCGATGGTAGCGGATATGTTCAGTCTGCTTATTTTGTACTTGGAAGGTCATATTCGCGGTGTCATACAATAATCTCAATACTTGGACGTATCGCCAATCAACTTGGCACCGTTGCAGAGACTCTAGAACTGACCAGGATTCAATGAAGTTAAAGGCTTTCTCATAGTTCGCAAACGCTAAGCACAGGGGCTGGTTATATTCTTTGGTCTTCGATATAACTTGCCGCACTATGTGAATGTGGTCTATGATGCCGTATCCTCCTCGAAAGCCGGCCTGCCGGAGGGCTGAAAAAAAGGGCGCGAGACTATTTGTGATGGCTCTCGAAAACAGCTTATAGACATGGCTTAAGAGCTAGATAGGTCGATAGTTCTTCAATAGGGATTTGTCTCCCATTTTAAAGAACATAACAATCCCAGTCTTTCTCCATGTCTTCGGAGTTTGCTTCGGAGTTGGCTCGATTGCTTCTTTAATTGAGCGTGTGTTGGAGCTCCGGAGTTCATGTCAGACCAGTTTAAAGTTTTTTTGTGTTTAGGGCCCGTTGGTCTGACGAAGTGACTGCAGGGTTTTCTCGTCGCTTCTGCATTAGCTACAGATATTTCTCTTATACTTATTGCCAACACCTCGCGTCTCACAAAATTTTGTCCCCTCCTCCCTGAGGATGTCCACCACATGGTCGAGATCTTAGTGAACGTCAACGTCAATTGTAGTTTCCAGTGCAGCAAATCGGTTCTCCAGTTTCAGCTGGTACGTTTCGAACCCAACCACGGAATTTAGGATAATGGGTCGGAGCGTGGACTTCATTAGACGAACACGTTTAAGCTTGCAATCGATATCTAGAGAGCTTCGGACTAGTCAGTGATCACTGCCGATTTTAAACCTAGTGATCTTTCAAATTTCGAATTATTTATTTCCAATTAGGTACATGGTACACTTATGAAAGTCGTAGTATTACAGGTATTAATTTTAAACCATAAAAAGATTCAATTACCAATCTTATTACTTACGTAAAATTAAAATTCTGAATATTGAATATATATATATATGTACATATAAATATTCAGAATGTACAATATAATGTACATATATATATATATATATATATATATATATAGATTATATCGTCATCATGGCTGAAATCGTGCAAGACTTGCAAAACATGCTGACCACCCTTGCTGATTCTTCTGCACGCATCGGTCTCTGGATGAACTTGGACCAGACCATAATCATGTTCAACGAACATTTTATTCCGGAACCGATTGCCCTAAATGGAGCTCCTCTCGAAGTTGTTCACGAATACGTCTACCTTGGGCAAATCTTGCAATTGGGTAGAAACAACTTCGAGAAGGAAGCTCGCACCCTTGTGCGAGCTTCCTTATATAGCTTGGATGGGCAGCATTCGGAAAGATTTGTCGAGTCTTTTCATCGCCCTAACCACAAAACCGGTAGACGAAAGTCTATAACGAGTACGTCTTACCTGTTAAAACTTACGGAGCCGAGATGTGGACTCTGACGGTGCGACTAGTTCACCAATTTAAAGTCGAGCTATGGAGATATGATCGGAGTTTCTCTGAAGGATCCAATTCGAAATGAAGTCATATCAAATATCAAGTCATATCAAGTCAACCAAAGTCATAGCTCAAAGGATTAGCAAGCTGAAATGGCAGTGGGCTTGTCACATCTATCGTTGAACCGATAACCGTTTGGGTAGACGAGTTCTAAAGTGAAGAAAACGGCTCGGCAAACGTAGCGTAGGACGCCCTCCAGCTAGGTGGAGCGATGATATACGGAAGCTGGTTGGCAGCAGTTGTAAACGAATAGCTGAAGATCGAGCTTAGTGGCGTGCCATAGGAGAGGCCTATGTCCAGCAGTGGAGGGAAATTGAATTGGCTTATTATAATGAAAATTGGTCTCTAGGCGTCATCAACTATGAAAAAGCTCATAGTTTAAAACGGCTGAACTAAATTTCATGAATCAAAGCTAAGAATACTCTCGATTAAGACACCTGACCAACAAAAAAAGAATATAAATGGAAATTAGTTCATCCTTTTGTGCGCTACGATGCCACAGACAGACACACACATACACAGATACACACGTCAAACTTGAAACACCACTGCTTTTGCGTCGGGGGTTCCAAATTGATTCCAGTTTCGTTACAAGACACGATGATTTAAATTGCATGTAGAGTTAAGAAATATTATAATCAATATGAAATCAAAAAAATCACTAGATATTTATGACATGAGCACTGAAACGATTAAAAAATTCTTATTGACAAATGATAATCTATTCGAACTATTATATATAATGATAAATAGTTGTATAGAACATGGAATATTTCCAGATGTTCTTAAGACCGGTAGAGTTGTACCACTGTTTAAAAAAGGCGAACATTGTGAACTTAGCAACTATAGACCTGTATGTATATTACCCACATTATCAAAGATATTAGAGACTGTAATTAAAAATAAAATTGTAAGTTATTTTGAAAGCAATGAGTTATTTACTTCGGCACAATACGGTTTTCGGAAAGGACGATCAACAGAAATGGCTATAAGAAAATTAATATATTTTGTTCTGTCAACTCTGGATGAATCACAGAAATGTGCAAGCATATACTGTGACCTCTCTAAAGCATTCGACTGTCTACGTCATGATATACTTTTGCAAAAGCTAGAGCACTACGGCTTTAGAGATAAAGAGTTTAAAATTATATGTACATACCTTACACAAAGGAAACAAGTCGTAACAATAGATAACATTGACATCGGTGTACCCCAGGGTTCAATTTTAGGTCCGGTATTGTTTTTAATATATGTCAATGATCTCGTCAACTATTTACCTAAATGGACATTTGTTACGCTTTTCGCAGATGACACTCATTTAGGTATAAAAGACACATGTCCAATTGAATTAGACAAAAAGATAAATGAAGCCTTAAGCTTCTTAACGTCATGGTTCGCAAGTAATGGCATAACACTAAATGCAGATTAAAGTATTATAATGCACTACCAAACAAGAAAGGTCCTACAACATAAGGTTGATACTAAAGAAAATGTATTTTTAGGATACACGGTTGACTTTACCATAAGCCACACCTCACATATTGACAAACTGTGCAGAAAACTGTGCAGCGCTAACTATGCCTTGTTCAAACTCAAACCCGTCATTGATAAAGAGACTTTAATATCAGTGTACTATGCATACTTTCATTCTATCCTAAATTATGCTATTACTGTGGGGAAATTCAACCAATGTTAATGAAGTATTGAAATGTCAAAAAAGGGCCATCAAAATCATAAATGGGCTACGAAAACGATCTTCAGCAAAACAATGTTTTATTAAAAACCAAATAATGACAGTTGTATCGCAATATATTTACAATAGCCTTAAAATTCATTTAGATAAAAATAGTCTGACGAAAAACATGGAAATACACAATTATAATTTAAGGAACAAAGAAAAACTTTATCTACCTAAAACTAGACTTCAAAAAGTAATAAAGCAAGGTATCTATACTAAAATATTAATATATAATAAATTACCCCTAAATATAACCAAACTGACATTAAGCAATTTAAAAAAAACAATTAATTATTTCTTAAAAAATAATCCGTATTATTCACTGAATGAATTTATAAATTGTTCTGTCAATGAATCTTCATTTTTGTATAAAAACCTTGAAGAGCTGTAAATGTTTTACATATTTTGGTTTATTTGTATATAAATGATATTATAAAATTTAGTGAATTTGTTGCATGATAATTATTTATACGTAATCTTAATTTTGTGATGAATTATTTATATTGTATTGTGACGTACCTAGAATAGCAACACTGTTATTATTGTGGTCAATAAATGAATCTGAATCTGAATCTGAATTGTCATGTAAGAGTTATATTTTGAGTAGCGATTCCTTACAGACCAGTAAGAATCTCGATTACCGTTACTCAGACGTTGAGAAATGTGTCAGTGTAGTTCCTAAATACAGTAACCGACGATTAGCCTACTCGAAACTTCCTACGTGTAGGTGAATCAGTTAACATAGCTTTGTCACAACTATTTCAATTTTTATTACGAACTGTGCAGCCCTTAATAGTGTGAAAATGTAACAAACAGACAGAGATACAGAGTTATGAGGTGTGACCTAAAGGATTTTCTATCTATGTTTGATTAATATATGTATACATATAGGATGTATTAAAGTTTGAGAATCTCCTATGTAAACGGGTGTGGTGATGAAAGAATTAAAATAATTTCGTATGCAGCGGGTCTAAAGTTGGCGTGACTTAAAATACCAGTCGATTGAAGCCGGCAACACCAGAGTTCGCAAACACGTTGTTCCTTATAATAACAGCACTTTGAGTTAAGAAATAAAAGTTACAAACGTAATTATGTATGTACAAAATTCTTAACAAATGAAATGCAGGTTATAACACACGTTTAACACGATATTTATATGTAAGCTTAATTTTAAGAATGTCGTAAGTATCTAAGTGATTATTATGCGGGGTACAACCAGGGTTGAACGAACACGAACGAACGCTGAATAGATCCCTCATCGCCCAGTGGTGTAGTGGGAGATGCTTTGACGCCAGAGGTACCGAGTTCAATTCCCGCCGTGCTCCAATATATTTTTCTATAGATAAAATTAAGTGCGATTTTCGCAGTGGCCTTCTTGTATAGGTCATTGTCTTTGTCTTCTTGTATACATCGTTACGAAACCCCCAACCCCGCATGGTGGTAGGACACTATCTAGTGTCCACCAGGGGCCTTATTCAGTATGACCAATGAGATAACGCGTTCCTTAACGCGCCACGTTACGTTATTGAAAAATTGTATTCTGTATGCCACACGATAGGTAAATTATAGAAAACGCGCGCGTTACACGTCCTCATATGTCACGATATTTTGACAGCTCAAAACGCGCTCATAACCTTACCCTACTGTGTTTTAATTGGCATTGAGAATAACATAACGCGGAGATAACGTAACACGGCACGGCAAGACTTTAAAATGGTCATACTGAATAAGGCCCCTGGTCAGTTACTACCCTCAAGTTAGAAAATATGTCGCCAAACACCTAATATGTTCCAGCAGCTATCCTTGAGAGCTAGTCCCATTCTAGGCTTACTACCATCCTCGACCGCATTGTCACTCACCAAAAGGTGATATTGTGGGCAAACGCAAGGTTATGTAATATTTTTTTAAAAAGCCCTGTGCTTACCTCGTATTTATCAATTCACGAGTATTGAATATGTTTATCAATCAATCTGTATTTTATTCCTTGCAACAAAACAACCCATATAGTGTAATGTATTCTACTAAATAATTCCATAAATATAAATCGATTTATTTAGTGTGTACAGGTACATTGGAATAAAATGTTATTTTTATGGCAGAAAATAACATGTTAAGCGCCCAATGGTACCTGGTAAGCGATGACGTTTGACTATAACAGACACTGTGGCACGCATATCTCTGGGTTACCAGAATGCTGCACACATGCACCTTTACATATTGTTACCTATAGAGTCTCTATTAAGGTGTTAAATTCACAGGACAAGCCTTTGAAACCGAAAAAAAACTATTTCATGGGTGTAAAATTATTTATCACAACTGATAAACCTTCTTAAAATATGTAAATACAATATATATGATTAAATAGAAAATTCATGGATGTTTCATAGACACGTTAAAAAGCCTAAATTGTCAAGGAGCAATCTATCATGCACTGTTAAGTGCTGTTACTGGTTTTCCCATTATGTTTTACGCATTAGACCATTTTATGGTCATGCCGTGAGAACCTTACACTGGCGTGGCGTTCAGGTGGCCTTAGGAAGTACTTCCTTGGACACGTGTGCCCATTTGCCAACCGTCCCTCAACCCGCATTATTTTACTTAAGAACCGGTAATTTTAATGAAATTCTACACTATACGGCAGCTGCCGCGCGGCCTGCATAGAGGCCGAATTATTCCACACAACACTACGCATTTGACTAACCACAACATGACTTACCAAAGCGCAATAATATTTGTAACTTTTACTATGATATTGTTCCTTAAACACTGCTATTGCGGAGTTTATGCTCAAAGCCTTAAAATTAGTCTCTAAAATTTTTTGCGGTAGTTTTATAGTTCCACGAATTTTCAGTCGATCGCCAAGCCTTGTTAGGCCGTCAGAGTACATACATACACGTAGTTAGCGGAATATTGATTGCGTGAATTATTTATACATCCTGTAGAACTGTAGCTATAAACGGCAAATAAAACCTTCGAGTAATAAACCTCAGTAAGGTTTACAGTCCCGCAATATTACAAAAACAATTGAATAAAATAAATTAAGTGTTCGCCAAGCCATCATCGGGTCGTTTATAACATTCGGTATCGAAACGAGATCGTCAAGTGCGACAAACGAGTACAAATTGTAAAAGAATTTATTCGTTACTTGTAATAATATAAAGAACAAGTTGTCGAGTAGGAAATTAACATTTGAGAGCGACGACGCAGCGAACGGCATAAATGAAAACACTCATTAAGCGCTGACAGTGGACCTTATCTCCTTATCAGCGTATATAACCTTTCCGTGGTGAGCGTTATTATAACATTTAATATAATAACATAAATTATAATAAGAAACAACCGCTGGTGTATGATAATTACAATATTAAATGTATAAATAATTCAATGGGCTATCGATGGAAGCACGCGACGGACTTCCGGAGTTAATGAATGCGTGTCTCGAACTCTGGCGATTGACGGACAACCTACTTCAAATAGTATTTTATATATGCAAACTGCAAAACTTTGTATACGTTTAATTTAACTCAATTTTTGCACACCAAACTGTAATTTTATTGTTTACAACTTAATGCGAATAGTGATTAAAGGGAAGTTATTTGACCCAGCGATACGTGTTTAATGGACTTAGTGCAGGGCAAAAATTGTTTACAAAGGCACCCCTAGCTTATAATGACTGTGCTCCATATTTTTTTACTGAATAATGTAATTAGGTATTTAGTAGTAGATATGTATTTTATATTTATTGTTAAATCATAGTTGTAATGTTAAATATTTTGTCCATTTCCTTATTTTTTTTAATGAAATATGTTTTTTTTGCGTTTGCTGACACTAAGTAGTAAAGTAAGTACTGTTGACGTAAATGCGCAAAAATTTGCAGACGGTGATTGTACGATAATAATAACATCTCCTTTAACAAAAACTGTGTCATGCACAATTCTAAATTGCAAGAATCATACGCGTCAGTCATCATCATGATCAGTCTATCTCTGCCCACAGCTGGACGTGCCTCACCTATGGCAAGCCACAGATATGGCACGCACTTTTTGTTGCTATATTAATTATTTATTTATTTTTCAGCTCCTTCAACGGTACGTTTATATCATACTAGCTGTGCCCCGCGGCTTCAGTCACGTTAAAAACTACTTTCATTAATTTAAAAGCATGTATTCGAATGTAAAAGTGTATTTTTTTTTTGTTTTTGGATATTATATGTATTGAATAACATTTAAGGACATAATTTACATAATAGTATATACATTTATCTATTTTTAAAACTACCTAACTATAAACAAACAAATAAATCTAATTAAAAACAATATAAACTAAAATGTAGTTTACCAAACCGCTACCTGTAGTAGGTAAAGTTCCCAAAATGCTGGCTGTATTCCCCCGTTGAATGGCGATGCTTAGTCTATGAGCTAAGTACATGCCAGTATTTTGGTCCCGTGTCGTTTCAATCAACTACGGAGAGAATTTCATAGAATTACATAGTATAGAGAGTATAGAATACAAACCAGTAGTGTCGCGACGACACGTCTAGTTTCTGCTACGTGTAGTCGGCTACTAACTTGTACCTTGAAGGTACGGACGCACCGCAGCGTAAAGCGTGCGCGATCTGGGCGGTGATCAGATAGCGCAGTAGTATTTGTACCGACTGGTTCACACCAAACGCGATCACAAAACAATTGAAAACTACTGAGATCGCGCTCGCAGATTGCAGGACACCTCGGTGTGGCCATACCTTTACTGTAATGATTTGACGTTGAGTAAACAACATAATCATTCATTTATTTGCAGAATGTAGGTCTAAATATTATTAAAATGTAGGTAGTTGATGATAATAATAAAAGAAGTCTTTACGGAAAATTTAGCAGAACCTGTATACATTACTATACTTTGTAGTATTGTGAGTGGGTTTTATTATAATGAACGCAGGCGTTATCCCAAGTCTGTGGTTGTAATATCAAATTTTATGTGTCCCACAAGGGGTGTAGAGTGCCTGAGAAGGTCTACTAGCAACTTGGATACGGATGATAATTCGATAAAATCCATGATTTAAAAGTTTGAGATAATTTTATGACATTTAATTCGTTGATGGAAAGTTTTCCCCTGTGGCGCACTGTTTTCGAGGTATAAGTAGAAAACCCAAAATTGGGACCTTTTCTCAGCCTCTGGCTCACCACCTAGACGTCAGGACTTTGGGTATGTTAATACCAATTTTCTAAAATAATCGCATAGGAAGGTACTATTTTACGCACTCTATATCTCCTTCCTTAAAAGGGCCAAAAAGAGTAGGTTACTTACCTTCGTTTATACTCGCATAACAAAGTCGCAGATACATCCATTAATTTATAGGAAATTAATTTACATAAAACAAAACACTAACAAACAACTGTACCAACTGCATTAGCAAGCCAGTTCGGACTTGGAATGCGATACTTTTATATCCGCAATTTTTATCAGCCAACCGCAAAATGAGATAGATGAACTCGATAACAATAGCAGCTGCGACGAGGTAGACTCATGGTTCATCCGCAAAATGCGTCAAAAGATTACGTAAAACAATGTTCGTATAATTTTCATCCTATTAAACACCTTCCTTTAGTTAAACATTATGCGATCATGTAATGTTTATACCAACAAATTCATTATCATCAGCATGATCAATAATAATCTGAGCTGGTTGTCTGGACTACGTTGCGGTGACTTAGACATAATGGTCTCATTGCATGGACTGGACATTGTCTGGTTCCATCTATATTGGCAGATCGTTATATTGTAAAAAAGTCGATGCCGATATTTGATTATATTATATAACTGATAGCCTAGTATATGACTACGACTAAATCATCACTTTCCACCAGGCAAGATGGTGGTAAGCGATGGTATTGTCGAAGATGATGAACACGCTAGGCTTACAATGGTCTGACTTAATGAAGTTGATACATTCGTAGTCTCGTACGTAGGCACAGAACAGATAATGGCGTAGGCTCATGAATTTCAGCCCCCTAAACAGGCTAGGTTTTGAAGAAGATACGGGACCATAGACCACATTCGGACAGTACAGCAGGCTATACAAAAGGCCGTAGAGGATAACCAGCCCTAGCGTTTGTGGATTATGAAAAAACTTTTGACTCTGTTAAAACCTGGTCAGTGCTCAAGTCACTGCAAATTTGAAAGTGCCAAGTTCTTTGGCGATATGTCTTTGTACAGGCACCGGTATTCCTTGTTTATACTAGCGTAAGCGTTTTGTGCCCTTCATTAGCTTAACATTCAATCAGTACAAATAAAGCCACCGACGGAGACATACGGCTCTTTTATTCACCTACACACATCGCACATACTTACGAGTAGTTAGTGATAGAGTGCGTCGCACACACAGATATATTGTAAATGTACGAGTATATCTGTGGTCGCACATTAGCGTGAGTTGAGTTTGTGCTCCAACAGTCTTAGTATTGAGAGATCTTAATGACGCCGCAACTATGTCCATCCAAATACAACATAAACACACTAAACCTGTTTCCCCCAAATTTTTGCGAGAACTCTTGGGGATATGCTCAAAATGTAAGGCTAAAACCGTACAATACTTGGAATTCATGCTGAATAGCCTAACTGATACTTCTGCATCGGACTCCTTATAACTTGGATAAAATCAAGATAATTTTCAATGTATGTACATTAGGTATGTTGGGATCGATTGCCTTTAATGAAGTTCTTAATTATTAACAATGAATTTCCACAATTTCCTACTAAGTAAAATATATTACTTAATGACTTTGAAAGATACATGTAGCAGCAAAGTTGTAACTGTCTATTTGTTTTCCACAAGGTTCATGAATAAGAAAACGATAATTAGATGCGAGTGACGGTGTGAATCGCCGGACAACAAATTCATATTTTCAAAAATTAATATCGGTGCGATAGTTTAAGCAGATAACGTCCAATTAAAACAATTCCATCAAAACATTTTGTGTCAGGTCATTCCACCTGCCCGTTAAATAATTTATTCATAAGGAGCTGCCGGCAGCTTGGCTGGCTTAAAATTATCGCTCGACGCACGGATACGTTAGAAGCAAAATTGTCAACAATATACATTTTATTCGTCTATCAGTATTGACGAATAACCTTTTTTGGACCGTGAAGAAGAGTAACTGTTATTTAAAATTACACAGTAAGTGTGGGTGTGTACTGTGATTGTATGCGCAGAAGTGTAAACCCCGTGTTAATAAAACGAATTGATGGGTACGGGTGTTTTACGATTTACAATTTCTTAGAATAATTATAAAGTAATTGTATGTTTTTAATTTGCCAGGTGTATGCACCCTATGTAAGAGATATTATGTAACTTATCTGAGTGTCAAAATAACTCAACTTTAATGATTTAAATACTGTATACTAGCACGACTAATTTCGTGTCATGTAATACGTAGTGAGCTAAGTAATTTGTGTAGAACATGGTTTGGTTTCACTTTCATTATTTTACATTATTTAATGGATATTATTAAACACTATGGTAACAAAAATAAGTTTCTTATTTTAAAGATAAAATAAAAAATTGAATATGTACAGCCTTAAGTAGGCTACCCGAGTTCTTCTATAGAAAGCACCTGCTGATGACGTTGCGTTTCACGAAAAATCCAAATGTTGCACAAGGGGTTAGCAAGGTCAATTTAATGTAAGGAGGTGTCGATGACGAAGGATCCGAGAGGTGGTCACATACGTGCCTGTCAAGATAAGCATCGCGGCGCGGGTCCCTGATAACGTGGTAACGAGCTCAACGTCCGCAGTACAGTCGCTGGCACAAGTGTTTATATTATCATCTAACCCAAAGATTTAGTCTGTGTTGAAAGCCAATTTATTCATTACTTTTTTACAATCACTCGATATCACGGATGCTAATATATTTTTAGACATGGATGTATCTATAAGTCTCATTTAGCGCATAGGCATATAGATCTCGATTGCTGATAGGAGCTATCAAGGCTGTCACGCAGCGCGTTTTAATCGACTTGTTTGTTATGTGAATAAAAATAGGGGAAGCGTAGCTAAGTCTGCAACCATGGAACTTCAGGGATTGATTTTGGATGGTATGCGTATTTTGAGGCAAATAAAACAGATGACGTATGCTAGGAACAAATGGCTGCATTTGAAAATTATTTCTTGCCCGTCATCACTGTGTGGTGGTAAAATTTGGGCACTAGTAAGTCTGGGCATATCAGTTTTCACACTGCATGCACCACCCATTTAATGAAATTACATTGCAAATTGCTCTGCTCAGTTCTGTTTTTTTTTATTTTAAAGTAAGCAATCAAGCTGACGGCCCGCCAGATTAAAAGCAGTTATCGTCGCCTATGAACATCTGCAACCCCAAGGGTGTTTTTGATGCGTTGCCAATTTTCGTTGTGGATACCTTTTTTAAAAGACTCCATTCTATAGCTATAACACAAGCTATAGGGTAAAATCGCTGCTGGACTGATCATTCTACATCTTACAATTTATGTTTGGTACCGACTTTTGAAGATGGTCGTTCTATGCATCTTATCCATGGCGCTCTGAATATTTTTCTTCCGATGATCCTTCGTTTCGATCCTTCGTTTGTGCGGACGCTGTGACAGATGTGCTGCGTCAGGGTATAAAATACTATATTCTTTGATGTAGCGATGTCAGGAAAAACTCAGCTTTGGTTTGGGGCTAAATGTGGATTTCCTGGAAGCCCTGAAGCATGAAACATACTTGGCCTGGGATGACGCTAAAAACACGAAGCCAACGATCTTCTTAAAGATTTAAGAAAGCTTTTAACAAGGCTGCCAAGACCTGCAAGAAGGCTTTACGGTAAGCTCGATTTGATCACATTGGCCAAATAAAGAGCAAACTAGCTTCATACCCAGTTAAGCGGGTAGTAAAGCGTTTCAGTCCTTGGCTAAATGGATCGAGTCAAACTTCTGTGATACCTCACTTTCACTACTGAAA
Organism: Cabera pusaria; assembly: GCA_954871355.1. Lineage (NCBI taxonomy): Eukaryota > Metazoa > Arthropoda > Insecta > Lepidoptera > Geometridae > Cabera > Cabera pusaria. The sequence continues at coordinate 24,407,237 of OX940885.1, read as the reverse complement.
CCCGATGAGACGTTGGCTTACACCACCAAAGAGATAGCATTTTATTTGTATCTCTGTTTGCGGAATCTTCGCATCTAGTCACTTTATGATATTCCAGCCGTTCTTGTTAACCTGTGCAACTTAACTTACTCCAGTTTTGACTAGCCTCTTTCGCCTTTCTATGACATCTTATTTAGAGCCGAAATCTTAAAAAAGCTTGCTAACTTGTACACCTTTTATCTGTGCTCAAAAAGGCAGCCGTGCTGACCCTGCCAAACAGGCCAATTTCAATCAGGTCCATACTCTGCAAGACGTAAGGAACGTGTACTGAACAACCAGCTTCTTGTATAACTAAAAGCGAACTTTTTTCTCAGTAACTGACAATACGGTTTTCGAGGATATTCTAGCGTACTACTACTACACATACTATACTACTAGAGTCAGGCTATAGATAATCATAGGAGGTGGTTTTCCTAGATATCTCAAAAGCCTTTGACAGGGTTTCAGTAAGCTTTCATTCTACGGACTGCCCACTGTTTGTGTGTCTGGACTTCAGATTTTCCGAGAGACCGATAGAGGTCGATAAGACTAGTCATTGATAGTTGCTCTTCTGACTGTGTGTCACTCAAGGATCTGTGCTCTCTGCAACCCGTTATTTTTGCTTCATATTAACTATTTGCAAAACCCAGTATGTTTGGGTATGCCGTACCGATAACTGACCCCCCTCGAGGTTCTAGACTCTTAACACCCACTTTTAACTTTGAATCCTACATTGACTAAAAGGATCAGTTAGCATTAAAAGCTCGGTATTCTAGCTAAGGTGAGGCAACACTTTACACCGGGACAATTGATTTGTTTCAAACACAAATTCGATGGTATTGCATACAAATTGAGTACTGCTGTCACCTCTCGGATGGTTCAGCTGGAGGCACTAAAAGTAATTGAGAGAAACACAAATTACTGACGCCATCTCCTTTATTTTGTCGGACAACCAGATGTACTACCTATTGATGTGCGCCATCGATTTATAGTGGACGTTCCATCTACCCGCATGGGACATTTTGCCTTATCGTTTATCATACGTACCTACTGCCAAGGAATGGAATTCCTTGCCTGCGCTTCTCGATAACTACAGCCCAAGGGGTCATAAAATTGCGAGGTAACAGATATCTTCCAGACAAGCGTGCTACATCGTCGATCGCATTGTTTTCAACTAATACTTGAGTCAAGTCTAACATTTTCTTAACATATGGCTGTTAAAATTATAGATTAGAAAACACAAGTAAAGGTAAAACAATTTTATAATGAACATACGAATTAACCAGAAGGACTTTTATCACCGTCTGTACCTCCACTTACAGTTGATTGTAAACAGCTTTTAAAAACTCCGTTGTCCCCTCCTTTATCTTTGTAGCAGGTAGATACTAATTATATGTTATTATTTAATACAATGTTATTAGCTAGTATACGCCAACGTTCCCTTATAAAATGAATAACACGAGGTGAAACAGTGTTAAAACAATGATGTGTAATAAACTGATACTCGAGTTATCATTTGTTTTTGAGTTTTCAAAACGAATATTAAAGATATCGTTATGCCTTGATTGTGTTGAGAACACAGCACTATTGTGGTATTTAATTATTCATGAATTTAAATTACGAAATATACCCAACTGACTCTCAGCCGTAGTAATTATAATTAGCTTACCTATCATTATCTGCATTGAATAACTTGTTTCATTGTTATTAAGATGTGGTCTGATATAGTTACGTTTATTGATCGTTTTGTGGTCATTATTTTTTATTTAAGGTTAAAATATAATTCGAATTTTACAGAGGAAATATTCACAATGTTGGCTTATTAATTGTACATATGGCGTCTGGTATGCTTCAGGTGGATTACCTAGTTGCTAGTTTTCTACCGATTTGTGTCAGATAATTTATTAAATTGGAGACAAACACCTGCTGTCTCTTATTACATATCCGCACGCAAAGTAACAGTACAGGTGTACTAAAAGCAGACGCTCTATTGCGGTTATACTGTAGTGTCTAATGCTGAACAAATGGGAGAACTAACTGCATGTAACTTACTTCAGTTTATTGATATATTCATTGAGTTTTATTACATGTTATATAAATTTTTCTGTAAATATAAATAATATCAATCCATTTAGTTAAAAAGACCTGACCTTTGGGCAAGATAAATTGCGTATATATATCATTATAATCGCTTATATATGTCCACAGTAAATGTGACATAATTTAGCTAATAGTAAACAGGTAAGTAGTTATGGGCTTATATACAGAACATGCATACGACAAGGTAATCAATTCCACAATAGATACAATCTCCAGCTAATAGGTTTAGTCTGATGTAATCAAGTAATGGAGATCTAGATCCACTATAATGCGTACAGCGTACCTACTTACAGATACTTGCTCAGTTGTTATACGTAACCGAAGCTTGGCTTTATTGATAACATTTGATCACACATTTCTCAGTAACAAATATTTCAAAAAGAGCATGTTGTTCATAAATTCACTCAGAGAACATAAAATATAGTGGAAGTTCCTAACGTTTAACGTAATTTTATTTTATAGGCAAACCATCCGTAACGAGCAGTAAGAAAATCATTAAAATAATATGCTCGGAGTAATGACTGTTATTAATGTTATCGGCAATACAGAAGCCAATCGAAATGACGCAGGTATTCCGTTCCATTATGGTTCGCCCGAGGCTCGCGGTCAAAGACAATCCTTAAATCGAGAACTGGCGACTGGCGGTCGCTCGGGGCAGTTTTTATTTGAGAATATTTTCCTAACTAATTAAAAGCGTTAAAAAAAGAAGATAAAAACTCGCTTCGTTATCGAAGGCATCGACCCGCTTTGTGTAGTGGCCACCAGCGAGGCAGCGGAGGCAGCGTCCGCGGCGGCGCTTAGTCGACTCGCACTCAGTAATTAACTAAAACTGAGCGAATCGCCCGCCAATGTATCTGCACACAACAAAGAATACACAACTCTTAAAAATGCACCTCCTCACATACATTTCCAGTGAATCGACACAACGACGGACTGAATGCAGACTTCGAATGCGTTTACACCACAAGAATTGTATTTTCATGTCTTGATTTTTCAAATTACGGTAATATAATCAGATTATTTAAGAAGCTGATTTGAGACATAACGTACTGCTATTAGTGATAAGTATTTTTAAGGTAGCTACGTCACGTAACTCTACCTAGTATTTATTAAGTTACTAACTGCGCTTATGAAGTACGATCTGCGCCTGCAGCTTCATCTGCGTTAAAATATACGCAATATTCTTATTCTACGCTATTTCTATTTCTGTGCAAAATTCTAGACAAATTTTTCGAGCCGTTTAGTCATGAAAAGGTCTCAAATAAACAAACTGACTTTCACATTTATAGTATTAACTAGAAGTGTCCCGCGGCTTCGCCCGCGTTAAAACCTTATTTTCTTCACTTAAAACTTTTCTTTTGTAAAAACGATACATTAAACACATCAAATAAGAATTAGCCAAATCGGTTCACCCGTTTTCATGTTATCGCGTGACTAAGGCAATTCAGGATTCACATTTATAAAACCCTAAAAACCTAAATTTACAGACTTTGTTACCTACCCCATTTCGAAAAATCCTACAACACGTACTTTATCCCATCTTGTTTCGCCATACAAACTTTGAATCCCCGTTCCGTATCTGGGAGGAATTTTCAGAAAATCATTTCTGAGCGGATACCTACGTCATAATAACTATCTGCATTCTGAATTTCAGCGCAATCAGAAACAATATTTATTTTTAGACTTTGTTATCCCAGTTTATCCTCTCTGGGTGGCATTTTGAAAAAGTCTGAAACTCGTATTTTATTTTTTATTTACAGAAGTACTTGTGTGAAATGTCGAATTAAACGACTACCCAAACTTTGAACCCCCGCTTCATCCCCTTAAAGAGTGTAATATGAAAAATTATTTCTTAGCGGATACCTAAGTCTAAGTCTAAATAACTATCTGCATGCCAAATTTCAGCGCAATCCGAAACAATATAGATTTCAGACTTTGTCACCCCACTTCACCCTTTTAGGGGTGGAATTTCGAAAAAGCCTGAAACACGTATTTACTTACTTAAGTACTTGTGTTAAATTTCGAATATAAAAGACTATCTAATATTGTCTCTCTATACAAACTTTGAACCCCCGTTTCATCCCCTTCGGGGGTGAATTTTGGAAAATCCTTTCTCAGAGGTAACTAACGTCGTAATAACTATCTGGATGGCAAATTTCAGCGCAATCCGAAACAATATTGATTTTCACACTTTGTTATCCCATTTTACCCTCTTAGGGGTGGAATTTAAAAAAAAACATGAAACACGTATTTTCTAATTTTTTACTGGAGCACTTGTTTGAAGTTTCGAATAGAAAATACTATCTAATCTTGTTTTTCCATACAAACCTTGAACCCCCGTTTCATCCCCATCAGGGGTGAATTTCTGAAAATCCTTTCTCAGAGGGAACTAACGTCGTAATAACTATCTGCATGCCAAATTTCAGCGCAATCCAAAACAACATTGATTTTCAGACTTTGTTACCCCATTTCACCCTCTTAGGGGTAGAATTTCAAAAAAACGTGAAACGTATTTACTTATTTTTTTACTGAAGCACTTATGTGAAGTTTCGGATAGAAAAGACTATCTAATCTTGTTTTTCCATACAAACTTTGAACCCCCGTTTCATCCCCTTCAGGGGTGAACTTTGAAAAATCCTTTCTCAGAGGTAACTAACGTCGTAATAACTATCTGCGTGCCAAATTTCAGCGCAATCTGAAACAATATTGATTTTCACACTTTGTTACCCCATTTCACCCTCTTAGGGGTGGAATTTCGAAAAAACCTAAAACACGATTTTACTTATTTATGTCCTGTAGCACTTGTGTGAAGTTTCGAATAGAAAAGACTATTTAATCTTGTTTCTCCATACTAATTTCATCCCCCATTTCATCGTTAAGGGGTGAATTTTGAAAAATCCTTGTTTAGTACACCCCTACGTACTAAGACAAATATACCCTCCAAATTTCAAGTTTCTACGACCAGCGGTTTAGGCTGTGCGTTGTCTGTCAGTGAGTCAGTCAGTCAGTCAGTATGTCAGGACAAAGATTCTTATAGTATTAGATTAGGTATTTAAATGAAGTTTAATTATAAATGTTAGTTAGAGACTTATTTGATGTCATCAAATCAAAATACTTAGACCACATCATAGTCATTATTAGTCTAGGGTTGGATGGAAGTTGGAGAGCAATATACCTAATATTACTCTCACACTTATAGCTTTGCCATAAGTTGCCAAATAGTAAAAGGTCTTTAGAAAAGCTAACTGGCCATATTAGAGCATGCTGTATGCTCCAAGCCCCTTTTCTTTATGTACACCTGTATTTTTAGTCATTTTGTCAATATTTTTTCCTCACCGTTAAAGCGGGTCAGTCCTCGTTATATTGTGTAATTACAGAAATTAAAAGAAAATGTAATAGTACAGTAGAGTTGCTTTACTGTCATGAAGCAGGACGTGTGAATAATTTGAGCTTGTCGTCATGTCATGAAGACACCTGGTTAAGTGTACCAGTTTGCAGCTTTTTTTCTTTTCAGTTCACCAGTTAAGAAAACACAGCTTTTAAAGAAAATATAATATTTGAGACATCAACACAGTGACGTAGATAACCACGTATTAACGGTATCGTAATAAGATGAGGGATTGTTATTTTTAGGATTCCGTACCTCAAAAGGTAAGAAAAGGAACCCTTATAAGATCACTTTCTTGTCTGTCTGTCTGTCTGTCCGTCTGTCTGTCCGTCTGTCTGTCCGTGTGTCACCACTAATTTCCTCAGGAACGGGTAGACCTAGCAAGTTGAAATTTATACCTAATACTGAGGTCTATAGTCCCTATTGGGTGTATGAAAATCAAGGTCTTGAGTCAACACAATAATTTTTTGCAAATTTAGATTTTCGCGAAAACTTGTTAGTACCAAAATGTACCTAAATTTCCAATTTTTTTTATTTTTCGGAATTTTTCCTTTACTTGTGCTTTAAGACCTTGCTTATAACCAAAATTGACAATTCTAGGTAAACCGGAAGTACCCTATAGGTTTTGGGTCGAAAACATAAAGGGTACTTCCCGTTGACCTAGAATCATGAAATTTGGCAAGAAGCAAGGTCTTACAGCACAAATTAAGGAAAAATTCCTAAAAATAAAAAAGTTGAAAATTAAAGGGTGTCCCCATACATACATAGTTTGCGCCAATTAAGTCCTAGTACCTCTGAGTTATATGAGCGCTAATACAATTTAGAGATCTAGCTTAATTGGCTGGTACGGAAGCCTCGGTGGGCGAGTTCAACTCGACTTAGCCGGTTTTATTTATGTAGAATAGGTTACATTAGGTTTCGAAAGAGCAAGTGTCTGCAAACTTTTAAAATATAATAGTATATAGTATATTAAAAATTGAAACTTTACTACTCACGAAATATAAAAAAAATAATAGTTTATTTGGCAAAAATAAAACAAGAATTGTAATATTATCATTACTTAAGTGACTGACTGACTTTTTTATGATTTATGGTAACAGGATAAGCATTGGCACGACGCTCTGATATATCAATTAATGCACAGCCCACACCGCTGGTGCTAGAGACATGAAGTTTGGAGGGTTTGTACTTTGCAAATAGGAGGCATCCACTAAGTAAGGGTTTTTAGAGTTCTACCCTTTAAATGGTGATGTGGAAGATTGCATTTTCCGTGAATTTTTTTATTCTCTGGTTCAATCGAAAATTAAACTAATCCAAACTCCAATAAAACATATAAGTTATACACTTATTCACTTGTTAAAATATTGTGTATTGAAATATACATAAACATAAAATTATATTAACGTACATATAAAATGGAGATAAATATATAGTTGGTGCGTAATATCGCAAACTACAAACGTCGACACAGTTGATTGTTCTCAAAACGTGGATATTTGTGTTGTGAAATTGGGCGACAATGATTTGAAAGGTATCAAAATCCTACTGTATGGCTTGATGTAAATGATAAACCTTATGGATGACCATCACTTGTAACAACACTAGCCTATGTTCATATTCATGCAAGACTCTATAGCATGAATATGAACATTGGCTACTTTTGGTGAAGTATAGAGTATCTCCTTGTTAAATTTCAGTAATAGCGGATCGTCCGTTTAGGCGTGATTAGGTAACAAACAGGCAGAGTGATAGAGTTACAAACGTTTTTATATATTTAAATATTATTTTGGACTGGATAACAGGGTGTAGGATAAAGTAATAGATTAGCAATATACCTTTATAACCGTATGATTGCGCTTTAACGGTTTCAAAATGTTAAACAATTGATCGTTGTGAAATTTTCTTTTGTTTTGTACACATAACATCATGTGGTCTTGTAACATGAAATTATTTGATGCTTATAATTTCATTGTCTTGTCATATCTTTAGACAGCAGTATCAATTTATGGTTTTACCCATAGACTGACTGCTTCAGCGATTTATCAAACTTTTGCCTGATTACCTCATGTAGCTTGTATCTATTGCTCTGAGCGATACATATACCTCAATTTCGCCTGTGAATATAGGGTTAGATTTCCTTCAAAATGCATTAAAAATGAAACCGCTTTTATTTCTAATGTATCTTTAAAAAAGGTCTCTCCACAATATTATATACCGTTTAGTAACACATTTCAACAACTATTTATGTGTGCTCATCTACATACGTTACGTTGTATAAGGCATGCAAATATGATTATTTTTAGACAATTATCTCACCTGTCAGTAGGTGACGTTGCGGTCGGGGATGGTGGCACGCTAGGTCTAGCTTATAAACTGGCTATAGAAGACATTGTTAAGAGAATTTAGGCTCTTTATATAGATGCTAGCATCTGCCCGCGGCTTTGCTCGCGTGGTCTACAGGAAACAAATTACGTATTTTTCTTCAGAAACAAATATTATATGCGCTCTCACTCCCTATCGATTGAATATACAAATTACAAAATGCCACTCAAATGCTGCTCCGTGAGCTTACTTTGGAGCAGACCACATATACCTAAACGACGGGTGTGAAAAGCAGTTCTCTCCTACCGTTGTTAAATTAAGAGTTTGGCCTTAGGATTTATTTATGATCATGGCAAAGCAGACGTTGAAAGTAAACTTCGATGGGATAGTTCGATAAAGTCGGGGTAGTCAAAAATAGTTGGTTCGATTCTTTTTTTAATTTGATGTGTCGGGAATTATTTTAGAAAACTGTTATGTGTACCTCAAGTCGATCTAGCGACCCAGATAATTAAAAGTTTCACTGAATATTCAACCACTCATAATGACGAATAATGAGTCTTAGGGGTGGAATTTCGAAAAAGCGCTTCTTAGTGGGTACCTACACTTTACAAAGAACACACCCTCTAAATTTCATGTCTCTAGAAACAGCGGTTTAGGTAGTGCATTGATATATTGGTCCGACAAACGCGTTAGGTATAAATTTGAAGAAAACTGTGTTACACGTGTCTCATAATTTTAATTGAAGAGTATGTGTACCAATTTTCAAATCAATCGACCGACCCAGTGAATAAACAGATTCACTGAAAATTCAGCATCTCTTTTTACTCTCTTAGACGTTGAATACCTACTTAGAAAAGGTTGTTCGAAATTCTTAGATACACTTTAAAAAGACTTTCCAAATTTCATGTCTCTAGAACCACCGGTTTAGGCAGTGCATTAATATATCAGTCAGACAAAACAGTGATATGCATGTAACATAATTTTAATTACAAAGTATGTGTACCTCTTTCCGAGGCAATCGACTCAGAGAATAAAAAGTTTCACATAAAATATAAGCTTCCATTACACCCTCACAGGGGTGGAATATTGAAAAACCCTTTCTTAGTGGATTTCAAAAAAAGACATACCCTCTGAATGTTATATATATCTAAGACTAGTAGGATTTGGCTGCACGTCGATATATCAGTCAGTTAATAAGTTAGACAAACGCGTAAAGGATGATGTTGGAAAAACTGTGAAACACGCGTTTCACAAATTTAATTGAAGAGTATGTATACAAATTGTCAAGTCCACCAACCTAGAGACTAAAATATTTCAAAGAAAATAAACTTATCACTTCACTGCACTTAGGGGTAAAATTTTGAAAAACCCTTTCTTAGTGGATAGTTGCACTTTAATAAGAATAAACCCTCTAAATGTTTCCTCTTTATGTCTTTAATACCAGCGGATTATGTTGCACGTTGATATATCAGTCAGATAATCAGGCTGACAAGCGCGTGAGGGATGATTTAAAATAAAAAGTTTCACAGAAAATTCAACTTATCATTTAATCCACTTAGGAGTGGATTTCCATTTACAAAGAATTTACAAAGAATACACCCTCTTAATGTTATCTCTCTAAGACCAGCCGATTAGGCTGTATGTTGATATATCAGTCAGTCTGTCAGTCAGACAAATGCATAAGGGATGATTTTGGAAAACCTGTGATACACGTGTCTCATAATTTAAACTAAAGAGTATATGTATCAATTTTCACGATAATCACAGAAAATGTAATCTTACATCATACTCTCTTAGGGGTGTAATTTTGAAAAAAACTATTTCTTAGTGGATACTTGCACTTCACAGAAAACACACCCTCCAAATATCATGTTTCTAGGATCGGTGGTTTATGCGGTGCGTTGATATATCAGGCAGTCATTCAGCCAGCCAGAAAAACACGTGGGGGATGATTTTGGAAAAACTGTGATACCCGAACTCACTATTTTAATAAAAAGCATGTTTACTAATTTTCGAGACAATTGACCCAGAAAATAAAAGTTTAATAGAAAGTTCAACTCTTCATTTCACCCACTTAGGGGTGGAAAAATCCTTTCTTAGTGGATGTCTACAATTCACAAACATCACACTTCCCTCCAAATTTCATGTGTTTAGGACCTGCTGTTTGGGGTGTGCATTGATATCTCAGTCAGTTAGTCAGGACTTTGGATTTTATATATATAGTTAATACGAGATTTTACAACAATATAAGAATATTCTTACAAAAATCTGTTTTATCATCCACGTCGATCGATTTTATCGTCAAATAAATCTGGATAATTAAGTGGTGTGACAAAAAGTGGAGGCGCGATATGTTTTCGGGCCATCGACTTTTATAAAGCTAGATGGTAATGAATGAACAAAGATAAGCCAAGACGAAGAGGATGGGTTCAGAGGACATGGGACAGGTTGGTCTCTTTGTGAATGAACATATCGTGTAGCTGTGTGCGTAGGAAGCGTGCACACACGTTTTTAATCTTGTTTTTCATGCAGAAGGGCCAGTGTGACAAAGGTCGTTGACGAAGGATTTTTTTAAGCACCTAGTCGATATGACTTGATCTATATAATGAACATTTGAAATTATCTTTTTTAAATTTTAAGGCTTTTATTACTTTCGCTTCTTTTTGGTTACCTTTATTTTTACTGAACTGGTAGAGATATTCAAATTGTAAATGGTAACTTCAATGAATGAAGACTTGGATAAGTCGCAGAAATCACATCTAGGTTTTCATTTTTTTACAATTAATTTTGACTATAATATTAATATAAACAATGATGTAAAGCCTCTAAATAAAAGTTCATTAAAAATAATTAAAAAATTACAGAATATAGTCTGTATAATAGTTTTATTCATAGCTTATATTATAGAGAGAGTTTAAATCTCATTGAACTTATGTAGATGTTCTATATTGTGTTTTATGTCTTCAAAACGAAACATAAGTGAAATTCGAATTTCAATTTGTAATTTTTGTAAAAGGGAATATAGAACTTTGCTCATAATATGTTAGCAGTTACCGGCTACAGCTAATATGGATTATAATATGCATAATAAATGTTATGGCTAAAAACAGTAATACGTTTTACCTTTTAAAACCATAATAAATTAACGTAGGTACATATTTTCAGAAACAATAATGCTTTAGATTCCCAATTAAATCCAGCTGTTAAATACAATTGCAACAAAACAAATACAACAAAAAGGTACTATTAGTAGATTAGTAGCCAAGGGCTGTAAGGCATCAATTGCAGCCCGAGATATTTAGGCGCACGAGCGTAGCGACGGCGCCTATAGTTCGAGGGTGCAATTGATGCTTACACCCGAGCTAACTACTCTGCTTTACATCTCGATTGTGAGGTAAGTAGAAAAAAAACGGCATCACAAGAATAAAACATTTTATTAGTTAAAATTTATAGTGAAAAGAGAACAATTTTCAAATTTTAGGGACAGGTGTTGTTTTTAACATTGAATAAATGCACCACAAACTAGATGCCTGCAGCTTTTTTGATAGCTCACTAAAGTATGTTAAGAATACAGTCTCAGATAAAGACTTTACTCGTTTTTCTTTTCGCCACTTCATGAACTCGTCGTAAGTTTTCAAATATCTCTCTTTAGAACTTTCAGGCAAAATATTGTTCATTGCTCTTCCATTTTCATTGAATCGGGAGTGCAGCTTATTTCTTTATCACTTGCAGAACTCATGTTTTTTTCCTAATTAGCACGTAATTATAAAAAAAACCCAAAAACAAACAATATTTAAAGTAAAAGTTTTCTATTCCCGCCTTTTTCATCTTTTTTTTTCAAGAACGAAATTTAGCTTCGCCGTTCGATATTTAAAATTGATGACTATTATACTCATACGAAGACAAGGCTGAATAGCGAAGCGACCTCTTTTGTCATTGGGCTGAATGCATGATGTCTATGGCCAGTATGATGGTTAGATGTACACAAACTTTTTGAAAGAGTGAAGAGTTTTTTTTTTATTTACTTACCGCCCTAGGGCTTTTCTAGCTACATTATTACCCTAGAGCGCTAATTGGTTACCTACAAGCCCCACTTGGGGGTAATAAGGACCTACTTACCGAATATGAGAGATGTAATATAAATATAAATAAGCATTTGCATGAATGTCGCTTATACTTAAATTGCATAAAATTGGTTACAGCGATTCATTAAACAGGTCATTTAAGACTGTAATTATAAATACAACAATGCAGTACAGAGTGCTAATAATTAGCGTAGTTTCAACTCTTACTATGTTGTAGGTAACAATGGTAAGACAAAGCTCATACGGTTTATTAGGTTTTCATAGTCGTTTACAATATAAACTACCTTTTGCTGCAGTAGTGTTAAGTAATGTACTCATAAAAATATACAGGATTATAAGCATAATGTTACATAACATGCAGCGCTTTTAGCATAGTATAGCTATTCATAGGATTATTTTGTAATCTTGCCGGTTATTTGGTCGAGGTGATACGATATAAGCTCTACAATTTAAGTTTTTTATTTTGATTTACTAGACGTGTTTTTTATTACTGTCTTAACAAGGTGTATTTTGTACAGCCAATGTAAAAAATATGATATAAGATAATTAGCTTATCAAAAACAATGACTTTTTTTAAACGTACTTTTAAGCGACAGTGCTTAAGCCCATGCTGTTTGCTGTTGTTTAGTTCTAGAAATATTCTAAAGAAAAGTATTGCTAGACTCTGCTTAACAAAGCAAACACTACTTGTGTATTAAGTCTCCTACTTGGTGATGGCATTTTTCAAAATTACCACACCTCTAAAGAATATCTTGTCTTACGTCCAGCTATAGAGTTGAGACTATAGGTGTTGTTCTTTGCTCTTCACTTATTTATCTCAATATATACAATACAAAAAAAGATTTAAGCTAATTTGTAAATTTCGCTTAATAATTATGTATAACATCACAATATTGTTTAAGGTATGCATGTATCTAAAGCAACTAATCTCCAATTATAATTAGTGACTACGTAGTAACGGGGATATTTCCACAAGTTTCGGATCCAGGCGGCGCACCGACTTGCCTGTACTTCTTAATATTATAATCTTATTCTAAACACAGAATACATTAGGAAGCAGTCATCCCAAGTTGTTACCTACAGAGAAGTGAGGTACAGCGTTGTTTGGTTTACAGATACTCAAGTTATGATAAACTTGAACATTTTGTGGGTGGGTGTCTTGTTTAAAATATAAGACCTTTTGTGAGTATATCAGATAATGTCTAGAATAGAATAGAAATACTCTTTATTGAATACTAGCATAGTAACACAGCATATAAACGACTTAAGGTCTATGGTATTACAACAGGCGGTCTAATCACTAAGAGCGATCTCTTCCAGAAAACCTTTGGATGGACAGTATCGTTGCAAGAATGGCTGGTAGTGCAGTGCGCAATACATCAATCTACAGAGCGAGCAGAATAGTGTCTAGTGTTTACCTTTACATTGTGTGATATATCGTTACGTATTTTATACAGCCGTGTATAGTACCGTTTGGACAAAAGCGCTTAATAAAGTATGAATGCTTTAATATCTAGATACTAGGATTAGATAGGGGTTTGCGCAAGTTTAACTTATAAAATTATATACATACTAATTCTTAAGGGGGTCAAGCTACTGTTGAAATCTTATCCGATAAAAACAGAAAAATGTGGCCGATGTCTATGTTTTACATATGTAAGTAGGTAAACCAACCTAGATTTACATCATATTAAAAATATATTATATAATAAATATTTTACTTGTTTATATTTCATATGATCTTAAAATAAGAACATCCACAATTTGTATGATCCCACTGCTGAGTATAGAATAATGTCTTTCTCTAGAGTATCTCTTCTCGGTCCTGTTACGTAGTACAAATTATTTATTTTGTGGTCATGTGCCTATCTCGTCCAGTTACAGACCGCGATCATGAGTTGATGATAATCGTCGACTTCGGATCCCACCTTGCTGTGGACGGTCGACTACAGTCTAAAGTAATCCTGTCTTGGCCAATATTTAGGTAGTGACGTGCCAGATACCTACATCTTTTACATAAAAAAAAAACCTTCACAACAATCTTATCCCATACTAGATTATTAAATCATACTAGGTACATAGTTTATAAGATTTATCTCATAAACTGTTGGAATCACAAAGCTGAATAACTAGGGCGAATACATTTACATCATTGGTTTAAATCCATAAAAGTCTAGTAAAAATAATTGTTTTAGTAATATGGAGAGCCATAATAATAGCGCACGAGATGCTCGAAAGCACAGGACAATCAAAATGTAAAGATGCAGATCCTGGGTTTTAATTACTGCAAAACAAAAACAGATTGCTAGTTCCGACACTTAGTTTAAGTTGATTTTACTTATGAATGTGCATCATATTTAAATATATATATGCCAATCAGTGATTAATCAGAATTTAGTGAAAAAACAATATAAATAGATTCCTTGCAATGAGTTAGTTATTTAATAAAAACGCAACTCACTCACCTTCTATTGTTTCTGTTACGAATAACTTACTCGTATAGGTATATACATGTTATCTTTGTAATCCTGAATATACCTTAGAACAGCCTATGTCAACATCAGCTAGATTACTTCCTAAATCTGTTTGTTTATCCACACGCGCACTACTATCTCCGCTCTGAACAAATACAAGGCTAATAAAGCCTCGTACAATAGCTGTCGAACCAAATAGCGTGTCTAACCTAACCTCTTTGTTTGCTATGCGGTCGATAAAATTAGTGTGCATTCTTGCATTGGGAAACGAAAGCTTGAATGAGAATATTAAAAGCTCGAGCCGTTATGTATATAAGTACCAATATTTTGAATTTACTTAAATATCAGAACCTGGCTGACCAAGCTTTGCTTACTCGGTTTTTGTGTAAAATTGTTTTACAAAAATACAACTATAGGTAAACATAACAAGCATAACTCTATATAAATACAGAATGTCATTCATATAAATAACCCATTTTCGAGATACGCAGTAATATATACGTGTACAATAAGTGCACGTTTAAATATTTATATATTTAGTACTTATATTGTAGTTCATGCATAATATACGTGTTAAGCTTTTTTTTAAAAAAAGGAGAAAGCGACAAAGGCCATTCAAAGTATAATAGTAGTGATAAAGCTAACGTTTACGAATACGGAGCTTCATATTAAAAGCAGTCGTGATAACTTTTGATGGAATTCATCCTACAATACTCGTAGAACGGTGACGTTTGCTACCTAATTCGTTCATACCACAAACATAATTATTTTTAACGTTTCAATTACATATAGTTTATGTAGTTACAGTAGTCTCAGTAAGCTGTCTCACATCTGTAAAGTGTTGGTCTCTCTGTCAAGATACATGGATTATCTTGCGGTTTGAAGAAATAAAGAACGACAGAAAGCCAATATGTTAGCGTAACAAATGCAACCGAGATCTTAATAGAGAAAAATGTTTCAAGGGACATATAATGTACTATTACTAGCGGATCGGCTCACGTTAATCGTACCCGATATCCTATTCCACTCTATTGCCTGTGTCTATGCAATAATGAAGCCAAATCAGTCGCGCCATTAAACTGTAAAGAAAGAGGTACTAAATAGACAAATATACAAACTAACATTAGCATTTCCAATTATAAATGCAAAAGTTAGTATTAATATTGTATTGATAGAATTATAATAAGTTAAGTTCAAAGACGATGAGTCACAAAGTATTTCAACTGAATTAATAGAATACGGCTAGCAATTTAGATTATTAAGTACAGTAAAAAACACATGACTACATTCTAGGTACGGGACTTCACCATTTTAGTTGCAACGCACACTCAGGTCAGGCTGTGGTAAACGCTATTCACCCTCGGGGAAACCGCTCGCCCTTTAATTATACTATTTAATTAATACCAAGTGATACAGAATTAGTATAGGAACAGAATGTGTATTTAATCAAAACTGTTTCTATTTTCAGTGTTCCATTTCATCTTTACCTATTAATGTTGAATGCAGCTATTAGGCTATTGTTTCCGAACGATGTTACCATTATTATACAATAGGGAATATGCATGTTTTTTTTAAATATTTTTATTTCACTCATTACATCCATATAACGTAATAAAAAAATAAAACACTGCTGGAATTAGTCTAATTATTTTTTAAATAAACATTTATATATACAAATAAATGTGAGCAGTTTAAACGCCATAATTTCCCGGGCTCTTTGGTAATGCATTGTGACGTTACGCACTTACGTCAGACACACGCCGCTTGAAGCAAACTAGATTTTTTTTCTTTAACTAAGACTCCGTGCGATTATTGTATTTTGCCCATGGCATGTTTTTATTAAATTATACAGTTTCTCTAATCTCGTACTCATTTTTATCTATAATAAATGGTTAGTACTATACATTTTTGCACAATAATATGCGGAAAACACAATATTTGGAAATAAATACAATAAGACCACACCATACATTTATTTTTATGTTCCCGCGCTCAATGTTTCTATCACGTGGAGTAGTGCATAAAAAAAACAACGTCAGCTGTCGAATCAATGGTGATCTGTTTTACAAACTTAAATTTCCCTCGCTTAAATTGCATTTTAAATTTATTATTTTTAGCAAATAAAATGGAATTAAATAAAAAAAAAGGTTTTACATATAACTCCAGGACAATAAAGAATCGAAAATAAATTATTTCCAATATATCTGAGCTTCATGCATATTCCCTATTGTATAAAGCAGACTGTAGTATTTATTTAAACTCAGTTTATTTCAGTTTACGATAGGTTCTGATTTTACAAAAATCCTTTTTGAATTGCTTACGCACGTTTATTGAGGAAGAAATTTTGTTAAGTTGATCCCAAATGTGGTCTATTATAATTTTATCATATTCAAGGATATGGAGATAACCACCGCAAGTGTGTACACTGAAAATGGCTCGCGGGGCGAGGGCGGGGGCGGGGCTTAAGATCATTTTATTAGTTTTTTAAACAATAATAATTCATTATTATGCTATAAGTGTCGGTTAATGTGTATCAGCAATGTTAGATCAAAGACAACTTTTTAATTTATTTCTTTACCAGTACAGTACAATATAGTGCTGAATTGAAATTTAGTCTTCTTCTGGCGCAGAAGTTGATATTTTGTTTTTATTCATACACAACCTTTATATATTTCCAGGTGTATTTTATTTATTTGTTAAATGATTGTTTTTATTAAATTAAAATGTTGTCTTTATTCAGTTTATAGGCAGATTCAAAACTTGCATTTACACACGTCGAATAACATTAAATAGGTCATATCAATAATTATCTTATATATGAAAATCTATTGCTGTTCGTTAGTCTCGCTAAAACTCAAGAACGACTGGGCCGATTTAGCTGATTTTGGTTTTGAAATGATTGTCGAGTCCAGAGAAGGTTCAAACGGTGAGAAAATATAGAAAAATTGCGAGGAAGATAATAAAAACAACAATTTCATTTTCCCATATTCGAATGTTTGACAGGAAAGTGTACAACAGTTTCTACACTTTCCTGTCAAACATTTGAATGGTTGTCATTATGGCGCTTCCATACATAAGTATTCACTATTTGTGTATAAAATAATAAAACTGGCTAAATGCAAGTCGGACTCGCACTAGTAGGGTTCCGTAACACAGTAGAGTATTCTATAACTATGATTTTTCGCAACTATAAAAATAACTTTGTTTTTCATAGTAATTGTATGAAAAACAAAGTTATACTTGCGGTCGCTATATCTCAGAAACTGCTGACTGTATCTCGTTCAAGCCAATTTTTGTTGAAGGTTTCTATTGAGATCTACAGAATACATTTTTTCTAGATTTTTCACTCCCTTACTTTAAAAGTTAGAGGGGGGGGGGGGACACTCATTATACCACTTTAGACGTGCCTATCTTTCAAATGATTGACTGTCCGTTCTCTTACAATCGTCGACGTCAGACTACCGAAAAAATAAATTCCCCTGATTAATGCTGGGTTGCCAACCGTAGGTACACGCACTCGCAACGCATGGTTTAGTAGTAAGTATACATCAAGCAATTTTTAAAAAATAAAACTCATTAAAAAATATCTTACACAAGGTAACTTTTTACAAATATAGGAAGGTTTCAAAACTAAAAACTAAACCGTGTTAATGTCAAATAAGAAGCTGATAAAACACTACAGAATAATTATGTAAGAGAGCACATATTTAGGGTTCCGTAGCCGAATGGCAAAAAACGGAACCCTTATAGATTCGTCATGTCTGTCTGTCTGTCCGTCCGTATGTCACAGCCATTTTATTCCGAAACTGTTAGGACTACAGAATTAAAACTTGGTAGGTTAACTTGGTATTCTGTAAACCGCATTACGATAAAAAATATATATATATATATATATATATATAAAAGTTTAAGTTTAAATCCCATACATGGAACTCAAACAAAATAAAAATTTGTCTTCAAACCGATACGTGTGGAGTGTCTATGGATAGGTCTTTAAAAATGACATTGAGGTTCCTAAAATCATTTTTTCTCAAAATCAATCGTTAGAAAGATAGGCGCGTCTAAAGTGGTAAAATGTGTGTCTCACTTTTAAAGTATGGGAGTGAAAATTCTAAAAAAAACATATGCTGTAGATCTCAATGAAAAATAACAACAAAAATTGGTTTGAACGAGATACAGTCAGCAGTTTTCGAGATATAGCGACCGCAAAGATAACTTTGTTTTTCACACAAACACTATGAAAAACAAAGTTAATTTGTTAGTTGCGAAAAATCATAGTTATAAGAATACTTTACTGTGTTACGGAACCCTAAGAGTGCGAGTCCGACTTGCACGTGGCCAGTTTTTTAAAATCATAGATACAACCTGGCACAACAATTTATCCTGACACTGACAATAGGTACTATACCTGATACTTAACAATGAAATTTAATTAACAACTGCAACTATCTATTAGATAGAACATCTTAATTTCATCAACATAAGCATACCTATCACGTAACGGATCCAATATCTAATTCGTGCATATTAGATGTCATACACGTAATCGCATAGTATCGATAGGGTGATAACATAGATCCATCCAAATAGTACAGGCAAGTACAAGCAGACAATCAAGACCACGTGTGGATTTTCCCATAGGATCTGTGACATGTAAATGCATTCCTGGTTCGTCTTGAAAAGCTCTTAGCGATGGAGTAATACCTCTCCCGTGTGGATAGTGAACACTCAACTCACTTCAAACTTGCACTCCGAACCTTCAAATTGAAGCACCATTTTCGTACTTAACATATACGATTATATGCAAGCAGAAACGATTTAAGAAATTCTTTGTTTTGATAACTAATTGTAATTAAATGCCATATTTTTAACCGACTTCACAAAAGGAGAAGGGTCACAATTCGCCTGTAATTTTTTTTGTTTGTTGTCTCAGAACTCTTTTATTAACCGATTTGGCAAACTCTTTTTCTTGGCAAGTATTGTTTGAGAGATTATACTTCCCGTATGGTCCCGTAAGTATCTTCCAACTAAGATATGGAGATAAACGCCACAAACTTGCCACAGAAAATGACTAGCGCGGCATATGAAATCTGTTTTTTTTCTTTAGTAAACGATGTTCAATTATTTCTAATTGTCAGTGATTACGAGATGGTACGAGTAGTTTCACATTGATTTACTCCAGCTCTTTTAATTATCTAGTATCAATACTTCGGAACTCAAACCGCAGTCTTCCATTACTAATGGTAAAAGCGTCGTATTAAGTAACATTCATTTACAGAGAGATAAGCAGCTATCTTTTGTTCAAGTGTATTTGTATCGTGTTTCATATTAGCGCAGGAAACACGACATAACATTTTTTTACAGCTGGATAACATTTTACGAGTAACGGATGAGTAAATAGGAGGTATCCAACGGCAATACGAGTATATTGGTGCGCCAAAACCTTGCGTGTTAATATTTTGTTGATTAAAAAAAACGCATTTCTCTGAAGCGATAAAGTAACGAAAATGTCTGTAAACACATTTGACACGTGTATAACAGATAGAGACTACACAAGTGGTGTGGATAAGTTGTTTCCGCTATTCCAGAGTGACTTGTCAAGCAATTTTTTTTAAATGCCGGCTGATTAGATCGAGTCTTTTAAACGAGTGGACGAAGTGTAAGGGCAGATGTTACTCTTGTATCAATATGTTTCCGTGTCTTAGTTTAAATTCAGGGCTACTGCAGCACATTTATTTAAGAGAGAGTTCGAGTGGGGTGTTCCATGTCCGCACCAAATAAATTGCGAGCTAGAAAAAAAATTCTAAAATATATGCTGGGAATGTTTTTTTTTTAATACTTTATAGGCCAGCGTTTGACCACTATCTCACCTGATGGTAAGTGATGATGCGGTCGAAGATGGTAAGCACGCTAGGCCTAGAATGGGAACTGGCTCTCAAGGATAGCTGCCGGAACACATTAGATGTTTGGTGACAGATTTTCTAACTTGAGGGTGATAGCTGGCCAGGCGGACACTATATAGTGTCCTACCACCATGCGGGGATTGTTGGTTTCTTAACGATGTTTTCCTTCACCGGACAGTGGCCCTGTGAGAAGCGCACGTAAATTTTTCTTTTTTATTTTAAATTCTGCATAAACTCTGCTGCTTCCGCGCTAAGCCGCCCACTAATATCTTATTTTTTTACCGACTTCAAAAAAAGGAGGAGGTTTCTCAATTCGACCGTATATATATTTTTTTTTTTATATTTGTTCGCGGATAACTTCGTCGTTTATGAACCGATTTTGATTATTCTTTTTTTGTTCGAAAGGAGATATCCCAAGTGTGGTACCATGGTAATTTTATCGAGGTCTGATAAGTATCTCCAGAGATATTGAGATAAACATCTCAAAATTGGTACTGAAAATGAATAGCGCGGCATTGAAGTCGGTTCTTTTTTAGTTTTTAAACGATATTATTTATAACATTATATTTTTTGCATGTAGTTTCTAGGGATTGTGTAATCCAATGCCAAAAGCACTACCAGGTGTTAATCATATTATATTTACAGCATCATCAAGTATACATTGTAGGTGAAATATGATACGCTCACGGTACTTACTCTTTAGTGTCTCTATATAGTCTATATCCTCTTTAACTCAGTGTCAAATTATTAGTTTCATTACTCAATCGCTGGAACACAGAATCTTCTAGGAATATTTTTTACTTAAAAATGGATAGACGACATAATCTGTCAGAAACTCGTGATGAAATATTTTTTAAATACCTGCTCTAATTCTGATAAAGATTACATTTATTTTTAACAACTTGCGCTTTTACGAATAATTAGCAAAATTATTTATATATTCATCCGTCTAATATAAATTGAACTTAACGTTAAAGGGACAAGGTAAAATATTGTACTTGAAAATATTTCGGTTAGAGACTACTCAGTGATTAATGACCACATGGCCTTAACGATAAAAAAATAGTGTTTTGTTTTTAGATAATGAGCGTTAACTTGATAAATAATTAATGGTTTAAGAATGAGATGTAGCTAGCGATAAGCCGTGTTTGATAAATTAATGAAAGTTACTTTATGCATTGTATTAACTAATAATAATAATACTTTGATTTGAAGAAACAATTGCATTTGAGATTTAAATTATAGTCAAATTAAAACAAGAACTTGGTTTAGTGACAAAAAGTCCCTCTAAGATATTTTTGAGTCGTGTTTCTTTCCTCTACATTAGGCAAAGTTAGTCAGCGTTTTCAGTCTTAATAATTGTGGTTTACTATAGGAAACGAAACCGAGCGGTAGTTTTTCAAAAGGGTTTTCAATCTCCTTTTTTGAAAAACAAAACCACCACGCTTCTTTTCCATACCTGTGGAGTTCTCCCAGTGAAAAGTACAGAATTGAAGAGCTGTTGAAGCTGGCTTACAGCTGGGGCTCCTCTAGTATTTAGAATTTCCGTTGTGATTCCGTCCTCACCATCAATTTTTGAGATGTTTAAGGGCCATCACGATCTCATCTTGGCTGACTTCGGGCAGGTCTTCTGTGAAGTGGCGGGTTAAGGTGGCTCTAGAATCCTCAGTATCGGGTACGGGCCTTGGAGCATGAGATGCGTAGAGCTTGCCATAGAAGTCTTCAAATTCTGACAGAATCTTTGACTTGAATGCAACGACGTTCCCTGTTAACGTTGTCAGTTTTGTAAGGTGGCTTCTAACCAGAGGCTGGACGAACACTTTTGACCCCCGATTCTGCTCAATCGATTCTTTAATTAAGAGCGGGATCGGACGTCGCGTCGTTCCATCTTCATAATGGTTTTGTTGCGCACCTGGTTAGTTGACAAAGCTGACAATGGGTCAGTTCGTCTCTCTTCCATTAGTCGAAGTGTTTTTGCTGAAAGTTTGGACTTTTTGCCCGGCAAGACTTCATCCCTTCCTCCCTGAGGATTTCTACGACTTCATCGAGTTACGAGTGAGGATTTGCCCCCTATGATTTCTACTACCATATCTGTGTGGTCCTATTGTCGATTCGCTGCAAGTCTGTACTCCCACGTTGGCGTTAAAGTCTCCCATGACAATGTTGTATGATATGTTAGATATGATGATGATGATGTTGAGATGATGTATGTCGATATGTTAGGCTCTGGAGATGTCTCTTCATACATACTCTCCACCTCTTCATACATACTCTCCACTTCTTCATCTAAGTGTGCCGAGGTCGGTGGGTAGACCTGGGTAACCTTGAGGCTGTACCTCTCGGTTAACTTGATTATGAGGTACGCAGCCTTCATCATAATCAGCTCGTATCAGTCCACTGCTGGACATAGGCCTCTTTCTTTGGCTCTTTGTTTCCAGTCCCTGCCCACAGCTTTGCGAATGTCGTCGCTCCACCTGGTCACAGGGCGTCCTACGCTACGTTTGCCGATTCGCGGTCTCTACTCTAGAACTAGTCTACCCCAACGGTTATCGATCCTATGGCAGATATGACCAGCCCACTGCCACTTCAATTTGCTAATCCGTTGAGCTGTGTCGATCACTTTAGTTCTTCTCGTCGCATACACCACAGTGCCTAAAGACAAAAGTCTTTAATCAGTGCGTCTTACCTGTCATGACATACGGACGGAGCCGAGACATGGACACTCACGGTTCAACTCCTCCACCAATTTAAAGTTGCTCAGCGAGCTATAGAAAGAGCTATGCTCATTGTTTCTCTGCGGTAACAAAGTAATTCGCCAGAGAACTAAAGTGGTCGACATAGCTCAGCAGATTAGCAAACTGAAGTGGCAATAGGCTGGTCATATCTGCCGTAGGACCAATAACCGTTAGGTTAGACTGGTTCTAGGGTGGAGACCGCGAATCGAAAAACGTAGCGTAGGACGCCCTGTGTCTCGGTGGAGCGACGACATTCGCAAAGCGGTGGGCAGTGACTGGAAACATAGAGCCGAAGATCGGGCTTAGTGGCTTGTCTTGGGAGAAGCCTACGTCCAGCAGTGGTCTGATACCGGCTAATAATGATGATGATAATAGGAAACGAGTAAGTGGGAAATATGTGATAATACGTATAGCATTACCCAGAGATGTCCTATAGTATATCCAAGTACGCTAGATATGCTACGCTGTATTTATTTCATGAATTAATTTTAAACAGTCCCTACATACCCCCCCCCCCCCCCCCCACACACACACACGCACACACACACACACCTCTTATTCTAAAATTTATTTTGTTTTGATATACCCTATAAACCTATTGCCCTATGTAAGATGTTGTTTTAGAATAACAAAACTTACGACGAACGAAAGACATCTTTGTATATCTACTCACCTATATAGGACCCACCGTAACCTATTATAAAAGATACCATGGTTACCACTCGATCGATCGAGCTTATATGGATCGAGGAGAGTTATTGCACAGTACTTTAAAGGTTATTGCAACAGATAACTCTGATAAGATATCTGATGACGCATACATAATAGCTACATAGCTTTATTCAGTATACGCCTTAGCTAAAAGTCGATGCAACACAATCGAGCCTGTTCGTTTAAGGTTCTATACCCTAGAGTTAAGAACTAAATGGTTTATGTTTAAATTATAAATGACTACAATAATAAAAAACTACATTTAATAAATGTCGTATTCAAAACAATGACGCGTACAGCTAGGGTGGTTAAGAAGTCACTTTGCAAAATGTCTCGTAGCTGAATATAACAAAGTGCAGTCTCAGTTCATCAATTCAGTCTATCCGTTTTTAGTACAAATTCGAAACGATGGCAAAATGCCTAAATGTTCTCACAACTGTTTGCTTTACAACTATATGCAGCGATAAATTATAAGAGATTAGAAATATAGAAAGAAAGAAAATATGTTTATTTAACATCATAATTATATAATTGTTGCTGGAAGACTACTGAATACTACAGTAATTCTTTCGTAACTAACGGTCGATTGTTTTAAAACTCCTCATCAATTAAGCCGTTACAATGGCTAGCTAATACTTAATCGTCAAGTTTATCTATCACTAGAATCTAACCCCAACAGCGTCTATTATGAACAAAAATGGCGCCTGTGCGCGTCAGACCACGCACTGCGAAGACACGATAAACGCTGCCGGCCAATTCAGCCCGTGCCTATTCTACAGGCGAATTCAATTAACTGTACAAGGCTCGAGAGTAATAAATTCTCTAAACAATCAGAATTCGAGCCCTGGTAATATGTACGTTCGCTTGCATACGCATTGCGGCCGTGGCTCTGTTTAATCAAGGGATAAACACGCGGTACGTACCCGGGGTCCCTTGTGGACACATGTATCTATGTGCCTTTTTTCCACCAACCGTAAAAAGGTTTATGTGTCCATTGTTGCTGGAAAGATTACTTTGTGGCATTTATTTTGGGGGTAGTTAATTAATGCGAATTACAAATGGACGATAGCACTTGTGTTTGGACACAAAAAGGGTGTTTTTCATGAACTAAGTATGTGCATTAAAGTGTACGAATGTGTGTGCTTGTAAATTTTATCATAAATAATATACGATTTATGATAAAATTTACAAGCACATTAAAATATTATCTAATACTGATAGATAAGTTAACGTAAACATTTACATGCAAAAAACAATCACCTACATTATGATTTAATTTTTAAACACCGATGACACCGATTTGGACATTTCAGCTACAGATAATTTGTTGGTTATCAAAAAAGAAAACACACGTATACTACATAACGTAAGTATTACGTCTGTATATAAAAGTCGTGCGACGCCAGACTTAAAAGTCTGGAACAATATCCGTCATAGTTATCATAATTTAAAATCGTTTATAGGACTAAGAGAATTCACTTCAAAAGCTGCGCTAGTTATTTTCAGTGCCAAGTGAGGTGTCATCAGTAGGATAGTAGGTAAACCCTTTTACACAAAATTATTTTCCAAATCTTTCCAGCCATTCAAGACACTTGAATAATCGATAAACATACATTAAAAAAATATTCAAACGAATCGAGAACTACCTCCTTTTTTGAAGTCGGTTAAAAAGTTAATTATTAACTTACCTTCTGTATTCAAATTCATATGAATTAATTAATGTTTTGAGATTTGAATGGCACATTGCCCAATAAAATAACAGGGCATTTGAGACAAGATCTTCATGTCTCCGGTTAACAGGCCAGATGCAGTGACGTGCAAAATTCTGGATAGCCAGAATTTTGCCTTACGCCCATGTATGTATTTATAATTGGTAGACGTCATCGCTTACCATCAGGCGAGCTTCGTGTTAATACTGTTATAATATACGTTAATCGTAATAACTCTTGCTCAAAAACACATTTTACTGAAATAGTAATGTTTTTCAGTTGAAATGACAATGTGTCCAGTGAAATTACAGGACATGTGAGACTTGGCAACTTTATGTCTCAAGGTGACAAGTGCAGTGCAGTGACATGCAAATATGTATCTGTTATAGGTAGACGTCATCGCTTACCATCAGGCGAGCGTCGTGCTTACCTTTTACCATAAAAAAGTAACTTAAGTTACGATTTATTTTATTAATAAAGACACGATTAATGTTAAAAGCCTTTGTTATAATAACATGCATGAATAACATTCGTATGGTGGCTTTGGCATCACAAAGCAGAAAGGCGCCTTTACTTTAGGGGGTTGCGCTCATTGCAGGGGGTATCAAACACTTGGAAGTGTATCTCAGTTGAACAAAATGGCTGCACTCAATGGATCACGGATATTATCATGGATTATATCTGTTGAAAATATTAAACTTTCAAATTTTTCAATGTTAAAAAGTATATAAAGTAATAAAAGTTCACATTTATCCAAATTGAACATTGCTTAGTACTTCAAATTATAACAAAACTCAAATATTTTACAGTCAGTGACCGGTTTTACACATCCGGGCATCAAGCGGGACCCGAGCAAGTTTCCTTGTTTTTCTGTCCGAGGCGACACCTTTGTAAAGTGCTTTCTATGGAAATTGTGTTTTTACTAAAAGTTGTTGTTGACATCGTTGCGTCGGCGGCAAAAGGGATACAAGCCGTCTGTTCCATTGTTAGCGGGTCGTGAGTCGCGACCTGCAGCCTCCTTCATTATTCAACATCCCTTCGGAAAAAGCTCCTCACCCGCTAAATTAGGTTTAATTAACCTTTATTAGAGTCGTATCCGAGACGCGGCCGCGACAAGCGTATCGCTCCACCGATTCCGTTATCTGATCCATCGTAAAAATTAATTACGTACACATGTTCATAAATATCTAAACTGTTAGCATTTACGGCTAACGTTCGCTTCGACGGTTCACGCGAACGCTCACGCACCTACGGTTGCGCCCGCGTAATTAGTAAGCTGAGCAAAAACCGAACATGTCAACCACTACTTTATTTAGTGTGAGTTTTTGTGTTACTTCCTGTCGTGAGAGTGAGACGCCTGGGCGCTCTCATATATTCCAAAAATGCGAAATTGGCTCAAATTGCTTGTTATTAACGATGACAGATGTCTTGGCGCCAGCCTCTGTGATTCGCTCATTTAAAATAGAACCTTTTGTCTTATGTCTTAAAGAACACATTTGTGTATTTAAAATCCCAGGGCTCTACAGGCGACCGATCGGATGTGTTGATACCACAGCTATGGATATGCAATTAGTGACAAAGTTTTTTTCTCTATTGAAAAATGAGATGTCGAAGTCATAATATAATTGTAATAACAGGCTTTATATTAAAACGTTCGGTAAGACATCATTAGTGGATCAGATCGATTAAAGTGTTGTAAAAAGTCCTATATTGATGTAGTTTATTTTAATACTTCTACGACATCAAAATTTTTGAGAGATAGGTATGTTTGCTATCCATTTGAAAAAATAAATAAGTCTAATAACCTAGTTACGAAATGAAAGTACTTACCTACCTAAACTACATATGGCAAAACAATTAACTTATTTTGAAAATTCCTCCATAACCGCATTTCTATTTTTTTTAATCAATCTAATAAGGAATGTCATCGATTGGCATTAAAATATGTTTTATTTTTATAAATTGGCAATTTTCAGACAGTTATTTTGTTTTGTTAATTTTAGTATTAAATATCAATTGTCTAAACTGAAACTAGAGGATATTCTCTTTAAAAAGTTTTCCTTTCGCAATAAGGATAAGAAAAGCCTATTCTATCTACCCTTAAAGAACCCTCAATAATTTTGTCTGCTTTATTTATAAGCAGCAGGCACAAATATTTAGATAAGGAGATTTTTATACGTTTGTATCTTTGTTAGGTACCTCCTATCTGCGATATCTGTTGATCAATTTGGATAATTATTTTATATGGTGGTTTTATTTATATATGTTTACATTTACCACAATCATACACCTATCTGACAATATCTAGAGATGTAGAAAGCTTGAAGCTCTGTGGAGATATGATTAGTATCAAGACAAATCAAACGTGTTACTAAAAAAAGGTATTAATGTAAGAAAACTTAAGTAAATTATGACGTAAGTAATGCGTGGTATTTGAAGAGTTGGTTTGTTTTTATTTGGTAAACGATCTTAAATTATTGGAACTATGGGGGATTTATTGGATGGGAGGAAGGGGTCTAGATGGGAAATCCCGACCGACGCCTTTGTACGTAGTAGTTTGCTAAAACGTACAGATAAGTTTTTTAGTTTCATTATGGCTCCACACGATTAGTGTATTTAGAGTAAAAGTTTAGGAATAAATTCAAGTTTTCGCAGCTTCCAGTCATAATTTCGAGTCAAAGTCACATTCAAGTCAGTTTTAAATACAATGAGAGCACATGAAAACTAGTAAAGATAAAATATAATAAAATAAAATATATTATATAAAACACGTGCTACATCATCGATCGCATCGTCACTTAACATTAGGTGAGACAGTGGTCAAACGCTTGCCTATCAGGGGCCTTATTCAGTATGACCATTTTAAAGTCTTACCGTGCCGTGTTACGTTATCTCCGCGTTATGGTATTCTCTATACCAATTAAAACGCGGTAGGGTAAGGTTATGAGTGCGTTTTGAGCTGTCAAAATATCGTGACATATGAGGACGTGTAACGCGCGCGTTTTGTATAATTTACCTATAGTGTGGCATACAGAATACAATTTTTCAATAACGTAACGTGGCGCGTTAAGGAACGCGTTATCTCATTGGTCGAACTGAATAAGGCCCCTGTTATACAAAAAAAAAACAATTTTATTACCATTCCTTCATTGTGGTTGTTATTAAAATAGGGTACAGTTGGGGGTATATTCATAGGTTATTTGAACTATGGGAACTTCTATTTAAAAAAAATATATATTTATAGTATATTTTTTAATTTTCTGTTACAATTTACAAATTGAAATATAATAAATTTACTATCTTAATATTATTATTTTAAATATTAATACATATCAAAATAATAATATGAATTGTAACAGACACCAATAGGAGAGAGGACGAAATAGAACTCAGAACACCCTTCGCTGCAGTTCAGCCCTACACAATGTTCTCCGCTCACAATTGCTAAGTAGACCTACAAAATTCCGTATATATAATAAGACCGTGATTAAAGCCCATTCTAATGTATGGCTGTGAAGCTTGGACACTCATCCAAAAAGAGGAGAGGAAGCTTTTGGTTACCAAGAGAAAAGTACTCCGCAAAATACTAGGTCCGGTTCATCTACACAACGGCAGCTGGAGGATAAGAGTCAATATAAAAGCCTGCCTAGACCACGCCTATGTTAAAACAAAAGGCAGGACTGTGGGTATAGTCTGCAAATGTTCAATTACAAACCACGATGTGCTTATTATCGGTATGACAATGGCAAATAAGAAAACTAAACCAAATAGGTTAATTACCAAAATTAATTATGCAAATGTATCCTCCGAACTAAGAAAGTCAGACTGGAGCCAAATTTTGAATTCAGAAAACATCAACGACGCTGTACTACATTTCAACAACCTCATCTCGGAATGTATTCAGTGAAACACACACACAAAGAAGGTTAGCCGTTCAAAATTCAATTTGAAACCCTGGATCACTCCAGGTATAATGAGGTGCATGAGGCACCGTGACAGCCTCCATCTACAACTTAGGAATGAACCTAATAACGAAACCCTTAAGGTAACATATAATCGGTATAAAAATTATTGTAATAATCTACTTCATAACCTAAAAAACAACTATGATAATACTCGGCTCACAGAATCACGCGAGGACCCCAAGAAAATGTGGAAAACCATAAAAGAAGTCTGCCACTTTTCAAGACCAGAAATGGACTGCCAAGAACTTATTATAGCATCTAAAAACCCTGCAAAATTATTAGAAGACTGTAACAAGCACTTTGCTACTATAGGAGAAAAACTGGCGGCAAAAATTATCGACAAATTGAGTACAACGGAAGGTACATTGGCAAACTGTTTTGATAACGCCAGTAGATGCCCAAACTCATTGTTTTTGGTCCCACTGACCCCGCAGAAGTGCACGCTATTATAAGAAAGCTCAAAGTCGATAGTGCTCCAGGCATAGATACTATCACTCCCATACTGCTAAAGTGCGCGAGTGATTCACTGACGATGCCAATTGCCCACTTGTGTAATCTGAGTATGTCAACCGGGGTGTTCCCAGATTGCTGGAAGATTGCTGTAGTTGTTCCCATACATAAAGGTGGTGTCAAAACAAGTCTGGACAATTATAGGCAAATCTCGTTGCTAAGTGTAGTATCCAAAATCCTTGAGAAGATAGTGAATAAAAGACTGATGGCCTTCCTCCAGAAAAATGAACTTCTCTCAGAACGCCAATTTGGATTCAGACAAGGTAAGTCCACAGAAGATGCCATTCAATTACTAACTGAAACTGTTTCTTCCCACTTGGACCGTGGCCAGCGGTGTATCGGAGTCTTTCTCGATCTTGCCAAAGCATTCGATACAGTATCTACTACTATCTTACTGAAAAAGCTCGAGTGCTTTGGCATCAGAGGTATAGCTCTAAGTTAGTTTTCTAGCTACTTAAGCAACAGACAGCAATGTATTAGAATAGGACAACAGGTAAGCGGTGTTTCAAACATTGCGTTTGGCGTCCCGCAAGGTAGCACTCTGTCTCCCACCCTGTTCACGGTTTACATGGACGACATATTCAGGACTAAAACAAAGGACGTAGAACTTATATGCTACGCTGACGATACTGTAGCCATTTTTCACGGAGACAGCTGGATATCGACTAAATTAACCGCAGAAAATGGAGTGGTTGAGCTGGCCCGGTGGTTTGACGCAAACCTACTCACCTTAAACTCTAACAAAACAAACTACATCCCGTTTCACATTACACGCGCTACCAGATCAAATCACCTAAACCTACAGCTTCACCAGACATTATGTGCAAATAGTAACAGCGTAAACAGGAGTCAAGAGAGTTGTCAGTACAATGTTATTGAAATGGTTCAGCAAACTAAGTACTTAGGAGTAATTGTGGACCAAAATCTGTCCTTCAAGAATCATCTAAACACTCTTGCAAAAAGAGTTCGCAGACTAATCTACGTGATGAAAATTTTAAGATCAGCTGCCACCTTATGTGTAAGAAAACTGGTTTATGTAGCAATGTGTCAGTCAATTATACAGTACTGTATAGGAGTTTGGGGAGGGGCAGCAAAAAGCCACATTATCGTACTCGAACGGGCTCAACGAGCAGTCCTAAAAGTAATGCTAGGTAAGCCCCGCCGCTATCCTACCGAAGAACTCTATAAGGACGTACTGGTACTACGAGTACGTCAACTGTTCGTCCTTCGAGCAGTACTTAAGAGATACCCGTTTCCTACTCGTCAACTTGACCCTGAAATAAGGTACAAGCCAGCTAAACAAGAACTGCCAAAAATTCACAAGGTATTTGCCGAACGTCTGCCAAGGTACGTCCACGTATACTGCTTCAACGCTGTTTGTAGACTAATTGAGTTCAGAAATTCCAACTACTGGGAAGCAAAAAATAAAATAAAAAAGTGGTTACTGTCTCTCAACTATGAAGAAACAGAGAGACTTGTTATATGCAGAGAAATATGAGCTAGTAGCCCACTTTAATGATAAATTACCATTTACAACAAACATAAATCCATAAAATAAATAATAATTTATAGATATTAAGTTCCTCTCACACACTCAAACACATACACACACACACACACTCACACATACACATAGGTACTCGCACATACAGACTACTTTACTTTCCTTCATTATGCCAGTCTCAGTTCATCATATTAATTTAGATTTAAGTATAATTATTTTAAAACTTCTTATTTAATTTATAATTATTACAATTTCATTCATGTCAGGTAGATACATCTCCCTCTAATAACCCTAATAATTCCCTTTTATGCCTAAACAAGGCCTACAATATTGTTCTTGAGCCATAGAAAAGATAATAATACTACGTTGCGCTACTATTTATGCCATAACTCTGGTCTATGAATGATCCATCCTGATTATGTGATTGCATAAACGGAGTCATATGGTATAATAGGTTATAATTCGATGTAGTACAATATATCTACAGAAATTTAACTGATCTTGTACCTATCGAGATAAAAGTATAGGTAAATAGTACAATTTATTATTTATTATATATAATTATTTAGATAACGCCGTTTTATATAGGAATATGTAATTGAATAATAACAATATAGTTATACATGTACAGTAAGCGCCTAGACAAAAAGTATACAGAAAATTGCTACTAAAAGGGTTCCCAAGATACAGGCTATGCCTAGTTTGGGACCCGCCGATAAATGTCGATGTTGCTTTTTGTGTAGCTGTTACAATTTCGTCTTTATTATAATTAAACTTAACAACATATATACTTAACAACACTGATAACAGGATGCATTTAGTATTTAATTTGATTAAGACTAGA
The DNA here is from genome assembly GCA_954871355.1 of Cabera pusaria. NCBI lineage: Eukaryota > Metazoa > Arthropoda > Insecta > Lepidoptera > Geometridae > Cabera > Cabera pusaria. Next base: position 24,374,969 of record OX940885.1, on the reverse strand, counting down.
AAATGTTAATTTCAAGCAATGTCAACTTATTAATTTTCCATTATAAATAAAAATAAACTGAAACTAAACTGAAAACTGGAAAGACTTTATGCTGAACCCAGCATCGTGGGTGAAATTAAAGCTCACAGGCTTTGATAGCTTGGACGTATCGAGCGGATGAAGATGATCGTGCCGTCAAACGTGCATACCTAGGACATGCAAAAGGCCGGCGTCCCGTCGGATCGTTGGTCAGGCGAGGTCTAAAAGGACAACCCAACTCGGAGTATCCGACTAGAGAAAGACCGCGCAATCCAGAGAGCAATGGCGTCTTTTAACATCAAAGGCCATCAATCCACTTTGGGGTCATCGCGCCAGCCTAGTTAAAGTAAGTAATATTAATAATATGTAGCAAAAGGATTGTTTTTAACAAGTGTCTCACGACACCTCTCGCTCTCTATTAATTTATTAAGATATTATTATTCCTATAAATGCAATCAGTCCCGGAGAACGTTAGTACCTACCTACCTCTCTCTACTCTGTATAATAATTTAAGTAAGTACATAGTTTATAATTTTGTATAGTGAAAACGAGTGAGTAGGTACTATGTCATAATTATATCCGTTATGCTTCGTAATCTTTTAGATTGATATGTTTTTAAATAATTCCCTGGCCTTTTCTAAGTAGCTATTATCACTGAGGTACCTACAGCTGAGATTTGTATCTATGTATATTAATGAACAAATCTTTATTAACAGTAAGATAAGTACTAATACGGTACATATTCGAATTATTATGTTTTCTATTATGTTATTTATTCTATGTTATTCGGATGATATATTCTGAAGTGGATAGGTACTTCTTTATGTTACCTAAATATCTACCCATTTCATAATTACGTTTTATTCGAAGCTTTATGGTTAAATAATAAACAACTAATTTGTCTTAGGAAAAAATGCTCTAATCTTATGATAAAATCTTTGTTTTTTATGACTACCTACTTAATATGTTTTTTTTTATTTGATTTTCAGATATAGAAACCAAATTTTACAAAAAACAACTGAACAAAGGAACCTGCTGACTAGTTTTTTTTATTTTACCAAACAATATTAGATACTAATAGCTGTAACCTATTTGCCCCACGCCACATCACGATGAAAGGACACAACGCTCTGAGGCTGTTGGCAAAACAAACACATATCATAGAGATAGTGAAGACAGTCCAGTCATTATATTCATTATTACACTGGGCCTCAAAAAACGGGCCTGTTATAAAAAACGATAACTTTTAAAATATTTGTGCAATACGTTGAGAATAAAAGTTAAATTAAAATTTATTTCATTGCTAATATAGAAAGAAGTAAAACTTTTTTATTTATTTTTAGAGATTGTATTAAAGTTCACAAAGAAAATATTACAAACGATTTTTAAAAATTGTATCTAACATTGGTGGAAATCATGGCAATATTATATACTTAACAGCTGTATTGCCTTAAAAGCTCGTAGTGGAACTACAAAATGTTAAAATGTGTAAAAATTGCATATATTTGATATTATATTATTATACTATAACTAGCACATTTTTCGAAATCTCGTGAATCTTGTCAGTGGTTATTTTTACTAAACTTACTTTTTATTTATTATATACGTTATGATATGACTTTAAAAATAAAATGTGATAATATTTTTGCAATTATTAAGATTTTTGTTACCAACCATTTGTAACCGATCCGCTTTCTTTGCAGTATCATTTAAATGTTAAAATATAATACATATTTCTATATGAATTAACATGGGAAAAACAATCATTGTTTATCGAAACCTGAACTTCGCGTACAATATTTACATTCTTTACTAAGACTTACACAAGTTATACCTACTATGAATTTTATGATGCGAGCGCCACCTAGCGATAGACATTTGAACTAGCACCATATCCGTATAACGGCATTTTCTGAAACCAAGGTGCAGTTTCATTCATGAAACCACTGCTGAAGATCATTCATAGAAGAATAGGTAACTATTTTCATACAATGTATAATAGTAGTACCTAATTTTAAATATCTGCTTGAAGACTAGTACTTGTTTTATAGTATCAGCTTAGACCTTGCATACCTAGACTTTAAATGCAAAAACAGTTATTGATATAGGTAAATGATTAGGTAGGTACTAACCTACTAGGTACTTAAATTAAGTGTCTTAACATATAACGTGATACCTAACATATTGATCTTGACTTGACCCTTCGTTGTCCCCTACTGATACACAATTTGAATCTGACTTTTTAGACTTTCAAAGGCGATTCAATGTTGCATTTCTAGCTACTACTTATGTGGTGATATGTGAACATGATGTTGCTTGAAGTGCCTATACATATATATATATATATATAAATATATCTAGCTAGGGAAACGCAAGAACAGCAGTTCTAATTGCTATTTAAAACTGCTGTTCTTGTGCTCCTAACTAAGGGTCAAATACTCCTGGAAGAGAGACCTCTCCAGGAGTTATTGCCACTTAAATACGTACCAGTTATTTCTCTTGAAACCGAGTCGTCAACTATCCATAAGAATTTTTATGATATGAAACTTTAAGGCCCTTATAATTCTGAAGTATGTTTACCTACCTACATTTAATTATAGTTCAAAATAATTCTTATATTGGCAACTAGAATTGTGTAGGTAGTACCTAATTATCAGGATCCACTGCCGTAATGTTGGCAGAGATTTTATCCATGTTAGGTAATAGCTCTTATTAACAACATATTATATTATATTATTATTCTCTTGATGTTTACCTATATGTAAGTATCCTACCGAATGTCGTTAAGGTTATATTTGCAAAATATTGATACCTAGGCATCTTAAGTAATTTTATTCGTTAAAGAATCTCGTCAGACTATGCATTTAAACTTGTAAATATATTACTTACCGTCATACATACCTACCTACATAACAAGTTATTAAGTTTATATGCCTCTCTGTAGCACCTATATCTGTGTGCTCTCTACACGGCTGCCTTTGTGTTTGTAGTCTGAAAAGCCCTTATTTATGTACTCATGGAACTTCACACGAATAAAGGCATTTCGAATGCATACACAGGTGGTAAAGTCTATAAAATCAACGCTTAACTCAGCACCGCGTTGTTTGTTCGTAAATCTGACGAGAAACTTGTCCTCAGCCGAGCCATTTTTTGCCACTAGAGATTTGTTTGCCTGCGGTACTGGGCTGGTGTACTGTCTCGACGGAAACCCATAAACATGATCAAGTCGGGCCGGGCCGTCTCTGCCGCTTTTTTCCAGCGCCCCACCATGGCGTGGGCGGCTGTTATCACACAGGCGGGGCTTGTCCGCCTGGAGGGGATGCCTCTCAGCCAATCCGACTTTACAAACTTATCCGCCGTTTTGAAAAGGAAAGGAAATTGATGGCCTCATTGGGCGAGATGTGGAGGCCACGCCTCCGGGGCGGGGCTAAATTGGACGTCTCCTACGGCGGCAGGGCGTCGAACGTAGTACGCGCGCCAGTCGGTGTTGAACCTCGAACGTGTGAAGAAGGTACAGGCCGGTCGTAGAGCGAGGGTCCGGCATGCGAGACGCGCGCGCACCGGCCCTCTGACGCGCGGGAATGGCAGCGCGCCGGACTATTGCCGCGCATACAACAAACTGTGATATATTACATTAATTTCTTATTAGAATAAAATTAATTTAAGGAAATAATACGTCCGTGATAATATAGACTTATAAAGACAGTGATTTGTGTGAAGCCGCCCATATGATCGTCCCGATGGCAGCGTACGCACAATTCGGCTACTCATACCCGCCCGCCTCGCAGGTTAGTACTTACCTTCACATGTTGCATACATATGCATACAGTTATGTAACTATATAGGTTATGTTTAGATGTTACCAAGGTTAGGTGTGTAATAGATTCTTACAATATGGCGACAACAAGCGGCCTCTGTTTAAGAAAATTAAGCATCAGCTTATCGCCATCGTATCTACACGTATGCAATCCTTGTTTGCATCGTAATTAAATCATCATTTAGCATTGAGGCTATCTACACGTAACTAGCTACGTAACGGCGTGATAAGAGCATGTCAACATGTTACTTTGTCTTTGTAATATAGTGCCTACAGATTGTACCTAGATAGCATAATGCCTAGGTAATAACTTATAATAGAGATAGATAGATATACCTACTCTCTACGCTGGTAATTTATCCACTTAATGGATTTTAGCGGCTTAGAATGTTATCAGACTTGTGTTATGATCGTGTCTATACCTTCTTACACTTAGGCCTAAATGGAGAGAGTCACTAGTTTTAATATTTCTATGTCTGGTTTATGTAAATATCATTATTATAGGCATTTTCATTATACCAACCTGTTTATTTACCTATATGTATTATGTTAAGCAGTTTCTTTGAAGTAGAGTATGGTATTGTTTTTTAAGATAACCTTATAATGTTGCTTCTTACAATGTAAATCTTACTCATACAAAATGATAAAGTTTTAAGGGTTTGAAGTTACTTACTTATAATTAATTATATTTAAGAGCAAGTTTACCAAATCAGTAAGGTAGTAAGTAGATTAACAATAACACACATTTACATATTTTATTGTTACCAATGATTTGTAATGATATTATTATAATCACAACATATTATAATACAAAGTCACCCGCGCGGCGGGCCGCGTCTGCCTGTCTGTTAGCGGTAAACTTAAAAACTACTGAAGGGATTTGAATGTGGTCTATATGTGGTCACAAATAGACAGATTGATTTATGGGAAAGGTTTAGGTGTATAATTCGTTAAGGTTCTGTATGAATTGGTTGAAATCTGATCGTTGAAGATGTCAATTCATACTCGACGCAACAAGCTGATGCAAAATATGTAGGCATTTAGCTCTACCCATGCGAAGCTGGGACGAGTGGCTAGTATTTTATGTAAATAGGTGTGCAGTTAATATAAATATCCTTATTATCATTTATTTTTTAATTTAGGTATCATATACTTATTTATATTGTCTAAGTAGGTGATTATTTTAATTTTAGTTAGTTTAGTTAATATTTGTCAATTTATTTTGATGTTATTTCTATTAAAAAAAAATTATTGGTAGATACTTTAATGAAACAATAGATTTAAGCGTCTGGAAACAATAAATTATTCTTTTATCATATTAAATTAGCATTGATTTTCGCATTTGAAATAGCTCTGTATGTGGTATTTTAAGTGTATGGTAATTCTGAATATTATTAAATTAAATGTATACAAATATTAACAACTAATGCTCCATTGTTAAGATACTATTGATTTCTTAAAGCTCAACATGTTATATTTATTAATGATTCCCTCAAATAAAATTAGGTAAATTATCCCGATTTAATACTTATTCTAATAATCATTCATAGAAAAAAAAACTATAATTTAAACCATTCATATACAGGTACAATACTATGAACAATTGATGAATTTATAAATATATGTATATATATATATATATTATACCTGTAGTAAACAAAATACATAGTTTAGTTATTCATATAGGTAAATCACTTAGGCCTAAATATACGCACGATATTTTCCTCGCTTTGCAGTTTGCATAAAACTTAGTTAAATTATATTTTGCTTTAGTAGTGACATTAATTTTAATATTATTGTTTATATAGGTATGTATCTACTGACACGTCAGTGTAATTAACTACTTGCTCAGAGTATTTTTTTTATAGAATCAATGATAAAAACACCATACTAACATAATACTTAAAAACACCATTTTCATTTAAGGTTGAGAATATGTCTCCACATTTTGAATCTCTTCTAAAGAAAAGTAATGTTTTTTATTCTATTCTGTAGTTAACATTTACTAATATTACTTAAACAGGTGGTAGATGCATTATATCAATGTTTCTCCTGACTTGCTTTCAAAAGAAATCTTACCACCATTAAGGAGAAAATCGCTAACAACTTTGTTTCGGCACAGCTCTTCAGAGTCAGATATTCTACGCTTAGCATGTTCACCATCCTCGACTAACTACATCATCGCTTACCACCAGGCGAGTTAGTGGCCAAACGCTACGCTATCAGATACCAAAAAGAGTTAAATTCATCAACTGTGTTGTGCAATAAATATTTATATATATGCTTAATATGTATATTTATCTAGGTATGTATATATTCCTGAAGTTGACAGCAACACCTACATAAGTAAGTACTAGATATTCTTTTAAATTTAACAGTTATACTGTTAATAATTTACTAAGACGCAATCTAGACAGAAGAAACGTAAGATGCGAAACGTAAAAGACGGAAAACGACGCGTCTCCGTCCTCTCTGTATGTTTTGAATGGAGAAGCCTGAGCACTTATTTAAACTATTAAATTTTAAAGAATGTAATTAAAAACACTGTAATTAGATTGTGGAAGCTAGTGATGACATTACATTAAATTGGATTCTAAGTCTGCCAGACAGTCTCAGTATCAGTCGTGAAGTGGGTCGCAATCAAAACAAAAATAAATACACCTTTGCCTCCTAGCTGTAACGGTGGGACAAAAGAAACTGAAAGTCCTGGGTTATAGAAACATTACTGTTAAGAAAAAATCTGTCTCATATGAAAATTGTGCATATTTTGAAACCATAAGTATTTAGACATATTTCAGGAGTAAATTCCGAGCAGTTCGACTATATATATTATATAACTATATATATAACAATAGGGCGCCAACTAGTTACAACGCTCTAAGTCGTAGAGATGTGACTACACTTATCTAAATCGAAAACTATTTAGAAAGTATTGCTGTTACCTTCCAGTCACAGTAAATCGGAATCTAACTGCTCTAACTTCGATATCATCCTCCTAGTTGATAATTAGATTCCCTAAAAATGGAATAGTACTTATAATATGTGCTTTACCTACATGCGGGCCGCGCCCCGTCCTCGCCTTACGTCTCTTCTTCATCTAATCTGGTTTCATCCATCGATTACCTAGTAACTTTGAGTTACCAAAAGTTATTCTTTGCAAATATATAAAAAAAACTTGTAGGTGTATAATTTTATCTGCAAATTACTTAATAACAAACATTAGACAACTAGAAGAACAATTTAATTAATAGCTAAGAAGTGCAGGTTATTTGCTTGACGAGACGCGTCACGCGTGCATATTTAAATTCTGGAATACAGTTATTTAGACTACTAGGATCTTGTTCTTTGCGCTCGTCATCTCGAGGCGTTATGAGCCTAATGTGCCCTGTAATTTCACTGGTTAATTTACATTCCTAACGAGAAATATTAGATATTGCTTCGCAGCAGCATACCTAGCAAAGAGCTGGTAATTATCTAGGGAACTCATGCAAAGTGTTCTGAAAAAAAAGTAATAACTAGTATATTTTTTAAGACTAAAAAGTGCTCTGCTTAGACAAAATATCAAACAAGTTGCACTCCGCGTCTTTAGTAACGCAAACACAGTAAAAGTTTTGATGATTGTATATCATTTGGTTCATGTAATAAAGTGACATAAGTACAAAAAACATTTGAAAACCTTTTGATTTATAATCGGTATAGTTCAGAAAAAGATGGTAGGGAAACTAGTTGGGTCACTTGGATCTTAGATAAATTATAATAGACAAGCTTCTGCCCGCGGCTTCGTCCGCCGTTTTCTCCAGAAATGATTATCTATTATAAGCGCTCTCACTCTCTCTCAAATGAATAATACAAACTGACAATATCTCAAACAAAGCTTACTGCTTTGTTTGAGATATTCAGTTAACGAAGTTTTTAGTAATACTGAACTAATCTCTGGGATGAGAGTAGGTACTTAGTCCTTAAAAATGGTTTCAACAGAACTCAGAGCATGTCTGAAAAAATCTGTTTAGGATACAACCAGAAGTAGAAAATAAATAATTAATGTTGCTTACAACGAAATACTTTACCTACCACAGTATTTTTTAATAAACAATATTTTTTTACTTTCCTTCTGGTGCTAAAATTACCAGGCTGCAGATCCGTGAGCTTACTCTGGAGCAAGCCACATATAACTGACCGTGTGATAAGCTGTTTATGTTTTAAGTCTACCCCTGCTAAATTAATAGTATGACTAATCAGAGGTCCATTAATTTTAAGTACTTTTTTTAGTCTATAGTATGTAAATTTGACAAAAGATCTAAAGCGAAAAATGTACTAGATAACTCGATACTACTCGTAAAATGTATAATACAGTTAGATAGTGCTAACTAGGTAGAGTTACTGGCTAACGAATAATAATGTCTGTTTACCGTTACAGCTTAATAATATTATCAAACAAAAAAAAAATAATTGAAGTACCTAAATTCAAAACTTATATTAATATAATATATTTATATTAATAATATAATTAGCGCAAAATATGTTGCAGAAAATATTGACAGAGCAAACATGTTATCAAGAAAAAGGTGCATAAAACAATGGAGTGCGTGCGGGCTTCGCTGCTTCCATTTACACTCAGGGCTTCCGCGACGCTGCGAAGAACTTTGTCGTCGTATACATATTTTACCCTAATGAATTAATTATAATTTCCATTTAGGGCCAGTTTCAACGGTTCCTGATAGCTCTAATATGAAGAAATCTGACAGCTTTTATATGGCGTCATCTGTCAGAGAGGTAGGAGAATGAAATCAATTTTCTGCCTAACCTACTACCAAAAAGTAGCTTACCAACATCAAAGAGAAAATTTGCCGCCTTACGGTGTTCCGTCAGCACACACAGCCCTGAGAGTCGAGACTAAAGTCGCACAATTACTCACCAAACGAACAGATTTAGATGTGAGTACGTAAAGTATTGTAAGCCTAATTCATCATATAGCTATCATCATCATTTCATATACCTAATTCGTTGAATAGGTAATGAATAATAGTAGATAGTATTTCATTTTATTTAATATAGACACAAACACGTGTGTGGTGTGGAAAAACTAAAACCACTACGATATACACGTGTCTCATAATTTGAATCAAAGATGTACACCAATTTTCGAGTCAATTGACCCAGAGAATAAAAAGATTCTCAGAAAATTCTACCCCCCCTCATTTTACCCTCTTAGGGGTGGAATTTTTGAAAAATCCTTTTCTTAGTGGATACCTACACTTCACACAAAGAACGCACCCTCCAAATTTTATGTCACTAGGATCAGCGGGTTGAAGTTGTACGTTGATAGGTATATCAATCAGTACTTCGAATAATTAAATATGTATAGGTTATATGACTAAGATTTCATAGATAGTATAATAAGTAATATAAAGATAGTATTTTATCCATACCAATATGAATAAAAATACATTATGTTACAAATATATTCACTATACAATAGGTTAGTATAATTATATCATAAATCTCCGAGTGTTTTCGAGGATCTTGATATAATTTCTTCGCCGCATGGCTATCTATATAGTTAAATTATTGCAGAAATGGTGACTTTTAATTTTCAAGGTAAATTTTAGCCGGCGTAAATTGGATTGCAGGGGATTTACACGAGTCAATTTGTCGGCGTATGAACTACGATGCATGGTTAAAATCGACCGTGTAAGTGGCAAATTGATTACCTCGTGCATACATCAGGTAGATCATTTTAGACGTGCGACGAAAAATCGATCCGTGTAAATTACGCATTTGTTTGTGAATTGAACTGATATTAGCAGTCCAGTGTTTTCTCTCACTGTCACACTCCACTTGCAGAGAATGCACTAGGGTAAAAAAAAAAAAACATACAGACGAATTGAGAACCTCCTCCTTTTTTGTGAAGTCGGTTAAAAACCGGGATAGATGCCCACTTTGTGAAATAATCACTTAATTTTAAATATATTTTTAAAATTTTATGAATAATTTTTATTAAATACCTCAATCTTTTACGTTTAATTATTATTATTCTTTTTTAACCTATCAAATACAGATTTTAATATCACATAAATGACCATAATTAAATTTTAAAGCGTTAAACTATAATATAAATTCTAAAGTTTTAACATTCGATGGAATCCCAAATTATCGGGATATTTCGTACATCCTCATGACTGACTGTATAGGTTTTCTATAGTCCAAGAACATACTCGAGCTCGCACTCCTTCCTTACTTTTATATTTTCGTGACATAGTTCTGCTATAATCAGTGAAAAGTATATCTAATCCAAATATAAATACATAAAAAATGTAACAGGCACTAAAAATATTTAAAAAATATACAATTACTTCATATTTGGTGTATGGAGGGATAGATGCTCCTAAGGGCACCTATACCTCGAAAAATCAGGGCAATTATCCTTTTTGATAGGGATAGATGCCCAAGTATTTTTTAGATAAATTATAAACAAAATAGCATCTATTTACAACTAGATGCAGACTCAATGAACCAGTATATGGACGTAATAAAAATATAGTGGAATTTAATACTAATTATAAAGTTATACAACGCAAAATAATAACCGTTAAATCTTTGACGTGTTCGTGAATTTCGGCGCGCAGATAATTAAACGCACGAGCGAAACGCATCCTCACTGGACGACTGTCCGTGGGTAACTTAGGTACGGGGATTGCGGCTGCAACTCATACAATTAATTCTTAGTCGCGAGTTCCGGAAGAATGGCTTTTAGACTATGAGGCATCTATCCCGCTATGGCATCTATCCCGATTTTACCCTATTTTATATCGTATTGCCACTGTCTAAAAAAAACTATAGTTTGTTATGGACGTTGTGTGTCCATTCAATAAAGTACCTAGGCTTAAGATTACCTCGGTTCTTAAAAGTCCTTGCTATACGTAGAAAAAGTATCAAGATTATAAAATTGATTTTCTTTATGCTATGCCGATGATATATATATTGCTTGTAGACAAAAAGATTCCTACAAAGATTTTTTACACTAAATAACGGTCGTTCGCGACCTTACCTACAGAAACTTTTCCAATAAGCGAGATAAGTGCTTTACAATGCTAGATATCTAGCGTTAATAATATGAATACATATTATTAATAAATAAACCGGTTAAGTGAGTGTCGAATCCGCACTTGAAGGGTTCCGTACCACTGTACAATATATTATTAGAATCACGTGTCTTGTATATACCCACCGCTTAACTTTTAAACATTGTAATGTTATTATTTTTCGTCATAGGAACCCTATAACTACGGTTACGGTGTGAAAATATCAAGTGTCTATAAGTGTAGGTTCATAACATCGAGCGAAAACGCCAGAAAAAACTGGCCAAGTGCGAGTCAGCATCGCGTCTATTATCGCTCACTTAGGGAGGGTTCCGTACAATACGAAACATAACAGAGTTTCAACCTCATATATTTGATTAATTGATATTACCAAGAATATTTGGTTTGGTCGCGATCTAGAAAGACGGGGCTCGTTTACTAGTGCCATCTATGTTATTTTGCCGAAACTAATTAGATAGATGGCGTTTACAAACACGTTTTTTGTATGGGGACCCCTTTTAATTTTTAACTTTATTTTGTTTTTAGTATTTGTTGTTCTAGCGGCAACGGAAATACACCATCTGTGAAAATGTTAACTGTCTAATTATCACGGTTAATGAGCTATAGCCTGGTGACAGACGGACAGACAGACAGACAGACAGACAGACAGACAGACAGATAGACAGACGGACAGCGGAGTCTTAGTAATAGGGTCCCGTTTTACGCTTTGGGTACGGAACCCTAAAAAACAGGTTTCTTGTATGGGGACTCCCGTTAACCTTACCTAGTATTATCATTTCGTGACATAGCGGCAATAGAGATGGACAGATGGACGGACGGGCGTACAAACAGCGGAATCTCAGTAATAGGGTCACGGTGGCACCCTTTGGGTACGGAATCCTAAAAATGATGTGCCCTATTTTTAGGTTTCTAATTTTTTTAATTACAGGTAGGTACAATTTACCTTTTTCTTTGTTGAATCAACCAAAAACGTAAAATTTAATGTCAAATTGCTTGTATATTAGGTAGGTACACAGTATCTGGGCAACCGGGCTTTGCTCGTTTTTTTTTTATAAAATCGAGTTTTTACAAAAATACAACTACGTAAGTCAAAAGAAACACCTTTTCTAAATACATTTTTTATTCAAGTGGTATAATAATATATAGCCGTTGCCGAGATACGCCATGGATATATAAGACTTACCTAATGGGCTTCTTGTTTATTAGTTAGTTAGTAGATTGAAAGTGCATCGATTGGAAGAGGTCAATGTACAGATGTGGACTAATCTAAGCTAAAGATGGTGACGATATGATAATACAGGTTCCTGAAGAAAATAGTAAGATTGTTGGAATGGATTTGTTTCCCCTGCCTACACTGTTCTAATTATAAAATGTATCTTTGATTGATTAAATGAGATATTAACTTGTAACTGTGTTTTATTTACTTACTTTACATACATCATTGCTTTGCTTTGCATACATCAGCACTTTTTTTTGCGTTATGTGATTCTAAAAGATTACATGACCACGTAATAGGCATACTTATCATATTCATTATATTTGTATGTTTCTTAATTTAATTAGGTCATACTTACGTTATAGATCTCACTGAGTAATAAATACACCGAAGCAGTAAAAACAAATCAAAGTGTCAAACTAATAATAATTTAATGAATTAATAATGGAATCATTCAATAAGTCGGACACTGATACCTATAACTCTTAACTTGATTTAGAAGCGATGACGCTTAAAAGAAAGATATTATAGTTACAAAAACTTTAAAATAAAATTTTAATGTAAATGTTATAAATGCTACTAAAAGCTAAATTATGCTACTATTACCTACTAGGTATAGCTAAATTTACGAGTAAAACACTAATGTTTAGTCGACCACGATTTGCCAATGAACCTACTGTCATTTTAACTACACAAAACCTCGCCTGTTGTGGACGCCACCTATCAAATGAAATATCTAAAACAACACCATCGCCTTTTATTATTATTATACAATAAAGTTAAGAAAAAAATGCTGGCACATAACATTCGGTTTTCACAAAGAAGTTTTAAGTAAAAACGGTGCACTACCAGCCCGAAAGAGACCGAGGTTGAACGGAGTTTGTCCCTTTCTTTTGTATGGATTAGCTGCTGTGCATGAGTCTTATATTGGAAGTCCATGGGTTTTCACATCGGTTTGATAACATTCGGCTCTTTCCATTTTTAGTCTATGACTTTACATTAAAATCACCATACAGTAGCAGTGTCACTCGTAGCAGTTATAGTAGCATACAACTAAAATATAACGTATATGGCGCTGAGACATAATTTAATGCTACCATTCTCTCTATAGTAGAGTTTTAGTTCCAGTCACTACCATTTGGCAGCCTGCACAATAGGATCTAGCGTGGCGGCGCCAGGGTGTCGACGGAATGTCTCGCATCATAGACCATTTCCTCTTCCGAGGAGTTAGCCATTGTTATGACAGTATTTTTCAAAAAAGATCAATTATTCATATATATTAATTTCAATTATGTTATTGAAATCATATACAATGTATGGCTATGTTTTTTATGACTTTGAAGAATACTAATGCCGAATTATATCATGAGCTATTTTCAAAATTCATGTCTGCATCATTGTCTAGTGTCAAGAAGAATGGAATACTATTTCATTGAGCTCATGATCTTTCTAAACAAGAACAGGTTACATAGGTCCTAATAACGAATAGTACTTTCACTTGGTAAGTGCATTTGACTGCTAGTTGAGATAACTTTAAGTTTTTTTAAAGTTTTTTAAGTTTTTTTCTGCTATTAATATTCCTAAATTTTATTTCAATTCTTCTTATGCCTTCTTAGGTGGATAAGACTCATATACCTTACATAATTGTGCTTCTATGTGCTGCTTATATATTAAGACATATTTGAAAGAAAATATTGTATTTTGAATTAACACCACAAATTACTTATTATTTAATATTTTCCGCTCAACTATTCACACAGACACACGTCTGAATTCCTATTAATTACACTATCCAAAACATACATGATTTATAATAATCAAATTCAATCAGACCAACTATCAGCTTATCCCAAACTTCACAATAACAGACATAAAAATAACTTCAAAGTTTTTTACTTTAAATAATGAGTTCAACATTTTAAAGGTAATGCACAAGAAATAAATAATAAATGCATATGATTATTTGATAATAAGCGGAATTTGTATCACAAGTATAAAGTTGCAAGTGATTAGTCTAGTTTTTAATTAATGTCATAAGAGGGTTTGTTTTCTTGTCAGGAGTGGGGTCAAGCAGCTGTTAAAATTTGGAAAGCCGGCAGTTCGTTGCATCCGCCTAGCTTTTATAATAAGCTTAATAAAGTAATACGAAGTTAATTAAATATTTATTAAAACCTACCCGCATTATTAAAAATAAAAAGGGATGGGACAATAATTGGACCGTTAAGCGTAACCTAAGAATACACAATTAAAAAAAAATGTGTCTAAAACTACCAACAAGTAACTATGGGTAACAGTGTACATTTTTTATAAATAAAATATGATGGTATTGTCTACCTTCATCAAAAATAATGCTTTAATTATAAATTGCATGCGTATTTGAACCGAGTCTTAATTAAAATAGTAAAAAATAATATAAAAACAGGCTGTAATTTACATTCCTTATAGAACTTTCTTAGAGAATATTAGTCATTTTCTGTTTCCGAGGACCTTTGGTCTTAAAGGACTTAGACAGGTATGTTATCTGATGCCTGTATGCATCTGCTTAGAAGAACTTAAAAGACACATGTAGTCCTTGGCTTATCAAACGTCTGTATCGAAATAGTTAGGGGATGAAATTTGGCACCAACATTTAGTACCCCAAAAAAACCGATGGCGCCACAATCATAAAATGAAATCAGATAACACTTTAAGAGCAGGTAAGGATGACCCTCGCGTTAAATGCTCATTTTATGTTCGTAACACATTTAACAAGAGGTAGATTGGTGTTCCTATAAAACTAAAACTTTAAGTGTTTTGATTTAGCTGATAAGGAGGTTTTAGCAAAGTTTGTAACTAAAATTTACAATAACCCTAATTACAATGCTTGAGTTCAAAATATGGTAGGGATACATAATATGTAAATAGTTTTACATTGTTAAAAAAATACATTTACGTTAAAATGGGTTTGGGATACCTACTGAAAATTCACGTTATGTATAGAACTTTTTATGGGTCTTATTAAATTTACAACTTTTCTATAGAAGGTATTCATAGATTTTACCGTTAAGGCAGCGTTTGTAAGAAACGGATTCACTCACAAGAGTTTTATTATTGTCGACTAAGATTGCAAAACAGGTCTTTTTGCTCAAATAGGATAGTATAAAGCCAATGTCTACCCTAAAAGCTCATTTCAAATATTTGCGAAAGAATGTTTGAAATGAAATATACAGTTTCGGCGCTTACCAGTAATACCTAAACTTATGAGCGTTACTTCTTTATAATAATATGTGTAAGTTTGTAATAAAAAAACAGCATACATCGTGAAACTAAGTAAAACAACGAGCAAAAAATTTAATCTTATAGATACCAACTTGCTAACACTACAGAGTTTTCACTATTACCTAATAGTGCAAGAAGAAGAACATCAATATTACAGAGAATGATGTTGTAGGCGCTAAAGTTAATTATGCACATACCTAGTACAGATAATGATATCCGACCTTAATCACACAAAGAACAAAAACTTGAAGTACAATCGATTACTACCTCCTTTTTATCGAACATTCAACGTAAAGACCTATACGGCTTTTTTCAATTTGTATGGGCAATCTCGCCACAATTTTCCGTCTAATTGACTAAGTGCAATAGAGCATTCATATATAGGCTCGATAGCAGTAAATGGTTAATAGGGTCCTGATACGCGCCCCCAGTTGGAAAATCAAACAAACAACAAAGAAAATTGCATTTGCTTGCATTCAATAGTGTGTTTACACTTTTTTATTCCATTATTTATTATCTTATCACTACTCACTGCATGGTATTGATTTACTGACAAAAAGGTTTTGATTGAGATGTTTTCTTATTTCACTGTAAATTATGGGATTGTAGTTTTAAAAGCGATAAAACATTTAAGTACTCGTACGACTGGTAATTTATATTACATTTTGGATGGCATTCTAATGCTCATTACTATATATTTTCAATGTTTCTCCTATTAATGGAACATCAGTTAAGTAGTAGTCTTTAAACATAAATAGCCCTGCTGCTGTCAACTTATATCAGTGGCTTGCCTAATTATATTATGAAGAATTGTTTATTAGCTTTTAAATCAATTTCGTGGTTGAGTTACTCAAAAAATATCTTCGGTGATATAGATTACACACATCGATGAATGATTCCTTTACAGAAGACGACAAAATAATATTGCGTAGCTTCCTCTGCCGTTTTCTTTATGTTATGATTTGGATAGTGTATTTATTATTAAACATGATTTATTATATAAATTGAAAAAAAAAAACTAGTCTTTGTTATTAAAGTTTTTTGTACTAATTAAATAATTAGCAGATACATTTACTATCTCGGTTAAAACATGGCACAAGATTGTTAAATTCTTATCAAAAACAATATATGTACGTAGATTAAAATAACGGGTTCAACGAGAATCTTTGAAGTTACCTCATTTGCCGAAAGTTTTATGTTTTATTGCGACATTATTAAATAACAATACAATAATTTTATTGATTTTTTTAAGTAATGCCTTATCTTATTTGTCGTTTGATGTTATCGAAATGGTTACACGCAAATCATTTTAAATCTACATTAAACTAATTATTTTAGAGCTTCGGCTTATTGCCAATTACAATCTACTTAACACATGTACTCATACATACATACATGTTACACTGATGTATCGATTGATTAGTAAAAAATAAATTATATACATATTCCATACATATTACCTACGTAGTATTATTATCTGTTCGGTGCTAAATATATAGGTTCCAAAATAAAAAAATTGGGGTATTTTTGTAGGTTGTGCGCAGAAAAAAAAAGTTTTTAATAATTATTTTTTTTGCTAATTTTAAAGTAATATTTAGAACCTTTGTAGAATAAGTAGTACTAGCGTTCAACCAAATCCTAATTTTTGTATACTATACTTAATTCAATTCCAAAAGTGTTTTATTTTATAACGACCATTTAATTCTCAAATAGATTAATAAAATGTAACTACATCATACATAATAATGCGAAGAAAAGACATCAACGCGTTGCCGAGTTAATACACATACTGAGTTGACATGAATTTATATATAATTTCACTGTGCACAGTCGCATAATATTATGTTGAAAATATTGTATTACACAACTAAATTAGGATCGAGGGTCAAGTGTGTGCGTCTTGAATTTATACTAGACAGGGTTCCGCACTGTCTTACTTTAAATACCCACTTTATAAGACCGATTCTCGATTACCGATCAATACTTAATTGTGTAAATATAATAGGTATGTATGCATGACAAATTAACGAGACTCATAACTATACTACCCATAGTAAACATACATGCAAAACGTAGAAAACCTTTGGGCAGCCCAAACCCCTTGAGAGATAGAGTATTCTGGGCCTAGCGTGTTCACCATCTTCGACCACATCATCGCTTACCACCAGGCGAGATAGTGGGCATAAACAAAGTGGGCCAAAGAAATAATTAAAAAAGTTGGACTGAGTCAAGGCCCTAAAGCAAGGGATGCAGGGGATGTATGTGGAATTTTGAGGAGAATTAATATACATTATTTTCTTGCTGTTGAATTGCAAGAGACGAGAGATTTTATAAGACGTACTAAACGAAACTAATACTTTCCTTATTAAGGCATAGGTACCTATGCCTTAATAAGGAAAGTATTAGTTTCGTGCTGGAAGCCATGGCTTCCATCGATGAAGCATTAGAGGACCATTTGCGAGTCCTGCAGAACCCCACCCCAGTATTTTTTTTAAAGCTTGCTAGCAATGTGATTCGCTCATTACTAGTATTCTTGTTAACCCCTCCAACTAAGCTAAACAAGCTTTTGTCTGGAGTAAGTTCACGTCTATAGTACAATGGGTGGGGATCAAACTCATGACCTCTCGATCTCCAGGCCGACGCCTTAGCCATCGGGCTATTGCCGCAGTTTAATAGAGGTGGTGCCACGTTGGACTGGTCCAATCGGGTTCCTTGAGGAGAGGTGATCTCACGCGTTGGATCAAGTTGTTGGAGTGGCTTTGTACCGAGGAGCATCATTTAAGGGACAAGTTAAAGCCATCTACTAGTGAACGTAAATTTTGAAGCTTAGACAGGCCACCGGTTTATCAAGATATTAAGCATGTTGGGTTAAGCTCAGATTTAATTTTATAGAATATTAATTACATAATCTGAAGTTTAACTCTTTGGTTTTCCTTTAGTTTGGGTTCCCATCTTAAGATTAGGTACGTACGTGCGGACGGTCCTTTGGTAGAGCTAGCCTAGGCAGGGCCAGTCCGTTACGTTACAAAGTTACTGAAGTTTTTTTACGGACATGTTTTCTTTGCCCACTGTGTTTTAGAACAAATAGTAGATTTGGGTAATAAGTACGAAGTACATACCTAGATTTAGGGGTATCGGCGTGACTTATATCCAAACGGCAAATTTTAATATTACGACGTTCAAGATTGCCCCGGAATTACGACGACCTCGACAAATAGTCCTTTGAGAAAGCGGCGCGTGTCGATATTCTAGTATCTACATATCATGACACATTTCAACACCCGACGTGTGTCCTATCTGACATATGCGATATTAGTACTTACATTAAAATCATAAAGACTAATTATATTTTATATCGATGGATACATAAACAGGTGGTATCTCATATACAGGTGGTACGAGCATTATAGATATAATGTTCCGTCTGACTTACTAGAAAAAGTTGCTTACCACCATCAAGAAAAATATTCGCCACCATAACCTTACGGTGTTCCTGCAGCACAACCCTGGTGAGTCAGCCCATTCTAAGCCAATCGTGCTCACCATTTACAATCACATCAACACTTATATGCAGGTGAGATAGTAAGGGCAAACGCTAGCCTATCAGGCATCAAAAGAAAATGTAAGAACTCCGAGTCACGTCTCGTCATTTACGAGATTTATAAATACAATATAGGAGTAAAACGTGGCAAAGATAGCCATGCATCGCATCACGTGGTGCTCACGTAGGAAATTAGGTTAGCCTAATTGAGGGTAGGCAAACAAGTAAATAATTATGAACCATTTAATAAAATTAAAACTATACTACAAATTTAAAATGACTTTTAACTTATGAAATAAGTAAAAAAACTTAAATTGAATAACTGCTATGAATTAATATAAGAATGTATATATACCATAAAGTCTTATCCGTAGATAGTGTTTTAGTGCAATGTAATAGTTGGCAAATTTAAAGAAAACATAATGTTAGCTCGAAGCTCAAAGCCTCGTATCCATACACCTATTTCTACCGGGATGCACAGTCAAGGATAGTCAGTCGCGACGAAATAATAAACATTATTCGAACCGAATTTTGTGCGAACGGCGGCAGTGTGCGTAAAGTGGATCCATTTATCTGGAAATCCGGTGGGAGGTCACGGCAAAAGCCAACAATAAAAGCCGGGTCCGGTAGCACAATTTAATTGAGTCCTCCGACCTCATAATCCGCGCCTCTGCTCCGCCCGCTAAATGTTATTTATAAGCCAAACTCCGACACCCGGCGGCGCACCTACGGCCCGTATAAATTTTAGCCTATTGCACCCCGATTCTCTCGCTATAACCGTTACCGTGTTTCAGCAACGCGTCATTACTTTTGCTGTTTTTCTTCGCGCTCACTCTAAGCTGGTAATTAATTTGTGGCGATTATTGCTATTGCCTCAACGCTTGTTATTAAACTTGTCGATAATTTAAGTTGGAACATGAGTCTTAAATTGGCACGACGTGCTTGATTGAATTTTAAGTATACCTAAGTTTTGATTGGGTTTTATCGATACCGATTCTTTGAAATGCTATTTCATTTGTATTGTGAGAAATGTACGGCTCACACAACGATCGTCCGCGTTTTCATATTCATGTAAGTTAAACCGTTATTTTTGCTTTATTATAACTATAATTGACGTTTTAGTACAGATCAAATAAAAATAAATATGATATTGCATATAAATAATATTTAAATTGTAATACAGTTCTCTAAAAACATAATAAAAAAATAAATATATTGTTAAACCTACAAATATATTGCAAAACAAGAAAATTGATTTGACTTCGATAACAATAATTTGAATTGTGGTATATATGTATTGCCTACAAATAGTGTTAGGTAGAGCGACACGATTACTTAATACCTTTGACAATTTTACTTTTACCCGTTACTTTATAAAGTGTACAATAACATTAACATATTTTTACGGTCTGTCGGTCGCGAACGTTGCAGAATTAATGTCCAATGCTCGCCGATTAAACATGTGGCAAGTCCATTGCTCGCATGGCAAGAGCCATAAATGAAGTACCTCTGAGTATTAATACTCGGAGGGTACTGGGAATTTGGGTATTGGAATTATCGACACAATCCGCTTGACGATAATTGAATGGAAGTGCGTTAAATAATCATTAATTGTTGTTGCGGATGCAATTGATATTTATCAATAGTGGGACCTGTGGCTCAGAGGTGGCAGGTGGCGCATCGTGTTTGTGCATCCTTAATATAAAATGCCACGCGTCCACGATCCAGCATTGTTCGTCGTGTTTTCGATCACCACGCACGGGACATGGTGCGAACTTGTTTTTCGTGACGACATGCGTCACGCAACTCATTTCAATTTTAGTACACGAATCGAGTTAGTTTATGATGAGGCGTATCATCGCAATGGCAATTTATATTCATATGAAAAGTTAGCAAACACACCTCGACATCCAGACGCCTACTCTGACGCTGCTCGCACCCGCTAGAGTCATTGTGTACTTCGCCGAAGACACATAATAGAGACTCTATTCCCTCATATGGTTCACTCTGCTCCGGAAAATATTAATGTTATCATGTCGGCCTAGTGTAATGCACACTCTGCGACGCATTATCATGATGTTATAAGGCGTTTGCGTCTATATAAAAGGATATCTGTTTCTAAGTGACTATTACTTTTAGAGCTCGCTCTGCACGTAGGTGTTCACCGCGTTGACTTGGTTGAATGGAGCATTTTGACAGTAGGGCAACCAGTGTTGGTCTCGATATCATCATCGAAATTAGCCGGTATCAGACACTGACCACAAAGCCCTCAGTCTCGATATAACATTTTTTAATATTATTGTGTAAAGGTTATAATGAAGAATAAACCTTAGTTGCATTATACACAATTTACAGGGTAGGCGTTATGAAATATGAACAAGTGGTAGGAGCATATTGTATAAATGTTCCGCCAGACTTGTTACCGAAAAGTATTATATACCACCATCAAGGAGAAAATCTGCCGCCATAACCTTACGGTACTCCGGCAGCACACAGCCCTTGACAGTCAGAGTATTCTAAGCCTAGCCTGTTCACCATTTTCAACTACTATACTTTTCTACCTGGCTTACCGCCAGGATAAATTACAGTACAGTAAAATACAGTAAAACCATGGCGATAGATATAAGATATTTAGTAACAAAAATAAATGTTCGTTTAGATATGTGATTCATATGTTAAATATATGCAATGAAATGTATTCATATATTAACTATTAACACTCATTACACTACTCAGCAAAAAATCAACAACCCGATATCATATGCCGCTTTGCCCTTACTGTCTTAACAATTTTTCCAAACGCATTGTGAGTAGGTTCCATAAATTAGAGAGAACTGTGTGCTAAGTCGTACTGGCCGTAGGATGGATGCGCATGGCTCTCGGTGCAGGCAATTTTCTCGTATTACACACACTGTACCTGCAGCGCCGCGTGATATTTTTAAGAATAGCGTTCGAAGATTTATGTTTATGATACGCTTAATAGTGGCGTCAATTGAATAAAGACGAGACAGTGCAAATGTCTCCAGGGAAAAGTAAAGTTTGATGTGTATGTAAACATTCCCATCAACTTTATGGTTGTGATGGTTTCATTTTTTTCTCTTCACAGTTAAATGGCTAGGCCGATTTGAATGAAACTATAACTACTTAATACAAAATAGTTACAGTTAACATTGTACGTTTTACATTTTTGCCGCGGGCGAAAGCTTCACTACTAACCCAATAACAACGCAAACAAAAACGTAAAGCCTTCTTCTGACCGTTAAATTGTGTAGTGTCTGTTTTAATACTTATAATGGAGGCTTTTTAGAAACAAACTCGGAAGCAATGGCAACTTGAACACTGATAATTAGCACTTTTGCAAGGAAGTGGTTATAGCGCTCTAATACTAATAAACACCAAGATTCAAATATGCGCGTCTGAATAAACTTGTAGGGGGCCTATCTGAAGCCGATCTCCATACTCTCAAATTTAAATACGACTCCCGTTCGTCGTCGCGTCTCAAAAGAAACAAGAGTGGCGTTTACAGGGCAATCATTATAATGATCGGTTATCGATTTGCTGTATGGCGTGCTCTTCTAAAGGACCAGAATTTAGTGCGTCCGATTACGCCTCCAGGCCGCCGGCTATTCCGTAATCTATTCCTACCGTCGTCACGATATCGACTTATCTTCGTCGTTCGCTCTTATAATTTTGGAAAATTCATATAATAACATCTGATAACAATCTAATTATTATAATGTCCTCTTTAACATATCCCGTTGGCCGAGGCGAAATTAGAGCGAGTCGGGCCTTCGAGACGGGATAATGCGTGTGCTAATGTAATGGAAATTATGAGATCATCTTTATGCCTTCTAACTGTGTTTTTAAAATAAACACCTTAATTTAGCCGCTGTCCTTTTAGATGGGCCAATTACATACAGTTGTGTTTTTTTTTACTCAGGCAGGCTTTAACGCACTGTGCACACAGGTAAGTTAGCCTTCATTATATCAGAATTAATTATAAGCTAAAATATTATAAAGTATTAAAAACAACTATATCAGGAGAGATTTCTTTTCTCTTGTTAGATTTGAGTATGTAATATAAAATATGAACTCTTATGCATGTGTGACTCAAGCGTAGTCCTCCTGGTATGAAAGTCATGTCACTCGATCGATACCTGCCTATTTAGTATTGAAATCATATTATAATTATATGAAATTATATTATCATATCAGAGAATTTGAATTTAAGGCATAAATCAAAACATTTATTCAGTATATGAGCAAATTAAAAATGTATATTAACTCAAGCAAATACCTGATAAACGTTCAAATTAATCACAACAACAAATTGAAACGGGTCCATCTCAAAATAATCAGTCAGAATAAGTAAAAGACTCACCTCTCCAGACATCATATAAAGATAGTATCTAATTATGTTGTAACCTAGTAGACGCAATGACTACTTTGCCATCTACTATAAGGACATAACCATATATTTATAGTACCCAATGTTGACTATCAGGGTTGTAGACAGCAGCTGAATGCTCATTTTGTTTATCATTTTATAATACGACTATCATTATACCTAATACGACTTGCTTATATTTATATACAAGAAGTATCATCGCAATACAAAAAAATCTATAAAAATTACATACTTTCTCAAAACAAATTTTATTCAAACAAATATGGATCAAGCGCTTTTCTTTTGTTGTTATATATTATATTATATTATTTATATTATATTAGGCATTAAATAATTTAGAGGTTCATTTTTAATTAAAATTGATTAACAATAAACAAGTAAATATTTTGTTCAAACATCTTTTACCCCTTTGACATTAAAAATCAAAACAAACCAATCTATTTCATCTTTAGAAAACTTCTATACCTACCTACGTGTTATGTTGCTGATGTGTCGCTGGTGGAATGGGATTGATGCTACCGGAAATGATAATTTCGAGATCACGCAATGATCACGTCACGACACTTACCGGTATTTACCAAATATTTCATAATAATATATCTAATTGTTTTGTCGCAAATTGATTGACACCGTGTGCTACACTGGTGAACGGAATCACAAAATGTATTATAAGCTATGAGGGAAAATCGACTCGACACATTGGACAGTCGTGCCGGACCACTGTCCGAACCTCATCAAATATTGACGATAGCCTGAAAGCTCCCCCTGCTGCCTACGTTACCTCCTCTCGTCACACGAACATATATATATAAATATATATATATTATATACACACCGACTTACCCGACACACAGCCACGCCCTATTCTATCAAATTATACTCTTATACATAAACAATGAGTTTTCTATTCACTGCAATCTGAAATACACACCTACAGACTTCATTAAATATGAATGAGCTATATTGTATAGAATAAGTAATATTGCATGGCAATTAGCTTTTCGATATCGATTTAGTATAATAATTTAAAAAAATATGCATACATAATATAAATTATACATATGAAGTATATATGAAATTGCATTTATTAAATATACGTAAGAAGTAGTATGCTACTTATCTAATATATGATAATAAATTAAATGTATGTTTGTTATTCAATTAGCAAAAAAAACGGCTGAACGGATTTGAATGAAATTTTGTAGACACATAGTTAGATAGTTCAGACATAAGATACATTTTATCCTAGTATATTTTAGATAATTATTAACGCAGGCGAAAAACTACGAGCTAAAATGCTAACTATTGTTAGTTATTAAATATATATATATATATACATAATGCTTTATCAATATATATTGGAACATCATTATCAAAATTACCTACAATGTTAATACCTAAGTACTTCTATCTAGAATATTGACTAAAAAACACAACTAAGTATTTAATTTGTAATAGTACCAAATCATAGGACACTCACAATAAACGAAATATATGGTAAATATCCTGAAATAATTCTAATAATAAGTGTTGTGTTGTGTATAATGTTATGATCAGTGTGACCTTGCATTTGACACAAAATAATTTTGTGAAAACGCTTTGTCCTACTAATTGGTTGAACAGTGACATTTGTATATGTACTACTGTTTGAACACTGTGTCTGCATATTTATACATAAGCTATCGAACAAGTTCATGGTAACGTTGATCATGGCTAACCATGATCAAAGTTACTATTGTTATACTTTAGATTATAACTAGAGATCGGACATTCGGATGTACCTAAAGTTTAGTTCAGATGTTGGCTAGTATGGAAAGCATTATTTTATCGAAAACGCTCCGCGATTCTGGGTTTACCAATTTGTGTGTATACTCCGTGAGATATAATTACGCCTGTTTGACACAAATGTCAGTTACCCTGATACAACGTATTTTGTTGCTTTTCCTTGCTTTCATTGACTGATTTTTATAAATTAAAATATTTTAAGATGTTTATTCAATAATAACCCAAAAAAACATCTTTAGGTAAATATGCATCCGATTATTCGATCACAGATTATAAAATCTGCCAGTACTTATAGCAAAATGACTTTTAATTAATTTAATTGACGGCATTATGAAAGTCTTTAGACAAACATCCTTCCACATATTAAATATCTCAGTGAGAGTTGATGTCTGTAAATATTGGCTCTCACCGCTGCAATGTATGAATTCCTAACGGTACTACTAGCGCTGCACTCTCAATAACTCAGAGAGCGAATCGCAGCCCCTCTACTTGAAAACATCTGATATCGTCCACGTAAAACATTAATCCGCACTCCCTTTCTTTACTTAACACTCTTCATTTGACAGATTGGACTAAATTACCACAGCTTTTTTTTTATTTAATTTGATATATCTATTGTAGGTATTCTAGGTGTATTTTGCCTTGATCGGTGTACGATGTTTGCCCTGTCATCCTCCTGAGATCGGTTTTCGTCCAAGTAGTTTTTATTGGAAGTTTTGTTGACAGAGCCAGTCAAGCGGTCTTAGAGCTTTGCCCTCTTTGTACACAGCGACATAATATCGCTTATATTTGATTTGATCGCCCTTCAATGTAGCAAAAGAATCCCTGATATTGTTGCCAATCTCACCCTTGCGTTTAGTTAGTTTAGTATAACGACTTCTTAATTACAACACGTTTTTATTCATTTGCTTTAAGCTGTACCTGTTTCCTAAAAAAGTATCATATTCATAATGAATAATCATCATCAATGAAGAGACAGCTTCTATCTCGCCCGCTTAATAACATTATTATACTATCATTAGTAATGTAGGTTACAGACGTCCACATCATATCTAGTGAATCTACACAACCATTTCAAATTAACAGGTGCATGACTAATAGCTAGGTAATATTATAGTGCCGACAAAGCGAGTTTAAATGTAGTACAGCATTTAATGTCATATACATGTATCTGTTGGATAATATCACTCAAAGACAATAACGCTGTCTATTATCCGGCGAGGCTTTATCTGACCGCCGCTGATTGATATCGGAATCACAATTTCATACGTAGGTAAATATCGATGTCGCCATCCATAATGACGTGAAGAGTGTACATATAGGTGTTATCGCTTGGTATCCCTAATTACGGGGACTCACGCAAGTAAAACTGATAGTACTGTTTGTACTGGCTCGGCCGTAACGGCCAATCACGAGCGGCGCTTTGTGCGGCTTTGTAATTGTAACTCAAATTATATTTTTCGAGCTAGCACTCGGGCCTGAGTGCGCAGTTCGGCTCACTGAGTGTTGGTTGACTCAGATTTCATTTGACTCCGTTCACATTTTTCTCTTCATGCTTACATTACATATTCACAATATTTGGAATATACTTACCTAGTACAGAAATGGAAAACTCGTTATCGTTAATTAAGCCATCTATACTGGACAAAGGTTTATGGGTTTATTTTATGTTAAATCAAAATAAAAGTTAACGATTCTACTACGTCTTCTAAAGTTACATTAATGGTACGTTAATAAGATTGAGTCAATTTTATTAAGCCAGTATAATGTAATGGTTGCCATGATTGTTTCTATGGTAGATAGGCAAGCGTTTGACCACTTCTCACCAGTGACGATGCGATCAACAATGTAGCACGCTTACCTAGAAGATGCCTATTCACTCGCCATTTGAAGACCGTAATTCTACTTATATTATAAATATGCGAAAGTAGGTAAGTCTGTGTGTTTGAATGTTTGTTACCACGTATCTCTTATCCCTCCTATCCACGTATAATCATAAAAGTGATTTTAATTAAATTTGAAACTTAGATTGTGTAGGATCTGGAATAAGACAAAGGCTAATTTTATTTTTGAAAATTATCAAGGGGTAAAATAGGGTGATAAAGTTTCTATGGAACATTTTATTCCATGGTCCAATTGTAATATACATTTTGTTTGCAAAAAATCAGAAAAACCATTAATTTTTGTTTCCACGTATTTCCGTAAAAATTAAATCGATTTTAATGAAATGAAGATGGGTTTGGGAAATAACATAGGCTAATTTTATCTTCGAAGATCTAAATTTTATTACTTGGTTCGATTCACTTAAAACTCTGTACAAATAAACATTAAAATCTTCTAATTTAATACATACGAAAGTATGAGTAATTGTTCTCCACTTGTCACACATCAATTTCCACGCAGGCGAAGCAGCGGGGTTCAAGTGGTATGATTATAAAAAAAATAAAAGTAAGAATGGGACTAAGAGTGAACTCTTGACGCACGTATTCCTGAACCTACTTAGAGCAAGCTTCATTAAGAATGGAAACGCTCTATCTGTACATACAAATGAGTTGTGCACTTGTAAGAGTGCAAAGCGTCGTTAAATTTATGCGCAAGTGACATGTAAAATTGAAAACAAAGACCAACAATCGTACAATGGAGTACCGTCCCTCGAACCTCGCTCTGTTTAAAGAAAACAAGTTGACGCACTCAAACGGAGCGTTGTAGGTGAAGTGGGGTCCAATGTGTGCACAGTATCTTATGCTATTATTTCTAAGTCAACCTAGCCCCAATGTTTGATCAAATCTGTTGACGTCCCGTTTCCCTTTAATCTTTTACCGACAGAACTGCCTTTACATTAAATATAGATTTAATACTTAGGATATCATAGTTTTACGAACACTTGAGATTTTTCATCTTTTGCAATTTTCATATCTTATTTTCTTTATCATTAACATTTAAAAGACCTTGTTAATAAAAATTAAATCAGTGACGGAATTATAAATACAGAATATATACCTGCATAATTACGAGTAAGTAAATAAAATAAGTTATGAATTAAATTGAAAGTGTGTCCAATTGTAAAGCCATGAACTCGTCGCACGATGCTTAGAGCGGATGCCTCTGATATTATCTTACCGCTGCCCTAGAAATTGAATTAATTTGCATTCGATTAAAAATGAACCTACAAAAATGTCGTTCCACTCGTTAAGCGTGTGTGATCTCCAATCAACCGCTTATTAAAACACTATTATAATTATGACTTTAAAAATAATATACTCATAAATGTATACTATGAAAACTTTTGAATACACAAAAAAATGGTAGGTTAGCGACTGAAAGAATTAAACAGTTTAGTACTAAATGAACGATTTAAAACCTTAAGTATTTTATTTGGAATAAATACATGATAATATGACTAATATTAAGGTTACTTCTCAAACGTATAATGTAGTCAATGGTATTATTTATAACTGCTGTCTAAAGACATATCTGCATCAGTTTCTATCTTCTAGTCTTACATTGAAAGGAGCTAACGCGAATCATACAAATACGATAAAATATTTGATCTAAACCGTTTAGTATATTTTATGGTTGGGAATCATAATATGCACGACAAATAGGTAGGTACCGGTCTCTCTTGCAGTACCACCAGTTTTATTGGTATTAATTATCAGCAAATGGTTGAAATTCGCAAATCTATGAATTAGAACCAGGTGTCTTGAAATGTTACCGCTATATATTTCTTTATCTTCCACCTTATAGTAAAAAAAACA
This sequence comes from Cabera pusaria, assembly GCA_954871355.1. Classification (NCBI taxonomy): domain Eukaryota; kingdom Metazoa; phylum Arthropoda; class Insecta; order Lepidoptera; family Geometridae; genus Cabera; species Cabera pusaria. The sequence continues at coordinate 24,346,068 of OX940885.1, read as the reverse complement.
ATTATAAAGGATGGTCCTCCGTAACTTTTGTTTAAAACTGTATGTAAATAAAGAAATATAATATAATCGAATGTCTATGCCTTTCAACAATAATCTCTATCTCTAATTCTTATGAATTATTTAAAATAAAATCCTAAACCTTTAGGTTCAATTTATTTAATGTTACCAGCTTTTACAAATATATTTATTAAGTGTGCTTAAAAAGGATTTTACAATTTCAGTTGCTGGTCGGCAGCAGCGGGGCGGGCGCCGGCGGCGCGGCCACCTCGCCGGATGGTGGGTCGAGCTCAGCACCGCCGCTATCCCCTGGGGGGTCTGCCGTTGCTGGTGCGCTGTCACCCGGTGCTGGCAGCCACGCTAGCACACCGGCCGCCTCCTGCTGCGACACCCCTCGGCCGATCATCACCGACCCCGTCTCAGGACAGACGGTCTGTTCCTGCCAGTACGATGGAGCCAGGCTGGCGCTCAGCTCCTACCCTCGCCTCTCCAGCGCAGCCGTGGGAGTCTACGGCACACCATACCCGTCCACAGATCAGAATCCTTATCCCAGCATCGGTGTTGATAGTTCAGCGTTCTATTCACCACTGGTACGTATACTGGCAATGTTCATTTACCAATGTAGCTTACGCCATTGAAAGTATAGGAGAAGCTTAAGATGTAATTAAGGTAAAGAAATCTATAACAGACTTAACCTAGTTAATGTTGCTCAATGAGATGTTTACTAAAAATAAACTGGCCGAATGCGAGTCGAATTCGCTCACGTAGGGTTCCGATGGCACAAAATTTGCCAAAAAAATAAGTTTCTTGTATGTGGATCACTATAATAAAAAAAACTTACTTGCAATGTGGGTTACACATGACTAGTATTCTTGTTAAACCCCTCCAATATGAGCTAAATTGTGTCTGGACTCTGGAGTGTGTTCACGTCAATAGTACAATGGCTGGGGATCGAACTCACGACCACTCGATCGCCAGTCCGAGACCTTGTCCATTGGGATATTGCCGCTTAAAATGTACTTAATATTTTAATTTAATTGAGTTTTTATTGTTTTATATTGTAAAAATCATAGTAATACACGCTATGAACAAATTTCAAGTCTCTAAGTATCTATTACGGTTTATAAGATCGACCATAAAACGCCGGCAAAATCACGGTATACCCACGGAGCCCCCTATTTCATTCTGTATTTAATATTTGTTGCCATAGCGACCATGGTAATAAATACTAAGTAAACTAAAGTAATTTTTCAAATTTCTACCTATTACGGTTTAGGAGATACATACAGCTCTTTGAATAAATCTATCAAACCTCTTGTTTTCTTTTCATTAGTCTTCGATCGATATTGATTGTCTAAACCGCTGTCAATCCATAGATTTCTAAAATACATAATTCTTAACGACCCTAATGAAGATTACAAATATTGACCTTGACTTTGCTATGGTAAAAAATACTTAAATATTTTCACTTAAAATAATTTAAAAAAATACTTTGATGCTTTAACAGTAACATCTCAGTAAGTTTGCAAAAAGCCACCTAGTGTAGTGGATGTATAATTTTTTTATGAAATGGCTAATTTTTCTCGACAAAATTATGATCATTAAAATTCACTATGTAGATTAATATCTTGTTTAAAATACAATCCTCTAAGTTAAACATCTGAAGCTCATCAACCAATCGACAATGGTTTTCATAGAATTTCACTCTGTATGGATGGCAAAATTTCCTCTAAACGGAGTGAACAGCGAACTGCAAATTGGTACGAATGGGTCGTTTGCCGTTTGTCCGCATACGAGGCAAAGTTTATCGCTCTCGCTACGATACAACATGTTTGGCTTTTCTGGCTTGGCGTGCGAGCCATCGGCGAACCGGTCCGAGCGCGCTCAGCCAGAAAACCACCGACACCTCGCAGACCCTGCCGCCCTGTCACGAAACATTAATATTTAACTTCAAAAATAAATTCGAAAAGCGACCGCCATTATTATAGAAATTACCATTTAAGTGACTCCAGCCATGAAGAATACTTTACCACGTTGCAAATGACACAACATTTCGAGCTAAACACCTTTAGGTTTCTCTGTAGAATTGCTTAAATTATGAACGATGCATGCGTATTTATAAATTGCAATACAAATTAGGGTTGTGGTCTTCAAGAATGGATGTAACTACTGTTCGGTTTAACATCTGATCAGCGAACAAATTAGTGGTCGGTGTGAGCGGTACTAGTAATCCCCGTGTCACTATTATGCGTTCGATATTATCGAGGAGCTAAGTTTGAGCAATTTTCAAAGAATAACCCTTTATGAAATCTAGTACGATGCCTTTTTATTCTCTTTTAACATTATCGCTCAATCCCGTGAAGCATATGTGAAATCCAATAATCCAGAAAATCCTGCCGCATTGGCCGATTACCTATACTTTTAGCGTGTGAGCCTTCTTTTTTGGATGATTTATTTTACTTATATTTCGTGCATTGTTTCGTTGCGAAACTTTGAAATAGGTAGATACAGAATTCAACTGAAATAAACACATTTAAAATGTCTGTATCTATAGCAATACAGATGTACGTAGGTAACTAGCCCATAATTATAGTATCAGGTGGTAATGACAAGTCGTGGGGGTAATTGTAGGTGCATCACAAATCGCCGGCAGTAAGATCTCTATCTGTCATTGTATTAAACGAAGTTCGCTGTACCTACTTTGTGACCTGGTGCATATTTAATAACAGGTGTGTAAATGTATGTATACTGTCATTGTGCGCCTGTGGTCATACCTAGCTCACGACAAGCCCGGCCGGTTCCGTGCAAGCGACAATTTAGCGAACAATGACGACGCTCTACCACAAATACATTCGTGTCTGTTTCTACCCATGTAAGTCTTCTTCAGCCTGCGTTCAATTTTATTCTCTATAGTTGTCGGAACAAGGTGTAATTTTCCGTAGTTGGGCTAAAAGCTATTGTGGGTGAAAATATTCAACTGCCATTTTTGAACACGGTCGACTCCGGTGGCGCCGTCTGTTCGCGTCGAGGCTTACTAACAATACCACCAGCGCCATCTTTTATCTATTGTACGCCTTTGATAATCAATAAAGGGGATTGTTTGGCGTAACCGCGTTTTAATGACATCACGTTAACTGATTGATACTATAAGTAATTTGTTAATGCCAAGTTTTATGTAATGATTCAATAAAAAGTGTCATTTGGATTCTGGCTATGATAACAGATTTTCAATTCAAGGTATAAGAATTTTAGTTAATAGAAACACTGCTCGGTTTTTATCTGTTGAACTTTACCAGGCGGATTTTTAACCGACTTCAAAAAAAGGAGGAGGTTTCTCAATTCGACCGTATATATATATTTTTTTTATGTTTGTTTGGGGATAACTTCGTCATTTATGCACCGATTTTGATTATTCTTTTTTTGTTCGAAAGGAGATATCCCAAGTGTGGTACCATGGTAATTTTATCGAGGTCTGATAAGTATCTCCAGAGATATTGAGATAAACACCTCAAAATTGGTACTGAAAATGAACATTGAAGTCGGTTCTTTTTTAGTTTTTAAACGATATTATATTTTCATGAGTATTTACTTGAGCTGTCTCTGTCATTTAAATGTTATCAATTAAATCCAAGCTAAACTTACCACTGTGCTAACTGGTTAAATGTGCACCTGTTTAGTTTAGATCATAGAGCAATATAAAAAGTTGTTAATTGTAAATTTCACGTACAGATATTTAATAAAGTTATGGTTTCAAAAAAAAACTAATAAAACACTTCGTGTTCGTGACGTTTACTAGTAGCCACTGAAAAGTTTCACTATCCACCTTCTGATAATGGTATTAGATCAGCTTCAAGATACCAAATTAACTATAGGTCATCGAAACCACATATACATAAACTTTCATTTCGTTACGACAATTAGTACTTAGGTAAAGGTTTTATTACATGAGTTACAAGTAAAGCTAATAAAAGCGTCTTAAAATAGGCAACTAAGTGCTTAGGTACACCATTTTTAGGGTTCCGTAGCCAAATGGCAAAAAACGTTTTTTTCTTCAAATCTATACGTGTGGGGTGGGGTGTCTATGGATAGGTCTTCAAAAATGACATTGAGGTTCCTAAAATCATTTTTTCTCAAAGTCAATCATTTGAAAGATAGGCGCGTCTAAAGTGGTAAAATGTGTGTCCCCCCCCCCCCCCCTTCTAACTTTTAAAGTATGGGAGTGAAAAATCTAAAAAAAATATATGCTGTAGATCTCAATAAAAACTAACAACGAAAATTGGTTTGAACGTGATACAGTTAGCAGTTTTAGAGATATGGCAACCGCAAAGATAACTTTGTTTTTCATACAAACACTATGAAAAACAAAGTTAATTTTGTAGTTGCGAAAAACATTAGTTATGGAATACTTAACTGTGTTACGGAACCCTACGAGTGCGAGTCTGACTTGCACTTGGCCAGTTTTTTTTATTAGGTTATTGACTCCGCATAAATGTTACTAAAACACATAAGATTCCTAACCTAACTCGGTCCTAACAATATTTTTACAAACGAGCGGTAGCCAATCGTGTCGAGATCCATAAAATCTTTCATCGAGATAAAGTGCGACATGTGCGCGAGCAACGGTGTCCTGTGTTACAAATATCTCATCCGTTTATTGCAAGCGGAAACCTCTACTAACCCTTCTCTTGTACTGCATTACACTCAAATGATAGACATAACGACGCCAACTCCGAAATTAAACTCTAACATCCGAGAGAAACGCAACAACCCTGATTATCTTCGACCCAAAAAAACGCTTTATGAACCGTAACTTAAAAGCTCTATTTCACTTCGTTTCATTATCACGACTGAATTAAAAGTTCGATAAGAAAACGGGAAACGAAAAAGAAAGAGACGATCTCGGCCGACTATAAAAACGTAACAAAACGCCAATTTAAATACATCACTAATCTTAAGTCAAAGAGAATAAGTTTAGAAAAAGGAGAGCAGAAATTCAATTAAAGAAGGGCGCTGGAGCGAGAGGTCTGATGCGCAGGAGCCGGGTGCACGATCGAGAGGGCACAAATAAATAAAAGTGTAGAGAAATCGGGCGAATTGAGAATAGCCATTAAGGTGTTAATGAGGGTCTTATTAAGCCGTCTTATCCCTGTGGGTGGTCTGTCCTTAGTGTTTACTTTGTCCATTAATCACGTTGGAATAACTACCGACCTAATCAAATCTGTATCAACAAACATACAATGTTTACTTACTTGAATCATGATTATAGCCGAATAGCGCAATTTAAATATAAATGTTCATGGACTTGTAAATTAAAGTTATCTTTAGACTTTATGAAAGTAAATATGCTTAATATTAATGCAAAAACATCTTATAACGTAATCATTTAAATCTAAATATATTGTTATTTTACTTGTAAAAACATAGTCGCTTATAAATTCAAGATAATTTATATAGATACGCTATCTTTAGATTCGGTACTCTTTAGTCGCCGATAAAATTATAATAAAATTCAAGCTTGATGGTTTTTGTTTAGATAAAAGTTAGTGACGTTAATAATATTGACTTAACATACATAATAAACTATTACTTATTTTTATTACATGGGCATCCCACCGGTATATTTTCCCGCAAATGGTACCCATTAAAACATTAGAAGGACGTTTTTATTAATGTACTTCGCTGTGATGGAATAGGTAGCTGCCGTCTTTTTAAATTAGTATTGCTAACTATAAATTAACATTAGCGGGCCAGTGTCAAGTTCAATGACAGAAACAACTCGTTCTTCGAGTAAATTAGATTTCGTACCTATAATGTCCCTGTCATTAGAACGCGCCGCTATGAGCATATCACGCGGCAGCGATAACTATTTTATTTTTCTCTTTATTTGTAATAACAGCATGTAAGTATATGTAAGTATTATGGTACATAATATCGACCGCCATTGCTTTAATGATGCAACAGAGCCGGTGAAACGTGGGTGGGCTTATCAATACATCGACGATTTGACATAAATGCGTTATACTTAGATTACCTATGTGACAACCGATAAAATGTTGTAAAGCGCCGCCTGGCCGTGATTGACACCACGCATGTTTACACTGCGATATCCTGACGTAGGTACACCTTCTGTATCAGCCGCCTTATCTGTAGACACATGAGTATTTGAACGATACCGTACTAGAAAGATGGTCGCTTCGCAGCTGAAATGTCCGTGTGACAGCGGGCCGTGTTTATCATAATACGTAAACAATGACCAGCTAGCTGCCCGCAACCCTCGTCTCACCTCGAAAGCGTTAATTGCTCCGCAAATATACTCATCTTCGCACTAAGCGTTTACTTGCCGACTTTAATGAGTGGGCAAACAGCGCGCGGTGGCGGTCAGCCACGGGCCTCGGGTCCACCGCTAATAAATCTTTGGATTTTCCCCGATTTCCCGGCGTCCCGCGGAGGCTGGCACCCTTCGTCTATTCCCGTACCACTCTTATAAATTACCGACACGCTTTCACTATAAATCAAACAATGCCCGAGCTAAATGCATTTGCTATTGTTTGAATACACTTTTAACACCACTATCATGACCTGAGCTCGTTCTGATGCATGGTTGATACATATTTCATTTACTGCACTCACTAACTCAGCAGACATTAGTCAGCGATCTTGGTTACTGCAGGAAATGTGTTCAGTCGTTTTATCTGAATCGGAACTTGTATATATTGAGATGGTTCATTCCGGTGTCACACGCGATTAACCCCAAAGAAAAAGATTGACCAAAGGAAACGGTCTAATGCGTGATAATTGAAAGTTACTGAGAAAGGAGGGTTACTTTCTGCGATGCTACAAACGCGCATTAATAATTTCAAAGCATTTATTAAGCGATCTGCGGCCACTTAACAGCATAAAGGTGCTTATTCCGACGGCTATCTTAACCGGAAGTGGAATAAAAACGAGATCCACGCGTAATTTTTTCCGCGCTCACCGTTAGTTTTTTTTGTTCGTTCGTTTAGCCTAATAAAAAATAATGTCGATTTAACTCGAGATAGCTTTGTTACTACGTTATTAATAAATTTAAGTTTGTTTAAAGTATCTTTATACTTGGGTGATAATTTCTACATTTTCATAATGAAAGTTTCGTCGTTTTAGAATAATAATTAAATTCGTTTATAGAGACAATGACAGTAATATGTACAATTAATGACAAAATTAATAATTTATATATATATATATATATTATATATATATATATATATATATGTATATATATAAATATTTTAAATATATTTTAAATTACCTACATACTTACTTCTTTACTATATTCTAAATTAAGTTAAGATCCATTTTGGCACTATTGTATGTTGGAGAAATAGATACATATTATTATTATTATTTATCGAGTAGATCCTTTGTGGACTTTCTTTCTATATTAGTTACAGCAATACATAAAATCACGTTTTATTCTCGTTGGGGTAGGCAGAGACTACTCCTTTCTACATGCTACGATCCTGACATACTTCTTTCGCTTCTTCCACTCTTATATATCTGCGAAAAGTCTGTAGATAAGAATTTATACACGCATCTCATAAATGCATAGAGTATAGCTTTTTTTTTTTCATGTTTTACCATTCCGTACCATACCAGAACTCTTAACTTTCGACTTGTTCTTCAGTTCATCTGTCTTCCGTTAAATAAACTATGATACTATGGAAAATACCACATCTGCTAGTATAAAGTCACTTGGCATGAAATAGCACATTTAAATAGCCTTTATAATATTATGACACAATTTTATCACTATAAACGAAGACCACCGGGGGGGTACAGAGGTGCTAATTCATAACTGGATAAATGACATGTCATGCGCAACAATAGGCCAATGAAGACGTCGACTGCGTACAAAGTTCCTGTAGATTACATTGTTACATTCAGTGGAAAATAATCGAGAGAAGCGCTTTACATTTGGTGAATTTGGAGTGAGTTTTTTGCGAGTTATTGTAGCGATTCGGACAGATGTCACGGGCAGGGTATTCGGGGTAACAAAAGCTCTACGGGGGCGCATTGTAAACCCCGCGCCCCACCCCGCGCAGTCGCCATTAACGCTGACGCCTCTCACGTCAAAATATTCAATTTATTTATAGCTATATATATATATATATACACTTTATAATAGTTATTGCTCTAAATGGTTTTTAATGTCCTTATTTTATAAGTAATTTATACGCGTCGAGTTTTACAGCTGCATTTCACCCTCCGATGATGGCCATTAGCAAGACATCAGATAATGCAATAAATGCGGGCCCCGGAAACTTTTATTAAGACGGTAACTTGTTGATTGTTAGACTGAACTAACTATTCGATTATTGTCATTATAAGATTTTTAACTCTTCATGTTAAAAAATAATATTTATTGAGTAAATTTTATTTCATAATGATGATACACACATAAGTTAAAGCCGAATGATTTTGAATTTTAATTAGGGTCATTTTATTAGATATTTAAATGCTGGATGAACAGGCATTTGGCCTTTATCTTTTTCATCTTATAAAAAAATATGGTCGAAGTTGGAATCGTGTTAGTTTGGAAATTAAAGACGGCAGTTATAGGCGCTGAAAAGCTGACTTTAGTCCACTCCACAAAATGTGACAATCAACTGTCACTATCTTTCAAACCCATTCAACAATTTACATTGAGAGTTGAGAGTCAGGCCAGTTTAGGCTAGCGTGTTCACCATCTCCGACCACATCATCGTTCAGCATCAGGCATGAGAGTCGTCAAACGCTAATAGCCTACCATATACTGAAATATGTATAAGATCGTTTAAAAAATCTAAAAGAACCGACTTCAAATGCCGCGCTTTTATAATTTTCAATACCAAGTTTAAGGTGTTTATCTCCATATCTCTGGAGATACTTATCAGATGTCGATGAAATTACAATGGTACCACCCTTGGGATAAATCCTTTTCAACAAAAAAGTATAATCAAAATCGGTTTATAAACCACGAAATTATCTGTAAACAATATATATATATATATATATATATATATATATATATATATATATATATACAGGTATACGGTCGAATTGAGAAACCTTCTTATTTTTGAAGTCGGTTAAAACAATTGGTTCTCTAAACACTTTTTATCAATTACGTTACTTATAGTCGTAATTTATGTTAAAATGTTAGGCAAAATTCAAACAACTATAAAATTGAAGCATTCAATAGATTATAAATGGCGGTGGTTTGTATCGATATTTCACCTGACTTACTACCAAAAAGTAGTTAACCACCATCGAGGAGAAAATCTGCCGCCATAATCATACGATGTTCGAGCCGAGTCAGAGTATTCTAAGCCAAGTGTGTTTACCGTATTCGACCGCATCATCGCTAATCACCAGGCGAGATGTTGATATAACGCTAGCCTATTAAATATATAAAAAATAATTGTCTTCGGGTGTATGTGACTAAACTCGTCCTGAACATCATCATCATCATCAACAGCCTGTGTCAGTCCACTGCTGGACGTAGGCCTCTCCCAAGATGCGCCACTGATACCGATCTTCGGCTCTTCTTTTTCAGTCACTGCCCACCGCTTTGCATATATCGTCGCTCCACCTGGTCACAGGACGTCCTACGCTACGTTTGCCGATTCGCGGTCTCCACTCTAGGACAAGTCTACCCCAACGGCTCACTGCCACTTCAGTTTGCTAATCCGTTGAGCTATGTCGATAACTTTAGTACTATGTCGAATTATTTCGTTCCGGATTCGATTATGCAGAGAAATACCGAGCATAGCTCTCTCCATAGCTCGCTGAGCGACTTGAAATTGGTGGACCAGTCGAACTGTGAGTGTCCACGTCTCGGCTCCGTATATCATGACAGGTAGGACGCACTGATTAAAGACTTTTGTCTTTAGACACTGCGGTATAGGCGACGAGAAGACTCGACGGGGTTTTCCGAATGCTGCCCAGCCCAGCTGAATTCTTCTCTGGACTTCCTTCTCGAAGTTGTGTTTGCGTAGTTGGAGCGTCTGCTCCAGGTAAACATACTTAGTGACAACTTCGAGTGGGATTTCATCTACGGCAATCGGTTCCGGAACAACGTGCTCGTTGTATATGACTTTGGTTTTATCCAAATTCATCCTGAGACCGATGCGACGAGAAGAATCAGCTAGGCCATTCAACATCCTTTGTAGTTCCTGCAGCGTCTCTGCCATAATGACGATGTCATCTGCAAATCGTAAGTAAGAGCTGTACTTGCCGTTGATGTTTTGCCACAATCTTTTCAGTCCAGCGGCTTAAACATATCCTCCAAGGCGTTAGTGACCAGTTTAGGGGATATGACGTCCCCCTGTCTCACTCCTCGACGCAGGTGGCCATGTTTAGTTCGCTGGTTCTCTACTTCTACAGTCATCGTTCCGGCAATATACAGACATCTCATCACTTCGATATATCGCCAGTCGACTTGGCAACGCTGCAAGGACTCTAGAACGGACAAGGTTTCGATTGAGTCGATGGCCTTCTCATAGTCCACAAATGCTAAGCTCAGGGGCCAATTGTACTCTACGATCTTTTGTACAATCTGCTGCACCGTATGGATGTGGTCTATAGTGCCGTAACCGATTCGAAACCTTGTCTTCGTGATGTCCCTTTAAAACAGCTTATAGACATGGCTCAGAAGCGAAATCGGGCGGTAGTTTTTATAAAGCTTTTGTCTCCTTTTTTGAAAAACAGAACCACCATGCTTCTGTTTCGTGCCTGTGGAGTTCTCTCAGTGAAAAAAAAACGGAATAATAGAGCTGCTTAAGCTGTTGAACTGCTGGAGCTTCTCCGGCTTTCAAAAGCTTTGTTGTGATTCCGTCTTCTCCTGGGGCTTTTCCATTTTTGAGTTGTTTAAGGGCCATCACGATTTCGTCTCGGTTAATTTCGGGCAGATCTTCTGTGAAGTGGCGGGTTAAGGTGGCTCGGCTCTAGAATCCTCAGTATCGGGTACGGGCCTTAAAGCATGCGATGCGTAGAGCTTGCCGTAGAAGTCTTCAACTTCCGACAGAATCTCCGACTTGGATGCGACGACGTTCCCCGTTTAGGTTGTCAGCTTTGTGAGGTGGCTTCTACCCAGAGGTTGGACAAACACTTTTAACCCCCGATTCTGCTCAATTGGTTCTTTAATCAAGTGCGTGTTAGAAGATCGGAGGTCACGTCGTACCAGCTTCTTAATGGTTTTGTTACGCACCTGGTTAGAGATTTTTTCTGAGATTCTTTTTATTTGTGACTTTCGGCTCATATAAAAATTCTTACCGATCAATTATGTGGTCACACAAATATTTGTTAAGTTACGTAACAGTAACAGTTAAGTAACAGACGCAGTGCAGAGACATGCAAAATTTAGCATACCGCTGTATCTGTAATAGGTAGACGTCATCGTTTACCATCAGGTGAACGTAGAGCTTGTCCTGTAACCTTTTATATTATTTTCGTTTATATATTTCGTAAATAATCTTATATCGTAAATAAATATATATATATATATATGTTAATTTATTTATTAAATAAATATATATATTTATTTATTTATGATATAGGTGTCTATTGTGATTGCTTATCAGGTTAACGAAATTAAGTTAACAGTTGTTTTTTATACGTGTTAATGAATAATTGTGTTCCAGAAACAGATTCAGCGGTATTAAAAGTTAGTGTGTCGGGATTAAAGACCGAGAGTGCGGTAATAGAACCTAGGAATGTTAGGTCAGTTCATCGATAACGTTTATAAATAAGCTAGAAGAGATAGCTTTTATCAATTTATACTCATCAGTGCATTGTTGACAAAAATATCGGAATAATAATAACAATGTAAACAACATTTGTTGGTTCATTAGGCAAGCTGTGATAAATTACCATGAGCCTTTTTATGTCAAACGTTGAATATAAGTTCCTTCTATAATACACCATTCTGCAAGTTTTTAAGTTTCTGAGTATTTCTATACCATTTCTCCTTGCTATTTTATGAAATCATCCGCCCATCTCGCTGGCGGTCTCCATACCGGCATCTATCCTCTAGGCCACCACTTTAATAATTCATATAAAGTAATAAAACTTAATTATATTAATTTACCAGCTGCCCGGCGGATTTGCTACGTTATGGAGTCATTTATGGATACATTTAATTTGGCGGGATTCCGAGTGCGAGTCGGGCTCGACACAAGCACACAAAAGGTTCCGTATCAGCGTACAATAAATCTAAGATTGAGCGAAAAAACTCCTTTCATACAAATCCTTTCAGCCGTTTAGCGTAATTGAGTAACAAACTAATTGCAAAATGCTGCAATTGTCACAGTTATTGACCGAGCGAAGCGAAAAATGCTTTCGTATGTCCGGGTATCTAGATGTAAGTTCTCCTCCACATGTCGCATTTCTCAAACGGTTGTCGTGAAATATTGTGAGTATGTTCGATAATTATACAAAATTTCTTGACGATTCAGTTTTTGGAAATTTTTCAAAGTGGCGGAGATATGGGATTGAAAACGTAAAAAAAACGATTTCAGCCATTTCTAAAAATGTTCATAATGGATGTGTCCATTTTGTTTTTCTTACTCTTATAAATTCATCCCTTTCTCCATCCAAAGGTTGACTAGATGAGATTGCTTTTAGCGATAAGTTCGCCCATTGTAAGTGTTTCCTGTCTCATAAGTTACTTTTAATCAGTGTGCAATAAATAATTTTGTATTATATTACGTCGCAATTTGAACGACCTTTTCATCCGATATAAATCAGGGTGTCGGGGGTGTGTTAATCAATTTGAAGCTATGCAAAGACAGACTCGCGAGGTCTACAAACAGCTCTTAAATAGAACCACTAGTTACTAAGTTACTAGCGCGATGTCTTTGCGTATGAAGATGTGACAAGCGACCTGGTAATATTTGTTCATATACAGGCTATTCATCTGTCTCTGTGCAAAATTTCAGCCATTTCGTGTAACCGTGAAAAGATTAGAGACAGACACAGTTAGTTACTTTCACGTTGATAAATATTCGTAGGCATTGTAAACTAGCAAGCTTGTCATATAAATATCTATCGACAAATATAGTATGGAGGACTTAGACATCCCTACAGGCTCGCTGGTCGTAGTCGCGAGTGTCAGTCCGCGGGCGCTACGACGCGGGCGAGCGACCGCGCGACCGAATCAATCACGAAAGCTCAATAATTGATCGCCCTCAGTGCTCGACTCAGTCTCCCTCGACCTAATTACCTCTCTCGCCCTCCACACGCTCACGGCTCATTAAGAACCGTCTGTTGTTTGTTCTCCTAATTAAAGCGGAGCTTTATCGGTCTCGGGGCCCGTCTAATTGATATCATTGCGAGCGTTTACGATCATTGAATTACGTCGGCCGCGATCGGTTACCGACGGGAACGGCAGTTAAACGTGACCGCACATTGTCTGCGTCTCTTCAATTGACTTGTTTTAATCCCGGTTTATTGTTTATTTATCTACGGCAGGCCGCCGAAGCCACGCCTTGTATTCACGTTCCGCCGTAAACACCTACCCCTGTCGTTCAACAATCGAACTTGCTACAGTGTTTGGGTTATATTTACTTACAATTATTATTGGGCGACACAGATTGATTTATAATGTTAACAGTGGGTACATGTACGTTTGTGATTGTGATTTTTTTCACATGGTTCTTATTACTTTTTTTAATCCAATCCTGTCGATCTCAATTAAAACCTCGAGATTGAATATCATGTTACATTACAAGTAACCAATTGGCTTCAACGAGCAACAGTTGTAAAAATCAGATTAGGGTCTAAAATATCACGCATAATAAAACAATGTTAATTCAATACCAAAGTCCATACGAAATATGGTTCTCGAAGTGGAAAATAACCAATTTCGTTTAAATCACAATCTAGCAATTCTTTGATACCCGTGAAATTGCCGTAACGAAATAAATGTTAAATAAAACGTAAAATAAAATTATTGTGCCTCCACAAACAAATAATTGGAACGGGAACGTACCTAAACCGCCCGCGCCCGTAGCCGCTCGTTTTATGGCTTATTTGGGGGAAAGCTTTATTGAACTTAGCCACGTTGTCTTGCTGTCGCGCGAATACAACTCTAAATGCGAATTAAATAAGATCCTGAATCGCCTGCTTCGTCCGAGTTACGTCACCACCGTGCGCCATGAAATGACTTTTTCGTTTGTATTCGCTCTTTATCCACTTAGAGTCATTCTTTTTCCACTTGCCACAATTCACTTTTAGATTCTGCCTGCCTGTGGTATTTCCGAGAGTTATTATTTAGCAACATGAATTTATATCTAGTTTATTCAGTTTATTTAACGGTTCAGAAAGGGTTTCAATATAATTTAAAGTATAATGAACAGTTGATGTATTCAAAATATTATCGTTAAACTTAATCACAGAATACTGAAACGCACGCCGGGCGTAGCGAACTCTACGAATAGAGCGAGCGCGTGATGTTGCTTTATCTGTAGAGACCTCTACGAGCTACGAGGTAATGCAGTTTATGATGCAGAAAATGGTATTAGGCAATGCAACAGCGGAGCAAAATGATGCCTTTAACGTTGGTTTGGTAGCCAGAAAGCTGAGTCGTCATGATGAAGTGCTGTCGATTTGGCAGCGCGGCGGGTCGACGCGGCGCCTCGGGCGCCCGGGACCGCGCTAGGTCAATAAGCGGCCTCCGCCACCGATGGGGTACGAATTCATGAACCGTCAAATAACTTATCACCATTTTAATGCAATGAAATAAACGAGCCTTATTTATGAACCGCACAGATCACTCGAACGTGAACTTTGTCTTTTTTGTTTCTGGGGTCGCGGGGGTACTAGTTGGCTTTTATTTATGGATCTAGCGGCGCGTGTGAATAACGTTAATAGTGGGGCTGGCCCCTTTTCGCTACTGTTTATATTTATTTGGGGTTGGCGTAATGAGTCTATCTGGCGCGCTGACTCGCAAACTCTGTGGAGAATTGATTAAAATGTTGTTAGATTCAGTCTTACGGAAAAGGGGGATGAATTGACTTGAATAAGATTTCTGATAGTTAATAAACGAGCACTCATTTGGGCTTAGCAGCACCGTCACGTGTTATTTATATGACTGTAATTAATTTGCTATTTCTTGTAAGTCTTTAATCTACGTATCATTGCCTAAATGCATTGATATTCATATTATTATACATTTTTGAGAGCTCCGTTGGCGTAAATAATTGATGGCTTGACTTCTAAGCGAGAGGTCGCCGGTTCAAATCCTAGCACGGGTGTTCGACCACAGAATATTCAAGGCCTAGCTAGCGTGTTCACCATCTTCGACCAAATCATCGCTACCACCCTTCGAGCATTTGCCAATGGAGATGTTAACGTTGTAATCAAATTTTTTTTCTGCCGATACTTACGGGGGCCGAGGTAAACACGCATTGCACACACCCAAATCACTCTCTTTAACGATCCGGCACACTAGCTTGAAACACGCACACAGTATTAAAAATACAGCGTAGTTACGCACGCTCATATGGCCAATAATGGCTATATGGCCAGCAGAGGGGTACGCCTTGCGTTAACATCTCCATTGGTAAATGCTCGAAGCTACCACCAGTCGAGACAGTGGTCAACGCTATCCTATCAGATATATAAAAAAAACTTAAATACATTATTATTTTATGTGCTAGTAGAAATGTAATAAACAGCGTATCCCAATTGTATACCTATCAGTTTGAGAGTAAAAATCTTTGGGAGATAATTTAAACTATTATATAATATAGTCATAAAATGTAACAATTTATGTATGTCCGTAGACACCAAAAACATTAAAATCATACCGCATAAAATATCCTGATCAAATTAAATATAAAATTGTAAGCTCATAATAATTTTACATGTAATTAAAAAGGAGTAGATTGACCTGCATTGGCTGCATTATAATAATACAAAATAATTGGCTGCGTTAGTAACCAAAAATGACCAACACAAAAGAAATGTGATGATATTATTAATGTTCTTAAAGGCACGTGCGCCTCTCACTCTGAGTTCGCTAATGCAAGGGGCGAGATAGTCATCACTCATAGTTAGCGAACCTCTAACCCCCCAGACCTCTACGCTGTCACAACCAGGAAAAGGAACAATTTTTATCTAAGACCCACAAAAGAGTTGAGATTGCGAATTTGTCACTGACTTATTTGCGAGCAATGGGCGATATTAATATGAATGATGATAGATATTAATGACGCTGATATACATTATAATTAAATTATCTGATTGTGCCACATGAAACTTGAATTGTAATAATGATAACGATATTAATATTCTTACAAGGTTTTATTAAAGGCCCAAACTGTATTTTTTTTAATGTCTGTATCAACATAATCAGTGGACCCCAATTAGTGGTACATGAGTTTGATTTTTAATGATTTTATTTAATTAAATGTTAAGCTTACGTATTAATACTTCAAATACAATAAACAGGCCAAGTGCGAGTTGGACTCGAGCACCGAGGCTAACTAGGTTACAGGTCTAACTCAACTTTGCAGTTCGATCCGTAGACCGATCCATAGACACAGTAATAAGTTTGTAAATGAATTCGTTTTTTTCTTATTAAAATACATATTTAAGGTTTTAAGATGTTTCCCTATATAAGTGCTGCAAGACCTCGCTTCTTGCCAAATTTCATGATTCTAGGTTAACGGAAAGTACCCTGCAGGTTTTGATTACCTTGTGAAATCGCAAAATATGCGACATAAACGGTCATGTCTTGTGATCACGTAGACATAAAAGTTTCATTTTTCACAGCTGAAAGATACTGTAGACCCGAGAATTTGATATAAGTTTCAACTTGATACGCGTTCCTGATAAAAATAGTATTGACAGACGGACAGACAGACGGACAACAAAGTGATCCTATAAGGGTTCCTTTTTTCCTTTTTAGGTACGGAACCCTAAAAAACCCTATTAATCCAAGTACTCGAAATTTAAGGAGATAAATATACCTAATACCTAATGTTATAGGCATTGGCGCAGAAACAAAGTAAAAAAAAGCTAGTTAAGCTTTCGACTGACTGACATTTTTATCTCGCCTGAGCGAAAGTGATCGATGGCGTGCCCGCAACTGATCGCAGCCTTTAGGCATAGGTATATTATACTGACTATTCGCCAACTAACATGCAAACTTTAAAAAAATAACTTTCAATCAACCGTTAGCTAACAATTTCCATTTTAAATTGATTGCTTATACATTGCCGCTTTATTCCATAATCTGAAAGACTGATATATATATGGAGGTAGGCGTAGAAATTAAAAGAAATATAGAAATTGTACATTAATGAAAAACCCATGTATATTCATCCGAGGGACGTCTCGAGTTCGTGCACTTATATTTGGTTTGTATTGTTTGGTATTCCTCATACATTTTTATTTGTTTTGTCTAAATAATATCACCATATTATTTAAAACTGTAAATCAAAGGCGAGATATATGGGCTCCGCGGCGCACACTTTGAGTATAGCTGATCTAAACCATAATATGTTTATGATGGGCGAGTGTCACTTCTAGATGTTTTTAATATGTTATTACAAGGGCTAGACAGCTAGCAACTTTCTGTTTATTAGGGCCAGTAATTTATACTTTACGGTGATTAAAAGTGTGCAAGCACTAGCTGCACCCCGCGACTTTGCCCGCGTTTAATCCTAGTTATAAACATTCCTCTTGAATCACTCTAATCTACTGATGATAACTGCATTAAAATCCGTTGCGTAGTTTAAAAGATCTAATCGCCAGACGCGGGAAGCGTGTTTAACTACATTGCGTCTTCAAAACATTGCGAGCGTCGAAATCTAAACATCCTACATTTTAGAACTCAGATACATACATACATCCCTTACTCTACGCGTGCGCCCTGCGGAATAAGGCTTGGCGCGCACAGCGGTTGCGGTGCGTTTATTCTACCGCACGCATATTCTGTGAAGTATGGAATGTCATATAAGTGCGCTCATTGCAGTGATTTTTTATAGTATACAGAATTCTATAGTGCGTTTGAATAAACCCACCTCAAACTATGCGCACTAAGCCTAAGACGCTGTAATGTAAACCAACATCATTATAGTGCGATAAACGATGCGCTAAAATCCTAAGTTGTGTAAAAAAAAACTGATACCCGAGCAATCGCTTACCGTCTATTGCCGTTTGTATATTAACACGTTAAAATATTGGCCACAACTACGTAATGTTCCAATTTACGTGCTGATTTACGCGTTAATATGCAGGTGGAGAAATAAAATAACAGATACATATAAGTATGTATATTCCTCGAGTAGAAGAGGCAGTAGGCAGCTGTGCTCTCACTGAGGCAGTCTTATGACAGATGTTGCGCCGGTCAGACGTGCGCCTAAACTGTGCGAATAATCAGTTGATGATATGGTCACTAATGCACGTAAAAAATAGGAAACTGGTATACGTAAAAATAGGCGTCACTACATAAACTCATGATAAATAACGATGACGTGATTTAGTAATCACTCACATCGATATTTTTCCTTGACCCACTCCTAACAAGCCCCAATCTATCAAGATCTATCCCAGAACTGTCAAATACCTCCAAAAACAACATTGCAGTAATTTTAACTACACTCACAACTTTTATTAATTAGCAGAGTTGTTATTTTAATTGAAATTTAAAATAATTTAAACCATCTACTAAAATCACTACTAATTAGGATGGCATACGAGCGACTCACATTCTGTCCGAACTAGGTAGGTCAAGCGTTATACATATTACACTCACATTTTGGACTAAGACTTATTTTTAACCGACTTCAAAAAAAGGAGGAGGTTTCTCAATTCGACCGTATATATATTTTTTTTTGTTTTTTTTTTTATGTTTGTTCGCGGATAACTTCGTCGTTTATGAACAGATTTTGATTATTCTTTTTTGTTCGAAAGGAGATATCCCAAGTGTAGTACCATGGTAATTTTATCGAGGTCTGATAAGTATCTCCAGAGATATTGAGATAAACATCTCAAAATTGGTACTGAAAATGAATAGCGCGGCATTGAAGTCGGTTCTTTTTTAGTTTTTAAACGATATTATTTCAGTTACAATGATGTTACGAGTACCTATATGTGATATATTAAATTATAATTATGTAATTTGCATATGATTACGGGCTAGTTTCAGCGATTTCTGATAGCCGTACAAGGAACTTATCGGTTTGTACCCAGTATGTCTGAAACTTTATTAGGAACCGTTAAGAAACAGGCCTCAAATTTAATTTGTCACACTTTTCTTAATAATTTATTTCTATTAATTATACTCGCATGAGAATTCTCTGAGAGGTCTGCGTCTACAACTTGACCATACAAACGTAATATCAAAAGAATTTAAAATTATAATTACAATAGTCGTGCCTCGGGGCTTTGCCCACATCGAATACTAGTTATAAACCTTCCACTTTAGTCACTATATCTATTGATGAAAACCACATTAAAATCCGTTATGTAGTTTAGAAGATCTGAGGTAACCGAGGAATCGACTTCTTTATACTATGTAAAGATATGTACAAGAGCATACTATACTGTTGATCGGATTCAGGTTATGTTTATATGTTAGGAGAATCCTAACATAAAAACATAACCTAAAGTATGAATAATTTTAAATATATTTTTTTCTCAAATGATCCTGCTATCTACTAAGAACGCAGAGCTGTTGAGTATTGCATTTTTAGACTCAGTATTATTTCTATTGACTTATTTTCTTCCAATTCCCACTTAATTTTTATATTAGGCTCAAAAGCCACGTCGGTCGATACTTGGTGCCACGTAGCTTCGTAGCCATAGGTCGAATGCGTAGCATGCGCAGCGGTGGACAGCTTCATTTATACGGAGAAACTGTGAGGCACAGTGCAGCTACAACATTTTAGATATAACATAATAAGAGCAAAGTTTGCCTGACGGTAAACAATGACGTCTGTATATTACAGCATATAACATTCTGGATCGCCAGAATTTTACGCATCTCTGTACTATGCGCGTTAACTTGAGACATATACCTAGATGCCAAGTCTATCGTGCCTTGTAATTTCACTGAACACTTTCCTATTTAAACAGTTTTTTATATCATATAGGCTAGCGTTTAACCACTATCTCACCTGTTGATAAGTGATGATGCGATCGAGGATATACTATCCTCGTTCGCACGCTAGGCCTAGAATGGGAACTGGCTTTTAATATTTCCATTCAACGGCTTCATATCTTAGAAAGTTCTGGTACCATAGTGTGTTTACTCCCTAACATGAACGACATTTTGGTCTTTAAACGGATAACTTTATCATAATCATCATTTTACCAAAACTGATAAATAAAATATTGCAAGTAGAGCTGTGAGATTTTGCTTATTCATTAACCCTGTCTGTCCGTCTGTTAAAGGGCTGTATATCCTTAACTGTAAACGTGAAAATGGTGTAGGTATAATACGCAATTTTAACATAATGTGTAATTACTACGACCGCTTTAGCAAAAAATAATAAAAGTGGAATAAAGCTTCAAATTGAATGTTCAAAACAACTCGCACTTGACTGGTTTATTATTAAAATAATCAAAACATTACAACCTATGAGCTTATTTTGTATACGTTTTTGACTCGACTCTACTCTATTATTTCAAACAAAAATGTAGGTATTATTACCCCGCTTCACTAAATCAAACTGTAACTCAATGGTGAAAAACAACGTAAACAGTAATTTTTCTTACTTAACACTAGGGGAACAAATAAGCTTGCTCTTTTTTATTCAGTTATCTCGGGTGTCAACCAGTGCCTCTGCACGTACTCTACGTATCATAATGCTTTTCATTTTATTATTATCAGACGAGGCTCGCATAGGGTGAGGGATGTTACTCCCGAGGCGCCCGGGAATCGTTCACACTTTTAATTTAGTTGCTTCTAATGTATGCGAAATGCGAATAACTGCAGAGGGTACATCGCTCTCACTCGCCGGCTGTTAAACAACTATCACGCAATGGGTGAGCATTTGCGTCAGGCCTTAATAGTTTTCCCCTCTGCATCCATACATTATGCAAATACGCTAGTGATATGTCAGCCCGTACACTTGGGACTTTTATTGTTGTTCGTGAGTTTATTCCCTTTTATTAAGTTAACTTTAATTAAATTCGTGCGTATATGTAAGGCCGATTGACTGAGTGGTATTACGCGTCGAGATTTATCAGCTTACATACGAGCTTAGCGATGTTTAGAGCTAGCTTTAATAGGTAACGCGCTTTAAAGATAAGCCTGTCCTTTCGTAACGAGGTAATGGTGAAGTCTAGTATGTTAAGCGGTTATATCATTCACACTCCACATCCAATAAAGGATAGGTAATAATTGTATTTGTATTTTTATATGAAAGCTGCGTATATGCCTCAAATGTAATTTTGCAATGTAAATGAGATGTTTTTATTCACCTTAATAAAAAATATTATTTAGGTGTGCCGTGATTTCTACGTAAAACATATTTTGGCGTAGAAACAACACCACCATATCACCTGTAAGTAAGTGATGATGCGTTCGAGGATGGTAGCACGATTAGTTATTACTGTAGATGTTCTAACTTGACACGGACACGGAAGCAGACACTAGACAGTATCCTACCTTCATGCAAAATGCAAATCATGTAATTTGACGACGACACTAGACTGTATTTACGTATAAAACAAAATATTGGCGTATAAAATCGTAGTCAAATGTATGTTACCTACTAAAGAACTGACAAGTTCTATCGATTTCTGTAAATAAAGACTAATAAACAATAACCCCAAGTAAACTCTATCGAAATGTTAACAAAGGATCCGGTGTATTGTATCGTACGTGTCTTTATTGTGTGGTGCGATGTTTCAGAGCAACCCTTACGCCCTGAAGGAGGGAGGCGGCGAAATGTCGGCGTGGACGTCGGCCGGCCTGCAGCCCTCCGGTGGATACTACCCCTACGACCCGACGCTCGCTGCCTACGGGTAAGTCCCCAGAGCCTGAAGACCCCAGAGGTCCAAAACGCCCGCGCCACTTTAGATAAAGCCCGCGCAACCCGGATTAACATAATACCTCCCTATCGAGACTTATCTCTCTAATAGATTGCACTGCGAAAGGCTCATGTTTGTATTTGGCGACTCGCTTTGACTTTAATAAATTTTGTTGTATTGTGCACATGTATCCCCTTTTCTATTTGTAAACGGTTTGATGGATCCAACCACGTTCGTCTGAGTCATACTTCTCCCTTTTTTAATGTCAAGGTACAGTGAACGCATTTAATCGTTAAATCGCTATAAGCATCGACGACCCGAATATGAAGGGCTTTTGACGCATCTAAAGGTGTCGTATTTCTTACTCAAACCTGTCACTTTTTTTCATTCGGCGTGAAATTAACATCACTGACTTAAACACCATAGATCTGTTAATTTTCTATGGGTTGTTAGCATTCGGATTTTTTTCGGCGATCTATTGGTTGTATAACAATTAAAAAAATGAATTAGTGACAAAGTTGACCAATCTAAAAACTAGTCATATATTTAGATATGGATAAAATATTGATAAATAGACATGTAGATATTGCAAACCAGACTATTTCAAGCAGCGGCTATTGAAAAGTCAATCATTGTGCCTTTTTTTGTTGAAATTGTTCTTAATAAAAAGTCGGTGTGCGCGACCATCAGTAAGGACATACACACCGTAGCGGTGCGCCAGGCAGTGCGTGTCGGCCACAAGGGACAAATGACCAAATAACCACTCCCGGTTGCTCGCCGTCTCATTCCGACACATCACCGCCCGCGAGTTTGACAGAGACGAATGACTTCACATCCATTCGCGCTAGCTCCAGATTAATTCACAGTTTTTCTCTGAAATGCGATCGCACGACGCGTTGCGTTGACGTTTTTGGCAAACTTATCAACCCGTCAGACTTGTCGACAGAGGAGGGAGGTCTCTTCACTTTTATTTATATCAACGTCTTATAACACTAAATCTTCCTATAAATCGACAATGTTGTCATAAGACTGTCATAACAATGTATTATCCGGACGCATCAATTAAATATACGTTTCACGGCGCACTTGAAATTTATCCACCCATGAATCACGGTGGAACTGCCTGAAAATAAAAACAAATCATGACACATCAAAGCGAAGTTATGCTGACAATTCGGCTGCGCTCGACTTAATGTATCGCAGGCGGTGCGTTATAAATGTTATAATCTAAAAATAATTAGAGGCGACATTAGTTTTTATGCGTAAAAAAGACACGGCAGTAGACGGCGGCGAGCACGGAAATACTCCGTGATATATAGCGTCTTCGGCGGCACACACTATTGTTTGCTATTCCGACGGATTATAGGGTGATCTGTAACGTCAAATTAACTCAATACAAATAAAATTTAAAACCTGCGTTCACCGTCGCTACATGAAAATTAATGGAACAATATAAAATATTCGCGTATAACAAGTTGTCAAGTTGTCGCAGTGAACTAAAACAACGTTGACTTATTTGCAAGTGTAATTACACGAGGTTCGCCAGCAAAATCGTTGTATGTGAAATCACTTGAAATGAAAAACTTCATAAGAGGGCTATAAAACGTTCCAGGGGCTGTAATAAGTTAGGCACGCCGAATAAATAACCTAGCAAAAGAACAAGTACGGTGAAAAGCGTACATAAGCAACAAAAGTTGGCGTCGAGTGTAGGCGCATTCGAGTTAAGTACCGTTGGCGTATTATTTTGAACAGCCTGTAATCTGCCACGCCCGCCGCGCGCCGAAATGAAAAATTACTGAGCTATTTTTAACATAAGTCTCGAGCACAGAAAACGTACAAAAATTAGAGAAACGAGAGGAGGGAGCACTTGTACCGCACCATTGAGATCAAAATACGCAGGAAATTACCGAGCCTCGAGCGTGCGACGCTCTGGAGGGAATTATTTGTGTGCCAACGATTTGGGTTGTTACTTTTTTAAATAAAACCAAGTTAGCATCGCTTGTTAACGAGACGTGCCATTCAAACGACACTTACCATGTCGAGACTCATTTATTTGCTAACGACCTTTTCAACATAGGGGCTTAGTGAAGTAATAATTTAGTATGTGTATATTTTGAAAGCTTTTCCTTTGCATTACATAAATATAAAGCAAAAAATAAATCATATTTAAATATGCACATATTTTTTGCATAAAATATAAAATTTAATGACACTTATGTTACAGTGAATAAGTATACAGTATTAGAATTATTACTCACAAAGTTATTTGATAGCTATGTAAGATTAAACATAAAAGTTTATATATACACGATACCTAACCCTCGCAGTAGGTAAAATCACATGCTAATAGAACTAATTGAAACAATGTCACACGAGGTCATTATAATACAATAACATTCTCGAGACATACGAGTACATCTCAATTGAGAGCTGTAATACATATTTAATCGAGACATAATTAACTGTTTGACAAAATGATGGACCGTGAGTCAGCGACAGTAATTAGTGTAACTCATTACTTGTGAATTGCAATCTGATCGATTGACTGATTGAGTGCCAACATCGGTCATATGCCAATATTAGAATCGAGAGAACGCAATAAAAACATGCGTGCAAATAGGTTACACGCAAATAATACAAACTATCTAGATCTAGTTTGAGTATCTGGTTTTTACTCTACGGTAACATCTTATTTGAAATACTATATGTATTTCAAAGTACATAATGTACGTAATAATGACACTGAACAGAAATTTAATCAATTATAAATAATCCTAATTATATTATAAATGTGAAAGTTTGTA
This sequence comes from Cabera pusaria, assembly GCA_954871355.1. Classification (NCBI taxonomy): domain Eukaryota; kingdom Metazoa; phylum Arthropoda; class Insecta; order Lepidoptera; family Geometridae; genus Cabera; species Cabera pusaria. Next base: position 24,321,262 of record OX940885.1, on the reverse strand, counting down.
AGGATGGGCAAGAAGGATGGATGTTTGTTACTCCTTCACGGATTTTGATGCAAATTTACAATCTAATAGCTTATACAATAAAATAGCATATAGGTTTTTTCTATACAATTAGTTAACAGTAAACTAGGCTACAATTAAAGATTAGATCTGCAATGGAGAGAGAGTGAGAAATATAAGAAAGAGTGAGATAGATACGACAGAGAAATGACAAAAAGATATGATTTATGATTATGATATGAGAGAGATGAGGGAGTGAGATTGTGTGTGTGAGAGAGAGAGAGAGACAAAGAGAAGAGGTAATGAGAGCATGGAAGAGAGAGAGAGAGAGTTGAGGGAGAAGAAAAAAAAGTGTGAAGTTGGAGAGAAATGAGAGAGAGAATTTAATAAACAATTAATACAAGCGTTAATTATGGAGTGTAACTGTTGTAATACTAAAAAGCCTTATGTTTAATGTCAATGTCAAATCTTCTGAGAGAGAGTAAGCTGCATTCATGCGTCGGAGCTGAAACACACCTTTTTGTTTGAGTAGTTACTTATCATAGTCTCTCTTTATTAACGACTGATATTATTTAGTAGATTACCATATGATTAGAAGTGTTACGTTTGTAGGTACCTTAAAAACATGTTTTAAATAAATAATTTTAGATCATTTACACCATGGAGTCCTTCAAAAGCGGCCTTAAAAGAATCTTGACAGATCGGCAACGCATGAGTGTCACTTCTAGTGTTGCAAGTGTTTATAGGCGACGGTGACCACTCTCCATCAGGTGGGCCGTCTGCTTATTTGCTACCCATACATAAAAAAAAACGAAAAACTTCACATGCTGCGATGGTGAAAATATACACTAGTCATAATCGCGTCGTCAAGGTATCAAATTTGTTTATATTGTTTATCTCCATATCTCCGGAGATAATTGTCATATCTCAATAATCTCTCAAACAAAAAATAATTTTTCAAATCAGTTAAGATTTGACGGAGTTCTAAGGTAACAAACATTTAAATATATATATATACAGTCGAATTCAGAACCTTCTCCTTTTTTGTGAAGTCGGTGAAAAGGAAATTCAAAAGACGAAATTGCGGTCAAAAGCTAGGAATTAATAAGCCATCATTATTTTCAATTTTATTGTATACTATAGTCCTGGAATCGGTTTAGAATAAACCAATACAGACTGATAGACTATAAAGACGTCACGGTGAAGCTGAAAAATAATTAATACTCTGTAGCCAAAGATACAATAAGGAACGAACTTACTCAATTATTAAACTTATTCTCATGCCTTAACTTAGATGGTAAACCAGAGAAAAGCTTTGGATGGCTCAGCTTATATCCCATATCAATTAATAATTTATTTTATTTTAATACTTATCTAAGCATTTGATCCGCTATGGGAAAATGATCGTCGAAAATATATAACTACCTACTAGAAAAAGGAATAATATTTTCTTTCACTTTTGATACGTGTCTATATAGAATTATAGTTTTCTATATATTCTATATATTCAGAAAACTATAATTCTATGTATAGAAAAAATATATAGAATTCATTAGTATTAATTCTTGGCAGATATAGATGAACAAAGAATATTTTTTCTTTATTGGCTCTCTCGTGAAGGTCTGGTGAAATTTGATACTTACCATGCAAGATAATTTGTGTGTAAATACACAAACAAAAATATTTGACAAAAAGTGAAACAATTTTATCTACCTGAAATTCAACAATAAACAACGTAACTTTTATAGTATTTCAGCAGTCGGGAGTAAAAATACTTTATGTCTCGGGGACAATAAACAGACCGCACTTTATTGTCGCCTATTGTGACAGTGTGGAGCGACAACAAAATAAATGCTGCGCCGCTTCTAACGCCTACTCGTCTCGCACTCGAGTTGCGAATCCTAATTCTACGCGGGCCCCCTAGAGAGGGGGGTATTACTTATGTACGTGTGTTACATAGCCGTTCGGTTTACGGGGGAAGGCACGTAAAGGCCGCAATTCCCCCAAGCGGGCAGATCGTAAACCTCCGATACCGCGAATTGAATACTGTGCAAGCTCAAATATGTATGACGGTTGTAGCCGCCCGCCCAACGTTACGTATCGACTTTGGGACTCATTTTTAATCTATAAAATATTAGTTTATCCTCGGAATGCCTTCGAACCATTCACCAATTATTTAATTATTAAAAATAATAATAATTTAGATATTTGTAAATCTGTTTGATCTATCACAGCAACGTAAAAATAACTCGACTATAATAAACTCAGTCATAAATTTAAATTTTTCAACGGTAATTTAAGACCGAGATTATTTTAAGTTGATGCTCGAATTCATGCCTTTATCTACAAATTAATAAAGATACAAAGTGTTTCCGCCCATGAAAGTATTAACGATCTTCTAACCAAACGCACATGTTCCGACAGGGCGGGCGCGAGTGAGTAACCTGTCTAAATTAATTAACAAAACTCGAAGAAAGGCCCAGTCAGCGCTGTGTAGCTGAAAACTAACCGGTTGTCGTCGAGTTCATAAAACATTAAAGCAAATAAAGCGCTTTGTTTTCTGTGAAGACTCGCCTCGCCGCGACGCTAACCGCCGCCGCACCGTAGGTTTCTGAAGAGCTTATTCGTGTTCAAACTAATGCGGTTCGGTTTCAGAGGCTTTGTATGGATGCGCGTTTGACATGAGGGTATTAATACCTTCAATTTGATTTACTTGAGTAGAAAGTTAGCATCCTTGTAGATAGTTTAAAATGTCAAAGTAATTTAATCTAATATATATAAATAGTAAGTATAATTAAGTCAGTAGTTTTATATCAAATGTTAGAGATGTGTAAATGGGTACCTTAGCAATTTTGATAGCGGCGCGGTGAGACGATCGAGCGGTGACTAGCAATACCGGTGTGATCCGGCGTCGGCGAACAAGATGGCGTCGATCGATGTACGGTAAAAACGCCCAGACTGCCCACGCCTGCGCTGCATCGCACCGCCCTGCACTTGCAGCCGAAGTGCATTGGAACGCCCTCTACTTCCAGATAAACAATAGCTCTATCAAATTCAGGTATCATATCAATAACATTGAACGGAAATTACATCCCAATGCTGTAACATCTCTTCAAAACTGTACTATTTTCACAAACAAATCACCAATTTTATGAATTGTGTGTTCATGATATTTAGAATATTATAGAGTACGATTGGGATTTTTATATGCAGTTATCTCTATGCAAAGGACCGAACACAGAGATTCCTACGTAAAATATGAATAGAGTCATCTGTTTTACTATTTTCACGCGCAAAACCTATTTATTCGGACCCTCAGACCGCGCCTTTGTCATGTCAACGAGAAAATCGAAGTCAGGTACGATTTTGGGAAGCGGAACATTTCGCCACAATTACGTTCAGAATGCGGATGCAAATGAGACCGTCGAAGGCCCTAAAAAGTATACCGAATGTCGTTTGGTGCCGCGATAGCTTTATTTTTGCTGCCGTTACGAGAAATCTATTGCCCCTAATAAAACGCCTATCTGTTTCGAATTTAAAAGCCAATTTATTACAAGCTGTAAGCAAACCGAGCGTATGGGCGAAACGGCTATTATATGTACTGCGAAATATTATCAGGGAATAAGTATATAAACTGGTATAAACAATAAAATTAGGAAAATAAGTGTTAATTCAAATTTTTATTTTATCAGTCAATAATTTTAACATTTATTTCCGCAATAATATTAGAAATGTAATGGTTTGACATATGAAACAGATCGATATATATAAATGCGTACATGACACTGAATAAATTGACATTAAACCTTGCATAAATATTTTAATAACTACCCGTACGCGATGAGAAGAAATAGGTATGACTCATGAAACGTGGTTTGATTCAATCAGAATCAAAATGTATCTGCGAAAGTTAAGCGTGCTGAGGTCGGAAGCGTATATATCTCACTAGGTATATGTAAGTATAAACATGTTTGTCGACAGATACGGTGCCGGGTACGATTTAGCGGCACGGCGAAAAAATGCTACGAGGGAATCTACTGCCACGCTCAAGGCGTGGCTTAACGAACACAAGAAGAATCCATATCCGACGAAAGGGGAGAAAATAATGCTCGCAATCATCACTAAGATGACGCTGACGCAGGTGTCGACGTGGTTCGCAAACGCGCGACGCAGACTCAAGAAGGAGAATAAGATGACCTGGGAGCCTAAAAACAAGACCGACGATGACGACGACACCATGCTCTCAGACGAAGAGAAAGACAAAGACGAACAGGACGACAAAATGAAAACTCATAAAGGTTCGTTGAGTTTTTCCCTCTCCTCATCCGACAGTCAACTTTTTCAATAAAACATTTCATGGAAATAATAAAGCTTGACTGTCGGTTGTCGACTTGATTGTAATGTAATGTGTGATCGTAATTATGTATTGTCCCTGCGATGCGAATGTGAAATGTTCCTTTAATGTAAATATTCTCGTATATGCGCTTTTAAACGATTGCGAATGTGAATGACAATTTTTAATGTGACGTTAATTCTCTTTAGGTCCCGGTAGTGTGTGTTATTATTTCGTATAAGAATTATTGTTAGCCATTTAAATTTCTTGAATTTTTTGATGTATATATAAATCGTGGAGTGAATCGGCTCGTCGCGGCTGAGGGCCTGAGGGTGTGCGGTCGGGAGGCGAGGGCGGGCGGCGGCGCCGCGGCGGGCGGGCGCGGAGAAGAGCGGGTCTCAGGCGTGTAACTGTGCGTAACCGCTCCTCGCTCCCGGATTTCCTATTCGTAGTAAAGTGGGCGGCGCCCGGGCCAAATTTCATATAACGCGTCTTCCGTTCGTCGGTACAGCGCGGCCCGAGGCCCGGAGGTCGCGTACGCCGTGTCTGACGATCTGCCCTACTTCATGTTCTTGCCAAAGGATTTGTCGAGTTCGTGGATCGTTTCTTTTATGAGGATATTCCGACGGAACGTAAGTAAGTACGGTTTTGGGGATTTATAATGTGTTCCAATTGAATGTGGAACCTTTTCCCGGTGCGGTCTTTGTCGTCGTTATTTATTTGTTGTGTACGGCTTTTTTCAGCGGAACATCGCAATACATATACGATTTTCATTAATATGAATGAATAAGTCCCACTTATAAGTCGGTGTCGGGTTCGCGGGAATGCATTTTATATGTTAATGGATTCTGCGGACGCTATAAGTGCAATAATAAAATCCAGATGCGTATTAGGCGGGACGTGAGTGTCGAGTGGAAACGCGAGTGTTAGTCTCGGTTGTCAACGACATAAAATTATAAATAGGTGTTGTTGTTGCAAAGATGGTTTGGGACACGAGTGTTTTCATTGCAAAGTTCACGGTGCTAATGGAAGGCGACGGCGAGGGCGTCACGGGTGACGCGCGGCATACGCTCGCGTAATGAACCTCCCTATTGTTGGGACATAAGTGTACTTAATTCGTGGTTTCTATGCCGCCACGCTCGCCGCCGGCGTGTCGCTCCCAGCCAACCACTCGGGGGTGTACTATGTTGTTAATAAACTGTCGAGATCTCTCCAGGATGAGAGCACAATTATAATATTTCACACAGAGAATTCGCTGAGTGTAATGGAGTGGCCACCTTAAAAAAAAACATGTATTGCACTCACAATTGAGTTTATTTCTACCAATTTACATTAACGGGAAATTTAAAATAATATTGACTATGGTACATTTAAATAAACAAAGTCTGCCCATTTTCTCAAAACATACTCTAATTTAATGATTTCAGTCTAGAACCGTAATTTAACTGAAAAATTATATTTTCCATTATAAATTATTTCGTTTTGACACTTGGAAAAGGTTTAAAAGTATTAAGAACATAGGTACTTTAACTGAACTTGTCGCTAATCACACATTAATCTGATAAATTCTCGGTTTTAAATCACATTGCAGACTGCTAAATCTATTCCGTGCACTAGACTGGAATAATAAACAATACCTCTGCCACCTCTTTTCTTTTTTACCCTTGCAACCCTCTGCGACAGAAGTCGCAAGACGTTGTGCGGAGTTATAGGCACGCGCCCCGCGGCGACTTCCGCGTCAACCAAACGTAGGGGAGTATGATATACAATATTATTATTAAGTTACCCTCTTTTTTGAAAAAGAATATTTAACCATATTTTAAAAATGAGGTCTTATTTTAGTAAACCTTTTAAAAAGCTCAATATAATGCTGTACAGAGCGTGCAATCTAAAAGGGTTGCTGTCGTTACATTATAGATACGATTTTCTCAATCTTTAGATTTGTTTTTAACTTTTTTTAGGGTTCCGTACCTCAAAAGATAAAAAAGGAACCCTTATAAGATCACTTTCTTGTCCGTCTGTCAGTCTGTCCGTCGGTCTGTCTGTCCGTGTGTCACCACCGATTTTATCAGGAACGGGTGGACCTAGCAAGTTGAAATTTATACCAGATACTGAAGTCTATAATCCCTATTAGTTGTATAAAAATCAAGGTCCTGAGTCAACACGATAAAAATATATGGGCAAATTTAGATTTTCGCGAAAACTTGTAAGTACCAAAATTTACCTTAATTTTCATCTTGTTTCCTTTTGTGGATTGTTTCCTTTACTTATGCTGTAAGACCTTGCTTTTAACCAAAATTGACAATTCTAGGTCAACCGGAAGTACCTTATAGGTTTTGGGTCGAAAACCTATACGGTATATCCCGTTGACCTAGATTCATGAAATTTGCCAAGAAGCAAGGTCGTACAGCACAAATAAAGGAAACATTCCAAAAATAAAAAAAATTAAAATTAAAGGGTGTCCCCATACACAAATAGTAAAAGCCAATAGGCCCCTGAGTTATATGAGCGCTCATACAATTTAGTGGTCTAGCGTAATTGGTACGACACAACATTGGTACGGAAGCCTCGGTGGGCGAGTCTTACTCGACTTGGCCGGTTTTTTTTTTACAACGAGCTCACTAATCAATCATTACTAAAATAACGCTGACGACATATAATACGAGCATCATTTACAATTACAATACAACCTGCGTCTAATACAGCATTTGTTAACTAGTTCCGTCAGTCTTCATATTGAGCTAAGAATCTGCATATTTACACCAATAGTACTTACTCGTAAATGAAATGGGTAAAATAATATAAAATATAAAAACATAATAAAAATATCTATATGTTTTCAATCTTCAGGTGGAAAGCATAAAAGTGTCTGTTTGCCGATGTGTAGTACCGTTCCTTTGGACCAATATTAAGTATATTATTATCATGTATTAAATACTATCTAATTGCATAAACTTTCTAATAAAATATTTTTTTTTATTCGAAGTATTTTTAATATAAGTAATATAAACACTTTTTTGATATATTAATAGTATATATTATAATACAAAACTTAAACTGTTTCTAAAACAGGAACTAACGCTGTACTTTTCCCTAATAAAATCCCTTAACAACCGAGCAAATAAACCATAACATTTCTCACTAGCAATACATAACCATTCTTTCACAAAAACGTCAATGTTAGCGACGTGTAATATATCATTTTAAGTCACGGCAAACAAAGCCAATGTAAAAGCTTTCACACGCGATCCCTAGACCGAAGTCGGCAAACAAACATCCAGAACTATCCCGCGCTAAGCCGCTCATGAATAAAAGCTTCATTTTCGGACCCCACCAATAAATGTTAATTTTTGTCGTGAGCGCACGCATCGCAAACAAAATATTAATCCGACGCGCGTTAATGGAAAACGAGTAGACGTTATACAAACAAGTGAGCATCGTGCGAGAGAGGAGGGCTCAGTTCTCCTGTGTAGTAATAAATTGTAGTGGCCTCGGCTGTAAAGTGCAGGCTGCATCGAGCTCGGTCGGGGGCACGCTAGGGACGTGGACGCAGCGACCTCTCTCGACTCTCATCTCCGCCACCAATAAACACCATTTGCGGCAACTACCCGACAACATCCATCACGTCATACCGGCAATCAATAAAACTTTATTGACAACGTTCAGTTGTTTTATTCGTACTTACCTGCCACGGGAATTCGGATTTCTCAACTATTTTTCATTTCTTTTTATACGCTTGACCTCATTGTCGCGTGTTGGTATGCGAGAAAAGGTGGTCACGTTTTATTGCCCTTACAATAAATTAGCCAATATACTTGTTTAACCATGTTGACGGCAGGTGTGGCTAGAAGCCCGGTATTATGATTTGCAGACACTGATATCTTGATACAAACATGCGTGCTAAGTCCAATGCATCTGCATTTCTTGTAACCTTTCAATGAAATATCAGGACTCACGATGCTTATCAAAAAATACAATAATGTTATATATAAAACTAGCACAGTTCAGTTACGCAGAACCTACTTTCTGATTAAACAAATAGATATTGTGACAAATGAAAATGCAGCTGCAACACCTCTTCTTTCTTTCTACCCTACTCAATTACAATGATTTAATTCTGAAACACTAGAGCAGAATCACTCTGTTCAGAGGGCCCTAACTTAAGGGAAAGGGTCCATCTAATACCATTCGTCGGTTGAGCGCGTGCAGTCAGATAAATCTTTAGTTTGCATATCCGGGGGACACAGGCCAATAAGGATTGCATCCGATAAATATCAATGGGCGGATTTCCTAAATTAACCGCGACTGGGCAGCTAACGATTTAAAAAACCAAAATTCACAAAATTTTAGGATGAAAATAAAAACATGCTTATCGGCGTTGCTTTTTTCAATGCACAAAACTTAGTTATAAGACATATATGTAAAGCATTGGTAAATTAACTATGCAGTACTATTTGATGCATTACCTTATGTTTGTGTGTTTAAAAATAAATCTTTTCCGCAAAAACTCACCACTACACAACCTTGATTTCAAAAGAAATTATAGCAACTGACACTAAAACATATTTACAACATAAAACATAACAAAATTATCCAATTCTAGCTTATCTCCCACAGTTGTGGGCGTTTATTAGATTAATACAATGAAAATTAAAACAATTTGCCGGATAAATATCTTCGCGCAGAGTATCAGTGGCGTCCCTATTTATCCCTAGTGAAGGGCAACGCGGATAACCCCTCTTAAAAGCTAGGAGCAGTCAGCATTAAATGGAATAAAGCGAATGAAGTCGAGCGGTCGCGTCCCTCTCCCTTGCCTCACGCGTTCCCCGCTCGCCTTTTTCGAGCCTCTGAATTTCATTAGTACCCACCCCCGCGCCCTTAGAAAGCCACTTTACAACAGGAAATGGCATTATGATAATACTTAGAGCGTTATAAAATTCGCTGAATAAACATTTTTGTGTAATTGTACAATAACATTTTCACGGTATTAGAGAAGATGGGAAATTTTAAACCGTTATCGCGATATAGCAATTAACTGTATAGAAAAAATCAACCATAGAAGTTTGAATATTAAATCCTAACAATTGTATACATACATACAAAACATTTACGCCTTTTTCTCGTTGAGGTAGGCAGAGATTACTTCTTTCCACATGCTACGATACGTAGTATTATTATCTGTTCTGTGGCTACGATCCTGACATACCTCTTTCGCTTCTTCCACTTTCATGAGTGCTTTCATACATGCTCGCCGGTTATAGGTACTTTTGCCTTAATAATTGTATAAGGAGACGAAATAGAGCGATATGAACTTCTGTTATAAATGTGATAGACATATACCTAAAATAATGTTCTAAGCGATTATGCCTACACGTAAATGTCAGCGAGAATGAAGCGAGAGTGCCTGCGAGCATTACCCAAAGATCCCGATTCAACAGAGAATCGTGTGGTGTGTGGTGGTGCGGTGCGATGCCGCGGGGCGCTTCGGAAAATGCGAAATAAATGCTCGGCTTAAACACGAAAGGGATCGCCGGGCATCGCGCCCGCGGCGAGGGAGTCGCGCCCCAAAGTGGTATTTTCACTTCGCTAATCGGATAACCACTTAACGAATGGGTCACTGCACGCCAAACGTATTTTCACACGACTTTTCTGGGGTGAGCGCCGCAGATCTCGCATCTTACGAGCTAAAACTTACGTCGCCCGAGCCCGTGTCCGATTCGCCTATCGATTTTTTCGGAAAACATTTTAAGCTCTCGTTACGGCTATTGCGAGTCACTTAATCGTAATGCCGATCGAATAGAAATGACAGATGAATTCGATTATCTTTACAGATGAGGAGCGGAAGGGTGACGAAATGCTTCAGGGCATGCACCACCAGATGCTGGGTTACGGGATAAAAGAAGAAGCGAAGCGCGGCGTGGGGGACTGCGGGGTTCCCATTCCGGCATCAAAGCCGAAGATCTGGTCACTGGCGGATACGGCCGCGTGTAAGACGCCGCCGCCGGCCGCACAGCCGTGGCCGCACTCTCAGCACGCGTACGGAGCGGAGCGAGCGCCTGCTTCCGACGGCAGTGCCAACGGGTTCGCCCTGCCGGCGACCGCAGCGGCCAGCCCCGCCAGCGGTGGGTATGGGCGGTACGGCGGTTTCCCGGGTGCGCAGTACGGCGCGCAGCACCCGTGCGTGCACCCGGCCTCGTTTCCCGATGTGCAGACGGACACGCCGCCACAGACGCCGCCCAACATGAAAGTGCCGAGCGTGGCCAACCCACTCGGCAGCGGCGGCGGCGCCGGCTACTGCTTCCCTCGGCACCAGCAGTCGCCGCACCGCGACGCGTACCACAACCCACACCATGCAGCCAACAACCACCAGCCCAATCAACCGCATCATAACGAGGGATCTGCTGCCTTCAAACCCTTCTATAAAAGGTATTATAAATAAATCTGCCGTGTGCGAGTCCGACTCGCACACGAAGGTTCCGTATCATCGTACAATAAAAGAAAAAAATGCCGAATAAAATACAATTATTTTTTTCAAGTTTCTATAACCGATCAAAAGAACGCTGAAAAACACGTTTCTTGTATGAAGACCCCCTTAAATTTTAAACTTTACTTTGTTCTTATTATTTGTTGTGTAGCGGCCATACTTGAAATTTCTTCTTGAGATTTCACGTGTCTACCTATTATAATTAAGTAGATACAGCCCTGTGACAGACTGACAGACGGATGGAAAGCAAAGTGTTTTCAACCGACTTTCAAAAAGAAGGTTCTCATTTCGTCTGTGTTTTTTTTTTCTTTTTTTTTGTGTGTATGTTACGCGATTCCTCCGTCAGTTGTGAACCGATTTGAATGACTTTTTTGAATCGGTAGGATACGTTTCCGAGATGGTCCTATTGTAATTTTTATCGAGATCTGACAAGTATCTCCAGAGATATTACGATAAACGTCTCAAACTTGCTACTGAAATTGACTCGCGGGGCATGGAAGTCGGTTGTTTTAGTTTTTAATTATTTAATGATTATTATAAGGACTAGCGTTTGACTATCGCACCTGTTGGTAAGTGATGATGCGGTCGAGGATGGCAGCACGCTAGGCCTAGAATGGAAACTGGCTCTCAAGGATAGCTGCCGAAACACTTTAGATGTTTGGGGACAGATTTTCTAAATTGAGGGTAGTAGCTGGCCAGGTGTGTCTAGATAGTGTCCTACCACCATGCGCGGGTTGAGGCCACCGGAGGGCCATTGTGAAAAGCGCACATAAATGTGTCTATAGAGAAATCTATTGGTGCACGGCGGGAATTGAACGGTACCTTTGGCGCCAAAGCCGACCATTCTCCTACGACACCATCGGGCCCTCAATATAGAGTCTCAGTAAAGAGTTCTTTTGGTTTGGATAAGGAACTCTAAAAAAGGTATTAGTTAGAGATATACCTCCATTTTATTTTATTTATATCTAACTTTGTTTAATCGAATAATACACATGGTGTTCTGGATCACTATGAGAATTACCTGTCTGTTGGCCATACATTAATATTATAGCATGGATATGTTAGACGTATAGATATAGAGATCTTGAAATGTGTAAATTATTTGGTATAAAAAAGTATACTTGTGAATGAAAGTAAGAAAGAAAGATCACATTGATCTCTGTCTATTTTTAAACTATGATTGTACGCAGAGATTTAGAATAAACGTAGAAAGCGTAGCGTATACTCAGAGGAGAAAGGATTCACGACATATATGAAATAAAATTATTTCAATCGTTTCGGTCGTGGCTCGTACCACCCATTGAACAATAAAGCTGGCTTTTGACTGTGGGATATTATATAATATACAAATAATAATATACATACATCTTGAGATATAATATTTTATTGCTCGTCATACAATTTGTACGAGACCGTTTTACTTTACTTTTTAAATGTCTTTATTGATAATGTTGTCCAATACAATGTACAAACTAGTGTACATTTTATCCTAGGAGTACAAACTATTTATAATTTACAACATGTTTTCCAAACCTAAAAGCTTATATAACATTTTTAACATAAGATTACTTACTACTACAAGACATTGGTACATATAAGGCATAATAACTAATATAAACAAAATACGTTTAACTATGTAAGCTTTGAAGAGCATTAAATTTTTAGATGCTTATTTAATTAAAACATTAACCAGTGGCGGTAGATATAAAAAAAAGTTTCATAATAATAATACTATTAAATTCTCACACACAAATGTACGCACTCCGTTTTACGGCACACGCGCGATTTCGGTCTTCATATTAACAAATAATAGGAGCGAGACCGTTTACACTGTGCTATAATATCCTCACCTCCCCGAAAACCGCCCATAGATAAATAATTTGAATGCAACCATAGATAAATAAATAAACTAAACTGGCCAAGTGCAAGTCGGACTCGCACTAGTAGGGTTCCGTACCACACTACAATATTTTATAAGATTGAGCAAAAAATGCCACTATCATTTTTCGCCAGCAAAAAATAATAATTAATAAATATTTTATTTCTTATAACACCATCTAATGTCTAACAAAGGAGTTTGGGAACAAAGGAGTTTGGGGCATTTCAATATAACGCCATCTATAGGACGTTTAGCTAACTAAGCGTTCATAGATGGCGTGAAATTCCGAAAAAAACACTTTTCTTGTATGGGAACCCTCTATTATTTTTAACTTTATTCTGTTTTTAGTATTTGTTGTATAGCGGCAACAGAAATACATCATCTGTGAAAATTTCAACTGTCTAACTATCACGGTTCATGAGATTCAGCCTGGTGACAGACGAATAGACAGACAGACAGACAGACAGACAGACAGACAGACAGACAGACAGACAGACAGACGGACAGCGGAGTCTTAGTAATAGGGTCCCGTTTTACCCTTTGGGTACGGAACCCTAAAAAATGTTGAAACCGAAGCTGAACTGGGTTATCTGCGTCTACCTACGTACTATCATCTACGTACGTACAATCTTAGTGTGAACAGCAATCGCGGGATGTAATATATAACTCAAGAGGTAACATACATTATATCCCATAGTCAAAAGGCGGAATGACATATCACTAATCTGTTCGTTGGTTCTGGTGGGAAAACGGATTGGATTTAAGTCAGTTATCTTATCCAGTCCAGCGGATTGTCTCACTGCTAGCTTTAATTTCTAGACATGCATGATCCCATCAAAATTGCATCGTTACTTTAGATGACGGCATACATACGTGCCTACATTAGTTTTTAAATATTAATAACAAAAAAAAAGGAAAAAATACATAATAGTACAAATAAAAAATTAACATCTAATAAGCGTACAGTACATTAAAGTATACGTTTTGTGCTCGAAAGCCCGTAAATATTGGCTCTATAGTGTCATACTCTACTTTCACATCTTTAACAATTATAGCATGAATGATACCAACAATACCATACAATATACATATTACTTAGCATATAACCTAGTGGACGATGGGCTGACTATAGATACTCCAAAAAATCATACATTAATTACCTAGACTATCCTTGAATCACTATTTATTTCACCTTTGGATATTATTGGTGGTCTCCACTAGGTATAACCTACATAGGGTTTGTAGGTACTACATGATATATATGTATAAGCCTATTCATAATCAGCCTTTGTCAGTTCACTGCTGGACATAGGTCTCTCCCTACTCTCCCATGACACGCAACTGAACTCCCATCTTCAACTCTTCTTGTTCAATCACTGCCTACTGCTCTGCGTATGTCGTCGCTCAACCTGGTCTTAGGGCGTCCTACTTTACGTTTTCCGATCCGCAGTCTCCCCCCCAAGCACAATCTACCTCAACGGTTATCGGTCCTACAGCAAATATGACCAGACCACTGCCACTTAAGCTTGCTAATTTAATGAGCTATGTCGAGACGTGGACACTAACAGTGCGACTGGTTCACCAATTCAAAGTCGCTCAGCGAGCTATGGAGTAGAGAGGGCTATGCTCCGAGTCTCTCTGAACGATCGAATCTGAAATGAAGTGTCCGTCAGATAACCAAAGTTATCGACATAGCCCAAAGGATTAGCAAGCTGAAGTAGCAGTGGCCTGGTTTTATCAGTCGTATAACCAAAGACGTGTTTTAGAGTGGAGACCACGTCTCGGTAAACGTAGTATAGGGCGCCCTTCAGCTAGATGGATTGATGATACACGCAAGCTGGCTGGCAGCGGCTGGAAATCGACAAAGAGCTGAAAATCGAGCTCAGTGACGATGTCGATCCCCTCTGTTTTCTGTCGAATAACTTCCGAAATGGCGAATAACTTTCCGTCCCGAATTAGATCTTCCAGAGAAACATCGAGCATAGCATTTTCAATAGTTCGTATAGCGACTTTAAGTTGGTGAACTAGTACCGTGAGCGTCCACGTCTCAGCTCCTTGTGTTTAAATCTAGGTATAGGCTATCACTAGAAAACAAATAGGTACGGTCTTTTTTTGCGGGTTATAATAACCCCGGAAAAATCAGTTAAATCTAAACCCCCATTTTACACGTAATGAAAACGGATACAAATTGACGATACTATTCATAGCATCTCTTGAGATATTTATTAGCCTTAATTAAAGACGAGTACTTTGCAAATACATTACAGTCAAAATACAAATGTGCCATTCCAGAGAGCTATACTCTATGGAGCGAATAGGCCATAATCCAAGTTGCGGTTTAGTTGCAGACGTTCGCGCCAGGGTGTCATGTCGGTAATTGAAAACAATGGAGTCGCTCCAAGCGGAAGGGCGACGCGACTCGAGGGCGGCCAGATTGCAATCTTACGTCATTTGTCATTGTCAGACCACGCGATCCGTACGCCTACATGCGTTGACTTGACCAAATTAGCTTTTACTACGACTATAAACCAAGAACCTATGTTACGCAAACCCCACCATCAAAACAATAGGTACCACGAGTATGAATGATGAAGTGCGAAACTCAAAACAAAAACGTGTTTGTCTTGATTTAACTTCAACATTCCGATGATTAGAATTGCACTAAAATATAATGCAACTTCAAACATATATATTATAGTTGCGTTTACTGTTTGTATATTCTCAATATGTTTTCATAGAAGTACTCCTCGATATTTCAACATTATACCAAACACGAGTAGTTTAAAGATTTTATCAGGTGCATTGTTTAAATCACAAACTTCCTTTGGCTTTGCCGTAGTCGGGTAAAACTTTACAGAAGAATTTAATCTGAAATGAAATAATAATTTGTATGAAACTTCGTTTTAATTTTTCATTGTCCGTGAAAAAATGTTAATTTATGTTAATGGCCATGTGATGTAATATAGGTAGGTCATCTTAAGCAAATACATTATTAAAACCCTTGTGATGCCTAATGTATAAAGCGTGTGAAGACAGTTTCCGTTGAGACCGATCCTAGTGGCACATTCTTCTAAGACTCGTCTTTGGTTTTCTGAGAAGAAGCAGTGGCATTCGCCATCCGGATCTCATTACAATAAATCGGAGCCCCGACGTCGCCGCACAGGACGGCACCGCCAAGAATTTTGTTTTAGCCAAACGCTCACAAATTCACTTCTATAAAATAAACCTTTTGTATTATTTTGGTTTTCACGCCTTTTTGTCCCTCGAATTCTTCGACGCGAAAATAACTCCTTATCGCGGCATTCCTTTTAAAGTAGCCCAAAAAGAACGGATTTAATTCGACAGTTTTTGTATTCAACTTAAATAACATGCCTTTCGTGTTTTATCTCAGCGATTATTTTTCGAAATTATAGGTATTTCTGGCGAAACCAAAGCAGGCTTTAGATATTTTTAAATCAGTTTAAGCATGCATAGACAAAGCACAGGGTCTCTCCCATTTAAATGTAAACGTGATACGTGTATCCCGGACGTAATCTCAGCTCGTATTTAATTCGTTTATAGTCTGATTTAAATAACACAAAACGGAAATTGTTCTTAAGACTGAAACCGTAATATGTGAGGCACAATGTGTATTGTGAGGACGACGTCAAGAGGTTCAGGCGAGTATAGCTCGTGTCAGCCGGCGGTCCTCCAGACGTGCGATAACGTTGGGCCGCGGGCTGCGTGGGCGCGGAATCTCAATGGATCCTCTTCATTCACAACACTACCTCCGCATTAAAAGCTGCTTTCCTTTTTTTCGACGACCCTAATCTCACCTCTTATCTCTCGATCCTGACTCGGGTCCTCTGTTTCATTCAGCCAGGTCGCACGGACAACCTGTTTGACTTCTTTTTTCATTGACGCCGCTACAAACTTTAGATGACCGCGGCCGAGGTCGAATTTTTATTTCTTTCACATTTCGGTTTTCCGGTCCGGGCGATTCGTTAATAAATTCTCAGATAATGAGACTGAACGTTTCGTCACCTCATCTCGATTGGTTTATATTTTTTTCCTTTTCGGTTTATATGTGTGAACGCGGCGGCGGGCGACGCCGCGATAGAATCGGAACAGCTATCGGGATGGACCTTCTTTTTTCTTAATTTAAATACCGCTATTCTTTTTGAGAGACGTTTTTATTGTTTTGAATGGTTCAAAATGATACATCCTTTACAAGTAGCAATAAATTGGGTTTCATATAAGGTTATCAATTTATAAGTATGTCTTTGTTAGTTCATGTCGTTTCTGGAGATCATCGTCGGTAGTTAATTTCTGAAAATATTGGTTTAGGTATATGAATGGAGAAGAATTTCATTATTATGTTTTTAATGAAATGCGACTGTTTTGTTCCAGGTAAAGCTCGTGAAACCTGGGTCGCTGCCCCGCCCGTCGACAATTAAAGGACTGTCGAATTCTCAGTGGCACAGTGTTTCATTTACTTTATACCTACATAAGATCAACGCAAACAAGTAGAGAAATAGGACTTTGGCTGACTACAATACATAATTGATAGGTCGAAATAAACTTTGTAACTATTTAATTTCGTATATAAATTTATTTGTGTATTGCATAGTGTAATTTTTAAAATGTCTTAAGTAAAATGCACAGTTAATTACGATTGTATAAAATGTTAAGTATGTACTTAAATTTCATTTGATGTTGTTATTTCGACGATTGTCCCTAGTATTTAATTAATCAAACGAGATAAGGTATGGAATCGACGTTGCTCAGTATTTTTTATAGATTTAAGGAATTATTGGAATTCAAATTTATTTACAAACCAGAAAATACAAATTTTGTGTATAATTGAAAAACCTATATTGGTTTAGTAGGTTATTGTAATATAAATTAACGCAAACTGAGACGTTTATGTAAGTTTATGTAAGAAATTTTATCGTTTCGTTCGTTGTTCTTAGTTCTTCCAATATTATTTTAATGAGACCTTATGGAGGAAGGGATTGTTAATCCAGTGCCACTTCGTTAGGTTTAGTACGATTACAGAGAAGTACCACACGTGAGAAAAACGGCAAAGTTATTTTACCTACACTTACTATTGTTTAATTATGTTGAGTCGATTCGTCGATTTGGTTATTGTTGTTGTCCTTGTACATAAAATGTTTTGTAGATTTTCTATTTTAGTTTCACGCGAAGTGTACAAAGTATTTAATATGATTTATCACCACATTCGATGTTGTTGACGAAAGCTTTGGAACGAACTTATAAATATTGTTTAAAAGTATTATTAGCATACTTGTACATAAATATATTTTGAGTATTTTATTTTATTAAGGGTGCAAGCGATATAAGAACGCATTTATGGAATCGATGGCACATTAAATTGATTTAAATTATTTTAGTTGGACTTGTGTAACAAAATTCGATTTATACTTGTAAATAACAATAATGGTGTAGATTTCTCAAATGTTTATAATGTGTGAGTATTTCAAGTTGGCAACTGCTAATAAAACATGTGCAATAATTTACGACCCGTAGGTAAAAGCCAGAGCATTTCAAAAGCAAAAACAACATGCTTTTTGTCAACCTTGGAACTCTTTACAATAACGGAGATCTCAAATGGTCATTTAATTTTTTAAGAATTATGTTTCACACTAGTCCATATTAAATGGAAATCAGGCGACGAATCACAAGATATTCGTTCAATAAGCATATGTAAGTACCTCCAGCAACATTATACATCGATTTATAGATTCATAACATATAATTTATATCTACGGTCGTACAATTTGAAAATCGACGAATTAATTATAACAAATTCATTATACATTCGATTAGTGTTCAATATGAAATAATTTTCATCACCATTAAACATTGAATGCAGAAACATCAATTTATAAATTAATTTATTTTAAACAAGATTAGGTTATGTAAACCAAACCATAAATAATCTTTGTTTGGCATATATGTAATAGAACTTGTTATAATACTATAAATACTAAAAATCGAATGTATATTGAACGCTACTTAAGACAATCCATATATAGCAATATCGATTCAATGATCCAGTGCTTTGGATTTTAAATTGATATCGAATGTCGATAGTTTAATTTCACAGAAATAGCAATAAAATGCAATACAGCGATTTTGGTAAGGAGTGTATCTTTACCTCCTCGGTCACAATATATCACACTATAGGAGGCTTCTATGTGTACATTATTATCAAAACGACTTCAATAAAAAAATAAACTAATTTTCAATGTGACCAAATCGAATACATTCGCTTAATATTAAATGTTCTTTATAGATATTTATAGAAAATATTATAACTATTAATTATTATGAATAAAATTATGTAACGAATGTAATTAAATCTTTATTTCAACGAGTACGCTTTTATTTCAACTTTATACTTTCTGCGCCTACTTTGTTTTTTACCTTTGTGTCAACTAAGTCTGTTGCTGTACTGGCTAGTCTAATTGGATACCTGCTTCAATAGCAACAGAAGTGTACGATTCCATTGAAACCTTGCGTATTCGTATCAATAAATACCTTTATTATATCGGTTTGGTGTTAAGTCTAGTCTGCCAGTTAATCCCTAAACCGGAAAACTTCCTTTTCAGTGTCAAGATAAATTGTCTAGGTACTCTATAAACAGCGAACAATAACAATTTGGGTAATGGAATAATTAATTATAAATGTTCCTCCTCTTAAATTTATAGGCACATCAAATGTTACAATTTCAAACAAGACAAGGTAAACTACGAAATTTATCTGAAAATCTGAATTCCTCTTGTAATGGAGTTTGTACTCTTTTAGTAATGTATTACTTATATTGGACCCTATTTATTACAAAATGTATATGCTAATATATATGCTAATACATGCTAATGCTTTATGAAATAAATTTGAGCATAATTATCAAATTACTAAATCTTACGCTTCATTATTCTCATAGCAATAATACACACCGGAAACTTCGACCTTGTATAAATAAGTAGTAAAGTAAGCTATGGAGTTTGGACTTAAAGTAATGGAAAAAAGAGAATAAATGGAGTTAACTAAATGGTTCAGTCTCGAGGAGCGTACAAACAAAATAGGGAGTCGATAATGACCCGGCAAAAGTCGTCGGTTACCCGACTAGGGTCCCTCCCTTTACCTTCTAACTCTTAAACAATGCTTAAGGGCTAATAAAAGAGCACTCTTTTCAACTTTTTAAGGGGTATTCAATCTTATAATTTAATTGAAGTACAGGGTTAAAATAAAGAAGAGCAAATATAAATTAATATAACTTTTCTTTCTTTAAAAATATCCACTCATTTTGCACATTCGGAACTTACGATCCTGTAAACATTTAGATATAAATAATAATACTTAAATCTAAAACCAACCCCGATTGATTTGTATTAATGTATAATTTGTTCATAGAGACCATTCCAATGAGCCTTAACACGACATCTCAGATGATTAGTTGAGAGTATTCTGCAGATTCAAGGAGATTATTCAGTATTAGGTAAAGTTTACCATTTTCTTGCAATATCATTGAAGTAACAGGATGCTTAACTACAAACATTTGAATACAAACTAATATAAAATACGCTAAACAAACGGCAGCAGAGTACACGTACTACGTAGTGCGCAGAATCGCCATTTTGATTATTTGACGTCCACGGTCAAAGGGCTAAAGTTGCAAACGTAGTTTCATCAACCAATAAAGTGCTGATAATGATTAAACGGCTGAACGGATTTTCATGAAACAAAGCTAAGAACACTCTCGATGAAGACCTATCAAACAAAAAAACTAAAATCAGTTCATCTGTTTGGGCGCTACGATGCCACAGACATACACAGACACACAGATACACACGTCAAACTTATAACACCCCTTCTTTTTGCATCGGGGTTAAAAAAGGTTTATATGAAAGTAAAGCAGGTACTAACGAAAATATTTTAAGACATAGATATACATGCAATCATTATTAATAGAGCTATAAAACAGAATAATTTTTTGGGATTCAAATTTTTATTTTAACTTTTCGGTTCATATTTATTTGGAAAACACTCTTCAAGCACATGCGATTTCATTAACATACGATTTAATTTAAGATTACAATAACAAATTTATTAGATTTCGTCATATATTATTTTTAAATTCTAATGTATATGTATGTATATAATATCTATGATCACAAGATTCTTTCCACTCGCTATTCCTTATCTAATAATCATAGCAACCCAACAAAATGCATTCAACAAAAGTTATACATATATCTAAAATATACTACATACACATTACCGTTTGACGCTACACTGACTTTTTCCTAAGACTTATCGTACCTTAATTGTGGACTCTGTGCTTTCTTATTGATGTTTTCTTCTTTATATACTGACGTACCTGGTTCCAATAGAATAGTGTATATAGGTTGTAGTAATTTTAATAGAATACATACAGTACAAAACAAGATGTTAATGCCAGTTTCTCTCTTCTACTCTTCTGGCCGTTATTATAGTCCAGTTTTTTAATTCAGAGTAAGTACTCATCTGTAATATTATATACTAGCAGCCCGCCCCGGCTTCCCACGGGTAGAACATGCCTACAAAATTTGCATCAGTTTGTTGCATCGAATATAAAATATGAACATATTTAACAACCATCGTCATATTTCATCCAATTTACACAAAACCTTGACGAATTATGCACCTAAACCTTCCTCATAAACACTCTGGCTATTGGTGAAAACCGCATGATGATCCGTTCAGTAGCTATTGAGATTATTGCGAACAGACAGACAGACGCAGTGATGAACTTTGTTTTATAATACTTACGTATTGATATTGGACGGCCCTTTGGCGTAAAGGATAGTTACCCTGATTCTGACCCGACAGTCGTTGGTTCTAATCCTAGCTATATTATACCTACCAATGAAAGTTTTATGTGTATTCATGAATCAAGAATTTTCGTACAGTGGTAGTGGAATCATTAAATCTACCAAAAAGTAGATTACCACCAAGGAGTACATCTGCCGCTGTAACCTTACGGCGTTCCCCGACGCAAAATATAGGGGTAATATACGTTTAACGTGTGTATCTGTGTGTCTGTCTGTAGCATCTTAGCACCTAACCGGATGAACCGATTTTGTTTTTATTATTGATAGTTTTTTTTTTGTTTGATAGATGTCTTTATCGAGAGTTTTCTTAGCTTTGATTCATGAAAATTCGTTCAATCGTTATAAAATTATGAGCTTTTTTCTAGTTAATTGGGCTATGAAATCAACTTTCATAGGTCTGATCAATTCGAAAATCTTCTTCTTCAACGATATTGTAAGAACATGGAAGCCTCCTGGACTCTACAGAATACTCAAATCCTCACCAACTTACAGCTCAGATTTTAAATGTCGTGATTAGAGTCATTGGAAAAAGCTATTATACATAGATCAGTCGGGGTGGTTTAAAATATTATATTATATTATTATATATATATAGATGAATATTATTTTATACAATAGATCATATTTATACACTATATTGACTTCAAATTGATTGTGATCGGTGGGGATCTACAGCATAGCTAAGCTTATAATAATATTTTCGTAGTAACTATGACCTAATCTGTGGTTTCACTGCAAATATTTTATTAATTTTGCGATGCGTGTTTGTGAAATTCGTGATATTTTCTAGAGTTTTCATTTGAATTATATACTGTAAAGGACAATTTTAATATATAATATGTGGCCAAGCTAATTAACGTAATTATTTGGATAAGGATTAATACTATATACTTGAAAATAGCCTTGGAAGTTATGTAATATTTTTTAACAAAAATTTTAAGATTAAAATGGTTACTGTGAGTCAACCTTAAGAGATAGACATATGCTGTCGCGGACTTTTTTGTAGGTCTTATTAAGTTGTACAACTCTTGCATAGAAAATATTCTTCTATCTATTTTCAATTAAGCAGCGTTCGTAAGAAACGTGTTTTTTCGACCGTTTATTTGCCGACTTAGGTTGCAAATTAGGTCTCCACGAATGTACCTTTGATTTAAACGGGATAATATATAGCCTATTTTCATTCCGAAAGTCCATTCTATGTATTAGTGAAAGAATTTTTTTAATCGGTTCAGTAGTTTTTGAGCTTACTCATTACAAACATACAAAAATACAAAATACAAAAATACAAATGTTCTCTCTTAATAATATTAGTATAGATATACATTCATTTTTTTTCCTGAGGGATAACTTTGATATCAATCCAGTTTCTCTCTTCTACTCTTCTGGCCGTTATTATAGTCCAGTTTTTTAATTCAGAGTAAGTACTCATCTGTAATATTATATATATACATTAGTTTTTTTTCCTGAGGTAGAACTTTGATATCAATCCAACCTATTTAATAAAAAACAAATTGAAAATTTTGATTGATATCGAAGTTCTATGTTAAGGAAGAAATAGCAATTGTATACGTAGCAGACAATCACTAGACTACGTACATACCTACCTGAAATGACGAAAAGTGATGACATGGTGCGCGTCTGAATATGGTGTTAAAATAAATATTAATTTTGTTTATAAATCAGCGGAAAAGTTGACAATTGACTTTCTAATCCCATGGGTCAAGTGTTACGACCCGTGTCCCACGGACAGTAAAATGCCGCACATAATCTACATCTTATTCAAAACAAGGATATATATTTATTAGTCACTAGCTGACCCGGCAAACGTTGTTTTAATAGCCATTTATTTATATGGCAATATAAATAAATGGCTATTAAAAAATAAGGGTTGATCGTAGAAGGGTGAAAATTGAAGATTGTATGTATTTTTGTATGTTGTATCATAAAAAAATAGAAATTAAAAATTTTGTCTAAAAAATAAAATAAAAAATTAGAGGTGGACTACCCCTAACATTTAGGGGGATGAAAAATAGATGTTGGCCGATTCTCATAGATACCGGATAAGCACAAAAAATTTCATCAAAATCGGTCAAGCCGTTTCGGAGGAGTATGGCAACGAAAACTGTGACACGAGAATTTTATGTATTAAAGATTATCCAAGGCCTGATTTAAATCTTCTAATTATGGTATATTTGGCAGATAAAAGTGAATGCGAATAATCAAGTATATGGACAGTCAAGTATTCGTTGTTGCCAATTAACTTTATTACAGGTCTATTAGAAGTCAAGGTGTCTATTATTCATTGATATATACTACAAAGTATTACAACGTAATAATAACCTACATCAATGGGTCTAGGAGACACCTTTAGGTACCTAATTAAGTACCTTTACTGACACGCAGGTGATGTTCGAAACAGCGTACAGCAACGTACGCTGCAATAAAACCTCAAATGCAGTCATAGGTAGGCCATAGTGTTTAGAGTTCGTCGCAATTGATAGATAATAATGCATGGTTAATTCTGTCTGATACTATATTCAGAATACGCTCAGCCTCGCAGATAAGACGATGAGACCTCGCTAAACGCAACAAATATTTCATAACGAACCTCTTATAACTCATGATGAGCCTCTTCAAATAGATCGTATCTGTTCCCAATCGTATAGTAAGTTTTACTCGTATTCTATATTCGTAGTGATATGGATCGTAAACGGTACCTCATTCGGTCACAAACAAAACCGACCAATTGCTTTAGTTAATCAAATCCGTTACTATAGCAATTGAATCTGCAATAAAACCGCCAGTGGTCATAAAACGGTCATAAACATTGACAACACAAATAGCAGCTAATAATGTACGGAACCAATCAGGCCGCGGCCGTGCGACACCAATAATATTTTATACGTACCTTTATACGAAGATCGGAGAGCATTGCAGATGATTGCCGCAATAAAAATGTTTGCTGAAGGCACTGATTTTAATTAATTGGCTTTCAGCTCGAATTAAAACACAATACATGTTCTGGAACGGTGCGTTAATGCAGCGCTGGTTTTAAATACTTACATTATTATTTTGCGAGAGCAAGAACCGGATTAAAAAAGCATCGGTCATGATACCTGTCAGGGATTGCAGTAAATAGTTGTGTGAGTCGTTTGCTCAAAGTGCGGTTCTATAAAACCAGGAACTTTGTGGAAGCTTGGATAAGCGCTAACTAGTTACCACCGCGCTACGCCAGATGTCACGTCTAGTCGTAATCCAGTACGGAGAAATAATCGTTTTCTAACTTAATAGATTTAATATCAACCGCGGGCTTTAACCGGTAAGTATAAGTGTACACGTTCAGTTTCAGATCGTCATCACATACGATTTCAATTCATAATTAAATTTTAGAAGGTAAAAAGATAATTTTATATATTCTACAATAATTATTTCATTGGTTTTTTTCAACTCCTTTGCACATAATGGCGTATGGGAATCACTCCAACAACAAACATTTAATGTTGAATATGTGGAACTCCTTCACAACATTCATTCTAATTGTTCAAAAAGAATGCGATTCGAAAAAGAAGGCCCTTAGATGTGCCCTTAGTTTCCTATCTGCAAAGGAGTTCGCCAAGACGACCCCTTATTACCAGAAATATTTTGTTTAATACTTGAATTGAAATAATAGTTATGAAACTAGACTGACAAAAAAATTCAAATCGCGAGTGAACAGGTACCTTCTAGGTAAGCGTGCTACATCGTCGATCGCATCGTCTCTTAACATCAGATGAGATAGTGGTCAAACGCTTACCTATCCAGTATTAAAAAAATGGCATACAAATCAACGACGAAAAAATAATATAGCGAAGAATACATAATAATAGAGAAAAGCAAAGAATCAAAAACTGCGGATTCATTGGGGGAGGCCTAGGTCAAAGAGGCGACTTCTTTTTAACCGACTTCAAAAAAAGGAGGAGGTTTCTCAATTCGACCGTATATATATATATATTTTTTTTTTTTTTTTTTTTATGTTTGTTTGGGGATAACTTCGTAATTTATGCACCGATTTTGATTATTCTTTTTTTGTTCGAAAGGAGATATCCCAAGTGTGGTACCATGGTAATTTTATCGAGGTCTGATAAGTATCTCCAGAGATATTGAGATAAACATCTCAAAATTGGTACTGAAAATGAACATTGAAGTCGGTTGTTTTTTAGTTTTTAAACGATATTATCTTCATATATATTTTTCTTTCTTTAGAGCCAATAACAAATTACCCGCATATCATTATGTGGTTGTAGTTATCTCCAAAAATCAAAATCAGCATCTAAAATGAACAATACTTACTTGTGCTAGTTGTACGGAGTATAAACATATGCACAACGCAGTATGATGGAAACAGTGTTAAAAATTGCCCCGTGCCTATTTAGATACCGCAAAAATATATCGTTATTAATTGTATTTCAATCACTTTTGTGAAAGTTGTATTGAGTTATCGTAGATCGCATAGTCTCTTCTATCATACATACAAAAGTGATGTTTTGGGAAAAGCTTTTACAAGCAATTCAAACATACTTTACTGTAGAACGATTAGAATAAATAAACAGGTGCGTATACACCTGGCACTGACCTAAGCTGTCGGAACTAATCACTTCAGATTTCCGTGCAGAAGGGCAAATTTATTCATAACTTCACATTTATCACCGCGGGCCTCACCGAATAGTTTTTCACATGGCTGAGAAAATTGCCGAGCCGAAATTCTATCACGTCGGGCCGAAGAGGGCGGCCGTTAGAATTTTGTGCACCTTGCCGAAACCGATAAATCAAACTATTGCGTAATATTGCCTCTATATGCATGGAGATCAGTCCGAACCTTCAATGTTATTTATTACGCCACTAAACAGATTTTTATGAACGATTTACGAGTGGGGTCATTTAACTTGTTCCGACTTTGATTCGCATTTTTGCACTCGAGAAAGCCTCATTAACATAGAATTATAGCAACGAAAATTGCTTTAGATTCTTATCAAAGCGCATTTTAATAAGACATGTTATTTATCAATGTTGAACCCATTTAATAGTATCTGCAAGTGTTTATTAATTCTATTAGCAAAGATCAGACATAAAACTTACATTAATATAATATATTAGCGTTGTTTACCGTCCAAGATATAATTATTTATGAGACACAATACGTCATGTTATTAGTAAAATAGGCTTCAATAAATCTCTGTGACTTCGATAAATAGGTTTGTGTGGTGGTTCACGCCGATAACAAAGTAACGGCTACCAGATGTGTGCCGGACGATATCAGCGCATCGATCGTCCTCGGAGATGTGATCGCCGGCATTCCTCCTCCCAACATTGGAGATAACTAAAACATTACGTTTAAAAATTTATCTACTGCTATTCGTCTGCGCTTGGCTTCTTTGCATTTCTTATTTTATTCAAAACGCGCATGACTTTAAAAAAGATAACGTCTATACAAATACAAAACAAATGAGCATTAATACGATCAGGCGGAATACTAAGGTCTTTTGTTTGTAACTCTATCTGCGGGGCCTACGAGATAAAACCGCACATGCTGTTTTCACACAGTGGCAACCGTTCCCTGATCGTTTTAATTAATCTAATTAGTGAAATCCGAATGTATCAATTGGCTCGTGTAAAATCTACCTATACATTAGCATTTTAAGGGTTTAACGCGGTTAGACTTGAAAATTGTAGTTTAACTGGTTTACAGGTATAATGAATCAATATTAAATACAAATCATAATTTGCTAATTGAACAGATGAATGGATTAAAAAGAGGGTGTTTCTCTGATCTTTGTCACTGAGCTACTAGAATATTTTGATATAATAACTATAAAAAAATCTTTATAAAAGTTTTCAAACCATCGCCATTTTAACGAGTTCTTAAAACAATACAGTAATACGGATGGAGTCTCAAAGATTTGCTGAAAATATTCACCGATGTGAAAT
Organism: Cabera pusaria; assembly: GCA_954871355.1. Classification (NCBI taxonomy): domain Eukaryota; kingdom Metazoa; phylum Arthropoda; class Insecta; order Lepidoptera; family Geometridae; genus Cabera; species Cabera pusaria. Next base: position 24,293,726 of record OX940885.1, on the reverse strand, counting down.
GCCTAAGTTGAAAATACTTCCACGACGCATAATCTGGAGGAAAATCAATGGGACATTCTTACACGCCGCTGAGGGTTCGAATTGAGGAACTTTGGGAGTCCTTTAAATGAGTTCACCTCGTGACGTGATTCGTCCTGATATTGGATGGCTACGACAATTTTGAACCTCTAGTATATGTCATAAACCGCTTGTGTTTGTTGACATACCTATCCACCATTGGCCAAGAAATCTTAGAAACAGTAATTTAACTACATACTTCCTTACTTACTTTAATAGCAATTTATAGTAAGATGGTTAAACAACTTTATTTAACAACGTTTTAACTTAAAGATAAATGATAAGGCTATCATAATAAAACTAACTAAGTTTTAAACAGAATCCCTCTAATGTAAATTGAAAGTATTGTTCTTTGTCACAAAGAAAGAGTTAATCTTGATACTAATAAACAATATGATGTAGTAAAAATACATTCTGATTTAGTTTTCACATTAACAAAAGCGGACAAGACAATATAAAACAACATAAATCGGATCCCGCCGCGTGAACTCCGAGTGTGCCTCACTCAAGCGCCGCGAACATGGCCAAATACTTTATTGCGCTCATCGAAACAACTCTGGGAACACGTTGCGTCGATGAAGTACGATACTGTACGAGCTGTCAATTTTGCGGTATAAAATTCCTCCTCGGACATGACAAAGGCAGCTGTCATCGTGTAGCTCGAAGGGTCCACATCCCCCGAGGCTAAGCCCTCCTCGTTCTACAGAGACACGCACGTCGTCCGAAACTCGCCTAATCCTCACCTACTCCACACATAAACCCATCTAATTGTTAATAAAAGGACGAATTCGGAAGCGTGCGGTTACATCACGATGGACTCTCTAATTGATTTTTACGGCCCTTCTAATTTAATGCGACTTTACTGAGTTAATCGGTGCTAAATATTGTTTGGCGTTAATTATGTAGAGTCTGCTCTGGTTAATTATTATCGTTAGTAGAGGTGTTATGGGCAGGCACTCACTCTTCACCTATTTGTTTTCACCCACGTTATTATGAGTGATTGCTTTGCTAGAAAACGGTTATGTATAATTATTATAAGTGTCTACGCACCCAACTATATTGTCTATGTATACTATAAATGCGTAAATTCTGTTTATTTGTTGTATTTATAACAAACAACGCTTAAAATACTAAGCGGTGACGTTTTTAAGCATAAAGTTAGCCAATGGCTTTTGGAGAAATGTTTCTATAGCGTGAACGAATATTTATGTTATAAAAAAGTCTATTAATATGCAATATTCAAATTTAAGTGAAAATAATAATGACATGTAAACTTAATTGTTGATATGACAAAATACTATTTGTACTACGTTTGCTTGCCGGCTGGACACATGTACATTCTTATTTCATAAGATCTGAAATTGTATTAATTAAAAAAGATGAATCAACTATTTACATTGTTGATTTTATTATTAACGACTAAAGATTTTACGAAATGTGTGCGAATGATAGTTATTTTATGTTCCATGCCTTGGGATTCCCAATTTAAACATTATCGATATAATTAATCCTGTTACTGTTTCGTCTTTTCGCGAAACATTCCGAACATACATACATTTTGTATAAAAAAAATCAGTTACAATCTCACAACATATAACAGCAGGGTAACATTAGAAATATCCAACACATTCATTTCTATTTTGAAATCTCTTAATAAAGCCACCAACATTTTTTATAAAATGTCTTATTTTCTAGTGAATAAGAATTTGTTGGGACTCCTTGAACGTGTACAACATTATGTTATTGTAATTTATGTCATACTAAGCAGGTGAAGATATACGGGCGAGTCATTCGTTTTATTAAACATGTTTGCTAAGTCGATTTTGTTATTTTTTTGTCGTTCAGTCTGTGCGCATCTATCACACAGCGTGAGGCGCTTTCTCGCTCAGCCAGCTCTTTATTATGGCACCACTGATTTCCGGACAGTGGTCTCACACTTGCCCTTTTACTTCTCACTTAGTACTTACATATTTTGATAAACGCACCGAACCAACATTGTCGATATAATGATAAACTTGTTTATGACTTTGTTGCATAATATATTATTATTTCTATGCGTGTTTATACCAAAATAAAAGAAATACGAGTATTTTGTGACGCGCACTACTTTGATAATATAAACACATTACCTTCGTGAATACTAATTAAAACTCCTTTGAGTTTTATTCTGGAGCTTTCATGCCTAAAATGTGTTTCTTAAATTTTTTATATTCTTTTTTAATTAATTTTGAATAGTTTAAAATAAATGAATTTTTATGTTGATTAAACTACTTACTCTATAAAGACGCCAAATTAATTTGAAGTATCATTTTTATTTTTGACTTGCGTTACATCTATAAGTTCGTTTGGCTAAACCAATATCTATGCTTCAAACAAAGTAACGAGCCGAGTTAAAGCACTACATTCGTTCAAAAGAGATACATAATGCGCATTTTTTCATATAATAGTATAGATACATTTTCTAAACGTGGACATTCGAGCTGCCTATCCGTTATGCTATGTCACCAACAGACCGACCACCTCCCGCAAGAGCACTTTGTATTTAAGTCAACATTTTAAAACCATTGGTATAATATTTGTTACCATGAATAATATTTTAATGGAAATTTAAAATATTTTACGCTTCGCTTAAGTTTAAACGTATTCATTTAGAAGTGTTATACTTTTCGCTTACTTTTTGAAGACACTTAAGTAGATACTATGAAAATTGTAAGTTACACAAAATGTGTTATTTTCGTACAAAATTGGATATGCCAGCCATTTATGAACACCAGCTATAGGAATTCTAATTCAAATCTGAAACATAATCCAATTCAAACCTAAGTTAATTTCCGAAGGATCAGCGAAACTCGATTCACAACTTCTATCGAAAACTAGCATCAGCAATCTTTAGGATTTTGTTAAATACCACGAAATAATATACGGGGTGATTTATCACCGATGGAGCAAAGGGTATTAGAGAACCTCACTGCACATTTATTCATTTTATTTATTTGGTAATGTCCATAAAATTAGTCTTCAAGCTGCAATTCGAACGTATTTATAAAGAAAATTAATTCGCAAGACTAAAAATATATAGTAGTGTCAAGATTAAATGCAAACAATACCATGACAATAATTTGAGTTGGTGCCGCAGCGCCGCGTCGCGCCCAAGTTCGGTTCGGACCGCGCAGTCAGCGCAACGTAAGTACACTTGGAGCGCGTTCCGTCCCCGAGAGTTTTACAGATTTTAATTTTCCTTTTGTCTTTATGGATCACGAAATGTTTTGTGTACTCATGCCCCGGGAGGCCAGGGCTAAGACCCCCCGCCGCGGCTTCCTTCCTACATCGCCTGACTACAAAAACTCTTGTTATAAAAATGCACGACGAACAAAAACGCTTACGTCGGGTGACAAGTGGCCTTTGTCTATATTATTTGTTGATTTGTTTAATTTGTTTATGAATGTCCATAACACCAGATGATGACTTGGCTCTTTCTGAGCTTATGAGTAAGCTGAGTCGTCTACAAGGGGACAAACAGACATACGATACCATTGTGACATGACTGGTCATGTGATAGTAACGATATTGACAACTTAATGCTTATGTGGAGACTATGACGGTGACAAAGTATATAAAGTGCATTTTTTAATCAGGTAAGTAGGAAAGTATTTTCAATATAGGCTCATTTATAGTGGCGTTAATATTTTAATATCTCTTCCCTCCACCCCTTTTCCCCTCACTTCCCTCTCCTGCTCCCCTTTCCCCCCTCCCCCTTTCCTCCCCTCCCCTATCTCTTCCCCCCACTTCCCCTACCCCCTCTCATCCCGCTACTCCCCTTCCCTCACCCCTGCTCTTTCCCCCCACTCCCCCTTCCCTCCCCTTTCCCTTACCTCTAATCCCTCTCCTCTTTCCCCTTCCCCTCACTTTCACCCGCCCTTCCCTCCCCTCATTCCCCCTTCCCCTTCTCCCTCACAAACTTTGAATGACATATTAATTTATATCGAATCAACAGCCTAAACAATAAGTTTCATGCTACTAGCTTTAAAAATGATCGATACTTCAATACAACTTTTCATCCCCCCTTTCAACCCCTTACAACCCTCTTTTCTCATTAAAAAGTAGCCTATGTCCTTACTCAGGCTGTAGACTATCTGTGTACCAAATTCCATTTAAATCGGTTCAGTAGAACATTAACATAAACCTAACATATTTCCATACAAACTTTCATCCCCTATTGTAATTTTACACCGTTGAGGGTAAAACTTTTACAAACTTTGAATGTCAAATTTATTTATATCAAATTAACAGCCTAAAAAATAAGTTTCAAGTTTCTAGCTTCTAAAATGAAGATACTTCCATACAACTTTTCATCCCCCCTTTCAACCCCTTACAACCCTGTTTTCGCATTAAAAAGTAGCCTATGTCCGTTCTCAGACTCTAGACTATCTGTGTGCCAAATTTCATTTAAATCGGTTCAGTGGTTTTGGCGTGAAAGTGACACAGACAGACAGACAGAGTTACTTTCGCATTTATAATATTATATATATATATTATATTATTATTATTATATATATATATGTATGTATGTATAATAATTATAATAATATAATAGTTAAGATTAGGATATATGAGTGGCCTACTACACGCCGTATATATAGATGTACGGTGTGTAGTAATTGTCACCGAACAGCCCTTTTTTTTTTTTTTTTGTGACCCAGGAAAATCCTTTATGGATACCAAATCGCCCGGGGGAGCGAGATGATTATGTGGGACTCGCTGCCTAAAAGGCAGGATACCGCACTAAAAACCTGGGGTGAGCCGTCATCCACCGTGGTGGAGCAAGATGGGGTTGCGCTAGCATTCACCAACTTGCCCCGGTGGCAGAACCAAATGGGCCTCTGCCGCTGCGGAGGGCTGACCTTGCTCACCAAAGTCAACCCTCAACCGTCATGTGGGGAGTGCAAGCCGTTGGAGAGTCCCCCGACTCTCCAACAGTTACCCCACAATGACAGAGGAGTGTGGCTCGTCTTCTCGTCAAACTTACCACACCCTCCGTCCCTCTGATGACAGGTGTGCGAAGAGCAAATACCCCTACTCACACACCGTCCGCTGTTCGTCTCGCATGCCATTGCCAGTGGCATACGAGACTCCACTCACGACCGTCACCGGCCCCACCTCTCGGCCTGAGTGAATCGGACCCACAGCCTTAGAGGAGTGTGGCTCGTCTTCTCCTCAAACTCACCACACCCTCCGTCCCTCACATGACAGATGTGCGAAGGGCAACTACCCCTACTCGCACACCGTCCACCGTCCGGCTCGCATGACAGAAGCATGCGAGCAACCCTCTTGCAGCCGTTACCGGCCCCGCCACTAAGTCCGAGCATTATGCTCGGACCCACCACCGGGCGGCTCCCAACACCGAGCCCGCCCTGCCCCGTCACACTGTGCCCTCTGCTAAATATCAGAGGGACACGCGGAGGAGCCCCTCACGTCGGAACTTCGCTATCGGTCGACAACTTAACCCAGTAAACTAGGAAAAGTTGTCGGCCGATACCCAGGGTACACCACGAGGAGGTGTTCCGACCCGCACCCCGTCACCAAACAGCCCTACCACAACCAACCTTAAGTAGTAACCGTTGTTATCATAATTACAGCAATAATAAAAACCCACAATTATAGTTTCGACTCCAAATATGTCATTTTGTTTCTGCATTGGGACTGGTTTTCCAAGCTCTACCTAAATAATGACAATCTAATTTTGTACTAATTTTTACCCCATTGAACCAGGTATGGTACCAACATAATGTATATAGTGCCGACAGCTAGCAGATTGTGGCATCTACGAGTATAATCAGACATGATGATTTCAGTGATATACTCGTATGTACATATACCACTTCATCTGTAATTCGGCCGTGAAATTGACATGTTTCTCGATTTGAAGGACAAAGAAACCAGTTACAGGGCGTGTGAGACTCAACTCAACATACAATTGTCTCATGGTAACAGCAAAGTTTTGCCAATTCAGAGTTTTGCGGGCCTCAATTTCTGGCGAGCTTCTTGACCTGTTATACCTGTGTACCTGAGCATACGTTACAACAATAAGTGTATTCATCTCTGGCTACAGACGAATAATTCAAATACAGATACTACGTTTGAATTCTTATGTACCATTTATTAAATAACCGGCCAAGTGCGTGTCGGGCCACGCGAAGTGTAGGGTTCCGTAGTAGCCTGTTATTCAATGCAAGTCTTTACCCGTTATAAACAAGCAACTAGGTACTCCGTCTATGTCACTTTAAAGGATTTATTCTAAGGATTTTGTATTTGGTACAAATATATCCAACACCCAAGTTCAACGACTATTACTGCTAAAGTAATAAAGTTATCTCAACCGCTATAATTTTCCTTTAAAGTTCATGAAAATGCGCTATCATGAATTTTTTCAGATTTTTCAAGCCAGTAGTTTAGCTTTTAGAGAGGGGGGGACGCCCTACTGGAACAAAAATTTTGCACTTTAAAGTTTAATATTTCGTAAATGGAGGATTCAATCGAAAAATGGTATTAGCAACCCTTAAGTCATTTTAAAAGACCTATTCAACGATACCCCACAGACAGACGGACATGACGAAACTATAAGGGTTCCCTATCAGGACTACGGAACCCTAAAAATGAGTCCTTGCCGTTTTCCGGATAACACCAATCAGGAGGTCCTTAAATCGCGAGTGAACATGTCGAAAGACGAAAGAAATTACCTGAATAGGTAATAGGCAAGTCTGTTACTTCTTCCATCACATCGTCACTCCATATCAGACGACATGTGAGTTAAAGTAGAAGCACTTCGCAAGAGATTTTTTCTTTCATTCAGATATCTGTGTAAAATGTAACATTTATGATAATTGTCCTACCTATTCCTACACAAATTATACGTCATTATAGATCTCCACATGATAGCTCTATTTGGTCAATCACTTTATGGACGAGCATATATTTTTATGGTTTTGATTGAACGGCACGTTCGAATCTCACCGCCTGCAAATGTTTTCCAAGTATTTTCTACTAGTTAGTGGATCTATACGATCACAACGCGGCCACATGCGTCTGCGTGTGCACTCGCGATCTGATTTTTATCGTTTTCTGAACGCCGTAGGCGTTTGGTGTGAACCAATCGGTACAATTACTACTGCGCCATCTGATCGCCGTCGAGATCGCGCACGCAGGACGCTGCGGTTTGGCCGTACCTTTAGTATTATTTATAGTATTTGCTGATAGATAATTAATATACCACTACGTACAATCACCAGATGCACCAGATAATGGTTTAGAACTTAAATAACTGACAAGGACATAACATTTAAGGCCCTGCTTTACCGGTTAGTGATAAAGTTTCAGATAGTTATCTGAAAGATGACGCTATACAAAAAAAATATCATGTTTGAACGCCCCTCATACGGTTTGCCTTGTTTAATGTTCATTTTACAAAATGTAGTTCTCCTATAAAACACCTATAGACAAGCCGTCGGTAGTTAACTGTTTTAAACGTCGACTGATAGGCAATTTTCATAGGTAAAACTGAAATGCTGCGTAGAGACATTTCTAATTTATATTTTGCAATCACTTTACTAGTAGATTAGCAACCCTAAAAATAAACGCGTTTGCTGATAATTTAATTTATTTTCTTTAAATCCACGCAAATGTGATGTTAGCAATGCATTCTATGTCGGCCGAATTAGCATCATAAAAACATATTTCGTTACCGTGTAAACACTCTATGAAAAAAAGCAATATTTCATTTTCACGAATGAATTTAATACTATGCAGTAAAATGTTGACAATGTTTTACAACTCGGCACAAACACGATGTTAAAGTTGTACGGACGGCAAGCGGGAACACATTCCAGCATCAGAGAACTTTATTAGCTGACACCTCGGTATGAAACAGCGTCATTATCGAGATATCATACTAATATAAAATGTTAAATTTATCAAATATACGGTATTTGGATGAAAACATACAAGTTGACAACATGTGTAGTTGCTATCTACGCCGAGTGATCGGACGCCCCGGGGCGCGGGCTCGGCTCGCCAGCATTACTCACCGTGACCTAATGGTCGGAGATAAATCATGTGTAGGTATATATAAAAAACATACAAAACAATCCCAGAAACGGACCAATGTTGAATAAACAAAATTCATGGAAATGGGGACAAATCCCACAATGGTCGGTGCCGGTGGTCCGCGGATATGCCTGCAGACCATTTGCGAACCCGGAATAATGATGACATGTTAACCTAATAGCTGAACGAGAGCATTTATCTTTCGTCCTGTTTGTTTTGTCCATAGTACTGATTGAAACATCGATGTTTTCGACGGACTTATAAAAGCAGGAACTTGTCACAAATCACAGTGCAAGTATAAATCAAATCTCGAAATTATAATATTTTATCGATATTAAATACATTGACTTAAACAAAACATGGACTTAATTTGTCCCCTTGATGAACAACTAATATGATTCAATTTTATTAATAAATAAATGTCGTGTCACTGCAACTATGCAAACGAAAGATAAGACTCGACGCGAGTGCCGCCGGAATAAAGATATGAATACTCTAATGCGATTATACGAAAGTGCAACAAATTAAATTCTCCCACGCAGAACGTCCCTCAAATAAAGAAAGACATTACGTCGAGCCCAAATAGAAGTAATTCATAAAACTGAGCAAGCCCTTTGATATGAAAATACGACTAATCCGCGGCACGCGCCCCCGACTCTGGGAGGTGACCTATGTTTGTTTGTTTGCCTTCCTCGATATCGTGTTGTTATTTATTTATCATAACCCGAGACTTTTCAATCCGCCCGTCCAAATTTATTGAACCTCCGCTCTTAAGCCATTATAAATTATAATTTATCCCGAGATTAATGAATATAAGTGTGTTATAATAATTGTGAGGCATTTTAAAAATATACTCCTTGAATTTTTGGAATGTTTGTATGAGGCTACGAGCGGTCTCTGCTGGAGATATGTGGTGCCTCTTCATAATCGTGTACCTTAGAGATTGTAACATCATGTAGCTAATAAAAAATACATAAAGATCGTTTCGATAAGACAACTATAATTTAACGATAATGTGTACGTTTTATTTTGTTTTTTCTGTTAGGAAATACTGCTGGCGAAATAATATTGAGTGTTTCCGTAAAGATTTTAAAAAATTTTAGAAATTTTAAAAATGTAAGGGTATTTTTAACCGACTTCAAAAAAGGAGGAGGTTTCTCAATTCGACCGTATATATATTTTTTTATGTTTGTTCGCGGATCACTTCGTCGTTTATGAACCGATTTTTTTTTTGTTTGAAAGGAGATACCCCAAGTGTGGTACCATGGTAATTTTATCGAGGCCTGATAAGTATCTCCAGAGATATTGAGATAATCTCAAAATTGGTACTGAAAATGAATAGCGCGGCATTGAAGTGGGTTCTAGCGGATATTAACGTCATATGTGGTCAAACCATCTGCATACCAAATTTCAACGCAATCCGAAACAATATTGATTTTCAGACTTTGTTGCTCTACTTCACTTAGGGGTGAATTTCGAAAAAGCGTGAAACACGTGTTTACTTATTTTTTTACTGAAGTACTTGTGTGACGTTTCGAGTAAAAAAGACTGTCTAATCTTGCTTGTCCATTACAAACTTTGAACCCCTATTTCATTCCCTTAAGGGGTGCATTTTGGAAAATCCTTTCTTAGTACACCCTTACGTAGTACTAAGACATATACCCTCCAAATTTGAAGTATCAACGACCAGCGGTTTCGGCTGTGCGTTGTATTAGTCAGTATGTCAGGACTAACATTCTTAGTCATTTCTCATTCATTCTTAGGGCCAGTTTCACTAGTTCTTGATAATGCGTAACATAGTTATCTGATACACGACGCCATGTAAAATCTGTCAAAAAACTATCAGATTTGTTTATATTAGCGCTATCAGGAACCGGTGCAACTGCAGTATTAGATTTTAATTGTAATAACATATCAGAAGCTAGTATTAACAGATATTAAACTGTTAAAAACACGTAAATTAATAACATTCGTTATGGAAACAATAATCAAAGCAAGAATTCATATAACAGTGAAGGGGCTGGGCTATCCTTTTAAAGCTTATTATTAAAAGTCATTTGGAACAAGAAAACTAATAAACATTGAAACGACTGTTTCTCCTTTTTGAATATTTTGAATTGAGCACCATATTATGATTGAGCGTTGCAGTCGCGGTGAAAGCATTTATTAATTTTAAATTGATTCAGATTATAAAAAACTTCTCTGTTTTGGTTAAACCTTCTGTTTCAATTAAGTTATTATTGTTTGTAAGTAAAAGCCTCATTTATATTGTTGATGTAGAGTAAATAGCATTTATAACATAATGTTCAACAAGTAACATTGAGGTTTTAGAGTTTATTGGTAACACAGCTTTTGTGACTTTATAATATAAATATATAACTAATTATATACTTTTGAACCACAGTACAAGTTTTGATTGCATTTATTACTGACATTGGTTGCAGTTATGTTTTTTGACAATGATGTATGGAGCCTGAGTACTTATAGATACTTGTATAATATATCAGGGCATAAAAAGGTACTTTCGTACCGATTTTCGTAAATCAATTGACGAGGGTTTTTTTTTGGAATAAAGAAGATTGCGAAGGAGTTTCAGTAGGAAGTTGGTGCTATTGGTATACTCCGTCTTCCCACAACTCAATAAGTTTTGTGTTTATAAGCAGTCTCAGATAAGATACTTTAAGATGATTTATTATGTATATGATGTGCGATTGATAAGTTTCTGCCGAGTCTTCTTTAGTTAAAATCTGAGTTATGTTGAATGGGTTAGGTAGAGACGAAGATGTAAGGGTATGGTTAAGTCTTGTCATAGCAAATCTAAGACACACTTCGATCAGATGCTCGAAAGTTTGGGGTGTGTTGTTGTCACACGGACAATTTTCATCCCTGGTAATTTTGAACCTGTGAAGGTAAGTTTTGTGGTATCCATGACCGGATAAAAGCTGCGTGATGTGAAAGTTTAGAGGCATCGGATGAGGTCTTTGTGGGTGGGTAGTAGCTTAGACTTAATGTGTGTGGGCTTGATTATGAAGGGTCTAAACTATCATCATTAGCCCGTGTCAGTCCACTGCTGGACGTAGGCCTCTCCCAAGATGCGCCACTGAGCCCGATCTTCGGCTCTTCTCTTCCAGTCACTGCCCACCGCTTTTGGAATGTCGTCGCTCCACCTGGTCACAGGACTTCCTACGCTACGTTAGCTGCTAGTTTAAACTATAAAATATACCAAAAGTAGCTAGAATAATCAAATATATAATGCTTCATATATCGGACATATCGCCAGAAAATCGTCAAATCCGAAATCCGAAGAGATGGTCCGCCGAGGTAATTAAAAATTAGGAACAAATGTCAGCGAAGCTATACCACGGGCTATACACTGTGCCTTAGACCGTATTGGCTAGAAATCTAAAAAAAAAGTTGAGGCCGGAACATCATGATGCACAACAGTGAGCGAACGATTAAAGCAGGAGGAATTAGAATTCGCGGTCTTTCCCCTTACAACTACTGCACAGCAAATATGAGCATTAAATATTAACTTTGGCTCGTCCTTTGTCGATAAAGCATGTGAAGCTGTTTGCCATTTTATGTTGTCATTATAAAGTGTAGGTATCTATAGAGTACGCGCTAAAGTCCATATATGATGGCGATGTTTTCTGTTTAGCAGGACCGGTATAAATGGGCTTTAACTTTACCTTTCGAATGGCAAACTAAACAACATAGATATTGTTAAAATATAAAAATATATTTATAAACCTCATAAGGTGCACGTCAATAATAAATAATGCAAAATTAATGCTCTTCATTTTTGATTCTTATTAAATCATATTAATAATATTACGTTTGTAGGTATAGCTAAAGTTTTAAAACAATAAATAGATAAAGTTATAGTATAATCAGCAGATACAGTCTGAACACTCTGAAAAAATATTTTCCAAAAATACGAGACAACTTAATAATTTCATTTAAGTATTATATGTTTTTATATAAGATCGTTTGAAGAACTTAAAGAACTGACTTCAAATGCCGCCCTATTTATTTGCAGTAACGAGTTGAGGTGTTTATCTCAATATCTCTGGAGATACTTATCAGACTTCTATGAAATTACCATGGTACCACACTTGTGGTATCTACTTTCCAACACAAAAAGAATAATCAAAATAGTCGGTTAAAATGGCCCAATTATCAGACATGATTGCAGTTATTACATACAACATAATGACCTTAAACTAGGAACTAAGTTGTTTCTTAGAACCTTAGAAACACACTTTAGTGTAAGTATATGTAACTTTAGTTTAATGTAATTTTAAGTCCATGAGAGCGTCTCAAATTAACAGAGAATAACCATGAAATAAACCAATAATACAATAATTAAAGGTAATTAATACTGGCTGCGGAAACTCGTTTGGTATCTTATAAGCCTTAAGACCTATCAAGACAATCATCATTAATCCACATAATGAGAGCTGGAACGACACCGGCCGTTCATGTTGGTTCTAGTAAACATGACGCACGCTCCACTATCGCACCACGATCAATGATGTATCGAGATGTGGATTTCATTACGCGCGGTCGATGAACAAAGATAATTATTGTCTAGAAGAAGCATTTCAAGGAACTGACCATGGAGTCAAAGAATCGAGATTCTGCGAAAGAATAGGATTTGAGTTTTTTTTATATTTAATAGGCTAGCGTTTCACCTCTATCTCGCCTGGTGGTAAGCGATGATATGATCGAAGATGGTGAACATGCCAGGACTAGAATGATCTGACTCTTAAGGGCTGTGGGCTGCCGAAATACGGTAAGGTTATGGCGGCAGATTTTCTCCTCGATGGAAATAAGTTTGTTTTGGTTGCAATTCAGGCGGAACATCAATATAATGCTTCTACCACGAACACCCGTGCTAGGATTTGAACCGGCGACCTCTCGCTTAGAAGTCACACCATCTATCCTTTTCCGCCAACGGTCGCCAATCAGTCGGCGAGTTCCAGCATGATCTTCGGTGCCGGCACATGAGTAAAGAAACGGAATTACTTATGTGGTGCCGGCCAGTATAAAAGACGGATTGGAATAGTTGCACTCTGTAATTTGGACTAAAGTCAGTCCAGCGCTTCATCTCACTGCCAATTCCAGTAAAGCTCGATTCCATCTGAGACCGAATCTCCAATTGACATCAGTTGAGATAGCAGTCAATTGTTTGTCAGTCAGAAATTAATAAACTGGCCAAGTGCAAGCCGGACTCGCACTCGTAGGGTTCCGTAAAACAGTTAAATATTCCATAACTATGATTTTTCGCAACTACAAAATTAACTTTGTTTTTCATAGTGCTTGTATGAAAAACAAAGTTATCTTTGCGGTCGCCATATCTCTAAAACTGCTGACTGTATCTCGTTCAAACCAATTTTCGTTGTTAGTTCTTATTAAGATCTACAGCATACATTTTTATTAGATTTTTCACTCCCATACTTTAAAAGTTAGAGGGGGGGGGGGACACATTTTACCACTTTAGACGCGCCTATCTTTCAAATGATTAACTTTAAGAAAAAATGATTTTAGGAACCTCAATGTCATTTTTGAAGACCTATCCATAAACACCCCACACGTATAGGTTTGAAGAAAAAATTTTTTTTTTGTTTCAGTTCCTTGTATGGGATGCCCCCCCTTAAACTATTATATTTTTATTTTTGTATAAAAATCGGAAAGCGGTTCACAGAATACATCTACCTACCAAGTTTCAATTCTGTAGTCCTAACAGTTTCGGAATAAAATGGCTGTGACATACGGACGGACAGACAGACAGACACACAGACAGACAGACAGACATGACGAATCTATAAGGGTTCCGTTTTTTGCCATTCGGCTACGGAACCCTAAAAAGGCGAATATCACATCGCATTGTTTCGAACTAAACTTCTAAACCAGATGTTTAGTTAAGGCATAATTAAAATATTAGGTATTCATTATATGTGGCACATATTATGATGAATAATTTCTTAATTATACCACATATTATGTTCTATAATTTTGTTCTGATAAATAAATAAAATATTTCACTATGTTGAGGCTTATCTAGAGTATCTTTTAGTTCCTCGGAAGAGAGTTCATGGGTGGGTGTCCTTGACTTTGATAATCGATCATCAGACCTGACTCGTTGGGCCTATATGCTGGACTATATGAAAAATATACATACAAAATATTTATATTTTAAGAAATACTTTGATTATTAATAAATTATACTTTGGATTATTTTAAAACTTCTCTTAAGATATACCAACGCATTGGGTAATAACTTTTAATGATGTGTATGTAATAGGTACATGGTATATATCTATACCTAATATATACCTACCTACCTACCTTTAGTATATACCTAATCATCAACATCCTTTTTCCATCTCATTATGGTCATATGCCTTCTTTTTAATTTTTAAGTCTCGCCATGTACTAAACTAAAGTATAGTCATTTGTTATTAACACAGTGAAAAAAATAAATAAACTGGCCAAATGCAAGTCGGACTCGCACTCGTAGGGGTTCCGTACCACACTACAGTATTTTATAAGATCGAGCAAAAAATACCACTATCATTTTTCGCCAGCAAAAAATTATAAATAAACATTTTATATCTTATAACGACTAACAAAAGTTGTTAGGGGATCCACATTTCAATATAACGCCATCTATGGGACGTTTACCTAACTAAGCGTTCATAGATGGCGTGAAATGCCGAAAAAGAATTTTCTTGTATGGGGATCCTCTATTATCTTTAACTTTATTCTGTTTTTAGTATTTGTTGTTATAGCGGCAACGGAAATACATCATCTGTGAAATTTTTAACTGTCTAACTATCACGGTTCATGAGATACAGCCTGGTGACAGACGGATAGACAGACAGACAGACGGACAGCGCAGTCTTAGTAATAGGGTCCCGTTTTACCCTTTGGGTACGGAACCCTAAAAAGGGAGGATCTTTGAAAATATTAAAATAATATTCGAGCTGGTAATGCATCGTGTATTAAATGTTATAATAATAATAACTGACACATCCTCGAATAGCCAAATAATATATTTAATTACAAACGATATAACTTCGAGCAGTTTATTTAAGTTATTACCTTATTTCAACAAATAGTGCATTTACAGTTTTTAATCAAAAAACAAACAGCTGTGTTTTAGCTAAATAAAAGTGACTAAGTATAAATATGCCTTAGGTATATGCATGAGAATGATAAAGTCAGCAAATTGTATCGTCTAAGTCCAAATGATATTGTGGTTGCCCCTGCAGCCACAGAAAGCGCCTACGGGCGTGCTCACTGCAAGATAGTGACAAACCATGAGTCTTTTGTCTTTGCTAAGGCGCTGGGATATTATACCTTAGTTGTTAATGTGCTTTGAGAATTGCTATTTTATTTTGTCATAATATTTAAACTGTAATAAATATTTTATTTAAGTTCGCTATTTAAAATACAATACACTATTGAATGGTAGTCATTTAAATTGAGCCTACAATATTAATGTAAAGCTATGTACAAGTTAAAATACTGTAAGTATTTAACTTTTTATAGAACTCTTTATAAGTATCTGACTATTGATATACTTATCTGTATCCGTTATAAAAACATTGTATCAAGGTAGTTTACATCTTAAGTATAAAAAAGATCAGTCATAAGAAAGCCACAAATAAACACAATCAAAGAACCTTATCCACACTGTTATTCGCATCTTCATACCAAAAAATTTTACGAGTAAACAAACAAAATGATGCTCAAACATTTGCATTGTCAAAAGCATGTTTATTTAAAACACAAAAGGGACAATAACTCGAAACAAATCACATAAAAAGTGACCGTAAGCTTTTATTTTACCTGGTGGTCGTGCTTAAAACTTTTGCATGATGTCTCACTTTCGGTTAATTTTTTTTTTATGTCGATGGTAAGACCAAATGACCATCGATATAAAAAAAACTTACTGTAAAATAGGGAGAGAACACAGTTGAAATTGGTGTTGGAACATCAATACGCTCCAGTGAACTGATTTCGATATTAAGATGTATATTTTCACAGCAGTGGTCAAGACACCTACCGCGTGGCCAACTCGGAACGCAACTGTGTGTGCGAATATTTCACAATTTTACCTCACAGCGTCTGACAATATATTATCCACCCCTCATTTCACAGAATCCGGCCATATTACGGCAGAAAACATCGGACATGTAAGCAAACATCTTAATGTTTACTAATGAAACATTTCTAAATACATTGATTGATGATGTTCTCCTCGCACGGGTTTTGTGTAGCATCATATTATTCTATTCATAAGTTGCACTGCGGGATGCTGGAACGTCAGCGTTGGTGGCTTCGCTATTGTTCCGTGTGGACACAATTCGGCAAACATTCTGTTGCTAGTTTTTGTTACGCTTTCTGTTCAAGTGGGTCATTCAAATTTTATGCTTATTCTGAGCAGTTTAGATGGCGTGTTTTCATCACAGATATCGAATTTATATTAAGAGTAAATGTTTATGAGGTCCTGAGTAGGGATCCCCATCCTCCTGTCTCACCACCGACACTCCGCACTCAGAAGAGCGTTGTCTCAAGGGAGATCCGAGATCGTCGACGCTAGAGTGTGTTGCACAGCTTGCAATTAACTCCTCTGGCGAACATTAACTTGGTATCAGATTATCGCATCATGACACCTCTTACGCTAGTTTGGGTATGCCTATAACCAATTAAACTCATCAAATTATGGATATAAATAGGGATCAGTCACATATTTTTTAGTGTTCCCTCGAGTGGAAATATTATATTATTATGTAAAAGCATTTTGCTAATTTGTTTAGCAATAAAAAATAAAGTAATTTGTTCTCTATTTAAATAAAGTGTCATTCTTTGGCGAAAATGTCACTATTTCAACATTTACAATTAAAAAACTAATAAAACAATTTGAACGTGATAGCGTTGTTAACAACAACAGAAAGGCCAACGTCAACGATTGCTAATATAAAAGTTAATCATATTACTGAGCCAGCCAGGGTGGCCGGGTGTCGCGATATCATTGTCCCAGGTTCGATTCTGGCACCCCCCGCACGGATTCGTTGCTTATTTAATGCAACGATGCACACGTAAACATCTAAATAACTTTTGTGTGACACTTCTCCCCTACCCTCTAATTTTACTAAGTAGCCGTATCTTTACAAATGTACTGGGGAAGAAACATTCAAACCAAATGTGTTTTGAAGTAGATTTGTCTGAATTCAATTGGTGTAGGCAAAATAAAATTAGACATTTCCGTTTGAAAAGGATTTATTAGTAGTTCAACATTTAATAGCATCAGTAGTTATTCATATTTCGTAGTCTTAATTAGTTTTCTCCGCCTATTTGTACAGTTTTTAATAATCATGTTATGTATACTTATACAATGTTTGCAAATATTAAGATACAGGCCTAGCCTAGTTTGGGGCCCACGGAATGCTAGCAATATTGTCATTATAAATATCCGACTATACTTACTGTTGAATATCAATAAATTATTATGCAATTATAATATTATATAATACAAAAAAATGCACGTGTACTGTACAAATTGCTTTTGGAAGTAAATATCTTTATCTTTATGTATACTTGTTCTAAGGGATAGCGCACAGTATCATTATACGGCTCAGCGCAACGTTTGCTAAGCACGGAGAGGCAGACAGCATGCAGGCGCAGATAGCGACGGCAAGAGTGGATCGACGCATCAGGCCGTGATCGCCTGCCCTAAGCTCGCACCCCATGCCTCCTGCCACTCTCCTGTCACAGCTTACGCAAACCGACTGACAGCCTCCCAATAATTCGCAAGGAAAATGTGTTAATCGCACACTTTCACGGTGCGCGACTTCAAATTAGATTAGCTCGATGACAATAGCGACATCTGTAGCTGAATGAGAGTCGTCATATTATGACAGGTATCGTCACATGTCCGTACCCTTGTCTGCCCACATACACGTGTTCGCTCGTCCCACGCGAACTTTACTCTCGTCGCCCGTCGGACGTAACGTTCGATGTCAGCCTTTTTTCTTCACAAAAGAGCTGATTTCACGCGGTGCGAACATTCATCCGATTGTCGTGAATTTCGTTATCTTGTATTAGTGAGCGTGTGAGTTAATATTGAAAAAATAATACGTTTGGGATTTGACGGCTCCCCATGTGCGCCCGGCAGCTTCCTTTTCACTGCAACCATCCTATAAATGAAACGAGATGATAAATTTATTTAATGTATACAAATGTTTGGACATTTTTATTTTGCTGTCGTTTAGACGTAGGTAACATAATTTAGTTCACCATATGTTAAGTCGTTACAAAGTTCTGAGTAGGAAGTGGAAAAAATGCTTTACGACTTGTGAGAGAATGTATGACATACCGGTCGTTTTCCGTGTATTATCCTGCCAGTATCAATAAACGGATTTCTTCATATAGATAAAGATTTAAAACAAATGAGCTGTTTCAATTAGCTTAATCATCGAGGCCTTTATTTTTATTAGGCATTTAATTTGTATACGATACTAGAATATTTATTCGTGTTAGATAGTTTCAATTTTAGTATTTTAGTTTAGGCCTTCGACGATCGTGCTGCTTAAGCTTAAGAAGCTTACCTGAGGAATTGCTTAGGACATGCACAAAACCTAGATTGAGACAGTTAAAAATAAACAGATGCCTATTTATAGGTAGGTAATCATCTACTATGAAACATGATTGAAAATTGGAAATACGTATTCACAATTTGATGTAGGTCAAGATAATACTACTTATGAGGTATAATAAATCAAAGATGCATGGTAATAACAGCATCGCCAAAGAACCTAACAAGCTTGATCTAAAGTGTGAAAAGTTTGTGTGGTATGAAATATGTACGTATCCTCAGGTAGTGTAGATAAAACAAAATATTGGAAAGCTTCAGTACTTACAGCACAACTGCATAGAACTTGCTCAGAAAGTGCTGGTTTGGCGCAAGTTGAATGATGACCTCCACAGAGATTGTTAGTAATAAGATTGAGAACTTTGATTTAAAGTTTCTCCTGGAGTTAAGAAAAATAAACGACTTGTATCTCTCCTGTTGTAAATAGCTGAGAGTAATAATAATTAGCGCCAGAAGGCCTGTGCATCTATACCGTTGTTTTTTTATAATCTTATTGTAGATACAGCAGTGGCTCGCAAAACGTGGATTTCTGAAATTTCGCTGGTCGCTGTACTGCGTTCATATAAGACATCATTCGTCATAACATACTCTGTAATTTCACTAGACAGTGACATGCATAATTTTTAGATGCATTTTAGTAAAATAGGGAACGAGAATATGCATTAAAAAACCTTAGGTTAATATCAAAAGTGGGTTTATTGGTTTGTCCTCCTTTCACATAACAAGCGAGCGATACGGATCAACGTAATTATTGCTAAAAAAACATTTTTGTCTATGTGGGTGAAACTAGTGCCCAGTTAATTTCAAACTTATTAGTTACTAGCGACCCACCCCGCCTTTGCTCGGGTATAGTTTACAATTATGGCCACATATTTGCATCAGCTTGTTGCGTCGAGTATGAATTAATATGTACAAAAATCATCGTCATATTTCAACCAATTACAGAAAACCTTAACGAATTATACACTTAAACCTTTTTCATGAATCACTCCGCCTATTGGTGAAAACAGCATGAACATTTTCGAGTTTATCGCGAACAGACAGACAAACGCGGCGGGAGACTTTATAATATGTAGTGATTAATATAGTGGTACAATGATTCACTATAGTCAGATGAGAGATTCCCACCCGTAGAAATAGTAGACGTAGCATAGCCAGATAAAAATACTAAATAACAAAGGATTCCCATAAAAAAGGGCACCCTTGGCGATAAACACACAAAACTAACGTCTAAGGTTTATATAGCACTTATAATCATCCTGCCTAGAAATCAATGCTATATACCGCCTATAGTCACGTTCACTTAGTATCAAATGAGTCATACATAGGCTACGTGTATACTTAGCCGGACAAATGTTTATTAAGATCGCATTTTCTTATAATAATATTATTAGTCGTATTCATTTGTTCATTAAATCAGATATCACTGAAATAAAATTTGCCGGTTCATTAACGACCGCTTTAATTCGGGGTTTCCGTCTAATTGATCTCTGGCCGGGGTAATTATTCACAGGGGGTATATAAAGTAATTATTGCTGGGTAGCCCTTTTTCCTTGTCGCCATGCCCCCTCTGCCCCACCTCGGTAGCTAATCACCGCCGCGCCCGGTGTCGATGACGTTTCGCAACTGCGTCTTGGATCGCGTTGACAGGATTTTAATATATTTTGTTGTTATATGTAAATCATAGCAGATGGCGTTAGGTGAAGATATCCCGTGTAGTTTTTCGTGTTTTTTCACGCTCCAGAATCTATGCACCAGTTACATGTACTCTATGCACATCTTCGATTACTTGTGAATTAGATATTATGTACATTTTGTATCTAATTAAGATGTGTTCGCATAAAGCTCGATGGACATAAAAAAGATGCATTTTGGGATGCGCGAAGCTGCAGGTAAAAGTGAGATTGTTCTTAACACATAATTAAATGTCTTTATCGTCTTCCCAATCAAATATGTAAGTGATACCTACGTCACCTGGCAAGTAGGCAGTATGCATACATCTCTTGCCAAAACAACTATAACGTAGGCTTTGAAACAATAAATAAACATTATCTTTAAATGTTAAAAACCTACGCAGAATGTAAAGGAGATTTATACTTGTTAAGGCGAAGTTGTTCGTCTTCATAAGGCTTGACGTTTCATTTCTGTCTAGGCAGGTCGACAAGTGCTAACCCTCCTTCGCCTTGCCCCCCGCATCCTCGCATCCCCTCAGAAGGATCCCCTTGTTATGCATAAAATTTTGTCTTATTACTTCCAACTTTGCTATTATATTTGACGAGACGAAGTTGCCAAGTTATTTTGTTATTAAAATTTTTGGACGAAGACGGTGGCGAGATAAATCTAGTTCGAATGTAAATGGGAATGCTTAAATTATAAATCGAGAACTTATTTTGATTTGTAAAGCTTACGATGTGCGAATTATTGTCGGGAATAGCAAAGTGACTATTTCCGCTATTCCCGCTTTTCAGGCCTGATTTTTTAGAAGGGAGGATGAGCCAGTTCTAACTATTCATGAGATAATATATGTTGTGTTTTATGCTTAGTAATCATTATCCCGTGATAAAGACTTAAGTAATGAGAAAGAGTAAAGTTAGCTCAAAAACACGGAATATATATGAAAATAGCTAAACTGAACAGTGGAATAAAGGAAGCAAAATAATGTATGAACACACTGCAGCGCAGTGCAGTGACATACAAAATTCTGGCTATCCAAAATTTTGCAAGCCGCTGTATTTGAAATAGGTAGACGTCATCGTTTACTACCAAGCAAGCGTCGTACTTGTCCTATTACGTTATATCATAAAAAAAACGTAGGTTCTGCAAACCGCAGTTACGCCTGCGTTGAAGAGTTCTTATCCTGAAATATTTTAACCATAATTTACCCTCATAGGCTTAGAATTATAAATAATACATAACACTTTTCTATTCTTTGTATGAATTACAAATCATCTAAGTTTCAAGAGATATATTGACCTTATGCATTGTGGCATCTTAATAATAATAATATAATATAATATAATAATGTATTCTTAGTTTTTGCTTCAGTACAGACAATAATTACAGCTTGAATGCGAGGCTTGAAATATAACCCGTACATGCCGTAAGACTAATTAAAGTGGCAGAAAATCCTTATTAGGTATTCTGGTGTAACATTTAGTTGTAGCGCTGAGGAGGCGGGCGGCGGCTGCACGGAGCACGTAACATCTGTTCCTTTCGTCGCGACAAATTAACACGACTTGAGCAAACTCAGCCAATGCAACGACCCATTCCCAGCTCACAACGAGCCCTAAAGCTTCCCTTAAGCGAGACGCCAGCTGCTCGCAACACTAAATTCCACGTTACAATGCTTTGTTTTAAAATTTGTAATCATTCTCACATTTTACGACGTCGAACGGTCCGTTTCGGAAAATTTGATACGACTATAAACCCTGTAATTGTGTTAGCATTCCAGTTAATTAAAAGTTATGAATTTAAAGGCGGCACAGCTTTAGTGCTCTTTGACGCTTGCCGTCTAAATAAAGGGGACGATTAAAACATGATGGATTTCTTTAACTGTCTATATGTGCGCGAGTTAAGATAACTTAAGGTACTGTTAATGAGCTTATAAAAATTTAATGAATATTTTGTCTACTTATTTTAATTGTTATGTTATATTTAACGAAGCTAGTTAAGATTTGCTTATTTTAGGCAGTTAAATCGTAAAGTGTTATTATAAAACAATTGTATATACTTAATTATATTATACGATTATAAAACCCATATATATATTATATATATGTATCTTTATTATAATGTACTTAGGTTATAAAATTTTATAACGTCAATGAATTAAAAAAAATCGCTACTCAAAACATTATTCCCACAGCGATTAAACGGTTACGTTAAAGGGCGCTCTGAAAACACTATGCAGTATTGAGTTATGAAAACAAATACACATTACGCGTATACGAAATCTCGTACAACTAATGACGCTACAGGCGAGGGGTAAGAGTAACATTGTTAGCAGTCATACTTATAGTTGGGGTGTGTGCGCCAAAAGTTGGGTATGGCGTCATAAATAGCGCCGCGGGGGGCTCAAGGCGGCGGCGGAACAATAACCACCACGTATGCGCGTGTTAACATTAGCCCCGTACTTAATTCCTTGTAGCCCTAAACTCGCTTAAGAGGGTAAGACTCCGTGACACCGTGATAATTAAATAATTACTTTAAATAATAACTCCTCAGCCTTGACCTGTTTGTACCTCGATAAGTTTACATTATGCTCTTGCTGTTCTTAGTAACTTAGTAAGTGTAAATAGAGTGTATCTACTACTAATTAATAACACTTTTGAGTGTGTAACTGAAATTGCTATATTAACTTGTGGTTTATTCGTATACATACTCTCTGTTTTATATTCTTTTTATACGGGTAACATACACAAAGAGCCAATTATGTTTTGCGCAATTGCTTTAATTTCATCTCACCTAAGATAGTAAACTCCAATTCATTCACGATTGGCTTAATTCACGGCTGACCTAATGGGGAAGTATGTTCAAATTGGCCTAAAATCGATTGGTCTAAGTTCAAAATTCATAAGATTAAAACATTTCAGTTTAAAATGCCGAAGAATGTCGAACTGCATGATTGAATTCCTCTAAAATTCTATAATTGGCCTCTTTATGGTGGATTTAGCAGCAACCCGCATAAAGCGATTTGTTTCTTTTTTTATACATTATCGACTGTGGAAATTTCAAAAGTAACCTCTTAGACATTTAGGTCTATGTCTAGCATTCAATAACAAAGTTTTTCTCTGTCGAACTGTATTTTTAACATTATGATATCTCTTAAAATGATGGAGGTAAGACGGATTTTTTTGATTTTTTTTATTCACTTTGCAGTAAGTGGTAAAAATAGTTGAACTTTATATAGTACTAGATTTTGCCTCGCGCTTCGCCGGGGTAAAAACTTCTTTAATTTACTTAAAACTTTTCTTTCATAGAAAACTTTCTATCATGAAAACACTATAAAAAAATAACCCAAATCGGGGTCCACCCGTTTTCAAATTAAGACGTAGGTAACTAAGGAAATAGGGATTCAATTTAAAAAAATCCGAAAAACCAAACCAAAACCTATTGATTTTAAGACTTTAGTACCCTCTTAGGGGTAGAATTTCTAAAATGCCTGAAACACGTTTGTATATATTTATTTGTTTACAGAAGTATTTATGTGAAATTTCGAACAAAATAGAATATCTAATCTTGTTTCTCCATACAAACTTTCCCGTTTCATCGCCTCAAATAATGAATTTTGGAAAATCCTTTCTTAGCAGATAATTACGTCATAATAACTATTTGCATTCCAAATTTCAGCGCAATCCAAAACAATATTGAACTTTGAACAAGATTGAACTCCTTGCTTGTAAATTTTTGTTGCAATCCGGTTAACAATTTGGGAATTTTCAAGTCGCAAGTCGAATATGTATCTTCTATTATTGCCCACAGTTGCGGTTACCCAGTACATCATCGTCTGCATCATCACTTAATTTCCGATGAGAAAGTGGTCAAGGGCCTATCTGTTTTCGCATAAAAAAGTTAAATGGATATGACCAAAAATAAACTTACTGGAAATTCTAACATATTTTGATACCTGAATATGTAATACACATTGATTTGGAAGCAAGAAGCAATTCACATGTAAAAAATAAACAATACATTGAAGTGCACTTTTTACCTGCCTCATTAACTATAATTAACTGAATTTATTTAGCCTAATTATAAACCGTAGGTACTGTAGCTTAGTAGCGTCAATATTATGACTTTTAACAAAGGTGAGACTAATACACCGTTTCAATCGATCTGTTTAGAAGTTAACTACAATCTACATGCTCTACCGATACTTCTATTGTCCATTTACTTCAAAAGGATCACAAATTACGCAAAGAAATTCAGGGTTATTTACTATATATCAGTGTGCCTTGCAAACATTTTACATACGAGAAGTTTATTCACATTAAAATAAAAATATGGGACTCGTGTCTTTGATTTCATTCTAAGTCAAAAGGTAGTGTCTAATATTAAATTCTTCATGCAATATTTACATCTAGTTTACGTTTATCTCAAAAACATAAAAATCCGTCTTCGTCTAAAAAAAAATGGTTTAGTAATGATTTATGATCGTTTACAAAACGACAAAAACGACTTCAAATGCCGTGCTAGTCATTTTCAGTACCATGTCTGAGGTATTTATCTCCATATATCTGGAGATACTCGTTAGATCTTTGAGAAGGATACCTTTGTAATACTGCTAAGCGGAGCTTGTAATTATTAAAATTAGAATGCTAATTCTATATTAGTAGGTTATAATATCTTTATTAGTAGGTGAGAAACTTTATTGTACGCAATGAATAATTTAGATAGATAGATTAGATAGATAGATAGATAAACTCTTTATTTGCACACCAAAAGAACAGAAACAATTTAAACAAAATATACTCTAAACTTATAACTATAGCTATGCAAAGGGCGGTCTTATCGCTTAGAGCGATTTCTTCCAGACAGCCCAATAGTAAAAAAGAAAACGAGACTGTGACGGACGGTGGTGTATCAATATTGAAATAAAATCAATAAATATGCTTATAAACATAAAAAACAAATGTCATACTATACATTACACATAAATACACATACATACATAATATATATATACATATATATATATTCATATATACATACATACATACCTATCTTTAAATATTAAATAATAATATATATCATACATATAATAATAAAATACACTGTAGCATAGCAATACAATGATTGAGACTACCAATTATTAACATAGAACACAATATACCTAGCAATTTAGTGGAGACTGGCAAGATAGTGTTTATATAGTCCTTAAAGGTATGAGGAGATGGACATTGTCTGATTTCGACTGGTAAATCATTCCAAAGGCGTGCAGCCTGTACCGAAAACGATTTATCGAGAAAAGATGTTGAATGAGTAGGTATTTGTAACGTTAGATTTTCTAATGACCTTAACGTTAATGAGTGCTGTGAATGTAAATATTCAAAGATCCAAAGCGATAATGCACGAAAACGTAGCGCGGGGAAGCGGGATTGAAAAGTATACTGAATAATATCGTTTAAAAACTAAAAAACAACCGACTTCAATGCCGCGCTATTCATTTTCAGTACCAATTTTGAGATGTTTATCTCAATATCTCTGGAGATACTTATCATACGTCGATAAAATTACCATGGTACCACACTTGGGATATCTCCTTTTGAACAAAAAAAGAATAATCGAAATCGGTTCATAAACGACGAAGTTATCCGCGAACAAACATAAAAAAAATATTCATTTTCAGTACCAATTTTGAGATGTTTATCTCAATATCTCTGGAGATACTTATCATACCTCGATAAAATTACCATGGTACCACACTTGGGATATCTACTTTCAAACAAAAAAATAATAATCGAAATCGGTTCATAAACGACGAAGTTATCCGCGAACAAACATAAAAAAAAAAAAAAAAAAAATACGGTCGAATTGAGAAACCTCCTCCTTTTTTTGAAGTCGGTTAAAAAGAGAGAGAGAATGTGAGTACTCCGGCGAAGTCGAATAGGAAGCCACTTGAGCTTATGTCGAAAATACGAGACGTGGTCATATTTGCGTAAGCCAAATATGAACCTTATGCAAAAATTCTGAAGCCGCTCAAGTTTGTTTAGCTGGTCCTCCGTTAAATCTAGATAGCTGGCATCGGCGTAATCAAGAATAGGAAGCAGAAGAGATTGTGCTAACACAACTTTGGTAGCAGTCGGGAGAAAATTCTGGAGGCGTTTCAAGGCGCCCGCAGAAGCGAACATTTTGCGCCTAACGGCTTCTAATTGTGGACCCCATGACAATGTCTGATCAATTATAAGACCAAGGTTTTTCACTTGCGTACTGTAAGGAATTATGACACCATCAAAAATAACTGTAGGAAGGTTATTACGATCTAGTTTGGATAGCATGCGAGAGCTACCTACAATCATTATTTACTCCCTTTTTATGCAATTTTTCGACTATCATTTTTTTCTCAAAGTAAATTAATCCTAATTATTTCATTTCTAAACTTCAGTTATAAAATTACTCATACTGTTCATATTTATTTAGGTTCTTGTATATCTAAAATTCGTGTAGCATTATAGTTAGGTAATTAGTAGAAGGAGATACTTATTCTTAGGTAGAACTATGATGACATATCTGTGAAACAATGTGATATTGCCACTTATGATGTTTTATTCGATGATGCTGAATGATCTTATAACATTCGGCAGCAGCTTAAGTGGTCGATATCAAAATAAGACAAACATTTTCAATAATATTACGATAATACCTATGTAGGTACTCGTATGTTATAGGTTCAAAAGTTATGTTTATCAATCTTAATGGAAATACATATAATTTCACGATAAGGTTATTATTGATTTTTATGGTATTAGGTAACAGGACAAGCAAGACGTTTGCCTGATGGAAGGAGATGATGTTTGCTTATAACAGAAACTACGACACGCAAAGTTCGGATCGCCAGAGCGGTAAATACGCTGAAAGAAGAATAAGGTATTCACTTATAAGTTTTAATTAGTAACGGGTTTAAATTATGTAGTAACATTAGTAAGTGCCACTTGATATTAATGAGGTGCACTTTGAGCGAGAGAGCGTTTTGCCATATGATGTTGCGAGTGTAAAGGCTGGAGCACGGCAGTGAACGGCACGAGGCGCTCTGCTTTTGACCTGCGACGAACATTGGGACTCAACACTAAAACGGGGACCAGCCTGGAGAATGCGGGGACGCCCGAGCCCCCACGGGAATGTTCAAAGGGCGGCCCTATGAAAGCCCTCTCGTCCGGTCGCCAACCGTCACCATGACGCATCCCGGGATTTTTCGTCAGCTGGCGGGGCAGCCTTTTGCGTGTGGCTGGCACGCTACATCCCGGTCACAATATCTGTGCACCTGACCTCGTGACGTCATATCGGCGGTCTGGGTACCGTAACCGTACTAACTGGTAACCGTATTGTCGCACCGGGGAGTGCGCGGAGAGGTGACAGGGGAAGCGGGAGAGGCGACGCATTCCAGCGAGGTGCACAGATATTGTGACCGCTTTGTACTAACTGCGATCGGCCAGCAGTGCAGCGTGCCTCGGATCCCGCAAACTCCGCGACTGGTCTCCCGAAGTGAAGTGGCGTCAATGTGCGTCAGAACGGTCCTTAAGCAGTAGCGCTACTGTTTCGACCCGTCTCCTGTTATGGCTACACCGGCCATCGTGCCGAAATACTGAGTCGCTTGGTGGCATGGCTTTGGTTGGTGGGTCACGAGACGCGGCATAAGCCTCCCACCGAGTCACCTTTTTAGCACCACCCAGGGACCACGTGAAGGGTTTCACAATTCGGGGTATACTCCGACAGACGTGGGTGACATGGCCCCCGAATCCTCTCAGCCCAAACGCATACACCGTCTCTGTTCCGTCGTGGGTAAAAAGCTCATGATCTTAAAACGGATGAACAGATTTTCATGAATCAAAGCTAAGAACACTCTCGATGCAGACATCTATGAAACAAAAAAAAAAATGAAATCAAAATCGGTTCATTCTTTTGGGCACTACGATGCCACAGCCAGACACACTGATTAACAGATACACACACACACCAAACTTATAGCAACCCTTCTATTTGCGTCGGGGGTTAAAAATTACTGAACGGGTTTAGATGAAATTTGGCACACAGATAGCTAAATACCTAATCATCACAATACGATATTTTTCACGAGTTATTGGCATAGCAAGTAAAGAATTACAATTGTCATCAAAAAAGTGTTTAAGTAAAATGCCTATACTTTTTGGCTTCTGGCTAACTGTTACTAATCGTATAGTAAATTGTATAATTATACTTAAATTCAAAATTTAAAACCACTCTCGAGGAATCTATGTATAATCTGTTCAGTGAGACCATTCCAATGAGCACAAACTGGATATCTCTACTGTAAGTTGGTGAGAAGTTGAGTATTTTGCAGATTTCAGAAGATGTCCCAGCATTAGGTCAATGCTACATAATCTTACAATATCATTGAAGTAAGAGGAACCTGATCAGACTTATAAAAGATGATTTCACAGCGCCTCTACTAGAAAAATGCTTATAGTTTTAAAACGGCTGAACAGATTTTCATGAATTAAAGCTAAGAACACTGCAGATGAAGACATCTTTAAAAAAAACCCTATCAATAAAAAGATCAAAATCGGTTCATCCGTTAGAGCGTTACAATGCCACAGACAGACACACAGATACAACACACGTTAAACTTATAACACCCTGTCTTTTTGCATCGGGGGTTAAAAATAATGATGTGGTCGAAGATGGTGGAACACGCTAGACCTAGAATGGTCTGACTCTCGAGAGCTGTGTGGTCGGAACACCGTAAGATTATGGCGGCTGATGTTATCCTTGGTGGTAAGCTACTTCTTGGTTGCAAGCCAGGCAGAACATCGATTTAATGATCCCACTACCTTTGTACGAACACCCATTATTCATGTATATAGTATATTTTCTACAATAATTTAAGAAACTACAGCAAAATTTTAATAACACTAAATTCAGAAAATTTAAGAATTCATAAAAGACCGAAACCTTCCTCATGATATCACTCTGGCTATTGGTGAACACCGCCTGAAAATCCGTTTTCTAGCTTTTCAGTTTATTGCAAACAGACAGACGCTTTAAGGGACTTTGTTTTATACATATGTAGTTATGGGTGATTCTTCGAAAATTCATTCTTCGGCTGATTCATATTCATATATTTCAAAATTTATTTACACTTTCAGCTCTGTAACACATGTTCATATGAAAATAGGTATACCAAATAACAAATATTTGAATGAGGGACTCTTTTAATAAAGTAGTTTTCAAAATATCGGCGTTCAAATATTTTGTGCCCATATGAATCAGAATTTGTACCAGATGAATCAGAAACAGAAATAAAAATGAAAAACTTTATGTAGATCGGCTCTATATTAAGAAAATATTTATATTTTTACAACAACAATAATCTGTTCTTAACTGACTTTACAAAAAAGAAGGAGATTTTCAATTCACCCGTATTTTTTATGTTTTTTTACCTCAGAACTCCGCTATTTCTTAACCAATTTGGAAAGTTATTTTTTTGTTTGAAAGAGTATGTTTTCCGTTTGTTCATTTTGAAATTTTTAAAAGATCTGACAAGTATCTCCGGATATATCAAGATAAACACTTCAGACTTAATACTGAAAATGACTAGCGTGAGTCAGTTTTTTTCGTTTTGTGAACGATCTTAAATTATTATAATAATTATATATCAGAGATATTATTAATATTTTTTATTTTTTTATTTATTATATTATTTTATTTATTTATTTAAGAGATTAATTAAGATATTACTAAAGAGATTATAAATCATACATTTTACGGAAAAATCTGGCGAATTCAACAACAGTTATAGTAAAACATTTTATAAACTACGGTATAATATTTCTTGAATTGGGAAAGCGTTAATCTTTACTAATAATATAAATGCAAAGGTTTATACTCCTGTGAGTTTTTAAAATTATTCAAGAGGTTGTAGCTAAGTAAACATACATAAAAAACTAGTATGCCTCGCGACTTCTCCCGCATTAAAAACTTGTTTAATTTATTCAAAACTTTCTTTCGTAAAAACCCATCAATTAACGTTTTCAAGTTATGGCGTGAACAAGGGAAATAGGGATTCTTTTTTAAAACCCGTAATACCGTATTGATTACAGACCTTGTTACCCCATTTCACCCTCTTAGGAGTGGAATTTCGAAAAAGACTGAAACACGTATTTACTTATTCGTTTACAGTAGTACTTGTGTGAAGTTTCGAATAAAAAAGACTATCTAGTCTTGCTTCTCTATACAAACTTTGAACCACCGTTTCATCCCTTTAAGGAGTGAATTTTGGAAAATCCTTTCTTAGCGGATACCCACGTCATATCTCAACGCTTTCAGAGCTACTTCTCTTCTGCATTAGCTGTAGAGAATCCTTTGAAAGCTTAAACTTCTTGCCAGCACCTCCTCCCTGAGGATACCACATGGTCGAGATCCTGGTCAACGTCAAAGTTTATAGTGGTTACCATTGCAGCGAATCGGTTCTCTAGTTTCAGCTGGAACGTTTCGAACCCAACCACGGATTGTAGCTTATTGGGTCGAAGCGTGGACCTCACTAGACGAACACATTCAAACTTGCAGTCGATGTCTAGAGAGTCTTGGAGTAGTCGGTGATCACTGCCAGTTTTGAACCTAGTGATCACTGACACATCTCTAAATATGCGCCTTTTGTCCGTCATAATACAGTCTATCTCGTTTTTAGTCACAGCGTCGGGGCTTTGCCACGTCCACATCCGCTAAGTGAAAAAAGGAATTCATCAGAAAAAACCCCTTTTTTCTAGGAAGTTGACGAGCATTTGCCCTCTATGATTTCTGCTTCCCAACTACCGATTCGCCGCTTGATGGTATTCCCGCTTTAGCGTTGATATCTCCCATGACAACGTTGAAGTGGGCCTTTTGGGTGGTATGCAAGGCCTTGGCAATGTCCTCGTACATTTCCTCCACTTCATCATCCGAGTGTGCCGAAGTCGGTGCGTATACTTGGATAACCTTGAGGATATACCTCTCGGTATATTTGATAACAAGATACGCTACCCTTGTCGACACACTAGAGATTTCTAGAACGTTGTCGGAGAGGATCTTGTGGACCAATAACCTGACGTCACCTTGGGATAGTTGTACTCCTTTTCTGAAATATGAACAGTGTCCTCCCCCGCTCTTCGGACTTCACATAACCCCAGAATATGCCATCTTATGTTTTTCAGTTCTTTGTCTAGTGGTGCCTGGTGTGCATCAAGCCGTAGCGTGCGTCCATTAGTCAGTGTCAGTCAGTCGGTACCTATTGGCGGGGAACCGTAGCTCGTAGAATCTTAGCTCCCCCTGCCTCGCCGTTACCGTAACCGCTGCCTTGGTTAGGACTTGCGGGTCGACTGGGGTCTGGGGGCCGTTGTATAGTTGTGCGCGCCATATAGGTTATGCCCAAATAATCACCACGCGCTGGGCAGTCGGGTTGGGTGATCGCAGGACGTAGCTTCTCGCAACGGTGACGCTGCTGCCTGTGACTGGTCTGTGGTATTTAGCTACGCCTTTATATGAAATGGTTATACCGCCATTTTTCGGTCGCCAGAGCCTCGTTCAGTTGGTCAGCAGGATGCACCACGGGCAGGTGAGGTTGGCTGGGAGCACTTAGATGGTATGTGTGCTCCTTTACATCCCAATGTTGATAACATCCCATGATTCATATAGAGTTTGGACAATATGAATCAGGTACAGATGTATCAGGATTTAGCCAACAATCATGCGTAACTCATGATACATACAGACTTCAGTGATTACATTTTTCTACACGAATCTATAAAAGCATCATACAAAACTTAAATTAAAGTTTTAAAACAATAAAAATAATTTTATAAAGTAGGCATTGTAATCAGTATGTCACCTGAACCAAGCACAGATTAATCAGACATTGACTTATGTAACAGCGGGTTCTAAGCCATCCAGGGGTACATTCGTCTTCTAGCTCGTTCTTTGCATGACTGGCTTCCCTCCGCACGTAAAGCCAGACTCTCATTATTAATACCTGACCAAGTATGGTCAAGTGCAGCTTACGCCACATTAATCAGTATCATACGCCGGACACTTCTTATTTATTTATTTATAAATACACTAACGTAGTTATAACTAAAACACATTTTATTTCTAAGAGGACAATACATTACCTTTCGAATAAATTTAAATTAATATTGAAGTATCAAAGGCTAAATGCGACATCGACCATTTTGTTCCGGAAATGGCAAACGGACGCGCTATATGAATCAGAAGATCGAACTTTAAATATTTTTATTTTGTGCCTAAACAGCAAATATTTCAAATATTTAATTTGCCCTAGTTAGAGATAAAGCCAAAATGTTTAAAAAAAAAATTACACACCGTTTTGTTAGTTGGTTTTAGAGATATACCTTCAGACATCGAAAATTTTATTTCTGAAGAATCACCCTTATATTGGACGGCCATTTGGCGTAAATGATAGTTACTTTGATTCTGACTCGAAGGTCGTTGGTTCTTATCCTTACTCTTTACTAATATTATAAATGCGAAAGTAACTCTGTCTTTCTGTCTGTCTCACTTTCACGCCAAAATCACTGAACCGATTAAAATGAAATTTGGTATATAGATAGTCTAGAGCCTGAGAAAGGACATAGGCTACTTTTTAATGCGAAAAGAGGATTGTAAAGGGTTGAAAGGGGGGATGAAAAGTTGTATCGAAGTATCGTCATTTTTAAAGCTATAAGCTTGAAACTTATTTTTTAGGCCGTTGATTCGATATAAATAAATATGACATTCAAAGTTTGTAAAAGGTTTACCCTCAAGGGTGTAAAATAACAATAGGGGATGAAAGTTTGTATGGAAATATGTAACGTTTATGTGAATTTTCTACAGAACCGATTTAAATTAAATATAGTTCACAGATAGTCTAGTCTAGAGCCTGAGAAAGGACACAGCAGTCTACTTTTTAATGCGAAAAAAGAGATGTAAGGGGTTGGGAGGGGGGATGAAAAGTTGTATGGAATATCGTCATTTTTAGAGCTAGAAGCTTGAAACTTATTTTTTAGGCTGTTGATTAGATATAAATAAACTAGCTGTGCCTGCGACTTCGTCCGCGTGGAATAGTGTCTTTAGGTAGCATTCACTAATAAGATACATACGTATCCCAGCTTCACCGCACCCTACCACGCCAAGCTAATCCCCCCTTCCCCCCTTCCCTCACTTCCACATCCCCTCCCCCTCCCCCCCTCCCACAGTGTTTTTTTAGACCCAAAAAGTGACATTCGCTTTTTATTGAATATTTCTACTCAAAAGAGCATTAAAAATGCAGGAGTAGAACTCCCAGATGTCAACTTTGTATACTTTTTTTTTTAATCTTAAAGATTTTGTGACCTTGGAGGTAAAAATATTGAAAATAATTCGTAAAAAAAACTATATAGAATTGAGTTTTGTTTGTATTGTAGGGTTATGACTAACCTATAAATTAGAAGGATATTTTACAGATTTTCTTCATCTTTATTTAAACGCCATTGCGTCTGTTCTGGTGACGCGGTGGTCACTGTTCTCGAGTGTGTTGCGTAAGCGTTAGACTAAGACTTTACCAAATATTTACATTCCATTTCACGCATTTGAAAGTATTTCATCCAAATTTACAAAAAAAACGAAAAATTAAAGTACGCGTTAACCATTCGTTTGCGCTAGGAATTCGCCAGATGGCGCTATTTTGCATGAACATTTCTAATTTTCAAAAATTTACTATAAAATAAACATTCGTTTCCGAAAGTTAAAAAATTCAGGCTTCATATAATATTATAAACATTCCTTAAAAATAACCTCCAACATCATGTTTTTTTTCCACTCCAAATTTTACGACTTCTAGAGGTATAGCGGAACGTTTAATTTGCGTTGTTGTGATGAGCTATACACACATATAAGTAATCTGTGGTTGTGAATGTTGTGATAAAAACTGTCAAAATGTAAAAATGTATGGCAAATTTTCCGATTTTTTAATATTTATATCTCGGAAAGTATTCGTTTCCGCAAGTTGAAACTTCACACGAAACTTTCGTACAATAAGACCTTTCAGTGCAAAAAATCCTGGCCAACTACTCGATGTCAGCTAATGTACAACTTGGGAAATTTACCTACTGGTAGTGGTTTGGTAGACCAAATTTTTGTTTTTATTGATTTATATTAGGTTTATTTGTTTGTTTATAGTTAGGTAGTTTTAAAAATATTTATTGTACATACTTATTATTATGTAAATAACTTCTGTAAGTATAATATGTACAACTTAGCCTTTTTACTATTATACCGTATATTTAAGATAAAAAGATGTTGATTTTTATAAAGAAACTGTATGTCGGAAGAGGTCAAAATTTGAGACAGCCCTAACACATATTTTCAAAAATCGTTTTCTCGAAACCTACGCCCTAGTCAAACGTAATATTTTTTTGAGTTATAAAACTTATTATGGGGCATCTAAATAGATGCCCCATAGTCCCCCGTAGTACAAATGTACTAGACAGAGGTTCTACTTCAAGCTAGAAAATTTATAAAAAAAATTTTTTTTTTGTGAATTCTATCACTATTTTAGATCAGATAAAAACGGGATAATATGCGCCTAGTATTGTGTCATAACCCTGTAATACAAACAAAACTCAATTGTATACAACTTTTTTTGTACGAATTGTTTTTTGTATTTTGACCTCTAAGGTAACAAAATCTTTAGGATTAAAAAAAAAAAAAGTTTACAAAGTTGACATCTGGGAGTTCTACTCCTGCATTTTTAATGCACTTTTGAGTAGAAATGTTCAATAGAAAGCGAAAGTCACTTTTTTGGGTCTAAAAAAAACACTGTGCCTCCCCCTCCCCTCCCTCCCCACAACTCCCCCTCCCCTCCCCTCCCCCTCTCCACCCTCCCCCTCCACTCCCCCTTCCCCCTCACACACTTTGAATGTCATATTTATTTATATCGAATCAACAGTCTAAAAAATAAGTTTCAAGCTTGTAGCTTTGAAAATGACGATACTTCCATACAACGTTGCATCCCCCTTTTCGACCCCTTACAGCCCTCTTTTCACATTAAAAAATGGACTGTGTCCTTTCTCAGGCTCTAGACTATCTATAGTGGTTTTGGCGTGAAAGTGAGACAGACAGACAGAGTTACTTTCGCATTTATAATATTAGTAATGAAGTAAAGATATGACATTCAAAGTTTGAAAAAGTTTTACGCTCAAGGGTGTAAAATAACAATAGGGAATAGGGGATGAAAGTTTATATGGAAATATGTAAGGTTTATGTTAATCTTCTTGTCAACGGATTTAAATGAAATTTGGTACACAGATAGTCTCGAGCCTGAGAAAGGACACAGTCTACTTTTTAATGCGAAAAAAGGGTTGTAAGGGGTCGAAAGGGGGGATGAAAAGTTGTATGGAAGTATCGTCATTTTTAAAGCTAAAAAGCTTGAAACTTATTTTTTAGACTGTTGATTTGATATAAATAAATATATAACATTCAAAGTGTGTGAGGGGGAAGGGGGAGTGGAGGGGGCGGATAGGGGAGTGGAGGGGAGGAGGAATGAAGGGGAGGGGAGGGGAGTGGTGGGGAGTGGAGGGGGTTTGGTGGGGGAGTGGTGGAGGACGGGAGGGGGAGGGGATGTGGAAGTGAGGGTAAGGGGGAGAGGGTAGAGTAAGTTAGAGGGAGGGGAGGGGAGATGGAAGTGAGGGAGGGGGGAAGGGGGTATTAGCATGGCATGGAAGGGTGCGTTGAAGCTAGTATACGTATGTGTCTTATTAGTTCATGCTACCTAAAGACACTATTCCACGCGGACGAAGTCGCGGGCACAGCTAGTTACAGCTATATACCAATTGATGTTTTATATGAATTTATGAATCATGGGTGTTCGTACAAAGGTAGTGGGGTCATTAAATCGATGTTCTGCCTGGCTTGCAACCAAGAAGTAGCTTACCACCAAGGATAAAATCAGCCGCCATAATTTTACGGTGTTCCGACAACACAGATCTCGAGAGTCAGACCATTCCAGGTCTGCTCACCTCAAAAGATGTAATTGGGGCTCCCTGTGTGTCCCTCGTGAACTTGCAGAGTGAATGCTACCAAGGACATAACGGTTTACCAAGTACAGTAAATACTGCGAGTCACACTGACTTGGTTAGGCAGGAGGTAGTGTCATCGTTGCAATGCACTGGGGCCTCCGAGGTGGACTCTGGCAGTCCTTTACAACTGCTGGAGCCTGCTAGAGAGACCATTGTGTACAGCGATGAGATTGGCATAGGTATGGGTAGCTTATTAAGAACAAGATTTAGCCAAAATGTACATTATAATTGCTGTTCTAATTTACCAATAAAAGATCTATGTACGAAAATTAGCAGCCACCAGTATCATAATAATATCGTTTAAAAACTAAAAAACAACCGACTTCAATGCCGCGCTATTCATTTTCAGTACCAATTTCGAGATGTTTATCTCAATATCTCTGGAGATACTTATCATACCTCGATAAAATTACCATGGTACCACACTTGGGATATCTCCTTTCGAACAAAAAAAGAATAATCGAAATCGGTTCATAAACGACGAAGTTATCCGCGAACAAACATAAAAAAAAAAACAAAAAAAAAATACGGTCGAATTGAGAAACCTCCTCCTTTTTTGAAGTCGGTTAAAAATTGTACAATTTAATGCATCTAGGCAACAGCACAAATATAAAAAATAAAACTGGCCAAGTGCGAGTCAGACTTTGTCCCGCACACGGAGGGTTCCGAACGCCATCTGTCGAATTTCTAACGAACTTCTAAGACCAACTGAGTAAACGTTAACACAAAGGTAGAATAGTATTATATAGTAGTAACAGTAATAGTGGTAATAGTAATTGTAGTAATTAATATTATTAAATATCTGGTTGACCGAGCTTTGCTCGGTATTTTTTGCCACTTAAACAGACAAATATGACTCTTCCCGACATCTATTGACG
Source organism: Cabera pusaria (assembly GCA_954871355.1). NCBI lineage: Eukaryota > Metazoa > Arthropoda > Insecta > Lepidoptera > Geometridae > Cabera > Cabera pusaria. The sequence goes on along the minus strand of OX940885.1, from coordinate 24,256,248 downwards.
AATAATAATACTATTTTTTAAAATTGAGAGCAACTAACTGCTTTACTGATACAGTACTTCTACTCGCCAATAGATGTCGGGAAGAGTCATATGTTAAGTTGATTATCAATAAAGTTGATTATTGAAAACACGAATAAAACAACATTTTCTGAAAATGACTCCTAGCTAGATCGATTTATCGCCCCCGAAATCCCCTGTAGGTATACTAAATTTTATTAATCGTTGGAGCCGCTTCCTAGATTCAGATTAAGGTAAAGACGATAGCGCCATCTTAGCAACTAGATAGGTGGCGCTGCGCTATCGTAAAAAACTTTTTTTAAACTTATCTTTGTTCTGTTCTTAGTATTTGTTGTTAGAGCGGCAACAGAAATACATCATCTGTGAAAATTTCAACCGTCTAACTATCACGGTTCGTGAGATACAGCCTGGTGACAGACGTTGGTACCCTTTGGGTTCGGAACCCTAAAAACTAATATTAATAACCTTATTGAACTTTTATCAGACATTGCCAGCAAAGGTATTAGTAAAATAATAGTGTGCTCATTTCCATACTTAAAACACAGGAGTATTACTGTCAATATCAATAATCATATACATAAATTAAATTTGACATTACATAATCAGACATGTCGCCTGAGCGACTTTTTGTATTTCGAATGTAATACATTTATGAGTAAGCTTTTATTGACAAAGGATACTTTGTATCTCTATAAATTATTTTTCAAAAAAAATAAAACTGACGTCATAACCAGAAACAGGCACTCAAAAGCGAAAAAAAATTACTTAAAATTATTATAAGCGCTACCCACTTATCTATTTGAAGTCGGTGCCAGCCAAGTCTAATAGGTAGTAGATAGATAATACCTACACGTATGTATGTATACCTATCTACCTACTTACTAACCTACATGTACCTACTTACTACTACTATATACATAGTATCTATCTACTATCCAATAGACTTGGCTGGCACCGACTTCAAATAGATAAGTGTAGCGCTTATAATAATTTTAAGTAATTTTTTTTTCGCTTGTGAGTGCCTGTTTGTGGTTATGAAGTCGGTTTTATTTTTTTTGAAAAATAACTTATTTTACACTTTTTAGTGCAAAACAAGTTTTAATAAAATTACATACATCTATAAAATTTCGTGTCTGGGCCGTTATACACTGACGGATATATACTATTTGAAAATTTCAAGAATCTACCTATAACGGTTAAGAAAATACAGATCTGTAAAGTGCGCACACGGACGGACGGACGAACGGACAACAAAGTCTCAGAAAGTGTTCATTTGGTACCCTTTGGGTTCGGAACCCTAAAAAAATTGACTTTAAATGCCGCGCTAAAGTGAAAATATTCACTAGTAATAATGATGTCATCAAGGTATCAAAGGACAATGTCCAAAATGGCCCTGTGCAATTAAAGCAACTGAAACACATGATAATTAATTGTCTATTTTATTACAATAATTCCAAATACTTTTATAACGTGGACTAGTTGTATTCCAAAATGAATATAAAAAAGTATTATTTGCGACTATTAACATTAATTGCCGCCATATGGCCAACAGAGTACTGAATCACTCTACTACGTTATAAGAGGCACTTCCCTATATTGTTGATACCCAAATTATGAAAGAACTGTGTACCCAACCTCACAACGGAAAGTATTATTTACGTACTAACTATTATATAATCTGTGGTATTATGCTTATAATTTGTTTTTGCAGTGTTGATTGGTACAAAGTACGTTCATAATTCTGTATTTCATATTCATTAGTATTATATATATATATCATTAGTATTTCATGTACGTTCATAATTATGTATGCAGTGTCGCGGGACTGAAATGGCCGCCATCTTCGCCAAACGTCATGTCATGTCAAAAAATATTAGGTATGTTTAAAAAAGTTTGCACCCTAACAAGACTTTGCCCGGTAGAACATTCCTGTTAAGACAAATTATTTATATTTATATATAATTATTAATATATAATCATTTATTGAGGGCCCGGTGGCGTAATTGGGAGAACGGTCGGCTTTGATGCCGTGGTACCGAGTTCAAACCGCCGTGCACCAATGAATTTTTCTATCGAAAAATATATGTGCGCTTCTCACAGTGGCCCTCCGGTGAAGGAAAACATCGTTAAGAAACCAACAACCCCTGCATGGTGGTAGGACATATCTAGTGTCCGCCTGGCCAGCTACCACCCTCAAGTTAGAAAATCTGTCGCCAAACGTCTAATGTGTTCCAGCAGCTATCCTTGAGACCCAGTTCTCATTCTAGTCCACTTCTCTATCTTCGACCGCATCATCACTTAGCAACAGGTGAGATAGTGGTCAAACGCTAGCCTATAAGATATTAAAAAAAAATTAACCCCACCTTTATTTCTATCTCGCTCACAGTTCCCGTAAGAATATCTGTCAAAAACTAAAATCAACGACAAGAAAGATTTAAAAACATTATTCAAGGTCATATTTTTTAGTCCTCAAAAGTATATGCAATAGCAACGTCCATTGTGTATAATCTTCTTGGGACTCTTCTACTAAAACCAGTACACTCTCCTATGTTTGAGGTATTTATCTCCATATCCCCGGAGATACTAATCAGATCTCGATAAAATTAAAATGGGACCACCTCGGAAACGTATCCTACGTATTAAAAAATGAATCATTTGAATCCGTTCACAATTTATGGAGAAATCGCGTAACATACACAAAAAAAAAAACAAAATAAAAACATATATACGAATTGAGAACCTCCTCCTTTTTTGTGAAGTCGGTTAATAAGACTGACATTTCGACCATTGCTAAGTTATTAGCATTCAATATATATGATCCTGTTTTACATGTTGTAGCGGATCACACAGACGAGCTCCAACGTAGTGGTGTTACTATGCGGGGTAATTGTAGTGTAGTTGACAAAGTTAGTTTAAACTAACGCTTAGGACAATGGGGAGGCCAGACTTAATCAACATTTCCATCAGAATATACAAGGCCTCTCCAGCAAAGCCAAATTAGAAAAGCCAAATTAGAATTACTATTTCTCGACTTTTATAAAGTTGATATAATGTG